>CM034153.1:655132027-656511285 GCA_019776745.2 Taxus chinensis | reverse complement strand
TACATATATTGTTTAACTTTTATTTGGTGGTCTTTTTTCCATTTCAGGTAGTTCCTCCAAGCCAAAAGGAAGCTCTCATTGATCAGACTGTGGATTAGGGTTTTTCAATTCATACGCGTGCAACAACCTACAACTAGCATTTCAATTTTGGTATTCCTCCTAGCCCTTTACCTTTATTTGTTTCGTCAACATTCAAAGAGATGGTGTTATTTTCTATGAGCTCTTGGATCTTTTTACATAATGCAAAACACTATTCATAGCATGTATAAGACATTGGTGACAATCACAAGGAACCTTATCGTTGAAATTTATATCTTATGGGTATTTCATGTCAATAATAGGTTGGTAGTGTAGACACTAAAATTAGGTCATACTCCCCTTGTCCCCCCATCAAATAAAAACGTTGAACACATTCACCTAACCATGGCCCCTTTCATCCCACTCTAAAAATAATTTAATTAATTAAATTAAATTAATTCATTATCCTCATGATATTTATTATTTAAATATCCTAAGTGGGATAATGCCCACATATCCACCTCATCTAACCACCTCACCCTAAGACCTATTCTTAGTAAGTTGCCATAACTAACTAAGACCTACCCAAACCCTAAAAATCAATGCCTACATTCCCTCTAACCACATTCCTACCCGTTAGAAGGAATCTTCCATGCTAATCCGTGGAGTAAATGAAACGAGATCCCAGAAAATCAAGGGGATCTACCTAGTTTAGTAAACCTAGGAAATCCCACCCTAACCAACACCGGTTACCCTAAACCACCGCCGATTAAGCCGGAACCTCCATCGGTTAAGCCAAAACTGCCATCAATTACCAGTTAACCCCCAAAACAACCTTATTTCAAGGTTGGCACAATGTTTTAGAGGTTGAGACATCTTCTGAGAACAAGGAACAAAACCATAGCTGCATGCAAGCAGAACCAGCATTAGTACACACATCAAAGCATCCATAGCCAACACTGGATGCAATTGCACAACCATTTTCCTTCACGGGAGCATCTAGGGAAGCACCAACACTGCATCAAGTTCCTTCCATTTGATCACCCACCATTTCTAACTAGACATCAAGCTCATACAACTGTAAGTGTTTTATTAACCAACACTTTTCCATTGCCATTTGAGTAGACTCTTTTACTTATGTTGTTATTTTTGCTTCCATTTCCATTCACCCACCATTTACCTCCATGAAAAATTGACCATTCCTTCACCCATACCCTTGAACTTCCCATACCTGGATTTAAACTACCCCTGAGTATACCTAGGATCTATTCAAACCTCACCATTTGCCCTCCCATGTCCATTTAACTTCAGATCTGTCGCCCTACCAAGTTTTTATCCAATTTCTTGTACCACGACCATACTGACGTCGGTTACCCACAACTACCGCTAGTTAACCTAAACTGACATTAGTCATACCAGACTGACATCGGTATCTATGTTTTTACCATTTGACCAAGAAAAGAGCTTAAAACCTCTACCCAATACCCAAAACAGGCCAGAACCAAACCTTAACCAATACCAGTACTCTGACAAAGACCTTGACCTTCATATTTAGTCATAGCTTAGCCTGTTTTGAATGAATTCACTTATTGTAGTCGAATGAGATACCTAAATAATTTTAACTATGGTAGGATTTCCTTTATTATTAGCATTAAGTTGTTTTAAATAATGGATTGACAACCATCTAGGAAGTATCACACTTCTCGGATCTAGCATACACTAGGCATTCCACTGCATATATTGTTTAACTTTTATTTGGTGGTCTTTTTTCCATTTCAGGTAGTTCCTCCAAGCCAAAAGGAAGCTCTCACGATCAGTTGTGGATCAAGAATTCATACGCGTGCAACAACCTACAACTAGCATTTCAATAGGTATTCCTCCTAGCCCTTTACCTTTATTTGTTTCGTCAACATTCAAAGAAAGCATCTAGAATCAGGTGAAACAAACACATAAGTAGTGCTATATTATTTCATCTAGAGGATGTGATAAGTTTGGTGAACTATTTTATGAATTCCTATCTGGTGTATGTGATGGTGGGAATGAGAGAATTTTCAGGATTGGATCATTAAGGAGTTCTGATTTCAGTTCAAATATAAGAATATTCCCCTCAAATTACTCTGGAAAAAGGTTCTAATCACTTTCGGAGGGTAAGTGATGCTTACTTCTGTCATCACCAATCCGGCACTATGATAATTCTTCACCGGGAACTCCTCGTGCTATGATTATTTACTAATGCACAGCCTTTAGTTTGGTGGATGTAATCTGGAAACAAAACAACATAACACAAGAATACCATCGACTATGATAAGATGGAATGATGACAAATATGAAATATCAAAGTAAATAATAATATTAACATGAAATTGTTACAATCTCACCCATGAGGTGCTTCAAGTGTTATTGACTTCACTTGCCTTTCACCAAGACTATGGGAGAAACTTTACAATTACACCTCTTAATGGCTTCTTCAACACACCTTTAAACTGATGGCTTCCTTCGCACACTTCCTACAATATTTCTCACTACTTATTTCTATGCTAAATGAGGGGGGGTAGCCTCTCTATTTATAGAACTTCCAGGCTTATCCATCTTATCTCTAAGATAGGATAAGAAATCCACTCTGACGAATCATATTCCATACCTTAACTCTTATCTGTACATGTAAGGTTATCTTCTAAGATAAGATAAACCTTATCATTTTACATGGGTTCCACATTTTTAGACTTTTTACAAATAAAATACACAAAATAATTATGACCTTACTCCTTGTCCTTATTACCAATATAATATTTCTAATTCCTAATCATGTAGACCCTACTTCTCTAATTACCCAAACTTTGACATTTTAACATTACCGGACCACTTACGACAAATATTTACTTTTTACAACATTCCTATTGTACTTTGACTGTTACCATACTCCACATTATTGGCGGCACCGTACTGACGGCACCGTTATCTTCTATCAGACGCTACTACTAATTATACTTAACATCATATTCCTAATACATACATTAATGAAATAGAAATTACGGAGGAAAATTTTAGTGTCGACACTTCCTCTTATACTCTTTTGACAAAAAAATTGTACAATCAAAGGATTTCATATGAGGCTTGGAAGGAGGTCTGGGAGTGGGGACAAATCTAGCTACAATTTTTGACATTCACTTATATCAGGGTGTCAGGATTTGCAAGTGCTCCCTTTAAATTGCCAATATGTCCTACATATAAATGGGTTCTGATGGAGTTGATACGATAGTTACTTCATTATCATAAGATTCAACATGACCAACATAAAGCAAGCGCTCATTTTCCAATCACCATAGGAAAATATACATGTGCAAACATACACAAAGCTAAAAATAATTAAAAGGAAATGTCCCTAATGACTTTGAATACATTTCATGCACACACCAACTTTGACTACTGGGATAAATTTGGTAAAATGATATCTACTAGTACGCATGTGCCTTAATTGGAGGATATTTGGATTCAATTTCGAGATGAATTTTCTATTTGGGAGAGATAGTTCAAGATGTTAACCTTAAATTCGATCCACTGCTATGGAATTTCTGTAATCCCTAAAGGTATAAAAAAGGATGACCAAGTTTTGGATCCTGCTTATGATGAAGGGAATTTTAAAAATCAGCCCCTACCTTGGATTAATTGATCAATTGAGGAGTGTAGTAATATAAAGGATAGGGCGGGCCCCATCTTACAAAGGAATCATCAATGGTTAGAAAATTTGGGGATCACACCTAAGGCATTAGACCAACTGGAAATAAAATTAGTGCAAGTCTAATCAGCAATAGGTCATCCTACTCTTAAAGGTAAAAGGTCGACCCCCAGGCCTATTATTAAGCCATGTAAGATCTCTTTTATTTACAAGGGTTCAAAATCAACTTCTGGAGTTCTTACTATAGGGATTAAGTCTCTTCAAGTATCATAGCCAAGTGAGGTGATTGATATAAGTGTTTCTCCATAGATTCCTCAAGTGTCACAATCACTCTCTTCTTCATCTCTTCAACTTTCACCACATGTTGCTCCTCTTTCCTCTCCATCTCTCACTCTCCCTTTGACTTTGTCTTCCATTTCTACTATTCCCACTTCCCCCACGTCATCTCCTTAAATGGCCCATTTTTCTAATCTTTTCCAACACTCTCAGTTGGAGAGATCTTAAGAATGGAGTCTCCCTTTGTAACTCCTCTTCCGCAGCAACCTTTTCCCATATTCAATTCTGTTGCAGCAGGAGAGGCCATTCTTTCCACTCCACCATTTATTATCACCACATCATTTCCACCATAAATGACTATGAACAATGCCTTATTATTATTGGTTGCCTCAAGTAACACTGTGAATATGCCAATAATGTCATCTACATTATCATATTCTATACCTAAATGGTTGCATAGGCAAACCCCTAAGAAGAAGAATAAATTTCCTATTGTTGATGTTGTTGACTTAATTGTCCTAGATCTGACTCCTAAAATGCATGCCAAGTGACCAAGGATTATTTCTAATCTATCGGTTGATCAATCAGGAGAATGGTTTGTGGAAATAGCTACCCCGC
Source organism: Taxus chinensis (assembly GCA_019776745.2). Classification (NCBI taxonomy): domain Eukaryota; kingdom Viridiplantae; phylum Streptophyta; class Pinopsida; order Cupressales; family Taxaceae; genus Taxus; species Taxus chinensis. Next base: position 656,506,697 of record CM034153.1, on the reverse strand, counting down.
TATAGGAAAAAAAAGAGAAACAATTATAGTAGCGGATTATCAAGTTTCAAAGTTCTCTATTGGGAAATCCACCCACGAAGGTGCCAAAAAAATGTTCAAGTGGAATTGGGGATTTTATTGGAAAACTATGAAAAAGACAAAGTGACCAAGCACAAACTTAAGTGAAAAATGGAGCAGTTGACTTCTCTCTTAACCAATATTATGGATCCAGTCCAAACTACTACTGCCCTTATTATTTTCCCAAGCTTTGATGATACATATTTTTCCATGGTAGAGAAGATCGGGCAGAAAGGACAAGTGATTGGAGGTTAGATGGAGAACTTGATTCAAGAGGGTGAGAAAACTATTAAGGTTGTTGTTGATTTTTACAATGAGTGATTGTTAGAGAAAGTTGTAATTTCCAAAATGAGGGAATTACTCACTCAGGAGAGTGATAATATGGAGATTACTCTTGAAATTTGGGAACAAATGAGGAGTACGAAAATGGATGTATTCTTAAAGGAAGGTGTTATTGATGACATAGAAAAACCATTTGAATTCTATGAAGCCATGAAATTCAGGATCATGATACTACAAGAAGTTTTAGAGAATTTGGAGGAAAAGAGAATTGAAGCAGTTGATGTTATAGATGATATCAGATACGAATTTTAAATAATCAACTACAAGTTTCTGAACAAAATTATTGATGCATTTCCAGTTAAGAAAATTATCACTCAATTCATGAACATAGTAAATAAGGATAATGATATCACTAAATATTTCAACATTGATTCTATTCATCTGATAGTATCTTACCAGATATTTCTGACTAAACTAAAGGAGGTCATGAGAAAATTAAGAAGACTTCCTGGGAGAATAGATAAAGAGATTAAAACAGTAGATGTGTTGAATCGTTATTCATGCAGGCCTGACAACGAGGAGCTCCAAGAGATTTTCAAGTTGTTCGTTAACTTCAAGCATAGGTTAGAAGAGATAGAAGAAGAAAAGAAAGAAGAACCAAAAAAAGAAAAGGATGTTACTAGCCCCAATTAGGCTTGGGAGCCATTGTTGAGCAACCTCCAAGATCTAGGATCAGTTGGTCAACCTGCGCAACTAATTTTTCTATTTTTATGGGAATTTGTTCCCTAAGACATTAATGAACTCTATTTTTAGTAATGAGTAGTTAAGAGAGCTATAATCACTCAATCTACGTAGTTTATATATATTGGGATGCATTATGTTTGAAGATACTTTTAGATCTTATTATGTAAGATCTCTACAATTTGGGAAAGTTCAAGAAAAAACCTTATGCCTTTTTATATATTCATAACACTATTTTTCATCAAATATATGAGATATTATGCAGCATTATGATTTATTCGGTACTTGTGAATGCTTAATTACTTGTATGTGGTGAATTTTATTGTCTTTATATCAGTTATCTTCTATCAATTATATGTCAATTGTGATGTGAGATTTTTCTATTTCAGTTTTGGAGCATGTTAAATCCCTTCTGTTAATTAAAAATTTTGTGTTCAATTATTCAGTAATTGAGGAGGGTTGCTAGGAAATGTGCATGTGATGTATTTATCTTAAATATTAATTTTTACATGTGAGGAAGATCTTTTTGTTCCATTAAATTGTGGTGCATCACCACTTCTATTTATTTAAGTTAAATCTCTTTTCCCTTAATCCCAATAATATAATTGAGTAGGTTTTACTTCAAGTATAGTAGCCTTGCATTTCAATCTTAAATTGAATGCATCAATTTTAAAAGGAATCCAACCTTATTTGGAGGTTCATCCCAAGGTGAAAAGGACCCACACCTTGGGGATGTCCCCAAGATGCATGGGATCATTTAAGGATTTAGTGGATGTATGATCTATGTGACAAAAGTTTTTGGCATTCCTGGTGGGAGGACTAAGATTTGGTACTCCTCTTAGTATTTCACAAATCAAGGTACCTAATGAATCTATATATTTGGATTCCATGATCTAGTATAGTGACTTATGTGAAGAGTTCATATGAGAGATTATTCAAGGAAAGGAAATTATCGGCATATTGAATTGTCCTTGTCCCCTCCAAGGAGAAGGGAAAATAGGATTTTAACATCACCTTGTAGATTTCATTCAACACCCCCTTTCAGAAGATTCCCCCCACTAAGATATAATCAACCACTTGTCGTTATGGCTATGAGAAACCAAGTTTTCCCTCCTTTCAATCCCAGTATTCCTCTTCTATTGGCCAATACACTATACTTGTTGCTTCTCTCAAAAAAATTCCTTTCTATACATGAGAAACCAACATTACTCTTGTGGAACACATTTTGGATGTGGCTAGCATCTGCGAAGTGCAAAATATCATAGAGGACAACATTTTAGTCAAAATTCTCGTTGCTTCCTTTAAAGGAAAAGCACTCTAATGGTTTTTTGGATTACCCATTGGTACCATACACACTTGGGATGAGTTGGGAGATAAACTCTACCAACAGTTTGAAAATAAGAGTGATCACTTGTCACTCATAGAGCAACTCACCACTATAAAGAGAGCTCCTCAGGAATACATAATTGATTTCAATTTCCAAATCCAAAATACTTGATGTAGCCTAGATTATACCCACAAAATCCCAAGGTTTGCTAGCACATCACTCAGCTAGAACTAAGCACTCACTCTAAGTGCGTAAGTGCACAAAGTCCCTCTTTAGACTAGATTTTTCAAGATGTTAGCATGATTATAAGTATAATTCAAATCCATAACAGATAATCAATTAAACCACAGTGCATAAACTAGATTGAGATCTAACCATATGAGGGAATAACTAAATAATCACTATAATCAGTTTTAACATACAAAATCCATGTTCACTTACATCCAACACTAATATCCATCTAATAAGACCCATTATATTAAACATTGTAAAACACAGAAGCTTTTTACATACATCAAGACATTACCATTGTTACGCGTGCTAACAAATTCACATCATAACACTACAATAAGCATTAACTCTCCTCTAAATTTTCTAAATTAATACATATTTATAGGGGTGGGGTCTTGCCCTTCACCACCCATGCACCTTTCAAAAATAGGCAACATGCTAATAATAGCCATGTGCCCTTACATAATAATACAAAATCATGCAAATGCTAATAATAGATATCTTATAGTTAACTCCTAGTACATATCTTATTATTAGTTCACAACTCAGCATGGTGCTCGATCTTCCGTTTATCCAAAATATCCTTGCGTAGCCCACAAGTTTTCATACCTTTACATGCCAAAAATACCCTTGAGCTGAGAAAATAGCTAAGTCTTGTTTTCAACTTATTCCTAGGCACCCCCATGTTTATCTATATCTCCGTGCTCTTCTGCACGTCCTGTGCTCACATGCCCAACCTTTATGCACTTCCATACTTGAGCTGTATTTCCTCAGCTCAACATTACCCCACTCTAAATTCATTACCACCCTCGACAATGGATAATCACACTTATATCTCTATAAAGAAAGAATAATGAATGAAAGAATATGTAATTATTTGAACAAAAAGAATGAAGTACTACTCGGTGCCTTGCCCTTCTATTGACAGGATTAACTCTGGATATTCATTTTTAATCTCTACCTCTAATGTTTACCAGCCACCTAGTGCTTCACCTATTTTATCTGGGATGTATGTAACCATGACTTCCAAATCATCCTGATTCATGTTTTCTTGTTCATTCTGTAAAATTCTATCAATGTTATACATGCTAGAGACCATCCCCTCCATGAAATCCATCTTCTACATGATGAGCTTCCCAATTTCATTCATTCTTTCCTTGTTTGGACCCTAGGCTTCTACAAGTTCCTGGAAATTTTCCTCTATAAGATAAATCCTCTCCATGCACCCAAGTGTCTCATTCTTTATTGTCTTCAGGACTTCATTATCCACTTCAATTGTCCAAGTCCTAATAATTGAATCTAGTGTCGCGCACATATTTATATCTTGATCTACCTTCTTCAGCTCATCCTTTAATTCCTACAACAATGATTCATAACTTACAACTTTCCTTGCTATCATGGCCTTGGCCCTTGCTGCCTCCTTTGTAGCATCCTTTGGTCCTGGCATATGCATGGGCCCTTAGTTGACTACCAGCTTTACCAGAGTGTGTAGGTAATGCATCATAGAAGGAATTTTTTTTTGAAGTTGCAATTCTAGGTGTGGCCTTACCTTTAAAATTTCACCTACCATACTAACCAAAGATTCATCCTTTTCTTCATCCCTTTCCTTCTTTACTATTAGGCACCTTATCTCTTTATCTATATCTTTATTATCATCCATCAATACCATAATGGTTTCCACTTTATCTATGTTCCTGCATGCAACCTCTACAGATACCTTCACCAAAGCATTTTTCACTTTCTCATCTGACATGATAATGGGCTTAACATTTACATGCCTGATGTGGGGCACTTTCTTCATCCTACATGAAACACATGACTCCTCACACACGTCAAATTCAATCCTGTCCATATGATTCTACATTGACCAATATAATTACTTACGTGTGCATGCATTCACCATCTCTACATTCATAAGTTCCCACCCATATTAATCCTTACGCTCCAAAGTTCTTTAGAACCATGCACGTATGATTTTTCTTTTATCATCTACATACCCAAATGCAGGGGTCTCATAGTCTTCATCCCCTTTCTCTTTCCTGGTGTGTTTGTTAGGTTTTGGAGCTTGTTTTCATGTGATAAAGTGTTAAATAATGTACACTAAAAGTAATGTACACTTTCCAAAGTTGTCTCACCAGGGTTCGGGGTTGGGTCAGGCCCCGAGCAGGGGTTCGGGGGTGCAGCCCCTGAAAAAAAAAATTAGGGCCTTTAAATGTGTCTGATATATCAGGAAATGTGATTTTCTCATATGGGTAGGTTTTTTGATCCATAGGTTTATGGGATGGTTTTGGCCCATGGTTTTGATATCCACAATTTTGTAAAATTGCTTATAGGTTTATGGGATAGTTTTGGCCCATGGTTTTGATATCCACAGTTTTGTAAAACTGCTTAAGCAGTTGTCTATTTATATGGTTTTGTGCATATGGTAGAGATAATGTAAACATTGTAGATGTTCTTTGAATTCAGGTGTGAATTCTGTAGATTTTTTTGAGCATAGCTCCAAAAAAATCTGAGTATTACATTGAGAAAGTGGTGGCTTGTAATAAAATTTGAGCAAGTGATTCTTGGTGGACGTAGCCCAAATTGGGTGAACCATGTTAAATATTGTCTCTTTGTGTTGTTTTATTTTAACCTGTACTTTTATTTGATATCTGTAATATTTTATGGATATTAGTTTCTACTGTTGTGATTATGTGAGGGATTATTCCACATATTTTATCCCTTATTTCTCAACAATTGGTATCAAAGCCTAGTTTGGTTTGTTGAAGTTTTAAATCATAGGAAAAGTTTCATCTTGAGTGGGAGCTATGGCAGATGATGGAATATCTAGGGTTGATAAATTCAATGGGTAGAATTTCAGTCTTTGGAAGATGTAAATGGAAATTTACCTTTATCAGAAGGATCTTTATATTCCGTTGTCTGAGAAGGTGAAAAAACCCTTGAGCATGACAGATGTGGAATGGGATTTTCTGGATAGGAAGGCACTTGGGACAATCCGGATGTGTCTTACATCTTCGGTATTATTTAATGTTTTAAAGGAAAAGACTATAAAATAACTGATGTATGCATTAGCGAAGTTGTATGAAAAACCCTCTGCCTCAGATAAGATATTTTTAATGAAATTTTTTTTTAATATGAAGATGTCTGAGAATGGTTCAGTAGTAGATCATTTAAATGATTTTAATATGGTTGTAAATATACTAGCTTCGGCTACAATAGAATTTGATGAAGAAGTTAGGGCTTTATTAGTTCTGTGCTCTTTACTTGAGAGTTGGAATAGCCTGGTAATGGAGGTAAGCAACTCGGTTCCAGCTAACTCAAGGTTGAAGTTTGAGGATGTTGTAGGGGTGATTCTAAGGGAGGAAATGTAAAGAAAAAGCTATAGGGAATCTTCTACTTCAGGGAATGCTTTGATAGTGGAAACTAGAGGGAGACACAAGAATAGAGGAAGCCATGGAAAATCAAAGGATCAGGCAAGGTCAAAATCCAAAAGCAAGATAGTATGTTGGCATTGTGGAAAGTTGGGCATACAAAGAAGGATTGTTGGGAACTTTGGGAAAAGAAGAAACAATAGGAAGAAAACAAAGAGGTAAATGTGGCAACAGGTAATGTTTGTCAAGATGCTTTGATTCTTTCTTTGCACAATATTACTGAATCTTGGGTTTTAGATTCGGGGGCTTCTTTCCATGCTACTCCATATAGGAATTATTTTGTTGGTTATGTTCAAGGATATTTTGGGCATGTTTTTCTTGGTGATGATGAGCCTTGTAGCATAGTTGGAAAAGGTTTTGTTCAGGTTAAGATGCAGAATGGGAATACTTGGCTATTGAAGGATGTCAAACATGTGCCTACATTAAGATGAAATTTGATATCAATAGGGCAGTTGGGAAGTGATGGTTGTACTGTGATATTTACAGCAGACTCTTGGAAGGTTACCAAGGGTGCTCTTGTGATGGAAAGAGGTAAGAAGGTTGGAACCTTGTATTTAACCACTTATAGCACTAATTTTTCTAATCTTGTGGCTTTAGAAGTAGATACAACATTGTGGCACTATAGGCTCGGTCATATGAGCCATAAGGGCATGGGGGTCATAAAGAAGGATTTTCCTGGATATACAGAAACATGTTTGGAGTCATGTGAGGATTGCATATATGGGAAACAAAATCAAGTAAGGTTTCTTAAGGTTGGACCTACAAAGAAAGAGAGTAAGTTAGAGCTTGTGCATTCTAATGTATAGGAGCTAGCTTAGGTATCATCTCTTGGGGGTTCAAGTTAATATGTTATTTTTATTGATGATGAAACAAGGAAAGTTTGGGTTTATTGTATAGAAAAAAATCTGATGTATTTGACACTTTTGTTAAATGGAAAGCCTTGGTAGAGAATGAAACAGGTCTTAAGTTAAAATTTCTCAAGTCAGATAATGGAGGGGAGTATTGCAGCAATTAATTTGATGATTATTGTTCTAAAAATGGAATCCACAGGCAAAAGATGGTTCCAGGAACTCCACAGTAGAATGGGGTGTTAGAAAGGATGAATAGAACAATAATGGAACATGTTAGGAGCATGAGGTTACATGCAGGATTACCTCTTTCTTTTTGGGCAGAAGCGGTGAGCACAACTATGTACTTGATAAACAGAGGACCATTAAGTGCCTTGGATGGAGGCATACCTAAGGAGGCTTCATATGGTAAGAAATTTGGTTATTCATTTCTTAGATTCTTTGGATGTGAGGTTTTTGTCCATATAGACAAGGATGATATAACAAAACTAGAGGCTAAATCAAAAAAATGTACTTTCAATGGTTATGGTAGTGATGACTTTGGATATAAATGTTGGAGTATTAAGGACAATAAAATAATTTGATCTAGGGATTTGGTATTTAATAATAAATTCATGTATAAGCAGAAGTTGCAGGAAAACAAGGAAGAATCTAAGAAATAATATGCATCAGTGGAGGATCTTCTGGATGGGAAAGTGACACATGAATCAGTTCAGGAACCTCCTCAACATGAACCCAAACTTCTATATTGAGGAGGTATTCTAGGGTAAGAAGAGAACCTGAACTTTTTTCTCCTTCTCTTTATTATTTATTACTCACTAATAGTGGAGAGCTAGAGAGCTTTGATGAAGCAATGCAGGTAGATGTTAGGAAGAAGTTGGAGCAAGCCATGGATGAGGAACATCAGGCTCTCATGGAGAACCAAACATGGGATTTGGTGAAGCTACCCAAAGGAAAAATAGCACTACAAAACAAGTGGGTGTTCAAATTCAAAGAATAAGGAGGAAAGAAAAGATACAAGGCCCGGTTGGTGGTCAAGGGGTTTGCACAGAAAAAAGGTATACATTTTGATGAGATTTTTTCTCCTGTAGTAAAAATGAATTCTATTAGAACTGTTCTTGAAATAGTTACAGCAGAATACTTGCACTTAGAGAATCTTGATGTAAAGACTACATTTCTCCATGGTGATTTAGAGGAGGAACTATATATGCAACAACCAGAGGGCTATGAGGTCAAAGGTAAAGAGGAGATGGTGTGTAAACTGAAGAAGAGCTTGTATGGCTTGAAAAAATCTCCACGTCAATGGTATAAGAAATTTGATAGCTTCATGATGGAGCAAGGTTATATTAGATGTCATTTTGACCATTGCATGTATACAAAGAAATTTTAGGATGGTAGTTATATTATCCTTTTCTTGTATGTGGATGACATGTTGATTGCAGGTAAAAACATGCAGGAAACAAAAGTACTCAAGAAGCAGCTAAGTGAACCCTTTGCTATGAAGGATTTGGGGGTAGACAAAAAAATCCTTAATATGAGGATATCTCAGGATAGGAAGGAACAAAATCTTACTTTATCTCAGGAAGAGTACATTAAGAAGGTCTTGGAGAGGTTTAATATGTAAGATTTTAAACCGGTTAGGACTCCTTTGGCAAACCATTTCAAGTTATCAAAGGATCAATGTCCTAAGACAGAGCAGGAGAGAAACCATATGTCCAAGGTACCTTACTCATCAGTGGTTGGCAGTTTGATGTATGCCATGGTGTACACTAGGTCTGATATTGCCCTTGTAGTGGGAGTGGTGAGTAGATTTATGAGTGATCCAGGTAGAGATCATTGGCAGGCAGTAAAGTGGATCCTTCAGTATTTGAGAGGGACCATGGCAAAAATTTTGTGCTACAGTGGATTAAATACCACTTTGTGTGGTTATTTAGATTTATACATGGCTGGAGATGTAGACAACAAGAGGAGCACAACAGGTTATGTTTACATTGTAGGTGGGACAACAGTAAGCTAGATTTCATGACTATAGAAGTTGGTGGCTTTGTTAACCACTGAGGCTGAGTATGTTGTTGCCACAGAGGCAAGCAAGGAAATGATTTGGTTATAGCAATTACTTGAGGAGTTGGGGCATAAGCATGAGGAAGGAAAGTTACATAGTAATAATCAGAGTGTTATACACCTAGCTAAGAAATTTGCTTTCCACTCTAGGATGAAGCATACATAGTTAAGGTACCATTTCATCAGGACAGCTTTGGAGGAAGAGAATTTGAAGTTGGAGAAGATTCATACCAGTCAAAATCTTGTAGACATGATGACCAAGGTGATCACAAGGGAAAAATTGAAGCTGTGTTCAGCTTTGGTTGGTCTTCACAGAAACTAGTGAAGGGTTTTGAGAAGCTTTCTCAGAGGAAAAGTAGTCTCCAAGTGGGAGATTGTTAGGTTGTGGAGCCTATTTTCATGTGAGAAAGTGTTGAAGACTATACACTAAGAGTACTTTACACTTTCCATAGTTGTCTTGCCGAGGTTTGGGGGTGGTAGCCCCCAGTAGTAGGGGTTTAGGGGAGCAGCCCCCCAAAAAAAAAAATTGGGCCTTAAAACGTGCCTGATATATTGGGAAATGTGATTTTCTCACATGGTCGAGTTTTTTGACCCATAGGTATATGGGAGGGTTTTGGCCCATGGTTTTGATATCCACAGTTTTGTAAAACTACTTAAGCAGTTCTCTATTTATATGGTTTTTTGCATATGGTAGAGATAATGTAAACATTACAGATGTGCTTTGAATTCGGGTGTGAATTTGTAGAGTTTTTTTAGCATAGCTCCAAACAGATCTAGGTATTGTATTGAGAGAGTGGTGGCTTGTAACAAAATTTGAACAAGTGATTCTTGTTGGACGTAGCCCAAATTGGGGTGAACCACATTAAATACTATCTCTTTGTGTTGTGTTATTTAATTCTACACTTTTATTTGAGATCTGTAATATTTTTTGCATATTAGTTTCTACTGTTGCGATTCTGTGAGGGATTAATCCACATATTTTATCCCTTATTTCCTAACAGTGCTTACCTTTAGGAATTCGGGTGCCCAAATCCAATACCAGTCCTTCACCTTCTTGTGTAGTATGGGGCGTGCCTGAAGAGCCCACTCTCTTCTATTTCTAGACCTACCTTTTTCAGCTCATCTTCATCTCCCTTTATCTCTTCCTCCTCCTGAGGTTCGGAAATATCCTCAATTATGATTGGAATGTGAGGCGCATTGTCCTTGGACTCTTCTTCCCTCATCATCCTTCCAAATGATATACTTGCATATCTTCTTTTTCTCAGGTTCTTCTTTCTTAGGAGAAGTCCTTGGTGACCTTCTCAGGGATGGGAAGGTCCTGCGCCCTGATTCCTTGTTCGTCTGGGTACCCTTTTCTATTGATTTTTTCTGAGGTTTATTTTCCATGTCTACCTCCATTGTACCTATATCAAAAAAATTCTTCTTCCTATTATAGGGGAGGGGTTACCTCACACGCATTTTTCCTTCTCATCAGTGAGTTGTCTTTTTCCCATGTGATCCAGGCCACCAATATCTTCATGAAGTTCTTCTTCTTATTCTTCTTTAATAGGAAACACATTCTCTTCCTCTAATGTGCCCACAATATGTTTTCCCTTAGGCAGTCTAGGAAGCTTGAATTCATTCTCCAAATACTTCCCATTTTGCAATTTAGGATTCAAGTATATATATACTAGAGTCACGCCCAACTTTCCAATGGCCAAACTAACAACCTTCATATTAATATCATCTAAAATCAATCTTTCAATATAAGGAATCTTTCCTAGATAAACGTAAGACTTCCTCAGTGTGTGGTAGACATAATATACCTTGTCATCATTGAACAACAATCGGTGCACATTTAATAACCTATGTACCGATGCTTGAAAATATCCCACAGTGAAAGTATATGGTAGCTTACACCAAGGATCCCATTTTCCATCCTTCATCTTGAAGAGTCCAATATAGAAGTGTTGGTACACTGCAAACTATAAATTTTTTTATCCAACACCGAAGTTAAATCCATGGGTATCATCCATTCTTCTTCAAATGTGGTACACAAGCCCTCGTACCACATTTTTTCCCTTTTCTTAAAGGGTTCACTCGTTGATCCATCATAGGTATATTTGGAAACTCAATCTACCAAGGACTTTTTTTGCAAGAAACTGCAACATATTATCTCTTTGCCCATCGGGCACTCCAATTTCAAAAAAAACTAATGAAAAAAGTATAATGCCAAAGCTGATTTTCTCACCTTCATGTGCTTCCTCAATAATTGTCTCAGCAATGAAATATGAAGCCCATACTTGTTTACCTGAGACCAATGCTCTTGATTGTTTATCTTTTTCAAGAGATGGGCTACTAAATGAATGAATGGATACTTCTACAATTTAGGGATGTCCATCATGTGCCCTCCTTTAGTGTATCTAAGCTCTTTCTTTGTTTTTTCTATTGCCTCCTTGTCAATGAGGTCGCTACTTAGCTCTACCCCCAAAATCCTTAGCCCTATCAAACCTTGAAATCAAAGGCACGGTGATCCTCATATGGACCCTAAAAAAATAGAATAAGTCCTCATGGACTCTGCTCATGAGCCACTGATATAAATTCTCACGTTTTTGAAAATAAGGGAGCTTGTCCAACTATAAAACTCCTACCTTGGTCAATAATTTTTCACCTGCATTGTCATAAACCACCATGTCATCCACAATTTTCTTCGAGGTCTTTACCACCAACAATTTTTCCAAATCCTCCTTGGTATCCTTCGTTCATGTGGTTGTAATTGCTAACCTTGTAGCGAAGAATGTGTGAATCCTAATCGCAACCCATGAAAATTATTTCTAGAAATTACATTTCAAAAAATATCCTCTTGGGAGAATATTTTACTTCAACTCTCTACTCCATTTTTCTTCTTTCCCCTTGTACGAGCCCCAGGTGCCATATCAACTAAAACATGTGTTCTTTTTACCTTTCTTTAGATTTACTATTTAACTCCACATGCCCTAACTTAAAACCCCATGCCCTAGGGAAAAACCAAACCCTAACTATCAATCCTCTTCACCCCGCATGCCTTTTCTTCACTAAAACACTTCACCAAATGGAGCACAAGATTACCCCATGCACAAATATGACAAAATACAATTGGTTCATAGCTCTCTGTACTTAATAGCTCGTTCACCAGCTCACTTGCAACAACTCACTCAAAAACTCTTGTATGAAAAGGTAAAAAAATGATTTCATAACACATACTTATATATATTTTCAAAAATTTATCGCATTTATTTATCTCTACCAACTATTGTCCCCAACATTAATTCATCGTTTCTTCAATTATATGCACTACTCCCCGCCACTACAGTAACCTTTTGGCGCACCTTCTACTTCTTGGTCAAATACCTCCTTCCACTTGCCTTCACACACTAAAGTACTTCACCATTGTGCCTTTTTCTAAGTAGTTTCCACTATTAAATGTTACATTGTACATCCATTTGTCTATACATGGTATTTATTCATGAGCAATTTTTTTCTATCTGTATCTTTCCTAAAGCACCCATACAAAATTTTCATTATGTATACCAATATTCAGTTAATATTTAAAACTTGGAAATGAACCCTGGTATATAAACCACCCCACACTAAGTGTATGTTGTGGTCCTCTGTGCTTAAAAACACTTAAGATAGTAATCAACTTATGATGCACAAGTGCGCTTACTGAACTAAATTGAAAAAGCATAGAAATGATGAAAGGAAAAACATATAAATGGAATTCCTTAAGAAAATATAATCTAAGTGGCAATACTTCCTTATTACAAACACCAAGAATACTTATTTATGGTAGGGCTTCAGCCTACTCTCTTTGAAGTAACTGGGTAACCTGTCCCATCTTGCACTTCTAACTAGTAGGTGCCTGAATAAAGTACATAAGTGATAACATATTGTCCCAACCAATGCACCTTAAGTTTTATATGGTGGTTGAAAAACTTGGAATCATAAAAAAGTACCATCTGTCTAACTTCAAGCTTTTTATCATTAATGTGCATGTCATGTCACATGGCTTCTACTTGGATTTTTTCTTGCTTCTGATTCCATCTTGTTGTGGTGTGCCTTTCATCGAGTTGCATCAACTTGTCAATTCATTCTTCTAATGCTTGCTCATCATCCAGACCTCTTGTGTGTGCAATTTACAAATAAGGTAGAATGAATTCTATTGGTAGAACAACCCCTACACCAAACATCAACTAGAAGGGTGTTGTTTTATTCAAGCTCTTGTAGGTTTTCTTGTATGCCCAAAGTGTAGTAAAGAATTTATCATCGCAATCTCTCCTTCCAACATCACAATTTTTTTTCAAGGTATGGATAAATATTTTATTGAAGGCCTCAACAGTTCCATTTTCCTGAGGGTAATAATGGATTTTCCTATGGTGTGCAACCATAAATTCTTCCGATAATATCTTGATAATCTCATTAAGGAAATGAGTACCCCTATCACTTGTTGAACTTAAAGGGAATCCATACCTGCTAATAATATTTTCCCATAGAAACCTTGATGTCGTAGCTATTGTGTAATCCTTTTTAGGCTCTACCTCTTCCCACCTTGTAATATGATCTGTATAAGTTATAATGTAGCATGATCTTATCTTACATGTAGTTAGGGAGATACGGTCCACAAAGTCAATTACCCATTTCTCAAAACGTTTTTCACTAGTAATAGGCCTCAAAGGCATCTCATCTCTATGCCCAGGCTTTCCAAGGCATTGACAATGGTCACATGCCTTAAATAATCTTTGCAATCCTTCTATAATGTCTCTCACCATAGGCCACTAAGTTGAATCTTGCACATGGTGGCATCCCCTACATAGTGTCCACCTGTAATACCGCCCATGAGCCTCCTCCATAATCGCTTCGTGCTCATACTCAAATATACACTAGTGCAAAACTTCATCCCGACCTAATTTATACAAGTCCCCACTGATCAACATGTAAGGTGTAGTGCAAATGGCAAGTTGTTTCTTCTCCAAAGCATGCATTCCCTCAAGTGCCACACATGTACATAAAAAGACAAAAATGTCCTCCAAGTCTGAGGGTGCACTGTTTAACCTAAATAGTTGTGCATCTATCATCATGTCCTCAATGCTTTGTGTGTCCTCTCTAGATTGAATCCTTAATAAATGGTCATAACCAGAATTTCTCTTACCCCAGCTTAACCACCACAATAAAGTTAAACTCCTAGAATAACAACACCAAGTGGCATATGTGCCCCTATAAAATGGGCTTGTTCACCAAGTAACTCAATGCCATATGATCTGTATAAAAAATGAAAGATGTTACCAGCAAGTACTGTTGAAACTTATGGAGTGTGAAGATCATTGACAACTCCTTGCACTCTGTAGTTGTGTAATTCTATTATGTTGGGGTTAACTTCCTATTAGCAAAGAAAATAGGATGATCAACAATCCCTTCTCCAAAATAGGATAGTACCACACCAATGGTCATGTTGGAGGCATCTACATGAATGTGAAAAGGTTTAGAGCATGAAGGAAAATGAAAAATAGGCGTTGTATTAATTATTTCTTTCAGAGTCTCAAATGTGTGTTGTTGTGCTTTACCCTAATAAAACCCACCTTTTCCTTTCAATAATTCCTCTAGGGGTACTGCAATATTATCACAACCTTTGATAAATTTCCTTTAATATCCTATGTGCCCCAGAATCCATGCACCTCATTTTGGTTAGTTTTTTTCTCAAGGCCTAAAATAACAGCAACCTTAGCAAAGTCGACTAGAAAACCTTCTTTACAGATGATGTGTCCCAGAAAAATTCCAAAGGGTGTGCAAAAAATGCACTTCTTAATGTTCAAAAAGATGCCCAATTTTATACATCTCTCACACATGAGCCTCATATTATCACAGTGATCCTTCACAAGCTCGTAGATCATTCAATCATCCAAATACACCTGTAAGAATTCATGAATAAAATCCTAAAATGTTTTTACAACTATGCGTGAAAATACTGCAGGTGCATTCTTTAGTCTAAAGGGCATAACCATGTATGTAAAACTTCCCCAATCAGTGGTGAAAGTTGTATTCTATTGATCCTCTTTAGCTATTCTTACCTGATGATACCCTGAAAATCCATCAGTGAAGGAGTAGATCTCGCACTCTGCAACACCTTCTAGAATTTCTTCAATACAAGATGTGGGAAAGGGATGAATTACACATGTAGGATTCAACTCCCTATAATCCACACAAATTATAATTCTTCCATCCTTCTTGATACTGATCACCATAGGGCTCACCCATTCTAATTCCTCAATGGGAACAATGATCCCAGAAAATTAACATTTTTTCAATTTATTTTTTTTACCTTGACGTGCAAGTTCGGATTCATCCCTATAAGGCCTCTTCTAAATTGGGCACACTCCTTCCTTTAGTTTGATTCTCATTTCACCCAAAGATTCATGTGCCCCTTTTAATTCATGGTATCTTATAGGGAACATGTCCTAAAATTTTTTGCAGTAGCTCAATGATCTTAGCAACTTTAGAGTCAGACCAATAGTCTCTAATGATGGCCTCCATAGGGTTCAACATATGTTTCATTATTCATTTTCTTGGTCTTCATAGGTGCATGGTAGGCGTGCACCTTCTCATCTACACTATATAAGACCTCACATGTATCTTTTGTATGCTCAACATCCAAGTTTTCCACTTCTTCATCATCAATTATATAGGCCATCTTACCCTTTTCTCTTTCTAGGAAGGCATGCCCAAGCTATTCAGCATCGGTTTCTTCCTCTTCAAAACACTCCCCTAGATCTGACTCTCCTAACAACTCCTGAAGGAGTTGCTCAGCCTTTGTACTATCTCCCATAGTTAAGTGCTTCATAACATGTAATTGTCTCATTCATGAGAGGTTTAGTGGAAAAAGAGTTAGAGGTTTGAATCATACCTACAGTAAGTTACTGCCAATTTCTAGTCTCTCTATTTAACTATGAATATATATACCATGCGTGCACAATCTCATAAGGTGAAATAAAACTTATGCACTCACAGCAAAGATGGTAAAGCTTCATGCCCCTCTATCCATAGTTTCTCACACTATTGAACGTGGTGTTGAACAAGATCATTATCATGAAATGCACATATCTGAGTAGGCACATTGCTCCTTAAAAATATAGCAAATAAAGCAATCTTGACTTCTCTCCACTCAAAAATATTGTCCCTATGAACCATCCACCAACACGTTGTCATCCCATGCAAAGTATAAACTAGAAAAGTCCTTCTTTCCACCTGACATTCCTACTTAAATTCTATAGCAAGCAAGAATACCTCTGGATTCTCTTCACCAGTGTACCTTGGTACCTACCTTTTGCCCAAACACCTGATACTGAATGGCCTACTTACGCGTATAATTGCACTTCTTCTCTTGTGCCTGATCATTTCATAAGTACCATGTGCCTAGTTATCACATGCAACACTTGTACTATCACTCATGGAATTTTCATCATCCCAATGGATAACTCTTTCCTTTGATAGCTCAAGAACTTTCAAATCTCGAATGGTGTGCACATAAATTTTGTTCAAGTCTTCTTCACTTAATGGCTCTACATAAGGTGCATATTTCCCATCTGTCAAGGGGATAATGATGCGTTCCTCCTTGTTTTCAAAACTAATATAACCCTTATTGAAATTTAGATAAACATTGTTTGCATAACACCAAGGGTACCCAAGTAAAACTGGAAAATTATCTACCTTTGCAAGTGCTAAGACCTCAAAGTCCCCAGTAAACTGGGCCCCCTTAATAGTAATTTATGTATCTTTCAAAAATGGAGTGGCCTTCATTTAATTTTCCATTAACAACACATTAAAATATGGTTGCAATGGTGGTCTACCCATATGAACCCACGCATCCAAAGTGAGCACATTCACTTTTGCACCTATGTCAATCAAGATATTTCTCAAAATCTAGTCATTAACAATAACATTTAGAGTGATCTCTTTATCATAATCCAAGATATGTGGAGAGAATTTAGCATGAAAAATCTACCTTTGATGCTCAATACCAACGTGCGGAGTGTTTTCCTTCAAAAATTTCCCCAATAAAAGAATTGTTATCCAAAATGTGCCCCCTGCTCATTTTGTGGCTAACTCCTCTCATTCTTCCCTCTCTTGTGCCTCAGTCACAAAATTTTTCTTTTCAAGCACTTAAAACCTTCTAGAAATGGCACCAATTGGATAGAGCTCTTTCTCAACTTTCTAGAAAGGTAAAGTTTTCCTCCTAACTCCATGTATTTTTCAAGTTATGGCTCGGTGGATTTTTTGTGGGAAATTTTCCCCTAGAAGGCCCGCAGCCAATCAGAACTCGCCACGTGTCCAGGCCAAAAATATCAAAGCAACCCGATTTGGCCCTGTTTTGCCCTAAAACTTCAAATCACCATATCTTTCGATCCAGAGCTTGGTTTTTTGTGTTATTTATATCAATGGAAAGCTGGTGAAATTCTCTACAAGATTCCGGGGTCAATTTTGTATTTTGGTGGAGTTTGGAGAGATAAAATCAAAAAATGCTTCTGGCATGTGGTAATGGCCAGAAATGACGTTTCAACAACCAGTTTTAATGCAAAATGGGTCGCATTCTTCTTCAGCATGGCCAAAAATTTCAGGGCATGGGTCTGTAAGGACGCCCATGCTATTTTAATGCATCTTCATTCAATGGGGAATGGCTTCCATGTTTTTTACACGTTTTCTCTCTCCTAGGCTTGACCCATGCATTGTAAAAGCCAGATTTGGCTCATTTTTTTAGGGGGAACATTTTTTTTGGATAGAAAGCTTCTTCTTTCACCTTCAACAAGTGATTTTTTCAAGTATCAAACCTTCTTCATGATTGTAACAGGTTTCTGCCTCTTTGATGTTGCAAATGCAAGGATTTTGACAGTGAAAAATGACAGTGCAGACTCTGTGATCAATTTTCAGTGCTTTTTTTTGTATTGTCTTGCTTCATTTCAGACCTCTAATTGCATCTTATCAGCCTGTGTATGATGTTTCATGTTGCATTTTATGAAATTGTGTCAATTTGCATGAACAAGAAGTGTTCACCACTCCTTTGGTGTATCATCTATTAGTTTAGTTTCAATTTTTACACTTTCTATCTCTGTCTCCTTGGAATTTAGAGTAGGATTAGGATTCAAACCCTCTGCAATTGTGTAAATAACATATCTGATCAGAGGAGTTTGAGGAACCAGCCTCTAATCTAGAGATTCCTCTCTCATTTTACAAGTCCCACACTTGGAGAGAGGTTTCAATGTTGCGCAATCACACTGGATGCCTAAAACATCAACTTAGAAACCTGATTTGCATCTAGGGGTGCTGCTTGATTTGCAACAACAAGAATAATGTTTTCTTGGCGTAACATCTTGCAAACCTACTTTAGATCATCAACATCCTACTGATGGAACTCAGTTGCCTTATTTTGTTCTAACTTTCATGACTATTCTTTTAAACATTGTATCTCACCCTGCAAATTCTAAATCACCTCCATGGTTTCTTGATAAACCTCTTTCTGATGCATAGCTTCTGGATACTTTAGATGCAGAAATTCCTCCTTAGTAATTACAGGATTATGTTTAAGAGTTTCCATGAAATATGCAGCCTTAGCGCGTGTAGTGATATTTACAAGTACTAACCTAGGATCTGACACCAACTTCAGCATCCACTGGTCTTATATTGTGCACTTCACTCTAACCATTCATGTGCCCTTGTTCTCTTGCTTGTGTTTCTCCATCAAATGTTCATACAAGTCTGAGAACTATTCATAACTATGGTTCTTTCTATAGAAAGAACAAACAATGTTTTGTGGACACTCGCACATGTAGTGATCAACAGATCTGCATCTATAACAAGTCCCACGAGGGAAATCACTTCTTCCACCACCATGGCCTTGGCCTCTGAATCCTCCTCTGTAATCCCAACCTCTATCATGGCTATCATCAGAGTTCCCTTCATTATGATCATGGTCCTGATGCTCACCCTTCTCCTTAGAGTTATTTACAACACCAATCTATCACATGCCATTATCAGTAGCATCATGGATCTAATCAATCAACCTACAATATTTAGTGCCATGAGTGGATGACCAGAAAATCTTGTAGTAACATAACACGTTATTTCTTATCACATGCTACAATAATGGACACCGAATTGAACTATGGTCCAAGTGACAGATCTCACAGTATAATAATAAGGAGTGTACTGACATCCATGGATAACTATCCTTAGTATGCCCCTCTACTTCACAATTTTTACACTAAATCCCACTACATGTCTCATGCGCCGAATTAGCTGATAGTTTCTTAACTGTTTACCCATCGCTGCAATCTGAGCTTCCAACAATGGACTCACCCCTATGTCTAAACTTCCTATTGCCTTAGCATTCAGAGATGCTTCAAGTGCCTCGTGCGGATCTATATAAATATTATGTGAAATTTCCCTTCTAAAAGGCATGATCAGTACTCCAACGAACCACTGAGCATGTTGTCTCACATGTATATCATAAGATAACTTGGAAAGAGGAGTCTTGAACCATGCATCATACTCCTAAACACTTTCAGTAGTGCCCTTATTAATATCCTTCAACGCATTAATGCTCTTCTACTCAAATTCAAGGATATATAAATCTTTCAAGAAAGCATCTCATAGTGCAGCATAATCTACATAAATCTGGTCAAGGTCAAAAAAATTGTACTAACTATGTGCATGCCCCTTAAATGTAGTTGAAAACTAAATCACCTTGTTTTCTGGAGTAGTAATCCCCTTTTCGTGTCATAGTATCTCACACATAAGCATGTGGTCATCTGCATATTTTATCCCTTTTTACTCTGGAAGATGAAGAGACATCTCCATATAAATATTCTGGGGTTGGTGCGGACCGTACCCTCTAGATCCAAAACCTATATTTCCTCTTGTGTTTCCTCCACCCCCGATCCACTAGATCCACTAGTGCCCGAGCCACCTGATCCTCCACCTCCTATAGTGGGTAATGGACCAAAGGATGTACTACCTTGTGTGCCAATAGTCATGCTAAATTGGACTCCTATAGTCTGTAAAGTTGTGTTACTTCAAGATGTTATACCAACATTCTGCGCACCCATGTTTTGTGTTGACAACGTGCCAAAAAATATACCTCCAGAAAAACCCCCAAATAACATAGACGATGATTACGCCACCATAAGTGAATAAAATTCTTGATTAACTCCTGAACTTGACTGTAAATTGACCCTATCTACTGCAACTCTACTACTCACACTAGCCAGCTTACTATTTTTAGACACCTAAATTCCACTTTTTCAATCTTATTGCCAAAATGCACGTAAATCACTCTCATTCTCACCAATTCCATTATAATAGTAATTTTCATTAATTAACTTGCATTTCTTACCACTTTGGTCAATTATCAAGAACTTCATTGATCACCAAACCTATTTTGCATTCAAGATTCCACTTTACGATGAATTATAAGTCAAAATCCTCTTTAAAACAAATAATTAGCATTTATTAGCTAATTAAGCCTATTTTTCCCTTAATTTGGTCAATATTCCCTAATATTGGCTCAAACCCCTCTTATGACCACTCAAAATCACCCCACTCCTCTCCACAATGTCTTAAAAAGCTTCAAAATCTTATCCTAGCCTTCTAGTTGACCCTAAGTGGTTGATTAAGGCTTCATACCTCTTAATCACTTGGATATGCATTAATTTTGATTAGCAAGGCCTAATCATGATTAACAATTCTAATCTAATTTGGGGCTTTCAGTCCCACATGCACTAAAATACAAGTTTCTCCCCAAAAATAAAACTATAAAAAGAGTGCACCTCTTACCTTAATATTTTACACCATACTTTTATTAATAGCCTCATATAATATATATGTTAAAGAGCCTAAACTCTTTTAAGGATGCACATGCTCATATTTACCTAAAGCCTTCATTATGGTTAGTAGGAGGGTATCTAGCATGACATTGTAGTATTGTGTTAGAGATATCTCCTCACCATTTGTGGAGCAACAACCATTCCCAATTTGATTGATCCTAGATCTATTTAGGTCTATCTTAGTTAATCAAACATACTAGTAGGCATGCTTAGATGTTAGATGTTAGTTTCATTTAATCTACATTGTTATGCTATTAATTTTTTATCATAGATGTTTCATTCCTTAGCTTTACATTTAACTTGAGATCATTATGGTGTTGATCTTACTTTAAACTAGTTAATTTGTGTTAACAGATTGGGGTGTTATCATATGGCATGCCTGGTGGGACTCAAACCCCATTTGCATTCATTCTCAAGCTTTTTAATATAGTTTGAATTGTTTTAGATTTCAATTTTTCTTTCATTAACTTCAAATTCTTAGATTAGATTCAAGTTTTTCTAGATAAACGTCAAATTTTTCTACCTTACTTTCAAAGATCTTAGATTAAATTCAAAGTTTTCAATATTTTAAGAGTAGTTTTCAAAGTTTTGTACATTTGATTTTGTAGCTAGGTAGTTGAAATAACTAGATTAGTGGTATAAGTTGTGTTTTCATGTTCCTTGTAGAATATAAGGACGCAAATCCCTATTAAAATTTCCTCAAAATACCAAAGATTTTATCTTTTTGAAGAATTTCTTCTCAAAATTCATATTTTGGTCACCTACAGGAAAGAGTCGTACATGTGCATCAAAGAGTGTGCATGTGCATCAAGAATCATTTCTTTGCATTAATATCCAAACCTATGCCTCTCTGGTCATGCCTATGCACTATTGACTATGAAATTTTGACAAAGGTGCTCCTATGCTTTCAAGCTTGCACCTATGCTCCAAATGGCACGCCCATGCTTCAAAACCCATGCTTGTGTACTCAAGTAAATTTCCTTCAAAGTTCATGGTTTTTATTTCTAATTTTTAGGAATTCTATCATTTTTATAGGATTTTAGTTATTTTTTTGTCAATTTACTGATTTTAGAGCAATGTTCCTAACAAAATTCACTTAGGGTTTGATAAGTAATTTTTGTTAAAATTGACTTAGGTTTTGATAAGTGATTTTTCATTATTTATTTGATTTTTGAATAGGGTGTGTATGTTCTTCCCTTACACTAAGTGTGATCTTGGGAATCAAAAGCACTTCTAAACCACTTTTTGTTATTTTAGAGTAAGTAAGAAAAATCATCATTCATTGATATGCTTTATCTTTTAGTTTAGGATCTTTTTCACTTGATAAAGAACCAAGGTTAACATTTGGGTATGCTCTTCCCTTGCACCTAGTGTGATCTTAGGAACCAAAAGCAATTTTAGTCTTTAATTAAGAAGTACTTAGATTAATTGGGAATAAACCTTGTTTTACAAAGTTTTATGGTAGTTAGTTGATTTACAAGCTTTTCATCTAGTTGGCTTATTTTTTTTGCATGCTCTTCTCTTGCACCTAGTGTGATCTTGAGAAAGAAAAGCAAAATTTAATCCTCTTTCTATGATATTGTGAATCTTTTTGAACTGCTAACCATTTTTTTGAAGGACCTAAATTGCTTGTCAAATAAATAAGGGCTCGCTTCAAACAAAAATCTAACATTCACGTGTGATTATAGGTTTCCAAAAGGAGTACAACAAAAACCATATTAAGTCTAAAAGATAAAAATACACGACAATCATCACATTGTATTTGTAGGTTTCAGTTAAGAGTTACGACTCATCTTCTTAACTAGGACATAACCCCTTTTGCATAATCCTTAAGCTACAACAATGGGGGTGGGTCCTAGGAACCCTAAAGTAGTTCACACAAGAGGGAACCTTGTGAATGAAACAGGAAAGTTCTCCACACTACCGACTTGATTAGTACGCCTTGGTGAGATTAGAGTCAAAGTTACTTCCATTGCGACCTCAGTGATAATACAACTCAATGCAATAGTTTCTCATTGTATTAGAAGGGGGTAAAGTAAATCCAAAATGTTCCTTGGGAAACCTTGGTAAATCAATCTCACAGAAGTAAACTTGTGACACATAGAAATAGAACCACCTAGGAAGCTTACCGACTTGGATCCATTATTTTTGTCTTAGTTGTTATACTTGAGAGCTCTCACAAAGTGACAGCTTTGTTAGATTCAAACTCTTGTTTTTCAAACAAGATAAAGAATATCTTAAAGTTGAAACCACGTGATATTTAATTACAAAATCTACTTAATGTCATTTTTTCCTAGTTTTTCACTTATCCTAAGACAAAGCAAAACTCTACCAAAATAACACCAAGTTTATTTCAACATGACTTGATTTACACCTTTGTTTTATTATTTCCCATTTTTGGAAAAAATGAAACAACATATATGGATACTGTTAGATATTACGTTGTCCACCACTTTTATATTCTACTTTTCATGAGTAGGTTGTAATGCCGGAGTGCAAGTGTTGAAAGTGTGCATGGTACGTACTCATGATCTAGTAGGCCCCCTTGTCTCAAAAACTCATATTTGAGACTTATTATCATCGTAGTTAGGTGATTTCATCCTTGTCTTATTTTGATTTTTTACGTTGTCTACATTATATCCATACAATTGAGATATTTACATCTTGTTTCCATTGTGAAATTAGGCCTAAATCTTTATATTGTAGAGTTACATTGCTCACACACATAGCAATTTCTTGATATACTTAAACGTAATTTTTTACATCCTATCTTTGTCTTGAGTTTTGTGAGTGTTGAGGTTACTTTTTTAACATCGTTATAATTCCATTTTGATACTAAAAGCTTGATTTCTGGCAAAGTTTGATTACGTGTCCAAATAACATTGCTAAGTTATTCGCACTTGTATCATCCACTTTACAAAGCTTAGACTTCTTTAGTGTTTAGAAACTGGCTTTTAGTATATCTTGTTAGAAGATTGAATCAACATTATCTTATTATTTAGGTCTTGTTTGGTGAAAACTTGACCTAACTGGTGATATTGTGTTGTCACTATTTGGTTTCAAACCTATCTAGATAAGTCTTAGGGAGTAAACTATTTGTTGTGACTGAAGTTGAGCATTTTACATTATTGTATTAATCTAGAAAAATATGTGTCAGATATCACATTGCTAGGGTAGATTTTTCATTATTCTTTAGTTCATACATTTGTATTGACCTATTAATTTGTTTCTATTCCATAGTCACCTTATTTTGAAAACTTAGCATTTTTACGCTGTAAAAATTTGACTAAGGTCCCTTCTTAGTAAACCTTAGTGGGAATTTTTCATGTTGTATCTCTTATCTCGAGTATGCCTACTATGATTGGGATCCCAAATATTAGAAGCCAAAATATTTGGAGTTGAAAACCCTCTTTTAGAGGATAATCTCATGGTTGATCATAGTAGTGGAGAGGAAGATTCTCCTAGCATGAATATAGAGTGTCCTCCCACCGATTTTGACGATTACATCTTCCCAAAACAAATGTAGATCAAGGATTTCGTGCTTGTTACCTGTCCAAGTTAATGCACCAAACTAAACACAAAAACCCTGAAAAACTCCAATGAAATTGATACCTGATGGACAAGATCCGAAGATGTAGACGGATAAGGAGGTCGATGTAGATAAGACGGGCGCACACGAGCAATTCGCACAATAGATCCGAGTAACCTGCAAAACACCGATGCTTGACAGAAAAAGATGGCGTTAAAAGATATTTGGGTGGACTGCCCGAGAAGCGGGTCCGGGAAGCGATAAGCTTCCTCGGCGGATGTCAGTCCACGTTTTCAATTAAGTAAAGAAGCATACATGATAAAAGATGTACATAAAGACTTGATTTTCTGATTATAGTAATGAAACAGAATTTAAACAGCAGACAGAAAGCTACAGAAAATAGGAAACTATGAAATAAAGCTGGATTTGTGTTACCTGTGTCCTTTTTACCTGTCTGCAGGATGATCGGCGTCGATTAATAAGGATCGGCGTCGACTGACGTGATCGGCGTCGACTATGAAGAATCGGCGTCAACTGTATAAGATCGGCGGTCGACTATGAAGAATCGGCGTCGACTGTATAAGATCGGCGTCGACTGACTAAAAGTAGGTCAGTTGATCAGGGACAGTGCAAGAAGATTCGGAAGTTGGGAAGTGATGGACAGATAGTGGACGTCTGCTGGATGTGCGAAAGTCGGTAAGATACTGGAACAGAGTCACCAGAGGATCGATGGATACGTGCGATGTTGATGTGATAGGAGCAGAGTAACGGTGCTCCTCTCAGGGATTGATTCGGACAGGATCCAATCTCATTTGATACACTTGATGCTAAAAGATCTCTCTTTCTTACAACCTATGTCTCTTTCGCGATCTGTCTCTTTCTCTCTCTCTGTTCGTTCGTGCGTCCTTTTTCGTCGTGTTTTTCGGTCCCTAGAACTGAGTTCTGGACTTGTATTTATAATCGGCGCCGCTCCTAAAAAATCGGCCGACCGTATAGGTCGGCGCGATCGCGGAACAGACTCCCGAGATGGCCAAAATGAACGATTTCTAGAAAAGACGAGAATTACCCCAAATACGGGAAAATATCCCGCTTGGGGAAGAGGAAAAATAGGGGTGATACATAGATAGAATAAATTTGGGGTAGATAAGTGATTAGGATACATGGGAAGAGGTGTAATTAAATAGTTAATATTTAATTACTCATGGGGTGAATTAAATTTAAGATAGGTGTTTAAATCACAAATCGGATAATATCCCAAGGGGATAGTGGTGACGTAAACGTGCCCCAGGTTACCTAAGCAGGTAAACGAATGTGAGAGACACTAAATTGAGTAACCAATTTTAAGTGTCTACATTTTGCCCCTTTTTGTCAAGTAACTTGCAATAAGCAAGGTTATGAGACAAAAACAAGGAGATGGAAGAAGGGAAGAATGAGTGATGATGTGATCCCCCTCAAACTAGGGATGGGATGGGTGATAGAACAGACGATCCCAAGTTTGAAAGAGGTAGATGAAAACGCAGGATGCCCCAGTCGGATGTCTGGAGTAGATCTGATCATTGACAATGCATAAAAATAAATAAAGAGGCAGCAACCTAAGGAACTCACATTGGTAGGGCAAACTAGACGGTCTCCTCATGAGACGACGTTAGTGCCTACAGACCCATGAGTGTAAGGAGAACTGCAAAATAGTCAGCATCTAAAGAGAGACACATTGGTAGGGACAACTAAACGGTCTGCAAAGCAGACGACGTTAGTGCCTACAGACCCGTTTAACTCCCAGCTGCCAAAAAGTACGAGTGTCCCACGCAAAGGGAACAAACCCGAAATAGACGGTGATATCGAAAAGATGCGCCGAAAGGCAATATTCAGCACACAATAATGATCAGATGGACATATAAGCCAAGCATCAACACTATGGCAAACAGATATGGAAAATCGACGGCGATCACAGTAATCGGCGACGACCAAGATAAACGGCGTCGATCAAAAAAATCGGCGCCGACCAAACGTAGCGCATATAAATATGCGAACGGAAAACGTAAACGATTTATTTTCATCGTGACGATTGATTCAGAGAGAGCCAGAATTTAGATTTGAGCACCATGGAAGCCTCTGGGAGCGGTCAGAAGCGCAAGGAGGACACGACCTGG
This sequence comes from Taxus chinensis, assembly GCA_019776745.2. Classification (NCBI taxonomy): domain Eukaryota; kingdom Viridiplantae; phylum Streptophyta; class Pinopsida; order Cupressales; family Taxaceae; genus Taxus; species Taxus chinensis. Next base: position 656,480,152 of record CM034153.1, on the reverse strand, counting down.
GGTAAGTGGTTCTTCTTGAACCCGTTGAACTTAGTTTATTTCTTCTTTTTTTGTTTGATTTTTTTGTTTGTGGGGGCAAGGGTCCAATTTATGTCCGAACAGTCAATCGGCGTCGATTGGTATAATCGGCGTCGATTGGTATAAGCGGCGTCGATTGTGGTATTAATGGCGTCGACTAGAAATAATCGACGCCGATTTTAAATAAATCGACGCCGATTGGAATAGATGAAAAGTTTTTTTTTGTTGTTGTTTTGGATGTTGTGAGTTGGAGACTAATATTGCTCTTGATGTCGTGGGTGCAGGCACGAGAGGCTCTACACATGAGGGATGTTATTCCCGAGTTACTGGAGACTATTCTCCCAGATGTGACTGATGCAGATTGGCGGCATCTAGAGTTAGCCGGGCTCGGGGGCTTTAGATACTACAGACGAGTGCCGCGGGATGTGGAGCTGATGCGGGCACTAGTGCGACGGTGGGACAGCCACACGTGCACTTTTTGGTTTAGGATGGGTGAGATGACCATCACCCATGAGAACATATACAGGATTCTGAGATTGCCGATCACTGGGGACCCGATCGAGATTACCCCACGAGAGCAGCAGCAGAGGGCCCTAGTTCGATTATATAGAGACAGGGCAGATGATTCAGAGATAGTGTCTGGGGCAGTGCGGATAGCCTCACAGTACAGACAGGATAGTCCCCGGAGCAGACGGATAGTGCTGATTCAGATGGCTATATCCTACTTTGCCTCTGCCAGATTCAGGAGGTGGGAGATTCCCACTGTTGTTATTAAACTGCGTTTGTGACATTCTGCAGTTCAGGCAGGTGTTTGCTTTTGCTGATGCCCTGATAGCTCAGATATACCATGAGCTATGGATGTACACCACAGGCCGGAGGACAGGTATAGATGTCAGTTTTGTGCTCCATTGCTGGGCCTATGAGCATATAGCGGTGATCAGGCCATCCGGGCTTCCTTGGATGCCAGCAGCAGTGGGAGGTGTTGATTATGGATTCAGGCGATGGCGAGCTGACATGGCCGTTGGGGATACAGGGAGATCGGCTGATTGGTACAGCGAGCGTTTCAGGACGCTGACACCGGATCAGGTCATCTGGAGGCCATATCGGGCATTTCCGACATGGGCTGGTCAGGATGCCCACTTGGTGGCACTGAGACGGAGCAGGGTGGTTAGGGGCCGCAGGCCTGATATGTGGGAGCGAGTCCCGTTTATGCAGAGTATTGAGACAGTTCGGCCTAGTGCAGACAGTGCCGACCACCTACACGCCTTATAGGCGAGATAGCAGGGAGACTGATCTGCCGATTTTGATCCCGAGCAGATCCATTGAGAGAGGCCCCACCCTCCACAGACAGCGATGATGACGCAGGGGTAGATGAGGGTTATGCAACATGGTATGATACAGAGCTACCACGACATCTCCCGGCATCTATAGATGCCGACGAGGATGACATAGCTGCGATGCTAGATAGACTGGAGGGAGAGCATGCCACCCTGACACAGACACATCAGGTAGCTCTTGAGGAGATCAGGGCTCTGACAGAGGAGAGGGATGCCCTAATTTTGGAGAGAGACACTGCTCGCCAGGAGCGAGATATAGCGATCCAGCAGAGGGATTGCTACCTTCGACATAGGGAGGCCCTCAGGGCCAAATATGGGGAGACAGGTACCATGTCGGAGTCTGGTACGTAGGGTACGACCCTAGGAGGAGCACCACCAGCAGCGCCAGCAGCCCCAGCAGCACCAGCAGCACCATTACGAGCACCTGGTACTGTTGAGCTTGAGCACATATCAGTCTCTCCTCGCTGAGGTGAGATACTATGAGGATGCCTTAGCGCAGCATGCCCCAGATGTGCCTTGGTACGGGGCGAGGAGGAGAGCAGCGACGGCTACAACGAGCGGGGCCTCAGGCGGAGGGAGCACCGGGAGAGATCGAGGTGGACAGAGACCTCCAGCAGCAGGTGCATCTAGCTCAATAGGAGGCGGCCAGGAGAGACAGCCTGGTCCAGAGGAGGGTGGAGGAGATAGTGTCCTCCATGCATCGGACTTTACCATATAGGGATTGATAGTATTTTGTATCTGTATAGTGATGTAGCCTCGATTGGAAGGCATTGTATAGATGGCTTGATTGAAAGCCACCCATTTTTGTTGTACAGACACACATGTATATATAGATTCATCATTTTATTTGTCATATAATTGATCTCATGCTTTTGATTTTGATATACATGGATGGATGTAGCGTAATTGTGATGGATGTAGATATAGACTGATAGATGATAGATAGATGTGATTGGATAGATATAGACTGATAGAGGATAGAAATAGATGTGATTGGATGGATATAGATATGTGGATATAATTTTGATGAAAATAGAGATAGATAGATGCAATGTAACTTGGATGTACAAGTTTTTCGATACTTTGATGGATAGATAGATAGATGTGATTGATGTATGGAAATTTGATGGAAAATGGATATAGATAGATGTAGTGTAACTTGGATGCACCAGTTTGTAGATATTTTGATGGATAGATAGATAGATGTGATTGATGTACTCGGCATGTTTGAGATGTTAATTTAATTTTGATGAAAATAGATAGCCAGATCCACATGTGTTGATAATAGATGCTTTGATAGATAAGATGAAATTAGATAGAAGATAAATTTTGATTAAATTAACATGTAAAATGTCAATTTGACTGGATGAAAAACAAAGAATAATGGGGAATACTCTTTGCGAGAGCCAAGGAAGTAATGAAAACGACCTTGACTAGAAATAAAGAAAATACACCCAGATAAGAAAGAAAATGATAAGTTGGACTCCCAACCGACCATAGATAGAATCTGGATAGGAAACTCACAATATCATGCATGTAAGGCCCTACATGAGGTTAAAATAAACCTGACACTAACTAGCCGCAAAATAGATCTAGGAGGGAAACGAAAGGAGCAGTAAGTAAGTATCTTGTCGGAATTTACAAGGGACAGAATACATGTCCATAGTGGGAAAATAGGATTCTCCATATGATCTACAAAAGGTCTTAAATCTCAGCTTCATGATTTTGGCAGAAAAGCAAACTGATCAATGCGGGAAGTTTGCTTGATATGGAAAGACTGATCGATGCGGGAAGTCTTTCAGTGATGCTAAAAAGTGTATAAACTGACTGAAAGACTAATTAATTGCAAGAAGCCTTTGAATATATCTTTGAGAAACAACCGTCCTTCAAGGGAGCAGTCTATATTTTGATTTTTAATGATAGCCATCCTTCGAGGGTATGGTCTATATTTTTTTCTTTTTGATTCATTTGATAATGTAGGGATAGCTGTCCTTCAAGGGATCAGTCTATCTTTTTGGATAGCATCTCTTCTCTCTCTCTTTTTTTTTTTTTTTTTTTTGAAAATCTTTTCGGAAGAAGCTGAGTTTAGACCTAGATAGATCAGATGGAGGGGAAGAGAACATAGGAGAACATGCACTCATGCCCCGAGTAGATCTGATTAAGATAAGCACTTGGGATAGATGAAGTGGTGATTAAGGTATTCCTACCATGAGGAGGAACATATCCAAAAGAAACATGTAATGAGTAGAGCCGCGGTACTCATATTTTAAGGTAAAAGAGGCAATAGGTGGAGAACCACATAGTTTCGAATCACCATGAAAGTAGATGACTGGTTGTTTAGACGGATGAAAGATCTGTGTTGCGACTAGATTTGTGTAAGGTAGATTTTAACAGTAGAAGGGCCGTAGATGCAAGGCATTAAGAGGTTCCACTTCAGGTATACCATCCATGGAAGATAAACGATAAGCCCCAGACCCATATTTATGAGTGATAATGTATGGGCCCATCCAGTTGGGAGAAAACTTACCACGTTGACTTCTTTCGAGTGTAGTGACATTTTGATTTTCCTTAAGAACAAGATCACCAATTTTGAAGTCATGGTGCTGCAAGTGCTTGTTATAAGCACGTTTGACATGCTCGAGATAGACTTGATGATGTTCAAGAGCGTTGAGATGCCGCTCATCTAATAATTCAAGTTGTGCTAGACGATTTTGACAATAGTCCTCATCGGAGACAAATTCTCTGAGAGAAACACGGAGAGACGGGATTTGGACTTCCAGAGGAAGAACAGCTTTAGACCCATAGACAAGAGAGAAGGGAGTAGCATCAGTAGGAGTACGGATGCTAGTCTGATAAGCCCAAAGAGCAAAAGGGATATGTAAATGCCAATCCCTACCAGCTCGACTAGTTACCTTTGCGAGGATATTACGCAAAGTTTTATTGGAAGCTTCGGCCTAACCATTAGCTTGAGGATAGTATGGAGAAGAAAAACTAAGTTTGATATTGAAAGTGTTACAGAGGTTCTGCAAATCAACGTTCTTGAAAGACTTGCCATTATCTGTGATTAGCTTGTGTGGAACGCCAAAGCGACAAATGATGTGTTGATAGACGAAATCAACTATGGGTTTAGCCTTTGTTGAAGAAAGAGGGATAGCTTCCACCCACTTAGTAAAGTACTCAGTGGCAGTAATGATAGAATGATGACGCTGTGAAGAACGGGGGTTGATGAGACCAATAAGATCAAGACCCCATTGCGAAAAAGGCCACAAATCCGCCATAGGTTGCAAAGCTTGACTAGGGATGTGTATAAGATTGGAATGTTGTTGACACTTGACGCATTTCTTAGTATATTCACAACAATCTTGATTAAGAGAAGGCCAATAATATCCCAAACGTAAGATGCGTTTAGCCACAGCCAAGCCACTAAAATGTCCACCACAGATACCGTCATGGACCTCCTGGATGGCTTTAGATGATTCATGGGTTTTGAGACACCGAAGCAAAATACCATCAAAGCCACGTTTGTAAAGAATCCCGCCTAGAATAGTGTAGTGATTAGCGCGTTGGAGAAAAGTTCTTCTACCATTGGAAGTCAGATCTGGAGGAAGCACCGAATAAGATAGATAATCAACAATCTGTTGATACCACTCATCCTGAGTATGGGTTGTGACAGCATGGATTGAAGTTAGTTGCCTAAGATGAGATGGTTGATCTAATCGCTGCACAGCCACATAAAGTCACGAGTCTTCGGTGAAAGGTGGGATAAGTGAGGCTAACGAAGCCATTGTATCTGCGAATTGATTTGCAGTGCGAGGAATAGCTTGGATAGTGAATTTATCGAAAGATTGGAGTTGAGCAAGAACGATATCACGATATTTTTGAAGGATATCATTCTTGCATTGATAGACACCCATGACTTGATTAACGATGAGTTCAGAATCACCAAAGATGTCAATATGACGAGCGCCGAGATTAATGGCATTTTGAAGACCCAAGACAAGAGCTTCATATTCAGCCATATTATTGGTGCACTCAAAGTTCAATTTGTGTGCGACTGGGATAGGCGTACCCCAAGGAGGAATCATCACAAAACCCGCACCTCCCCCTTGCTGGCATTTGGATCCATCAAAGAAGAGCTTTACTTTAAATGGAGATAGACCAAAATCAATTTGTTGGATATATTCATCGGGGAATTGAGCAAGGGGGTTTTGAGTGTCTGGAAGAGGAGCATCAGCTAATTGATCTGCAATAACCTGACCCTTGATAGACTTTTGTGGGATAAACTCGAGGTCAAATTCTGTCATAAGCATGAGCCAACGAGTGATACAATCATTGTGATAAGGCTTTGCATGAATTGTCTTGAGTGGATTGACACTTGTGACAATATAAGTTTTGTGATTAAGGAGGTAATGACGAAGCTTAGAAGTTGCGAAGAAGAGAGCACAACATAGCTTTTCAGCTTCGGAGTAACGTGTTTCATACTCATGGAGGGTGCGACTGATGTAATAGACAGCTTGTTCTTTACCGCAAGTGTCCCGATGTGAGATCATGGCTCCCAAAGCATGGTCAGTCACAGAGATATAAAGATAGAAAGGCTCCCCCTCGCGTGGAGGTGTAAGCACAGGTGGAGAAAGAAGATAAGCTTTGAGATCATCAAAGGCCTTTTGGCAATGTTCATCCCATTCAAAATGAACATTCTTACGGAGGAGATGATGAAAAGGTTGACAACGGTCCGACAATTGTGAGATAAAACGACGCACTGATTGAAGACGTCCTTGGAGACTGCGGAGTTGCTTTAAGTTAGAAGGGGGAGGCATCTCAAGGATAGCTTTTATTTTTGCGGGGTCCACTTCAATACCCCTGATGGAAATGATAAAACCTAAAAGTTTACCAGTGAGAACGCCAAACACGCACTTAGCCGGATTTAGACGAAGACAAAAGCAGATAAGCCTCTCAAAGAGAGGTGCAAGGATGAAAAGATGATCCTGACAACGTTTGGACTTACCGAGGAGATCGTCAACGTAATCTTCCACGGTTTTGTGTAAGAGATCATGGAAGATGTAGGTCATTACTCGCTGATAGGTTGCTCCTGCGTTCTTAAGACCGAAAGGCATGACGCGATAGCAAAAGGTCCCCCAAGGAGTTATGAAAGAAGTCTTATGTTGATCTTCTGGTGCGATGAGAATTTGATTATATCCAGAGAAACCATCCATAAGAGAAAGCATCTCATGACCCGCAGTTAAATCCATGAGTTGGTCGATATTAGGTAGAGGAAAATCATCTTTTGGACAAGCCAGATTAAGATCCCAGAAGTCGGTACAAATTCTGAATTTTCCCAGTAGCTTTAGTTACTGGTACTACATTGGAAACCCATTGTGGATAATCAATGGGTTGGATGAAGTTAGCCGAGAGCAAGTGCTGTAACTCTTCTTTAACAAGAAGGGCTACTCTAGGGTGCATTTTACGTAATTTTTGTTTAACTGGCTTGATGTTGGGAAGAGTAACGATATTGTGGACCACAATATCGGGATCGAGTCCTGGCATATCCTCATATGACCAAGCAAAGGCTTGACGATGGTTGGAAAGAAAAGTGGTAAAATCTCCTAACTCCTGTGGATTAAGAGATTGGCCGACCTTAATGATGCGAGGGTCTTCAGAAGTCCCTATATTAAGGTTGACAGTGGCTTCGTTGAGAAGCGTAGACGTGTCAGAAGGAATAGTCTTGGGAAGATATGAATCCTCTGCCCCCAGATAGGTGAGGACAGAATCATCATCCGCACAGTGGATAGTGTTGATAGTAGGAGAGTCATCTCCAACTATTTCAGGGAAGATTAACGGTATGGAAGCGGACCGGTTGTTAGTCTTATAGGCTAGCGGCCCTAAGGAAATGGTATTGATCAAAAAAAAAAGTTAGGTGGGATGGAAATGTCATCGTCCACATCGAGTGATGCTTCTGACTTAGCGGGAGAAGATGGTTCCTCAATAGGAAGAGGCTCATCGAGAATAGTGACGGTGGCTTTTGAAAGAGGTTTAAATCCTAAACCAAATTTTTGATGTGGCATGAGAGTAGGAATGGATGTGAGGTCATGCACACCTTGCTCATATTTTCCTAGACCAAAACCCTTCCACGCGCATCGATATAGATAAGTTTTTGCAAACGTGGGATTTTGTAGATAATCGAACCCTGTTAAGTAAGGTTTGGTCCTAGGAGGAGAATCTGGGCGATAATGAGGCGTATCAAGACCACCATAGATGAAATTAGTCTGTTGATTGGGCAGACCAATGGTGACGATGCGACCGAGACCTGGTTGATATTCAGGTTGTTTGTCTGGTCTACCATACTCACTAGGATTGAGATGGGCGTCAAAAGAAAAGAGAGGAAGCTCTCCCAGTGAGAAACGCTGCAATGTCTCTTCTAGATTTTGTAAATCCGGTAGTTTGGTTGCAGGTATGGAAGAAGATGAGGCCCCGTCAGGAGAAGAAGTATTTTCCTTTAGAGGGGCAGACCTTGTGGTCATGTCGCATTGTGCGGAAGGAAAAGGATCTCCTGGATGAGTATATATTTTTCCCTCATATTGATATTTTAAGCATCGATGGAGGGTGGATGGGACACAATGCATTGCGCGAATCCAGGAGCGTCCGAGGATCATATTATAGTGGAATTTTCCTTCGACAATGTAGAAGAGTTCATGAAGTAGCTTCTTACCTACTCGAATGGGTAAGACCACAGTTCCTAAAGTAACTGCTAACTGATCGTTAAATGATCGAAGGGCGAAAGGCGGGGGTGACACTACGTTCTTTGGTAATTTAAGTTGCTCAAATGTGTGCGAGGAGATGACGTTGAGTGCAGCTCCACTGTCGATCATAACGCGTTTTAACGTGGTGTTGTCGATTTGGACTGTGATAAAGAGGGGAGCCTCTAAATCCTCTGAAGAAAGAGGAGGAATTTCCGAATCTTCAAAAGAAATGGCGGTTGATGGTCTATTCAATCCAACAACCAACTCGTAGGGCTGGGGCTCATCTGAATTTACTGCGATGTGACGCAGATTATCAATCAGAGCCTGGCGATGTTGTGGAGAGGATTGGATGAGGTCAAAAAGAGACATTTTGACCGGAGCCTGGGTGAGTTGTTTCATAACACTCTCCTCAACTGACACGGGAATTTGAGCCCGAGGTGCAGCACGAATAGAGACCCGAGGTCGTGGGGCCAATGAGGAAGGAGGAACTCCTTCAGGGGCTGCAGAAATGACAACCCGCGGTCGAGATGCTGTAGATGAAGATGGATTATCATAGTGTTGGGTTCTAGTGGCGATATGGATTGTGTCAATTTGAGAAGGTGGAAGATTCAATTGGAGTGGAATCACTAGAGGTCTGAGTGGATCGTTGGGGCTCAGATGGGGCTAAGATGGCAGGAGATACTTGTTCCTCCTCCTCCAGCAAAAGGTCACTTTCTTCCAAAAGGTTGTTGACAACAGCTTGAAGAGCTTTACATCCCTCAGTATCATGACCCGGGGTACGGTGGTAAGCGTAAATTAGATCAGAGTTAAACCAGGTAGGTTTAACTCCTTTAGGGTTATAGGGTTTAATCAGAGGAAGGGATATGGATGAAGATTGGATAAGTTGGTGAAGGATTTCGGTGTAGAACCCGGTAGATGAAGATGAGGATAGAGGTGATGAAGGTGCCTCTTTTGCCTTAACAGACTGCCGAGGCAAAAGAACCTGCATGTTAGGTTTGACAGTCTTTTTAGGGATCATCTTATTCTTTTGGACACTTGGAGGAGCAGTCTTGGGCACTTGAGATGGAAGTAAGTGAGACATGATTGATTTTGGTGGAGGGGGAGCCCCTAAAATAGATTTTGAAGATGATGGAGATGTGACAAGTGTTGTGGTCTTCAAAGATAAAGGAGGTTGCTTGGTCGAATTTACTGATGATTTAGATAGTGTCAATTTAGATGAGGAAGAAGCTCCCAAAGTAGGTGTAATCGGAGGGACATAGGGCGCCCTGGCTTTTGGTAATGAAGATGATGATCCTGATAGAAGAGGTGGCGTCCTTTTAGTAGGTAAATCCATTTTTCGGGGTGTTGGTGAAGGATGTGTTGTAGAAGAAGATGATGGTTTTGATAAGTGTGTAGAAGAAGACGCCTTCTCAGCGGATAAATCCAATCTTTTATGGGGCGTAGAGAGAGATTTTTGTGGGAAAGCACCAAGGGTCTTGATGGTTCGAAATATGGGCTTTCCTTTTTCAGGGATGGTGACAACTTCAACGGCATAAGGTGATTGTAACCTTTTCGGAGGAAGCAAGTGGGGAGGTACTGATGGCGCAATGTTAGATTTTGGTTGTCTCGGTTTAAGTTCAGGAACCGAGCGTATAGGTGTTGGTGCTACTTCTTTTGATTTTCCTTTAATGGGTGAAACAGCATTAGTGGTGGAAGAAGTGAGTGATGAAGAAGCAGTTCCTTGCGAAGGGACTACTTCTGGTGCAGTAATTATGGGTGGAACTACTGTAGGAAAAGAGACAGGAAGAGTCAAAATCGAAGACGCTTCCGTCGGAGTTGGCACAATTATAGGTACGTTCACCAGGGGCATAGTTGCAGCGAGAATGGGAGCAACAGAAGTAGATGTATCTGCAGTGGAAACTCGAAGGGATGTAATTGCCTCGAGCATTGAAAGAATGTTTGACGATGAGACAGATGAGGATGACACTGTCTCGGGTATGGATGGAAGGTCGAGACAAAGGAGTGGAGAGAGATGAACCCGTATCTAGCAATGTAGGAATATTCAAAGACGGGCTATCTGAAGATGGTGGAATTCTAGTGATTGGCGAAGTGGAAGGAGGTTCTGATTCGGTTGATGTGTTCGCAGATGGCTTGGTTTGGTTTCAGAAGAAGATTCTTCAGTAGAGATGAAGTTGATAGTATGAGTGTTTGGTTTTTGAGACTCTGAAGCATTATGGTTCGGGGAATGATTGGGAAAAGGTTGTTTAAAAACATCCAGTGCCTGATTTGGGGGAGCATTTGGGTTATCCAGAATGAGCTCGCCTTTATCAATAAATTTCTGGACAAGATTTTTGAAAGTCTGACATCGTTCGATGTCATGACCTTTGGTTCTATGATAATGACAAAAATCATTTTCTCTATACCAGAATGGACGTTCTTGGCTTTCATCGATATTCCTAATAGGGGGAAGTTCGATCATGCGAACTTCCAACATTTTCTCTAAGATAGAGGCATATGATTCCCCCAATGGAGCGAAGGATCGAGATGATGAAGTCCCTTTTCGAGAAGATGAGGAGTCTCTTCGTGGTGTTTGATTAGAAGTATTATCGGCTCGTGATGTTTTTAATACGATGGCATTGGTGGATCCCTGATTCTTGTCTTTAGAAGGGGAAGAATTTGGTTTGGTAAACCGAGAAAAATCAGGTTTAGATTTAGAGCGAAGTTTTAGCTTCCCTTGTTCAATGGCGCGAGATTCAAGTTTGCGTGCCATCGTAAAGGCTTCTTCAAAGGTATGAAAAGTCTGGATCCTTAAAGTGGAAGAAATATGATTAGCACAAGATCGAGTAAACAACTCGATCTGTTGGGATTGAGGAAGGGAGAAAGATAGTTGGTTGATTATCCCTCTCCAACGAGCGACAAAGTCTGCAATAGACTCATCATCGAATTGACGAATGTTATAAAGATCTGTAATCGAGATCTTATGCGCGATATTTATTGAAAAGTTTTCAACAAACATCTGGGCCAATTGAGAGAAAGAAAACAAGGAATGTTGAGGAATGTTATTGTACCAGTCTAAAGCAGGACCTGCTAGAGACATTGGAAAGGTACGGAGCATAAGCTCCTGATCCTGGACTATGAGGTAGCAAGCATGTTTGAATGCTCGCAAATGTTGTTGAGGGTCCTCCCGACTATGAAACTTTGAAAATTTAGGAAGTTCCCATTGGGGAGGATAAGGCTTAAAAGCCACTGAGGGGTGAATGGGTTCATTACACACTTCTTCAAAGGAATATGAAGGACGAGCCCCTTTTGTGGAGGCTTCCAAGTCTGCGATTTTCTTGAAGAGAATTTGAACCACGTCAGATTGAGGAGGAGGCACACTGGCATGTCCTACATAAGAAGCAAATGGTGGATGTTGTTGAGGTGTCAATGGGGGATTCATCTGTTGATTGATAGGATGATAAGAGGAGTAACCAGGGGTTCTGGGTGACACCTGGTGGGGTATTTGTTGTGAAGTAGCTTGTGTATAGGCAGGCCGTGAGATAATAAGTGGTTGAGAAAATGAAGGTTGGATGACGGGTGGAGCCTGTGATTGGTGGACTCCTATGCTTGTTGACTGAATCGGGACAGATTGAGGAACATGAGTGCCAATTTGATTGGACATATTGGGGAACAAGACCTGAAAGGGGCCTTCTACTGCCGGATTAGGCATTAAGGGTGCTGATGCTAAAGGATGGGTGAAGGTCACTGTTGCTGGAATATTGGAAGAAAGACCCACTAGAGGACGAGAAGCAGGAACTAACTGACTAGCCGGAGGGGGTTGGCTCATAAAGAGGTACTGACCTTGGGACACGATGGAGGGCATAGATGAATTAACAGCAATATGCGGATGCGCAGACGCATTCATTATAGCCAGGGCAGAGGACCTCTCAGAAGTAGGTTGTGGAATATTTGAGGTAACTGCAGTGTTAGGAATAGGTAAGACTATTTGGGAACTAGTCAATATGGTCGGTGGAAGAGAAAAGGGAGGCACATGGGCCTCACCCTTCTCCGTGGCTCGAGGCGAGAGAGATGATGCAAACTGTTCTACAAAGGCCTGGGATGGTCTACGAGGATAATCGTACACTTGCTGGATTGGTGGTCCTTGATCAGATATTTGAATAGACTTGTGTACTAGGTAGTCCATGAGGGCTATCGGATTGCGATCGAGGAATGCTTGAAATTCAGGATCCCCGCGAGGAACATACTCCGAGTCAGATGATATTTCTGAAGGACTAGGGGAAGCTGGACGTGATGGGGTTACCTTGGCTTGATGGAAAGGATTATATGACCAGGATGGGGAACCAACTAACAGCGGTCCCGTGGAAGATTTGGGGGGTGCCGAAACATCCACGCTAGTGGTAATCTCGGAAGAAGAAGGGACCAGTTGAGCCATTCTTCTAGATTGTAACCGAGTGATGACCGTCATAAACACGCAGAAAAGAAGATTGACCTAACTAATGCACAGAAAATTCAAGCAGCGCAGGTGATTATCTCCTTTAAGTTTTGATGCTTTTAAGAAAGAAAATATTAGGGAAGGCTTTTTAGAACAGGAACTACTCAGATAGCCAAACTAAGGATGGTTTGGGGAATGTTTGGTGAGGAGTCCCGAAGGCACTTCAGTAAAAGACCGGTACGTGGCTTGATATAGGGGCCTACCCCCGCACTTCACACACCGCTGCGATAAGGGAGTCGGGTGCTTTGCCAATATATACCAGAATCTTCCGTGAATTTATAGCACGGCCTGAGTACCGCGTAGGCTCTTCCTCTTGGATGTCACTTCCAAGTAGGCGAGGCCAGGGAAGGAATTTTTGTTTAAATGCTTTATACCTAGTGATTTTGGCTTTGTGTGCAAGGGTGAAAAATAAAAATCAAATAGTGTCACTACCGATTTTGATCAATTTTCCAGCCTAATTAAAACTAGATGAGAAACATGCACCAATGACAAAGAAAAGGTTCTTTTTAAGCACTTGAAAATGAAGTGTTTGATTTCGATGAAGACAAGTCAAACAGATTCTTTCCCAAATGCGATTAAATTCCTTTTAAGCACCAAAAATTGAAATGTTTGGATGTGATAGACAACCAACAAAGAAATCCTAAAAAGGAGAAAACACCGTAAAAGAGAAATACTTGTAGATTTAGCTCTCCAAGGTATGTGGACTTCAAAAATCACGTTTTTGAGCTCTTCCCCTCGAACAATCCCACGATCAAGCAAAGTGCTCCACAAGAAGAGGTTAAGCAAACAGCAAACAAGATCCGGAAAGATATATCCAGATAATGATGAAACAAAAAATTTCTATTCTAAGGAAATAGAAAAATTTCAAGATAACGATCTCGCATAAAAAGCAAGAAAAGAAATGCTCAATCAGAACTGATAGAAATCAGTAAAGAAAAAGAATCAAAGCTCAAAACTAGAAAAGAAATGAAATTACCAATAAGGGACTTTGGTTTGGTCCCACCGGGCGTGCCAGAATGTAGATCAAGGATTTCGCACTTGTTACCTGTCCAAGTTAATGCACCAAACTAAACATAAAAACCCTGAAAAACTCCAATGAAATCGATACCTGATGGACAAGATCCGAAGATGTAGACGGATAAGGAGGTCGATGTAGATAAGATGGGCGCACACGAGCAATTCGCACAATAGATCCGAGTAACCTGCAAGACACCAATGCTTGATAGAAAAAGATGGCGTTAAAAGATATTTAGGTGGACTGCCCGAGAAGCGGGTCCGGGAAGCAATAAGCTTCCTCGGCGGATGTCAGTCCAAGTTTTCAATTAAGTAAAGAAGCGTACATGATAAAAGATGTACAAAAATACTTGATTTTCTGATTATAGTAATGAAACTGAATTTAAACAACAGACAGAAAGCTACAGAAAATAGGAAACTGTAAAATAAAGCTGGATTTGTGTTACCTGTGTCCTTTTTACCTGTCAGCAGGATGATCGGCATCGATTAATAAGGATCGGCGTCGACTGACGTGATCGGCGTCGACTATGAAGAATCGGCGTCGACTGTATAAGATCGGCGTCGACTATGAAGAATCGGTGTCGACTGTATAAGATCGGCGTCGACTGACTGAAAGTAGGTCAGTTGATCAGGGACAGTGCAAGAAGATTCGGAAGTTGGAAAGTGATGGATAGATAGTCGACGTCTGCTGGATGTGCGAAAGTCGGTAAGATACTGGAACAGAGTCACCAGAGGATCGATGGATACGTGCGATGTTGATATGATAGGAGCAGAGTAACGGTGCTCCTCTCAGGGATTGATTCGGATAGGATCCAATCTCATTTGATACACTTGATGCTAAAAGATCTCTCTTTCTTACAACCTGTGTCTCTTTCGCGATCTGTCTCTTTGTCTCTCTTTGTTCGTGCGCGTCCTTTTTCGTCGTGTGTGTCTTTCGGTCCCTAGAACTAAGTTCTGGACTTGTATTTATAATTGGCGCCGCTCCTAAAAAATCGGCACCGATCGCGGGACAGACTCCCGAGATGGAAAAAATGATTGATTTCTAGAAAAGATGAGAATTACCCCAAATACGGGAAATATCCCGCTTGGGGAAAAGGAAAAATAGGGGGATACATAGATAGAATAAATTTGGGGTGGATAAGTGATTAGGATACATGGGAAGAGGTGTAATTAAATAGTTAATATTTAATTACTCATGGGGTGAATTAAATTTAAGATAGGTGTTTAAATCACAAATCGGATAATATCCCAAGGGGATAGTGGTGACGTAAACGTGCCCCAGGCTACCTAAGCAGGTAAACGAATGTGAGAGACACTAAATTGAGTAACCAATTTTAAGTGTCTACAACAAACATGAGGTTCTTATGTGTTTTATGGAACTAGGAGATAAGTTACCTTCCATAGTGGACCCCCCTTCTCTCATTCCCAAAAAATGTTCGAGGAGAAGAAGAAGTAGACAGACCTCATTGTATTGTTAATGAAATATTAAACCCAGGCCATGCCTCTACTTTTACACATCAGAATAAGGAGGAGATGTCATTTTAAAATGACGTCGATTACCAAGTATCTATTATTAAAATACATTGTGAAGATAATGAGGACCATGTTCATCATGTACAACCTCCTCCTAACGAAGATCGTAACAAAATACCTATTCAAGAGGTGACATTAGAACAATAGGTCCAAGCCCTCACTTGCCAATTAGTAATTTTGGAGTCACATATACAAAAGGAACAACCAAAAGTTGTGAAACAAACTATACCAAAGGAAAAACCAAAAACTTCATTTCACGAGTTCCTAATAAATAATCCTTGACAGGAGAAATGAAAGGATCCTTATAAATAATTTCTCGTAAATAATAGAGGTGGGAATACACCTATATTTAATCCTTTGTATATGCCTATGCCACCCATAAAAGACACCCTCTTCAATCAAGAGTGGTCAACTATGAAGAACGCCCTTCAAGCATTACAAAAGGACCAAATTGGTAACAATAACAAGAAGTACCGGCTCGATGAGTTATGTCCCTACCCATTTGAAAAATCCATGCTATAGGTACCTTTTCCACAACACTTTGATTTTCCAAAATTTGAAAAGTATAAGGGAAAATTTGACCCTAATGACCATATTAAATATTTTTATATGGCATGCCAAGAGGTTGCATTTAGGGGCAATTATCTTATACGCCTCTTTCCATGAAGTTTAGGATAAACAATGCTAGAATGGTTTGTACAAATCCCTAAGGGATCCATATCAACATGGCCAGAACTAGCATAAATTTTTGTATGACACTTCTCTTTTAATATAGAGAATGATGTCACCATGTTGGATCTCTATAATTTGAAGAAAATAAATAACTAAAAAACTTTGTTGCGTTTTTACAACAGTGGAGAGGATTGGCTAGCCGTTTTCCTTGCTCCATACCCGAAAAACAATTGATAATCATATTTATTCCCAACCTTCATCCATACATTACATTCCACTTGCAAATACATTATGGTTACACATTCGAAGAGGTAATCAAGAAAGGGAGTCCAATTGAAAAAGCATTGCTAGCTAGGGGGACTCTAAAACCATTCTATTGTGATCATAACAATTCCAAATCTAACAAAAAACCAAATTTTGTTCATAATAAAAACAAAAATTTCATTGGTGATGGGATAGTAGACTCCAAGCGAGTACAATCCATTTAGAACCATGCACCTTTGAAGCTTGCAAAGGGAAATCTACCTATAGAGTATAAATGTCACACTTTCACACATCTATCTAAATCAATATTGCCCATACTAAAACAGTTAGAGGTCGTTAACATGGTTAAGTACCTTGAAATACAACCTATAGGGATGACACACCTAAACCATCATGGTTTAGAGATAATGGATTATGTGGATTTCATCGCGTAAAGGGTCATAAAACTAATAAGTGTTTAAGATTAAAACATTGTATTCAAGACCTAGTCAACAGTGGTGATGTTGAAGTAGACTCTGTTACTTCTGCAAAATCTCCAAACGTAAACTTAGGGATATTCAAAGAGTCTTTTCCAAATCATGAAGAAAATTAAAATCTAGATCGGGGACAATCATCTCAAAATAAGAATGATAAATATATGTTAAACAAAAACCATTTTGATGCTTTGATAGGTTGTGTTGACCCACTTGTTGAGTAAATCAATACAATTAGAATTAAAACAAGAGAGTGTTTCATGGCAACATGATGAGATAATCTTGTTATAAATTTCAAACCTACTCCCTCTCCTCCTCAAGAGAGACATTATGATGTGTTATATCAACTAAAAAATACTACAACTAAGATTTCAATCTTAGACCTTCTAAATATTTCTAATGTCTATAAGTATATATTTTGTAAAACCCTATAGGGATTAGTAGTATCTATTGATGTTGACCCTACACATTTACAAGCCATGGTAGCACAAATCACTCCCATAAGACACATAACTTTCAGTCTGATAGAATCCTTAACTGAAAAATCCTTCCCATAACCTACCCTTACATATTGAGGTAATAATCAAGTGTAAGAAGGTCAAGAGATTGCTTTTGGATGGTGGATCAGGTCTTAACATTTGTAATCTTAAACTACTTCATCAACTAGGTGGCACAGAAGCTGATTTGAAGATAAAGTTCATTACCATAAAATCGTATGACAATGAAGAAAGACAATCAGCTGGAATGATCACTTTCTCATTAGAAGTTGGTCCCATAACCCATGATACAAAGTTCCATGTCTTGGACTTGGATCTCCCTTACAACATATTTCTTAGTTTCCTATGGATTCATGCCATCCATGTCATGTCATAAATGTTTAAAATTGTAGTATGAAGGACAGATACTTACTATACAAGGGGATCCCCAACAATTTTCTCATTGCAGAGCATTGTCAGGCTATTTTCCTACCATTTACAAGTGTCCCTCTACAGAAATTATTGTCTTCATTCAGTCAGAGGCCCTTGCTTCATGAGTGGATTTAAACACCCTAAATCCTATTGACAATAGTGCATCTACATTGGAATTTCCTTTTTCTACATGGGAGATGAAGGTCATAAACAATGGTTTTGGAGAGTATAATCTTCAACAAACCCCTATGATTCAAAACATTCCACTATCATCCAAAGCACGTGGTAGACCATGTTATAAATTCCAAAGATCGAGAGAGAATTTCCCCTTCAACAATTTCATTTTCGTTGGATTTATAGAAGATGAAAGAATTCTCAAGGATATTATATTTCATCCTCAAGATGATGAAATGAATTTGTGTTACAATTCATCTAGGTATGTTATTCCTTACATAATCATGCTTACAATGAGATACCAAGGACATGGTTGTGGATGCCAAGAACAAGTTTCATTAGAATCTCTTTCAATACCTCATCACATACTAGGTAAATCGGTGTCGATTTTTATGAGTCCCACCCTTCAGATAATGAGTATGTTTCTTCTAAAAGTGAGGATAGTTTGTTTGAAAATGAAATCAAAATAGATTCCCGATGTATTCTTTATGAATACCTCACCTATACAAACCTATTCTCTAACATGATTATCCTTACCATAACCCATGTTACACCTACCATATCCCCTGTAACTCAAAACTTAAACCTCATCTACCCATCACTCATGAATTGGGATCAATAACAGCACGTACCTATTGATGTGTTTCAAAATGATGAGGCTATTGGTGAGTTGTTGTGCATCAGAGATAGCATTCCAAGAAATGATCACAAGAAGGGGTTTTTCATTTAGCTTGATGCATTCACGTACTTTATAGAGGAGGTAGAGTTGTGTGGAAATTTAATTAAAAAAGTGAGCAAAGGAAAAAGTTCCAAAGAAAATCCTTGCGGAAATAAAATGGGGAACTCCTATAGCGAAAACCTCTTTGAGGTGTTTGTGAACAAACAAGCAGAGAAACCTATGGATAAAATAGTGTATCCACTTGAATATGAGGATCTCTCTAAACCACCTTTCGTAGAGGAAGACCTAAACCTTCCTCCCGATCCTACGTGCATGGGGGATGAGTCAAATTTATTAGTGGATGATATAATAGATGTTAACATCAACACAAAGGAGTTGTTGAGGATAGTTAAGTTGGGAGCTTCACTTTCAGCTTAAGAGTAGAAAAAATTTATAGGAATTTTGAGAGAGTACGTAGACATCTTTTCTTGTTCTTATGCCTACATGTCAGAACTTGATCCCGCATTAGTGGTGCACAATCTTGTTGTGCACCTAGATGCTAATCCCATCAACTAAAAGCTTCAGAATATACATCCTCGTGTCGCCTTACTAGTAAAGGTAGAGCTAGAAAGTTATTAGAAGTAGACTTCATCATGCCTATCAACTACTTAGAGTGGATTTCTAATGTGGTATCTGTTCAAAAAAATCCATTCGGTATCAGAATGTGTACTAATTTCAAAGATATTAACAAAGTTTTTCCCAAGGATAACTTTCCTCTCCCTAACTTCGATATGATCATAGATAATACTATTGGTTATGAGATGCTATCACACATGGATGGCTTCTCATGTTATAATTAGATAAATATTGCAGAGGAATATTGACACAAGATAGAATTCACAACCCTGTGGGGAATGTTCTACTACCAATTTATGCCCTTTAGCCTTAAGAATGCATGTGATACATATCAACGGGTGATGAGTGTAATATTTCATGACATGATAAGTGACATCATGGAAGATTACGTAGATGATATACTAGCTAAATCTAGAACTAAATAGGAGCACCCAGAGATTTTTTGGTTTATCTTTCAGCTCCTAAGAGACTACAAAGTTTTCCTTAACCCGAAGAAGTGTGTCTTTGGTGTGTTATCTGGGAAATTACTAGGATTCATTATGTCAAGAAGAGGAATAGAAGTGGACCTCGTAAAGTTCATGGACATCATAGAGATGTTTCCTCCTAAGAATATTATATATTTGTGTAGCTTACAAGGGAAAATTTAGGCCATCAGAAGTTTTATTTCACAGCTACCAGACAATTTTCATATGTTCACACATATTCTTAAGAAAGATGTTAATTTCACATGGGGGCCAGAACAATAGCAAGTGTTTTATTTGATATAATAATACTTGGCTAAACCCTTGTTCTCATGTCACCCATGATAGGAGAACCCTTGTTTCTTTACATCTCTGCTACACATTTTACGATTGGGGCATTGGTGGCACAGTATGATCAAGAGCTGAGAGAAAAGGTTGTATACTACTTAAGCATAACATTGATAGAATATGAGCTCAATTATCCACAAATCAAGAAGGCTTTTTAGAAGCTATACCACTATTTTCTCAACAATAAGGTCAAGATTATTTTGAAGTTCAACCCACTAAAATACTTATTGTCAAAACTTGCACTCATAGGCAAGATGACTAATTAGATCATCTTGTTAAGTGAATTTGATATTGAGTATGTGCATCAAAATTCATTAAAGGGACAATTATTAGTAGATCAGCTAGCATAAGCTCCACTACCAAGTACCAAACCCTTGAGTCTAGAGATACCAGATGCATCCATCATGTACCTTGAGGAATATATCATTTGGAAACTAGAATTTGATGGATGCTTTACCTTTCATGGTTCATGTGTCAGAGTTGTGTTAATCACTCCTACGGGAAACTTGATTCCTCGAGCATTTCAACTCAGGTTCCCCTACACAAATAATATAGTGGATTATGAAGCTTTCATCACAGGGATGAAGTTAGCCATCAAGTGGGATATTAGAGGAGTTAATTGCATTGGTTATTTGATGCTTATTATCAAACAGGTCACAGATGAATACAAGGTCAAGGATGAAAAAAAAATTCCATATAAAAGAATGGTTGATTCATTGAAATAATTATTTGAACAGATAACATTTGAGAAAATACCAAGATCCCAGAATAGAGCATCAGATGTTATGGCTATAGTAGGATCCATGTCAAGTATTTTTCCAGGGAACAATGACATGCCATTCTTCTTTGAAAATCTAAGAACAACAACATATGACATACCAGACTCTTATTTGGTGTGTGAGATTTTTTCTCCCCTTTCACCACGGTACACTAAAATATTTAATTACCTCCATGATGGAACATTTCATGTACTGAGAAACACACCCTTATCCATTGTATATCCCACTATACCCTACTTGCAGGAACCCTCTTCCGTCAAGGCTACGATGGGAATCCGTTGTGATTTTTAAGTTTGTAATAACTATCCAAGCAATCAAAGAGGTGTACGAAGGCATCTGCGGGGATCTTACAAATGGGATCATACTTGTGAAGAAAATTCTTAGAGTAAGCTATTATTGGCCTACCATGGAGCGTGACTGTTGTAACCATGTGAAGAAATGTTTGGATTGTCAAAAGTACAGAAACTTGATACATGCACCAGTGTAATCCTTGCAACTTGTCACAACCCCTTGGCCATTTTCAAAGTGGGGTCTCGATCTAATAGGGAAACTTAACCCTGTCTCTTCAGATGGTCATAAATTCAACATTATTGCAACTGATTACTTTATGAAATGGGAAGAGGTTGTTCCTCTCATCTATGTTGAAGGTGCCCAGATATCTAAATTTATCATGAACCATATCATCTATCGATATGGTATCCCCTATGTTATTATCACTGATAATGGTAAGCCATTTAAGAATAAAATAGTGAAAGCACTCTACAAACACTTTCAAATCTCCCTTAAGTTCTCAAACCCCTATTACCCTTAAGGTAATGGGAAAGCTGAGGCTTCCAATAAAACCCTAATTTACATTATGGAGAATATGGTGAATAAGATATGTCGTGACTATCATTTACAAATTCACCATTCCCTTTAGGCATTCAAAACTTTTCTATGTACCCACACAAGTGCAACTCCATATTCCTTAGTATTCGACATTGAAGCCATACTACCTCTAGAGATCGAGATCCCTTCTTTGTGTATCAAGCTAAGGGATTACCTGAATGAAGAGGAATACTAAATATTAGTTCTACTAGAAGAGTTAGAGCTATTAGATGAGAAAATACTTCACACTCTTAATCACCTTAAAGTGTGTCAGGATATAGTGTGGTGAAGCTACAATAAAAGAGTCATACCTCTTCAATTTGAGGTAGGAGATTTGGTGTTAAAAGAGAATCATAAGAACACCAATAAGGACTGTGAAAAGAATGGGAAATTTGAACCCAATTGGCTAGGACCATATGTTGTGGTTACCAAGCTCGGTTAAGGTGCTTATAAGCTAGCCCATGCAGATGGTCAAGAGCTTCAAGAACCCATGAATGAAATGCATCTTAAGTACTTTTATGCTTAAGTATGGGGTCTCTAAAATATCAAGACAAGGAAAAAATTATAAAAATAGAAAAATAAAAAGAGAAATAAACAAGTGTGTCCAATAGTAAAAACCACACAACGGTGGCACTTTGGATAAGTCCTTTACTGAAAACTGGGTTCCGGCGTAAAGGGAGGGACCATTTTTCACAAGAATTTCAAGTTTACAAGTA
Source organism: Taxus chinensis (assembly GCA_019776745.2). Classification (NCBI taxonomy): domain Eukaryota; kingdom Viridiplantae; phylum Streptophyta; class Pinopsida; order Cupressales; family Taxaceae; genus Taxus; species Taxus chinensis. Next base: position 656,458,086 of record CM034153.1, on the reverse strand, counting down.
CAATAGCTTTGTCCTAAGCTAGTCTTTGCTTTTGTCTGAGTCCCTTGTGAGCCTATCCTTCTTTTCCATGATCCAAATAATCCTACCTTTTAAATGCAAAAAATTTAAATTTGATTGAACATATCTCATGTTGGGGACAACTTGGCAGTGTCACTTCTGGCATAAACCACTTGGCATTCTACACTTGTACATCCCATCTAACGCTAGGGGCATCCACGTTTTTTCATTTCCTTGCACATTCGCTTCAGAAAACTTTATAGAAAATGACAAAAACATTTTATAAATTTTTTAAAATCCCAAAACATGTAGATATATTAGTTGAGAAAATTGAAAACATTCAAATGTTTTTCATAGATAAGACCAAAACAGCGAAAAACGTTTCAAAATTGTCCCACAAAAACAAAGTACTCGTTTGCTTACTTTTAGTTGTTGGTTTATATGGTTTTTAGATACATTATTTTTTTGTATTATGTACTTTAAGATGGATTCACTTACTTACTTAAATTGAATTTTATTTTAATATATGGTGCATGACATTGAGTTCATTTTATCTTGCATACATTTAAAGAAATGTGTTTTTTATTAGGTTTATTAACTTGTGCTTGTTATTTTTACTTGTATGTTTTGTTATCATTTCATCATCATATCACATAAAACTATCACATCTATACATCATATACAAATAAAATGCTAAGTATACATCACACATGTATGCTAAAGCTAATCATCAAATACCATATCATCAATGGGGCAAAAGGAGTTGTGTATGATCACAAATCTATCTTCCCACACCAATATCAAAAATATAACAATGTTTTACTCAAAGTATCTCATCAACATGCAATATGACATCAGCTAAGGCTATCTCATAATTTAAAAAACATGTGATACAAACATAAAATGTACAAATCAAACATGATATCTCATAAACAACATGTGATACATCAGTAATCCATCTATCATCATACATCATCAAAAATATAAATGTCTGTCTACCAAACAATGTATCTCAAAAGTACATCTGATACAATGAGCCATCATGTGAATCTATACAAAAAATGTGTGCCTTCATAACGAGGCATAGTAAAAAATAATATAAAACATACATCTGTACAAAAAAAGAACCTACATCATGAGGCATGATAAATAACAGTACATATACATCCGTATAAAAGTATGCCTTCATATCAAGGTGATACACCAAAAATATACATCTCATACATTAATAAATAGAGTCAGCCATGAATCAAGCCCTCTCTGGGACTGTCTGGTCCAGATCTAGCACTAGGCGGGGGTATTTGAGATATTGGACATGTAGAAGGTGTTTCACCATGTTGTATAGACCTGTGTTGCTCTGAAACCTATTGTCTCGAAGGACCCTGTATAGATTGCATTGATCGCAATTACCTCTGAGATCTAGAGTAAGATAAGGTGAATACTATTTGGTTATACTCATGGACTCTCTAATCGGCTGGTATAACCATGTAATATTGAATCCTGTAGTATGTAGCCTCACCTACCATAGTGGAAATCCACAGCTTGCTCTCACTCTGTGATATCATGGTCTCGCTATAAAACAAGCTGATCTCTCTCTAGCTGAAGCTGCAATCCATCTACAAAACACCTGGTGTAGTCATTATTACACCCACCAAAGAACAAGGGAATCCCATGCATGTCCGATCCTATCACCCAACAGGTGCACTTTGGCCACTCACCCAAGGCACGCGTGCGGGTGCCGAGTCTCTCTTTTATATGAATTAAGTGGGAAAGCATCATCTATGATAGGAATTAAAAAGAGTGAGTGGACATGAGACATAAATTCATCATAGAGCTCAATAACAACTTCTAGATCAATGCAGTCATTCCAGAGAAAAAAATACTTAACAATTTATAGAACTGAACAGAAAAAAGGAAATGTATACGAGGTTTATAATTCATTCATATAACATATATGAAACAGAATATGCAAGATAGGATGTATAAACCAAAGTCTATTATATTTATATTCCATCATAAAACGAAAACCCTCATCACATGCATTAGATCTCATTACATGAATATCATAGTATAAGGCAGACCAAAGTCACATGCATCATAACTGGATCCAGAGTCCTCCTAGACATGAAAGGAGAATTTCATACCCAAAACCCTTGATACATCCTTTCCCTATAGGTCATCTACCCAACCCAAAATAGAGTTCCTCACAGCATTTCTGCAAAGCTCCGCTCTCTATTGATCTCTCTCTCTCTCTATATAGGTTTGTGTGTGTGTGTCTTCTTTCTACTTTGTGGTGCTTGTATATATAGGCATCTTGAACTGCTAACCATGCCTTTCTAAGGCTTCAGATCCATCGCCAAGTGTCTAAATGTGGTCCTCCATGGGAGCATGCTCTTCCATGCCTTAGCTCTCCACTCCTTGTCATGATGGTCTTCTAGAAGCTTCCATCACAGGGTATATTCCTTCCTAGGCCAACCTGTCACCAGGCTGGCACCTTATCCACTCCGCATGCGCAGTCGGGTCATAGCTTTTCTCACGTGTCCTACCTGATGTGCCAAATATGGCTAATTCCCAGAAATCTTGATACTTTGCCTTGACGGCATGCACATGCTACTTATTCTATTAAACCTCCTAGAACTTTTCCTTGCATGCCTTCTCCTTACGCGACCATGCTTCAACCTAGGCCCTTGCATTCCCATGATGCCTTTCTTGTACTTATGAACCAATAAATCAGGGTCCCAACATCACCCACACACTACGCATGTTCTCTACGTGCGGGAATACATGTCTTCAAAAGAATAAAATAATTACAACAGATTATTGGAAGAAATAATGATTTGGAAAAGAATAAACCGAAACAAGAATCAGGAAAGATGAAAGAATGGGGGAAGTCATTTTTACTGCATCTGCAATAAGAGAGGAAAATGTTTCTTCAATTCGGCCTAACACTTAGATCCTAGACATCAACTTAATTTTTTGCTCTTTGGCAGAGATCACTGACTAGGGTACTTACCTCATCAAAACTTCTTAGATGCATCTCCTGAAATATTCATTTTCTCAATCGACGCTCCTCCAATTTGAATTTGCCCAAACGTCTTTAAGCGCCTCTCATCCCCTTTGTGGTTTGTGGGTACAATAGATCCTTTCAAAAATCGGTTCTTGACTAAACCTCGCCTAGGACTTCAATGGCTTCAGAGTTTCTTCTAGGTGTACCTTAGCTGGAGATCATATCGTTGACTCCAACTCTATTCCATTTATTCCTTTCTCTTGGAATTCTTTGAGCAAGTCTTCTCTCATGAGTGGCGATAAACAATGCATCACTACTCTATCCACTAATCTTCATAATTGTCATACTCTGGTAGGCACTTCAGCCTTAGCATTCTTTGGGTAGCAATTTTTTAAGTGATTAGCAAGGACCTTGTTGTACTGCAGAACAAATGAATAGTGTACATACCATTCAATTTTTCTTCACTTTTCAGTGTGCGTAAGATACCTCTTCCAACGGAATGATAAGGCCAGTGGTTGTACCTCTCCATGGTGAGGATATTTATGTAAGTCCATTACTATGCACTCCAGGGAAGATCCATACTTTTACATGCACTGGTGGTGCATCAGGTCTAGATGCTTCAAAACAATGACATATGTGATAGGCTTCTACCTTCTTGTATACCTCACACAACCCTTTCCTTGGATCTTCTCCCTTAGTTCACACTTTAGTTATCTTGCTGATTAGTTCCTCCTGCTTTAAGTTCCTTAGTTCCTTTCCAAAACAAGATCTTCTTTCCCTCTTCTCTAGCTCTACCTCTAGGAATTTTACCCTGTCATTCCTCTCCCGAATAACCTGGCTCATCTAGTTCAACCGAGACCTTGCTTCATGTTGCATTACAGACTTGTTCATTCCAAATATTTGTTGAGTTCACTTCAAACAAGTAAGGTTGGATTCCTTTATGATTTTGGAACATTCTTTATCATTCCCTTGTAGCCTACATTTGAATTCCAGGCTCATTGAGGTGTGGTACTCAAATTCCCAAGGAAGCATACTTCCTCATTTCTGATCAGGGTATGGTACTCTTCGTCATCAAATGTACTTCATGGCCAAGAGTTGCTCTGTTATGTACTATGCTTTGGAAACACACATCAAGCACCTACCTTGTTTAGATCATCGAATATAATCCATTATTTTGTCTCTAGATCTCCATGCACCTTCCTCACTATGCGCAGTGCTCTTAGGAATAGTTACAGTCAAATTAGGGCCTCCTCTTGTGTTGTCATGATCTCTTCCCACACTTTCTTATTTATCTTCATTCATAACTATTTCAACCGATGTGCTCTAAAACTCTTGTTCTACCAAGGCTTCAATGATAGTTTCGTACTTTTCTCTTTCTACCACCCTTAATGTTTATATACTCCTATGTGAGGCTTGGAGTCTAATATCTTGTATTCACTTAGCCACTTGCTCTCTTATCATGGGAACCTACCTCCTCCTAGATACTGTTTGCAGCTATGCACGAAGACAAACTCTATTAAAATTCACACCCGAATTCAAAACACATCTGCAATGTTACATTCTACCTACCATCATGCACATCAAACACTAGTGGTAAATAGACAACTGCTTAAGTTTCAATCTTCTTCATCATCATCCCTCTCACCGTTGTAGGTATCAAAGACCATGGTGTTCTCTGAATCATCCGTCCTCCATAAACCTTCTGTTTCTTCCTAACTAAGGATTCCCACCCAAATGATATTCAGCATCGTTTCTTCAATCCTCAGCAGGTGACTTCTCCTTTGTGATAGGGCCATTTTTTTTTTCGGGGGCCTGCCACCCCCGAACCCTGGTGAGACAATTGTTGCACGCATAAGTGCTAGTTCAAGCACTTTTCCTTAGTGTACAGTCTTCAACAACTTTGGTGTCATCATGAAAACTTGGTGCCTTCACAACCTAACAATCTCCCACTTGTTTTCTAGTTTTCCCTGCATCAAGCTTCCTCAACCCTTCACATAGTTTCGATGAAGACCAACCAAAGCTGAACACAGCTTCCACTGTATGTTCCCTTGTGACCACCTAGGTCATCATGTCTGCAGGATTCTGACCCTGGCCATGGTATCTTCCCTGCAACTTGGAAAAGTCAGGGTCTTCCTCCAAATTTGTCCTTCATGGGATGACATACCTCTCCACTGTATATCACTTTGTCCTAGAGTGGGTAACGAAAAGTTATTAGCACAGGTCCCTATAGCACTCTGATCTACCTCACTATGGTCAAACCTTATCCTTCCTTGGCTTCTTTAAACATGTTTACCCCAACTCCTCAAGAAATTGTTGTAACGGTGAAGGATAAGGGGAGCTTGTACCAGGGGCTCATATTTTCAGCTATACATACTCAGCCTACCATGGTTGACAGAAGTGCTGGTACACTACAACTGTCAGATAGTCCATGAAATTCAAGCGTTGGCAGTTGCTTTGGGGTCCCACCATATCCAGTGTAAATGCATAACCTGTAAGTGCTCATACCATACTGTTCTACATCTGCCTTGTGAGAATCCATCATGCTATCACAAGTCTACATTGTGAACCTTTTTACAAAGTGAGTGTTCTGATCCACTGGATATTCCCAAACAAACTTATCTGTCCCATCATGGTCCCTCTCAAATACTGAAGGATACAATTGTTACTAGGACATTGCCAAAGAGTGTCTTGTCTCCCTACCTGCGATCACTGCTGATAAATCTACTCACCGCTCCCACTGCATGGGCAATATCAGGCCCTAGATGCACACCATGACATACATCAAACTACACACACTTCCTGATGAGTAAGGTACCTTATTTACATCTTGTTTCTCTCTTACTCTATCTTGGGACATTGCTAGCTTTGATAACTTGAACGCGACCATGCTCATGACAGGAGTCCCTACCGGATCTTAACATCCTGCATATTAAACCTCTCCAAGAACCCCTTATTAATGTAATCATATCCATCGACGATTGTTTTGATCAGCTTCCGTTCCATTCAGGGCGTCATCCTAAGATACTCTCTCATACCTCATAGGATTTGTTTGGCTTATCCCCCAAATCCTTCAATTAGCATGAGGATTTATTCACATCTAGCTGCTTCTTGCAAAGTGACTTTTATCCTCCTGTACGCATGTTTTTAACCACTGATAGAGGCACCTCATGTCATCCATAATAAGGCAGACACAGAGAGTTAATATAACTGCCATCTTCTCCCAATTTCTAATTTTACCTCATCACTACAGATAGGTCAAAATGACATCTAATATAACCTTTTTTTTGATCGGGCATACTAACTGAATGCTATTTCAAATTTCTGTCATACCATTGACGTGGATGCTTGTAATTGCTCAGCCATACAATCTCTTCTTCAATTTTCACACCAATCTCCTTCTTTACCTTTGACCTCATAGCCCTCTGGGTTGCTGCATATATACGTTTCCATCCTCCAAATCATGCATTCGAGGGTTTCATGTAGTTTTTTCCCCCTTCAATCTGCTCTAAGCCCTGTAAGTCCCTTTCTGCCTACAAATATTCCAAGGTGATATAATTGGTTTCTAATAGAATGCCATTTTTTACTACAGGAGAAAAAATCTCATCAAAATCTATAACTTGCTCTACTTTTGCAAAACCTCCTCTAGACCCAGATCTTAAACTAGTGCCTCGTAAACCCTTTCTTTAGCCAATGCCTTCTAGTAGCCAAACTGTTGACTCTAATTTTACACCCACTTGAAAAATCTGTAATTCTATTTTTCCTTCGAGTAGCTTCACCAAATCACGACATGTCTGGTTTCTCCATGAGAGCCACTGATGCTCCTCATCCATGGCTTAGATCGCTCACTTCTTCTTGGCATGCTAGCCATCGTAATTACTTCGATCAAAGCTTATCTAGCTCGGTCCAGCTAAAACAGTGAGTAATAAATCGGGAATAAAGAGAAGGAGTCATCAAACGTTTAGGTTCGTGCTTCTTACCCTAGAAGACTCGGTCATTAACTATAGGAGTTTGGGGGTCCTATTGAGGAGGTTCTTGAACTAGGAATGTCATGTGTCACCTTTTCCATCCGGAAGATCTGTTATCCAATTTTGCACACATGAGTCTCGATAGGATTGGACAATGTTTCGATGGTCCTGGATCATGTTCAGGAAGATGAAATAATGAGTCCCAGGAACCCACCTTCGGTTTAATTCAACGAGATGCAATAGATTAAAAATAATTCCTAAATTGCAATATGAATTCAGATTTACCTGAGCATCGTAACGGCACCCAGTTGATCTGCAACTCAGTGAAGAGTTCAGGGTCGAGTTTCTTCCATGGAAGAGAATCCGGTGTCCAAATTGATAAGAACATCTCAGAAATCATCTCGGTACGAGACTTCTCAGTTGTAAGATTCACCGATGAGGTAGCTTGTTACAATGCAAAATATAACTCGTTGAGGCCACTCATTGACTAAGATGAAGGAAAACTTCTATAAGGATCTCGGTAGAGATCGATGCTAGGCGGTATAGCCAAGAACTGCCGGGCACAGGGTAAAAGTGAATAGGAGTATATATCATTTTCGCTGACGTTGTTCAGACCTTCCTTGGCCAAGCAGTCGGTGCACAGGCAACAAGCATGTTGCGGTATAGTAGAGAGTTCTTTTGAACGCTTCCAGCAAATAGGGTTGTCCAACTACGTTTTTTATCTGATTCAGCATCGAATGCATCCACGAATTCAAGATTTTCCTTCAAAGATATTTTTATGAAAATCGATTAAGTGATAGTGAGAGTGTTACCGGGAGAGACCTGATGAAATTTATTACAAAAGATTCACTATCGAAACCTTACTTGTTTTACGATGCAACTCATGGAAGCGAATCTCATAGAGGTGGAACTATTTCATATCAGAATATTCATGGAGGCACAATTTGCTTTGCAATTATATGAGCATCTTCAAACGAGTCACTAGGTTGGCAAGCATAAAGGTTTATGTTGAAATTATCACACCTTCCAAGCTACAACTGAAATGTTTGCACTGAGAGTTTAATGTTATCCTCAAATTCTGATGAAGGAAAACTTGGCAGGAGAAAAAATCATGGTGAGCACGATCATGGCAGGACCGAGTAGGTAATCCCGCGCATGGGAAATATTTTAACTATCTTGCCCAAGGTTGCGTGGTGAAGCTGAGGCTGGGGCCCGTGGATTAATTTGGCCGAGCCATTATGCGGGGATTCGGAGCTGGAATGCCAAGTGCGGAAATATTACGTGGATGGGAAAACCAAAGAAGAAATTCCACGTGGGGGAGATTCAGGTGAGCAATTGCCATTTGGAAATTTTCGTGGATGGGTAAGCCAAGGAAGTTCATTCCACACGTAGGGGAGAAATCAGATCAAGCACCGCCAAGTGCGGAAATTTTGGGATGGAAAACCATGATCAAACTTCCGTGAATGGGCCATGTAAATCGGAATTCAAACTGCGCAAGCGCGGAAATGGTCTGAGTCGATGTGCTGAGTCACATCATGAAGGTACTTCCGGGAACGTGGCCATGTAAATAGTTGAAGTGTTTGCGTAGGACTTGGACATGGTGGTCCGAGTCTTTGCCAAAATGCGAGTCCCCGGGAGGATTAATAGGAAAATTGTGAATTAGAGCGGGTCATGGGTTAAAAAACACGACGTGATACCAATTTCAACGGAGGCTACAGGCATACCCAACCAAGGCGATGCGTTAATGGCTCAGTCGTGGCTCATATGCAAATATTTTGATGGCAAAGGCAATGTTGAAAACTCCACAACCTTCTCCTCGTTCCTCTGTACAATTCTAAACTTGATGTGGTCGCGAGACAAGCTCCCACGCACAGGCAGCAGGCATGTTGCAGTACAGTAGAAGCCTTTTGAACGCTTCCAGCAAGCAGGTTGTCCAACTGTGGCTTATCCTTATTCTGAACTTGGATCTATGGCAGGTGAAGGAAATAAATATTCACTTGGCTGTATACGATGGATTGGAGTCATGCTCATTCAAGGCTTCATGAAATTTGTCCCTGAATCAGGGAGATGAAAGGTTTATTACGGTGCAGAATGAAACGATTCGTATTGCTCAACATTTCTTTCTCCGAGAAATGAATTGAATGTGAAGGGTCAGCTTTGAAAATACCCGGTTGGCCATTTTGTATGCTACATCCTTGTTACTCGAAAATGGTCTCTTTGAGAAACTCCGAGGGCAATACAGCAATATTTATACCCTTCCATTATGTACGTCCAATCAGACCAATAAAAAGTATTCTGTTACCAGATTCAGAGAAAACTTGTTTTTTTTTACAATGGACGATTATGCTGCAGTTTCAAACTAATTTTATCTAGCTTTATTTTCTATTAACTTTGATCCACGACTAAGGGAGAATTCATATCGTTGATACCTGTACATTTTTCCAAGGTCCTTCTTGGCTGCCCCAGTTGTTCAATGTATTTTTTTGAAGGGCTTATGTTATGTGTTGCAAATTGTATCATGAAGGATCTTTTTAGTTTATGGAAAAATGAGTATATTGTGTAGCTCATAGCTACCTATGCCATACTAAGATCCCAATAATGGCATAATTATTGATTGGAGCCGAGATTGCAGAATGCATTGCCAAAATACCGAAGGTCTCTTTGACCAAAATTCAGTCTCAAGGATGTCTATCGACATGTTACCGGGGCATGAGCCTGTGGTCATCATCATGGCAGCACTAGGTCTTTATTGATAATGGCATTTTCTCATTGTTTGGAAGGTACAAATTGCGCTTATTTTGGCAAAGCCAAAACATTCTTACTACAAGTGTTATATAATAAGGAAGAATCCGTGAGCATTGTGGTAAAAACCATTCTTAGAGGCGCGAAAATGTGAACATGATTGAACAAATCTTAATATTTCCCGCAGATACAAAGCCAGGTCGAATCAGTTGAAGAGCTCGTGGTGTTGTTTCATGGAGTTTGAACGTGGAATGCATGTGAATATGTGGTCCAAAACAAGAAGAAATAACTCGTATCTGTCAAACTAGAGTTATCACAGAAGAAATCAATCGATTGAGTGTTGACAATGCCAGCGTAACGTGATCCCTAACAATTTTCATAGCTTGAAAATCATTTCTAAATGGCGCAACATGCAGGAGTGAAATAATTTAAATTCATTAAATTGTTTAACCTCTGAGAGTACAAGCAATGTATCATGGGTCAAATCCACTAAGTATGATTTAGAGTCAAACTTTTCATATTGTGGAAACGTTGGTACCAAGTCAAGATAAAGAATAAGCTCACGGGTGTCGAAGTTTAATGTATTTGTAGAGGCTTTCAATTTCGAGCTTAAAGCTTCATGTTCACGATGCATATAGGTGGCTTGGTAATTCAGAATGGCCTCGAGTTAACAGAGCAAAACGGTAAGAATCAAGTTTGATAGCCCACCATTCGGAGGACTCAATGCAAAAGAGCACGATTACCAAAGCAAGGAAAGAGATAGTGCAGGGTTCAAAAATTGATTGCAACACCGAGTTAGTGGATTCGAAGCTCACCAAGTTGAGATTTGTGCAGACTCTATCCACATAGACCCCCCTCCTCTTCAAGTCAAACGGGTCAACGGGGGGGTCCAAACATTATGTTAATTAAATTAATATTTTTATTTAAATATTTTAATAGTAATATTTATTATTATTATTTAAATATTTTATTTAAATATTCTTTTAATTAATTGAGAAGACTTGGTCATCAGGCAATTAATGGACCCATGATGGAACCTTATCAGGTAGTTCAACTAACTGCAATAAATACATCATGGGCCTTCATTTTAGGAATGTAATTATGACCATTTCCTCTTCTTTCTCACATATTCTTCTATAAATGTAAGTTGGAAGCTCATTTCAAAGGGTCCCAACAGTTCAGACAAGTTGGAAAGTTAGATATCTCAGGTAAGTGTATACTTTTCAAAAATCCTCTCTCTTCTGCAAGTTGTTCTTGTGTGTTGAGAGAACTTTCACAGCCTCCTCTTCAAGACTGTAATGGGCAACTATTGCCTCTTCTGAATGTATGATGCATTGTGCATGTTATTGAAAGCAATAAAAGTGTGTGTTTTGTGACTAATCTCGGTCCTTTCATCCTTCTGTGCTTCTTTGTGCCTTTCTCATACTTGCAGGTACACTGTGCAAGTTTAAGTTCTATTGCAGGTTCTTGGAGTTCTGTGCTTTATCGAGTGGTGGAGTATTGCATGCAGTTGAGTTGTGGTGTCTATTCACCCTTCTTGAGTTCATCCTTCTTCGCTGGGAAACTGGTATATTTCTCAGTCCGATACAGTTTAACCAAGGGAACGCGTGTCTCTAAGTCTGTGGTATCATGTACCCTCTCTAAGTTGTAGTAGGTGGAAGTTGACCTGTGGTGCACACACCCTCTTCAAATTAACCCTTCCTGAATCTGAAGACAACCCTTTATTCGGTGCATCACCATTCCTATTATAGTTTCATTTCTGTAAATCTCTTTCCCTAAAACCCCATGAAAATGTTAGCATAGGACTAGATAATCATTTTTGTTACACTAGGAGTAGTACATCACTTAGTTTAGGAAGAGGAAGCCGGCCTTCTCCGGAGGTTCACCTCAAGCCCAAGTCCCACAGCTTGAGAGGTGATCCCATGTGTCCCAATCGCACCGAACGTCCTATTCACATCCTAGCCATTTGGGGGGTGCAGTGATTTGGCGACAACACTTTCCCTTTGGCTTCTTAGGTGATATAGTTGGTTTCTTAGGTGCCATGGTTTAGGTTATCTTAGCACTTCAACATCTCTTACTTAATCTACTTTTCTACCCTCTCCAAGCTCAGACCTCAAACTTGTGAAGAAACCCTTTTCATCACGTTCCCTAGTTGTCAAACCACAACTAGAATAACCTCTTTCACAAGATGATGCTTCTCCATAATATTTTTCTCTACACCTGTGAAATTATTTTCCTCTAGTTTGTAGATCAAATCTAGTCACTCACGCCTTAATTCCTCAAAATTTTCTTCACATGGATCAACTCTAGAAACCTTAGTTTGTAAGATCTCTTCTATCTTTGTATTCATAGTGTTCATAATGAATTGTCCAACCTTCTATTTATAACTTTTCCTTCTTTTTAGCATTAAATACTACTTCACCTACACCCATATTTCAACACTTATTATAGCTTTTCCCACCAACCCGTACTCTAGCACCCCAACTCATGCACCCAACCTTGCGCAGACAATCCTACAACCTTCTGGTGTGCAACCAATCTATCTGATAGAAGATTCTTATGCATGTGTTACCAGCGCCAAAGGTACTTCTTCTGTCCTCACGATTTTTGCTCTCACCTACCTCGTGTTGTTTTTTGCTTCTTTCTCCCTTGTATGTGGAACCAAAATGTATCCTTATCTTGATACCAACCATATTTGTTCACCTTTTCTCTTATACACTTTCTTCCACATGCTCATTCAACCGGGCTTTCCAACACAATCCTTCTTGGTACTTCACACTTTACATTTTCCTCATTCTTCCACCCCACACTAAACAATGTGCGGTCCCCTACACATTCAAAACCTTTGAAAAAGTAATTAGGTTACTGGCGCCCAAGGCATAAAACAAACAAAAACAACAAGAAAGAGAAACACAAGACAATAAAATGCACTAAAGGAAATCCTAAACTATCTGGAAATACTACCTTATTACAAACACCAAGAATACTTTTTATAGTAGGGCTTAAACCTACTCCCATTGAAGTGTCCTGGAAATCTCGTCCGATTTAGCACTCGTAATAGGTATGTGCCTGAATCAAGGGTGTATGAGATGATGTAGGGAACCAATTAATGAAATTTTAACTTCTCAAGATGGTGCAGAAACTTGGAATCATATAGTACCACCATTTACCCAACCTCAAACTTTTTATGCTTAATGTGACGATCATGCCATGCCTTTTTTTTATTTTTCAGTCTCTGGCTCCACTTGGCAGTAATCATCTTTCGTCCAATTGCATTAACTTTTCAATTTATTCTTCCAGCACTTGTTGATGTGCTAAACCTCCTACAAGCACTATACATAGTGATGGTAACATGAATTCAACTGGTAGAACAGCCTCTGTGCCAAACACCAATTCAAATGGTATGGCCTTATTTAACCTCTTATAGGTTGTCCTGTATGCCCAAAGAATGGGTGATACTTTGTCATCCCAATCTTGCTGACCAACATTACAAATTTTGGTTAAGGTATGACTTAGTATTTTGTTAAAGGCCTCAATAGTTCCATTTACTTGTGGATGGTAAGGGATAGTCTTGTGATGAGCCACCATGAATTCTGCTAACATAATCCTCATTGTATCATTTAAGAAATGTGTACCCTTATAACTAGTCAAACTCAAAGGGCATCCATACCTTGTATTAATGTTTTCCCATAGGAACCTTGTTGCAGTAGTTGTTTTACAATCCTTGGTAGGCATTGCTTCTACCCACAATGTCAAGTAATGTGTGGATGTGATTATAGAACGTGACTCAGTCCTACGTGTGACCGGTGCAATACGGCCTACGAAGTCTATAGCCCACTTTTCGAATGGCTTGGCACTGGGAATAGGGCACAGAGGCATTTCATTTCTTCACCTTGGTTTGCCAATGTGCTAAAAATGGTCATATGCCTTGCAATATTCCTTGTATTCTTGATATAGGGTCTCCCACCATAATCTAGCCATCAATATCTTGCATGCAATGGCATCACTTTCATAGTGCCCACCTACACTACCTCTGTGTGTCTCTTTTATTATGGCTAGGCACTCATGTTATAACACACACCGGCATATAATCTCATCACATCCTAATTTGTATAGATCCCTACTAATCAACATGTAGGGCGCGGAGCATATAGCTAATTTCTTTTTATCCAATTTGTTCATTCCTTCTAGCGTTATACCTATCTTGAGAAATACTACAATATCTTCTAAGTCTGAGGGTGTGCACCACAGCCTAAATAGTTTTGTATCTAGCATGGTATCCTCAATTCTTTGTGCGTCCTCTCCCAAATCAATTCTAGACAAATGATCAAGTCTGGAATTACTTTTTCCTGGTTTGAAAACCACTATGAACTCAAATTCTTGGAACAATAGTACCCACCAAAATATGCACCCTTGTAGAATGGGCTTGTTCACTAAATATTTCAATGCCATATGGTCAGTGTAAAATATAAAAGGGGTTGCCAACAGATACTATATGAACTTGTGGAGCACTTAGATCATTGACAATGCTTCGTGCTCAGTTGTAGTATAATTCTGCTCCGCAGGTGTCAGCTTCCTGCTTGTAAAGCATAGAGGATGATTAACAATACCTTCACTAAATTATGCAAGTACTGCTCCAATGGTGGTTCCTAAGGCATCAACATGAACATGGAAGGGTTTATCCCAAGAGGGGAATCATAGTATGGGCGCGGTGACAAGCCAATCCTTTAAAGTGTCAAACGGCTTCTGTTGCGCCTCTCCCCAATGGAAATCACTCTTGTGTCTAAGTAAATTTTCTAAAGGCACGGTGATCTTGGTGTATCCCTTGATGAAATTCCTATAGCAACCCATGTGTCGAAGGAATCCGCACACTGCACTTTGACTAGTAGGCTCCTCCATTCCCACAATTACTAAAACTTTGGCCAGATCTACTAGTAAGCCCTCCCTACATATAATGTGCCCCAATAATGTTCCAAACGAGGTAGCAAAGAAACATTTCTTAATTTTGAGGGATATCCTCAATTACTGACACCTTTCAAACATCAACCTTAAGTTTTCGTAATGGTCCTTCACTAACCCATATACTGTCCATTCATCTAGGTAAACTTGAAGAAATTTATGGATGAAGTCCTGGAAAGCTTGCACCACAATGCACAAGAACACAGGAGGCATATTATTTAACCCAAAAGGAATGACCATATAGGAAAAACTTCCCCACTTAGTGGTGAAAGTCATCTTTCTCGATTCCTCCTTTGCAATCCTTACCTGGTGATAGCCCGAGAATCCATCTGTGAAAGAGTAGACCTCACGTCCTGTCACACCCTCTAATATTTCTTCAGTAAATGGGGTTGGGAAAGGTTAAATGACACACACTACATTCAGTTCCCTGTAATCAACACATATCCTTATCATCTCATCCTTCTTGATACTAATCACAATTGGACTTATCCATTCCGACTCTTCCATAGCCTCAATGATACCGGATGCTATCATTTTGTCTATTTATTCCTTGACCATTACATGCAAATTGGGATTCATCCGGTATGATCTCTTCCTAATTGGGCACGCACCTTCCTTCATCTTTATTTTCATTTCTCCCATGGAATGGTGGATTCCTTTAAGCTCATGGTACCCATGTGGGAATAAATCTTGGAATTCACATAACAAATCAATGATTTTAGAGACTTCTTTCTCTAACCAATAGTCTTTGATGATTGTCTCCTTGGGTTATGTTTCTTGGCCAATGTTAACCTTTTTCGTCTTTAAAGGTTCATGGTAGGTGCACACCCGTTCATTGAAAATCTATCCCCCCACACCAATATCAAAAATATAAACATGTTTTACTCAAAGTATCTCATCAACATGCAATATGACATCAACTAAGGCTATCTCATAATTTAACAAACATGTGATACAAACATAAAATGTACAAATCAAACATGATATCTCATAAACAACATGTGATACATCAGTAATCCATCTATCATCATACATAGTCAAAAATATAAATGTTTTTGTACCAAACAGTGTATCTCAAAGGTACATCCAATACAATGAGCCATCATGGGAATCTATACAAAAAAATGTGTGCCTTCATCACGAGGCATAGTAAAAAATAATACATAACATACATCTATACAAAGAAAGCACCTTCATCATGAGGCATGATAAATAACAGTACATATACATCCGTATAAAAGTATGCCTTCATATCGAGGCGATACACAAAAAATATACATCTCGTACATTAATAAATAGATTCAGCCATGACTTGAGTCCTCTATGGGACAGCTTGGTCTAGATCTACCACTAGGCAGGGGTATTTGAGATGTTGTACATGTAGAAGGTGTTTCACCATGTTGTATAAACCTGTGCTACTCTAAAGCTTCTTTTCCCAAAGGACCCTGTATAGATTGTGTTGATCACATCTACCTCTGAGATCTAGAATAAGATAAGGTGATTACTATTTGGTTATACTCATGGACTCTCTGATCGATCGGTACAGCCATGTAATATTGCATCCTGTAGTATGTAGCCTTACCTGTAGACACCAAATTTTTGTCTTACGACACCCTGTGCCCCGCATCTCATTTCGCAACCTAACCTCACCACTTAAACCTTACACAATTATTTATTAATTACCTTATAATTAATAAATCCACATATCCAAACCTGCCACCTCATTTCGCCACCTCATCATGTCCTATCCCTAACCCTAAACTAACCTAATTAAGACCTATAACTTGGTCTACATCCACACCCATGACTAATTACTTCTCACCCGCACCAAAACCAACCTAATCATGACTTGACCAAGCCCACAACTAATCCCTCGGGAGAAAAGGAGGGAAAGTTGGCTATTTTACTAAAAATAGCCCACTTTGACTTAACCGACATCGGTTCCTATTCGACCGCCGTCGGTTACATAACCGCCATCGGTTCCCTGTAAATGACCTCCCCCAACCAAAAAAAAAGGATCGGAATTCATTTGAAAGATCCGGAATTCACTTGGAAGAGCAGAGACAAGTGAAGAAAAGAGAAGAGTTTGCAGAGAAGGACATCGAGCCCAAGACTACAACTGAGGAACTAGAGCACAGCGACACTCATCCAAGCATTGGGAGAGAAGATAGCTCATTTTTTATTGTCAGATCATCCCACCTGATCCCTGCCTTCATCATCACAATCCTTGGACATGTATCTTCATCAGGAACTAGTAAGTAGTGTCTTGTACGTTTTTAAATAACATTTCTTGAACTTCTGAATCATAGTAATTATAACTTCACTTCTAGATCTACTACCCGGAAGCACCCTACATCTCACTGTCATTCCTCTACCCTTACATTGCCCCAAGAACAGCTCCTACACTCTCTGAGTCTTCTCCATCACCCTATTGCCTACCCCTAATCATTTGCCAACCTTATAAACACCAAAGCTGCCTCACAGCCAACCTTCATTGAAAGCCCCTAAATCACCACCCCTACCGATATTGGTTATCACAAACCGATACCGGTGTATAACCGCAGTCGGTTATACAGTGACCAGCATCGGTCACTGTGACTCAAACCAGAACTAGTCTTTCTTCTATTTCTTTTTAACAAGGTAATTAAAGTGTAATTTTGCAATAGCCTCTTTGCTATCATTTGTGTTAATTCGTATTAAAAGGGGAACTGACCACCTTCGAAAGGAAGTCTAATATTTCCTGGGCCCAAGGTAGTGCCCTCATTTATTGTCTAACTAAAATCTGGTGGTCTTGTATTCTTACTTGCAGGTAGTCCTTCCTAGACAAAAAGGAGTTCTTCGCAATCGATCTGATCTCTCTCTACGGTACGTGTGCACTCTCCCAACATTCAACAGGTATTCCTCCTAGCCCTAACCCTTATCTGTTTCTCAAGAGAATGAAAGGATAGAAGCACACTCCCTTGGGAGAAACTTATGGTGTGATATTGGAAAAATTGCTCAAAGCAGGAGCTATCACCTTACCTCCTGTTAAACCTCACTCCGGGTTTGATTCCACCCATGCTATACCTTCTTGGTACAAATAAAATGAATTCTGTAACTTCCACCACATGAAGGGACATAGTCACAAAAACTGTAAGATTTTGAAAAACATAGTGCAGGAAATGGTTGATGCAGGGGATATAACCCTCGATAATCCTATCGCCCCTGCTAACCGAAATTTGAAAATCTTCAACAAAACATTCACAAACCACTCTTATAACAGTAACATAAACCAAGATATCTTAGCCGAGGAGAGTGTTCATGAAATCCATGCAGTTTTCGACTCCCAACCAAAAGCTTCTATCAAGGAAATTCTGACTCAAACCTCTTTACTAACGTAGGGATCTGAACCCCCTTCACCCCCATCAAGACAAAATGATAATCTTTCCATTCCTTTACCCATAAAGGAATTAACCGCCCAGAGTTCTCTTCTCACGAATGAGTCTTCTTATACCACATCCTTACAAGATTGTGAGCGGATGTTATCTAACTTATCTATTTCCCGAACATCTTCCGTCACTCTTGCTATAAAAGAAGAAGGCTCGCCACTTTTTCTGTCATCCTTAGAAGAGAAGCCCCTCGAACCGACATCACCAAATTCTTTAATCTTGACGGATCCCCTCAAACATGTCCCCCTACCTATTAGTTCTTCATCGCCTAAATCTTTTCGGCGACCGGTTGACCTCTTAACGCCCATTGATACAGTGCCTCATTTACCCCCTGTATCACACCCACAATGGACCAGAATCACAACCCACCTCTCTTCCATACAAAATTTCCTATTCACATGTGAAGATACCATGTAGACTGAAACTTTCCACACATTGATAACACAGAAAAATAGAACTTGCAAGTAGGAAATACACACAACATGTAAAAATTAAAAGAGAGGCATGATAAATTAAATTAGAAAATGGCAAAAATATGTGCCACAAATCCCAATTTTATTACTATAAATATACAAAGACCATTAAATTACTCGTAGAAGGTGATAATACGTTGTAGAGACAAAAATAGAGGTCTAAAATCATGGGAATTCGACAACCATTTTGACATGATTTCGTTATGACAAAGAGCACTTTTTTGAAATAAGCATCAATTTCAAATATATATCAGAATATATATATATATAGAGAGAGAGAGAGAAGTAGAAAAATAGAGGGAAATAGATTTGATTTGATTTTTCCATTAATGAAAACATCTTTTTTCTCTGTAACATCAATGGGTGTATCAAGATCATCACCCCATTTAGCAAGTCCATCTATTAATCTCTAAAAAAACTTGATCATGAAAGCACCCTGTTTACTGAACACGTTCCTCGATGTCCCCGTGGTTGTTCTTCTAGCATACCAGGTCATCTGAGGCCCATACTTCATCTAAACATAGGTGATTACAGTGTTAGTAACTACCACATTAATGCTTAAATCCTGATATTATCTATTTTTCTCCTTGTCAAATTCCACCAATTTTACGAATCTAATGATGCCAAATTGAAGGGATCAAGAAGACCTTTCCAATCAAGAGCCTCATCTTCCTACATGACTTTGGACCCACTCTGAAGAGAAAGTCTATATGCATTTGAAGATCCTTGACATGTCGAGATAGACAAGAGAGTGACATGTGGTAGAATTTGATTGGCCTCAATTAGACCCTATGATCCAAATGTTTGTCTCGACCTATAGGTTAATTTTCCTTCTGACCCATCATATTCCTTACCTACCATTCATTACCAGGACACGATGCTAGCAGGACCCAAAGCTTTGATCCAAGCCATGCCTTATTCCACGGACTTGACGTCTTTCAGATAGCATCTGTGTAAGAAAGACAACTTCATGGAATTTTGCCATGAAACCTTTCCAGCGTTCAATCCCCTTGATCCGGTACGCTACGTGTCTACCTTGACCACACCTTGACTTATCAACTCCATCGCATACTCAAAATCCTTTCGAAGATAACAACTCATTCTCTGGACCATCTTACGTCCTGCGGAGTACCATGTTCACTAGATCAACTTCACTAGAATATCCTTCATGTGATGCGCAGGAAATATGAATTTTAAATCTACAGTAGAAGCACTTTTGGGAGTTCTCATGCTCCATCCGCCATCCCGATCACACCACCAGGTGATGATAAGCTATTTGTGGACTTGCAATTCCCCGATCTCTATATGGGAGTTCCCCACCGTATCATGAGTTAATTAGAGTGCAAGGAATCACCTGTAAAAATGACACTGTATGAATGAAAATAAAAATTCTGAAACTCATCGACCATAGCTCTCATTGAACATCCTATCGAGATGAATAAATATGTGTTACCCAATGAGACCTTGCCCGTTGCCTGGAGATTAAGAACCAGACCACAAGTTGAATCTCTCACAAAAAATAGTTGATTTAGTTTAAAACTTAGTTGTCCTTGTACAACAAGTTGATAGCTAGTCTAAAATCTCTGAAGATTATATTTTCCACAAGTGGTGTTCACTTTAGATCGTAAGACCCCAGTCTATAAAGCATCTAGAATTATGTACACAAATACCTCTAAAAAAAATAAAGTGTTATGACTATAATGAGGGGTGCTAACTTAAACATCATACTGAGCGAATATCCTTGGAAGAAAAAGAGATATCCCTTAAAAACCCACATGTGTGCCAACCTTATCACTTTCCATGCGATCATTATAATGATGCTGATAACATGTCATAAGCTCATAAAAACCGTGAATCCTATATCATCTCATGTATGTCCACTATATTTGTATAGTGAACTCTTATATATTTCCTGTGAAGAGAAAATCTCTCTGTAATACAGACATGTTGTGAGGCCGCCCTTAAAGGATACTTGACAAGGGTGAGCATGGAGCTCCCTAAAAATTTATTTAGAAAGGTTTAAATTCAAGTGTGTGGAGGTATGTCATGAGACCATATAAAGCTGACCCTACCCCCTGCAAAGACTTGTGCACATGTAACATAAAAGCTAAGGATGTAACTTATGTACCAGTCAAGGCACCCATAAAACTAGGACCCAAGAATCGAGTTTGACGTGATTACCTCAAACATCCATCTAAACCACACCTGAAAAATTCAAGCAATGGATAACCGCCATGGTCAGAATACCGCTAAAGTGCATACAGGCGATACATACATCCCATACATGAAGGATCCCTAAAGAAGAATATATTTCAATAGTCTTACACTGATAAAGTATGGAGCTCCTGATATAACGTTAGCACGTTCACATTTGGAGATCCAAAGGATTACGGACAGTTACATGCACATCCTACCTACGACCGTCATATGGGGGAAGTAATCTCTATACAGACCACCTAATTGCCACACTAGCCTAACGTATGGGGGTGTCACCATACATCCTCTGTCACCCCTAAACCTCCCCTTGGTGTGGTTCCCTTCAAATATGATTTTCAATATCTAACTAATCATCTCTTTCTACCCTCACCTTCTTGATGCGCTGTGCTTGGAATTAGGTTTTGATTTTGGTCTTTATGAACAAGGCCGACATACACCCATCATTCTCTGTAACTACACGCAAACACAAAGATCGTCATGGTCTTAGATTCTCTAACCCAATCTACACCAAAAACACCACATATCCGTTGTATCCAGGAAGATGACGACAGTCACTCCTTCCAAACCATCATCACCCATTTTGCCATCGTCACCCACAGAGTTGATAGACCCTGAATGTATCCCTCCTAAATTTTTTTTTGTATAAACGCTATCTTCCTGGGTCCTCTCACTTATCAATGTAGTAATGAAGACCCCTTTTCTCTTCCCCTTCTATATCCAGACATGATTGAAGAGGACTAACCTTCAATTAATGTTGTTGAGTGCCAGGATGATGAACTCCATTCTCACTTACCTTGGTGCGGACGACTCTTATATTCAACGTGCTTTACCATCTGAAACTCAAACCATGTTGAATGAGTCAACTATAGAAATCAACATCCACACAGAGGACGATCCTCACATTTTGAAGATCAGACAACCTCTTAACGCATAAAAAAAAACTTCCTTCACTACCTTCCTCCGTGCCCACAACCAAGCTTTCACTTGGTCCTACGTTGACATGCCAGGAATTGATCCTGACATTGCTATCCATAACATTACCCTGAAACCCGATTCCAAACTAGTTAAACTGAAACTAAGAAAAATGCATCCACGTATTTCCCTCTTAGTCAAAGAAGAGCTTCAATGACTCCTTTCTATTTCCTTCATCTTACCTAATGATTATCCTCAATGGATTTCTAACATCATATCTATTACTAAAGCAACGGGGACACTTCAGATATGTACGGATTTTCATGGGACCTTAACCTTGCTTTCCCAAAGGATGACTTCCCCCTCCTAAGTATTGATCACCTTGTTGATCTCACTGCGCGCCATGAGATGCTTTCCCTCATGGATGGCTTCTCGGGATACAATCAAATTTTGGTAGCCCCAGCCAATCAACATAAAACCACCTTCATAAATCCTTGGGGAACCTTCTGCTCTATCATGTCATGCCATTCGGCCTTAAGAATGCTGGTGCGACCTATCAGTGGGCTATGACCTACATTTTTCATGACATTATGCACACTATCCTTAAGGATTATGTTGATGATATTCTTGGCAAATCTAAACATCACAGTGAACATCTCGATGTTTTAACCATTATTTTCAATCACCTGTTACAATACTGTGTTCGTCTTCAACCAAAGAAATGTGTCTTTGGTGTCCTTTCAGGAAAACTCCTTGGTTTTGTTATCTCTTTGCGTGGCATCGAGGTTAATCCAGCTAAAGTCAAAGATATCCTAGAAATGCCCCCACCCACTAACCTCAAACAATTGCATAGTTTGCAGGGAAAACTCCAATCTATCTGGCGTTTCATCTCACAACTCTTGGATTGATGTCAACCTTTCCATCATCTCCTTAAAAAAGAACATTGTCTTTCAATGGAGTGAAGAGTGCCACCACAGCCTTTGAGGCTCTTAAAGCCTATCTCTTGCAGCCACCAATGCTTATCCCACCTCATGACAATTGCCCTTTCTACCTTTACCTTTCCACCACTGACCATGCTGTAGGAGCCATGCTTGCACATCATGACTCCAAACATCA
The DNA here is from genome assembly GCA_019776745.2 of Taxus chinensis. Classification (NCBI taxonomy): domain Eukaryota; kingdom Viridiplantae; phylum Streptophyta; class Pinopsida; order Cupressales; family Taxaceae; genus Taxus; species Taxus chinensis. The sequence goes on along the minus strand of CM034153.1, from coordinate 656,435,270 downwards.
AGAACAAGCCATTTATTACATAATTCATACTCTTGTGGATTACGAGACTAGGTATACACATGTAGAAAAGTTGTGCCTAGCCCTATCATTCGTGGCCACCAAACTCTGACACTACCTCCTGAATCACAAAACTTTTGTCATCACCAACGTGGACCCCATCTATTATATGTACGCCGAACCTCATCTAAACCAACGCATTGCCTGATGGATTATGCTCCTTGCTGACCTTGACCTTGAGTTTGTACACCAAAAATCAATCAAAGGACAAACTATCGTAGACCAACTCGCGGAAGCCCCTTTACCTGGGGAACAATTTACCAATTTTACTTTCCCTGATGAACTCATTGCCACTCTTTCACTCAGTGAGGTGTCGTATCCAATGACCCTCTTCTTCGATGGATCCAAATGCCAGCACAGTGGAGGGGCCGGCGTTGTTCTCATTCCTCTAGATGCTGAACCTTTGGCTCTTTCATTCTATCTTCAATTTCCCCTGCACTAATAATACAATGGAATACGAGGCCCTTGTTTTGGGTCTCCAGGTTGCGTTACCCTTAGGTGTAAAATCTATTAACATTTTCATCGCAACTCTAAACTAGTTGTCAATCAAGTTATGGGCATCTACCAATGTAAAAATGAGGAACTTCAAAAATACAAACACTACATGGATTAACTTTTGACCTTATTTACTCATTATTCTATCTAAACCATTCCTCTCTCAACTAATAAATTTACGGATACTATGGCTTGCTTAGCCTCGCAAATTCCTGCCTCACCAATCCGACTCTGACATATTTTTCTTGGTCCAACAACTCTTTGCCCCATCTTACTTAGCCCCGGATGTTTGTATGATAAATAATGTATCTGTTGCCTTGCAAGATACTTGGTATCTCCAATTTCACGACTACCTTACAACCTCTGTTCTCCCACCTAACCTTACTAGTAACGGAAAACGTGATTTTCTTAAAAGTGTTTCTCGTTATGTCATCATGGGGGGACTCCTCTATAAATGTGGCTTTGATGGAATCCTCCTTCTATGTCTAACCGGTGCGGAGGTTACCTATATCATCCAACAAGTCCATGATGGTATTTGTGGTGGACATTTTAATGGCCTTGTCATGGCCAAACGGATCCTTCGCTTAGGATATTATTGTCCTACTCTTAATAACAACTACTAAAAATATGTTAAGCATTGTGTTATATGTCAACAACATGCCAACCTTCAACATATTCCTAGCCATCCGCTACATGTCGCACAAGATCTTTGGCCTTTCTCCCAATGGGATTTAGACTTTATTGGTGAGATTCACCCGCCCTCTTCGTAACATCACTGTTGGCTAATCACAGCAGCCAAATATTACACTAAATGGGTGGAGGCCATTCCACTCATTTCAACCAAAAAATAAAAAATTGTAGAATTCATTAAGCATCACATTATCTGTTGATTTGGTGTTCCTCATCGCCTGATAACAGATAATGGAAAATCTTTCAAAAACAAGTTATTACAAGCCCTTTATGACAACTTTGGTATCAAACTTAGCTTCTCATCACCTTACTATCCACAAGAAAATGGTCAAGCTGAATCTTCTAACAAAACCTTCGACCAAATTTCTCATGAAAGTTGTTAACAATTCTGGAAAAAATTGGTCTGATCACATCCCCTTTTCCCTTTGGGCTTATCGGACCAGCATTCATACCTCCACTAATGCCACCCCCATTTTCTTTGGTATATGGTACTGAGGTTGTCTTGTCTCTCGAAATACAAATACCCTCCCTAAGAATATCTCTTTAAGATATTCTCATCAATGATGATTTCTACCAAGAGTGGTTAGCCCAATTGGAGCTTCTTGACGAGCGTTGTCTTATAGCTCTCGCCCACCTTCAAATCTGTGAAAAAGCGCATCAAGCGTGTTCTTATGATAAGTGACTTCATGAGCATACCTTTAAGGTTGGTGATCTTTTCCTCAAAGAGAATCAACATGTAACCAAACTAGAAAAGAGCAAACGTGGAAAACTTGCTCCTAATTAGATTGGGCCTTACATTATCACTCACACTTATGGATTAGGCACTTACCGTTTAGCTTCACTTAGTGGTTAACCTGAGCCTAAACCCCTTAATGCCTTGCATCTTCAACCTTTCTACTGTTGATTTTAGTGTTATATCACTTCTTATCTACCTTGCGCTCATCCCTTGAGCTCATTTACCACCTCATACACTTTGTTTCATGCATCTCAAAATAGAATCAAGCTCACGTGGTTTGGTCATCACCTCCTCTTAAAGATGCCTTCCCCTTTTTAGTCTGTCCATGACTTAAAAGTATCAAAATAACATGTTCTCAATTATACACTTATGGGATATTCTTGAGTCAAACTTCCTACAAAACTAGATGCTTCATGCCAAACGGACATCTAGACCTCTAAGTTATACATAGACTACTCCCTCGAAGAACATCTATGTGTAAAGCCACATCTCCTATTATAAATAAACTGCTCCCCCCGAAGGACAGCTATACACAAAAGCCGCATCTGCTACTATAAATAGACTGCTCCCTTGAAGGACAGCTATACAAAGTCAGCCTTTATCAGAAGCTTCTCGCATTGATCAGCTTCGTGAAGAGCTCAAGAACAACAAAATACATATCCCATGTAGACTTCCCGCATCGATCAGTCTATATCCAGAAAAATAAAAGTAGTATTCAAAAGCACTTTTGAGTCATGGACTTGTCTATTTAGGTTTGGTTTTCTTTTGTCAGCATAATCACCTTATAACAAATTCTCTGCGCCCCAGCTCTACTAGCCACCTCACCTCACCATTCGTCAAAGCAACAAAACTCAAGGGACGTGACGTATATCCGATATATTGTGATTATACAACTCTTTTCACCTATCGACTTCTTGCATATGCAAGGTACCTAGGGATTCAAGCTCATCCTACGTTAATATGTGGTTTGTTTAGCTCTTTTCAACTACGGGACACTTTTGCCTCTTTTACTCGAATCTAGGATTATGTGTTGACCTTAATCAGGACACAGTTCCCTACTACTTGGGTAAGCTAACTTTCACTTCACCTATACCTACACCAACAACGTCAATACCTTACCAACACCAACAACATTACCCTACCAATATCAATATTTTTTTACCAACCAACAAATTGCCTAACCACAACCAAATTGCCTGAATTCACCTCTCCCTGGTCCTAAGGGAGAACTACATCGGTCTGAGGCCCCTCCTTGCTTTGTGCAATGGGCTATGTAGGCAGCACTTAGGAGACATGGGGTCTCCCAAGGTTAGCTCGACCATCCCCTACCATAACCTATCATGTGTTGTAAATATAAATATTTTTGTGTATTTCTATTTGATAACATTCATCTTTATCCTTTTTTTTTTAAAACAAAACATTCAAAACACAACCATTCTTATTATTATCATAACTCAAATCAACATACATATTCAGTTTTATTTAGATGTTAAACAAATACATCTTCTCTATCATCGACGTGCAGGTCGACATCCTTATTTATTCTTATACCTCTATGAAATTCACTTAGACCCTTGCGCCTCATCCTGAACCAGGTGATGATCGTGATCGTCGACGCCGCTCACCTGGCCTCTCCATCCTCAAAGGTGCCACTGCTATTGGTTCCTCCCACTGATCTGCCAATATCTCCTATAACATATGAATACGCCCTCTCGCATGGAGGAATCTTGCCTCTAGTCTCTCCACTCGTGACTCTGCAACCGCTAACAATCTCGTTGTCTCATTCACCCGTGTTTGAAGCTGGTGCACTAAACCCTGCAGGTAATCTCTCTCCACTGTAATCACAGCTATGTTAGGACTGATCGGCCCTCTCACGTGAACCTCGCAGCTCTGCTACCCACCATAATCTATAAGCCTCTGTCACTCCTGCATCCATTACCCTGCGATCGGCTGCTATCTCTTCTGGCCCTTCTAGAGGTGTCGACCGGGGAGGTGAGAATGATGCCTCGGCGTCAATCCTCATGTATGGTCTATAAGCCATGGGTATATCCTGAACAAATCCAAATTGTCACCACACGTGATCTAGAGGAATCCTCTCGTACTCACCTGGCCTGTGCCCCACGATCCACCTCAATCACTCTACACCCCTCAAATCCTCAGCTATGTTCTCTGTCACCATATAGTTCCCGTAAGGCCTCCAATGGATATCCGCAATCATCACCATCTCCCACACCTACCTATAATACTCGATGTCATCTGTCACGGCCTGGGATCTCACCTCTTGTTCTGTTTGGACCCATCGTCTGAATCCCAACCTCTGCACTCCTGTCTCTCTTTCCTAGATTGGTTGGCCTATTGGTCGCACACACACAATGTGCTCATAGGCCCAACAATGTAATAAGTATGCACAATCCAGTGTCGTCCTGTGATTTCACCTGTAGGCCCATAAACCCCTGTATAGCTCCGCCAGATATGCGGGTGCCCATGTGAAAGTCACGCTCCTTTCTATCATTTCCCAAATAATACACATCAATGCTTTTGGAAATCTTCCCCCATCCACCCTCGGTAATGCATAATACCCCACCGCTATCATTAATACCACTGCCAACCTTGTTGCCTCAGGGTGTGCTGCATACATTATACCATAAGTGAATGTCAAACCTCGCTGTGTCAAATCTCATGTAGCTGAACCAAATACTGTTGTTATCACTCCCCGCGCCGTGCTAGGCCCCACCTAATACATTGGTCTTCCTGTAATTGGGAGCCTCAAAATTCTAAACACATCTTCCAATGTCACTGTCATCTCCCCTGTTGGCAGATAGAAGGTATTCTTTTCTAGATTCCATCTCTCAATCAATGCCTGCAACATAGCATGATTGCGTGTGATTCGTGAATAATAGCATGGATTCCACTTAACCCCACATGGTTTATCAATGCCCATTCAGCTGATGTTACATCCGCTCGGACTCATGACAACAAAGCTGGCACACTATCATTCATCCTCAAACCTGCCTCTACCTACATACATCAAATCAACAAACAACCATTCAATAAATCAAATCCCCAAGTGTTTTTTCTCACATTCTGGAATTTCATACAGTAACCGATATCGGTTATAGATAACCGATACCGGTTACCTAACCGACACCGGTTATCTCTAAACGATATCGGTCACTATCAATCTTATACAGCCTACTTACAAACACCACTTATGATAATTATTTGCTCATTTACCCCTCTCTGTACCTACAAACATACCCGAAACCCCTGCTTACCTACCCCATAACACTCACCCCATCCCAAACCCTTGCCTATCACCTTTTCTTTTTCATCTCTACCCACTTACCTTCCCTCATCCTATCCATAAAACATGCAAGAATTGAATTACAACCAAAAATTTTACCTCTTGGGAGGCAGCAGCTTGCAGGTGGAACCTGTCTTCCCTCTCGTCTCTGCCTGTTGGATGCTTCTCCTTGTTCAGCCATGTTCACCACCCTCTTCAATATAACTTGCCTTTCTACCTTCTTAATCTCAGCCCACAATCACTTTACCTATCTCTTTCCTCCTTATCACTCAATTCTCCCATGCAATTACCTGTATCAGTCGTCAAACAGCGTCGCATTCTCGTATTTAACTTGTTGCATGACTCTAAAAATAAGAACTTAAGTTGCCTCCCAAGCTTTTCTATTTTTAGAAAAGCTTGTTTTAGCATAACCAATATCGGTTACCTAACCGGTATCGGTCATATGTCTACCGACATCGGTTAGCTAACCGATATCGGTCACATGTCTCCTTTTGCTTAAACCTAGGCCTTTTCTCTAGTTTTTGCAAATTTTTGGTGGCGCCTGCCTCTTTTCCCTGCATAACGACATCGTCATCAATATTTGTCATTAGAATCCCATCAACGCATATACATATCATCAAAATTTCAACAACATCATCTATATACATTAAATTCCAAAAACCATGAGACATTTGACTATATACATCAAACCAATCATTATACACACCATGTGGATCAAACTCATCATCTATATACATTAAATTTCAAAAACCATTGACAAAACACATGAGACATTTTAATATATACATCAACCCAATCATTATACACACCATGTGGATCAAAATCATCATCTATATATATCAATGTCAAAATTTCACAACTTGCCCTGCATGGGGCCTCTATGATCTAAAAAATACAAAGCCAGCACGTAGGCCGCTATCTCTATCAAAATCTCGACTCGGCTCGTAGGCCGGTCTCTCATGTCAAAAATATACTCAGCTCGCAAGCCGGTATCAGCTATACAAAAATGTACTCGGCTCGCAGGCTCGGTATATACAACAACAATGAATAAATAAATCATATGTGGGCATGCAGGCCTCTATATACATACTCGGTCCGTAGACCGGTGTCTATATCCAATAAAAAAACCCATCTCCGCTCGCAAGATGTCTCAGCTCTCTCCACCACCCTCGGCCTGTCCCCCTGCTGGTCTCTGTGCTGGCTCTCACCTCCTCCCTGTAACTGACCCACCGGCTGTGGCTTGCGGCCCCCTGGGATCTCTGGCTCCGGGACGTCTCAGCCCTGTGCACCGCATATGGCTGATAGTCAGCCCCGGGTACCATCAAGCACATCCTGATAATACCAGGCCTCCGCTTTCGCCTCCATATAGCGGGCCCGTGCCACCATGGCTGGTGGGGCTGGTCCCCCGACTCCTAATAATAGTGGCCCCTGCCCTGCCAATACACCTTGTGCCTATGGCGGTGCCTGTACCTACGCCTGTACCTGTGCCTGTGCCTGCGACGGTGCCTGTGCCTGTGGCGGTGCCTATGTGCTATGTGCCGGTGCCTGATCCTGTGCCTGGGCTAACTACCCCTGTAGCACCCCAATCTGTGCCTGTGCAGCAGCAAGCTGCCCCTGTAATAGCTGCACCTGGCCCAAGAGACGGTCCCTCTCCACTATCACAGCCGCCAAATCTGGCTGTGCGGTCTGTGCTCTCATAGCTGCTCTCTGACCTGCCCACCACACCAAAAATGCCCCTGTCACTCCGGCATCATCCACTGTATCATCAGCCGGTCTCTCTGCTACCCAGTCTGGGTCAACTAGCTGCGGTGTAGGCAGTGGTGCCTCTACATCATCCCTCCGGTACTGCGGGAAGGGAGGTGGCTCATCCTGTCGTAAGCCTAACTGCCATCGTACCCTCTCTAGGGGTATCCGCTCATACTCCCCAGGCCTCCGTCCAGCTATCCAAAAACTATACTGGATCCAGCACAGCTGTGCTCGGGCTCCTCCTCGGGGCTGATGGCCTCTATAGGGCCTCCATATAATATCGAGCGCGGTCAAGCCCTCTAACATGTGATGATAGTAGGCCACATCTCGTCCTGCGAGCACCGCTCGTGGCTGGCCCACGACCCCCAACCACCTCTGAAACCCATATCTGTATACTATCTGTGGCCCTGGCTACTGGGGCAACCCTACTGGTCGTATACAGATGATATGCTCGTAAGCCCAGCAGTGTAACAAAAATGTCAAGCATATACCAAATCACCTCATATGGCGATAGCCCCACAACTCTCTGTATAGCTGCACCAGATACATTAGTGCCTAGGCATAGCATGTATGCTCCTCTACCATCTCATGCAAAACTCCCATCAAATCCCTTGGGAAGCAGCCTCCCTCTGAGTCAGGGAGAGTGCAAAGCAGGTGATACCAATCATCATCAACACGGCAAGCCGTGTCTCCTGTCGGTGTGCGCGATAAATATCACCATAGGCAATACTCACGCTGTGATAAGTAATCAATGGGGCTACATCCCTGAATACATGCAGGATGTTGTCCATCACTATCTCTGCATCCACCTGGAACACTGCCTCACCTATGATCGGCAGTCTCAGGATGCGATACACATCCTCTAATGTAATCGTCATCTCTCCAGTAGGGAGATGGAAGACATTGGTTACCGGATCCCATCTCTCGATGAGGGAAACCATCAGGCTATGGTCCCTAGCCATAGCCCTATACTACTAGACTCCACCGAGTCCAACCTTTCGCATGATGGCCCACTACACTGCGGTCACATGTGGCCGCATCCACCTCAATAGAGGGGACATCCGATCCCGCATCGTGAGCTGCTGGCATGCCTGCAAAAACAACCCACTTCATCAGGCCTACCCTTTACAAACACAACTACCTTAACCCTCTATACCCACTTACCCACCCAACCACAACCCGAATCTATCACACACATCTATACCCACCTATCTTACACTATACATCTACGATTTCCCCTTTACTTATCTCTCAATCTACTCTAGCCATCTAACTCTAGCCCCACCAATTTAACACCTCCTACTTCATACACGCCACATAATCTATCCTACCCGAACTAGCCCCCAACAGCCCCATTCCCCCCTGCCCCAATCACCTTTCCTATCAACCCTACCTCCTCCCCCTTTACCCCCAACCAAACAAAAAAAAACAAAACTCTAACAACAAACAACCACCACAAAGTTCACAAAACCTAACTCCTACCCATGTTGACCGGTACCAGTCACCCTCGACCGCCATCAGTCCCCCAAGTAGATTTTATGTACCGACGCCAGGTCGACATATAACTGACGCCAGTCTATCCACAAAGAAATTTTTACAAACATTCGATGACCGATGTCGGTCGCCTAGTGAGTGACATCAGTCACTGTCCCATTCCGGGGCCGAACCCAAAACGGCCCGCAAAACCAATTTTTTCTAAAAACTACCCATTTACCCACCCAAAAGACCTAAAAACTTACCCACCTTGCCGTTTTGGCCTAAATAACCTACCTACCCACTCCATTTTACAAATTACTTCCACTTATTCATTATTTTATTAAATTTGGGATTCCTACCCAAAACCCACATCTAAGTTAAAATCATTAAATTCACATAAGTAGGGGTTCAGAGCCTACCGGTACGACTACACATTGTCGTGGTGGGATAGGTGGTGGTGTTCCAGCTCCTCTAGCACCTCCTGCTCCTCCTGGTTGTGCCATGGCTCCAAATCTCCTCAGCTGGGTCCTCAACCAATCAACCTTTGCCTCTTGATCGCTGGGGTCTACCACTCACTCACTCCTCCACTCAAATAATGCCAACTTAGCCCACAAAATCAACAAAATCACTTCACACCTCAGACAAGACAAAATTAGGCGCTCAAATTGACAATGTGAAAATGACACGCCGTATTTTTCTTTTTATAGGTTTTGACCTATAACCGATATCAGTTATAGTGTGCCCTAAAACACTGATATCGGTCATTTAACCGATACCGGTCATACCTAACTGATATCGGTTACAGGCCTACTTTACCAAAATTTCTTCCCTTATCCACCAAACTTCCTGTCTCACCACGTCGCCTCCCCCGGATTTACTAAATAGCATTATTTTGACTTCATTGGCCCAAATCACAGCCATAACAAACCAACCAATTGGCCTGACCCAAGGCCGCAACCAACCAATCAGGCCCGACCCAAGGCCGCAACCAACCAATCCGACCCGACCCAAGGCCACACCCAACCAATCCAGCCCGACCCAATGCTGTAACCAACCAATCCGGCCCGACCCACGGCCACACCTAATCCATCAGCCTGACCCAAGGCCACACCAATTACGTACCTCGCCCAAGACCAGTAAATTACAATTTTATCCACCCATCATGTAACTTTTTGTTCAATCGAGCTCACCTGTTCGTGTTATAGCATGATTAGGATACTTGAATTGATCAGCCAACCAACTTTGCCTAGACCGAGACCGTGACGTTTATCTCAACCAAACCAACCATTTGGTACTGTCGGACATGCCTAAACGTTCCTGTACCTTACCCGTTATATCCCCTAGAGCTACTTCCTATGCCTTGGATACCAGGATTATATCACCCTTGTTTGGATAAACTATCGACCTTTTCCGATGAATTGCTTGTTTGCTCTTCAAATCATGCACCATGGTCGCACTACTGCATTTCAACGTGTGTCTGCTTCCTTGAACTTACCCCACCATCTTACCATCAGCCCAACACCATTTATCCTTTATCAACCCTATCCCTGATTTCACGTCGCCTCAATCTGTGATAGATTTGAGGGGGATTACCTATACCCTTAACTGGGGAAATCACTTCTTATTAATTGTTAGTGCAGCTTTACAAGACAAGCTACATGACAACAAGGGGCTAATGTAGACACCAAATTTGTGTCTTATGAAACCTTGTGCCCCGCATCTCATTTCGCAACCTAACCTCACCACTTAGACCTTACACAATTATTTATTAATTACCTTATAATTAATAAATCCACATATCCAAACCTGCCACCTCATTTTGCCACCTCATCATGACCTAGCCCTAACCCTAAACTAACCTAATTAAGACCTATAACTTGGTCTACATCCACACCCATGACTAATTACTTCTCACCCGCACCAAAACCAACCTAATCATGACTTGACCAAGCCCACAACTAATCCCTCAGGAGAACAGGAGGGAAAGTTGGCTATTTTACTAAAAATATCCCACTTTGACTTAACCGACATCGGTTCCTACTCGACCGCCGTTAGTTACGTAACCACCATTGGTTCCCTGTAAATGACCTCCCTCAACCAAAAACAAAGGATTGGAATTCATTTGAAAGATCTTGAATTCACTTGGCAGAGTAGAGACAAGTGAAGAAAAGAGAAGAGTTTCCAGAGAAGAACATCGAGCCCAAGACTGCAACTGAGGAACTAGAGCACAGCGACACTCATCCAAGCATTGGGAGAGAAGATAGCTCATTTTTTATTATTAGATCATCCCACCTGATCCCTACTTTTGTCATCACAATCCTTGGACCTGTATCTTCATTAGGAACTAGTAAGTAGTGTCTTGTACGTTTTTAAATAACATTTCTTGAACTTCTGAATCATAGTAATTATAACTTCACTCCTAGATCTACTACCCGGAAGCACCCTACATCTCACTATCATTCCTCTACCCTTACATTTCCCCAAGAACAGCTCCTACACTCTTTGAGTCTTCTCCATCACCCTATTGCCTACCCCTAATCATTTGCCAACCTTATAAACACCAAAGCTGCCTCACAACTAACCTTCATTGAAAGCCCCTAAATCACCACCCCTACCGATATCGGTTATCAGAAACCGGTACCAGTGTATAACCGCAGTTGGTTATACAGTGACCGGCATCGGTCACTGTGACTCAAACCAGAACCAGCCTTTCTTCTATTGCTTTTTAACAAGGTAATTAAAGTGTAATTTTGCAATATCCTATTTGCTATCATTTGTGTTAATTCATATTAAAAGGGGAACTAACCACCTTCGAAAGGAAGTCTAATATTTCCTGGGCCCAAGGCAGTTCCCTCATTTATTGTCTAACTAAAATCTGGTGGTCTTGTATTCTTACTTGCAGGTAGTCCTTCCTAGACAAAAAGGATTTCTTCTCAATCAATCTGATCTCTCTCTACGGTACGCGTGCACCCTCCCAACATTCAACAGGTATTCCTCCTAGCCCCAACCCTTATCTTTTTCTCAAGAGAATGAAAGGATAGAAGCACCTCTATTCTAAGAATGGAAACATTCTGTGTGAAACATTACCTACCATAGTGGCAATCTACAGCTTCTCTCACTCTGTGACATCATGGTGTCGCTCTAAAATAAGCTGATCTCTCTCTCTGGCTGCAGTTGTAATCCATCTACAACCACTTGGTGTAGTCATTTTTACACCCACCAAAGAACAAGGGAATCTCATGTGCATCGTCCTATCACCTAGCGGATGTTAGGCGCTCACCTGAGGCATGTGCGGGCACCGAGTCTCTATTTTATGTGAGTTAAGTGGGAAAGCATCATCTATAATAGGAATTTAAAAAGAGTGAGTGGGCATGAGACATACATTCATCATAGAGCTCAGAATGGCTTTTAGATCAATGCAGTTATTTCAGACAAAAGAATACTTATCAATTTATAGAATTAAACTAAAAAAGGAAATGTATAGGATTTTATATTCATTCATATAACATATTTGAAATAGAGCTATGCAGATATATGTATAAACCAAAGTCTATTATATTTATATTCCATCATATCTGACAACCTCATCACATACATTAGATCTATTACAGAATATCACAGTATGGCAGACCAAATTCATGCATCATAACTAGATTAGAGTCCTCCTGAACATGAAAGGAGAATTTCATACCCAAACTCCTTGATACATCATTTCCCTATAGGTCATCTACCCAACCCAAATAGAGTTCCTCGCAGCATTTCTATAGAGCTCCGCTCTCTATTGATCTATATCTATCTCTCTCCTTCCTTTTTCTCTTCTTTCTCCTCTGTGAGCACTTGTATTTATAGGCCTCTTGAATTGCCAACCTACCTTTATAAGGCTTCAAATCCGTTGCCAAGTGTCCAAATGTGGTCCTCCTTGGGATCATGCTCCTCTAAGCCTAAGCTCTCCACTCCTTGCCATGATGGTCTTCTAGAAGCTTCCATCACATGACATATTCCTACCTAGGCTAACCTATCACCAGAATGGCACCTTATCCACTCTGCATGCATACTATGGTCATGTTTTTCACGTGTCCTACCTAATATGCCAAATATGGCCAAGTCCTGAAATCCTTCTTTACCTTGCGTGTGCACGTGATACTTTATTCTTTTAAACCTTCCTAGAACCTTTTCCTGTGCGCTTTCTCCTTGCACGCCCTTCTTTAACAAGGCCTTGCATGCCTACGTGCCTTCTTGTACTTAGCTAATAAATCAGGGTCCAAACATCACCCCACACTACACCTGTTCTCTACCCATAGGAACAAATCTCCAAGGAATAAAATAATTACAACAGATTCTGAAATAAATAATGATTTGGAAAAGAATAAGGGAAAGAAGAATTGTGGAAGATGAAAGAATGGGGGAAGAATTGTTACTGCTGTAACAGGAGAGGAAAATATTTCTTTAATCCAGCCTCCTACTTATTCCATGCATCAAATTCATTTTATGCTCTTTAGCAGAGGTCGCCAACTAGGGCGTTTACCTCATCAAAACTTAGACCCTCTCCTTGGGTATTCATCATTTCCACAATCTCCTCTAATTGTTTTCCCAAGTCTTTGAGCACCTCCATCCCCTTTGTGATTTGTGGGTACAATCCTTTTAGCCAGTTCTTGACTGAACCTCATAGGACTTCAATGGATTCAGAATTATTTTAAACCTTGGCTAAGATCCTATCCCACTCCACTTTGTTTCCTTTTTTCTTCTCTTGGAATTCTTTGAGTTTTGCCTCATGAGTGGTGATAAGAATGCTCGCCACTCTATCCATGTCTACAAAATTTTCATATGTGGCCTCACCAGCTCTTGTAGTAATTTTCACATCAGCAAGGACCTTGTTGTACTAAAAATGATCACTACAACCTTCAGTTTGTCTTCCCTTTTTAGGCACGTTGATACCTCTTTTGCGGACTCTAAGGCTAGTGGTTTCCTCTTTATGGTGAGGATACATGTTAAGTCTTCTAGGAACTCTAGGTAAGATCCATACTTTTGCATTGGGTGGTGCTAGGTCTGGATGCTTCAAAACAATTGCATCTATGATGGCTTCTACCTTCTTTTATACCTTGCACACCCTTGCCTTCTCTTCCCTTAGTTCACACTTTAGTTGTGTGTTGATTAGTTCCTCTCACTTTAAGTCCTTGGTTCTTTCCTTGGTCTCTTCTTCCCTCTTCTCTAGCTCTACCTTTAGGAATTTTACCCTATCATTCCTCCTTAATAACCTAGCTTCTAGTTCAACCGAGACTTTTTTCAGCGCATTATAGACTTGTTCGTCAGATAGCTATTGAGTTTTCACCAAGGGGTTGGTTCCTTTAGATTCTAGAACTTCCATCATTGTCCCTTTGGCTTACTTTGAATTCAGGCTCATCGAGGTGTGACTCAAATTCCCATGAAAGATCATCTTCCTCATTTGAGAGTATGCACCTTCCTCATCAAATGAATCTCATGGCCAACAGTTTCTCTGTTCACACTATGCTTTAGAAACAAGCACGTGCACCACCTTGTTTAGATCATCAATATAATTCATTATTGATCTCTGGATCTTCATGTGCACCTTCCTCCTGTGCGCGTTCCCTTAGGAATAGATATCATTAAACTGAGTCCTCCTCCTGTGTTGTCATGATCTTTTCCCACACTTTCTTCTTTATCTTCATTCATAACTATTTCACTGCTTCGCTCCAACTCTTGTTCTACTAAGGCTTCAATGATATTTCCTGCACTTCTTTTTCTACCACCCTCGTTTATCTACTCCTAGCGTGAGGCTTGGAGTCTAATTTTTTGCACTCACTTCTTTGCTTCCTCCCTTATCTCAGGTGCCTTCCTCCTCCTGGCTACCCTTCCTCCGCATGAAGAGAAACTCATTTTTATCTTACCTTTCCCTCTTCCTCTGAATCATGCACATCAAACACTAGTGGTTCCTGGGATCCTTCTTGTTCATCTTCTTTGTCATCATCCCTCTCACCTCTGTAGGCCTCCAAGCTCTCCATGTCCACGGAATAAGTCATCCTCCATCACCTTCTATTTCTTCCTAACTAGGGATTCCAGTATAGGAGATTTGGCTCTTTCTTCTTCCTCCTTTGGTGACTTCTCCTTTGTGAAATGACTTTTCTTGTTTTGGCACCTCATCCTTGATTGGGGACCTCTTCCCGCGTGCGTAAGTGCTAGTTCTAGCACTTTTCCCTGGGGCACCCATCATTGGTGTATCTTGGAAACTTGGTGCCTTTTTTTCCTTGCACTTCTTCTTTTCCTTTCTTAGTTGGCATGGAGCTTCTTTCTTCCCATGGGGTCTTCAGGAATGGAGACATCACATTCTAGGTATGTGACCTTTTTCAAAATTTGGTCTTATGCACAGATATACCCTTTCCGTACGGTTCTTCCTGCTATTGGTAAACTCAGGGGTTTTGTCATTTGAACTTTGTGGGAGACATACCTCTCCATGTACTCACACTTCTTGGGGTAAAAAATATTTCTATGTACAGCTCCCTGTGGTCTTGATCCACCTCGCTAAGGTCGAACCTTAGCCTTTTGGCTTCTTTAAACCTATTTAACCCTACCTCGAAATATTGAGCGGTAAAGGAGAAGGGGAACTTGCACCATGGGCTCATATTTTCATCTATCAATTTAAATATGCCAATGCAGTAAGTGTTGGGTACACCGTAAATTCATACCTTCTCCATCAACGAGTGTTGGTAGCTACTTATGGGCTCCTCCATTCCACCCCGAACGCATCCCTTAAGTGCTTATACCATTTTTTCATATGTGCCTTGTGAGAATCCCTCATACTATCGCAAGTGTACTTTGTGAATCTTTTCACGGGTGAAGGTTATTCCTCTGGATATTCCCAAAAAAAATTATCTGTCACATCTTGCACTCCTATTTCTGAAAGCACAATTGTTAAAAGGGCATTTCCAAAGAGTATCTTGTCTCCCTCCTGTGCATTGCTAATAATTTCATCTGTGATGAAGGTAGGAAAGTTGTAGATGGTTCATTCTTATATCTTCTTGCACACATTTAACAAGGACTTATTTACCTGTGTCCACCTTTCTTGTTCATTTAGCTTGGTTACCAGACGCGCGGTCATTCTCATGATAGGGTCTAGGATCTCTATGATATCAAAGTACCGTGACCCCTTCTTATAATCATACACATCGACGGTTGCTTTGATAGCTTCCTTTTCATTCAGGGCGTCATCTATACTCTCTCCCTCATAGATGAGGCCTATGAATTTTTAAATTAGATGAGGATTTATTCGCATCTTGTGCCCTGCAAAGTGAAATTGATCCTCGTGTTTAATTTTAATTTTAAACACTAATAGAGGCACTCAGGTTTTCCAAAATAAGGAAACTCATAGATTTGAAATAATCCCACCTTCTCCAATTTTAATTTTACCTCATCACTATAGATAGGTAAACCCTCTGGTGTCCTTTTGTTTTTCGGGTGTACTAACTACAACACTATTTCCTTTTCTGTCATGCTTATGTGATGGTAGTAATCACTCACTATCATTTTTCTAAAGTGGGATTCCCATTCCTTCTCGAGTAAAACCCCATCCGGGTATTATATCTCTGTGTACCATTTTTCATTCATGCTTTTGAGGGTTTCTAGTTGTTTTCCCTTTCCCTTGCCCTTTCCCTTCAGCTTCTTAGGTGATATACTTGGTTTCTTAGGTGCCATGGTTTAGGTTATCTTATCACTTCAACTTCTCTTACTTGCTCTACTATTATACCTCCTCTAGTCCTAGATCTTAAACTTGTGAAGAAAACCCTTTTTTAGCCCGTGCCCTAGCAGCCAAACCCTAACTAGAATATCCTCTTTCACAAGACAGCGCTTCTCCACAACTCTTTTTCTCTACACCTGTGAAATTATTTCCTTCTCGTTTGTAGATGAAATCTAGTTACTCATGGTTAAATTTCTCAAATTCTTCTTTACATGGATCAACTCTAGAAACCCTAGTTTGCAAGATCTCTTCTATCTTTGTATTCACATTGTTCATAATGAATTGTCCAACCTTCTATTTATAACTTTTCCTTCTTTTTATCATTAAATTCTACTTCACCTACACACATATTTCAACACTTATTACGTATTTTCCCACCAACCCGTACTCTAGCACCCCAACTCATGCGCCCAACCTTGCACGGACAATCCTACAACCTTCTAGTGCGTAACCAATCTATCTGATAGAAGATTCTTACACACGTGTTACCAGTGCCAAAGGTACTTCTTCTGTCTTCATGATTTTTGCTCTCACCTACCTCATGTTGTTTTGTGCTTCTTTCTCCCTTATATGTGGAACCAAAATGTAGCCTTATCTTGATACCAACCATCTTTGTTCACCTTTTCTCTTATGCACTTTCTTCCACATGCTCATTCAACCGGGATTTCCAATGCAATCCTTCTTGGTACTTCACACTTTGCATATTCCTCATTATTCCACCCCACACTAAACAATGTGTAGTCCCCTACACATTCACAACCTTTGAAAAAGTAATTAGGTTACCGGCACCCAAGGCTTAACACAAAAAAACAACAAGAAAGAGAAACACAAGAAAATAAAATGCACTAAAGGAAATCCTAAACTATCTGGCAATACTACCTTATTAAAAATGCCAAGAATACTTATTTATATTATGGCTTCAACCTACTCCCATTAAAGTGTCCTGGAAATCTCATCCCATCTAGCACTCGTAACTAGCATGCGCCTGAATCAAGGATGTACGAGATGATGTAGGGACCCAACCAATGGACTTTCAACTTCCCAGGATGGCGCAGAAACTTGGAATCATATAGTAACACCATCTACCCAACCTCAAAAATTTTGTTCTTAATGTGATGATCATGCCATGCCTTTTTTTTTCTTTTTCAGTCTTCTAGCTCCACCTGGCAAGTAATTGTCTTTCGTCCAATTACATTAACTTGTCAATTTATTCTTATAGCACTTGTTGATCTACTAAACCTCCTACACGCACTATACCCAGCGATGCTAACATGAATTCAACTGGTAGAAAATCCTCTGTGTCAAACACCAATTCAAATGGTATGGCCTTATTTAACCTCTTGTAGGTTGTCATGTTTTCCCAAAGAATGGGTGATACTTTGTCATCCCAATCTTGCCGACCAACGTTACAATTTTTGGTTAAGGTATGACTTAGTATTTTATTAAAAGCCTCCACAGTTCCATTTGCTTGTGGATGGTAAGGGATAGTCTTGTGATGAGCCACCATGAATTTTGCTAACAGAATCCTCACTGTCTCATTTAAGAAATGTGTACCCCTGTAACTAGTCAAACTCAAAGGGCATCCATACCTTGTATTAATGTTTTCCAATATGAACCTTGTTGCAGTAGTTGTTGTATAATCCTTAGTAGGAATTGCTTCTGCCCACAGTGTCAAGTAATGTGTGGATGTGATTATATAATGTGACCCAGGCCTACGTGTGACTGGTGTAATAAGACCTACGAAGTCTATAGCCCACTTTCCGAATGGATTGGCACTGGGAATAGGGCACAGAGGCATTTCATCTCTTCACCCTGGTTTTCCAATGCGCTAAAAATGGTCATATGCCTTGCAATATTCCTTGTATTCTTGATATAGGGAATCCCACCATAATCTAGCCATAAATATCTTGCATACAATGGCATCACCTAAATAGTGCCCACCTGCACTACCTCCATGTGTCTCTTTTATTATTGCTAGGTGCTCATGTTTTAGCACACATGTAGTCACTTTTGTACCCACTAAGAACAAGGGAACCTCATGCATGTCATCTTATCACCCAGCAGGTGCTGGGCACTCACCCAAGGTATGCGAGAGGGAGCCAAGTCTCTCTTTTATGTGAGTCTAGTGGAAGGCATAGTTAATGATCCTGAATTAGTGTTTTGACAAACATGAAGAACTATAGAGCTCAGGATGGCTTCTACACCCCTTCATTCATAAGAGAACCAAAACATGCAATAGAAATAATAGAACTAAGATTTGTAAATCCACTAATATACTTAGTCATTCAAGTCATATTTATGATTATAAAAGAACAGAAGTACAATAGAAATATGCATGTAATACAGAGAAAGATTCTTAATACATTTGGCATGCCAACCTTATCATGTTCATTCATAGTGTTACTTATAAAAGATTACAGAAGGTAGACCGTAGTCATGCACCATGTGTGGATCCATACATGTATTCTCATAAGACAAAAATTTCACTCCCCATTTCCCCATTACATCCTTACTAGAATTTTGTACCCATTTTCATCCCATAGTTCTCGCAGTAATTCTGGAGAGCTTCGCTACCTCTCTTCTATCTCTCTTCTTTTCCAAGGGCGCACATATAAATAGGCCTTTAAGCTCTAACAAAATCCTCTGCAGCCTTAGATCTGGCCCCAAGTGTCAAGGTTTGGGTCACCCTAGCCGCATGCCTCTCCATGTCATGATTAACTTTTTGGATCTTTCTATCACAAGGTATATTCCCTCCAAGACACCCTGTCACCAGGCTAGAACCTTATCCAAATGGAACACATTCTTCATGTGTACACCTAAGGGGCCAAAAATGGCTAAGTCCTGAATTGGTCTTCACGCAGTACGCATGTCCTTGGTTCTCCAAGAAGCCTTTTGAATACTTCCCTGCACGCCTTCACTTGCACACTTCCTTCGGTCATGCATGCCTATGCGCCCTTAAGATTTGGAAGCTATATTAGGGGTCCAACCAGCGATATAACTACCCACTCTTCCTTGTTTTCAAAGCTTATGCACCCCTTGTTAAACCAGAGATCTGCATTATTCTTATAACACCACGGGTGCCCAAGTAGAGCTGGGAAATTATCTACCTCGGCAAGTGCCAAGACTTCAAAATCCCCAGTGAACCTAGTCCCTTGAATGGTAATGGTCACATCCTTCAAGACACCTATGGGCATTGCCTTTTTCGTATTTTCCATATACAGCACAGTTAAAGATGGCTGTAATGCAGGTCTTCCCATTTGATGTCAGGCATCCAGAGTGAGAACATTTACCTCCACTGCCTATTTCAATGAGGATGTTGCTAAGAAACCATCCATCCACTACTGTGTTCAGGGTAATCTCTTTGTCATAATCAAGGCTGTGAGGTGGAGTAGCAGTTTGCATGCAGGATCTGCCTTTCGTGTTCTTCCCTGGCGCACGACACCTTTTCTCTCAACCATGTCTCTAGCAGGGGAATAATATTCTCCTGCCTCAGCAGTTTACACACCTCCTTAACCTCATCTTAGTCATCCCTTGGTGCTTCTATAGTTCTCCTTTTCTCATCCTTTCTAGTCTGCTCTTTTAAGCATTGGATCTCCCCTTGTAAACTTTGAATTACGTCCATGGTTTCCTGGTAGACTTCTTTCTGGTGAGCCAGTTTTGGATACTTCCCATGTACTACTTCTTCTCTCGAAACAAGAGGTCTCTACCTAGGCACTTCCCTTGCGTGCATGGATTCTGCCCTTTTTGTTACCATAACAGACTCTAGTTCTTATTCATGTAATTACTCACGAGAAGCCATTGCGTGTCAGCCTTCTTAATACTCACCATGGTAGCGCCCTTATCCTTCTGGTACTGCTAACTCATATGTTCGTATAACTCTGGGCACTCTTCGCACTTATGTTTTTTTTCCACACCAGGAGCATTGTAGAAGATTTGGACATTCGCGCTTATAATGGTCTATGGCTCCACAATTAAAACACGTCCCATGCGGGAACTCACTTCTTCCTCCGCATTGTTACCATGACCACGAAATCCTCCGTGCAAAACCCTCTTCCACACACATCTCCATCTTTGTGCTCTTCATACTGACATTCATCCCCTTTAGAACTACTGGTAATGCCATTCTGGTGGACACCAAGATCAATCACCTCATGAATTTGGTCAATCAATCTACAATCCTTGGTGTCATGTGTGGTTGAGGTACATATCTTGTAATAACAAGATGCATTTTTATGGATCACGCGCTGCAACAGGGGGCACCTACTTGCATCCTGGTCCTCATGACATATTTCATAGTTTACTGCTACAGCACGTACCACCTTCTGAGTACATATCCCACCATTATCCTTTGTGTGTCCTTCCACATTACAATCCGTGCACCACATCCCTCCGCGAATCTCTGGAACTATGTTGGCAGATAATTTCTCCAATTTCTTAGCCATGAAAGCAATCTGGGCCTCCAGGAATGGGCTAACACCAGTGTCAACACTGCCAACTACCTCAGCACGTAAAGTAGCTTCCAATGCTTTGTGCGGGTCCATGAATGTTTTATGAGTAAAGCCCTCCTAAAGGGTGTGATCAACCCTCCGAAAAACCACTGAGCATGTTGTGAAGGGTGGATATCATAAGATAGTTTAGACAATAGAGTTTTAAAATGTGCATCATATCCCCACATGCTCTCTGCCATGCCCTACTGGATTTCTTTGAGAGAGCTAATTCTCTTCTGTTCAAACTCAGGTATGTGGAATTCCACCAAGAATGCATTTCTCAGCATGGTATAATCCACAATAGTTTGATGAGGGTCATACTTTCTATACCAACTATGTGCACATCCTTGCAAGGTCATTGCAAATTGACTGGCCTTTCGATCCTGGGTCATGATTCCCTTCACGTGCCATAGCAGCTCGCACTTATGCAAATGCTCCACGGCATCTTCTATCCCATTGTAATCTGGTAAGTGTAGAGACATCTCAAAAAATACTTGAGGAGGTAGCTAAGGCCCTTGCCCTCCTGATCCAATCCCTTGGTTTCCCTCGGTGTTTCCTCCTCCACTGGATGACTAGATCCTGAGCCATCAGCACCACCACTTCCACCTCCATATCCTCCTGTGTTAGGTATAGGGCCTATGTTTTTTGTGCCGAACACTCCCATCATCCCACTAAATTACACGCTAATAATTTGTGAACTAGTACCACTCCCAGTCATAGTTCCTCCACCACTTCCTAATGTGCTTCCAAAACCAGCTGTATACATGCCTTGTCCAAACATTCCACCAAATACCAGAATAGTGTGTGAAGCCATAGAAGTCCCAAATGAGAAGTTGTATCTTCTAGGTGTTGATCGGTTACTTCCACTAATATCAAATGGATCAACTGTACTTTTCCCTCATTCAAACAAACCAAGTGCACCAAGTTTTGGTTGCTAGGTGGGGTCAGATGCATGCACCAACGACTCTTCTCTCTCTATGTGACGGACTCTCATCATAAGCCACAAGGTTTTCTCTCCCACTGCTTACCAAGATGGGGTACCATAGACTGTTCGGGCTCCACGTCCTCTGCGTGAACCTCAACTCCCTTCCATCATGTATGGCTCCATAACCCACTTGTAATACCGTGTTGTCTATTGATTTCCTTTTCACAGCGC
Source organism: Taxus chinensis (assembly GCA_019776745.2). Lineage (NCBI taxonomy): Eukaryota > Viridiplantae > Streptophyta > Pinopsida > Cupressales > Taxaceae > Taxus > Taxus chinensis. The sequence goes on along the minus strand of CM034153.1, from coordinate 656,413,373 downwards.
TTCGTTATACTTGAGCCATCTCTCCTCCCTTTCCTATTAAGTCGTCAGATCAGCCATCCTTCCCCAACTTGGCTTCCTTGCCTAGCGCTCAGGGTGGTTTATCCGGCCATAGGAAATGCCTCTAAACCCATGGTTACCATCAAGATTTTGATCGCAAGGGGAATAGCACGCAGAAATGATCCCCTGGGCTCTCGCAAGAACTCAAACTCAGCAACTTCTAGATAGGAATACATGGAAATGGCATATTCCATAGTGTAGCTAGTCAATACTCCCTTCCACCAATGATATATAGCATGGGTCCACGTTAGATCAGCATCTTGAAAGTTCTTATATGTTTCTTGGGTCCAAGGGTGTGATCTATAATGCCACCCCAATCTAGATGTATAAGCTAAGAGCCATTCAAATAACTCTACTGGGAAACAGCAAAAGAAGGTTTCATATAACTCATGATAAAGAGTGTTTTCCACCCACCTTCAAATATCAAACCCATATCCGGTACTAAATCTCTGAGTGAATTCATCCTCCATGCTTTTAAACCATTCTTCAACACCTTCAAGTGTTAAGCACTCTGCCATCACTCTTTGTAGAGATCATGATATATGCCATGTTCCACTACAACTTCGAAAAGAGGTCCCAGCAACGGAACCAAGATGTAGTCACTTTTGCACCCACTAAGAACAAGGGAACCTCATGCATGCCAAGCCTATCACCCAGTGGATGCTGGGTGATCACCCGAGGCATGCGAGAGGGAGCCGAGTCTCTCTTTTATGTGAGTCTAGTGGAAGGCATATTTCATGATCCTGACTTAGTGTTTTGATAGACATGAAGAACTATAGAGCTCGGGACGGCTTCTACACCCCTTCAGTCATAAGAGAACCAAAATGCACAATAGAAATAATAGAACTAAGAGTTGTAAATCCACTAATATACTTAGCCATTCAAGTAAGATTCATGATTATACAAGAAGAGAAGTACGATAGAAATATGCATGTAATACGGAGAAAGATTCTTAATACATTTTTCATGGCAACCTTATCACGTTCATTCATAGTGTTATTTATAAAATATTACAGAAGGTAGAATGTATTCATGCGCCATGTGTGGATCCATACATGTATTCTCACAAGACAAAAATTTCACTCCCCATTTCCCCATTACATCCTTACTGGAATTATGTACCCATTTTCATCCCATAGTTCTCACAGTAATTCTGCAGAGATCCACTACCTCTCTTTTTCCTCTCTTCTTTGCCAAGGGCATGCGTATAAATAGGCCTCTGAGCTCTAACAAACTCCTATGCAACCTCAGATCTGGCCCCAAGTGTCAAGGTGTGGGTCACCCCAGCCGCATGCCTCTCCATGTCATGATTAACTTTTTGGATCTTTCTATCGCAAGGTATATTCCCTCCAGGACACCCTATCACCAGGCTGGAACCTTATCCAAATGGAACACGTTCTTCATGTGTCCACCCAAGGGGCCAAAAATGGCTAAGTCTCGAATTGGTCTTTACGTGGTGCACGCGTCCTTCATTCTCCAAGAAGCCTTTGAATACTGCCCTATGCACGCCTTCACTTGCTTGCTTCCTTTGGTCATGCGTGCCTATGCACCCTTAAGATTTGGAAGCTATATTAGGGGTCCAACAACACACCAGTGTAGAATCTCAAATCACATCATAATTTTTATAGATCCCCACTAATCAACATGTAGGGCGCGGAGTGTATAGCACTAACTAACCTTTTTTATCCAATTCCTTCATTCCTTCTAACGCTATACCTATCTTGAGAAATGTAGCTACAATATATTCTAAATCTGAAGGTGCGCGCCGCAACCTAAATAGTTGTGTATCTAGCATGGTATCCTTAATTCTTTACGATGTCCTCTCCTGAATCAATTCTAGAAAAATGATTAGGTCTGGAATTACTTTTTCCTTGTTTGACAACCACTATGAACTCGAATTCTTGGAACAATAGTACCCACCGACATATGCACCCTTGTAGAACGGGCTTGTTCACTAAATATTTCAATACCATATGGTTAGTGTAAAATATAAAAGAGGTTTCAAGTAGATACTATCATGAACTTGTGGAGCATGTAGATCATTAACAATGCTTCACGCTTAGTTCCTAGTATAATTTTGCTTCGTTGGTGTCAACTTCCTACTTGTAAAGCACAAAGGATGATCAATAATAACTTCACCAAGTTGTGAAATTATTTCTCCAATGGTGGTTCCATGAGGCATCAACATGAACATGGAAGGGTTTATCCCAAGAGGAGAATCATAGTTTACAAAGTAATCGTGATAAGCCATGTAACACCTTGAACTATTGTTACTTCCTCCTGAGCATTCAAGTGTTGATATATGATTTCTTCTGTATAAGGATGTGTTCCTTTGATTGTGAAGTCATGCTTGATATGGATTGTATCTTCTTTGCTCTTGAAGATCTTTGACTGAGTCAGGATATGCTTGGACTTGTTGTATATATCTTCCCCCCCGGGTAGATATAGATAAGCAGAAGAATATGGAAATCAAAGGAACTCAAAACCTGATATTTATTGTGTCACCAACAGCCAAGGCGCATGTAAGTGGTGCACAGAAAAGAGTGTCGACACTAAAATGAATGCGCCAAGGCGCATGTAAGTGGCGCACAAAGAAAGAGTGTCGGAAAAATGTATTTCGGATTCAAGGCACATGTAAGTGGCACATAGAAAAGAGTGTCGACACTAAATATGGATGCGCCTATGGCTCACCTTCAGGAGGCAAGCAACATTTTGAGCGCTGACAGGAAGCAGACCCTGGCACAGATATTCAGATGGCCATAACTTTTGGGCAGGGAGCTCAAGATTCATGCAAGGTTGGAATTTTTGGAAAGATTACGAGGTCCTCTATCCAACTACAAGTGGATATCTTTAATTGGGTGGGAACAAGTTCTTAAAAATGCAAAATACAGTTCGCCACTTTTTGGGTTTGCTAGGGTCCTCACCTACCACCATAATGGGATGAATTAAATGTAACATGGAGGTGGTTGGTGTAGGTTTGGAATTCCTCTCTCCTTTCTCTCTCATTCTTCCTATAAATTGTAAGGAGGGGCTTATTTCTAAAGGTTGGACATTTTTAATTTTGCCCCTCCCTTCTTCTCTTTGTCAGGTAAACTTGTGGAGTTCAAACCTCCCATTTGAAACTGTAATGCAACTTTGCCTCTTGGCATTTTGCAGTGTGTTGTATCAATGGATTTGGAGAAAATTAATGCATGTCTGTGGATGATTCTCAACCCTCTCTAATGTTCATTTACATCCTCCTGATCATTTCACTGTGAATCTGGTTATGGATGTGCATGATCTTGCATTGCATTTTTTATGGTTTGATGTTTATTGGCAAGACAGGTGTTCTTCATTCCTCGGTGCATCACCTTTGTAGTTTAGGTTTTATTTTATGCATCTTCTTACCCTGTCTCCTTGGAAAGTTAGATTAGGTTTTTTAGTAAACCCTCTACATTTTTATGTGTGCATCTGAACAGAGGAATAGGAACATATACCTTCATCATGGAGAGCTTTTCCGATTTCGCAAGGTCCCACACTTGGGAAAAGCTCCATGTTATGCAATCGCACTGAGAGTCTCAACCCATCGTGTTGCAGACATTCAGGGGTGCCTGTGATTCACCATCAATATTTTTGGCATGCTTTCTGGTGGGACCAAGAGGTCATTCCACAAGATTTGAAGGAATTTTCAAGAAATTTGGACTGAAAATTTGAACAGGTTTTACAATTTCAGATTTTTTTTCACTTTCCAGGCTGAACTTTGAAATCAATTTTCAAGGGCTTAACTTGTGTCAAAACAAGTCAAAATTTCACCATTGGTTGATAGATCAGGAGATAATCTTCAAAAGGGTATTCTTATATTTTTGAGAGATTTGAATTTCAAATTTTCATGGTTTTTGGTATTTCGGATTTCAGGATTTCAGAAGTCTGGCATTTTTGGGTTTTCGATTGACTGTCATTCCAAATCAAATTCCAAACTCTAAAATTTCAAAAATACAGGTCTTTGGCAAAATTATATTTTTAATATTTTTCAAGTTTGGTGTGTAACCTGGCATAATCTAGCCTTTTGAGGCTCATTATCTAACACATCTGGTGACTCCAAAGGGATAGAATTCAGTGGTATAGTAGCACAGGTTACCCAGGCACATGAGAAGAATTCGAACCAGGTCTAGATACTCGAGAAGAGGGGATATTTGTCCACTTGCAACTATCACCAGGAGGAGGAAGGAGAGGAAGAAGGTCATGAAGATCACCATCTCCACCTAACCGGACTTTGTCTACACCTCCACCTGGTAGACCTTTTCTCGCATCAACAAGGGTTCTCAGGCCAATCAGAATGGCGCAACCTCCACCAGAATCCCTTTTTCAATTTCACTGGCAGCATTCCACTTGCCCTCAATGCACAGAATCCAGTTCTAATTGCAGCATTGAAGAACATTCCATTTTTCATTGGAGAAAATCATACTACTCCTATTGATCATGTCAAAGACATTGCTAACGTTTGTGCAATCCATGAGATAAATGAAATGGATGTTGAATGTCAAATTGCTAGCATCTTCATTCAAAGGGAAGGCATTGCAATGGTTTAGGAGCCTTACAGCTGGTTCTATCCAAAATTGGAATCAGTTATGCATAGTCCTCCATGAGCAGTTTGGAGAAAAGGGAGACAATTTGTCTCTACTAGAAAAATTGACAACTATCAAGAGAGCTCCCAACGAGCAACTGACTGACTTCAATTTCAGATTTCAAAGGTCTTGGGATAGAATTCTAGTGGCCGTCAGGCCAACAGCTGAAGGTGCTTTCCTATATTATCTTAAAGCTTTGAATTCTGATATTTCTATGTTAATTCAATCTATGGGAGGCACAACCTTACCTGCTGCTTATAGCATTGCCATTAGGGCTGAAAACTTGTCTTATTCAAGCTGGTAAGCTGGCTCCTAGGCCTCCCATGCCCTTGTATCCAAACTTAGAAAATCCAAGCACTAGTCGAGCACCCACTTTTAGCTCCTATTCCCACTCCTAGAAATCAAAGTTCAAATGAAACTTCTACTTCATCCTCTAGTGCTTCAAATGAACTCCAGGAGGTTATGAAACAATTGCAGAACCTTGGAAATGAGCTGGTGACTATCAAAAGACAGCAAGCTCAAAGTGCTAGACCGTATCAGCCTCAAGCACAGTAAAGGCTAGGCCACCATATCAACCTAATAGGCCACTCAATCAAGCTGTAAATCAAAGCCAAGTAAGGCCTCCCGCTAATAGACCATTTCAGCCCTATAACCCCAATGTCTCATCTCCTTCTAAAGCATTAGTGTCAGTACAAAACAACATAGCTCAAGAGTATGATTGGTGTTTCCCATGCAATGAACCTCACAACCAATCTATGTTCTTCAATGGTGCTTTGAACCAAGCCTTGATGGTGACAACTACTGGCGTAGAGGGTGAAGTGAGTCAAGAAACAAATCAGCAACAAGGGACATCTCAGCAAAACAGTAGCTCCAAATGATACCACACTTGCGAATTGGCAAGCTGAGGATTTTTGTGGCATGAATCAAACAATTTCTCAGAGTGTAGCAGCTAACACAAGATCAAAGAAAAGGAATATTAGCGAGGGGAAGTCATTGGCTCCAAGTGATCTACAACCTTCCATCACTCCACAAGGTGTTGGTAAGAAAAATATAGTTCCAAACACGCAAGGACCAGCCCAAACCACCTTCCAAACCAACTCAAATGCCATTTTTTTCTGCCCATGCACAAGAAAGGAATGCACAGACTAAAGGACAGCAAAGAGATCTTTCATCCCCATTTAGCATCATTGATCAAATGAAGAAGACAAATGTGAACATATCAATGTGGGAATCTTTATCCATCCCAGGCCAAAGAGATCTTCTACAAGCTGCCATGAAGAATTGGTCAACTTCGAACCAGCAGGCCCATATGCAAGAGAAGGTCTATCATCACCAATCCGGCACTATGATAATTCTTCACCGGGAACTCCTCATGCTATGATTATTTACTAATGCACAGCCTTTAGTTTGGTGGATGTAATCTGGAAACAAAACAACAACACAACATAAGAATACCATCGACTATGATAAGACGGAATGATGACAAATCTGAAATATCAAAGTAAATAATAATATTAACATGAAATTGTTACAATCTCACCCATGAGGTGCTTCAAGTGTTATTGACTTCACTTGCCTTTCACCAAGACAATGGGAGAAACTTTACAATTACACCTCTTAATGGCATCTTCAACACACCTTTAAACTGATGGCTTCCTTCGCACACTTCCTACAATATTTCTCACTACTTATTTCTATGCTAAATGAGGAGGGCAGCCTCTCTATTTATAGAACTTCTAGGCTTATCCATCTTATCTCTAAGATAGGATAAGAAATCCACTCTGACAAATCATATTCCATACCTTAACTCTTATCTGTACATGTAAGCTTATCTTCTAAGATAAGATAAACCTTATCATTTTACATGGGTTCCACATTTTTAGACTTTTTACAAATAAAATACACAAAATATTTATGACCTCACTCCTTGTCCTTATTACCAATATAATATTTCTAATTCCTAATCATGTAGACCGTACTTCTCTAATTACCCAAACTTTGACATTTTAACATTACCGGACCACTTACAACAAATATTTACTTTTTACAACATTCCTATTGTACTTTGACTGTTACCGTACTCCACATTATTGGCGGCACCGTACTGACAGCGCCGTTATCTTCTATCAGACGCTACTACTAATTATACTTAACAACATCATATTCCTAATACATACATTAATGAAATAGAAATTACGGAGGAAAATTTAGTGTCAACATCTTCCCCCTTCCTAGCTTCTACTCTGTCCTCGGAGTAGACTATTCTGGTGCTTGGAAAATCTTCAACTTGTCGTGGTTGACCCATTTCGTAATGGGAGTGCCATCCAATTCCTCCAGTCGATACGTATCATTTTCATGCACAACTACTATTTTGTAGGGCCCCATCCATTTTGGAAGAAATTTTCTCTGTCTTCTTTTTTTGTATCTGGAATCATATACTAGAACCAAGTCATTCACATGAAATGGAGACCACCGGATCTTTTGATCAAAGTATTCCTTCTGCTTCATTTTATTCTTATGGCTTGTATCCTTTGTTATTTCTCTCATTTCCTCCAGCAAATGAAGATGTACCAACCTTTCTTTTACTGAATCACTTTCATCAATCCTTTCATTTTTCATAACTCTCACAGTGGGAATATCAAACTCAATAGGAAGAACTGGATCAATGCCATAGGCCAACTGAAATGGGGAGTATCCTGTTGCTGACTTTGATGTTGCCCTATATGCCCACAATGTTGCATGAATCCTTTTATCCCATTTATGTACCTGCAAGGCTGCATCTTTTGCTAGAATTTGACACAACACAAAATTTGTTTGTTCCACCTGTCCATTTGTGCTTGGCTTGTATGTTGTTGCCTTCCTGTGCTTAATAGAAAACTTATTGACTAGGGATTCTACCACCTCATTAATGAAGTGGCTTCCTTGATCTGTTACAATTTCTAATGGACAACCAAATCTGGTGACAATGCGTTCATATATGAACCTTGCCACTTCATCCATGGAAGTTGTTTTCAATGGCCTAGCTTCAACCCACTTGGTTAAATAATCTGTGGCAACTACAATATACTTATTTTGGCGTGAGGTAGTTGGAAGTGGACCTACAATGTCTATTCCCCACTTTTCAAAGGGACCAAGTGAAAGAATAGGGCATAATGGAGCTGATGAAGTCTTACGGTTACCATGTGTTTGACAAATATCACATGTCTTACAATAATTATAACAATCTTTAAAAAGAGTGGGCCAGTGATAACCTGCATCCAAGATCCTTCTTGCTGTAAGTTGTCTAGAGAAGTGCCCTCCACATGTACCATTGTGGAATTATTCTAGAAGTTTCTTCTCTTGATCATACCCAACTGCCCTCTTGTACTGTCCATCAGGTCCTATTCAAAATAATAATCCATGCAGAATAGAATATGGATGACTGGCTTGAGTAATCTTTCTCTTAGTCTTTGCATTGGCACCATCAGGAAACTTGAATTCATTCAGATAATTCCAAATATCTATGTATTCACTAGGGATTGTGTCAAGGGATAACAATGCTGCATCGGGGAAATCGTCATCATCACAAGATGATCCTAAACCATCATAGGCTCGAGAGAGTGCATCTGCATTGACATGCTTCTTTCCTGGCCTATCTATAATATCAAATTCAAATTCTTGTAGCAAAATTATCCATCTTGCTATCCTCCCTGATGGGTTAGGCTTATTTACAATATATTTTAGAGCCTGATGATCTGTTACAACTAGAAATTTTTGCCCTAGCAAGTAATTTCTAAACTTCTTTACAGCAAAAATGATAGCCAGAGCCTCTTTTTCAGTTACAGTATAATTTACCTCAGCATCGCTCATTTGTCTGCTCCCAAAGTAAATTGGATGTTCATTCCCATTTTCATCCTTTTGGCTCAAAGTACTTCCTAGTGCTGCATCTGAGGCATCAGTGTACACAATGAATGGCTTGCTCCATTCTGGATTCTTCAAAACAGGCAAAGACACCAGGGCTTCCTTCAGTGCCTTATTTCCTAGTTCATAAGTAACATCCTTCTTCAAGAACTGGGTTAGTGGCTGAGCAATCTTTGAGAAATTCTTGATGAACCTTCTATAGTAACCCACATGGCCTAAAAATGATCTAAACTTACTTCTATTCATAGGAAATGGTAAATCTTTGATTTTTGAAACTTTATTAGGATCAGTACTAATACCATCTCTGGATACAACATGCCCTAACAAAATGCCTTTAGAACATCCAAAGACACTTTGTAGGGTTTAGTGAGGCTTGTGCTTCATCTAACCTTTGAAATGTTGTCTCCATCTGGTGCAGGTGGTCCAACTTGCTTCCATAGATGCAAAAATCATCGAGAAATACTCTGATGAAGGTCCCAATGTAGGGTTCAAACACCCTATTCATCAAACGTTGGAATGTTGCTGGAGCATTACACAACCCAAAAGGCATAACTCTATAAGCAAACATTCCCCAAGGAGTGGTGAACGTGGTCTTCAGCTGATCTTTCTCTGCTATACGAACTTGGTTGTAGCCGCTATATCCATCAGCAAAACTATAGCACTCCTGGCCAGCTACTTCGTCCAAGATCTGATCTGAAAATGGAAGAGGGTAATGATCCTTCTTTGTTGCCTTATTGAGCTTCCTATACTCAACACAAATGTGTAGCTTCCCATTCTTTTTTATTGAGATCACAATGGGAGAAACCCATTCTGAATTCTCCACAGCAAATATGAATCCTGCATCAAGCAACTTATCTATTTCTTCTTTTACAGTCTTGGAAAAATTAGGATTCATTCTATATGGCATTTGCTTTATGGGCTTAGCACCATCTACCAGCTCAATAGAATGTTCTACCCAACTTACTTGACGGAGTTCCTTGTAATCAAAAGTGAATAGGTGTATGTACCTTCGAAAGAGCTGGAGGTAGGATTCCTTCTCACTCTCCATCACAGCATCACCAATCTTTATTTGTTGGAGACGATCATCAACTTCTTCTTCAGATAATTTTATGGGGTCATGAGTTGGTGTGACTGGAAGGATATCCATGACTGAAACATCAACCTCACTTTCTTCATCTTCAGTTTCCACTTCACTGGTACTAGAGTAATCAGAGGATGTCCAATCATCAGTTTCATCACTTGAATCCACAGGTTCTACCTTATGATGTCGAGGGATAAAATTTATCTTCACACTCTCTCTACCATGTCCAAGTGTCATGAAACCTTCATTCCAGTAGTTTCTTGCATGAACTCTCCTTAGCCATGGTCTTCCCAGCAGCATTGGGTACGCAACAGTACCATTTTTCATCACCTGAAAGTCTACCACACATACAACACCCATAACAGATATTTCCACATTTGAAACTACACCTTCTAGTTTAGTTTTTCCCTTATTTAATGACCTTAACATAAGTGTTAAAGGGCGATCAATTTTTAAACCCAACATATTCATTACAGACTCGGTCATTACATTAACTGCAGCACCTCCATCAACTAAGACATCATGAATTGAAATACTATTACATAATACCTCAGCTTGTGGAGCATAGGGATCTGCCTCTGCCTCCAAAACAGGGACCTCAACCTCCTTCCTTCTTCGAGCATTGAGTCCACCTCGCAACTCCCGCCTCTTCTCAGAAGACATAGCCAAGAGTTGACCATATGTAATATTTGCAGGCCTTTTGGACAGATCTTCCAAGATGGAGTATGGTCCTTGCCCCTGTGAAATCAAAAAATCCTGCACACCCAACTATCTTCTCCTATGTTTCTTACTAGTTTCTTCTTTCATCTTCTTAGGATCATTTCCATCTTGATTATCTTTTTCTTTATTTATTTTTGTTACAAACACATCTACTTCATTATTTCTTCTCTTATCTACTACATCAAAAGAATTTAAAGGTGCTTTTCCTTTATCATTATCTCCTTTACCAGATGTAGAAGCTCTATCTGGACAATTATACTTATAATGACCCTTTTTATAACAACCATAACAAACAACTTCAGAAATATTTATTTTTGGACCTCTATCTCCTCCCTAAGAACTAAATTCCTTTCCTTGAAGAAGATTAATAGTTAACTGGCCCATCTTCCTAAGCAGATCTTCATACTCAGTAGATGTACTAGGAGAAATATTTGTGCTCACCGGGAGTGGTTGTGGATTTTTGACCATAAGGTGCTGGTGTAGGCTCTACTTTAACAACAATTTCTTTGGGCTCCTCTTCCATGCTTTCTTCTTACCTTCTTGTAATCTCCTTTACTTGTTCAATGGTAGCTGGGCGGTCATACTTCACTCGTTGTCTGATCTCTGGCTTCATCCCAAGAATGAAGTGCTTACATAGGAGATTATCCACACCGTTCATCAACCCATCCGCTAATCCTTCCTTCCGGATCTGGGCATCGAGCTTCCTCCTTAGCTCTAGGACACGAGCATGATAATCCCTTATCTTCTCCTTCTCTCCTTGGGTTAGCTTTGTGATATCAATCATGAGATCTGCATATCTCTGTTGTTCACCAAATTCTTCAAGAAAACTTTCAGTTAATAAATCCCATGAATTTTTCACATTATCACCTAGTGTTTCAAACCACCTAAGTGCTGAACCATCCAAAAAGGTAGGAAAAAAATTCAGTCCATTGTTCCCTTCTTATGAGGCCATTACAAATACAAGATCGTTTAAACTCTTGAATGAAAGAAGAAGCATCTTCATTAGATTGAGCTGAAAAAACAGGAATCTTTCCCATTTTCAAAAGTAACCACCGTGAAATACCAACCCACAAGTACAATCAACAAGGACTTATGTGCACAAATAATTGGAATTACTATAGAAATGACCACGGTAAACTATGGTAAAACTTGACTTACTGCAGTAAAATACTGATTTTACTGTGGTAAACACTATTCACGGTAAAAAGTGAAGTTACTGCGGTAAATACTTACTTCACTATGGTAAAAAGTGACTTTCACTGTGATAAATACTATGTCATACAGCTAGAATTGGAGGCTACTTATCTGCTGACTGGTCACACATGTTGTTCAGAACAAGATATGGTACTAAGGTCACAATGCAGATCCGAACCAATTGCAAACTTTCATATCGAGCCTCATACTCCAAGCCAAATCAATGCCAATTGTTCAGCATTTGATCAAGAAGATTATCAAAGCACAGATGAAGATGACACCAAAGTTGGAAGCATCCCAGATTTAACTCTTGACGAATGGGCAAGCAAGGTACATGATTTTGATCCCTACCAAGAAGTAGAAGAATCTGAGCTAGGATTCTATTGTAAACATGAAGAAAACCAGCCTATTCCTAACATCACAAAAACAGACCATAAGGATGACAATGAGGTATGGTAAATTATTTTTAACGATGGATCAAGGAGTTAGGCAAGGTGCAGGAGGAGGAGCTATGCTTGTTTCACCTCAAGGCTATCAAATATTATTACAACTTTCTGTTTCCAGTTTTCCTGTTCAAACAACACAACTGAATATGAGGCCTTGATTCATGGACTTCATTGGGCCAGGAAAAAGGGCATAAAGAACTTGCACGTGTTATGGGGATAGTGAGCTGATCGTCAATCAAGTCAGGGGACAACATGCTTACAAAGAATGACCTACTGAAGAACTACAAGAACAGGGTATGGGACCTCGTTGAGGATTTCAAAGCTTTCAACATCGTGTCCATACCTAGGAAGAAAAATGAAGCCGCGGATAGGCTCGCAGCTATTGGAGTTCCAATGTTTGATGTGGTTGACAACATCAAAAGGGAAAAAACATTTAGCCACATATCCATGTGATTATGAGGCCAGCAGTTCCAGATAATAACACAAGCTGGCAGGTGTTTGAGAACGATCAATAGATCGTCAATTTCTTACAAGAAGAGGCTGAATTCTTAGCTAGGAATCAGGACAGATTAGAGCAGCAGTATGGGGATCAAGTAGTGCAGTTGCGGACAAACAAGCTTCCCAAGGGTTTAGTAACATTGGAGTCTATCTTCAACCCTAACACCAGTTCCGTTAAGGAAAAGGCTAACATACAGGTCAAGAGAGAAGATTCAGAGCAAATTTCTGGTTGGGGAAGGCAAAACACTTCAAATTGGCAAAGTAGCCACTGAGCAGGAGAAATCAGATTTCATACAACTTTACCAAGAATTTCCATGTCTTCGCTTGGAGCTATGAAGACTTGAGAGGATTCGATCCAAATTTGGCACAACATACAATAGATTTGGATCCAGATGCTAAGCCCATTAGGTAGAAGAAGAGACCAGTAAACCCTCACATTGAGCCTCTAATGAAGAAAGAGTTAAACAAGCTAATAGAGGCAAGCATTATATTTCCGATCAAGCACTCAAGCTAGGTTACAAAATTGGTTCCGGTCAGAAAGAAGAGTCGGAGAAATCAGGTTGTGTGTGGACTTTCGAGACCTCAATAGGGCATCTCTCAAAGACCATTACCCACTTCCTTCAATGGAACAAATATTGCAAGTGGTGTATCCGGTTCGGAGAGATTCTCTCTCCTAGATGGCTACTCAGGGTATAATCAGGTAATGGTGAAAGAAGATGACCAGTTCAAGACGGATTTCACCACCAAATGGGGCACCTATGCCTACAAGAAGATGCCATTTGGACTATCAAATGTTAGAGCCACTTTCCAAAGGGCAATGGATATGGCATTCAAAGGATTGATCAATAAAATAGTTCTAATATATCTTGATGACATCACGGTATTCTCCAAAAATTTTCAGCAGATCGCCTTTTTCATTTGAGGCAGGTATTTCAGAGGTGTAGAAAATTTAGGGTATCATTGAATCCCAAAAAATGTATATTCTTTGCTCACGAGGGAAAGCTTCTAGGCCATATTGTTTCAAAGGAGGGATTGACGATTGACCCAGAAAGAGTTGAAGCAATTCGAGCGTTGCCATTGCCAAGTCACAAGAAGGCTCTTCAAAGCTTCTTAGGAAGGATCAATTTTGTCCACAGGTTTGTTCTAAACTTTGCAGCTCTCGTAAAACCAATAATGCTGATGTTAAAGAAGAGCCTGGAATTTAAGTGGACATCTGAAGGCAAGGCAAGTTTTGAGGCAATAAAAGAGGCTATATCTCAAGCTCCAACTCTCGTCAATCCAGACTTCTCCAAGGATTTCATGTTATATGCCTTTGGTGGTGGAGACACAATTTCTGCAATCCTGGCACAATTAAAACAAAGAAGGATTAGAACAACCAGTTGTTTTCTTCAGTCAAGGTCTGGAGGAATACGAAACAAGGTATTCTTTCATTAGAAAAGCATGTCCTTGTAGTGATCAGGAGCTTAAAGAAATTCAAACACCTAGTCTCAAACAACAAGATCCAATTGTTGGTCTCTCATGCGGGAGTCAAGGACTTCCTTCTAAACAAGGATCTAAATGAGAAATGTGCAGGATGGATCACCCATGTCATGGAATATGACATCGAGATCAAGGTCACCAAACTAGTACGTGGAAAGGGACTATGTGAACAACTAGCCTTGAGTCAACGAGTTTAAGCAGGAAATGAAAAAGAGACTGTCTTGGTACTACAGGATGGTCAAGAACAGAGAAAATGATGATGTACCCACTCCTTGTTAGACTCAGAGTATGATAAAATTCCTACAGACAGGCAGTAGGTTTAACCTCCAGAAATGAGCAAAGCAAAGAGGAGATACTTTAGATTACTAGCCATTCAATATGTGCTTGTTGATGGTGTTTTCTTTAAAAAGGACATCAATGGAGTTTTATTGAGGTGCATTGGGACGGGTCAAATTGAGAGGGTGTTACAAGATTTTCATGATGGAGATTCCAGAGGACATTTCACCCCACGAGTAACAACTCTCAAGATAATGAAGGCAGGATATTATTGGCCGACAGTGTTCAGTGACTGCTATACATGGATAAGAAAGTGCAAGAAATGTGCACTCTTCACAGGAAAAGAAAGACTAGCAGCACTTCCATTGCACCCAATTTTGGTTGACCAACCATTTATGCAATGGGGATTGGACTTCATTGGGGTCATAAATCCTAACTCAAGCCAAGGCCACAAGTGGATTCTCACGGAAACGGACTATTTCACCAAGTGGACCGAAGCGGTAGCACTCAAAGAAGCAAATGAGTCTAACATACTAGACTTTTATGAAGGAATAGTGACCAGGTTTGGTGTGCCGGCCACTATCATATCAGACAATGCATTGGCATTCATAGGTTCCAAGATTACATAATGGGCTGTCAAGAATGGAATCTATTTGAGCACCTCTTCAAATTATTACCCGCAAGGTAATGGATAGGCAAGAGTCCACAAACAAGAATTTGCTAAGAATCATTAGAAGGACTCTGAATGAAAACCAAAGGACATGGCATACCAAGCTGAAATCAGCATTATGGGCTGACAGGATAACACCAAAGAGATATATAGGTAATTCTCCCTACAAGTTGGTCTATGGGAAAGAGGCAATATTGCCTATATCATTAGAATTTCCAGCATTGAAGCTCATGAAGCAGTTGGAGTTGGATGAGTCCGAACCAATGGAAGCCAGGTATGCGGAGTTGATGGAATTGGAGGAAATCAGAGAACATGTAGTTCAGATGATTGAAAAGGATCAAGCCTTAGTAAAAAGATGGTTTGATAATAAGGCAAGAGCAAGGACCTTCTAGGAAGGGGACCTAGTTCTGAAATGGGATGCAGATCGGGTAAAACCAGGAAGGCACTCCAAGTTTGATTCCATTTGGAGTGGCCCCTACATGGTCACGGGATGTAAAAGTAGTAATGCCTTCCAATTTGTCTACATTGGATGGAGAATAACTCCCGATTCCGGTTAACGAAATCTATCTTGAACATTGCTACTAAAAGGAAAAGGTTTACCCTTGTAAATATTAGATTAGTTTTCAATTCCTCTAAGTGTGTATGCACATTGTCTTGTTGTAGTTAGGTTTCATTTCCCTAAGTGCTTCGGCACAGGTTTTTTTGCTCTCAGGTTGAATTTTTTACAGTTCAGAGTGATGTCAGAGAAGGAGTTGCAGTATCAGACTTGGGATCAGATATCAGGTTGGTTTCAGGTTATTGCTTATGACTCCATACCCAATGGATTGCTAAAAGGCCACTGATCTTCTACCTAGCAGGCAGGTGATCCTGTTGAGTCACCAAATTGTTGTATATATCTTCCCCCCCGGGTAGATATAGATAAGTAGAAGAATATGGAAATCAAAGGAACTCAAAACCCAATATTTATTGCGTCACCAACAGCCAAGGCGCATGTAAGTGGCGCATAGAAAAGAGTGTCGACACTAAAATGAATGTGCCAAGGTGCATGTAAGTGGCGCACAGCAAAGAGTGTCGACACTAAAATGAATGCACCAAGGCGCATGTAAGTGGTGCATAGAAAAGAGTGTTGACACTAAATATGGATGCGCCTATGGCGCACCTTCAGGAGGCACAACATTTTGAGTGCTGACAGGAAGCAGACCCTGGCGCAGATATTCAGATGGCCATAACTTTTGACAGGGAGCTCGGATTCATGCAAGGTTGGACTTTTTGGAAATATTACGAGGTCCTCTATCCAACTACAAGTGGATATCTTTAATTGGGTGGGAACAAGTTCTTAAAAATGCAAAATACAGTTCGCCACTTTTTGGGTTTGCTAGGGTCCTCACCTACCACCATAATGGGATGAATTAAATGCAACATGGAGGTGGTTGGGGTAGGTTTGGAATTCCTCTCTCCTTTCTCTCTCATTATTCCTATAAATTTTAAGGAGGGGCTTCTTTCTAAAGGTTGGACATTTTTGTTTTGCCCCTCCCTTCTTCTCTTTGTCAGGTAAACTTGTGGAGTTCAAACCTCCCATTTGAAACTGTAATGTAACTTTGCCTCTTGGCATTTTGCAGTGTGTTGTATCAATCTTTGGATAAAATTAATGCATGTCTGTGGATGATTCTCAACCCTCTCTGTGTTCATTTACATCCTCCTGATCTTTCACTGTGTATCTGGTTATCTGTGCATGATCTTGCATTGCATTTTTTATGGTTTGTGTTTATTGGCAAGACAGGTGTTCTTCATTCCTCGGTGCATCACCTTTGTAGTTTAGGTTTTATTTTATGCATTTTCTTACCCTGTCTCCTTGGCAAGTTAGATTATGTTTTTTAGTAAACCCTCTGCATTTTTATGTGTGCATCTGAATAGAGGAATAGGAACCGTCCTTCATCTGGAGAGATTTTTCGATTTCGCAAGGTCCCACACTTGGGAAAAGCTCCATGTTATGCAATCGCACTAAGAGTCTCAACCCATCGTGTTGCAGACATTCAGGGGTGTTGTGATTCACCATCAACATGACTCTTTTATTTCTTTCATTTATAGCACCTGAGTTCAATTTGATTTCGGGAGGAATTGTGGATTTATCTGTCTTTATGACTCAGCCTTGGATCAGTTGCATTGATCCAAGAGATGTTTTAAGTTTATTCAAGATGAACAAAAAATTATTGACCTTACGAAAGTTGCAAGGTCTGAATGAGTTGAATGAGAAATTTTGGAGTTTAACTCAGGATGATCATGTAAAATGAATTTGGTTCCTGATATCATAATATCAGGAAGGCCTAGACCTTAAGCCAGGTAATAAATTCTGGTGTATACTGCAAGCTTATTAGCTATACCAGATAGAATCCATTACGGGAATGTTATACCCTGCTTGGTTCTAATACTGATCGGTCCTACTTGTGAGACCTGGACTGGATTCGTTAAGGTTAATAACCTTAACCTAAACTATAACCTATTGGTTGAATTATTGCTAATCTAACCTAGCCCTAACTATAATCTTAATGCTCCTAAGGTTAGCTACACCTAGCACTATGGAAGTAAGACTAATGTCTTACCTTATGATCTAACCTATGTTCTAACCTATCTTAACTAATGATAATGGATGGAGGGGGACCTATGAAGGGGCGCGAGTCATGGGCGGTGGTTTCCATGGCATTAAATGAGGTGGATAAGCATGAAGGACAAGGGATTTGGTGGAGGTTGCAAATGGCTATTGTGACCTGACGTGGCAGAGTCACCAAATTTGGAAATGGTTGTTTGTTTTCATTTGGCAATCACCAACTTAGGCGGTCGATGGCAATGGAGAATAGGCGGGAATCTTGGAGTTAATGCCATTGATGAACTTCGGTTCCCGAGTGCGGATTTCTTGGGAAGGCATGCAAATGGAAAATTGGTTGGTATTTTGGTTTTCCATGCGTTCCGTTTTTCTCTCTGCTTGATCACTGGTTCTTCGAACTAGTCTACTCTGTGTTGCATGGCAACTTTGAGAATATCTAGCTCTTTTCTCTATCTGGGAAAGTTTATAAGGCATGAAGGTAACATTTTATTGTTGTTTAAGCTATTGTGGAAGAAGAAGGGAAGGCACAAGCACATTCAGAGGTCTTCTTCGTATTTTTACACGACACTATCAGGCATCATAGGCCCTAACTTTTAAAAATATTGCTTTCCTTCAAATGATTTCATTAAAACAACTCTGTTCAGGTGATTTTAGTACAGTTGGTTTGAAACAATGTATTGGTTCTTCTTTGTTATGGTTTAGGAACCTAGGTCATGCGAAGATTCTGTTGAAATGTTACTGTACTTAATTTTTATTTTTGGATTCATTTCGTTTGAAGACCCAGCTGTGATATTATGTTGTGGAATCCTGTTAAATGTTGTTGGGTATACTTAAAATTTCTTCTGATTGGAATGCCTGCTGTGGGTAATTTACTTAAACATGGCTTTTGTAAATTCCTTTCTGTGTTTTCAATTTTGGTTAGACACCGATGAAGGTTTGCAAGGATTAGTTATGGTATGACTCTATTGGAGTCCTTGAAACGTATCTTATGTTTTTGACTTCTGTAGAAGTTTGTTGTGACTACATAATGGTATGACTCTATTGGAGTCCTTGAAACGTATCTTATGTTTTCGACTTCTGTAGAAGCTTTGTTGTGATTACATTTTGGTATTGACTCTGTTGGAGTACTTGAATTATGGGCATATTGATATCGACTTCAATCGAAACCCTGGTCATGAGTACTGGTTGGATATGACTTTGTTGGAGTCCTTGCAGTATTCCCATTTGAACTCGACTCCTGATGAAGTCCTTGATGTGCATGTGACTCGATTTCTGATTTAAGTCCTCATTGTGCATGCATATTGATTCGACTCTTTCTTAATGTTGTTGTGTTTATATTCAGTTTGATTCTGTGGAAATGTGTGCTGGGTTACATTACAAACTCGACTCTGTTTGAGTCCCTACTATATTTTCGTATTAGATTGACTTCGGATGAAACTTTGATGAAATTATGATATGGAGTCGACTTCTGATATAAGTCCTTGCTATGGTTATTCCTTCTTGAATTCAGCTTCTGATATAAGTCCTTGTTGTATATTCGTAGGGATTAGACTCAGTTGAATGTTGCTGTGTATGTATGTGTTTCGACTCAGTGGGAATGTCGCTGTGTTTGCATATGGTTATGTATTCTGTTTATAGTGTTATCTAGTCTCGTGTTTGACTGAGATAAAGAGTTCCTAGTTGTGCCGTGTCAGGCGATGGCGTTGGGTATTTTCATGTTTGATGAATGATATGGAAAGATTTGTTGAGTCTATTATGGTTGGATTATTTACTACTGCTTTTTCGCAAGAACTCTTGTAAGGCTTAAATAGCTACCGGTGATTTTATATTGGATTTTGACGAAACTGTAGCTTCTTCTTGTAATCTCGACTGATTTAGTCACATGCGTAAATGTAATTGCGTTATTCTAGAGGAGTCGGTATAGTCCAGAACATGATTGATATGGGAATATGATTGTCTCTATTCCTTCTCCTAAGTTGAAAAGTACATGTTGATATATATATAACTGTAGGAAAAGAAAATATTCTCTCCTTGTCTAAAAACCTTGAGTGCTTTCTTCTTTGAATCCTTACGTGAACTCTGCGGTAAGAGCATAACAAAAATAGACTATTAAATTGTATGGAGAGACTGGTAAAAATTGTGTTGCAGTATAAGTAGGTATACTTGTCAATACCATTGAAATAATGTATGATTGAAAAGGAATTACGTCAGTTGAGCTTGCTGAATGTTATAAACTGCCTTTGTGTATTTGTTAAAAACATTCTTGTTGGAGTATTGTTGTCTTTAGGATGGTTGTAATCATTTGTCTTTAGTCTCTTACATATAAGATGAATTATCTGGAAGGATTAATTGGTAACTATAATGTGGGTCATGCGTCAAAAGTAATGTTAGAATTACAGAATGATGATTAGTCTGATTTATGTTAAGAATTTGAAGAAATGATTTCATTTAAACAGGTTGTTTAATGAGAGAAATTGGTAGAATGCAATTGTTTTAAGAATTAGTGCTTATCATGTTCAATTCACAGAACTGACCCATGTTGGCAATTTTTGTAGATGGTTGTCATAAGTGGTAAAGGCACGCAGATCTGATATGATGCTCAGATTATTTAATTTGGTTTTATGATGAATTCCAACTTGACTTCTCTAATTGTATTATATGAAGGAAGTTGTTCTTTTGCTGTTGAGTATAGTATCGAATATGCCGAATGCATAAATTGTAATTATTTGGCTTAGAAATAAATGAAATGAGGGAATTGTTACTATGTGGTTGTATTTGTATTGTGATGGATTGATCCTCTTTGGTTCGATTGTTTTTAAGTGATTTTTTTTTTGTATTGAATACCTTGGAGATATTTGGATTCTCTAAGTAGGCCTTGTAAAGATTATGTGACTGAACACTTGTGAATGATTAGTAGTTCTGCTATGTTCTATAGAAGGCTAATTTGGAAATTAGTCCATTGTCTTCCAAGAAGCTAAGGTTTAAATAAATCTTAATAGGTAGCTGAACGGGAAGAGTAATCTATTACTCCCTAACTTCGATCTAAGCCAAGACAACGTACATAACAAATCTAAATCACTATATCTTAATACAAATAAGTAAGATATAATTCAGTTTGAAAACTGATTTAATCCCAAGAGGGTATATTTAGCATCCTTATGAGGAGACTTAGGCTACTGCCCATTTTCGTTGAATAAGATTATTGTTAATCATTGAACTCTATGACGAGATCTCAAATCTTATTAAATTTCTCTCTGAGGAATGGATCTTAAATAAGTAAGACAACTCAATGATGAGGAACCCAGGAGTTGGGAAAAGACTACCTAGAAAGGAGAGTCTTAAAGTGTAATTGCAACTCAACGTAAGTAACACCTTAAGTTTAATAGATCTTTCTGAGGTGGTTTTGTAGGATGTCAGCACATGACAACTGCAGGGTTGTACCTTCGAGAAGATTAGGATCTTCTCGAGGATACAACAATGTAGGTGACTTATGGCGACACCCTTTGCATTGATCGTTAAGATTTACACCTTAAACTCGAACAATTTTTTACTCGGGATCTGGTTAGGAACATGGTCATGTTATGAGGCTGCCCTTGGAGATTTGGGGTACCTTGACACACAGGGTTAACTAGGGTTGACCTAGTATGTCATCTTATCCCTAGTCCTCGAGAGCATCCTTATAACATTGTCATGTTATTAATCCGTTCCTGAGTGAATGACTTGGGAGAGGGATGGCTGACAAAAGTCAGTATAAGACATTCTATATAACATCAGAGTGGGGTGGAGGACGTATTCTAGATTGACGAGTATTTCGTCAAGGAATATGAGACATGAACAGTATGTTTCAAAACTTTGGCCAAAGTATCGCAAGCTGCTGATTGCGTTGTCCTATGACACCTAGTATGAGGGACATGATGCCGATGAATAATGGTTACAATTATTTAGATAGGTTCCTTGGACAGAGCATTCTGAAATCCTAGATTAGGGAAGAGAACCACAAGAGTGAAGAGTTAAAGTAAAAAACGCCAACTCTGTGAAACTCATGAATAGATCGGTAGATCACCGAGTCATGGAATGAATAGATCGGTGGTGCACCGAGTCATTACAGCTGCATATGGTTATCTGTTATAAGAATGGTTGTTTGATTTGTGAGTTCTAAATTATGTATTTAGAACTAGGAAGCATTTATCAAAAAAAAAAATTTACTTGTTCTAATGTACTAAAATGGGAATGTTACAATCCAATCCTTTAAAGTGTCAAACGGCTTCTGTTGCGCCTCTCCCCAATGGAAAGCACTCTTTCATCTAAGTAAATTTTCTAAAGGCATGGCAATCTTGGAATATCCCTTGATGAAATTCCTATAGTAACCCATGTGTTTAAGGAATATGTGCATTGCGCTTTGATTAGTAGGCTCCGCCATTCCCACAATTACTACAACTTTGGCAGGATCTACTAGTAATCCCTCCCTACATATGATGTGCCCTAATAATGTTCCAAATAGGGTAGAAAAGACACATTTCTTAATGTTGAGGGATATCCTCAACTTTCGAGACCTTTCAAACATCAACCTTAAGTTTTCATAATGGTCCTTCACTAACCCATATACTGTCTAGTCATCTAGGTAAACTTGAAGAAATTTATGGATGAAGTCCTGGAAATCTTGCATCACAATGCACGAGAAAACAGCATGTGTAATATTCAACCCAAAAGGCATCACCGTATAGGAATATCTTCCCCACTCAGTGGAAAAATTCATCTTTCTCTGGTCCTCCTTTGTAATCCTTACCTGGTGATAGCCCGAGAATCCATCCGTGAAAGAATAGACCTCACGTCCTGCTACCCCCTCTAAGATTTCTTCAGTAAATGGGGTTGGGAAAGGGTCAATGACACACATTGCATTTAGGTCCCTATAATCAACATAGATCATTATCGTCCCATCCTTCTTGATACTAATCACCATTGGACTTATCCAGTCTGACTCTTCCACAGCCTTAATGATACTTAATGCTATCATTTTATCTATTTCTTCCTTGACCATTACACGCAAATTGGGATTCATCATGTATGGCCTCTTCTTGATTGGGCACACACCTTCCTTCAGCTTTATTTTCATTTCCCCAAAGGAATGGTGGACGCCTTTAAGCTCATGGTACCCACGTGGGAAAAAATCTTAGAATTCGTGTAACAAATCAATGATTTTAGAGACTTCTTTCTCCAACCAATAGTCTCCAATGATTGCCTCCTTGGGTTCTATTTTTGGGCCAATGTTAACATTTTTTATCTTTAAAGGTTCATGGTAGGTGCACACCCATTCATCAGCCCTATCTATGACTTCACGCGTCCCTACAGAATGGTTAACATCCCAGCTTTCCACCTCTTCCCTATCAATAATATACACCATCTTCCCCTTTTCTTTTTCTATACACACATGCTCAAGTTGTATCTCTTTTGTTTCTTCTTCTTCAACGCACTCCTCCAGGCCAAGTTCACCTAGAAATTCTTGTATTATTTCCTTCGCCATAGCACTATCCTCAATTATAAGGTGCTTGAAAATCTACAACGCCTTATGTACTGATGACTTCGTACTCCGATACTCAAATGTTTGAATGAGATCAACCACCAATTCTTTCCAGTTACTAGTTTGACGATGTGTCTCTAAGTGGACATACCACACACGTGCACAACCTTACAAGGTGAAGTACAACTTGTGAACCCATAATGAAGGTGGTAATGCTTCTACGCTTCCCATCCAGGTTGTATCGCATGCCTGGATATGGAAGGAAGCGTTCTATTTACCATGGTAGCCTTTCATAGCCGTGGGCACCTTGCTCCTACAAAACCTTATAGAGAAGGCAACTCTTACTTCATACCATTCCAAGAGGTTCTCTTGATGTGTCACCCACCAGTGTGAAGTAGTTATGAGTAGGCTATAGTTAAACATTTTCCTCCTTTCCTTCTCATTTATCCATTGGGTCTCTATTTCTCGCAAGAAATCTTCTGGATTAGCCCCTCCTGAGTAACTTGGTAGTTTTCTTCCTCCTAGGTGCTAGACTGTATGCACCTTTGTTACCTTGGTTAGTTATCCTCTTAAATGTCATTTGATCAACTCATAGGTCCCGTGTGCCTAATTGTCACATGTCATGCTTGTGGTATCACTCATAGACTGGGCATCCTCAAATTGGATAACTCCATCTATAGGGTGAATTATCTCAGGATCTCTGATTGAGCACACGTAGATTCTATCATGGACTTCTTTTCCCAAGGGATCTGTGTAGGGTGTTGAATTCTCATCTATTAAAGGGATGATCACCCATTCTTCCTTGTTTTTGAAATTGATATATCCTTTGTTAAACCTTATGTCAACATTATTCTTGTAACACCATGGGCACCCAAGCAATGCCAAAAATTGTCTACCTCAGCGAGTGCCAAGACTTCAAAGTCTCCAGTAAACTTGGCCCCTTGAATGGTGATAGCCGCATCTCTTAATACATCAATGGGCATTTCCTTCATCTTGTTTTCCATATACAACACATTCGAATATGGCTGTAATGTGGGTCTTCCCATCTGATGCCAAGCATCTAAGGTAAGAACTTTTACTTATGCTCCTGTGTTGATGAGGATATTACTCAGGAGCCATCCATCAACAACTACATTTAGAGTAATTTCTTTGTCATATTCAAGGTTGTGTGAAGAAATGTTTGCATGTAAAACTTGTCTCTCACACTCTACTCTGGCACATGGTATCTTCTCCCTCAGCCATTCCCCCAGCAAGGGAATAATATTCTCTTGCCTTAACATTTTACATACTTCTTTAACCTCATCCAGGTCACTTTTTGGAACCTCGTTATCCTTCTGCTTCCCTACCTAACTCAACTGCTCCTTGAGACATTGTATCTCCCCTTGTAAACTCTAAATTATGTCCATAGTCTTCTAGTATACTTCTTTTTGATGGGTAGGGTCCGGATAATTTCCATGTGGTACCTCCTCTCTAGAAACCAATGTCCTTGGTCTGGGCATCTCTTTGGTGTGTGCGGCCTCTACACACATTGTCACCAGTACATGTTCTAGCTCTAACTCTCACACCACTCTTGGCATCCATTGTCAATTGGCCCTTTTTATGCTCACCATAGCAGCACCCTTATCTTTCCAGTGCTACGCATTCATATGCTCATAGAGTTCTAGAATCTCTTCATACTTGTGCTTTTTCCCGCACCACGAGCATTATAATAGATCCAAACATTCTCATTTATGATGCTTTGTAGATCCACAATTGTAACATGTTCCCCATAGGAACTCACTTCTTCCTCCTCCGCGGTTACCATGACCATGGAATCCTCCACGAGAACTTCTTCCATGCGCACCTGCATCTGTGCATCCTTCATAACGGTAGTCATTTTCCTTGGAACTACTGGCAAGGCTGGTCTGGCGCACAACATAATCAATGGCCTCATGGATCTGGTCAATAAGCCTACAATACTTAGTATCATGGGTTATAGAGGTGCAGATCTTATAGTAGAAAGATAAATTTTTTCTGAATTGCACACTGCAATAAGGAACATCTACTCGAATCATGGTCCCCATAAAAAATCCCAGTGTACTATTATGGTGCGTACTATCTTTTGGGGTAAACTGTTAGTGGCATGCCCCTCTACTTCACAATTCATACACCACATTCCACTGTGACTCTTATGAGCTGATTTTGTAGATAAATTTTCCAGCTTCTTAGCCATAGCACCGATTTGAGCTTCCAGGAACAAGCTAACCCCAGTATTAAAACTTCCAACAGATTCAGCGCGTAGAGCGGCTTCTAACACCTCACATGGGTATGTGAAATTCTTATGAGATAAAGCTCTTCTAAATGTTGTTATAAACCCTCCAAAAAACCATTGAGCATGTTGTGAAGGGTGAATGACATGATAATTTTGAGAAGAGAGTCTTAAACCGTGCGTCATATTCCCACACACTCTCTGCCATTCCCTGTTGAATCTCCTTGAGTGCGCTGATGCTCTTCTGTTCAAACTCAGGGATGTGGAATTTTTCTAGGAAGGAATTCTTCAATGCAATGTAATCTACCACCATCTAATGGGGGTCATAATTCTTATACCAGCTATGCACGTGCCCTTCTAACGTCATTGCAAATTGACTAGCCTTCCATTCCGAGGTTGTGATCTCCTTCACGTACCATAGAAATTCACACTTTTGAACATGCTCTGCAACATCCTCTATGCCCTCATAGTCTGGAAAGTGTAAAGACATTTCAAATATTACTTGAAGAGGTGGATGAGGCCCTTGTCCTCCTGGTCCAGATCCTTGATTTCCTCTGGTGTTTCCTCCAGTTTTTCCTCTGCCATATCCACTGGATCCACCAGGTCTTATGCCTCCTGATCCACCAGTTCCACCTCCAAATCCTCCTATGGCCAATAATGGGCCTGAAGTGCTTGTGCCTAGTGTCCCCAACATCCCGCTAAACTTGTGCATCAATGGTCTGCAAGATCATTCCACTGTCATATGTATGCACCGCGCCACTCCCCGATACATTACCAAAACCATATGTATTTTCTCCTTGCCTAAAAATTCCTCCAAACACTGGAATAGAGTGTGTAGCCATAGAAGTTACAAACAAGAAATTATACCTCTTAGGTGCTAATCAGTCACTCCCACCGATACCAATTGTGTTACCAACACTCCTCTTATTAGAAAAACTAAGCGCCAAGGTTTGGTCACTAGGTGGGTTCAGATGCACGCCAACAACTCTTCTCTCTTCGTGTGAAGAACTCTCATAAAAATCCAAAGGGATCTCTCTCCTGCACTTGCCAAGATGGGGTGGCATAGACTTCTTAGGTTCTACATCCTCAGTGTGATTCTCAACTCCTTCCCACAACATTTGCCTCCATAGATTCATCACACTTGAAACATCATGTTTTCTAGCAATCTCCCTTTCATGCACTTCACTATACTTGAGTTGTCTCTCCTTCCTTTATTTCTCAATCACAATATCTGACATCTTCCTCCACCCTAGCTTCCTTTCCCAACACTCAGGAAGGTTTAGCCAGCCATCAAAAATGCCTCTAAACTCAAGGTAACGATCAAGATCTTCATTACCAGATGGATAACACGTAGAAATGATCCTTTAGGCTCCCACAGAAACTCAAACTCAGTGACTTACAGATAAGAATATGTAGAAATAGCATACTCCAAAGTGTAGCTAGCTAGTACTCCTTTCCACCAATGATCCACAACATGAGTCCATGTCAGATCTACATCTTGCAGCCTCTGGTATGCCTCTTAGGTCCACACGTGTGATCTATAACACCAGCTTGATCTAGACGCATATGCTGAAAGCCATTCATACAATTCTACTGGGAAGAAACTGAAGAAAGTTTCATATAAATCATGGTAAAGGTTTTCTTCTATCCACCTATATGCATCAAACTCAGGCCCAGTGTTGAATCTCTGAACAAATTCTTCATCCGTGATTTTGAACCATGATTCAATACTTTCCAGAGTTGAGTGTTTTGTCATTAATCATTACATAGATCATGATGTATGATATTTCCCACTACAACTTTAAAAAGAGGTCCCATAAATGGAACAAAGATGTATTCATTTTTACACTCACTAAAGAACAAGGGAATCCCATGTGCGTCAGCCTATCACGCAGTGGGTGTTGGGTGCTCACCCAAGGCACGCACAGGCATCGATTCTTTATTTTATATGAGTTAAGTGGGAAATCATCATCTATGATAGGAATTTAAAAAGAGTGAGTGGACACGAGACATACATTCATCATAGAGCTCAGAATGGCTTCTAGATCAATGCAGTTATTTCAGACAAAAGAATACTTATCAATTAATAGAACTGAACTGAAAAAGGAAATGTATAGGAGTTTATATTCATTTATATAAAATATTTGAAATAGAGCTACGTAGATATATGTATAAACTAGAGTCTATTATATTTATATTCCATCATATCTGACAACCTCATCACATGCATTAGATCTATTATAGAATATCACAGTATGGAAGACCGAAGCCATGCATCATAACTGGATTAGAGTCCTCCTAAACATGAAAGGATAATTTCATACCTAAACTCCTTGATACGTCCTTTCCCTATAGGTCATCTACCCAACCCAAATAGAGTTCCTCGCAGCATTTTTGTAGAGCTCCGCTCTCAATTGATCTATATTTATCTCTCTCCTTCCTTTTTCTCTTCTTTCTCCTTTGTGGGCGCTTGTATTTATAGGCCTCTTGAACTACCAACCTACCTTTCTAAGGATTCAGATCCATTTCCAAGTGTCCAAATGTGGTCCTCCATGGAGCATACTCCTCCAAGCTTGAGCTCTCCACTCCTTTCCATGATGGTCTTCTAAAAGCTTCCATCGCAAGGCATATTCCTTCCTAGGCCAACCTATCACCAAGTTGGCACCTTATCCACTCTGTATGCACATTCAGGTCACGCTTTTCATGTTTCCTACCTGATATGCTAAATATGGATAAGTCCCAAAATCTTGCTTTTCCTTGCGTGCATGCGCTACTTGTTATTTTAAACCTTCCTAGAACCATGTCTTGCATGCTTTCTCCTTATGTGCCCTTCTTTAACAAGGCCTTGGGTGCCTGTGCACCTTCTTGTACTTAGCCAATAAATCAGGTTCCCAACACCTGGTCTCACTCTATCATGGTTTGTATCCTCTCTACCATGTTCTAGTCTCACTCGGTAATGAGTTGATATCTCTCACTGATCACCAAGTCCCTCTCAGCTATGTCCTGAAGCTATAAGGATACTACCTACTACATTTATTATTGTAAGGAAATCACCTGTCCACTAGCCAGTATATCTTGAATATCCTCATCCATCTAGTTCTCAGTCACCTGCTCACTAACTGGTATATCCTAATCCATTTTTTTCTCAGTCACATACTCACCAACTAGTATTTTCTCCTCCACCTGATGCTCTCCACCCCCATCATCTCCTCCATCTCTCAGTGGACTATAAGGTGGAATTGCATGGGGGATGATGGAGGTGCCTACAAAGGTGCTCGTAATGGAACCTGTCAAGGCATCTGTGGTGCCAATACATGTGGTCACACAAATACCTGTTATTGCACTAAAACCTATTATTGAATGAGCACCTGTGGTACTGGTACCCTATTGTTGTCCTCCCTTTGGATCTGTCTGGCCCTAAAACGCTTATGTCATTATATCCAGTACCTCATGTGGAATGGTGTAACACTGTAGCATACCAACCTGCATAGTTCTATGTAGTACGTGGATCAATTATCTATACATGTTATGCCCAAGGATGAAGAACCACCTATAAAAAGATAGCACGAGCTCAGCCCAACTTGATCTGAGGCCCTATATGAAAGAACTCTCTTTATCTCCTGGCATACCAAATATCATCCCCAGGAATCCCCTAAATAATTCCAAATTGGTGTTGAACCCGGTATACTCTATACCACTCCATAATGTGGTTCTTTCTCCCAAGAAGGAAGTTATTCGCCATCACAGTAAAAAGTTCAACAGCATCCCCAGGCCACTGATATAACCTATATGGCCACCATGTAATCATATGGGTTTATATCTCATCAAAATCATGTTTATAGTAGTCAATATCTCCTATGTGAATCCGTACATCCTCCCTAACTGGAACCGAACCCATAACAGAAGGATCTCTAATAACTCAAGCTCTCAAAGCTCCTGCAAGGTGGCTAATCACAATATGGTCCCAAGCCCATATCTGCAGCAAAGAAGAAGGATGCACAGACTTCTTTCCATGGTAAGCCAGTAGGTGAAGATCCACGTATAAATGAGACAGTATGCACTAACCCCAGTAGTAAACCTCTCCTTGTAAAAGGTCTTGAGTAACTCTAATGAGGCCAATGGGAAACCAAGCACCAGTCTTGTCAGGTAGTAGTATGCCGTTGATAAGAGCTAACAAGAACACGGGGACTCTTTCTAGCCGCTGATTGGCCATGCACCTCCTAACAAAAGCTGTCATACCCCAGAGGGGTATATCTCTCACTCCAAATATCATGGTTTTGTATAACTCCATCTAGTCCTAGCGAGCATCATAAGTGATCAAACGACCCTGAATAGGAACTCACAAGATCTGCCACACATCCTCTAAGGTAATACTCAACTCACTAGTAGGTAGATGAAATATCTGGCTCTCGCTCCACCATCTCTTAGCTAAGGTTGTGAGTA
Organism: Taxus chinensis; assembly: GCA_019776745.2. Lineage (NCBI taxonomy): Eukaryota > Viridiplantae > Streptophyta > Pinopsida > Cupressales > Taxaceae > Taxus > Taxus chinensis. The sequence goes on along the minus strand of CM034153.1, from coordinate 656,383,637 downwards.
GGCTGTGGTCTACAGTAATCTGGGGCATCTGCACTATGTGTTCTAACCCAGTAACCTCCAATGTGATCTCTAGGAAAAAAAAATGTGTTGGTTAAAGGTCTCCTTATAGGCCCGGAGCTACACATGTCATTCATGTATCTCTAACCTGTCTAGTTCCTCCTGAAAAACCAATCAGTTCATTTAATTATGACCATATTCTTTTATTCTAATATGTCATTTATTCATTTAATTTCTCTATTTTACCATGTTTTTCTTCTATTTTGATATAAGTATCATCTTTACCGAACACCTAGGGTTTGTTAAAACCTTGGTTTTCTTCCAAAAAATCATGTTAAAATGAATTTTGTGCATTGGTGTGCCCTAGTGATAACATTTCACTCCATAGTGCAGAGGTGTACTTCTTAGTGGACAAGCACACCCCTCAGTTCATAGGTGCATACCATGTAAATTTCCAAATCCCATTTATGCACCAATGTCCCCCTTTGTGCACTGGCATGCCCATTTATGCGTAGGCACATGCACCCCTACCTAAAATGCCAATTTTGCATAGGTGCATACATGTTATGCATAGGCGCATGCGCGCCCATGCACTGAGTAGCACAAGCGCACCTCTAGGGCTACACCTACATATTTCTGTCGCTACAAAGCCCTAATTCTACCCTAAAAATGTGTGTATTTTAATCAAAATTAAATTCTAGTAATTAACGAGGGTAAATAAGAGCTTTATGTACATGTGGTCCATTTGCTAGGAGTCTCACATACTCTCTCACATGATGTTTTCAGCTATGTACCCTCATCATCTTCTCCCATAGGTCAAAGCTCTGATCAATGGTAGGTGGTAAGTAAATGTGGTAAATGAATTGGCCACGAGGGCTTATATACCCATTTTTACCTCCCGCGATGTGTTTTTCACCCCCAAGGAACCCCGAAATCATCGTGTTTCTTCTAATTTCTTATAATACTAGCCGTGATGATTATTTTTAATAAATAATTATTTTAGCACCCATTTAATATCACTGGAGCGTGTTTTTACGTCCTGATAGCCTTTTCTACTACCTGGGGATTTTTGCCTTACGGTCACTTTTAACGTCATGTCACGACTTCGTTATTTATTTTATAATAGTTTCTTCCATTAAAATTAAAACTTTAAAACAATCAAAAATTTGATACAATCATTAAAATTCCAAAATTTTCAAAAATTGGTAAACAACATATACACAGCTAAAGCTTGTGTCAATTGCATTATCCTTGAACATCGAAATATGTCTTACAAAAACATATTTCTAAGGTGCTTACTTGTTCTGGTCTCAAACGACTTGCAAGTCATCGTGATCTACTTGCATTAACAAAAGCTAAGATGTATCCTATGTCAGTACTCCCCAAACTTTGGTGTTTTGATTTAGATCTAGGGGTAAAATGATATAAATAGGTTGCTTATTAAAAGGTTGGATAAAAATATTGGGATTGTCTTATATTCTCCATTCTCATTTATTATCCACTATCCTATCTTATCACTACTAACTTTTCTTCCAACTCACCTGGGGCAATAAACAACCATGTTTATCCCTATCCTTTTATCTTCTAAAAATAACCAAGGGTTTCATGCCCATTCTATCCGATTTCTTCTATAAATTTCAATCATATTTTAGATCATCAATTGAATTCTTCTATCACCCCATCGACACTCGAAGGGGCATCCTTCATTCCACTAAGTTTTCTCCCAAAAAATTACCTGTTTATGCTTGTCTACTATAATTGAAGTGAAGTTACTTCACCTCAAACATGGACAAATATAGACATCTAAATTTGGATTTTGCAATTTCAATTCCAAAAGCACACAAATCACTCTTGTTCTTATCATTTCTGGTATAATTAGTGATTTTCACTAATTAATTAATGTTTCTTACAATTTTTGTCAGTTAACAATGAATTTTTTATTGCCTAACCTCTCACACATTTAGGATGTCAATTTATGACAAATTGTAAGTCAAAATTCCCTTCGAAACAAATAATTAGTGATTATTAGCTAATTAGTCCTATTTAACTCTTGTTTTGGTCAATACACCCTATTATTGGTTCAAATTCATCTTCCAACAACTCAAAATCACCTCACTTCCCTCCAAAAAAATTTAACAAGCTTCAAAGGCTTATCCTAGCCTCCTAATTGACCCTAAATGGTTGATTAATGCTCGTCACATCCTAATCACTTATTCATCAATTTTGATTAGCAAACTTTAACCATGATTAGACATTATTAAAGTACTTTGTGCTTTTAATCCCACATGCACTGTGATGTTATTTTTCCTCAAACGAAAAAATATATAAAGGAGTAACCACATACCTTTAAACTTTACACCATGCTTTGATTTGCATAACATATAATAAATATGATTAATAGCCTAGCTCAATGCTTGCCTCAAGTCTTCAATGGGGTTAGTAGATGGGTATATAGTATGATCTTGTAGTCTTTGTTGGAGAGACCATCTCACCTTCCTTGAAGTAGCAACAAATCCCCAATTTGATTACTCCTAGATCTATTTAGGTCTATGTTAGCTAGTAATTGAATATTCTAGCAGACATGCTTTAAGCTAAGATAGATTGATATATCATGTTAGTTCTTTCAGGCATTCCACTAAGATTTAATCATTGATGTAACTATTGTTAGATTCAATAACAATTTTCTCAATTAGACTATGTGATGTTAGTCTTGTTAGTTTATCTTCTCTTTGAACTTTTAGTAGTCTTCACATATAACTCATCAATTGAAAACTAACTCAAATCCTTAGTTTCTTCAATAGTAACAACTAGAGGATTAAATTTCATAGGAAAATCCTAAGCAATTTTTCAATAATTTTTTCTGTCTTCAATAGTGTCAATATGGGATTTTATTTGATTTAATAATCCAACTACATAAGTAAAGAATGATTTTACAAAATTGGAATCTTTCATTGATAAATTCTCAAAATCTATATGAACTAATGTAGCTTGGTGGTTTTTACTTTCTCCTTTCCTTGATATGCAACTTGAAGTGTGTCCCATGTGGCCTTTGCTTGATTGGTTGTTACCACTCTAGGAAGAATTCTTTCATGCATTTCTTGATGAATATAAAAAAGTTATTTTCCTTATTTCTTCTATAATTCCTTCAAAGTATCTTTCTCTTCCCGAGAAAGTGTAATATATGTTGCTACACATAAGGGCTCTGTGTTCCCATTCTCAATGATGTCCCACACATCTTGAGGTCTGAATACCACCTTCATGGTCAATGACCAGTCTTCATAATTCTTTCCATTAAATTTCATTTTTTGCATATCATATGTATAATCCATATGCTTTCTACCAATCTACTGAAAAAAAAATTCTCTGATACTAATTTGTAGAAGATATGGAGTCTTAAACAATGAACAACAAAACCAATAATAAAAATTACAAATAAAAATACAGTAATATCCAAACCATTACAATGTTGTGCATAATCATTAATTAATTTCTTCACTGTCATAGTTTCGACTCATTACATTCCATGCTATGTGTGCCACACTTTCTCTTACTTCTATAGCTTCAGCTGTGTGATTCTACTGATTTTAAAATTATTGCTAATTATATAAAAATGACTCAAACTAGACTTAACTGCGAACTTCTCTAAATAGAGATTTTACAAAAATAAAATCGTAGCTTTAAAACTACCACATGTTATGCATGCATAAAACAAATATATATTTTTTAATTTCATTTATTTAATTCCTAAAATATAAGAAAAATCTAGAATTAACTAAAGAATAATAAATCTGAACTTATCTTTCCTTAAAAGATACAAAATAAATTACACGCTTCACATGCATGCATATTTCCAACCTTGGGGAGGGCACAAAAATATGACAAATAAATTATCTATGATGGGGAGAGAAAATAAACTTAAGGTGTGTCTGGATGTGAAGAAATTTTTTCTATCCCTGATGAGAGAAGAAAGCAATATGGAGCACCAAAGCCACATGGTGTTTCATAGAAGAGATGATGACTAAGCATGCACAAGAGAGAAATAAAGTAGTGCATAAATAACATGAAGAACGCCAACTTATGAGTTTAGCAAGAGGTGAAGGGACAAGATGAAGTCTCCTCTGAATGCATAATGAGAACAACACAAGGAGGGAAATGTAAGTGGGTGTATTTCATCCTGATGGACTTATCTACATATATGTGCAGGAGGAGAAAGGTGAAGATGATGAAAAGGTTTTTAGAGATGACTAGAAGAACACAAAGAAGAATGACTTGATGTCACAACTAGAGGCCATATAGAAGCAATGACAACAAATTTTTGGAGTTCTAATAGATGGAACAAAGATCACAATAAATTGCACAAAATAATATTCCTTACTATGCCCCAAAGTAAGGACAAATCAGGTCCGAAGATAATAGCACACAAGAAAGGAGAAGAAAATTTTATTTTATCCAGGATGAATAGGAGGAGATAATTATTTGAACAAGTGGATTGTGGTCTAGTAATGGTGAAGAAGAGGATAAGAGAAGGAATATACCACAAAAAAATATTATGCATAAAGGTGTAGACTTCATGAAATAATAGTGCAAGGTGGAGTAGTCAGAAAGGAAGACACACAGTGGAAGATATCCCTAGGAGGAGAAAGGAAAAGGTAGATAAAATATCGAGACAAGAACATTATACATTGGGTCCAAGCCCACAACTTTCTAGAAAAATGGATGTGGAAAGAAGGTGAGAGTAGGAGAAGATAACACAACATACAGTGCAAAGAGGATGTGAGTAGGAGAAACACCAAAAACAAGTGCACAAAAAGATAATTTTTAGAGAGAATAGTTTTTGGAGGAAAGGAGATGAGAGGTGGAAAGTGAAAGTGTACAAAGATAGACTATGCAGAGGAATCTTGTGGAGACATGAAGGTCATGAAGGGATAGAGTGCAAAAAAGAATTGTGTGAAGGAGAGACATAAAATGGTTAAGAGCCTAGACGTGAAGTGTATGAAGAAGAAGAAAACTCTTGAAGAATTTTAGTGGATGTGAATGGAAAGTAGTGATCCCAAAATTATGTAGGATATATTTCATGGAAAACACTAAATCGGAAGAGAAAAGGCTCACTGGAGAAGCGTTTAAAGGAGGAAAATTCATGAAAAGTAGAAGCTTTCAAGAACAGTTTTAGTCGGAAAAGAATTAAAAAATTATACAAGAGATAGATGTATTTATAGGAAGAGATCAAATGGTGATGAGTTTAAGCTCAACAAAGTATGCAGGATAGCACAAAGGAGTCATCGAGAAGTGGTGAAGGACTATAAGAGATGCAGAAAGAAGCACCAAGTCCATGATATGAATCAAAGGATGAAGCAGCTAGAAATATCGACCCCAATAGTTTTATGGGTAGTTATAGCACTCATTCTATCTACTTAAGGTAGAGCTGAAGTATTAAGAAATTGAGGTGTTTGATACAGTAGAATCTAATATACAAAGCAATGACGAATTATTTTTCCTAGGTGTGGGTGCATGGAATGTTAGCAAGTGTATGGAACATGGAGAGGGAAAACAATATAATGAGAGGGTGATTGCGGTGAAGTTTGCTAGTACTTTTCATAATGGAAATTAGTAAAGAGCGCATCATAGATAGGAGTGTGCATTAGAATTAGATGTGCAACCATGTGTGGAAGGTTTTGAAAAGAATTATAACAATGGAGGAATAATATCATGCCATAGTGATATGATTTTGGGAGATTAGTAAGAGTTGGCCTAGGTTAAGAGAGTGGATATGCAAGGATATTGTGGAGGAAGGACGAGATGCTCAACGAGAGTGCACTAAAGAAAGGTAAATATTTATCTCAAAACAAGGAGTGCACGACAGAATAGAGAATAGGTGTGATAGAATTGGTGGTTAGAAGAAAAGATAAGATAGTTTTAAAAATATGTGTAACAAAGGATGTTAAAAAGGAATCAATGGTCAGAGGATTTCAATGAATTGATTGATGTGGCACAATAAGGAAAGATATAGATGGAGGTAGCCCAGTAGATTTAATGAGCTCAAGTTAAAATTTGAGTTGGATAAAGAAGATTTGGAAGTACCTAGAATGGACTAGCCCTCCCAAAGGATATTTAAACAAAGAGAGAGAAGAGAGAGAATGCATTTATAAAGGTAGGATGAAATCACAATTTTCAGACTAGTCAACAAAGGACTAGGAGACACAAAAAGAGTGAGAAAGATATATGTGGGAAAAATTATTAAGATGGATGTGGGAAAAGAAACTATGTTTTTATTGAGGAATGATTAAAAATTTACATGACTTTTGGCATATTTTACAAATCATATACCATTGGTAGTGGTTATGAGAGTGAAGTTTTAACCAAAAGGAATCCACCTTTAAAAATGCCCTTACTGGAAAGTTGTGTTTTCTCTTGTTGTGGCTATCATAGTTGGCAGACTATTAAAAATTGTAAACTCTCTTAGGAAGATCATTGAAGTGTAAACAACTTATAGATGTAACTAGCTTGTCAATAATTTTATAGGTAAGCATGATTACCTTCTTCTTTACTGAACTTCTGGAAATTGATAACCTTGTGATCTTGAGAAGTTATTCAATCTATGAAATTTTCCCTACATTACCTAGGATGAGAATTTGTTTTACCAGTTGAGTGGTTGTATTATATATACTTAAATGTATCATGCCCATAGACGGGTGTAGAGAGTGAATTTTGATAGCACCATGTTTCTAAACTCTCTCACCAAAATAGAACTGGTTTGATGGCTCTGAATGTAAAGGTTTGGTTGCATGATTGATTTTCCTTTCTTTGATGTGTTCATGAGGAGCCATGATCTTGTAAAACATGGTTAGGTGTTTTCGAACAACTGAAAAGGGCTGGGAAGTAATGTTTTGTATTATACTTTGTTGAAACCATTAATTTGAATACTGAATCTTTCAAATTTAGGTATTGCACTTGGATTATTATTAAGTATTGGGTTATTTGGATGAGTGTAGTTATATTTCATTCATGATGGAATTGTGTTTATTTATGTGGATTGGCAGTGAATGTATTATTAAGGGTCATAATTTTATGACCAAACCTCTGTGTTGGTTTTGGAATTCAAAATTTCCTTCACTACCAAGTAGGGTACATATGCCTACAATAAAATGTCATTTGGATTTTCAAATGCTAGGGCTTCTTTCCAATGGGCTATGGACATTGGTTTCAAGGGATTGATAAATGATATGATTTTGGTTTATCTCAATGATATACACTGTGTATTTCAAAAATTTAGAAGATCATATTGTTCACTTAGAAAAAAAATTCAAGCGATGCAAGGAATTTTGGGTCTCATTAAATCCCAAGAAGTTTATCTTTGTTATACATGAAGGAAATTCATTGGGACATGTTTTCTTGGCAGGGGGACTATCCATTGACCCCTCAAGGATTCATGAAATTTTATCTTTATCTCTTCCGAGACATAAAAAATGTCTTTATAATTTTTTAGGAACTATCAACTTTGTGCAAAGGTTTATTCCTCAGTTCATAGCCTTATCCAAGCTGTTAACGACTATGTTAAATCAGAATCTTCCTTTTGCTTGGAAAAAGGAAGGAAAAGAGAGTTTCAAGGTAATTAAAATAGCTATTTCTCAAGCTCCAACATTGGTAAATCCCATGTATGAAAAATATTTTATTATTTACACCTTCACATGACAGGAAAGTATCTCAAGTATCCTCACGCAGTAGAATGATGATTCGATAGAACAACCCATTTCTTTTTTCAGTTAATCTCTTAAGGATTATGAGCTCAAGTAATATTTTTTTGAGAATCATGTATTTTCTGTCATCCAAGAATTAAAAAAGTTCAAGCACATGTTTTCCAACAATAAAATACAGTTGATGGTGTCACATCTAGGAGTTAAGGATTTTCTACTGAATAAAGACATGAATGAGAAACGCATCAGATGGATTACTAAATTCATGGAGCGTGACATATACATCAAATTGACCAAGCTGGTCAAAGGGAAAGGATTGTGTCAGCAACTTGTGACAGATTTGGAATCTAAAGTTGAAGAAGACATGGTGCTTCACAATAAACACCAAGAGAATGTTCCTATTGATTGGCTATCAAAAATGAATATTTTTCTTCTCTTGGGAGAGTATCCCATTGACTTGGATAAGGCTCAAAGGTGAAGTTTCCATCTTCAATATATTCCTTATGCTCTAGTAGATGGTGTTATTTTTTTAGGGATTTGAATGGTGTTCTCCTCTGGTGTATGGGGCCAAAACTGGTAGATAAAATACTAAAGGAATTTCACAATGGTTTGTCGAGAGGAATTTTTTTGTGCAGAAAAGTGCTATGAAAATTATGTGAGTTAGTTACTATTGGCTATAATTGTTCAAATTTGATTATCAGTAGGTGAGGAAGTGTAAGGAGTGTGATTTTTTCATAGGGAAATACAAAATTTCATCCCTTCCTCTACACCCAATTCAATTAGATCAACCCTTTGTTCAGTGGGGATTAGATTTTATTGGAATGATTAATCCTCCATCTAACGATGGACACAAGTGGGTTCTTACTGTAACAGATTATTTTACTCGATGGATGGAGGCCGTAGCATTAAAAGAGGGAAATGAGAAATTTGTTCTCAATTTCTTAGAAAGTATCATGATAAGGTTTAGCATTCCATTCACAATCATTTCAGATAATGTTGTGGCTTTTCTTGGTCTAAAACCAAGCAAATGGTCTGTTAAAAATGAAGTGTACCTCAAGACTTTGTCCAATTACTGTCCACATGGAAATGATGTAGTTTATTCTAGCAATAAGAACCTCATACAGATAATCAAGCATACAATGGAAAGTAATAGATGGACTTGGCACACACAGCTCAAGACTGCCTTATGGGTAGATAGGATCACTCCTAAAAGGGCCATTAGAACTTCCCCTTTCATGTTTATGTATGGTCGTGAATCAAAACTCTCGTTATCTCTGGAAGTTCCTTCTTTGGAGTTAGCACATCAACTGGAGGTTATGGATAGTGATCCTATGATGGCTTGGTTTTCTAAGTTGATGGATTTGGAAGAAGTGAGAAATAGAGAAATAAAGACTTTGGAGCAACATCAAGCCCAGACTAAAAATACTTTTGATAGAAAGGAATCTAACGAAAAAATTTAGGAAGGATATTTATTTCTCAAATGGGATGTTGATAGGGCCAAATCGGGGATGCACACAAAGTTTGACACTCTGTGGCGCGGGCCATATGTCATTACAAGTTACAAGGAGGAAAATTCATTTTACCAATCAAGACTCAATGGAGAAGCACTTCCCATTTCTTTGAATGGGATACATCTCAAAACTTGTTTTTGAGAAGGTTTCACCATGTATAGTGTTAGTGTAGGTTTTATTTCCTCTAAGTGTTATACACATTGTTGGTTTTCTTTGTCGTTTGTTTTGTTTTTCTTGTTTTCATTTTATTTCTTGTTGTTTGTTTTGAATGTCTTTAAGGTTAGGTAATATTTTTCCCAATGGATCAATGAAGGCTATTAACCTAATCCTTAGTAGGAAATCATTCCCAATAGATCACCAAAAATGTTAACTCTACAAGTTACCCTTGTTGGGAGAGGTTTCAAAAAATTTATTGAGAACTAATTTACTCTCCCATTCCTGGTGTTTTTAAACAAATTTGTTTTAAAATTTCCTTATTCCCCTTTTTCAGTTTCGAAGATTTCTAGTTTCAGGTTTCGAAGTTTTTCTTGTGTTTTGCATAAAAATGAAGGAATAGTTTGGAAGTATGAAATCTAAAATTGTATTTTAGAATTTTGGAATTTGGAACTTTGAATATGTTTTTGAGTTAAGTTGTCTGAAAATATGAAGTCTGAAGTTCCAATTTTGGAATTTTAGGTTTTTAGATTTCAGAAATTTTTGAGGTTTTTACAAGTTTTGCAAGACAAAAATCTAAAACTCTGATTTCTAAATTTTTGAATTCAGAACTTTTCATTACAGAACTTTTCATTTCAAAACTTTTTCATTTCAAAACCTTATTATTTTAGGATTTTTTATTTTTACGGTTTTGGGATTTCTGAAATATTTATTTCTCAACTACCCCACATGTGTCAGCTTGTGGTAATTAATTCCCCCCCATAAAAATGCAAGGTTTTAGATATTATTTTTTACCTATTGCTAAGTACACTGACACTGACATCTCTACTCCCTAAGGTGATTTTCAAGGAAATGTTTTTCACATTTTCATTGTGAATTTGGGTAAGTTTAGTGAGTTACATTTTTATTTTTATCTTTGGGTTCTTGATCGTTGCTCCTTTTTTTGGTGTTTGTGACTCCTTTTTTGTTACTCTTATTTTCAACATAATTTTCTCTCCTGTATCATTTTGGTGGTTATCTAAACCAAAAATGCAAATTAATTTTAAAATCTGATAGTCAAGGATCAAATATATATTCTTCAAATGATCAGGGTTGTTTATCTCAGAGTTTTGTGAGTTTCAGAATTTGGGTTAGAAGTCCTTTTTCAATTTTGTAACTTTTCCAGTGAAGATTCAGTGGTTGCATTTTCAAGTGTTATGTTTGTGGAGCCTATTTTCATGTTAGAGTGTGGTACACCTTCTATGTGTTACACTCGAGTATTTTTATGGCGGTCCCATGGGTAATGGGTAACCGTTATGGGCTGTTTTTGGGCCCATGTTTTTTTCGGTACCTATTGTTTTGTAAAACCGCCTCTTCGGCTACCCATAGGTTTATGGGACAGTTTTGTTTTTGCCCATTGTTTGATACCCATGGTTTTGTAAAACTTCTTAAACAGTTGTTTGTTTATATGGTCTTATGCATATGATAGATAGACAAGCAAATGTATTACAGATGTGCTTTGAATTTAGGTGTGAATTCTGTAGAGTTTGTTGAGCTTAGCTCCAAATGGATTTGGGTATTGTATTGAGAGAGTGGAGGCTTGTAATAAAAAATGAGCAAGTGATTCTTGGTGGATGTAGCCCAAATTGGGTGAACCACGTTAAATCTTGTCTCACTGTGTTGTGTTATTTATTCTGCACTTTTATTTGAGATTTGTAATATTTTCTGCATATTAGTTTCTTCTGTTGCGATTTTGTAAGGGATTATTCCACATATTTTATCTCTTATTTCCTAACATCAAGAGTCCATGTGTTCAGAGTTTCAAAAGTTTTTTCACTTCGGCTTTTTAGACTTTGTCAATTACAAACTTTTCCAGTTTTGGACTTTTTCCAATTTTGGAACTCTATCTTTTAGAATTTCAGAGATTTATTACTTCGTAGATTTTAGAATTTCAGAGATTGGGTACTTTAAGTTTTCAGAAATTTTCAATTTTTGAAATTTGGAGGTTTAACCCATTTCATAATTTTGGAAGTATTTTTTTTGGAGTTTTTCGAAGGTTAAGTTCCTATTTCGGGATTTTGAGCTTCAGAATTTCAAAATTCCAAGCTAGCTTTTCAAGGTTTTTTTCTCTGCTCTGAATTTTGAATTCCTTAGTCTTTCAGTAAAGAAAATTTTTGGCTCTTCATCAAAGGGGAAAGACAAGATGAAGTACATTTACAAAGTAGAATCACCCCCTTCTAGTCTCTCTTCCGAGGTAGAAAACATTGGAGACACCAACTTTGGGCATATAGATATGGCTGAATTTTGGAAAAGGGTGAAGGCCCCAAACAAGAAGCCATGAATGCAAGCCATATATGATAGTGGAATTCCTCTTACAAATGATTTTCCTTAATAGAATTCATTCCCTGAGTTCATGCTTGCAACAACATCTCACTTTGATAAGAGCACTTGCACTATAAAGGATGAAGATGGCATAGTCAAAATCAGGGTGGACAGTGATTTCTTCGAGGATCTCCTAAAGCTTCTTGATGTAGAAGAGTATGCTACTATCTCTCTAGATTCCACTTGAGAAAATTGGGTAGCAAATAACGAGGTCTACATGAGAATTTTTACTAATATCTACTTGATCAAGTCTAAGATCACCATGTTGAGGCTTCCTAAGACTCTTCCCCACTTTTACTTTATTCATGAAGTCCATGATATCATTACACTACTAAGATAGGTTACGATTCTTCCATTGGCCAAATAATTCCATGAGTTGATGTTCCTCTATATAGCTACCATTAAAAAGAATAAGGATTTCATCTGGTGGGGTGAACACATAAGCAACGCTATATACTATCAGTTAGAGGATGTGATAAGTTCAGGGAAATTTTTTATGACTTCCTATCTGGTGTACACAGCTATAAGGATGAGATAACTTTCAGGATTGAATCCCAAAAAAATTTAGAGTTCAGTTTATATATATGACTATTACCCTCAGCTTACTCTGGCAGAAGGTTCTAATCACTTCTGGAGGATAAGTGATGTTTTCTTTATAGTTCTCTTATACTCTTTAAATAATAATTTATACAATCAAAGGATTTCAGATGAGTTTTGGAAGGAAGTCTGAGAGTGGGGAGGCATCTACATGAAATTTCTAACATTCACTTATATCAGGGTGCTAGTATTTGCAAGCAATCCCTTTAAATTACCAATATGTCCTACAGACAAATGGGTTCTGATAGATTTGATACAACAGTTACTTCATTATCATAAGATTCAACATGACCAGCATAAATCAGATGCTCATTTTCCAATCACCATAGGAAAATATATGTGTGCAAACATACACAAAGCTAAAAATATTTATAAGGAAATTCCTCTAATGAATTTGAATACATTCCATCCATGCACCAAATTTTACTATTGGGATAAATTCGGTAAAACGGGATCTACTAATATGCATGTGCCTCAATTGGAGGATATTTGGATTCACTGTCAAGATGAATTTTCTATCTAGGAGAGATAATTCAAGAGTCTAACCTTAAAAGAGATCCACTGTTATGGAATTGTAATAATCCTTGAATGTTTAAAAGATAATGACCAGGTGTTGGATCCCACTTATGATGAAGGGAATGTTGTAAATCAACCCTAACCTTGGATTGATTGGTCAATTGAGGAGTGTAATATTACAAAGGAAAGGGTGAGACCCATCTTGTAAAGGACTCATTAATGGTTACAGACTATGGGGATCACACCCAAGGTGTCAGACCAACTCGCAATAGAATCAGTGCAAGTCCAGTCAACGACAGGTCATCCTACTCCTAAAGGTAAAAGTTCAACCCCCTGGCCTATTATTAAGCCATGCAAGATCTCTTTTATTTGCAATGGTTCAATATAAACTTTTGTAATTCCTACTATAGTGATGAATTCTCTTCAAGTATCATATTCAAGTGAGGTGATTGATTTAAGTGTTTCTCTAGAGATTCCTCAAGTGTCGCAATCACTCTCTTCCACTTTAACCACCTATTTTTCCTCTTTCCTCTCCATATCTTACTCTCCCTTCAATTTTTTCTTCCATTTCTATTATTCCTACTTGCCTCACGTCATCTCCTTCTATGGCCCATGTTTTCTCATCTCTTCTAATGCTCTTAGTTGGAGTTATTAACTAAAATTAAACTAAAATATGAATAAGTATAACAATAGTTAATCCAATATAGGAGGACTTAAACGTTGTAAATCATGCTAAATAGTATGGAATGATTTTAAATAATTATATCAAATGAAATAAATCCCTAAGTATGTAACGATGTAAAATGAAATGACTTAGCTGATTGCCAAAGACTATTGTAAGGTGTCACATGTGTGACTGTGGATTCCAGAAGCACGAACTACAATACAGAAGTCCTGTAAAGGCCAAATCTGGATTATCTCAATGGACTGGAGTGCCAAGGAAGGTACTGGGGCACCCCAAGTTCCCTGGTCTTTAGAATAGATTCCCTGGTCTCTGTAAAATCTCATAATGTGATTCTAGCATTGTCACAAAATAACCTTAAATACTCTATTTTTCACACTGGATCTACCAAACTTTTCCAAATGTATGTAATAATGTAAGATGAAGGAATGAATTATAAAAGACAAAGAAGTATCAAAACCCTAAAAAAATACAAATTGAATGGTTCGAAATGACCTCAACTGCCACAACAATTGGCTTACTAATCTAAGTGTTGCACTACATTTTGAACCCAAATGTAGTTCTAGTGTGCATGTGTGTGTGCATGTCATGACGTAGGTGCTCTTATGTCAGTCACACTTTTTGAAGTAGCGAGCAATAATAACTATAGAAAATGTAATAGCATGTGTGCATGGAATAGAATAGAATCCCTCCCTTATGTTGTGTGTGTTAATGCAGATCTCCTAGAGTTGATGTATGGAACTATGTGGATACAAGTGATGTAATGGATAAAAATCTATATGGAGTGATAGTATTAAGTGATGTTAGGACCCTCATTATGGTCTCATAACATATTTATAGGGTTCTCTTTCTCTAATTTCATAATCAACCCCGACATGGCTGACTAGGAAAAATATAAAGATTAATAACAGCTAGAAAGAGCCCAAAAAGAGGCAGGAAAGTAAAACAAGGATCGGGGTGCCCCAAGTGGGACTAGGGAACCTCGGGGTGCCCCAGTAGAGGCCTAGGCACCCTGATTCAGGCTAAAATGATGTGACAGTGACAAAATAGCTGGGAATGTATAGGAAAATACGTGGGTATGATGAAATAAAAGTTAAAAATAAGATGGAAAAAGGTGGGATTAATTAGCACTTTCTTCCCTTGAGAACCTTCTAAATAGTAGTATGAGATCGAGCTAAATAATGCCTAAAGTAAATGATTTGTGACTACATTTTTCCCCTACTTTATGCTGGTGATTAGAACACTTGCTAACATAAAGTACATAGAGATGCATACCTGATATCCATGTAGAGTGTAGTAGAGACGTGTTGATGGACTAAACTCAAGCATGGAATGACAAAAATAAAAAAGTGGAGGAGTATGGATTCTAAAGATGAAAAATGCACATAAAAAGTGATGAGAGTGGACCTAGGGAAAAACATGCGTGTATCTATTGCGATGTGTAGTGTAGCTACATGGTTAGTAAAGTCAAGTGTCATCGTGGTGTGTTGTCATTGTATTGTCATCATCATTGTTTGTTGTTATTGCCCCCAATTTGATTTTTTGTTTATCATGTGGTCATACCTGTAAAGGGAAAATGATCAAGTAGTCAAATATGTATGTATGTAAAAACACTGTGTAAAATATGTAAATGATTTTGTGACTACATTTTTCCCCTACTTTATGCTGTTGATTTTTAGAACAATTGCTAACATAAAGTAGGATAGAGATGAATACACTGATATCCATGTAGAGTGTAGTAGAGACTTTGATGGAACTAACTCAACATGGAATGACAAAAATAACAAAATTGGAGGAGTAGGATTCTAAAGATGAAATGGCACATAAAAAGTGATGAGAGTGTACCTCGGTAAAAACATGCGTGTAGCTATTGCGATGTGTAGTGGGAGCGACAAATGGTTAAGTAAAGTCAAGTTCATCGTGTGGTGTTGTCATGTATTGTCATCATCATTGTTTGTTGTTATTGCCCGCCGACCCACTTTGATTTTTATGTTTATCATGTGGTCCAGACCTTGAATGAAAAGATCAAGTAGTCAAATATGTATTTAGGTAACACAACTGTGTAAAATAGTAAATGATTTTGTGACTAACATTTTTTCCCCTACTTTAATGCTGGTGATTAGAAACACTTCTAACATAAAGTAGTAGAGATGGCATAGCCTGAATACCATGTAGAGTGTAGTCGTAACGTGATTGATGTGACTAAACTCAGCATGGAATTACAAAATAAAAAAGGGGAGAGTATGGATTCTAAGATAAAATGCCATACAAAGTGATGAGAGTGGACCTAGGGAAAAACACACTGTATCTATGCATGGTAGGTGTAGCTACATGGTTAGTAAGTCAGTGTCATCGTGGTGTGTTATCATTGTATTGTCATCTCAATCGTTGTTTGTTGTTATATTCCGGCCCCCAATTTGATTTTTTTGTTGTATCATGTGGTCTCCGTGTAAGGGAACATGATCAAGTATTCAAATCTGTATGTATGTACAAACCACTTTGGTAAAATTTAAATGTAAATACATGAAACGGAAAGTGTAAATGGAACATGTGCACCTGATCCATGTCGAGAGAAATGGTATAGAAGGATATCATGTACTGTTGTGAGTTTTTTGGGTGCTCTCACACCACCCTAGATGAAGAAGTGTAGGGAGGAAATGTTCTGTGTCCTCCAACTCTAACTACTTATGTTGAAGTGTGTGAAGAGATCTCTATATCGTCCTGGTTTTTTGGGCTATCTAGCACCAATAGTCTAAAGTAGTGTAGAGAGGTACACCCATTATAACCCCAAGCATGTAATTGCTTCCTAGAAATGCAAAGGACACCATGTCTTGTAAAGGCCATTGTGTGTGGAGTTTGTATATTGGTCTGAACTCACTCATTGTATGTAAACCCACAATTCCAAGGGTGGAAAGTGCATTGTACTGAACCGGTGTAAATATGTTCTATTAGTATGTAAAACCCTCAATGATTTCCCCCTCATTGGGGGTGCATGCGACGTCTCTTAAAGGAGAATGTGGCCCCAAAAAAGGACCTACCACACTCGGACCTGTAGAAATTTTCCCTACATGGGGAAAGGGTAAGCACTTGGTAGAACCAAGGCACGCACAAAAGAGAATGGCTAGACAAAACAAGTGTTACTCTGAAAACACATGCATGTAATAATATAAGTGTAAAATACACAGCCAATGTAATAACTACCAAACAAAGTAGTGTACACATGCAAGAAAATAAGTAGACCGCACAAAGCGGGTTACAAACATGGGACATCACTCATGATGCCATAAGACACGCAATGTCATCATGGCCACAAACACCAAACAAGTATGCACACAAGAAAAGGGAAAAGCCCACATACAATGGAAAACAATAGTAGACAAGTAGAAAAAAACAAGCAAGGAGTCATGGAGATGTATGATCTTACAAAAACAAACACTACACATGAAACACTCATTAGCATGTTATAGAAATAGCCAATATGTCAAAGTGTGTATTATCAATAAATGTAAGATTCTAAGTACAAAATGAACAATATCACCTATATAAGATGAATTTGGATGCCCCTAACGACTAGTATAGGAAGAGTATAAGGCGAGCATCCATACCACATGTAGAAATCATGTATCTTCAATCACACTAAAACAAAGGTAGGAATGTGCATGTGCGTATGATATGGATAATTAAATATAAGAAATCAGCCTATAATGTGTAGTAAAGTGATCATGCAAAACACTAGCAAGCAAAATTAAATGCCCCCAAGACAATGCAGTATGTTGTGGATGGATGGAATGGAATGGTAGGAGCAACATGCCCCCTGAGTGTATGGAAGTGTATGTAATGAGGTTCATTTTTTTATCCTTCAGTAGTCAAAAATGAATCGTAAATGAGAGTGCATCATCGGGGAAATGTTCGAGTAGTGTTTTGTTTTGTCTAGCATGTCGTGATGAGTGTGTATATGTAATGATGGTGAGATACAACATATGGAGAAATGTGCATTGACCTTATAGTCTAAGTGTATACCACAATTTTTTAAATGGATGAGTGATGATTCATCCCTAAGCATATATCACTATAAGAAGAAAGGATGAGTGATGATTTAGCACTAAGTGTATATCACTATATGATGAAAGGATGAGTGATGATTTAGTCCTAAGTATATATCACTATAGAATGAATGGATGTAACATGGGTGAAAAATTAGCCTAAAGTGTATGTCACTACAAGATGAAAGGAGGGAGTGGTGATGTAACCTAAGGTGTATACAAGTACAAGATGATAATGGAGGTGGTTATTTAGCCTAGAGTGTATACCACTACTATAGGCAATGATGGAGGTGGGTGACGATTTAGCCTAAAGCATATGTCACTATCCTAGGAATGTCACGTGATGAAATGTCACAAGATGAGTGTAAGTTTCCATTTTATTGGTAAACCCTTGGCAGTCGTGTATGGACCGAGGAATTAAAGTGTGTTATAGGGTGGTGAATGTAAGGCATAGAAAACAATGTAGTATAGGTGGTAGTGAAGAATAAACGACCATGTGATGAGTAGGTCTTTGTAAAATCATGGTGTGGGCAATGTAATATAGGATATGTAAGGTGTGTAGGATGTGTAATGTGTAAATTTCAATAATAGGTGTAGATAGAAATGGAATATGTAATGATAAAATGGGAAGCTAGACCTATATGTAATGTAATCTACGGTAATATTTAGGATGTATGTTAAAATGTGCAGTGTATGATGGTACTATGTATAAGTTATACATGGTTAGCCTAATAATGTATGTGGTGTGTAGGATAAGGACTAGTATAATGTAGAATTTAGGGATGAATATAAAACTAGATGCATAGGTAATGACGACTAGTATAGTAAAATGGAAAATATATGATATGAAAATGCACAGTGTATAATGTGACTAAGTGCATGGATAGTGTGATGAACATAATACAGAAATGAGGACTAATATAAAGTAGAATAAGCATAGAATGAATGGTGTATGATGCGCAATGTATGGTGGAATGTAATATATAAATGGCTAAGATGTAGTGTGTGGAGTTCAATGCAATGGTAATCCCTCAACATTCAAGTGTGAACTGAAGCACAAGAGTACATCATCGGGTAATGACAGTGCTAAAATATGGGATGAGTATGTGTATGCTATGATATTAATGTATGAGGATACAAAAGTAAAATAGGTATAGATTCCTAAGATTGGGGGGGAATGTGGGATGTTATGCCCCCCAAGTGTATGATAACGCATGTACTATGTAATAAATGATGTATATGGGTGAGAAACATGATGGATTTCATTTAATTGATTATGCACATGGAGTGTTGAAGTATGATTGATGTGTGTATGTGTAGGTGGTGATGTAATGGAGAATTTTAAGATGAAACGAGGTTCTTTGTGGTAAAATACCCCCTCAACAGTCATATAAGAACCCCAAGAATATGAATGTGTCATCAGGAGGGTAGAGGAACTAGAGTCACCTACCAAAGGCCAATTTTACACGTTGTGGGAGCTTGTTGGAAAAAGTTTGTAGTATAACTAGGTGGTGGCGGTGAAATTGAAAATGTATCATAAACACTAGGAGGATGATTAGTTTCTTTGAAAAACATAATTGGTTGGAGTGTAGATTTGGGAAGAGGTCATGTTGTACTGAGTCTCACAGGAGATTACTTAGGTTTATCTGATAATGTAGTAAATGAACTAGTAGGAGTGGTTTTATGAAATAATTTTGATAGGTGGTTGAATTTATTGACTTGGGGAAATTGTAGGTGATTTCTTAGGTGGCACTTGACTAACTGAAGAAGTTGTATGAGAAGTGGTATAGTGATGCTCAGTAAGTGGAGAAGAAGAAACATTAGAAATAGGAGAAGAACTTTTTGAACTAGGAGAAGGATCACTATGCACATGGGAGGGGTTGTCAATATCATGCATATAATGAATAAGATAAGCATCTAGAACGTCCTTAGAAATATTATAGGAAGGCTCACTAGTAGCCATAGGATCTTGCTTAGATTACTTGTGACTAAGCGATGGTGGAATAGACTTAGGATCCCGTGTGGGTGTATTATGTGTAGGAGGGCATGCAATAGGAGGTTTTTCCAGTGAATGAAATAAATCTGTGGTGCTCAATATGTTTGACTCTACATTGTAAAGTACATAAATTGTGAACATTATGTCCATTGATTCAATGATAATGGAAAAATGGATGATCTTGATTTTTTTGGTGACAAGGAGGATAGTACTCGATAGACAATAGAGTGATCAATTGATGACTAAGAAGCTTAGTGAGCAGGTCATGTGGCTTAATATTGTGATAAAGCATGAGAGGTTTGGGTAATGAGACATCTTGAGGTTCAACTATATGACATGTAGTGGTCATAGATGGAATAAGAGATGGAGAAGGAGAACACATACATGTGATTGAGAAGCATCCTTGAGTTGTTGAATTTCATATCTAAGGGATGTGATGGTGGATTCGATGGCTGAAAATTTATCTTGAAAGAGTGTATGCATGGCTTGAAATTTATCTTGAAATAATGTATGTAAAAACGTGAATCGAGTCTAACAGTGGTTGATTAGATATGGGATCATCAAGACTATGATTGACAAAGAAAATATGAAGTACATAACTTAGTTCGTGTGGTGGTGTATTGTCATCAAAATATGTGGTGTCTAGGGATTTTTGTAAAACAATATGACAACTAGGATATCACTTAAGTAAATCAGATAAAGAGACATGACCCATGATAGAAGAATAAGGATCCTAAGCATGAAAGATGGCGGGTTCACCAAAATGATTAACAAAAATTAAACTAAGATATGGAAAATTATAACAACAGTTAATCTAATATAGGAGGACTAAATTGTTGTAAATTACACTAAATAGTATGGAATGATTTTAAATAACTATATCAAATGAAATAAAGCCCTAAGTATGCAAAGATGTAAACAAAAAGGAATAAGTTGATTGTCAAAGACTGTCACAAGTTGTTGTAGGTCTGACTGTGGATTCTAGAAGCAGGAATGACTGTATGGAAGTCTCATAAAGCCTAGATCTAGAGGATCTGAATGGACTGGAGCACCTAGGAAGGTATCGGGGCACCCCAGGGTGCCCTTTTTATGTAGAATAGGTGCTCTAGTCTCTATAAAAACTTAGAATCTGATTCCCGCTAGTGTCACAAAATACCCTAAAATATTCTTTGTCTGTTGCACTGGATCTGTCAAACTGTGCCAGATGTATGAAATAATGAAAGATGAAGGAATGACCTACAAAAGACAAAGAAGTATCAAAACCCTAAAAATAAAAAATAAAAAATGAATGGGTTGGACTGACCTCAGCTACCACAACAGTGGGCTTACTAATTTGAGCATTGTACTACATTTCAGACCAAAATGTTATTCT
This sequence comes from Taxus chinensis, assembly GCA_019776745.2. Taxonomy (NCBI): domain Eukaryota; kingdom Viridiplantae; phylum Streptophyta; class Pinopsida; order Cupressales; family Taxaceae; genus Taxus; species Taxus chinensis. The sequence goes on along the minus strand of CM034153.1, from coordinate 656,362,718 downwards.
AGGCCATTCCCTAGGTGCTCTTGTGTCAGTCACACTTTGTGAAGTAGAGGAGAAATAATAACTATAGAAAATTGTAATAGCAATGTGTTCGTGGAATAGAATAGAATCCATCCCCTTATGTTATGTGTGTTGATGCAGATCTCCGCGTCTTGATGCATGGAATTATGTGGATGCAACGTGATGCAATGGATGCAACTCTATATGGATTAATAGTAGTAAGTGACACTAGGACCCTCATTATGGTCTTATAACTTTATATTTATAGGGTTCTCTTTCTTCTAGTTTTCGTAATTAACCCTAACATGGCCAACTAGGAAAAAGATAAAGATGAAAAATGGATAGAAAGATCCGAAAAATAGGTGGGAAAGTAAAATAAAGATCGGAGCACCCAAGTGGGACCAGGGAACCCTGAGGCACCCCAGTATAAGCCTGGGTGCCCTGATTAGGTTAAAATGATGAGACAGTGACAAAATAGTTGGGCATGTATAGAAAAATACGTGGAAAACGATGAAATAAAAAGTAAAATTAAGATGGTCAAAAGGTGGGATTAATTAGTACTTTCTTCACTTGAGAACCTTCTTAATAGTAGCTTGAGATTGGGATAAACAATGCCTAAACTGCATGATTTGATGACTACATGGAGAGATATTAGGAATGGGATCTCCCTTTATAACCCCTCTTCCACAACAACCTTTTCCCATCTCCTCTTCCATTGCAACAAGAGAGGTCATTCTTTCCACTCCACCATCTATTATCACCATTTCATTGCCACCGGTCTATGACTACGAACAGTTCCTTAGTATTATCAGTTTCCTCAAGTACCACTATGACTATGCCAATAATGTCTTCTACATCATCTTCTTCTATACCCAAATGGCTACATAGTAAAACCCCTAAGCAGAAGAAACAAGTTCCTATTGTCAATGTTTTTAAATTAAGTGTCCTAGATCTGACTCTTAAAAGGAAGGTTAAGCAACCAAGGATTGTTTCTAATCGATTAGGAGAAAGGTTTGTGGAAATAGCTACCCCTGCTGTAAGAAGAACAAGAGAAACAATTACGATAATGGATTATCAAGTTTCAAAGTTTGTTCTTAGGAATGTCACCCACAAAGGTGCCAAACAAGATTTTCAAGTGGAACTGAGGAATTTGCTAGAAAAATATGACAAAGACAAAGCGACTAAGGACGAGCTTAAGGTAAAAGTGGAGCAGTTAATTTCTCTCTTAACCAAGATTAGATAGTTGGTCTAAACTACTACCATCCTTATTATTTATTTGAGCTTCGATGTTACAGATTATTCCATGGTAGAGAAGATCAGAAAAAAAGGATGAGCAGTTAGAGGTTGGATGGAGAACCTGATTTGAGAGGGTGAGAAAACTCTTAAGGGTGTTGTTGATTTGTATAATGATTTATTGTCAGAGAAAGTTGTAGTTTCTAAAATTATGGAATTCCTCACTCAGAAGAGTGATAATATGGAGCTTACTCTTGAAACCTAGGGAACAAATGAGGAGTACAAAAATGGATGTACTTTTAAAGGAAGGTGTTATTAATGACATAGAAAACCCATTTAAATTCTTTGAGGCCATGAAATTTAGGATCAGGATACTACAAGAAGTTTTTAGAGAATTTGGAGGAAAATAGAATTGAAGCAGGTAATGGTATAAATGATATCACATAGGAATTTGAAATAATCAACTACAAGTTTATGAACATAAGTATTGATGCATTGCTAGTTGAGAAAATTATTGCTCAATTCAAGAACATGGTAAATGAGGATAATGATATCACTAAGTTTTTCAACATTAATTCTATTCGTTGGCTAGTATCTTACCAAAACTTTCTGACTAAACTAAAGGAGGTCATGAGAAGAACAAGAAGATTTCCTCGGAGATTAGCTAAAGAGATTGAAATAAAAAAATGTATTGAATCATTAGGCGTGTGGGCTTAATTACGATGAGCTCCAGGAGATTTTCAAGTGGTTCCTTGAATTTAGGCACAAGTTGGTAGAGGAAGAAGAATAAAAGAAAGAATAACCAGAGAAGGAAAAGGATGTTGCCAACCCCAACTAGGCTTAGTAGCCATTGTTGAGTAGCCTATAATCTTCAGGACCAGTCGAAGTTGCAGGGTTGACTTGGTCAACCTGTGCAACTAATTTTACTATTTTTATGGGAGGATATTCCCTAAGACATTAATGAACTTTATTTTTAGTAATAAGTAGTTAAGAGATTTAGCTATAATCACTCAATCTACATAGTCTATATATATTAGGATTCATTATGTTTGAAGAAAATTTTAGATCTTATTGTACAAGAGTTCTACAATTTGGGAGAGTTCAAGAAAAAACTTTATGCCTTTTTTATATATTCAAAACACTATTTTGCCATCAAATATCTAAGATATTGTGCATAATTATGATTTATTCAGTACTTGTGAATGTGTAATTCCTTTTATGTGGTGAATTTTATTGTATTTATATCAGTTATCTTCTGTCAATTATATGTCAATTGTGATGTGAGACATTTCTATTTCAGTTGTGGAGCATGTTAAATCCCTTCTGTTATTTAAAAGTTTTGTGTTCAATTATTCAGTAATTTATGAGTGTTGCTAGGAGATGTGCATGTGATGTATTAATCTGAAATATTAATTTGTGCATGTGAGGAAGATATTTTTGTTCCATTGAATATTGGTGCATCACCACTTCTATTTATTTAAGTTAAATCTCTTTTCCCTTAATCCCAATAATATAATAGAGTAGGTTTTACTTTAAGTGTTATATCCTTACATTTCAATCATTAATTGAATGCATCAAGTCTAAAAGGAAGTCATCCTTCTCCAGAGGTTCATCCCAAGGTGAAAAGGTCCCACATCTTGGGTATGTCCCCATGTTACATGGGATCATTTAATAATTCAATGGGTGTATGATACGCATGACAAAAAGTTCTACTGACCGCAACCCTTCATATCAAGTCATATGGTAATCTTTAAGGGAGTGGATCAGAACTAATTCATACATTGCCACCAAACACCTAGAAAAAATGTTCAATGGAGATGCTTTAGATTGGTACCCATACCTTTCCTCCTAATTCTATAATTGAGCTAGAGTCCCTAGTGACATTTCTAGTGAATTAATTCCAATATCACGATCTACCCCAAGAAAAATATCAATGCTTTCATCAATTTCAAACAATGTGAAAATGAATCAACGTAAGATTTTATCAAGTGTTGGAAGATCCTATCCACTCGAGTAGTACATAACATGCCTAGTGAAAACCTCTTCCAAATTTTCTTTTGAGCTCTTAAGCCTTGCCTTCAATACAAGTTGAGATCCTTTTCTCCCAATTCCCTAGAAGAGGCCTTTGAAAAAGCCAAAAGGCAAGACTATATCATGAGGGAATTTAAGAAAACTCCTCCTAAACCACAAGTTAACAAGTAAGTTCAAATCCTTCAACGCTCTAAAGAAACAAGAACGTGACTGATGATGAAGTATCAAATACTCTTCCTCGTGTTACTTCTTCAAATAGGATTGATTTTAACATTGACCAGAAAACCCAATAAAAAAAAGAATTATCCTAACTATCATCAACCAATGAGTAAATAATAATTGAAAGCATCAGTTTCCTAAGCCATTTACTGTGATCTTGGATCCTTCTCAACCTATTCCTCATTGGAATTACAAGAGATATTTATTAATGGCATGTTAATTAGTGTCACTCACATGAGAATTTTTGTGCACTCTGTATGGTTTCCATAAACTTCTTCTTAAGACCCAACTTTGATTATGATTCCATAACACACGAGTGGTTGACTGAAGTGATCAATGTTTGTGATGTTTCTTAACAAAAATATCATCATGAAGTTGTTAACCAAGCTAATGAAAAGATAAAAGTATTATATATTACTAAATGTTATAATAAGCAAGAAAATATTGCAACCAATGTAGTTAACACAGATTACCCTCCTGAAAATAAGATTGTAATTAACGATGTAAAACATGTCATAGCCTATGTGGAACTAGAGTATCGTGTAGTGCCTCAGCCTCAAACTCATATGGTCATCATTCCCTTATGTGCCTTAGAATCAACCTCCTCAAGTCAAAAACTTGCTCCTCTAGATGCCACTAGCCCCTGTGTAAATTCTCCTACAGGGTCAATTGTGTCTGGATATACATCTCTTTCTATATACACCAATTTTATTTAAGCAAATCAAACTTACAAGGTCAATGGTATAAGAACTACGAAAAAATAATTTTCAAAAAGTTCCTTAATCACCCCTACTCCTTTTGGATTTGTTTCTGAGGAATCTCAGCACTCTCAACCTATTACACGGTCCATTCATGATGAGTGGGACCCTCACGAAGCACTTGCTCAAATTCCTAGTTCAGTTTCCTTCCTAGAACTCATGCGTACAACTCTTCACCATCGTGAGAATATCATCGATGCACCTATTTGATATGAACATCCCATTACTTACCTCTTTGGGTAAGAGTCGTGTATTGCATGGCTTGGAGGAAAGTATTTTCCATCAATGCAAGGAGCTCTCTATTTTTACTTATCTTTCCATAAATATTCTTGCATTTGTTTTCCTATATAAAATATGATATCGGATGATCTCTTACTTCATGTATAAAAGTTACCCCTCTTCATATTTGTAAATATTGTTCACACCATGGTTAAGCATGCTCTCATTGATGAGTGAGAAAGAACATGTGTGGCCTCATTAGATTTCATCAAGGCTCTTGGTTATTCTATTGATAACTTAAAACATATGCAAACCACTTGTCAAAGATATGATCTCTCTGATAGATACCTCATATGGGGTGTATTTGGTTACCCATCATCATTTGTCGTATGAAATTATTCTGTGTCAAAGTCATGGTTTTTAATTTCCCCCTATCTTATAATATTCTCCTAGGGTGTACTTTGACTCATCGCATCTGTGTTGTTGCTTCTTTCATGTGTCAGTGTGTGAATTTTTCTCACCAGGGGCTATTTATAAGATTCAAGGGGACACCAAACCTTGGAAGCATGATACACTTTAGTAAAAGGGGATATACAAAGACCCAAGGTTGGATGAACTATCACCTATTCCCTTTCAATAATATTTGTGTTTTAAATACCCTATAGATACTATTTGCAGAAATGTTGGTCATCCCAATTTGGTCGGGTGCACCCCTCCTAATATTATAGAATTAAATGATAATGAGCCCCATGAGGTCATGCTTAGAATTAACACTCTTGATCTTCCTAATCTTATCACATCCCAGTTGCCTCCTTTGCAGCCTCACAAGAAGGAGCCTCCAGTTCTTGTTGTCATCTCACACACACCGTAACCCCCACTGGGGCATGTGGTTCAACTTGAAACCATATTTAATTCTTGCATGTTGGATGCTTCCATATCATTTGAGCACCTGATTGATCCACTGGCTCCTTTGTCTCACTCTACTACATTATCATTCGACCCACTTTTTGCTTACAATGTTAGATGAGCATATCGCTAGCTTTAACCATGAAACTGACAACTTTCTAGATGATAATCCTATCTACCCTTCCTTGATGACTGGGCCACAAATTTCTCCATCATCATCCTCACTACCTCCCATTATTGCTTCACATCTTCCCCTACCTTTGGCCCTTATGGATCCTTAGTTATATTCGATTGAGCCATATTATACTTGGAATGAGGCCTCAAAGCATGATGTTTATGATTATAGAGCCATTCGAAACCATATGAAGAATCTCAAAGCTAAGGTCAAGCATGACCAAACCAAAAAGGATGCTCAACCTTCTACTTCAATTCCTTGCTTTTGTTCTCATCTCAGGTATTACGAACATATTGACGCCGATTTTTGGGTTCTGCATATCAAGCATCCCATTCCTAAAACCCCTTACCACACTCAAAAGCATCAAGATGATTCTCCTTAGAGCCTCTCACCTTCCCCTTGACCTCCCAGACCATAGCCTATATATGGACCTCTACCTCACCCTGATCCTCACCCCACTCTAGAGGATATCCAATGCAACATTCTTTCTCAGCTAGAGGACCGAATTGATGACACCTTGCTTGTCATGAGGTTTGAAGTTCATTAGCATGTTTCTATTACACAACATGTTATTGAAGACCTCATTATCCATGCTAGGAGAAATATCTTGAATCAAATTTATGACATCAATACCGATAATTTGAGATCTTTTTACCCTCATGGTTAGTTATCTATAACACATTGATCACATCTTTCTTTCTCTAGCATGATCCCTTCCATTTTCTTGGGCTCTCAACACCCACTTGGGTTTTACACAAATACCATTTTCCCTCACTTTGGGCTCTCTATCCCCCCTTGGGTTTTTCACATGACTCCTGAATATCCCAATCGTTCCTTAAAATCCTACCATTGGATGTCTCAACCTTATTCCGCCTCTTGGCTTCTTTGCATCGCATGGGTTGGGCTATCCTATTGATCCCCTTCTCACTAATTTTTCCTTTCTAATCACCTCATTATCATTATTCCTAAGTACCATGGTATTATCGCATACATACATGTGCAAAGCAATAAAATGATAATAAAATCATCAAATAAAAACCAAACATCCAAACATCCAAATACCATCAAAATCATCATCATTATCATCATCATCATCATCATCATCATATATATATATTATTGAATCAAGTTTTGTATATTGAAAAAATCATACAAAATGACTCTATCCCATCTATAAAATGACTCAATCACCCTCACCCCCATGTGGGGGGTCTCTAGATGCTTTGAATTGATGGGATCGTGTTGGTGGCTTAGGTTGTGCGAGCTAGGGATGTTGCCCTAGATTAGGCTCCGGAGGCCTCTCCTTATGCTCTCCCTAGTTGTGTCTCTAATGATGTGATCTACTATGTAGCTCTCTGGGCATCTGTTAGGAAAGATTCTTACTCCTGTACCATGGCTTCCTATGCCTATAATATACTCTACAACATCACATTTATTTTTTTGGTAATCGTTAGTGTATGTGCATCCTTATACCTTTTTAGGGTCCTCGCTAGCTCCCCCACCAACCAAAATGACCTCACAAAATCTTTGGTCGATAGTGTTGCTAGATCAATTATCATTACAATATCCTGGACATCTAATATGGGGCTAGGATCTCATGGTGAGAACTCTCGATCGAGGAGTTCCACTTCTCTACCTTCTTCCCTACAAAACCAAAAACCTCTACATATCACTCATGATATCACAGACATTTATCAAAAATCATCTAAATAATATAATATTACTCATACCTAGTTGCCTAGGTCTCTCCATGTTGGCTCTCGCCATCTCCTCAACCACCGAATACCACCTCTTCCTCCTCATCATGATGATGATCTCTCACTCCTATATTATGCCCACCTATCTCAGGGAACCAATATCATATCTCCTCTCTACTATGGTTTTGGTATTTGCCTAAGATGCATGGCCATCTACACCCTAATCAGTGTTAAATATCCTCCTATGGGCCATCACATCTTACATGCTCTAATCCATTGTGTTGGCTGCCCCACTCCTCCTTCGGTACTCAACCCTGATCATCTTGTGCTCTGTCATTTAATCATGTGTTTGTAGATCCTCTGTCAGATCCCTCTTTTGACCTGCTAACTGATATAATATATGGTAGGCCATGAGCATCCCTAACACATTTACATTGTCACCTACCTGGTATATTTGCTGCCCATATCCTACGATGTCTAAGTGTTGGTACCCGAACCTCTGCTCCTACAACTTCTCTGGCATGATGATGTTTGTAGGGTGGTAATGGTGGTATCACCCCTAGCGTTGGCCATCTAAAGTGTCTTGAAACTCTTTCCCATTGTGTGTGTCTCCACCCAATAAACATAATGTCTCGTAATACGTCCCATGGGCCCCTAGATAGGTAATTTATGTCTTATTTTACCGATGATCCTCTAGTATTTCTTTTCAATTTTGCTTCTTCAAAGTTCTTATAGCATGGATTTCCCCCACACATGGCAATATGAGTGACACTATCAGGTACACATTGGTGGGTATATTTCATTTCAGCTAGTCCTTTCAACATTCATGCTTCTATGAAATTCCCCACTCCTATTACAAATTAATGCAAGTGGTACAAAAAATCAAATAAATTCAAAACTATTGGAGGGTTTAAGGCTACCTCCTGATATAGATGATGACAGTATGGGCAAAAGAAAACCCTCTCCACTACGAGATTGATGACTTGCACAAAAATGAGAAGCTAACATAAAAAGGATTAATAAAATAAGATGGTGGGTTTCTTGAAAAGGTTAGTCCCATGAAAGTGACAGCTTCCTAGGATAGATGTCAACCCATGTTTCATAATAAAGATTGATAAATGATAACTGATGGAAGGATTCATATAATAATTTAAGACAAAGATATGATGTAAGATAAAAATCTTGAAATGGAGATCTAGTGATGTGAAATGTTGATAATAAAACCAAACTCATGAGCAGGTCGACGGGGACTTGGGTCTGACAGGTACTGTCGATGGTGACCAGTGTAGGGATGATAAAGATAGATCATGTTCTGAGGTGTTGGTTCTAAGGTAGATAAATTGGTGGGAAGAGATGATGTAACTGGAAGAAAAACTGATGTGGGATCTGGTAGAGTCGATGGTGACTGGTCTGGGTTGGTGGCAATTGGGTCCAGAAAAAATAGATTAGGGTTGATAAATAGGTAGGTGACTAAAAAAGATTGATCTACATAAGGAGAAGCTATAGAATATAAGCAAATGAAGATGGAGACAAAGAACAAGAATAACACAAGGTGGGTTGACGGCAACCTGATCGGGATTAAGAATTTGGCAAGCTTGATGGATGGGAAAAGGGGCATGTAGAGGATCTTGGATGGATGAATGGATGGGAAGAGCTCCATGGAAATATGTAAAATAGAAGCAATAGATTAAAAAGATATCTCCATGTAAACTTTAAGACATACAAAACTCAAATGATAGCATGTAAGGAGTGCCAAGATTAATTTCAGTCGATGGAATTAGCTCCAAGGAAGAGGAAGGAGGCAACAAACAAGCAAGGATACCAGAGATCTATAAATTTTCAGCCATTTGAAAGGAGGTGGAGGTGTTTAAATAGGGTTGATGGGGGACTTGGATGAGTCACTGGTTGATTATGCAAAAATGGGAAATAATAGCCTAATATAATGCAAGTTTACAGTGAATAAACGAATAATGAAATATAGAAATTAACCCAAGAAACTAAACAATGAAATAATTAAAGTGTTTAAATACAAAGAGGGTAGGCCATATCCATAAAGCTGATTTGAAGAGTCTATTGGGATCCTTAATCAAATAATAATAATAATAACTGAATAATAACTAATAGAACCAATGACTTACATGAAGGTACTTAAGGTAATTTATCAGAACTAAGCATGAAATTTAACTCAAATAGGGCGCTTAAAGGATGTCTATATTCTGCATGGGTTGGTACTCTGGCCTGTATTATAGCTTACCCTAAGTTTTCGATGAAATTTTTGAAAGAAAACCAAAGTCCCGAGAAATGGCCGTTAAAGATGTCCTCGACATGCATGATTTTTAATCGCATGTATGATGCGACCTAAAGGTCACTAACGAGCATTATAAAACCTCTTTAAATCATGCAATTCTTACCTATGGTCAAATACCCCATAGCAAAGCATCAAAATGCCCTAAAGAAGAAATGATGCATAAGGGTTTCGAACTATCCTTAGCCACTACAATAATTGACTTACAATTGATCATTGCACTACATCTTAGACCAAATGTAGTTCTATGTGTGTGTGTAGAATTGTGCCCTAGGTTTCTCTTGTGTGTGTCACACCTTCAATTAGTGAGTCAATAACTTCTAGATTTTAAATGTAAATAATGTGTGCATGGAAACAATAAACTACCCTCTCATGAAGTGTGATGAAAAATAACTAGCCTTTATCCCTTGTGATCGAGCTAGATGGGTGTAAATGGAAATATAGATGCCTTGATGGATGCAACCTTAGGTGGTGATAGCTTGTGCTTAGTGCTTGGTTCCTTATTATGATCACATAACTTTATATTTGATATGATTCCTTTGCTCATTGAATTTTGTACTTAACCCCAAAAAGTTTGACTACCAAAAATATAAGATGTTCAAATGACTAGAAAGGGGCCCAATTAGTGCAAATAAAATATAAAGAGGATAGGGGCACTCAAAGGGGACAGAAGCATCTTGAACTATTGTCTTTGTTGGGCACTCTATTCTAGAATGACAAATACCAAAAGTTGAAAAGGTAGACTGAGCAAGTAAGACTGCAAGACCGAAATCAAAGGCATAGAGAACACAAAGGTGGCCAAAGACATGGGTTAATTGTTACTTTTATTAAAACTTAGGAACCCACATGAATAGTAGTATGTGATCGAGACTAGATAATTACCCAACGGTGTGTGATTTTTTGTTTACATTTTACCCCCACTTTATGTTGGTGAGAAGAATGCTTAGTAACATAAAGTAGATAGCAAGATGTTTTTATAGGTATTCTCTTGTTCAATTCAAGTTAATGAGTTAGCTACTAAAGAAAGTACACAACTCATAAATGATGGAGGGTTTATGGTACCTCAAAAGCGTGATATGATGGATACATGCGCAAAGTAGAAGATGGATCTATGTTTCTATAACCTAATAAACTTCAAAATAAAGACACTAAGTGGAAAATAGATTATATAGTTTATGCGGTGGTTTCCCAACTAAGAGGAACCAAGAAGCATTAACTTCATTGGTGCATGTCATTCCCCATTTGATACACAAAAGTAATGTAAATGAAAAATATACTGGGTAGCATGTAGAAACAAAAGTATTACTCAATTTGAGAAATGACTGAGATTAATCTAAAATCTGATTTGATTGAAATAACTATAAAATTAATTGTTACCTAGTTTGGGTCAAACGATGACCCAAACTATGTAAAGGCAGGTAAATTTCAACCTGAGAGGATAGATCTTCAAAATAGGATAAATATGCAGACATGCAGGGTCTATAATCCAAACTGGAAGATGAGGGAGCAAAAGCATGTGGATGTTATAAGGGACCTGGAAAAAGACCCTGTTCTCTGAGATAGAAAGTGCAAAGAAAAGGATAAAGAATAGAGATTTAGTTGGAATGCTTGATTAATAGGACCCTGGTCAATGGTAACTTGGGTGAGTCAATGGTGATTGTAGCAGAGCTAGTTATAGGGATCTAAGGATGAATGCATGGAAAAGGTAACCTGCAAGAAAACAAGCTGAAAAAGAAGGTTTCTGGAGAAGCTCTGAGTGTTGTTGAAATTGATCTGAACCTACAAATTGTTAAATACAAGCAAAACTAAGATAATGTGATAAATATAAAGCAAAGCAACACAGTGATGATAATAATCTCATGAAGGATGATCGTGAGCGATGCAAGCACATTCCAATGTAAATGTTGCAGGAATGCTCAGGCACAAGAGAGAATTCACAAGTCACGAGAAAGCTCTAAAATTCTAATGATTTCATCTCCTTCTCATTATGGAAGGGGAAGAATTTAGTTTTTATAGGGTCGACGGTGACTGGGTTGGGTTGTCACCGACCACATGGAAATTTTCTCCAATGGGGCTGCTTTTGTGATTTTAGTCAATATTTTGGGCACTTAAGCATAGGAAAAGGTGTTTTTAAAGCTTGTAGGTGGGAAGAGGTTTCTTAGGGATGTGTTCGTGGGTAGTTGGAGGATAGAAATAAGTAGGAAAAATCATAGAAAAGTAAGAGGGATGTATATTTAGGATAGAAGCATCCTAAATAGAAAGTCCACTAGGGCATGTGGACATGGATATTAAATAATTAATTAATTAATGGGAATTGAATGGGCATTAAAGGTGATAGGATGATAAAAGGGGAATTTAATTAAATTAAAAGGGCCTAGGTAAGGACCATAGAAAAACATTTGTGTGTAGACAGACAAGGGTATAGATACTAAATTTAGGTGTCTACATTTTCCCCTTTTTGTTGAGTGGTTTGAATGCTAGTAAGCCATGAGAGAAAAATGATAAGGTATGATGAGGATTGATGAAATTTAGATGATGATATCCTCAAATGGGGGATCGATGAGGCCATGGGAAATCAATGAAGTGTTTGAAAAAGGTAGATGATAAAGGATAGGTGGGTGAATAAAAATGGGGTAAAAGAATAACCAAGACAAGATGCCCAAAAATAAAAATGGATTGCAATAACAATGAAAAATATGGCAATGACCTCCAATATCACATCAGTAGAGGATGATTGTGGATATCAAAAAAATATGGGGATACAATGTTCTACGAGCCAAGGAGTGGGTGAAGATCACTGCAATATGGATGAAAGCCACGATGACCAATGGGTCATATGCAAGTCATCAAAATATGCGCAACTAAATGTGAAAAGTATGTGAAATCCTTCATTTATGACGAATTGAGAAAAAAGGTATGCATCCACAAGGGAAGGGGATGAAAAATACGGTTCCCCAATCAAGACACAAAAAAATTGCCGATAAATAAAAATGAAAAAGTGGGTGGTAAAATAATATGCCCCAAAGGGGAAGTAGGTATGGTCGTGAAGGCAAAAAAATGGGAAAATATTCCCCCAAGAGGGAAAAAGTATGGTCAATAAAGGAAAAAAGGAAAAATAAGTATGCCCCAAAGGGGAATAAATATGGCCTCAAAGGAGAACTTTGAATGAGAATATGGTGCCCCCAAGATGGGCACAAATATGGCCACAAGGGTGGACTTTGTGCGTGGATTGTATAGGATCATGAGATAGAATGCCCAAAGGAAAAGTAATAAATGGCCACAAAAAGTGGACTTTAAGAGTATAAACATGCCCAGAGGAAAATATGAATATGGCCACAACCCTAGAACTTTGTGATTAGGAATGCCCGGAGGGGATGTAGATATGGCCACAATGGTGGAATTTGTGATTATATTTCCCGGAGGGGATGTAGATATTGCTACAAAGTGGACATTGAAATTGGATTAAAATGCCCAGAGGGGAAATAGTTATGGCCCAGTAGGACTTTGAATGTATAAAAATTCCTAGAGGAAAACATGAATATGGCCACAATGGTAGACTTTGTGATAAGAATGCCCAGAGAGGATGTATATATGGCCACAAAGGTGGACTTTGAAATGAAAAGGGGAGGATAAAAAAATGCCCAAAAGAGAGAGTATAGATGGCCATAAAGGTGGAATTAAAGGACAACATGATGTGATGCCCCAAGAGAGATGTATAGAATAGGAGAAAAAGCCCAAAATAATTATTGAAATGGGGAATCGATGGTGACACAAGGGGGTTGACGGCAACTTGGAGTTGGTGGCTATATAATTTTGGGGGTCAACTGACGATGCTCATTTTCATGAACAAAATTAACGAGAGAGATCAGAGAGATTAAAGAGAAAAGAAAGAAATGGAGGCCGCATGAGTAGGGAGGAAACACTAGAGGGTGCAGAGTATGGTGAGTAAAAAAACTCACACTTGTTTTTAATTAAATTTATGTTTTATTTATTTTTTTACATTTTTTAATAAAAAGTGGATGACGCCAGGGATGGTTGGCGGTGACCCAGGTGGGTCGACATCGACTGGGATCTTAGGCACATTGATTAACCCCAAAACACGTCAACCCGACATGGGTCAGTGTCAACTAGGGTTAGATAGCAGGATTTATGGTTAAATTAGATTTTGGGTGAAATTTCATGCATTTTGAATGAATTTTGGATTTGGGGATTAGATGTATGCATGTTTTATTTGTGATTGCAGGCCAAGGAGACCCTTTATTTGAGAGACAGAGTGTCATCTTTATATGAGCAGATCATAGGGGATGTGACAGATGTCGAATGGGATTTTCTATCTTTAGTGGGATTAGGGGGATTCAGGTACTACCAGAGGATCCAACAAGATGTGGGATTGATGATTGATTTTGTGGAGAGATGGGATAAACAGATGGGGACATTTTGGTTTAGGACAGAGGAGATGACCATCACCCTGAAGGATATATACCGCATCCTCGGGAAACCTATTTAGGGTGATCATATAGTCCCCATCACAAGTGATATTAAATTGGTAGTTTTGACATGTCTATTTGGAGCCGATGATCCTCATATCATATTTTGTTTAGATGAATTCTCATATGAGCTGAGATATGAGGTTGGGGTACTTCACAATAATTTTATCTATTTATCTATGATGGAAGTATCATGTTATGTATTTCAAGACTTAGTAAGATCTTGGTTTCCATGGGCATTGGCTGGTGTGGTGGTAGATATAGTAGAGCACTAAATAGTATTTTCCTTTGGGATTGCCTTATTGGCTCATGTTTACCACAAGCTATCAATGTACAAGGTTGGTGGTAGATCATGTTTGGATATAGGCTTCTTGCTTCACTACTGAGCCTACAAGGAAATTGTGGTGATCCAGCCATAAGGGCTTCTATGGGTCACTGGAGACCATATAGAGTGTGCAGTGGGATTCCTAAGATGGAGGACCGATCAAGCCTTCGGAGATAGGGGTGAGAGGAGTGTGGAATGGTATGTGGATGGGCTTGTAGAGTTAGATGTCAATCAGATTAGATGGTGGCCATATCGATATTTCCTTACATGGCCAGGGGAAAATGTAAATTTGGTCGGCATGAGATGGACAAGGTGGGTATAGGGGAGATAGCTAGAGATGATTGAGGTCTTATAGTTTGACCGAGTATGATGACATTTTAGATTCATCCAAATGGTGCCTTGATGAGGCTAGAATATGTCTGATTAATGTATAATAAATGATCTCATCCTACTCTCATTTTTAATAAGTTTGATTGCATTGTGTGACTTTTAGTTAATCTGATATGAGTTAGGATGTAATTGTCTATCTTTTCATTGATTGAGGTTCTAATGTTTAAAATATCTAAAATTCCTGACGTATTGTGTGTTTGAATCCAGTTTTATAATAAAGTAGGTCTAATCAGTTGAGGAAATGATGCAGGTGGTGTTCAGTATGTTTTTGATAGCATATGTTCCTACACAGCTTAGTTCCAGAACTTCCAAGCTAGTTCCAAAACTCCATCACACAGTCATCATTTAGTTCCGGAACTTTCGGACTTAGTTCCGAAACTCCAGTATTTAGTTCCATAATTTTCAGACTTAGTTTCGTAACTCTTGGGGATAGCTCTGGAACTCTCACGTTTTTGAGCCTTAACAAATTCCTATGATTCTGGAACTTCTCCAAAGTTCCGGAACCGATGGGAGTTATCTATTCTAACCACATCTGGAGATTTTGCACCTATGACCCTTTCAATCAGGAAAGAATAAGAAGATTTCTGAACGCAGATCCAGAGAGAGTTATCCTATAGCTATCTGATCAACCGTAATCCAACTCAGCATCTATTCTAGGCATGATTTGATTGAGATGGTTGTGATTGTAAAATGTATATAAAAGTAGACCTGCATAAATAGACATATATATAATATAAAGAATCTGATATAAGTTAGATATAGAATAGAGAAGAGATATATAGATTAAGTATTCAGATCTAGTACATTTGTAATTCCGAAGGTTTTATCAATAAAATAGCCGTTCTTATTTGAGAGAATTCTGAGTTGTTAAATCTTGATTCGAGGAGAAGCAAGGGCCCACTCCCCCAAGGACCAAGATATTCATTTATTTGGTATTTATATTTCTTCAGAAAATTTCTTAGATCTGTTAATTTTGTATCATTTTAATTCTTTCAGTTTAACTTTGTTGTATGCTTGTTCCTGCAGGAGTTTAGATAGATTCTTATATTTCTTGCAATTATTTTCAAGCATTCTAAATTGGGTTTGTTTATTTCCAAAAGCAAGTGTGTTTACTTTCAGCAAGTGTGTTTCCATTCTAATTGTTTTTCCATTCTGCACAGTGTGTTTCCTTTCAGCAAATCTTTTAGATCCAGTACATTTGTAATTCCAAAGGTTTATCAATAAAATAGCCATTCTTATTTGAGATAATTCTGAGTTGTTAAATCCTGATTCGAGGAGAAGCAAGGGCCCGCTCCCCTAAGGACCAGGATATTCATTTATTTGGTTTTTATATTTCTTTAGCAAATTTATTACATCTATTAATCTATGTATTGTTTTAATTCTTTTAGTTTAACTCTGTTGTATGCTTGTTCCTGCAGGTGTTTAGATAGATTCTTATATTTCTTGCAATTATTTTCAAGCATTCTAAATTGGGTGTGTTTATTTCCAAAATTTTCAAGTGTGTTTACTTTCAGAAGCAATTGTTTTTTCCATTCTACACAGTGTGCTTCCTTTCAGCAAAGCTTTCAGTGTGTTTACTTTCAACACATTTTCATAGTTTGATTTAAATAAGGTTTTACCAAGAAGTCCTTAAGACATTAAAAAGATCCCCCAAAAAATACAAAAATAACTACAGTCAACTACTTGATCAATGAAATTACTCTTGTTGCATATAGCTTTAGACACACCCTTGGTTTGATATGACATCAACAAGAAGTTGATTAAATGAAGGGAATAACGACACTCATCAATTTTGGCGTTGTTTTCGGGGACCACTAGTTGGAACTTTCTAATTAAGTGTTAGTAAGAGCAACAAAACATGCATCTAGTAGTTGAAGGATCTTCCCTACTATATCACAAAATATATGAGTAAACCAAGAGACTCATAGGGTAGATTCCTTCTAAAAACATATTCACAAGAATTCATAACAACCTATAGTCAAAGTAAGGAAATTGATCACGAATTGGAGGCACCATCATCCCCTGTCAAACAAGAAAAAGAATTGTCACCTTTGGAATTATTAGAGCATTCACCTCAAGGAAGTGGAACTTTTGGGTGAGTTTCGATTCTCAATTGAGTATTCAACCTCCTACTCCTTATTTTTCACATTCCCCAAGGCATACTACTTACCACATTGATTGGGAGGAAAATTCAAAAAATATTTTTAAAATGGCACGAGAAGCTGAGGGAGAGTACCTGATAGGACCTTTACTTATCCAATCCAATTGGGAGATGATGATACATCAATGAAAAATATCTCACCTGCACATTTACCCACATTTAGAGGGATGACATCTAAAAATCCTAACCAATTTTTGTTTGAGTTCAAGGTACTATGTCAGACCTATGATTATAAAATAGATAATCAAAAACTCAATTTGTTTCCATCCACTTTAAAGGATGCAACAATGAGGTGGTTCATGGGATTACCATCCAAATCTATTTGTACTTGGGCAAAAATGGAGACTGCCTTCCTGGATAAATACCAAGATTATTGTAGAGGGAGAAATAGGAAGGAAGAATTCTTCAAAATCAAGCAGGAGGATGATGAAAACATAGAAGACTATTTAGACAGATTCCTCTTTGTTAGAAAAAGATGTGGATTTGTGGTTTCAGAAGAGTTAAGTAAAACCATTTTTCTTAAAGGTTTGGATGATGAATCTAGGGAAGCCCTTAACTTGATAGAAGGTGGAGACATTGATTAGATAAGAATGAATGGAATTAAGGAGATTTGTAGAAGCTATTCCAGAACAAGAGGTGGACCTAGAAAAGGAAAATTAGTGAAAATTTTGAATCTAGATATGAATAAACTAATGGATGAGTTAGCAAACTTTAAAACAGACATTTTAGTGCAATTAACCTCTACTATGGATGGATTACAAGCTAAAGCAAATGCCAAAACTGAACCATTTGCTATGTATTGTCCTAGATGTAAGAAGAAGCATGCACTAAGAGACTGTCCTTTGGATAAAATAGAAATGTGTCTTATCTGTGAATCTAAAGAACATGATACTGATGTTTTTTCTTTACTTATCATTATTAAGAATCATCTTAAACAAACCAGTGCCTCATCTATAATAGAATAATTGAATTTTTTTTAGAGACAACCTAGCCAAGGGTAGTTTATGCCAAGATCAGTCCCTAATCCATGGACGATGCCATGGGTTGCTCAGTCAGTACCACAAAATTGGGGACAACCACCTTGGGTACCTCAACCAACTTGGAACCCTCAAGGTTGGGAAAATCAAGCTTGGTATGCTTAGGGACATCAAAAACCATGGGTTGGTCAAGGAAATCTTATGCTTGGTCACAACCTAGATGGAACCCTAGTAATTATGCTCAAGGAAGAACATATCCAAATCAGAATCAACATGCCATCATGGGATGCCCTACACAAAATTCACAAATTGAGAATGTAGTCAGAACAAAAATGCCAGCATAGCCAGTAGAAAATCCAAGAAAAAAACAAACAAACCCTGTTTATGGAGTAGAACCAGAAAAAATAGTTGATTTACATGTTATGGATTGTAAATACATTCAAACTAGATCTGGTAAAATCATTAACAGTCCACCCCTTGTAATCACTGAAATGACAAAAGAAAATGAAATTCCTAGTATTGGTGTTCCAAAAGAGGATATAGAAAAAAAAGAAAAGGAGCCAGATAGCAACACTACTGAGACTCCATTTCCTGAGAGATTTAAAGAAGCTATAGAAATCAAAGAGTGTGAATTGGTACAGGAATTAAGGAAATTGAATATTGAAATACCATTGTTACAAGCAATTAAGGACATTCTAGAATTGAACAAATTAATCAAAATATTATGTCTGAAAAATCCTGGAAGGAAGAAACAATACCCCAAGACTATCAAAGTAGATGGGAAACTTGTTGATTTATTAGCAGGAAAACTTTTACTCCCAAATACAGAGATCCTATAAGTCCTATTATTTCTGTCTCTATATGTAATAAGGATATACATAATGTTTTGATAGATTTAGGAGCTGTAATCAATGTAATGACAGTAGATACTCTAAAAACATTAGCATTAATGGGTATATAACCTACTAATACCATATTGCAGATGGCAGACCAATCTGTAGCAAAACCAGAAGGAATTATTGAAGACGTGATGGTTATGGTGGAGTCATGGGAATATCCAATCGACTTCCTTATACTGCATCCAAAAGGTAAAACATTAGGTTATCCCATTATTTTGGGTAGACCATGGTTAGCTACAATTGTTGATTTGATAGATTGCAGGTCAGGTGAAATGAAAATCTCGAATGGTAAAAACTCTAAACAAATTTCCTTACATCCTACTGCATGACCTTTTACTGACAATCACGAACACTTTTGGGTTGATTCTCCTTAAACTGATAAACAAAATTTGTCTTCTTTGGCTATGATCACACTGTAGAATCATGTGAGAGAAGTAGAAGAGATGATTAATCCACCATTGGATGAGAACTTGTTGTCCTCGAAGCAATCAGAAATAGTTTCAGAACCTGTGAACTTAGTTTCAGAACCCGTGAACTTAGTTCTGGAACCCGCGAACTTTGTTTTGGAACCTATGGCTATAGTTCTGGAACCACCACATTTAGTTCCGAAACCACGACAACAGCAGTTCTCTTTGATTGAAAATGATTTTGCTCCAGAGGAACGAGAATTCTCATAGGGAGAGGATGAATTAGTAGCTTCAGTTTCAAGTACATCAAGAAGTAGTGAATAATTTCTAGAAAGTAGCAGTGATGAAGAATTTAACCTGCAAAGAGATAAGTATCATAATTCTCATTACTATTCTTTTTCTAGTATTTTATCTCAAGGAAATTTTGGAGATGTTGTTACATACCATATGTTGTTACCACATGCATGTCCATTAAATACTTTAATGAAACCCTTTCCACAAATCAGTTCATCACATATTGGAACCAAGCATGTTGAAATTCAACCAGGTAAAACTTTAAACATTAATAGTTGGTTAAAGAATGATGAAGAAGCTAAATTGTTTGATGTTCTAAAAAATAATACTAAAGATTTTTCTTGGGATTACAAAGATGTGAAGGGGATTCATCCAAGTATCTGTACTCATCACATTTATAATGAAAACATTAAACCAGTTAGGCAGCCTCAAAGAAGGATTAACCCAGCTTTAAGGGATATATTCAAACAAGAAATTGAAAAACTATTACAAGTAGGTTTCATCTACCCTATCTTAGATAGCCAATGGGTATATCCTCTTGTAATTGTTCCCAAAAAGAACGTAAAATGGAGAATATGTGTTGACTATAGGGAACTAAACAAAACCACAATGAGAGATTATTTTCCCTTACCATTCATAGATCAAGTCCTAGATAACATTTCAGGTAAACAGTACTTATCTTTCTTGGATGGCTTTAGTGGGTACAATCATATCAGAGTTTGTTGCTAAAGATCAGGACAAAACTACATTTACATGTCCACGGGGAACCTTTGCCTATAGTGTGTTACCATTTGGTTTATGTAATGTTCTTGTAACTTTCCAGAGAGCTTGTACTTGCAATATTTGATGATCTAACAAATGATTGTGTTGAGGTATATATGGATGAATTCACTGTACATGGAGATACATTTGAAGATGATTTGAGAAATCTGGATAGATTATTAACAATATGTGAACAACACAACCTATCTCTTAGTGATGAAAAGTGTTTGATGATGGTGGATGAGGGGATTGTATTAGGACACCATATTTCAAAAAAAGGAATTCAAGTGGATAAAAAAAAATTAGAATCATTTCATATCTACCTATTCCTTAGAACCCCACAGATATCAAATCATTTCTAGGGCATGTTGGGTAATATAGGCAATTTATAAAGGATTTAAATAAAATTTCTTCCACCATGTTTAATTTGCTAACCAAAGATTGTGATTTTCTTTGGGATGAAAAGTGTCAGCGTGATTTTGAAGAAATTAAAGAAAAATTAATCAGTGCCCTAATATTGAGAGGACGTATTTGGGAAAATCCATTTCATATCCAAACAGATGCCTCAAATTATTCCACTGGTGTAGTATTGGGATAGAAATATGACGAAGGAAATATGTATGTCATTTATTATCTTAGCAAGAATCTTACTCCCACTGAAAATAATTACACCACCACTGAAAAATAATTTCTTGTTGTGATTTATGCAATCAATAAATTTAGACATTACATTACATGGTATAAGATATTTGTACACACAGATCATTCAGCAATTAATTATTTAATGAACAAACCAATGGTTGGAGGAAGAATAATTAGATGGTTATTAATTTTGTGAGAATTTGATATTTCCATTGTGGACAATCCATGAAAATCTAATGTGGTAGCTAATTTTTTGTCAAGACTAACCACCACAGGGGAGAAAGATCCAGTCAAGGATAACTTTCCAGATGAACAACTATTTACAATCTCAGCAAGTACACCATGGTTTGCTGATATGGAAAATTATATTACAACAGGGAAGTTTCCTCTTTCTTTCACTAAGAAAAAAATAAAGAAGTTAATCAAAACCAGTGCACAATTCAAATGGTTAAATGGAATGCTATTTAAATGTGGTCCTGATTTTGTCTTACGTGGGTGTGTAAGAGAGGATGAAATATTTGATATCCTCAGAGCATTTCATGATGAACCAAGTGGAGGACATTATTCATTGAAAAGAAAAGCTCATAAGATACTTGGCATTGGTTATTATTGGCCATCTTTGTACAAGGATGTGAAGAGATGTATCAAGAGGTGTGATCTTTTCAAAGGATGGGACAACCAACTTTCACCAATGAAATGCCTCTTCAACCTCAACTTGTGGTTAAACCATTTGAGAGATGGGGATTGGATTTTGTTGGTCCCTTTAATCCTCCTTCATAAGGGAAGGAATATATTATTGTGTGTACTGACTATGTGACAAAATGGGTAGAAGTGCAGACATTGACAAATGCAACTGAGGAAGCAGTTGTTGATTTCCTTTGGAACAGAATTATGATAAATTTTAGAGCACCAAGGAGCATAGTTTCATATCAAGGACCACAATTCATGTCTAATATGATCCAATATTTCACAAGGTATTACTAAATCAATCATAGGAAGTCATCTCCTTACCACCCATAGTCAAATGGACAAGCTGAAGAAACAAATAGAGAATTGGAGAGAATCCTTACCAAAATAGTTGAAGCTGGGAGAAAAGATTGGGTAAAGAGACTACCTGTAGCTGTCTGGGCTTATAATACAACTTGGAAAACTACAACAGGGTTTTCACCATATGAATTAGTCTATGGGAAAAATCCCTTGTTGTCTATAGAGTTTGAACTTCAAACATTAAGGACAACAGTAAATGTGGGAATTAAGTTGAATATAACTCAAAAAGAAAGAATCCTTCAACTCAATGAGTTGGATGAATTAAGGTTGGAAGCACTTCAGCAGACAGAGATAATTCAAGAGAAAAGTAATCAATGGCATGACACACATATCAAGAAAAGGTAATTCAAAGTAGGAGACTGGGCATTGTTGTTCTAATTCTAATTACCAACAATTCAAGGGAAAATTGAGAACCATATGGCTGGGACCCTATCAGATTGAGAAGATATTTGACAATGGTTCTATTTAGTTAATTCCCCTTGATGGTAGCAGCAGAACACTCTTGGTCAATGGACATAGGCTAAAACTCTATAGGAAGCCTCCCACTAAGGATGAATTCTTGAGGAAGATTGAAGTAGACAATGAATTTGATCATATGGAAGAACCCAATTCTTCTAAAATGATCAAATAACTAGATGATAGATCCATAATAAAGGGAAGAAGATGAAAACCAGTAAATGGCATTTTCTTCCCCCAAAATAATAATAATAATAATAATAATATTTTTTTTTTAAAATCTCTCAAAGTTCAATTGAAAACCAGCAAATGGCAGTTGACCTCTTTTTGGCTAGTGCAAATAAGGGAATTCTTTTGAATTCCAGCTATCTTATCTAATCATGTTTTGTTCCACTTGTAGGAATGAAAAGTCATCATAGCAAAAGGATTACATCATCAAGGATGGTAATTATATCTTTTAACTTATTTAGGGTTGATTAAATGTTTGCATGTGTGCTTTGACTTAATTTAAAAGTAGGTATGATGAGTCATCTATTTATACATTATGATTACAAGTGTGTAATCATGAAGTTGATTTGGATCAAATAAGTGGTGGCATGGTTATCATTAGTAATAATTATTACAAAAATCAAGTGAAACAAGTTGCAAAGATATTTTGAGAAAGGAGCATCGAATTAAGTTTTTGTTCCACAGCAAAGAACAGAGAATTTGAAATTTTTGTGGCTAAGAACTGAGGTTCTGCAACCAAATTCCTCAGTTCCGTAGCTAAGAAAAAGGGCCTACAACTAATTCACACAAAATCAAAAGAGACAGAACTCAAGCTGATATGGGGATTAAGAAGAAATCAGAACCAGAGGACGATTCCCAGTTGCTCGCAGATGAAGAAGTGGCATCCATCTTTGAGCATGCAAGATGGCTAGAGTTCCTGAAGAAAATTTCAAAGCATAATGACGAATTAGTAAGAGAATTTGTCATAAACCTAGAGAAATCTAGGAAAAAGGTGAGAAATATCTTTATTCCTTTTCCTGTGAATACTGTAAGTAATGTGTCTAGAGTGCCAATTGTGCATGTCCCACAACCTTGCCAAGGGGACTTTGAAAGAACTGGTTGAATTCTTACTGCAAGAAGGAGAAATTGAACCCCAGTACATCTATAATACAAAGAAAATCATAAAAGGGGTTAGAAGGGCCAGTTTTTCCAAACCCTTTGACAGGGTAGTGTTTGGGGTAGTGAAATGATTAACCTGTGATGGTCAGTTTGGGTCTGTGGGAAAAGAAGTCCTAAAGATTCTCATATATCTGAAGTATGGAGCCACAAAACCTAAGTACATAATAAACCTTCCAGGGTTTCTTTTTTATTCTATCCATACCATGGCTCAGAGGTATTCCTAGGGTGTTGGGATAATCAGGCATCATGGTCTAATTCATTTAATATGCCAGCACCATTTTTCTATCAAAGAAGAATGGAGAAGAAATTTAGGACAAGTTTCTTGGCAAGTTCAAGAAAAACCCTAATATTATCAGAAGGATAATTCCAGCCCCATTCTCTCCTTTAACTAATCTAGAAATTGATGCCCCTATAAGAGGACAGAGGGAAATGGAAAGATAAAATATACCAAAAAGAAGAAGTTTAGTGAGGAAGATAAAAATAGCAGATCCTTTTGTACCTGTGAAGGAAATTCCTTCTTATGCAGCAACTTCAGGGGAGCCAATATCTATCTCTGACGGTGATAGCTCACTCATGCAAGAGCAAGAAAGAATAGTAAGAAGAAGCTCTAGAAGGAAATCCACTGTTGGGCATGATGAACTTCCCTAGAGAAGAAAAATTCATAAGAAGTCAAAGGAAACCCCAGAGGGAAGAAGTGAGCAAGAAAGGCTGGAAAAAAAAGTTGCTGATATTTTGGGCAGCATGGCCATGACTCCTAATCCAAGTCAAGCTGAAATTGACAAAGGAGAAGAAATATTTAAAGAGTAGGATTTTCAGGAATTGGCTGAACCATCAGTAGTGCCACATGAAGAAGAAGATTTGGTATCCTAGAGAAGAAAAGGAAAATTTCCTTTGATAGAGGAAGAATGCCCAACTCCTCAAGTAATTTCATAGGAAGAAGAAAGAAAGCAAGTTAAATAGGCTTTGTTCTTGTCTAGAGCAGAGCTCGTTATCAGAGAAAAGGATGAGGAATTGGATTTCCTTAAACTTAAGTTAGAACAAAGAGAAATGCTCATTGATGAGCTAACAACTCAGCTTGCAGCCAGGATTGAGGAATCATCAGCAACTAAGAAGCAGCTGATAGAAAAGGAGGAAGAATTTCAGACTTCTAGAAAATAGAGTGTTGTTTCCATATCCTCTGCATAGACTTAGTTGACCTATTTGTCACTCAAAAATCTATGGAATGATACTTACAAGGAGCTCAGAGAAGCCAAAACCTCAAATAAAGAATTGAAGACCAAGATGGAAGAAGAGATGAAGGAAATAAAATAATGGGAAGAAAATTTTTTTATAAGGAGGAAGTAAATAAATATAAATGTCTTGCCAAAATTCATATGGTCTGTATTATGAGTGAGAAATTTCTTGCCTACAAGAGGCCCTCTCCTGCATATAGTGTGTTTTTAGAAGAGTAGTTCACTCGCTGATAGCTATCAAGAATTACATGTGGGCTTCCACATGAACTAAAAGATGAATTTGAATTCATGGCAGCTTAATCTCTCTCCAGCCCTAAGAAAAAAAATCTTCTGTGTGATAGAGAAAAACATAGGATTTATGATCAATTTGTATGTAGGGGAGAGCCAGCTCAATGCATTTGTCTCTATTCTATAAAACCAAATTGCATGGAAGGAAAGGGAATCTGAATTTTTATTGAAAGCTAGCTCAACAAGTCTCTGTATGAGAGCTCATTATGGTAAACCCTCTACCTTCCTCAAACATTTTAGAACTCATGCCTTTGATATGAGATTCAATACACATTACCCTATCATTCTGCAAAAGAGTATTGATGCCTTCACCTCCTATGAGGAGGAAAATTTTGAAGATATTTATGAAGGATGCTCAAAGAGGTGGGAACTCCTTACTATTTCTTTAAAAATAACGGAAGTGACTTCCCCTACAAATCTGATTTTGAGTTTAGAAAGGGAAAAAGCATTATGCACAATAATTCCCCAAGTAAATGAAACCTATGGGAAAATATTGATGGGAATGAAAACAATTCCCCCTCTACTTCTCACCCCCATGTCTCCTTGGAAAAATAGAGAACCTCAAGACCCTACTAAATTTGAACAGTGGGAGAGGAAAATAGAAGCAGCAGCTGGGTACAGTACATCTGAGCTTAAGCATTAGGAAATCTAGTTTTAGCCATTTGATCTAAGCAATCAAATGGAATGCAGAACATATGACCTCACTTTTGAAGAATGAAGTTTGTAAAGGGACTTACAAATAAGTAAGTTTGGTGGAAATGATGAGGCCAGAATATTTATGATTAATGTATAATATATGATCTCATCTTACTCTCTTTTTTATTAAGTTTGATTGCATTATGTGACTTCTAGTTAATCTGATATGAGTTAGGATGTAATTATCTATCTTTTGATTGATTGTGATTCTAATGTTTAAAAGCTCTGAAATTCTAGATGTACTGTGTGTTTGAATTCAATTTTGTAATAAAGCAGGTCTAATCAGTCCAGGAAATGAAGAAAGTGGTGTTCAGTATGTTTTTGATAGCATTTGTTCCTACACAGCTTAGTTCCAGAACTTCTAAGCTAGTTCAGGAAATCCATCACACAGACATCATTTAGTTCTGGAACTTTCAGACTTAGTTCTAGAACTCCAGTATGTAGTTTCAGAATTTTTGGACTTAGTTCCAGAACTCCTGGGGATATCTTCGGAACTCTCACGTTTTTTAGCCTTAACAAATTCCTATGGTTCTGGAACTTCTCTGAAGTTCCAGAACCGATGGGAGTTATCTATTCTAACCACATCTGGAGATTTTACACCTACGACCCTTTCAATCAAGAAAGGACGAGAAGATTTCTGAATGAAAATCCAGGGAGAGTTATCCTAAAACTATCTGATCAACCGCAATCTGACTCAGCATCTATTTTGGGCATGATTTGATTTCATCAGAATCGATTGAGACAGATGTGATTGTAAAATGTATATAAAAGCAGACCTACAGTAGATAGACATATATATAATATATAGAATCTGATATAAATTAGATATAGAATCGAGAAGAGATATATAGATTAAGTATTAAGATCCAGTATGTTTGTAATTCTAAATGTTTAATCAATAAAATAGCCATTCTTATTTGAGAGAATTCTAAGTTGTTAAATCCTGATTCGAGGAGGAGTAAGGGCCCACTCCCCCAAGTACCAGGATATTTGTTTATTTGGTATTTATATTTCTTCAGCAAATATCTTAGATCTGTTAATTCTGTATTGTTTTAATTATTTCAGTTAAACTCTGATGTATACTTGTTCCTGTAGGTGTTTATATATATTCTTATATTTCTTGCAATTATTTTCAAGCATTCTAAATTGGGTGTGTTTATTTCCAAAAGTAAGTGTGTTTCCATTCTACACAGTGTGTTTCCTTTCAACAAAGCTTTCAGTGTGTTTACTTTTAGCACATTTTCATAGTTTGATTTAAATAAGGTTTTACCAAGAAGTCCTTAAGACATTGAAAATATCCCCCAGAAAATACAAAAATAACTACAGTCAACTACTAGATCGATGAAATTACTCTTGTTACATAGAGCTTTAGACACACCCCTGGTTTGATTTGACATCAACAAGAAGTTGTTTAAATGAAGGGAATAACAACACCCATCATGCATCGTGATCCTTTTTTATACATGAGGGAAGAGCTTGATAAAGAGTTGTCAGATCCCATTATGGCAGATCCATTAAAGGAGGAGGTTGTGTCATAGGATGAGGATTATGACATAGGAGTCAGATTTTAGCTTTCCCACTAGATGACCATGATTTGGGTAGCTTGGTTGGCTAAAAAGGGAGGAGATGAGGAGGTTGAGGAGATGGAGGTCCAGGTAAAGGTGGCTCTTGGTGGCAATGGAAATGATGGAGTAGGAGATTCCACAGAGGTGGCATGGTTGCGTGTCGTGGTAGACCAAATGTGGGTGGAGAGGGATCAAACACATGTAGATCGAGACACATCTCTACAGCAGTTTGATGTGGTCACTCAAGAGAGGGACCGAGCTATTCATGATAGATACCACTACCACAAATAGAGGAAGGCCTATAGGGACTGTTTTGGATATTTGTCCACCATTTTGGTGACTCAGTCGTTGAGTGGTGCCCAAGCAGCACCATAGGAGTCGATAAAGGTTACACCTCTCGACATGATTTATATGGATAGATATATAACACTAGCCGCAAATGCTAGATATTACAAGGGTATCTTGCTCAAGAAGTTTTCGAAGACATTGCGCTACTAGGAACACCTATGAAGGACACCAGCAGGTGGAGAAATTTTTTTGAGGAGTACGGTGAGTGTGGCACAGACACAACTAGAGGGGTAGGCCACAAGGGTGGTGGTTATGCACAGGGGTTAGGTGTTGTACCTGCCCTTGGAGGAGAGGGTTAAAGGGTTTCAGATATACATTTTATAGATTTTGATAGCATCTATACTTTGAGAGAGGGCCTTTAGAGGCTAGATATGATGTATTGATATATATTTTGATATGTGTGTGTGTATGTGTGTGTGATTTTGTCGTGTATTATTATGTTTTCATTTTGTGATGTGATGAATTTAATATGAGGTGATGACTTTATGTATGATGTTGTGATGATGGCTTTTAGGTTAGAGGTTATGATGATGTAATGGAATACATATTTGTTTTATATTTGATGATGATGGTGAAATAAATGTATGTAACAGTTAGTTGGTTACTTTAGATGTGCATGTGTATGGATAAAATGATGATATAAATGTGTTGTGTGTTATGATAATATGTTTTGTGTTTGAATTTGATCATGGTGATTAGAATTTATAGATAAGATGTGGTGAAAAAAAATTGAAAATGGATGTGATTAATGATGAATATAAGTAAGAGTAAATGTGTTTTAGGATAGATAGATAACTTATAGGTGATTGAGATAAAGAAATATACATTTGTAACAAAGCGAAGTAGGGATGAGAGATAGATGTGATAGGATCAAGGATCGAACGCAACACAATGGTGGTGATCTATAGGTATGAATGACACTACATCATATCAAGGAATGTGCAAGGATAATATGCCTCTAATCACATTAGAGGTAAACAAGAAATGGATCCAGGTAATGCAAGGTGCATGTGAATGAAACAAATGTTAGTATGCAACCAATGACAGTTAGTCATTCCAAAGATCACAAGGAAACATGCATGAAATTATCTCATAAACCAAATATCAACATGACAAAGGGGTTTGAGATGTAACTTGTACACGAAAAGAGGGTTTCTCCAAAAGTGGTGTTCCCTAAAACAATGCCCCAACTCTAGGAAGGGGAAAGAGTAAACTAATTAATGTGGGAATTCTGCTAGAAGAAAGGTTGATCAATGTGGGAAGCTTTCTTAGGATGTTAATAAGATAGAAGGTTGATCAATGTAGGAAGCCTTCAAATTCCATACTAAAATAGTAGCCATACTTCGAGGGGTATGGTCTAATTTTTACATAATAATATATGGCAAGAATAATATAAGATATTCGTCCTTCGAGGGATTGGTCTATTTATTTGATTTTTCTTTTGACTTTAATTTGCATGCTTTTCTTTTTTTCTTTTTCCTTTACATGAACAATTTTCCTTTGAGGGAGCATTCTATTTTTGATAAATTTGATTTTTGACAAGAGGCATCCATGGATTTTGATTTTTTACATGGGGGAAAGTTGGGAATAGCTAGGTAGACCACTTAACAGGGGAAAATGGATGTACAAGAGACACCCCTGGACCTTTTGCATGGTTCCAATATTTGAATAAGAGGGTGATGGATGTAATTACCATAGATCTCTCACCAAGAAGGGAGAACCTATTTATAAAGGCTATGCTACGAGCAGATCTGTGGTGCCCGTATTTAAGGTCACATCTAGGAAGTGACGATAGACCACATAATGCCAAATCATCATGATGAGAGATGGAAGGGGCTAAGATGGAGGAATGATCCAAAGATATGACTAAATTCCACTGGTAGAAATTCTAATAATAGAATGGTCACATGTGCAATGCGTTTAAGCGGTTCCACTTCTAGTTTACCATTAAAGGAGGCCAATCGATAGGCTCTCGACCCATACTTATGTGTAATAATGTATGGTCTAATCTAATTAGGGGATAACTTTCCACATTGGCTCCTTTCTAAAGTGGTGACATTCTGATGACAAGGTCATCGATGTTAAAATCACATTAGGATAGGATATGAATAGAGTTGTAGACGAGTAGAGATGGAAACTATGCATTCCACTAAGGAAGGAAAATATGTGTCCCTAACGAGACAAAGAGATGGTTATTTAAGATGAAAGTATGATGCCCTAAAGGGGAACACAAATATCACCATGAAAGTGGACTTAGGATGAGAGTAAATGGTCCCCCAAGAGAGGTTTTTTCCAAATTTCTCATTCATAATGAATTTGATGAACTAGCTACTAAAAAAATTAGCAACTCGGAAGTGATAGAGGGTTTATATTACCTCGGATGTGATACGGGTGCTAGATGGTTGATTCTCGTTGTAAATTGATATACCTGTAAAAAATAGAACAAAGATGGCTTAGATATATATGTGTGTGTGTGTGTGGGGGGGGGGGGGGGGGGGGTTCTTGACAATGTGGTTCCAAGAAGTTATTAGCTTCCTTTCATGGATGTCAACCCCAATTTGTTTAGAAAGAGTGATGTAAAGGATGAGATTGCAGAAGAAACAAGAATATCATTGATTTTGGAAAGATGGCAGAAATTGATATATAAGAACTAATTAAATGAAAATAACTGTAAATTTATTATTACTTGGTCTGGAAAGATGGTAGAAATTTATCTAAGAACTAATTAAATGAAAATAACTATAAATTGACTGTTACTTGGTCTGGGTCGACAATAACCCAGAATGTGCAAAGATAGGTCAATAGTGACCTGGGAGGGCAGATCTGGACTGTAAGATGGATATGCAGACCTAAAGGGTCTAAATTCCAACTAGAGGATGATAGGAGCCTACGTATGATGTGAGTAATCTGCAGGAAAGAACGCAGAGACAGAAAACCCCAGGAAATGGTTGAAAACAATAGTAGAATAAGTCTATTTGGAAAACTTATCCTGAGTTGATAGTGATCTGTCATCACCAATCCGCCACTATGATAATTCTTCACCGGGAACTCCTCGTGCTATGATTATTTACTAATGCACCGCCTTTAGTTTGGTGGATGTAATCTAGAAACAAAACAACAACATAACACAAGAATACCATCGACTATGATAAGACAGAATGATGACAAATCTGATATATCAAAGTAAATTATAATATTAACATGAAATTGTTACAATCTCACCCATGAGGTACTTCAATTGTTATTGACTTCACTTGCCTTTCACCAAGACTATGGGAGAAACTTTACAATTACACCTCTTCATGGCTTCTTCAACACACCTTTAACTGATGGCTTCCTTCGCACACTTCCTACAATATTTCTCACTACTTCCTTCTATGCTAAATGAGGGGGTGTGGCCTCTCTATTTATAGAACTTCCAGGATTATCCATCTTATCTATAAGATAGGATAAGAAATCCACTCTGACGAATCATATTCCATACCTTAACTCTTATGTGTACATATAAGCTTATCTTTTAAATATAAGATAAACCTTATCATTTTACATGGGTTCCACATTTTTAGAATTTTTAAAAATAAAATACACAAAATATTTATGACCTCACTCCTTGTCCTTATTACCAATATAATATTTCTAATTCCTAATCATGTAGACCCTACTTCTCTAATTACCCAAACTTTGACATTTTAACATTACCGGACCACTTACGACAATTATTTACTTTTTACAACATTCCTATTGTACTTTGATTGTTACCGTACTCCACATTATCGGTGGCACCGTACTAACGGCGCAGTTATCTTCTATCAGACGCTACTACTGATTATACTTAACAACATCCTATTCCTAATACATACATTAATGAAATAGAAATTACGGAGGAAAATTTTAGTGTCGACATCTTCCCCCTTCCTATCTTCTACTCCGTCCTCGGAGTAGACTATTCTGGTGCTTGGAAAATCTACAACTTGTCCTGGTTGACCCATTTCGTAATGGGAGTGCCATCCAATTCCTCCAGTCAGTACGTATCATTTTCATGCATAGCTACTATTTTGTAGGAGCCCCATCCATTTTGGAAGAAATTTTCTGTCTTCTTTTTTTGTATCTAGAATCATATACTAGAACCAAATCATTCACATGAAATGGAGACCAACGGATTTTTTGATCAAAGTATTCCTTCTACTTCATTTTCTTCTTATGGCTTGTATCCTTTGCTATTTCCCTCATTTCCTCTAGCAAATGAAGATGTACCAACCTTTCTTTTGCTGAATCACTTTCATCCATCCTTTCATTTTTCATAACTCTCAGAGTGGAAATATCAAACTCAATAGGAAGAACTGGATCAATGCCATAGGCCAACTGAAATGGGGAGTATTCCTGTTGCTGACTTTGATGTTGCCCTATATGCCCACAATGCTGCATGAATCCTTTTATCCCACTTATGTACCTGTAAGGCTACATCTTTTGCTAGAATTTTACACAACACAAAATTTGTTCGTTCCACCTATCCATTTGTACTTGGCTTGTATGGTGTTGCCTTCTTGTGCTTAATAGAAAATTTATTGACTAGGGCTTCTACTACCTCATGAATGAAGTGGCTTCCTTTATCTGTTATAATTTCTAATGGACAACCAAATCTGGTGACAATGCGTTCATATATGAACCTTGCCACCTCATCCATGGAAGTTTTTTTCAATGGCCTAGCTTCAACCCACTTGGTTAAATAATCTATGATGGCAACTACAATATACTTATTTTGGCGTGAGGTAGTTGGAAGTGGACCTACAATGTCTATTCCCCACTTTTCAAAGGGACCAAGTGGAAGAATAGGGCATAATGGAGCTGATGAAATCTTACAGTTACCATGTGTTTGACAAATATCACATGTCTTACAATAATTATAACAATCTTTAAAAAGAGTGGGTCAGTGATAACCTACATCCAAGATCCTTCTTGCTGTAAGTTGTCCAGAGAAGTTCCCTCCACATGTACCATTATGGAATTCTTCTAGCAGTTCCTTCCCTTGATCACGTCCAACTGCCCTCTTGTACTGTCCATCAGGTCCTATTCGAAATAATACTCCATGCAGAATAGAAATATGGACGACTGGCTTGAGTAATCTTTCTCTTAGTCTTTGCATTGGCACCATCAGGAAACTTGAATTCATTCAGATAATTCCAAATATCTATGTATTCACTAGGGATTGTGTCAAGGGATAACAATGTTGCATCGGGGGAAATCATCATCATCACAAGATGATCCTAAACCATCATAGGCTCGAGAGAGTGCATCTGCATTGACATGCTTCTTTCCTGGCCTATCTATAATATCAAATTCAAATTTTTTGTAGCAAAATTATCCATCTTGCTATCCTCCCTAATGGGCTAGGCTTATTTATAATATATTATAGAGCCTGATGATCTGTTACAACTAGAAATTTTTTTCCCTAGCAAGTAATTTCTAAACTTCTTTACAGCAAAAATGATAGCCAGAGCCTCTTTTTCAGTTACAGTATAATTTACCTCAACACTGCTCATTTGTCTGCTCCCAAAGTAAATTAGATGTTCATTCCCATTTTCATCCTTTTGGCTCAAAGTACTTCCTAGTGCTGCATCTGAGGCATCAATGTACACAATGAATGGCTTGCTCCAGTCTGGATTCTTTAAAACAGGTGAAGACACCAGGGCTTCCTTCAGTTGTCCAAAAGCTTCATGTGCCTTATTTCTTGGTTCATAAGTAACATCCTTCTTGAAGAACTAGGTTAGTGGCTATGCAATCTTTGAGAAATTCTTGATGAACCTTCTATAGTAACCCACATGGCCTAAAAATGATCTCAACTTACTTCTATTCATAGGAAATGGTAAATCTTTGATTTTTGAAACTTTATCAGGATCAGTACCAATACCATCTCTGGATACAACATGCCCTAACAAAATGCCTTTAGAACATCCAAAGACACACTTTGTCGGGTTTAGTGAGACTTGTGCTTCATCTAACCTTTGAAAGGTTGTCTCCATTTGGTGCAGGTGGTCCACCTTGCTCCCATAGATGTAAAAATCATCCAGAAATACTCTGATGAAGGTCCCAATGTAGGGTTCGAACACCCTATTCATCAAACGCTGGAATTTTGCTGGAGCATTACACAACCCAAAAGGCATAACTCTATAAGCAAACATTCCCCAATGAGTGGTGAACGTAGTCTTCAGCTGATATTTCTCTGTTATACGAACTTGGTTGTAGCCGCTATATCCATCAGCAAAACTATAGCACTCCTGGCCAGCTACTTCGTCCAAGATTTGATATGAAAATGGAAGAGGGTAATGATCCTTCTTTGTTTCCTTATTGAGCTTCCTGTAATCAACACAAATGCGTATCTTCCCATTCTTTTTTATTGAGATCACAATGGGAGAAACCAATTCTGAATTCTCCACATCAAATATGAATCCTGCATCAAGCAACTTATCTATTTCTTCTTTTAAAGTCTTGGAAAAATTAGGATTCATTCTATATGGCATTTGCTTTATGGGCTTAGCACCATCTACCAGCTCAATACAATGTTCTACCCAACTTACTTGACGGAGTTCCTTGTAATCAAAAGTGAATAGGTGTATGTACCTTCGAAAGAGCTGGAGGTAGGATTCCTTCTCACTCTCCATCACAGCATCACCAATCTTTATTTGTTGGAGATGATCATCAACTTCTTCTTTAGATAATTTTATGGGGTCATGAGTTGGTGTGACTGGAAGGATATCCATGACTGAAACATCAACCTCACTTTCTTCATCTTCAGTGTCTACTTCACTGGTACTAGAGTAATCAGAGGATGTCCAATCATCATTTTCATCACTTGAATCCACAGGTTCTACCTTCATGATGTTGAGGGATCATGTTTATCTTCACCCTCTCTCTACCACGTCCAAGTGTCATGAAGCCTTCATTCTAGTAGTTTCTTGCATGAACTCTCCTTAGCCATGGTCTTCCCAGCAGCATTGTGTACGCAACAGTACCATTTTTCATCACCTGAAAGTCTACCACACATACAACACCCATAACAGATATTTCTACATTTGAAACTACACCTTCTGGTTTAGTTTTTCCCTTATTTAATGACCTTAACATAAGTGTCGAAGGGCGATCAATTTTTAAACCCAACATATTCATTACAGACTCGGTCATTACATTAACTGCAGCACCTCCATCAACTAAGACATCATGAATTGAAATACCATTACATAATACCTCGGCTTGTGGAGCATAGGGATCTGCCTCTGCCTCCAAAACAGGGACCTCAACCTCCTTTCTTCGTCGAGCATTGAGTCCACTTCGCAGCTCCCGCCTCTTCTCCGAAGACATAGCCAAGAGTTGACCATATGTAATATTTGCAGGCCTTTTGGACAGATCTTCCAAGATGGAGTATGGTCCTTGCCCCTGTGAAATCAGAAAATCCTGCACACCCAACTTTCTTCTCCTATGTTTCTTACTAGTTTCTCCTTTCATCTTCTTAGGATCATTTCCATCTTGATTATCTTTTTCTTTCTTTCTTTTTGTTACAAACACATCTACTTCATTATTTCTGATCTTATCTACTACATCAAAAGAATTCACAGGTGCTTTTCCTTTATCATTATCTCCTTTACCAGATGTAGAAGCTCTATCTGGACAATTATACTTATAATGACCCTTTTTATAACAACCATAACATACAACTTCAGAAATATTTCTTTTTGGACCTTTATCTCCTCCCTGAGAACTAAATTCTTTTCCTTGAAGAAGATTAATAGTTAACTGACCCATCTTTTTGAGCAGGTCTTCATACTTAGTAGATGTACTAGGAGAAATATTTGTGCTCACCGGGAGTGGTTGTGGATTCTGGACCAAAGGTTCTGGTGTAGGCTCTACTTTAGCAACAATTTCTTTGGGCTCCTCTTCCATGCTTTCTTCTTGCCTTCTTGCAATCTCCTTTGCTTGTTCAATGGTAGTTGGGCAGTCATACTTCACTTGTTGTCTGATCTCTGGCTTCATCCCAAGAATGAAGTGCTTACATAGGATATTATCCACGTCATTCATCAACCCATCCGCTAATCCTTCCTTCTGGATCTGGGCATCGAGCTTCCTCCTTAGCTCTAGAACATGAGCATGATAATCCCTTATCTTCTCCTTCTCTCCTTGGGATAGCTTTGTGATCTCGATCATGAGATCTGCATATTTTTGTTGTTCACCAAATTCTTCAAGAAAACTTTCAGTTAATAAATCCCATGAATTTTTTCACATTATCACCTAGTGTTTCAAACCACCTAAGTGTTGAACCATCCAAAAAGGTAGAAAAAAATTCAGTCCATTGTTCCCTTCTTATGAGGCCATTACAAATACAAGATCGTTTAAACTCTTAAATGAAAGAAGAAGCATCTTCATTAGATTGAGCTAAAAAAACAGGAATCTTTCCCATTTTCAAAAGTAACCACCATGAAATACCAACCCACAAGTACAATCAACAAGACTTATGTGCACAAATAATTGGAATCATTGTAATAGAAAGTGACTTTACACCTTTCTACAGTAAAATAGAAATGACCACGGTAAACTATGGTAAAACTTGACTTACTGCGATAAAAACTGACTTTACTGTGGTAAACACTATTCACGGTAAAAAGTGAAGTTACTACTGGTAAATACTATTCACGGTAAAAAGTGACTTTACTGTGGTAAATACTATTCCCAGCAGAAATGACTTTACCATGGTAACTACTATTCACGGCAAAAATGACTTTACCATGGTAATTACTATTCACGGCAAAAATGACTTTACCATGGTAACTACTATGCACAGTAAAAACAAGGTTACCCTCCAATTAATTTTTGACTAAGTGGAATATCTCTCCAGAAAATCCACCTAACGAGGAATGGTCCCGGCAACGGAACCAAAATGTCATCACCAATCCAGCCCTATGATAATCTTCATCGGGAACTCCTCGTGCTATGATTATTTACTAATGCACAGCCTTTAGTTTGGTGGATGTAATCTGGAAACAAAACAACAACATAACACAAGAATACCATCGACTATGATAAGACGGAATGATGACAAATCTGAAATATCAAAGTAAATTATAATATTAACATGAAATTATTACAATCTCACCCATGAGGTACTTCAAGTGTTATTGACTTCACTTTCCTTTCACCAAGAATATGGGAGAAACTTTACAATTACACCTCTTAATGGCTTCTTCAACACACCTTTAACTGATGGCTTCCTTCGCACACTTCCTACAATATTTCTCACTACTTCCCTCTATGCTAAATGAGGGGGGTGGTCTCTCTATTTATAGAACTTCCAGGATTATCCATCTTATCTATAAGATAGGATAAGAAATCCACTCTGACGAATCATATTCCATACCTTAACTCTTATCTGTACATGTAAGCTTATCTTTTAAGATAAGATAAACCTTATCATTTTACATGGGTTCCACATTTTTAGACTTTTTACAAATAAAATACACAAAATATTTATGACCTCACTCCTTGTCCTTATTACTAATATAATATTTCTAATTCCTAATCATGTAGACCCTACTTCTCTAATTACCCAAACTTCGACATTTTAGCATTATCGGACCACTTACGACAAATATTTACTTTTTACAACATTCCTATTGTACTTTGACTGTTACCGCACTCCACATTATTGGCGGCACCGTACTGACGGTGCCGTTATCTTCTATCAGACGCTACTACTAATTATACTTAACAACATCCTATTCCTAATACATACATTGATGAAATAGAAATTATGGAGGAAAATTTTAGTGTCGATAGATCTGACTGATTCAGAGATGACTGTAGCATAATTGGATGAAGACAAGGATTAATGGATGAGAAACATAACCTGTAATTAAAAATTCTAAGGCGAAGGTTGTTGGAGCAGCTCTTAAGTGTTGTTGTTGATGGTCTGATCCTGTAAGAGATTAAATACTGAGAAACACCCAGATAATATGATAAAAAGCTAAGTAAAGCAACATGATGATAACAATGAACCTCATGATAGATGATCATGAGTGAAGCAATGTAAACACATTGAAAAGATGTCAAGAATATCTAAAGATGTTTCGGGGATGTTCGAAGGCATGGGGAAAGATGCTCAAACTCAGTGCAAGAAATCCTGAGAAGTTGCATGCATATAATTTCTAATGATGAATATTAGTAAGAACCCACTCACTGTTATAGAGGTTCGATGGTGACTAGGCTAGGTCGACACCGATTGTGGGGGAAAGTTTCCCCACTGGGCATGATTTTTTGTGCTTTTAACAGGCATTTTTGGTGATTCTTAAAGAATAGAAGTGAGTGCTTTTAAAAAACTGTAGGCGGGATAATTTTTCTCGAGGATGAGATTTAAGGGTAGTTAAGGCATAAAAATAGATAGGATAAAATCTTGAAAATCAAAGGAGATGTGCATGTAAGTATAAAAGCATCCTGAAATAGAAGGTTGGTTAGGGAAATGTATCAGGATTAATTAATTAATTTTATAGGCATAAATATTGATGTGGATGGGATAATTGGGCATGTAAGATATTAAAATGATTAATTAATTAATGTTGCTTAATTAATTAATGAGGATTGGATGAGGAATTTAACTAAAGGAATGGGGATGATTAAATAAATATGTGCATGCGGGTGATGATGGTATATATATTGAATTTAGGTGTCTACATTTTGTCCCCTTTTTGTTGAGTGGTTTGGGCTAGCAAGCTCATGAGACAAAAACATGATGAGAGTTGGATAAGGATAAAACTAATTGATGATGAGACTCCCCCTCAAACAGGAGATCGATGACGATCAAGGGAAATGATGACATGTTTGAAAATGGTAAATGATAAAGGGCAGGTGGGCGAAGAAAAGGATGGGTGAGATCATAATCAAGGAAAGATGCCCTAGGAAAAAAGGATTCACAATAATGATGGAAAACTAAGGCGATGAATCCAATATCACATCAATAGAGGAAAATTATGGTCTCAACGGAGATTTTCTACAATGTTCTACGGACCAGTGAGTGGGTGAAGATCACTGCAGTATGGATGCAGGCCAGGATGACCAATGGGTCATAGGAAAGTCATCAAAGTATGTACAACTATATGTGAAAGGGTATGTGAAATCCTTTGTACATGAGGAATTGAAGCGAATAGGAATACATCTACAAGGGATGAATATGAATGATATGGTGCCCAATGGGACACAAAAAAATGTCTGATAAGGAAAAATAAAAAAAAGATTGATGAAGTAATATGCCCCAAAGGGGGAAGGTATGGCCACTAAGGCAAAAAAAAGGAAAAAGGAAAAGTCAAATATGCCCCAAGTGGGGAAAAGTATGACCACAAAGTTAAAAAATGAAAAAGGAAAAGTCAAATATTTCCTAAGTGGGGAAAGGTATGGCTGCAAATGAAAAAAGGAAAACGGAAAAGTCAAATATGCCCTGAGAGGGGAAAAGTCAAGACCACAAAGGTGGAATTTGATGAAAAATAATGGTGTCGCCAAGCAAGGGGGATGAATATGGCAACAAGAGTGGACTTGATATAATGAATGTAATGCCCAAAGGGGAAGATAAATATGGTCTCAAAGGAGGATTTCTTGCATGGATTGGATAGTATTATAAAGTAAAATTCCGAAAAGAGGAGTGATTATGGCCATGAGGTGTGGACTTAGAGATTAGATATGATTAACATGCTTGAAGGAAAAGGAAATGGCCACAAATGTGGACTTAGAGAGTTATATATGCCCATAGGAAGAAATAGTTTAAAATGTTGTCTAAAAAATGCTTAGAGGAAAAAAAGAGATGACCACAAGTGCAGACTTAATGGTCAACAATAAATCATGCCCTAGAAAGGGATGTAATAAAGAGGGGAGAAATCCCAAAATGTTTACTGCTAAGG
This sequence comes from Taxus chinensis, assembly GCA_019776745.2. NCBI lineage: Eukaryota > Viridiplantae > Streptophyta > Pinopsida > Cupressales > Taxaceae > Taxus > Taxus chinensis. The sequence goes on along the minus strand of CM034153.1, from coordinate 656,323,105 downwards.
CCAATTGACGGTGACTGAGGAAAATTGAAGATGACCCTAGGGTTTCAATGGTAACTAGGTGTTGTTGGGCTATATAAACCTGGGGTTCAGCCGACAATGCTCATTTTCACTTGTGAAATTGACGAGACAAAGCAAAGTGAGAGAAGAGAGACTGAGAGAATGGAGGTCGTCAGAGCTGTGAGGAATCACTAGAGGGTGTGAAGGATGGTGAATAGAAAATTTCACACTGGTTTTCATTTATTTTCATGTCTTATATATTTTTCACATTTTTGTAAAAATTGGATGATGTCAAGGGCGGTTTGCAGCGACCCAAGTGGGTTGATGTCAACCGGGTCTTAAGGCAGGTCGATTGACCCTAAAATGCATCGACCTAACCTGGGTCGGCATCAACTAGAGTTAGATTAGCTAAAAATGGATTTAGATGTACTTTAATACACTTTGGATGGATTTTTGGATCAGGGGTTTAATATATGCATGCTCTGTTTATGATTGCAAGAAAGAGAGACCCTATATCTGAGATATCAGGTGTCAACTCTATATGAGCATATTAGAGGGGATGTGACAGATGGCGAGTGGGATCATCTATTTTCAGTTGGGCTAGGAGGATTTAGACATTATCATAGGATCCCATGTGATGTGGGGCTTATGATTACATTGGTTAAGAGGTGGGATAGGTAGAAATGTACATTTTGGTTCAAGACAGGGGAGATGACTATCACCCTGGAGGATGTGTATTTGATTCTCAGGTTTTTGATATAGGGGGAGAAGATAGTCCCATCACTAGTGATGATAGATTGGAAGTTTTGACATGGCTATTCAGAGTCAATGAACCCCACATCAGGTTTTCTTTAGGGACATTTTCCTATGAGAAAAGGTACGAGGCTGGGGAAGCATGCATCCGGTTGATTTGCATGGTGATGATGACATTGTTCTACTATGCTTTGTTGGACTCATGAGGAGCTCAGCTTCCATGGGCATTGACTGGTGTAGTGGCCGATATTGTTGATCACCAGACTGTCTTTTCATTTGGGACCACCCTGTTAGGTCTGGTTTACCATGAGCTATCTAAATCTAGAGTTGGTAGGAGGTCAGGGTTGGATGTAGGATTCTTGCTACATTGTTGGGCTTATGAGGATATTGTTGTGATTTATTATGCGAACTTTAACTACTTCCTAAAATTGAAGAGATATTTGTATTGTCTAGTTTTTTAGGTGATCTAAAGGTCTTACGACGCCCTTTACCCCATATCTCATCCCGCAACCTAACCCTACCTCACCACCTAAAACCTTACACACCTAATGATTCATTAATTACCTTATAATTAATAAATCCACATCTCCAAACCCGCCACCTCATCTCACCACCTCACCATGACCTAGCCCTAACCCTAAACCAACCTAATTAAGACCTATGACTTGGTCCAGACCCACACCCATGACTCATCACCCCTCACCCGCACCAAAACGAGCCTAATAATGACTTGACCAAGCCCACAACTGATCCCTCAGGAGAAAAGGAGGGAAAGATGGCTGTTTTACTAAAAATAGCCACTTTGACCTAACCGACATCGGTTCCTACTCGACCGCCATCAGTTACGTAACCGCCATCGGTTCCCTATTAATGACCTCCCCCAACCAAAAAGAAAGGATCCAGAATTCATTTGGGAGGAAAAAGAGAAGTGAAACAAGCAGAAGAGGTTGCAGAGAAGAGCATCGAGCCGAAGACTGCAACTGAGCAACTGGATCACTGTCACCCTCATTCAAGCATTGGAAAAGACATGAGGATAGCTTCATCAGCTCGCTTTCCAATACCGGATCATCCCAACTACCATCACCACCACATTCTTTGGACCTTATCTTCATCGGGAACTAGTAAGTAGTATCTTGCATGTTTTGAAAATACCATTTCTAGCACTTTTAATTCATAATACAACTAACTTCTATTCAAAGCCCCTAAATCATTTCCCCTACCGATATCGGTTATCTTCTACCAGTACCGGTGTTATAACCGTCGGTTACTCAGTGACCGGCATCGGTCACTATCGATTATATCAAAACCAGCCTTTCCTCTATTGTTTTTAACGAGATACCTAAATTGATTTCACAATAGCTTAATGTTATCATTTGCATTAATTCGTATTAAAAGGGGAACTGACCACCTTTGAAAGGAAGTCTAATATTTCCTGGGCCCAAGGCAGTTCCCTCACTTGTTGTCTAACTAAAATCTAGTGGTCTTGCATTCTTATTTACAGGTAGTCCTTCCCAGACAAAAAGGAGTTCTTCACAATCGATCTGATCTCTCTACGGTACGCGCACACCTTCCCAACATTCAACAGGTATTCCTCCTAGCCCTAACCCTTATCTGTTTCTCAAGAGAATGAAAGGATAGAAGCAACTCTATTCTGGAACTGAAATTCTGTGCGAAACATTTTGGCATGCCCGGTGGGACCCTTTTTCGGGTTTCTTTCTTTCTTGCTTGCTTTCATATAGGGAGCACACTTGCTGTTTGTTTCTGCTAAATATTCACAAAATATTTTGTCATTTTGGTAAAAGAATTTGTCTTTCTTTCATATCTTTGCATTAGTGAAAGTCATCTTCTTTGCTTCATCGAATATCATTTTCGATTTGGGTTTAAAACACGTGCATCACATTCTTGCTTGTTGTTTTTAATTCTAGTGAACGTAGATTAAGTAACAGGTCGTACACGTGGGGGTGATATCCACGGTATTGATGAGAAATTAATCTTACTCTCACTGCACAACACATACCAAATCACATCATAATCAATACAATGGCTCAAACTTCCCCCCTTTCCGCGGTATTCCTCCGCCCGATTGAGGTAGCCTTATGAGCCAAAACAAACTTGACATCTCCCTTAGGTCTTTCGTTTAGGATTGACATCATCTGGCATCTAAGGCATAAGCCCAAAGTGATTAAAAACTAATCCTAGGGTTAGTCTCTTGATTTGCTTGTGCATCTTGCTTGTTTTTTCTTCTGTTTCTCTGTCATACACTGTTTCAGTGATCACTTCAAGACAGTTTGGTAGGTATATTAAGCATTGTTATCCCCAAACCAGCAGCTTCTTACATCCTCTCTTTGCTTCCACAGTGACCGACACCGGTCCTTTACTACCGACATCAGTTAACTGACCGACGGCGGCTACATTCTGACCGACATCGGTTATCTGACCGATATCGGTTACTGTGTTTAACAGTTCTTGACACACCAGCAACCTATCAATTCCAACATTTTGTTGTTGTTTTCATTCCGGATTGATTAAATCCCTGCTGTGTCTTCTTGTCCATGGTTGTTATCACCCGGAAACAAGCTGCAGCCATGGTTTCACATGCCTGTTCCGTGCCTTTACCTGAATCACCCCCTTCACATCCTATGGGGGATCCTACGGATACCAGTAATTTTCCTAAGATCCCTGTAGGAGATAAGGAATTTGCCAAATTTTTGGATGCTAATCCTAGCGCTGTACAATATTATTTGGCTCATACCCCTGACCGTACCCGACGGTCAGCTCCTCGTTGGTATGCCTATTAGTATCGCTGCTCACTTAGCCCCTTCCCCACCTAATAACTCCGCCTCACCATCTTCATCCTTAGTCCCGTCTCCCAGCTCAGCAGCTTCGGTGGTTCATACTGCACCAATTGGTTTTCCTTTCGTTAATCCGGGACCCCACATATCACTACCATCCACTAACCCTACCTCATCTCTCTCACAGACTGTCTCTTTCATAACTTGCTCCCTGCCACCTATACACACGAGCTTTCCCTCACAAGCTCTGCCCACCTTTTCATTTCCACACACTCATCCGGTGGCCTCAACCTCTTATATAGGACACCCTTATTCGGCTGCCCCAACACATTCATCACCATTATCTTATCAACATTCAATCCCACCATTGTCTAGTAGCGGCTCTTGGACCAATCCTCCTCTGTTTACAATGACAACGCCATCATCTAACCCAACCAATGATTTAATCAAACAGATGATGGACAAGATGCAAAATCTTGAGGCTTCTGTTTCAGGAAGTCGTAACACCCTGACATATGAGCAAGTTTGTCGGGAGCCTATTCATCCTTCTGTCCCCCTTCATACATATCCTCCTCAATGGGAATTACTGAAATTTACTCGCTTTAATAGTAAGGAGGACCCCCAACAACACTTGCGATCGTTTAGACATGCCTGCTATCTGATTGCTCATGACGATGCCTTACTACTCCGTACCTTTCCCATGTCCTTATCAGGACCTGCCTTGGAGTGGTACAGTGCTCTAGCCCAGCATTCAATTTTCTCCTTTAACCAGTTAGCCCAATCTTTCTTGGATCACTTCTCCATCAATATTGCCAAGAAAGTATCCATTACCGACCTCTATGCCATCCGACAATTTGAAGACGAGTCTATCGCAGATTTCGTTGGACGATGGCGGGGCCTCATCAACCAACTTACTTATGTCTTACCTCAGGCCGAGCTCATCAAACTCTTTACATGGGCCTGCGCTAAGCACATTTCTCCCACCCTCCAAATTCAAACTTTCCACACCTTTGATGAGGCCTTTACTATGGCTCAGAAACTAGAGATTCGAGCCTTAGAGGAAGAGAAATTGAGGTTACGCAACAAAAGCTCAAATTTCCGGACCCAAGACTCTACCACCAAACCCAACACCACCAATTCTCACACATCGGCTGCTTCAAAATCAAAGGGTGTCGTACACGCTGTGACGGTCAAATCTCAAGCACTGTCTAATACCCAGCCGAAAGCCACCTATAAGTATAAAGCCAAGCCCATCAACTATACTCCCTTGGGAGAAACTTATGGTGTGATCTTAGACAAATTGCTTAAAGCAGGAGCTATCACCTTGCCTCCTGTTAAACCTCACTCCGGGTTTGATTCCACCCGCGCTATTCCTTCTTGGTATAAAGAAAATGACTTCTGTAACTTCCATCGCGTGAAGGGACACAGTCACGAAAACTGCAAGATGTTGAAAAACATAGTGCAGGAAATGGTTGATGCAGGGGATATAACTCTCGATAATCCTAATGCCCCCGCTAATCGAAATTTAAAAATCTTCAACAAACCATTTCCAAACCATGCATCTAACAGTAACACAAATCAAGACACCTTAGCCGAGGAGAAGAGTGTGCATGAGATCCATGCGATTTTCAACTCCCAACCTAGGGCTTCCATTGAGGAAATTTTGAATCAAGCTTCTTCACCAACGCAGGGATTTTCACCCCCTTCTCCTTCATCAGGACAAGAGGACAGTCCCGCTATTCCTTTACCTATAAAGGAATTAACCACCCAGAGTTCTCTTCTCACAAATGAACCTTCTTACACCACATCCCTGCAAGCTTGTGAGCGGATGTTATCTAACTTATCTATTTCCCAAACATCTCCTTCCACCACTCTTGCTGCAACAGAAGAAGGCTTGCCACTTTTTCTGTCACCCTTAGAGGAGAAACCCCTTGAGCCTACATCACCAAACTCCTCAATCATAACGGATCCCCTCGAACATGCCCTCCTACCTATTAGTTCTTCATCACCTAAATCTTTCCAGCGACCGGTTGACCTCTTAGTACCCATTGATACAGTGCCTCATTTACCCCCTGTATCACACCCACAGTGGACCGGAATCACAACCCATCTCTCTTCCATACCAAAGTTCCTGTTCACACGTGAAGAGTGTCATCCCTCAGAAGATAGATGAGCCTTATGGGAGCGCTTGAGTACACCCTGCTCTACTCAAATGCAGATGACTAATCCAGACACCTCTACCATATACCCGAGGTGTTTACAAAAGCTCAAAATGCCTATGTCCTCACCTTCACCCCCCTCATCTCTATCAAATCCCTCAGCCATCTCTATCAACCTAACCAAGCCTTCCCTTATGCTTGGGACTTCACCAATTCCCAGCCTGACACACCCACCTAAATGTTTAGATTTATCCAAAAATACTGCCATCAATCCTCCTAGGAGACAGACCCAATCTCCTCGAGTCCAATCTATACCTCTTCCACAACAAAAACCCTCGCCCCAGATCACACCGATACAACAGGCTCAGCTTCAGCCTTCACCATCACACCTACCTTCTATATTAGGGCCTCACCCCTCCACCTTGCCACAATACACCTTGCCTCCCACATCTTCTTTAACACGACCTATACCTTTTGCACCCCTACAGACACTCACGGGCGTATCAACACCGTCGCCCCAAGTATCTCACCTACCTACCAACCCTAAGCAAACTCGATCATCGAAGGACTTGTTTGTTGTCGCTCCTCTTTCCCCATGGTTGTTTCCTACCACCACGTTAGCTGGGGCCTCATCATCTAACCAGCTAAACATAACTTCTGTGTAGAAGAAACCACGCCTAGTTAAAACCACTCATCAAAATCCCTTGCCTAAATCACCACCTGTACGAACCACTCGCACCCAACCCTTACCAAAACAATCAAAAATCTCACCCACTCAATCAACAGCCTCATCCTCATCTGAATTTGACCCACTCAAAGGATCTTACTCCAAGATCCTTGATATGTTGGTAGGGGATGCGACCATTTCCCTACCCCCGCTCAGACTCTATGATCCATCTAAACCTCGACCTATAGGTTATGATGAATCTAAAATCTGTGCTTACCATCACACACCAGGACACGATGTAGAAGGATGCAAAGCTTTGAAAGCCATCCTTCGCCAGTCACCTATCTCGGATAGACAGCCTAAGAAAGATAATTTACGGAGAGAGAAGCCCTTAGCTTCGATTCCTTCTCCTATACCACCTGTCCCCGCCTCGCCAAAATCTATCATCATTGCAACCCTGCCTCTTGAGAACAATGACTTATCCCCGCCATCTTCCTCCTCTCATATTCATGAGATCAACATGATTAACATTGCTACTCGAGGTCAGAAAAACAATGGAAAAGCTAAAGAAAGCACACCTGCGGCCTCTCTTTCTCCTTCTGCCATCCCGATCGCACCACCACCAAAAGTGGTCATTCATGGCCCTGCCTATCCCGTCTCTGATGGAGTTGCCCACCGCACCATGATCAAACAACTTCACCAATCTCCTGTCAAAATGACACTCTATGATCTCATTCAAACATCTGAATCGCATCGACAAGCTTTAATTGAGATCCTTCAAGGGATAGAGGTCCTACCTAACGAAAACCTTTCCCGTCGCTTCCATTTTAACACCCAACCACGTCGCTTCTCTCACCAAACAACCTACCTCCACAACCACTTCTGTCCCTGTACAGCAAGCCACTGCTGTCAGTTTTTCTGAAGAAGAAATTGTCGTCTTTGGTGCAGAAGATCTTGATCCCACTCTTTTCATCTCGGCTTACGTCCGGGACATCCGGTACGTCGTGTTATGATCGACGGGGGTGCTAGCCTAAACATCGTCTCTTCCAAAGCCTTCCAACAGATGAATATCCCTCCTAGCTGCATGTGTGCCAACCCCACCATGTTGCGTTCATTCAATGATGCTATTACTTCTACCTTAGGCACCGTGATCCTTAACATTCGTGTAGGGCCACGTACCTTACCCAAAATCTTCTATGTCCTTGAGGGAGAATTCCAATACAACATATTGTTAGGCCGTCCTTGGATCCGGGCTATGGGATGCGTTCCCTCCACCTTACATAGATGCATCAAATTCGAGTATGAGGGGAAGTCATACACCGTCAAAGCTGACGCTTCCCCCTTTAAAACCTGTAATATGTTATATCACCCTAATGATGTGCTTGTACCAATCAAGGCACCCATTGATCCAGCCCAACCATCTACTTCAACCACGCCTCCACCATCCACCTTAACCACACTCACACCCTCAACCAATGAACCCACTGCCGCGAATACCACTTCCTTCCCCGCGGACAACATCCCAACTTCAGACCCCTTGGTAGATGTTTTTCAATGCCTTACGCTAGGGGAATACCACCTATACAATGTTAGCACCTTTCATACCCCACAGGAGTACGGACAGTTACATGCACATCCTACCTACGACCGTCGTGTGGGGGAGGTGATCTCCTACGGACCACCTAATTTCCGCACCAACCTAACATATGGGGGTGTTGACACATCCTCTGTCACCCCTGAACCTCCCCTTGGTGTGGTTCCCTTCCAATCTGATTTTCGATATCTAACCAACCGTCATTTTTCCCTCACCTTCCTGACGCGTTGTGCTTGGAAGGGTTTTGGTTTTGGTCTTTATGAACAAGGCCGACACACGATCATTCCCGTAACTACCCGCAAACACAAAGATCATCGTGGTCTTGGATTTTTTGAACCACCTACACCGAAGAAACCTCATGTCAATTGTATCCAGGAAAACAATGAAGTCACCCCTTCCAAACCATCATCGCCCATTTTTCCATCTTCACCCACAGAGTCGATAGACCCGGAATCTATCCCTCCTAACTTTTTTTTTCATGAATGCTATCTTCTTGGGTCCTATCACTTATCAACGTGATAGTGAAGACCCATCTTCTCTCCCCCTTTTGTATCCAGATATGATTGAAGAAGATTCACCTTCAATTAATGTTGTGGAGTGCCAGGATGATGACTCCATCCTCACCTACCTTGGTGCAGAACGACTCTTATATTCAACGTGCCTTACCATCTGACACCCAAACTATGTTGAATGAATCGACTATAGAAATCAACATCCACATGGAGGATGATCCTCACATTGTAAAGATCAGACAATCTCTTGACGCATTAGAACAAGCCACCTTCACTACCTTCCTCCGTGCCTGCAATCAAGCTTTTGCTTGGTCCTACGCCGACATGCCAGGAATCGATCCTGACATTGCTGTCCATAACATCACTCTGAAACCAAACTCTAAACCAGTTAAACAGAAACTGAGAAAAATGCATCCACGCATTGCCCTCTTGGTGAAAGAAGAGCTTCAACGCCTTCTTTCTGTTTCTTTCATCTTACCTATTGACTATCCGCAATGGATTTCTAATGTCGTACCTGTCACTAAAGCGACGGGGGGACTTCGGATATGCACGGATTTTCGGGACCTTAACCTCGCTTGCCCAAAGGATGACTTCCCCTTACCTAGCATTGATCAACTTGTTGATCTCACTGCGGGCCATGAGATGCTTTCTCTCATGGATGGCTTCTCGGGATACAATCAAATTTTGGTAGCCCCGGCCGATCAACATAAAACCGCCTTCATTACCCCCTGGGGGACCTTCTGCTATCGTGTCATGCCATTCGGCCTTAAGAATGCTGGTGCGACCTATCAGCGAGCTATGACTTATATTTTCCATGACATTATGCACACTATCCTCGAGGATTATGTCGATGATCTTCTTGGAAAATCCAAACATCGCAGTGAACATCTCGATGTTTTAACCATTATTTTCGATCGCCTCTTACAATACTGTGTTCGTCTTCAACCAAAGAAATGTGTCTTTGGCGTCCTTTCGGGAAAACTCCTTGGCTTTATCGTCTCTTTGCGTGGCATTGAGGTCAACCCAGCTAAAGTCAAAGCAATCCTAGAAATGCCCCCACCCACTAACCTCAAACAATTGCGTAGTTTGCAAGGCAAAACTCCAATCTATCCGTCGTTTCATTTCACAACTCTCGGACCGATGTCAACCTTTCCATCATCTCCTTAAAAAAGACATTGTCTTTCAATGGAGCGAGGAATGCCACCAAGCCTTTGAGGCTCTTAAAGCTTATCTCTTGCAGCCACCCGTGCTTATCCCACCTCAGGACGATCGCCCTTTCTACCTTTACCTTTCTGCCACCGACCATGCTGTAGGAGCCATGCTCACACATCGTGACTCTAAGCATCGAGAACAAGCAGTTTATTACATAAGCCATACTCTTGTGGATTACGAGACTAGGTATACACACGTAGAAAAGTTGTGCCTAGCCCTATCATTTGTGGCCACCAAACTCTGAACATTACCTCCTGAATCACAAAACTTATGTCATCACCAACGCTGACCCCATACATTATATGTATGCCAAACCTCATCTAAACCAACGCATCGCCCGATGGCTTATGCTCCTCGCCGACCTCGACCTCGAGTTTGTGCACCAGAAATCAGTCAAAGGACAAACTATCGTGGACCAACTCACAGAAGCCCCTTTACCTGGGGAACAATTTACCAATTTTACTTTCCCTGATGAACTCATCGCAACTCTTTCACTCAATGATGCATTTTATCCGATGACCCTCTTCTTCGATGGATCTAAATGCCAGCATGGTGGAGGGGCTGGCGTTGTTCTCATTCCTCTTGAAGGTGAACCTATGCCTCTTTCATTCAGGCTCGATTTCCCCTGCACTAACAACACAGCAGAATACGAGGCCCTTGTTTTGGGCCTCCATGTTGCATTACACTTAGGTGTGAAGTCTATTAATATTTTCGGTGACTCTCAATTGGTAGTAAATCAAGTTACTGGCATCTACCAATGTAAAAATGAGGAACTTCAAAAGTACAAACATTACGTAGATTCACTTTTGACCTTATTTTCTCATTATTCTATTCAAACCATTCCCCGCTCAACTAATAAATTTGCAGATACTATGGCTTGCTTGGCCTCGCAAATTCTGGCCTCACCAACTGACTCAGACATATTTGTCTTGGTCCAACAACTCTTTGCCCCATCTTACTTAGTTCCGGATGTTTGTATGGTAAATAATGTATCTACTGATTCACAGGATACCTGGTATCACCAATTTCACGACTACCTTACAACCTCTGTTCTACCACCTGACCTTACTAGTAATGGTAAACGTGCTTTTCTTAAAAGTGTTTCTCGTTATGTTGTCATGGGGGGACTCCTCTATAAACGTGGCTTCGATGGTATCCTCCTTCGCTGTCTAACCGGCACTGAAGTCGCTCATACCACCCAACAAATCCACGACGGACTTTGTGGCAGGCACTTTAGTGGCCTCGCCATGGCCAAGCGGATCCTTCGCCTAGGATATTATTGGCCTACTCTCAATAAAGACTGCTGCGAATATGTTAAGTGTTGTGTTATGTGTCAACAACATGCCAACCTTCAACATACTCCTAGCCACCCGTTACAGGTTGCATGAGATCTTTGGCCTTTCTCACAATGGGGTTTAGACCTTATTGGTGAGATTCACCCGCCTTCTTCGCAGCATCACCGTTGGATCATCACGGCAACCGAATATTACACTAAATGGGTGGAAGTTGTTCCACTCATTTCAACCAAAAAAGAAAAAATCGTTGAGTTCATCAATCATCACATTATCTGTCATTTTGGTGTTCCTCATCACCTGATAACAGATAATGGAAAATATTTTCAAAAATAAGCTGGTACAAAACCTTTGTGACAACTTTGGTATCAAACTTAGCTTCTCATCACCATACTATCCACAAGCAAATGGACAAGCCGAATCTTCTAACAAAACCTTAACCAAAATTCTCATGAAAGTCGTTAACGATTCTAGAAAAAACTGGCATGATCACATCCCCTTTGCCCTTTGGGCTTATCGTACCAGCATTCATACTTCTACTAATGCCACACCATTCTCTCTGGTGTATGGTACCGAGGCCATCTTGCCGCTCGAAATACAAATCCCTTCTCTCAGAATATCTCTTCAGGATATTCTCACCAATGATGACTTCTGCCAAGAGCGGTTAGCCCAATTAGAGCTTCTTGACGAGCGTCGTCTTATAGCTCTTGACCACCTTCAAATTTATCAAAAGCGCATTAAGCGTGCTTATGATAAGTGAATTCATGAGCGTACCTTTAAGATTGGTGATCTTGTCCTCAAAGAGAATCAACATGTAACCAAACTAGAAAAGAGCAAACGTGGAAAATTTTCTCCTAATTGGATTGGGCCTTACATTATCACTCACACCTACGGATCAGGTACTTATCGTTTAGCTTCGCTTAATGGTAAACCTGAGCCTGAACCCCTTAATGCCTTGCATCTCCGACCATTCTACTATTGAATTTAGTGTTACATCACTTCTTATCTACCTTGCGCTCGTCCCTTGAGCTCATTTACCACCTCATACACCTTGTTTCGTGCATCTCAAAGTAGAATCAAGCTCACATGGTTTGATCATCACCTCCTCTTAAAGATGCCTTCCCCTTTTTAGTCTGGTCCATGACTTAAAAGTTTAAAAATAACAAGTTCTCAATTATATAATTCTGGGATATTCTTGAGTCAAACTTCCTGCAAAGCTAGATGCTTCATGCCAAATCAACATCTAGACCTCTAAGATCTAAACTAGACTGCTCCCTCGAAGGACAGCTATGTGCACAACCACATCTACTATTATAAACTAGACTGCTCCCTCGAAGGACAGCTATGTGCAAAGCCGCATCATGCTACTATAAGTAGACTGCTCCCTTGAAGGACAACTATACAAAGTCAGCCTCTATTAGAAGCTTCTCACATTGATCAGCTTCGTGAAGACCTCAAGAAACAACAAAATGCATATCCCATATAGACTTCCCGCATCGATCAGTCTATATCCAGAAAAATAAAAGTAGTATTCAAAAGTACTTTTGAGTCATGGACTTGTCTATTTTGGTTTGGTTCTCTTCCATCAGAATAATCACCTTATAACAAGTTCTCTGCGCCCCAGCCATACCATCCACCTCACCTCACCATTCTTCACAATAACAAAACTCAAGGGACGTGCGTATATCCGATATATTGTGATTATACAACTCTTTTCACCTATTGACTTCTCACCTATGCAAGGTACCTAGAGATTCAAGCTCATCCTATGATAATACGTGATTTGTTTAGCTCTTTCCAACTATGGGACATTTTTGCCTCTTTTACCCGAATCTGGGATTATATGTTGACCTTAATCAGGACACAGTTCCCTTATGCTTGGGTAAGCTAACCCTCACTTCACCTATACCTTACCAACTCCAACAACCTTACCCTACCAATATCAAAAATTTTACCAACCAACAAATTGCCTAAACACAACCAAATTGCCTAAATTCATCTCTCCCTGGTCCTAAGGGAGAACTACATCAGTCTGAGGCCCCTCCTTGCTTTGTGCAATGGGCTATGTAGGCAGCACTTAGGAGACATGGGGTCTCCCAAGGTTAGCTCGACCATCCCCTACCATAACCTATCATATGTTGTGTTTTGCTTAAAAATATAAATGATTTCGTATATTTATATTGATAACACTCACCTTTGTCCTTTATCAATTCAAAACATTCAAAACACAAATATTTCTTATTATTATCATAAACTCAAAATCACCATACATATTCAGTTTTATTTAGATGTTAAACAAATACATCTTCTCTATCATCGACACGCAGGTCAACATCCTTATTTATTCTTCTACCCCTATAAAATTCACGTAGGCCCACGCGCCTCATCCCGAACCAGGTAGTGACGGTGATCGTCGACGTCGCTCACCTGGCCTCTCCATCCTCAAAGGTGCCACTACTATTGGTTCCTCCCACTGATCCACCAATCTCTCCTGTAACATATGAATACGCCCTCTCGCATGGAGGAATCTCGCCTCTAATCTCCCCACTCGTGACTGCAAAACCTCTAACAATCTCGTTGTCTCATTCACCTGCGTTTGAAGCTGGTGAACTAAACCCTATAGGTGATCTCTCTCCGCTATAATCACAGCTATGTCAGGATGATCGGCCCTCTCACGTGTACCTCGCAGCTCTACTACCCACCATAATCTATAAGCCTCTGTCACTCCTGCATCCATTACCCTGTGATCGGCTGCTATCTCTTCTGGTCCTTCTGGAGGTGTCAGCCGGGGAGGTGAGAATGATGCCTCAGCATCAATCCTCATGTATGGTCTATAAGCCATGGGTATATCCTGAACAAATCCAAATTGTCATCGCACGCGATCTAGAGGAATCCTCTCGTACTCACCTGGCTTGTGCCCCGTGATCCACCTCAATCACTCTACACCCCTCAAATCCTCAGCTATGTTCTCCGTCACCATATAGTTCCCGCAAGGCCTCCAACGGATATCCGCAATCGTCACCATCTCCCACATCTGCCTATAATATTCGACCTCTGTCACGGCCTCGAATCTCACCCTTACTCTGTCTGGACCCATCGTCTGAATCCCAACCTCTACCTCTTAATTGCTCGGGCCTACCAATAACTCACTCCTCCACTCAATTAGGCCCTCACCCAAGGCCAACAAAATCAATTCAAAACTCAGACAAGAAAAAGGGTTGGTACTCAAATAAATATGAAAATGACACGTTGTATTTTTTCTTTTTATCCTATAAACCGATATCGGTTGGCCCGACCCAAGGCCGCAACAAACCAATCGGCCTAGTTTTTCCTAATTCCTGCCCTTATCGACCCAAGGCCACAACAAACCAACTGGCCCAACCCAAGGCCGCAACCAATCACTTGGCCTGACCCAAGGCCGCAACAAACCAATCGGCCTGACCCAAGGCCGCAACCAATCACTTGGCCCGACCCAAGGCCGCAACAAACCAACCGGCCCGACCCAAGGCCGCACCCAATCACTTGGCCCGACCCAAGGCCACAACCAACCAATCGGCTTGACCTACGGCCGCACCAATTAAGTACCTCAACCGAAGCCCACAAATTAAAATTCTATCCACCCATAATGTAGTTGTTTGTTCAATCGAGCTCACCTGTTCGTGTTTTAGCATGCCTAGGATACTTGACTTGTTCAGCCGACCAGCCTTGCCTAGACCAAGACCATGACGTTTATTTCAACCAAACCAACCATTTGGTACTGCCGAACATGCCTAAACGTTCCGGTACCTTACCCGTTATATCCCCTGGAGCTACTTCCTATGCCTTGGATACCAGGATTATATCAACCTTGTTTGGATAAACTATCGACCTTTGCCTATGAATTGCTTGTTTGCTCTTCAAATCGTGTACCCTGGTCGCACTACTGCATTTCAACATGCACTGCTTCCTTGAACTTACCCCACCATCTTACCATCATCTCATCATAATTCACCCTTTATCAACCCTATCCCTGATTTCACCGTCGCCTCAATCTGTGATAGATTTGAGGGGGATTACCTATACCCTTAACTGGGGCAACCACTTTTTATTTTTGTCAGTGCAGCTTTAAAATACAAGCTACACGACAACAAGGGGAAAATGTAGACACCAAATTTGGGTCTTACGACGCCCTTTACCCCATATCTCGTCCCGCAACCTAACCCTACCTCACCACCTAAAACCTTACACACCTAATGATTTATTAATTACCTTATAATTAATAAATCCACATCTCCAAACCCACCACCTCATCTCGCCACCTCACCATGACCTAGCCCTAACCCTAAACCAACCTAATTAAGACCTATGACTTGGTCCAGACCCACACCCATGACTCATCACCCCTCACCCGCACCAAAACGAGCCTAATAATGACTTGACCAAGCCCACAACTGATCCCTCGGGAGAAAAGGAGGGAAAGATGGCTGTTTTACTAAAAATAGCCACTTTGACCTAACCGACATCGGTTCCTACTCAACCGCCGTCGGTTACGTAACCGCCATCAGTTCCCTGTTAATGACCTCCCCCAACCAAAAAGAAAGGATCCGGAATTCATTTGGGGAGGAAAAAGAGAAGTGAAACAAGGAGAAGAGGTTGCAGAGAAGAGGATCGAGCCGAAGACTGTAACTGAACAACTGGATCGCTGTCACACTCATCCAAGCATTTGGAAAGATAGAGGATAGCTTCATCAGCTCGCTTTCCATTATCGAATCATCTCAAATAAGCCTTACCGTCACCACCACATTCTTTGGACCTCTATCTTCATCGGGAACTAGTAAGTAGTATCTTGCATGTTTCGAAAATACCATTTCTAGCACTTTTAATTCATAATACAACTGACTTCTATTCAAAGCCCCTAAATCATTTCCCCTACCGATATCGGTTATCTTCTACCGGTACTGGTGTTATAACCGCAGTCGGTTACTCAATGACCGGCATCGGTCAATGTCGATTATATCAAAACCAGCCTTTCCTCTATTGCTTTTTAACGAGATACCGAAATCATGATTTCGCAATAGCTTCTGTGTTATCATTTGCATTAATTCATATTAAAAGGGGAACTGACCACCTTCGAAAGGAAGTCTAATATTTCATGGGCCCAAGGCAGTTCCCTCACTTGTTGTCTAACTAAAATCTAGTGGTCTTGCGTTCTTATTTACAGGTAGTCCTTCCCAGACAAAAAGGAGTTCTCCACAATCGATCTGATCTCTCTATGGTACACGCACACCTTCCCAACACTCAACAAGTATTCCTCCTAGCCCTAACCCCTTATCTGTTTCTCAAGAGAATGAAAGGATAGAAGCAAATCTATTCCGGAACTGAAATTCTGTGTGAAACATTTTGGCATGCCAAATTGCCTAAATTCATCTCTCCCTGGTCCTAAGGGAGAACTACATCAGTCTGAGGCCCCTCCTTGCTTTGTGTAATGGGCTATTTAGGCAACACTTAGGAGACATGGGGTCTCCTAAGGTTAGCTCGACTATCCCCTACCATAACCTATCATATGTTGTGTTTTGCTTTAAAAAAAAATCGTATATTTATATTGATAACACTCACCTTTGTCCTTTATCAATTCAAACCATTCAAAACAAAAACGTTTCTTATTATTATCATAAACTCAAAATCACCATACATATTCAGTTTTATTTAGATGTTAAACAAATACATCTTCTCTATCATCGATGTGCAGGTCAGCATCCTTATTTATTCTTCTACCCCTATAAAATTCACATAGGCCCACGCGCCTCATCCCGAACCAGGTAGTGATGGTGATCATCGACGCCGCTCACCTGGCCTCTCCATCCTCAAAGGTGCCACTACTATTGGTTCCTCCCACTGATCCACCAATCTCTCATGTAACATATGAATATGCCCTCTCGCATGGAGGAATCTCGCCTCTAATCTCCCCACTCGTGACTGCGAAACCTCTAACAATCTCGTTGTCTCTTTCACCTGCGTTTGAAGTTGGTGAACTAAACCCTGCAGGCGATCTCTCTCCGCTATAATCACATCTATGTCAGGATGATCTGCCCTCTCACGTGTACGTTGCAGCTCTGCTACCCACCATAATCTATAAGCCTCTATCACTCCTACATCCATTACCCTGTGATCGGTTGTTGTCTCTTCTGGTCCTTCTGGAGGTGTCAACCAGGGAGGTGAGAATGATGCCTTAGCATCAATCCTCATGTATGGTCTATAAGTCATGCGTATATCCTGAACAAATCCAAATCGTCATCGCACATGATCTAGAGGAATCCTCTCATACTCACCTTGCCTGTGTCCCACGATCCACCTCAATCACTCTACACCCCTCAAATCCTCAGCTATGTTCTCCGTCACCATATAGTTCCTGTAAGGCCTCCAACGGATATCCGCAATCGTCACCATCTCCCACATCGCCTATCCCTGGCCTTTGCTAAATATCCCTATTTTGAATTCATGGGCCCAACCCAAGGCCGTAACCACTCAATTGGCCGACCCAAGGCCACATCCAATCACTTGGCCAAACCCAAGGCCGCAACAAACCAACCAGCCTGACCCAAGGCTGCATCCAATCACTTGGCCCAAACCAAGGCCGCAACAAACCAATCAGCCCGACCCAAGGCCGCAACAAACCAACTGGCCCGACTCAAGGCCGCAACAAACCAATCGGCCCGACCCAAGGCCGCAACAAACCAACTGGCCCGACCCAAGGCTGCAACCAATTACTTGGCCTAACCCAAGGCCGCAACAAACCAACCGGCCCGACCCAAGGCCGCACCCCATCACTTGGCCTGACCCAGGGCCGCAACAAACCAATCGGCCCGACCCAAGGCCGCAACAAACCAACCGGCCCGACCCAAGGCCGCACCTCATCACTTGGCCCGACCCAAGGCCACAACCAACCAATCAGCTTGACCCACAGCCACACCAATTCAGTACCTCGATTGAAGCCCGCAAATTACGATTCTATCCACCCATAATGTAGTTGTTTGTTCAATCGAGCTCACCTGTTCGTGTTTTAGCATGACTAGGATACTTGAATTGATCAGCCAACCAGCTTTGCTTAGACCGAAACCATGACGTTTATCTCAACCAAACCAACCATTTTTTACTACCAAACATGCCTAAATGTTCCGGTACCTTACTCGTTATATCCCCTGGAGCTACTTCCTATGCCTTGGATACCACGATTATATCAACCTTGTTTGGATAAACTATCGACCTTTGCCTATGAATTGCTTTTTTTCTCTTCAATTCGTGTACCCTGGTCGCACTACTACATTTCAACGTGCGTCTACCTCCTTGAACTTACCCCACCATCTTACCATCATCTCATCATAATTCACCCTTTATCAACCCTATCCCTGATTTCACGTCGCCTCAATCTGTGATAGATTTGAGGGGGATTACCTATACCCTTAACTGGGGCAACCACTTTTTATTTTTGTCAGTGTAGCTTTAAAATACAAGCTACACGACAACAAGGGGCAAATGTAGACACCAAATTTGGGTCTTACGACGCCCTTTACCCTGTATCTCATCCCACAACCTAACCCTACCTCACCACCTAAAACATTACACACCTAATGATTTATTAATTACATTATAATTAATAAATCCACATCTCCAAACCCACCACCTCATCTCGCCACCTCACCATGACCTAGCCCTAACCCTAAACCAACCTAATTAAGACCTATGACTTGGTCTAGACCCACATCCATGACTCATCACCCCTCACCCGCACCAAAACGAGCCAAATAATGACTTGACCAAGCCCATAACTGATCCCTCGACAGAAAAGGAGGGAAAGATGGTTATTTTACTAAAAATAGCCACTTTGACCTAACCGACATCGGTTCCTGCTCGACTGCCGTCGGTTACGTAACCACCATCGGTTCCCTGTTAATGACCTCCCCCAACCAAAAAGAGAGGATCTAGAATTCATTTAGGGAGGAAAAAGAGAAGTGAAACAGGCAGAAGAGGTTGCAGAGAAGAGGATCGAGCCAAAGACTGTAACTGAACAACTGGATCACTGTCACACTCATCTAAGCATTTGGAAAGACAGAGGATAGCTTCATCAGCTCACTTTCCATTATCGGATCATCTCAAATAAGCCTTACCATCACCACCAAATTCTTTGGACCTCTATCTTCATCGGGAACTAGTAAGTAGTATCTTGCATGTTTCGAAAATAC
Source organism: Taxus chinensis (assembly GCA_019776745.2). Lineage (NCBI taxonomy): Eukaryota > Viridiplantae > Streptophyta > Pinopsida > Cupressales > Taxaceae > Taxus > Taxus chinensis. The sequence goes on along the minus strand of CM034153.1, from coordinate 656,303,908 downwards.
CATTTCTATCACTTTTAATTCATAATACAATTGACTTCTATTCAAAGCCCCTAAATCATTGCCACTACCCATATCGGTTATCTTCTACCGGTACCGGTGTTATAACCGTAGTCGGTTACTCAGTGACCGGCATCGGTCAATGTCAATTATATCAAACCAGCCTTTCCTCTATTGCTTTTTAACAAGATACCTAAATCGTGATTTACAATAGCCTTCGTGTTGTCTATTGCATTAACTCTCATATTACAAGGGGAACTGACCACCTTCGAAAGGAAGTATAATATTGCTGGGACCGAGGCATTCCCTCACTAATTTGTCTACTAAAAATCTAGTGGTCTTCATGATTCATTATAGGTAGTCCTTCCCAGGACCAAAAGGAGTTCTCCACGATCGATCTGAGTATCTCTGGTATGCGAACCTTTCCCAACACTAACAGGGATTCCTCCATAGCCCTAACCCCTTATCGTTTCTCAAGAGAATGAAAGGAAGAAGAAACTCTATCTGGAATAAAATTCTGTGTTGAAACACAACATCCAAGCATTTGGAAAGACAGGAGGATAGGCTCATTCAGCTCGTTTCCATTATCGGATCATCTCAAAAAGCCGTACATCACCACCACATTCTTTGGACCTCATCTTAATGGGAACTAGTAAGTGTATCTTGATGTTTCGAAAATACCATTTCTATCCACTTTTAATTCATAATACAACTGACTTCTATTCAAAGCCCCTAAATCATTGCCCCTACCCATATCAGGTTATCTTCTACCGGTACCGGTGTTATAACCGTAGTCGGTTACTCAGTGACCGGCATCGGTCACTGTCGATTATATCAAAACCAGCCTTTCCTCTATTGCTTTTTAACGAGATACCTAAATCGTGATTTCACAATAGCTTCTGTGTTTTCATTTGCATTAATTCGTATTAAAAGGAGAATTGACCACCTTCGAAAGGAAGTCCTAATATTTCCTGGGACCGAGCAGTTCCCTCACTTATTGTCTAACTAAAATCTAGTGGTCTTGCGTTCTTATTTATAGGTAGTCCTTCCCAGACAAAAAGGAGTTCTCCACGATCGATCTGATATCTCTATGGTATGCGCACACCTTCCCAACACTCAACAGGGATTCCTCCTAGCCCTAACCCCTTATCTGTTTCTCAAGAGAATGAAAGGATAGAAGCAACTCTATTCTGGAACTAAAATTCTGTGTGAAACACACTCATCCAAGCATTTGGAAAGACAGAGGATAGCTTCATCAGCTCGATTTCCATTATCGGATCATCTCAAATAAGCCTTACCATCACCACCACATTCTTTGGACCTCTATCTTCATCGGGAACTAGTAAGTAGTATCTTGCATGTTTCGAAAATACCATTTCTAGCACTTTTAATTCATAATACAACTGACTTCTATTCAAAGCCCCTAAATCATTGCCCCTACCCATATCAGTTATCTTCTACCGGTACCGGTGTTATAACCGTAGTCGGTTACTCAGTGACCGGCATCGGTCACTGTCGATTATATCAAAACCAGCCTTTCCTCTATTGCTTTTTAACGAGATACCTAAATCGTGATTTCACAATAGCTTCTGTGTTTTCATTTTCATTAATTCGTATTAAAAGGAGAATTGACCACCTTCGAAAGGAAGTCTAATATTTCCTGGGACCGAGGCAGTTCCCTCACTTGTTGTCTAACTAAAATCTAGTGGTCTTGCGTTCTTATTTATAGGTAGTCCTTCCCAGAAAAAAAGGAGTTCTCCATGGTCGATCTAATCTCTCTATGGTACACGCACACCTTCCCAACACTCAATAGGTATTCCTCCTAGCCCTAACCCCTTATCTATTTCTCAAGAGAATGAAAGGATAGAAGCAGCTCTATTCTAGAACTAAAATTCTGTGCGAAACACACTCATCCAAGTTTTTGGAAAGACAGAGGATAGCTTCATCAACTCGCTTTCCATTATCGGATCATCTCAAATAAGCCTTACCATCACCACCACATTCTTTGGACCTCTATCTTCATCGGGAACTAGTAAGTAGTATCTTGCATGTTTCGAAAATACCATTTCTAGCACTTTTAATTCATAATACAACTGACTTTCATTCAAAGACCCTAAATCATTGTCCCTACCCATATCGGTTATCTTCTACCGGTACCGGTGTTATAACCGCAGTCAATTACTCAGTGACCGGCATCAGTCACTGTCGATTATATCAAAACCAGCCTTTCCTCTATTGCTTTTTAACGAGATACCTAAATCGTGATTTTGCAATAGCTTCTGTGTTTTCATTTGCATTCATTTGTATTAAAAGGGGAACTGACCACCTTCGAAAGGAAGTCTAATATTTCTTGGGCCCGAGGTAGTTCCCTCACTTGTTGTCTAACTAAAATCTAGTGGTCTTGCGTTCTTATTTACAGGTAGTCCTTCCCAGATAAAAATGAGTTCTCCGCGATCGATCTAATCTCTCTACGGTACGTGCACACCTTCCCAACACTCAACAGGGATTCCTCCTAGCCCTAACCCCTTATCTGTTTCTCAAGAGAATGAAAGGATAGAAGCAACTCTATTCTGGAACTGAAATTCTATGTGAAACACCATTCTATAGAGTTATGTAGATTGTGTTGAACCCTGTTACTATGTAATAGGCACTCCAAGTAAGGCATCATTGTACTAAGGAACCAACTTTGATTCAGAGACCTAAACTATGTTGTATTAATATTGTGTTATGTTGTGTATACTTTTTATGGGGTGACTGATTCACCCAAATGATGCCCCCATCTTTGAGGGTACATGTGATGTCATTGTAGGAGTATGCAGCCCAAAAGAGGATTGACCACTGAAATTATGCCACATAGGTGGAAGGGGGTATTTTTGGTAGAAACCAAATAACATGCAAACAAGTGGCTAGAAAACAAGTGTTAGTATGAGAAAAGACAGACATGCAAGTATAAGACAAAGTGTTAAGCTAAATAGACAATGTGTAAGCTAAAACACACAAGAAGACAATGTAGACTGTGAAAAGTGGGTTAAAAATATGGGACACTGTTCACGATGTCACAAGACAAACAAGGCCAATAAAGCCAAAACCATACAAGTGTCCACACAAGACAAAGGGAAAATCCCACAAACAATGGTATATAATAATAATAAAAAGTACAAGTGATTTAATAGATAACCATGGTGGTAAATAGTCCTATTAAAAAAATGTTTCACATGAAGCACCCGTTAGCATGTGTCACCTACATCTATTCCTCCTGCACATTTCTCATACTCATCACCACCATACACTAGCGTACCACCCACCTCATACATTCAGTATCAACCCCTTTTTTCTGCAGGGGGCACCCATTCATCACAACCTACCAATGACCTCATTAAGATGATGATGGAAAAGATGTAGACCTTAGAAGCATCTATTTCTAGCTCCCGTAATTCTTTAACTTATGATGAAATTTGTAACAAGCCTATCCATCCATCTATTCTCATTAATCCCTACCCTATGCATTGGGAAATTCCTAAATTCAATCGCTTCAACATTAAAGAAGACCCATAACAAAACTTGCGGTCATTCAAACATGGGTGCTACCTAATCACCCACGATGATGCTTTGCTCCTACAAACCTTTTTAATGTCTTTGATAGGACCAGCATTGGATTAGTATAGTGGACTACCTAAACATTCTACTTATTCCTTTAATCAAGTAGCCCAAGCTTTCTTAGACCATTTTTCAATCAATGTTATCAATAAAGTCACCATGACCGATATCTATCCAACCCGATAGTATGAAGACGAATCTATCGCTGATTTCATTTCCCGCTAGCGGAGTCTTATAAACCAATTAATGTTCCAGCTACCTCAGACTGAACTTATTGAGTTGTTCACTAGAGATTATGCCAGACACATCTCACCAACTTTGTAGGTACAAACCTTTCAAACCTTTGACAAAGCATTCACCATGGCACGAAAGCTAGAAATTCGTGCCATTGAAGAAAAGAAAATCCAATTGTGAAACAAGAATTCCTCGTTTAAATCAAACAACTCTTCTTCATATTCAAAACCTCAAAATAATTATTCAAATGCCAAAGGATCTACCAACGTGGTAGTCCTTAAGGTGGGTCCATCTCATCCTTCTAATCAAGCCCAACCTTCTTCAAATCTTTCCCCTGTCCAGGCCTTTTAGCTCCAATGGGAGCAACGGATGTACCCTTCAATTGGAGAGCCCTATTATTCAGTCTTGGAAAAACTTCTTAAAGCTGGAGTCATTACACTCCTCCCATAAAACCTCATATAGGTTTCGATCATGCATGTCCTTGCCTACATGATATAAAGAACACGACTACTGTAATTACTATCACATTAAAGGCCATAGTGACGGTAACTACATAACTTTTAAGAACATTGTCCAAGAGATGATAGGTAATGGAGACCTTATCGTGGAAAACCCAAATTCGTCAGAAAATAAAAATTTTCACATCTTTAAAAAGTCATTCCCTAACCATAAACCATCATCTAATCAAAATAGTGAACCTTCATCCAGCGATAGTAATGTCCATGAAGTCCACGCGGTTTTGATATCGTACTGGCCATTCCTCTAATCCCACCTATTTCATCTATTGAGGAAATCTTGGCACGAGCTCCTCTACCCATAGAAGATCATACCTCTTGTACTCCTTCACCCATAGATAATTCCCCCTCATCTCCTTCTACTCTCACAGAGGAACCCACACTTTCTACTAATGCCATTTCATCATCTACCTCACAACCTACTGAATAGTCAACACTTTTAATTCTCCCATCCATAGGAGAATCATCATCACCTTTTCCTCCACTAAGGAATAATTCTACCTTACCCCATTTACCATCTCTCCTACCCATGGGAGATTCTTCAGACATGTCACTACCTGTTGGGAGCAGTTCCCCCCAGTATCGTAGGACCCCATTGACATGATCTCATCTTTGTTACCTATAGAGTATGAGGCTAGCCAATTCCCTATCTCACAGACATATTTTATAGGGATTTCCACCAAACCAACTTTATCTTCTTCTTCAACAATCTTGTTTTTACGGCTGGCCGATCACTTGGACTATGTTGATAATTCCATGCTCTGGGGACATGTTTGGCTCCCCTTTTCGACCCAAATGCAAATGTTTCCTAAGGATACTTTCACAATCTACCTAAAGGTATTTTCAGCAACCAGATCGACATTGACCATGCCTATTGAAATGGATTCTTCTTCATCATCCCTACCTACATCCAAACCTCTACCCACAACTAAAATTGTTCCAAAACCTAAAAACCTACCCACACCTATCTCCTCACCCATATCTAGACCCATCACTACTTTGGGTGTCATGCTGATATCAAGCCTTACTCACCCACCTATCAAATTGGACTTAGCTGCATCTTCCCAATCCCACACCAACATTATCCCTCCACCTAAAAGGAAAACCCAACCCTCTAGTCCACATACACTGGTCTCACCTACCACACCTTTGTCACCTTCCCCCCTTTTGTCCATCCATCAACCCTGATCAAACAGTCTCCTACCCAAGGCCAGTCAAAAGCTAAACAACCTACTACTACATCACAAGCCTTCATTACACCTCATTTACCCAAAAACCAAACACCCTCACCTTCATCCGTACACTTCTTATCACCTATAACTCCACCTGTTACTATAACCCCAACCTTTCCTATACGACTTCAACTCATACAATCCACCCAACCTCTATCAACCACTTCCACCGTAACTCATTTTTCCCCATGGGCAACCCGTCCTCTTCCACCATGTTCTTTTCCTTCTACACCCTGTACCCCCATGTCACCTTTACCCAAGAAGGTGTAACCCAAGGATAAAAATCCACTACCCTCTAATAAGGTAGTCAAACCAACAAAATCTCTCAGTGCTAGCTCTTCTCCCAGGCCTTTACCTAAATGAATGCCATCAAATCCTATGATGATAAAACTTACCAAACCAGTGGGCCAGCCCGTTCCCCCTCCTATAAAGCCTCTTCCCTCACGATCTTCCACACCTTTACCCAAACCCACACTCACTTCCCATTGTGATCCGTTAGTGGGATCTTATGCCAACATTTTAACCAATCTATTAGAAACTTCTGTCATCACACTACCACTGCTTCGACCTTACAATCCTCTCAAAGACAAACAAAAAGGGTTTGATGAAACCAAGATTTGTGCCTATCATCATGCATCAGGACATGATGTAGAAAATTGTAAGGCTCTAAAAACCGTTCTTCTCCAACTTTGTCCTCCTGAAAAAAATTTTGATGATGATGACCTTCTTGATGAGGACCTTAGTTCACCTTCACCTGTCACCACACATCATCATCCCTTACTTCTTCAACAACCCGCATCCCCACCCCCACAACCATTTTTTCCACCTCCAAAATTTGAGATCAACATGATCTATATTAGAGAATTGGCCAAATCACCACCTAAATTTTAGTGTGCACAGCTCACTTCACATGGTTTTTCCCCACAATTAGGTTTTTACCCATCATGTTATTACACTACTCATCCTACACCTTCTCCATTTACCACCTTCCCTTAGATTAACATGGTTAAGGTTGTCACTCGCACCCAAAAAAACAAAGGAAAAGAAAAAGTAACTATCCCATCAACCAACCTTTTTCCCAATATACCATTTGCACCTGCACCCAAAATCACCATTTAAGGACCTACATACCCTATCTTAGACGGGGTCACCCATTGAGAAATGATAAAACAATTACATTATTCCCTTTTAAATATGTCTTTGTACAATCTCGTCTAAACTTTTGAATCTCATAGACAAGCCCTTATAGAGGTTTTGCATTCCATTGAAGTTTTACCTAATGACCCCACACCAATGGCCTCCATTATCACCCCTCACCACATGGCTTCACTTACCAAGTCATCTCCTTCTTCTACCCCCATGCCCACTCCTCAAGTCGCCAACCTCAGCTTCTCTGATGAGGAGATTGTACCTCTCCAGTTAGATGACCCTGATCCTGCCCTTTTCATTTCCATCTATATCGATAACATATGTGTACAACACATCATGATTTATGGTGGTGCTAGCATTAACATCATCTCCTCCCACATGTATAATCAAATGTGTATACCTTCTAACTGTCTGAATAATAACCCAGTTATGTTACGCTCCTTTAATGATGTCATCACCTCCACCCTTGGCACCATTATCCTTCACATTCGTGTAGACCCTCGCACTGTCCTGAAACTATTCTACATCTTAGAGGGAGAGTTCCAGTATAACCTATTACTCATTAGACCATAGATTCACATCATGGGATGTGTTCCTTCTACTTTACACTATTGTGTAAAATTTGAACATAAAGTACATACCTATACCATCCCCGTCGACCCGTATCCATTCAAAACTTATAACATGTTGTACCAAGCCAACGATGTACTTATACCAGTCAAGGCATATGCCACTACGCCAACTTCTCCTTCACCCATGAGCCCATCCACCAATATTGTCACCACCTCTCCCAAATCTAACTCTTATATTCTTACTGTTGTCGCAACCTCTACAGCTGACCCATCTACTTTCCAACCGACTGATACCCCTCCTATCCAATCATCTAATGAATCGTCTATCCATGCTAGCCACATATCAACTATTTATCCATTAGAAGGTGTTTATCAATGTCTCACTCTATGGGAGTACCACCTATACAATATCGACAAATTTTTCACTCCCCAAGAGTATGGAAACCTGTACCAGCACCCTCGTTATGAATACCACATAGGCAAGATTTTCCCATATGGTGCTCCCCACCTTCACACTAACCTAATGTATGGAGGACTTGACACTACCACCTATTCACCCAAACATGATCATTTCCTTCTAACCTCCAATCCCTTACTAACTGCCACTTCACCCACACTTTCCTGCATCACTGGGCATGGAAAGGCTTTGGCTTCAATTTTTATTAACAAGACCACCATACCGTCATTTCTTGTACCACTCGTAAGCATAATGACCATAGTGGAATTCACTTTTTCGCACCACCTTCCAAGAAGGCCCTCATCGAATTCATTGAGGAAGACCAACCTTCTCCACCTCATTCACCAATGTCACCACCTTCACCCACAGAGTCCATAGATCCCGAATCTATTCCTCCTAAAAAAATTCATAAACATGATTTCCATGGGACCTCTGACCTATTAGCATGATGGAAAGGTTCCCTCTTCTCTTCCCTTCCTATATCCTGACATGATCGATGATGATACACCTATTAACATTGTTTAATGTCAGGACGATGGGTCTATACTCACCTATCTTGGTGTGGAAGATTGTTATATTCACTGGTCATTACCTTATGAGATGCAAACCATGTTAAATGAATCGACTATTGAAATCAACATTAATACTCAAGACAACGCACACATTCTAAAGATAAGCCAATCTTTAGATGCTATTGAACAAGAAGATTTTACTTCTTTCCTCCGAGACCATAGCAATGTTTTTGCTTGGTCTGTCGACACTAAAATTTTCCTCCGTAATTTCTATTTCATTAATGTATGTATTAGGAATATGATGTTGTTAAGTATAATTAGTAGTAGCATCTGATAGAAGATAACGGCGCCGTCAGTACGGTGCCGCCAATAATGTGGAGTACGGTAATAGTCAAAGTACAATAGGAATGTTGTAAAAAGTAAATATTTGTCGTAAGTGGTCCGGTAATGTTAAAATGTCAAAGTTTGGGTAATTAGAGAAGTAGGGTCTACATGATTAGGAATTAGAAATATTATATTGGTAATAAGGACAAGGAGTGAGGTCATAAATATTTTGTGTATTTTATTTGTAAAAAGTCTAAAAATGTGGAACCCATGTAAAATGATAAGGTTTATCTTATCTTAGAAGATAAGCTTACATGTACAGATAAGAGTTAAGGTATGGAATATGATTCGTCAGAGTGGATTTCTTATCCTATCTTAGAGATAAGATGGATAAGCCTGGAAGTTATATAAATAGAGAGGCTACCCACCTCATTTAGCATAGAAAGAAGTAGTGAGAAATATTGTAGGAAGTGTGCGAAGGAAGCAATCAATTTAAAGATGTGTTGAAGAAGTCATTAAGAGGTGTAATTGTAAAGTTTCTCCCATAGTATTGGTGAAAGGCAAGTGAAGTCAATAACACTTGAAGCACCTCATGGGTGAGATTGTAACAATTTCATGTTAATATTATTATTTACTTTGATATTTCAGATTTGTCATCATTCCGTCTTATCATAGTCAATGGTATTCTTGTGTTATGTTGTTGTTTTGTTTCCAGATTACATCCACCAAACTAAAGGTTGTGCATTAGTAAATAATCATAGCATGAGGAGTTCCCGGTGAAGAATTATCATAGTGTCGGATTGGTGATGACATTTTGGTTCCGTTTCCGGGACCATTCCTCGTTGGTGGATTTTCTGGAGAGATATTCCCACTTAGTCAAAAATCAATTGGAGGGTAACCTTGTTTTTACTGTGCATAGTAGTTACCATGGTAAAGTGATTTTTGCCATGATAGTAGTTACCATGGTAAAGTCATTTTTGCTGGGAATAGTCTTTATCGCAGTAAAGTCACTTGTTTACCAGTGAATAATATTTACCGCAGTAACTTCACTTTTTACCGTGAATAGTGTTTACCACAGTAAAGTCACTTTTTTATACCCGCAGTATTCAAGTTTTACCATAGTTTCTACCATGGTCATTTCTATTTTCTGTAGAAGGTGTAAAGTCACTTTCTAGTATAGTGATTCCAATTATTGGTGCACATAAGTTTTGTTGATTGTTACTTGTGGGTTGGTATTTCACGGTGTTACTTTTGAAAATGGGAAAGATTCCTATTTTTTTTCAGCTCATCTAATGAAGATGCTTCTTCTTTCATTCAAGAGTTTAAAACGATCTTGTATTTGTAATGGCCTCATAAGAAGGGAACAACGGACTGAATTTTTTCCTACCTTTTGGATGGTTCAGCACTTAGGTGGTTTGAAACACTAGGTGATAATGTGAAAAACTCATGGGATTTATTAACTGAAAGTTTTCTTGAAGAATTTGGTAAACAACAAAGATATGCAGATCTCATGATCGATATCACAAAGCTAACCCAAAACCATGGGTGAGATTGTAACCAAATTTCATATGTTAATTATTTTTCGTTGATACTTTCAGATTTGTCCATCATTCGTCTATCATTATAGAGGAAGTCCCGGTGAAGAATTATCATTAGTGATTCGCGATTGGGTGATGACATTTTGGTCCGTTTCCGGGACCATTCCTAGTTGGGTGGATTTTCTGGGAGATATTTCCCACTTAGTCAAAAATCAATTGGAGGGTAACCTTGTTCTTTACTGTTGTGCATAGTAGTTACCATGGTAAAGTGATTTTTGCCATGAATAGTAGTTACCATGGTTAAAGTCATTTCTTGCCTTGGAGGACATAGTCTTTCTACGCCAGTAGTAAGTCACTTTTACCGTGAATAATATTTACCGCGTAGTAGTAACTTCACTTTTTACCGTGAATAGTGTTTACCACAGTAAAGTCACTTTTTTACCGCAAGTAATTCAAGTTTTACCATAGTTTTACCATGGTCATTTATATTTTACTGTAGAAAGGTTGTAAAGGTCACTTTTCTAGTATAGTGATTCCAATTATTGGTGCACATAAGTTTTGTTGATTGTACTTGTGGGTTGGTATTTCACGGTGGTTACTTTTGAAAATGGGAAAGATTCCTATTTTTTCAGCTCAATCTAATGAAGATGCTTCTTCTTTCATTCAAGAGTTTAAACGATCTTGTATTTGTAATGGCCTCATAAGAAGGGAACAACGGACTGAATTTTTTTCCTACCTTTTTGGATGGTTCAGCACTTAGGTGGTTTGAAACACTAGGTGATAATGTGAAAACTCATGGGATTTATTAACTGAAGTTTTCTTGAAGAATTTGGTAAACAACAAAGATATGCAGATCTCATGATCGATATCACAAAGCTAACCCAAGGAGAGAAGGAGAAGATAAGGGATTATCATGCTCATGTTCTAGAGCTAAGGAGGAAGCTCGATGCCCAGATCCGGAAGGAAGGATTAGCGGATGGGTTGATGAATGGCGTGGATAATCTCCTCTGTAAGCACTTCATTCTTGGGATGAAGCCAGAGATCAGACAATGAGTGAAGTATGACCTCCCAGCTACCATTGAACAAGCAAAGGAGATTGAAAGAAGGCAATAAGAAAGCATGGAAGAGGAGCCCAAAGAAATTGTTGCTAAAGTAGAGCCTACACCAGCACCTTTGGTCCAAAATCCACAACCACTCCCGGTGAGCACAAATATTTCTCCTAGTACATCTACTGAGTATGAAGATCTGCTCAAAAAGATGGGTCAATTAACTATTAATCTTCTTCAAGGAAAGGAATTTAGTTCTCAGGGAGGAGATAGAGGTCCAAAAAGAAATATTTCTAAAGTTGTTTGTTATGGTTGTTATAAAAAGGGTCATTATAAGTATCATTGTCCAGATAGAGCTTCTACATCTGGTAAAGGAGATAATGATAAAGGAAAAGCACCTATGAATTCTTTTGATGTAGTAGATAAGAGCAGAAATAATGAAGTAGATGTGTTTGTAACAAAAAGAAAGAAAGAAAAAGATAATCAAGATGGAAATGATCCTAAGAAGATGAAAGAAGAAACTAGTAAGAAACATAGGAGAAGAAAGTTGGGTGTGCAGGATTTTCTGATTTCACAGAGGCAAGGACCATACTCCATCTTGGAAGATCTGTCCAAAAGGCCTGCAAATATTACATATGGTCAACTCTTAGCTATGTCTTCTGAGAAGAGGCGGGAGTTGTGAGGTGGACTCAATGCTCGAAGAAGGAAGGAGGTTAAGGTCCCTGTTTTGGAGGCAGAGGCAGATCCCTATGCTCCACAAGCTGAGGTATTATGTAATAGTATTTCAATTCATGATGTCTTAGTTGATGGAGGTGCTGTAGTTAATGTAATGACCGAGTCTGTAATGAATATGTTGGGTTTAAAAATTGATCGCCCTTCAACACTTATGTTAAGGTCATTAAATAAAGGAAAAACTAAACCAGAAGGTGTAGTTTCAAATGTGGCAATATCTGTTATGGGTGTTGTATGTGTGGTATACTTTCAGGTGATGAAAAATGGTACTGTTACGTACCCAATGTTGTTGGAAAGACCATGGCTAAGGAGAGTTCATGCAAGAAACTACTGGAATGAAGGTTTCATGACACTTGGACGTGGTAGAGAGAGGGTGAAGATAAATGTGATCCCTCGACATCATAAGGTAGAACCTGTGGATTCAAGTGATGAAATTGATGATTGGATATCCTCTGATTACTCTAGTACCAGTGAAGTGGACACTGAAGATGAAGAAATTGAGGTTGATGTTTCAGTCATGGATATCCTTCCAGTCACACCAACTCATGACCCCATAAAATTATCTGAAGAAGAAGTTGATGATCATCTCCAACAAATAAAGATTGGTGATTCTGTGATTTAGAGTGAGAAGGAATCCTACCTCCAGCTCTTTCGAAGGTACATACACCTACTCACTTTTGATTACAAGGAACTCCGTCAAGTAAGTTGGGTAGAACATTCTATTGAGCTGGTAGATGGTGCTAAGCCCATAAAGCAAATGCCATATAGAATAAATCCTAATTTTTCCAAGACTGTAAAAGAAGAAATAGATTAGTTGCTTGATGCAAGATTCATATTTGCTGTGGAGAATTCAGAATGGGTTTCCCCCATTGTGATCTCAATAAAAAGAATGGGAAGATACGCATTTGTGTTGATTACATGAAGCTCAATAAGGCAACAAAGAAGGATCATTACCCTCTTCCATTTTCATATCAGATCTTGGACGAAGTAGCTGGCCAGGAGTGTTATAGTTTTGCTGATGGATATAGCGGCTACAACCAAGTTCGTATAGCAGAGAAAGATCAGCTGAAGACCACGTTCACCACTCCTTGGGGAACGTTTGCTTATAGAGTTATGCCTTTTGGTTGTGTAATGCTCCAGCAACATTCCAGCGTTTGATGAACAGGGTGTTCGAACCCTACATTGGGACCTTCATCAGAGTATTTCTCGATGATTTTTGCATCTATGGAAGCAAGTTGGACCACCTGCACCAGATGGAGACAACATTTCAAAGGTTAGATGATGCACAAGCCTCACTAAACCCTACAAAGTGTGTCTTTGGATGTTCGAAAGGCGTTTTGTTAGGGCATGTTGTATCCAGAGATGGTATTGGTACTGATCCTGATAAAGTTTCAAAAATCAAAGATTTAACCATTTCCTATGAATAGAAGTAAGTTGAGATCATTTTTAGGCCATGTGGGTTACTATAGAAGGTTCATCAAGAATTTCTCAAAGATTGCTCAGCCACTAACCAGTTCTTAAAGAATGATGTTACTTATGAACCAGGAAATAAGGCACATGACGCTTTTGGACAATTGAAGGAAGCCATGGTGTCTTCACCTATTTGAAGAATCCAGAATGGAGCAAGCCATTCATTGTGTACACTGATGCCTCAAATGCAACACTAGGAAGTACTTTGAGCAAAAGGATGAAAATGGGAATGAACATCTCTAATTACTTTGGGAGCAGACAAATGAGCGGTGCTGAGGTAATATACTTAACTGAAAAAGAGGCTTTGGCTATCATTTTTGCTGTAAGAATTTTAGACTTACTTGCTAGGGACAAAATTTCTAGTTTGTACACGATCATCAGCCTCTAAAATATATTGTAAATAATCCTCACCATTCATGGAGGATAGCAAGACTGGATAATTTTGCTACACAGAATTTGAATTTATTTTAGATAGGCCAAGAAAGAGCATGTCATGTCTATGCGCTCTCTCGGCTATGATGGTTTAAGTATCATCTTGGGATATGAATGATTTTCCGCGTGCAGCATTGTTTATCTCAATAAAAAAGAATGGGAAATACGCATTTGTGTTGTTACATGAAGCTCAATAAGGCAACAAAAGAAAGGAATCATTACCCGCTTACCATTTTCTATCAAGTCTTGTGAGGCGAAGAAAGAGTGAGAAGCTGCCAGGAAGGTGTTATAGTTTGTTGTGATTGTGCTGAAAATGGGGTTAAACAAGCAGACATGAAAAACAGAAAAGCCAAGAAAAAAAAATGTCAGAAGATAGAGAAGGGGATAAAAGCCAGCAGCAGAAGAAGTGAGGAAGAAGTCAGACAAACAACTGGCACGGGGGTTGCGGACAAACAACAACACGAAATTCACAACCTGTGCCTCAAAAAACGCTCGACTCCTTGGGAACGATGTGCTTATCAGAGTTATGGGCCTTTGGGTAGTGGTGTAATGCTCACAGGGCACCAAATCACCTCGTGTATATGAAACGTGTTCTGTACGCCGCATAACAGTTGGGACCTTCATGCAGAGTATATTTCAAGCTAGGCCATTGAAAACAGCTTCCATGGATGAAGTGGCAAGGTTCATATATGAATACATTGTCACCAGATTTGGTTGTCCATTAGAAATTGTAACAGATCAAGGAAGCCACTTCATTAATGAGGTGGTAGAAGCCCTAGTCAATAATTTTTCTATTAAGCACAGGAAGGCAACAACATACAAGCCAAGCACAAATGGACAAGTGGAACAACAAATTTTGTGTTGTGTTAAATTCTAGCAAAAGATGCAGCCTTACAGGTACATAAGTGGGATAAAAGGATTCATGCAGCATTGTGGGCATATAGGGAAACATCAAAGTCAGCAACAGGATACTCCCAAAGATTGCTCAGCCACTAACCCAGTTCTTAAAGAATGATGTTACTTATGAACCAGGAAATAAGGCACATGACGCTTTTGGACAATTGAAGGAAGCCATGGTGTCTTCACCTATTTTGAAGAATCCAGAATGGAGCAAGCCATTCATTGTGTACACTGATGCCTCAAATGCAACACTAGGAAGTACTTTGAGCCAAAAGGATGAAAATGGGAATGAACATCTAATTTACTTTGGGAGCAGACAAATGAGCGGTGCTGAGGTAAATTATACTGTAACTGAAAAAGAGGCTTTGGCTATCATTTTTGCTGTAAAGAAGTTTAGAAATTACTTGCTAGGGAAAAAATTTCTAGTTGTAACAGATCATCAGGCTCTAAAATATATTGTAAATAAGCCTAACCCATCAGGGAGGATAGCAAGATGGATAATTTTGCTACAAGAATTTGAATTTGATATTATAGATAGGCCAAGAAAGAAGCATGTCAATGCAGATGCACTCTCTCGAGCCTATGATGGTTTAGGATCATCTTGTGATGATGATGATTTCCGCGATGCAGCATTGTTATCCCTTGACACAATCCCTAGTGAATACATAGATATTTGGAATTATCTGAATGAATTCAAGTTTCCTGATGGTGCCAATGCAAAGACTAAGAGCAAGATTACTCAAGCCAGTCGTCCATATTCTATTCTGCATGGAGTATTATTTCGAATAGGACCTGATGGACAGTACAAGAGGGAAGTTGGACGTGATCAAGGGAAGGAACTGCTAGAAGAATTCCACAATGGTACATGTGGAGGGAACTTCTCTAGACAACTTACAGCAAGAAGGATCTTGGATGTAGGTTATGACTGGCCCACTCTTTTTAAATATTGTTATAATTATTATAAGACATGTGATATTTGTCAAACACATGGTAACCGTAAGACTTCATCAGCTCCATTATGCCCTATTCTTCCACTTGGTCCCTTTGAAAAGTGGGGAATAGACATTGTAGGTCCACTTCCAACTACCTCACACCAAAATAAGTATATTGTAGTTACCACAGATTATTTAACCAAGTGGGTTGAAGCTAGGCCATTGAAAACAACTTCCATGGATGAAGTGGCAAGGTTCATATATGAACGCATTGTCACCAGATTTGGTTGTCCATTAGAAATTGTAACAGATCAAGGAAGCCACTTCATTAATGAGGTGGTAGAAGCCCTAGTCAATAAGTTTTCTTTTAAGCACAAGAAGGCAGCAACATACAAGCCAAGCACAAATGGACAGGTGGAACGAAAAAATTTTGTGTTGTGTCAAATTCTAGCAAAAGATGCAGCCTTGCAGGTACATAAATGGGATAAAAGGATTCATGCAGCATTGTGGGCATATAGGGCAACATCAAAGTTAGCAACAGGATACTCCCCATTTCAGTTGGCCTATGGCATTGATCCAGTTCTTCCTATTGAGTTTGATATTCCCACTGTGAGAGTTATGAAAAATGAAAGGATGGATGAAAGTGATTCAGTAAAAGAAAGGTTGGTACATCTTCATTTGCTGGAGGAAATGAGAGAAATAGCAAAGGATACAAGCCATAAGAAGAAAATGAAGCAGAAGGAATACTTTGATCAAAAGATCCAGTGGTCTCCATTTCATGTGAATGACTTGGTTCTAGTATATGATTCCAGATACAAAAAAAGAAGACAGAGAAAATTTCTTCCAAAATGGATGGGGCCCTACAAAATAGCAGATGTGCATGAAAATGGTAGGTACCGACTGGAGGAATTGGATGGCACTCCCATTACGAAATGGGTCAACCACGACAAGTTGAATATTTTCCAAGCACCAGAATAGTTTACTCCGAGGACAGAGTAGAAGCTAGGAAGGGGGAAGATGTCGACACTAAAATTTTCCTCCATAATTTCTATTTCATTAATGTATGTATTAGGAATATGATGTTGTTAAGTATAATTAGTAGTAGCGGCTGATAGAAGATAACGGTGCCGTCAGTACGGTGCCGCCAATAATGTGGAGTACGGTAATAGTTAAAGTACAATAGGAATGTTGTAAAAAGTAAATATTTGTCGTAAGTGGTCCGGTAATGTTAAAATGTCAAAGTTTGGGTAATTAGAGAAGTAAGGTCTACATGATTAGGAATTAGAAATAATATATTGGTAATAAGGACAAGGAGTGAGGTCATAAATATTTTGTGTATTTTATTTGTAAAAAGTCTAAAAAAGTGGAACCCATGTTAAATGATAAGGTTTATCTTATCTTAGAAGATAAGATTACATGTACAAATAAGAGTTAAGGTATGGAATATGATTTGTCAGAGTGGATTTCTTATCCTATCTTAGAGATAAGATGGATAATCCTGGAAGTTCTATAAATAGAGAGGCTACCCCCCTCATTTAGCATAGAAAGAAGTAGTGAGAAATATTGTAGGAAGTGTGTGAAGGAAGCCATCAGTTTAAAGTTGTGTTGAAGAAGCCATTAAGAGGTGTAATTGTAAAGTTTCTCCCATAGTCTTGGTGAAAGGCAAGTGAAGTCAATAACACTTGAAGCACCTCATGGGTGAGATTGTAACAATTTCATGTTAATATTATTATTTACTTTGATATTTCAGATTTGTCATCATTCTGTCTTATCATAGTCGATGGTATTCTTGTGTTATGTTGTTGTTTTGTTTCCAGATTACATCCACCAAACTAAAGGTTGTGCATTGGTAAATAATCATAGCACGAAGAGTTCCCAGTGAAGAATTATCATAGTGCCAAATTGGTGATGACAGGTCCTATGCTGATATGCCTGGTATTGACCCAAACATTGTGGTCCACAATATCATAAAATGCATCCTCGCATTGCTCTTCTGGTCAAAGAATAACTTCAGTTCCTTCTCTTAGTTTCATTCATCCTTCCCATTGACTATCCCTAGTGGATTTCTAATATTTTTCTTGTCACAAAAGTAACAGGGGCACTCCACATTTACACGGATTTCTGTGACCTCAACTTAGCTTGCCCTAAAGACAATTTTCCTCTACCAGACATTGACCTACTACTTGATCTCACCGTTGTCCATGAGATGCTATCACTCATGGATGGTTTCTCAGGTTATAATCAAATATTACTCGCTCCAGAAGATCAACACAAAACTACCTTCATCACTCCTTGGGGAACCTTTTGCTATCGAGTCATGCCTTTTGGCCTTAAAAATGTTGGTGCTACATATCAGCGAGCCATGACTTATATCTTCCATAACATCATGTATTGCATATTGGAAGATTACGTAGATGACCTTATTGCCAAAACCAAACATCGATCCAAACACTTGACAGTCCTTAAGGTCATCTTTGATCGCCTCATCCAGTATTGCGTTCACCTTCAACCTAAGAAGTGTGTCTTTGCGGTGATTTTAGGTAAACTCCTTGGTTTCATCGTTTCTTTGTGTCACATAGAATTTGATCTTGCTAAAGTTGAGGCTATTCTAGAAATGCCTCTACCTACTAATCTCTGTCAAATTTGAATTTTTTAAGGTAAGTTGTAATCTATTCATCAGTTCATTTCATAACTTTTCGACCACTTCCAACCATTTCATCTTCTCAAAAAGGATGTCTCATTCAAATGGGATGATAAATGCCAAAAATCCTTTAACGCCTTAAAACAATACCTTCTTCAACCACCAGTGCCCATTCCTCCTAAGGATGACCACCCCTTTTACCTATACATTTCTGCTACTGACCATTTCTTAGTGCCATGCTCACTCATCACAACGAGTAGCACAGGGAGCAAGTGGTTTATTACATAAGCCACACACTTCTGGACTGCGAGACTAGGTACACCCATGCTAAAAAACTTTTCTCAACCTTAGTTTTTGTCACCACCAAACTATGTCATTACCTACTCAACCACAAAACCTTTCTCATCACTAACACTGACTCTCTACATTACATGTACACCAAACTCTACCAGCATCATTGCGCTGCACATTGGTTCATGCTTATCGTAGACCTCAACCTCAAATTTATTCATCAAAAATCCATCAAAGGCCAAACTATTGCTAATCAACTTGCAGACACACCCATCTCCGGAAATCAACCCTCTAACTTATTATTTCTGGATGAATCCATAGCTACCCTCTCCTTGGATGATACAACTTACCAAATGACCCTCTTCTTCGATGGCTCCAAGTTTCACCATAGAGCTAGGGCTGGTGTTATCCTCATTCCTCTTGATGGTGAACATATGCCTTTATCTTTCAAACTCGATTTTGATTTCACTAACAACATCATCGAATATGAATCACTCGTATTAGGCCTTCAAACCACCATCTCCCTAGATGTTAAATCAATTAATATCTTTGGTGATTCCCAACTGGTTGTAAACCAATTCAATGGTATATACCAGTGTCATAATGAAATACTGTAAAAGTAAAAATGTCATATCGACATGCTTTTGACTACCTTTGATCATTACGAAATTCAAACCACCCCACGTTCTACCAATAAATTTATAGATACCATGGCTTGTCTGGCTTCTTAGATACCCGCTTCACCTGTTGACTCCAAAATCTTTATCACAATACAACGGTTATAATCACCCTCTTATTTACCTCATGAGGTCCACTCTTTTAGAACTATTGCACCTGACCCACGTGACCTTTGGTATAAGCAGTTTGCAGACTACCTTTCCCTTTCCATTATACCTCCTAATCTCACTCATAATAGATAATGTGTATTTCTTAAAAGTGTCTCCCGTTATGTCATCATGGGTGGTCTACTTTATAAGCGTGGCTTCAACACTATTCTTTTACGATGCCTTATAAGTTATGAAATTCCCTACACCATCAAGGAAGTTCATGATAGAATTTATGGAGGCCACTTTAGTGGTTTAGCTATCACTAAACACATTCTTCACCTTGGATATTACTAGCCAACCCTAAACTGTAACTATTATGACTACGTCAAACATTGTGTGAAATGTCAGCAACATGCTAATCTTCATCACACACCAGTCATGCCTTACAAGTCACACGAGACCTTTGGCATTTCTCTCAATGGGGTTTTATCTTGTCGGAGAGATCAATCCTCACTCTTCACAATGCCATTAATGGATTATAACCACTACTAAATACTACACTAAATGGGTAGAATCCATACCCCTCATTTCTAAAAAATCTGAGAAACTATGTGAATTCATCAACCATCACATCATTTATCACTTTGGTGTCCCTCACCATATCATAACTAACAACGGAAAACAATTCAAAAATAAAACCCTACGAAATTTGTGCGACGCTTTCAACATTCAACTCATTTTCTTGTCACCTTACTACCCACAAAAAAATGGCCAAGCAGAATCAACCAATAAAACCTTGAACAAAATTCTTATGAAAGTAATTGACGATATTGGGAAGGATTGGCATATGCACATTCCTTTTACCTTGTGGTCCTACCACACTAGTATTCACACTTCGACTTTTGCCACACCTTTTTCTCTGATCTATGGTACTAATGTTGTCTTGCATTTCAAAGTATAAATTCCATATCTTCGCATCTCACTACAATATATGCTCAACGACCATGATTTTTGTCAGGACCGTTTAGCGTAACTTTAGTTGTTAGATGAATGTTGTCTCATTACGCTTGACCATCTCCAAATCTCCCAAAAATGTATCAAGTGTGCCTATGAAAAATGTTTCCACGAATGAACCTTCCAAGTCAGTGATCTCATCCTGAAGTAAAATCAACATGTAACCAAAGAAGAGAAAAGTAAATGGGGCAAATTTTCTCCTAATTGGCTTGGACCCTATATCGTTACTCATGCCTATGGATCATGTGCTTATTATTTGTCTTCACTTGAAGGTAAACCCAAACCTGAGCCCCTCAATGCCTTACATCTTAAACCATTTTATTGTTGAAATCAAGTCCTATATCACCTTCTATATATTGACCGCTTGTCCCTTGATCACCATTCACCTTCCGTATTACTCATTTTGAGGATCAATGACTAAACAAGAATCATGAGATTACCCATCACTTTTTAGCCTTATCTTTAATATGAATACCACGGCTCTACTCATAGCATGATTCTCATGGATCCTTTTCTTCTTTTTCAAAGATGGAATCCCATGGTTGTTCATCACTTGAAACTATCTCTTTCATAGTTAACCTCTGTGTACTATGGTCTTGTATTCTAAATAAGAACATAATCTTCCTCTATAGTCTTGTCCATGACTTAAAAACTTCCAAAAGCAAAATGGGGTTCAACTCCTTTAGCCAAACTTCTAGCAAACAAATGACTCCCTCAAAAGGGACATCTCTTCTCTCTACCTCGCTGCTATAAATATATTGATTCCTTGAAGGAAAATTATATACAGTCATTAAAAAATTACAGTAAAATTCTTAGAAGCTTCCCACATCGATCAACTTCACGAAGACCTCAAGGAGATAATACACTCATCCCATACATACTTCCCGCATCGATCAGTCTATCAAAAACAAAAACAAATGAAGAAAATGATAAATTTTTGTTTAGGACTTGCATATTTTTGATCATGGGTTTCTTGCTAGGTAAACATGTTGTCATACATTAAGTTACGCTCAACCACCTATTTTTACCTCATTTTCGTCTCACCCCACTATTCTATCTGCTCAAGGGACTTGCCACAACTGTGACATTTCGTGATCATGTGACTTTCTTCACCTTTAGAATAGTCCATTATGCAATGCCTTTAGGGTCTTATGTTCATAAGCCCGTCTTGGGTATGGTAGACTCATTAGGGTTCTTATCCAGTAAGTGACTCTTTTACCACCTCTTACCATTCACCTTCTTCATTACTTATTGATCTCCCTATACAAGACTAGACCATCATCACCTACATTTTAAAATATTTCCACTATCACCTAAGACTCAACCATGCTTATGACCTACACTCATTCATGCCTAAAACCTACCAACCCATTCCTCTACCTCATAATATTCTTCCCTAGCTTATGGGAGAATTACATCGGCTTGAGGCCCCTTTTCACTGGGGCTATGTAGGTAGCACTCCTAGGGCATGGGGCCCTTGGAGGTTAGCTCAGACACTCTTTACCCTTACCTATTTACCCCATTTTCCTATTCATATTCTATCTTGGTTTACATTTTCTACAACACTTGGAAATTAATACAAACATACATATCTCCCCTATTACCACAGATAGGGTAATGGGTGTAGGAGGAATACCTATTGAAATGTTGGTTGTTGGGTTGTTGTGCGTGCGTATGACTTCTGAATCCACAGCTGATCGTGAGAGCTTCCTTTTGGCTAGGAGGAACTACCTAAAATGGAACACAAGACCACCAGAAAGAGTTAAACAATATGTGCAGTGAACTGCCTAGCGTGTGCTAGATCTGAGGAAGTGTGATACTTCCTAGATGGCTGTCAGTCCACTGTTTAAAACAATTTAATGTTGGTAATGAAGTAAATCCTATTGTAATTAAAATGATTTAGGTATCTCATTAAAAACACAATAAGAAAGATCTAATCTAACAGGCTAGGTTAAAATAAGATCCAAAGGTCAAGTAGTTGGTTCTGGTTCTCTGCAGGTCTGACAGAGGTCTCAGGCAGGTCACAGGTGAATAAGGGTGATGTGGGAATAGAGGGGTAAGTCACTATTATGGATTTATTGGTAAATATAGAGACCGATGCTGGTTAAGGGTGACCGACACCGGTTGTGGAGAACCGGTGCCAGTTACTGTGGAAAATTGGGAATGCCACAGAATGAGCTTGGGATCTCCCTTATGATTACACAAGGGACTAGGCTGGTCGGAGTGAGGTATTAGGTTGTTTGGATGGGGTTTGGTGGGGTTTTAATGGGGATATGGAGGGGTGAGTATTAAAGGAGGTCAATGGGTGACTAGGAGAACAAAGGATGAAGATACAATAATTAAATGAATGAACCAGAGGAGTAAACTATTCTACTTACTTGAAATCTGGTTCAGGGTGCCTATGAGTGATGGATGAAGGTGCTGGTAAGAGGTTGAATGTTGTTGAGGATCACAAAACATTGGAAAGTTCCTGCATGGGCTGCATGTGCATTCCTTTTTTCTTGGTTGGATCAAATCTATGTTGGGTGATTGTTGGTTGGTTACCGGGTGAATGTTGGATGCATGTGTAAGAGAAAATGTGTGATCTCCTTCCTTGTATGCATGTTCTCATGGAAACTTGTTCTCAAAAGATGTGATATCTCTCAGGAATCCACCAATGTTTTTCCAACCTTGCAAATAAGGTTTTTTTGGGGATTAAAAGGTGACCAACGGCTGTTCCAGCTTAACCGGCGACGGTTAGGGGTAACCAGCATCGGTCAAGGCGAGATTTCCTAGGTTTACTAAACTAGGTAGATCCCCTTGATTTTCTGGGATCTCATGTCGTTAACCCATATCATTAGATGGAAGCTTCCTTTAAGCATGTGGAATGTGGTTAGAGGGAATGTAGGCATTGATTTTTAGGGTTTGGGTAAGTCTTAGTTAGTTATGGCAACTTACTAAGAATAGGTCTTAGGGTGAGTTGGCTTGATGAGGTGTCTAGGTGAGGTGTAAGTGTGGGCATTATCTAAATTAAGATATTTAAATAATAAATATGGTGAGGATAATGAATTAATTTAATTAAATTAAATTAATATTAGTGGGGTGAAGGGGGCCATGGCTAGGTGAATGTGATGAAGGTATTTATTTGTCGAGGGACCAAAGGGGAGTGTGACCTAATTTTGGTGTCTACATTTTGCCCCTTTTTTTGCATAGCTTGTATTGGTAAGCGACACTAACAAAAATAAGATGTGGTTGCCCCATGTGTGGGTGAAGGTGATCCCCCTCAAACCAGGAACTGACGAGGTAGAAGGTAGAATCGGTGAGTGGTTTGATAAAAGGTAAATGTGATGAAAAGGAAGGTGGGTAACAGGGGAAAAAATGAGCCATGTCTACTTGGGTAATCTAGGTAATGGGTCAGGGTCAAAGGTAGGAACAGTCAAACACACGCACACGTATAAACTACAGCACAGTACCAGCTTGAAGAGCAGGAAAACTCTACATTGTCTAAGGTTGATAGGTTTATCCAAACAAGGTTGAAGTGATTCTGGTATCCAAGGTGTAGGATATGGTCAGGAAGCACAATGTAGGTTAGGTGCAGGAATGTTTAGGTATGTTCAAGTACACCAAAGGTAGGGTCAGGATAAACGGTCATGGTAATAGGCTAGGTAAGGTCATTAGGTCAACAACACAGGGTTCAGTGCCGCAAGGTATAGCGAACACATGAGGTCAAGGGTCACTAGTGATGGTCCAGGTCCAAATATCTAGGTCACGGCATGGGTAAGGCCTAGGTATGGGTAAAATAATGAGTCCCCAAAGGAGGACAAAGGTAGGTAGTAAATGATGAGGTCAGGAGGGTGAGGTAAATAGTCAGGGTAAGGTTGGGTGAGGTAAATGGTCAGGGTAAAGGGTAGGTGTGGAAAAAAAAAGGAGGGATAGGTGGGGTAATAGGGTAAAATGTTGGGTTTTGTGCAAGAGAGGGTGACTGATGCCGATTAGGGGTAATTGAGGCTGGTATAGTACAACTGACCACAGTAAGGTAGGGCACAACCGATGTCGGTGAAGGTTAAATCGGCGTCGGTTAGGTCGGGTTTGTTATAAAAACAAAAAATCCGTGTTTTTTGTTATTCATTTGTCATATAGCGAATTGAGAAAATGACAAAAGAGAGAGAAAAGAGGGAAAAGTGTTCAAGACGGAATGGAGTGTTGAGTTGGTGGTCTGAACGTCAGGTGATTAGTTGGTGAGAGGCAGGTCCATAGGATTGGTGTGTGTGATTCGATCGGTTAGAGATGTGGGTAGAGATTTGGTGATGGTAGAGGCCAGAGAGGGATCGGGTGGGCCACCGATGCAATGGCCAGATGTGTCACCATGATGACGGTAGCACGATGAGGTAAGCGTCCAACTCTAGTTGTATTTGGTTAGATAGATTAGGTGATTTGCAAATTGGTTTTTTGGTTTTTTTTTGGGTGGGGGAAAAAATAAAAAATTTGGAAATGGGAGGGTAAAGTGGGTAAAATAGGAATGGGGAGAGAGATAAGTGGGAGAGGAGGGGAGGGGATGAGGTGTAAGGGGAGGTGTAGGTGAGTTTAGGTGGGTAAAAGGGTCAGGGTGGGAAGTTTTTGAGAAAAGGGGGGTTTGGGGGTCATGAGTTTTCACCGCGACAGTGATCGGCGTCGGTCAGGTTGAGCTGACATCGGTAGGGTTAAACCAGTATCAGTCACAAAACAGGTGACCGATGCCGGTTTAGGGGTGACTGGGGTCGGTTAGAGAGAACCGCACCAGTTAGGTTTTGGAGAGCAAGGGGTCAAAAGTGCCACAGGTTGGGTGATTGAGATGGGTAGGGGTAAAATAAGGTGTTGGAAAATGATAGGGGGAAAGTATGGGTGTGATAAATGTAGATTAATGTGTTGTTTGTATTGGATGTAGGGGAGAGATCAGCTACGTATGCGGGATAGGGTTCCACCCCTACTCATGATAGTGTGCATCACAGTGACCCCTGAGGAGCTGCAACATGTGGAGGTGGTAGGCCTGAGTGGGGTCTGACATTATCAACATGTAGTCTGGTAGCCTAGTTTAATGGTCATGCTCATCGATAGATGGGATTCCGTGACCAACACATTCCACCTGCCGACTGGGTGAGATCACAATCACCCTAGAGGATGTGTTCAGGATTCTGTGGCTACCCATATTGGGTACACAGGTCTACTCTATCTCCTCTGAGGCCTTGGAGGAGCTGATGTTGACGGTGTTTGGAGAGGGGATGGATGAGATGACATTCCATAGTGCCAGCATTCACTATGGAGAGATGTACCTAGCCCATCTAGAGGAGACAAGGCTAGTAGTTCTATTGATGGAGGTAGTGTGTTGCTTTACACTGCCAGATACAGAGGGTGGTAGATTTCCCCGCTCATTGATGGGGGTATTACATGACATGATGATGGACCAAACCTGCTTTGCCTAGGTGCCAGCATTCCTGGTGTAGTTATACAGGGAGTTATGGGCATATGGATGGCTGCGCAGGTTCAGCCTGTGTTGTACCTTTTTACTGCATTGCTAGGCATATGAGCACATTGTTTGTGTGCATCCAATGGGCATGCCCCAGGCTGATGCCTTTCCACCAGGCTATGTACGAGTGGGGTATAGGCGATGGGTTCCCACTATTGGAGAGTGGAGATCAGATAGGCCCACACATGATGTGGCCTATTTCTGGCAACTATTGGAGGGGTTGTCTGGGGTGGATATCATTTGGAGGCCATATGTGGGCTTCCCCTCATATAGGCAGATGTGTGATGAGCTAGCTGAGCTCCAGCTACTAAGATGGATATAGGGTCATCATGCCAGGGAGCATGAGATGATCCTGGTTGACAGAGTTAGGTGGCAGTTTGGGCTGCTACAGGACATACCTCCACCCTTCCTGCAGTATAGGAGAGACGACATGGAGAGGCCCTTACCTCTACCATAGCCTACAGTGCCCACAGGGTAGGAGGAGTAGGAAGTAGACCAAGGATTGATGATGTCATGGGGTCACAGATAGGTATAGACAGTGGTGGGTGGCTCATTTATGAGCCATACCACCCAGACCGGGGTAGCCCGATCTAGCCACCATCACGGTGTAGAGAGACACCCTACAGGGGCAGGTGGCTACTCTGATTACCCAGTTGGGTATGGTGTAGACACAGCTTGTGAGCTCAGAGGTAGAGGTAGTGGAGCTACATGTACAGGTGGTCAGTCTGCAGGCCTAGATGGCTAGGGGTGGGGTGGAGATGGAGATGAGGATGATGGTTGAGGTGGTGGCCTTATAGGCACAGGTGACAGGGCTGCAGGGCTAGTTGGCCATAGCTCAGGCATAAATTGGGGCCTTACATAGATACAGGCAGGGACATAGGGCACCACCATAGGCACCGGGACATGGTCCCAGTTCACAGGCAGGAGTGGGACAGGGTCCCGCAGGATAGGTACAAGGGGCTGAGGCCTATGGGACCACCACAAACCATGCCTATATCTAGGTTACGGGATGCCCTAGGTGAGGCCAGATACTATAAGAAATAGCTGATGGCAGCTGGGATAGACTTTCTATCCTATGGAGAGTACCGGGCACAGTAGGCTTTGAGTGAGAGGACTAGATCCCGCACTCACAGTGTAGAGAGCACATAGGGGGCCATCGAGCTCCAAGGCTAGATCATGGAGAGGCCACTAGCTCATGGAGACTAGCTCCAGGTGAGGCACCAACAGGGACCCAGACTGGGGCCGAGGAGGTAGAGGGTACATGTGACACAGATATGGAGGATGTGCACCGAGATGCCTGAGATACGGCTCCTGATTTTTGATGTATTATAGTTATTTTTTATTATATACCGGCCTGCATGCCGAAGATAGTGAGGATGTATGAGAGTTTTTGTATATTTTGAGCATATACCGGCCTGCATGCCGAAGATATTTTGTATTGGTTTATTGTTTCAGTGTATATGATACCAGCCTGCATGTGCCGATGACATTTTGTATTGAGTATCGGCCTACGTGCTGACGATTTTGAGATGATGGACATGATTAGATATCCTGTGTACATTGTATTGAGACACATATTTATTTATATGATGAGATACGTGAGATTCTTGATTTGTTGGTGTTTTGATGAGACTTTTGATTTGTTGTTGTGATATGGATGGAAATTAGGTGAGTTAGGCATGATGGAGTCAGGTCGGTTTAGGCATGGATCAAGTCAGGTCTTAGGCATGGATCGAGTCAGGTTGGTTTAGGCATGGATAAAGTCAGGTCATAGGCATGGATCGAGTCAGGTTAGTTTAGGCATGGATCGAGTCAGGTCAGTTTAGGCATGGTAGAGTTAGGTGGATTGAGTCTGTTGAAGTTGTGATTCATTATTTTGTGTTGGGGTTGTGAATGAATGATAATATGGGTCATGTGTGAGATGTGCTTTATAATATACGCATGATGATGGTAGAGAAATAGTAGTCATAAGAAATGTATGTTGTGATGATGATAAAAATGTTAAGCAACTTGTTGTCTATTTGGTTTGATTTTCAATTGTTGATATAAAAAGGAAACTAAGTGGGGTAGAATGTATTTTAGGAAGATGAAAGATGGATTGGTTAGGGTAGAGAGTGGCCGAGCTAACCTCCAAGGGCCCCATGCCCTTGGAGTGCTGCCTACATAGTCCCGGTGAAAAGGGACCTCAGGCCGATGTAGTTCTCCCATAAGCTAGGGAAGAATATGAGGGGGTATGAAAATGAGTTGGTAGGTTTTAGGCATGTTGTGGGTTTAGGTCTGTTAGGTGTGTGTGGGTTATAGGAAAATTGGTATAGGTGATGTTGATTGTGGAAAAAGAAGAAGATTACCCCAAAGGTAAGCGTCGAGGACCAAGTCCTATATAAGGTAATCAAAACATAAATAACGATGTTTAAAAGATAAGAGGAGGTAATAAAGCCACCTGATTGGTTAGGATCATACCAAGTAGATCATACCTTGGAGGAGGTGATGAACGTAAGACCCTAAAGACATTGCATGATTGATTGTTCTAAGGTGAAAAGTAGTCACATGATCACCAAATGTCTTGGTTTCCAAGAGGTCCCTTGAGGCGGTAGGAAATGGGAGTGGGAATGGTGAGAAAGGTGAAAGGTGGGTAAATTTTATATGGTATGAGGTAGCATGCTCTTTGGGCAAGAGATCTGAGGTCACAATGGGCAAGTCCATGACTTAAAAGTTTTCTAGTTTTGACTTGTATTTGAGATAGACTGATCGATGCAGGAAAGTCTATATGGGATGAGGAATTTAACTCCTTGAGGTCTTCGTGAAGCTGATCGATGCAGGAAGCTTCCAATTCTCTTTTTTTTCTTTTTTTTTGTTTTTATTTGTGAAAGAGCCTTACATAGTTGTCCTTCGAGGGAGAAGTCTATTTATAGCAGTGATTGCTGAGAGGAAGATGTCCTTTTGAGGGAGTCATCTTTTATTAGAAGTTTGACTCAAGGAGTTGTGTCCCAAATGAGGGCTTCGAAGTCATGGACAAGACCAAGGTGAGGAATAGGATTCTTGTTCAGATAACAAGGTGAAACGACCATGGGATCTCATCTAAAGGTAGATGAAAAGTATCCATGAGAATCATGTTATGTGCAGTGTCGTGGTACACATATTCAAGAGAAGATAACAAGTGACGGGTACTCACATGATTCATTTTTAGTCGTTGGTGAGATGTAGGAAGTGGGTAGCACTCAAGGGACAAGCATGGAAAGAGGCAAAAGGTGAGGTAGGACTATAGGTCAACAATAGAATGGTCGAAGATGCAAGGCATTAAGGGGCTCAGGTTTGGGTTTACCATCGAGTGAAGATAAATGATAAGCACCTGATCCATAAGTATGAGTCACGATGTATGGTCCAAGCCAATTAGGAGAAAATTTTCCCCATTTACTTTTTTCTACTTTGGTTACATGTTGATTTTCTTTCAGGACAAGGTCACCGACTTGGAAGGTTCGTTCATGGACATGTTTGTCGTAGGCACATTTGATACGTTTTTGGTAAACTTGAAGGTGATCAAGAGCATTAAGACAACGTTCATCTAATAACTCAAGTTGTGCTAAACAGTCTTGATGAAAGTCATCATCATTGAGCATGTCATGGAGAGAAATGCGGAGTGAGGGAATCTAGACTTCGAGAGGTAGAACAACCTCTATACCATAGACCAGAGAAAAAGGTGTGGCGGTAGTGGAAGTGTGAATACTAGTGTGGTATGCCCATAGGAAAAAGGAATGTGCGTATGCCAATCCTTCCTGGTATCATTAACCACTTTCATGAGAATTTTGTTTAGGGTTTTGTTAGTGGATTCAGCTTGGCCATTGGTTTGTGGGTAATAAGGTGATGAGAAACTTAGCTGAATGCCGAAGGCGTCACAAAGTTTTTGTAATGTTTTGTTTTTGAATTGTTTTCCGTTGTCAGTGATGAGGCGATGAGGAACACCAAAGCGACAAATGATGTGATGATTGATGAACTCACATATTTTCTCAGCTTTCATGGAGATGAGTGGTATGGCTTCCACCCATTTTGTGTAGTATTCGGTAGTAGTGATGATCCATTGATGGCACTGGGAAGAATGGGGGTTGATCTCTCCGACAAGATCCAAACCCCATTGAGAGAAGGGCCAAAGGTCACGGGTGACCTGTAAGGCATGACTGGGTGTGTGATGAAGGTTGGCATGTTGTTGGAATTTTACACAATGCTTGACATAGTCACAACAATCATGGTTAAGGGTCAGCCAGTAATAGCCCAGATGAAGAATACGCTTAGCCATAACAAGGCCACTAAAGTGACCTCCACATATGCCATCATGAACTTCCTTAATGGTATAAGGAATTTCAGAACTCATGAGGCATCGTAAGAGAATACCATCAAAGCCACATTATAGAGGAGGCCCCCCATGATGACATAACAAGAGACCTTTTTAAGGAAGGCACATTGTCCATTACGGGTGAGATCAGGGGGTAAGATGGAGAGAGAAAGATAGTCGGAGTATTGTTTATACCAAAGGTCACTCGGGTCAGGGGTGATGGTTCCAATGGAGGAAACATTGTGAGGTAAGTAAGAGGGTGATTGGAGTCATTGTACGGTGACAAATATTTTAGAATCAACGGGTGAAGCAGGTATTTGAGAAGCCAAGCAGGCCATGGTGTCTGCAAATTTGTTGGTTGAACGAGGGATGGTTTGTAGGGTGTAATGGTCAAAGGTGGTCAAAAGTATGTCTACATGATGTTTATACTTTTGAATTATCTCGTTACAACATTGGTATATACCATTGACTTGGTTTACAACCAATTGAGAATCACCAAAGATGTTGATTGATTTGACATCTAGGGCATAGGCAGCTTGGAGACCTAATACAAGTGCTTCGTATTCGGCAATATTGTTTGTACAATCAAAATCTAGTTTGAAAGACAAAGGCATGGGTTCACCATCAAGCAGGAATGAGGATAATACCAGCCCCACCCCCACGCTAACACTTGGAACCATCGAAGAAGAGTGTCATTTGATAGGTGGGTTCACCCAAGGAAAGGGTAGCAATTGACTCATATGGAAAGTCAAAATTAGAGGGTTGATCCCCAGTAATAGGTGCGTTGGCCAATTGGTCGGTGATAGCTTGGCCCTTGATGGACTTTTGATGAATGAATTCAAGGTCAAGGTCAGCTAAAAGCATAAGCCATTGTGTGGCACATTGATTTTGATAAGGCTTGGCATACATGAAGTGTAAGGGGTCGGTGTTGGTCACAACATAGGTTTTGTGGTTGAGTAGGTAATGGCAGAGTTTGGTGGCAACGAAAACTAAGGCTAAGAAAAGTTTTTTGGGATGGGTGTATCAGGTTTCATAGTCCAAAAGAGTACAGCTTATGTAATAAACCACCTGCTCCCTGTGTTGTTCATCATGATGAGCGAGCATTGGCTCCCAAGGAGTGATCGGTAGCTAAGATGTATAGGTAGAAAGGTTGATCATCTTTAGGTGGAATGAGTACGGGTGGTTGGAGAAGGTATTGTTTTAGGGCCTCAAAAGCTTTGTGGCAGTCATCATCCCATTTAAAGGAGACATCCTTCTTGAGAAGATGATGAAATGGTTGACACCAATCAAATAATTGTGAAATGAAATGGCGAATAGACTGCAACTTACCTTGCAGGCTACGGAGTTGTCTAAGGTTAGTAGGTGGAGGCATTTCGAGAATGGCCTTGACTTTAGTAGGGTCAACTTCTATACCACGTAGGGAAATGATAAAGCCCAGGAGTTTTCCTGAGAGGACCACGAAGATGCACTTTTTAGGCTGAAGGTGAACACAATATTTAATGAGACGGTCAAAAATGGTTTTGAGGATGGCAAGGTGCTCGGAGTGGCATTTAGATTTGGCCAGGAGATCATCCACGTAATCTTCCAATATATGATGCATGATATCATGGAAGATGTAAGTCATAGCCCGCTGATATGTGGCACCAGCATTTTTAAGGCCAAAAGGCATGACTCATAGCAGAAGGTCCCCCAAGGGGTGATGAATGTGGTTTTATGTTGATCCTCTGGGGCAAGCAGGATTTGGTTATAACCCGAGAAGCCATCCATGAGTGACAGCATCTCGTGACCAGTGGTAAGGTCAACCAGTTGGTCAATACCAGGTAAGGGGAAGTCATCTTTTGGGTAGGCTAGGTTGAGGTCACGGAAATCTGTGCAAATGCGGAGTCCCCCTGTCACCTTAGTGACAGGGACAATGTTAGAAATCCAACGAGGATAATCAATGGGTAATATGAAGGAAATGGAAAGAAGGCGTTGAAGTTCTTCTTTGACGAGAAGGGCAATGCGAGGGTGTATTTTCCTCAGCTTTTGTTTGATGGGTTTGGCATCGGGAATGGTTACGATGTTGTGGACCACTATGGTGGGGTCAATACCAGGCATGTCTACGTAAGACCAAGCGAACGCATGGTTATGATCTTTGAGAAAAGAAGTGATGGCTTCCTGTTCAGCAGCATCCAAAGATTGACCAATCTTTAGGATGTGCGGGTCATCCTGAGTATGAATGTTGATCTCGATAGTCGATTCATTCAACATGGTTTATGTCTCAGAGGGTAACGACCGATGAATATATGAGTCTTCTGCACCAAGGTAGGTGAGTATAGATTCATCATCCTAACATTGAACGACATTAATTAAAGGTGTATCATCATCGATCATTTCAAGATACAAGAAGGGAAGAGAGGAAGGGGCCTCGCCCTCATGTTGATAAGTCAAAGGCCCCAAGGAAATGGTGTTTATGAAAAAAAAAAATTAGGAGGGATAGATTCTAGATCCATCGACTCCGTCGGCATGAAGGCGGTGATGAAGGCGGAGCGGGTGAAGAAGGTGGAGAAGGGTTGATGTTCTTGATGAGTTCAATGTGGGCCTGTTTGGTAGGTGGTTCAGGAAAGCCAATACCACTACGGTCGTTATGTTTGTGGGTGGTACATGGGATAATGGTATGGTGGCCTTGCTCGTAAAATCCAAAACCAAAACCCTTCCATGCACATCGGTGCAGGAAGGTGTGGGAAAAATGGTGATTGGTGAGAGACTGGAAGTCAGCAGAAAATGGGCAGGGTTTGTGACGGTGGTTCAGGTGTGTACGTGGTAGTATCAAGTCCCCCATAGGTGAGACTGGTATGAAGATGAGGAGGACCATAAAGGAGGCATTCTCCTATGCGGTGATCATAGCGAGGGTGTTGGTGAAGACTTCCATACTCTTGTGGAGTAAGGAATGTGTTGACACTATATAGGCGGTATTCCCCCAGAGTGAGGCATTGAAAAACACCTTCCAAGGGATCGGTGGTTGGTATGTGGGTAGCGGGAATAGATGATGTGTCAGAGGTCGATGCGGAGGTGGAGTTAACGGATTGGGAGACTGATGGGTTGGCCGTGGAGGTTGTGGCGGTGGTAGGAGTGGAAGAGGCATGTGCGGTGGAGGTGGCGACTGTACTGGTAAGCAGAAGTGTAGGTGAAGCGGTAGTGGTTGTGGAGGTAGATGCCCTTAATGGGTATGAGCACATCATTAGGTCAGTAAAGCATGTTGCATGTTTTAAAAGGTGATGGATCAGCTGGAATGGTATAGGTGTGTCCTTCATGTTCAAACTTTACACAGCGATGCAACGTGGAAGGAACACAACCCATGACATGAATCCAGGGTCTACCAAGCAACAAGTTATATTGAAATTCCCCCTCCAAGACATAGAATAGCTCTGGAATAGTGTGGGGGCCCATGTGAACATGGAGAATGATAGTGCCTAATGTAGAGGTGATAGTGTCATTGAATGAACACAACATGACAGGATGTTTATGCATGTAATTGTCAGGTATGCACATTTGAGTGAATGCATGGGATGAAATGATATTGATACTAGCACCCCCATCAATCATTACACATCATACACGTATATCATCGATGTGGATAGAGATGAAGAGGGCTGGGTCTGGGTCATCCATTTGGTGTGGTGTGATCTCTTCCTCTGAGAAGCTAAGGGAGGCTATTTGGTGAGTAGGGTGAGGTGTGGATAAAGGTGGAAATTTGGTGAGAGAGGCTACATGATGGGGTGTGATAATGGAGGCTACGG
Organism: Taxus chinensis; assembly: GCA_019776745.2. Taxonomy (NCBI): domain Eukaryota; kingdom Viridiplantae; phylum Streptophyta; class Pinopsida; order Cupressales; family Taxaceae; genus Taxus; species Taxus chinensis. Next base: position 656,269,968 of record CM034153.1, on the reverse strand, counting down.
GTGTAGGGTCATTGGGTAAAACCTCAATAGATTGAAGAACCTCCATGAGAGCTTGATGATGGGATTCTGAGGTTTGGATGAGGTCATATAGGGACATTTTGAGGGGAGATTGGTGTAATTGTTTGAGCATGGTGCGATGTGTGACCCCATTAGAAATAGGGTATGTGGGTCCACGGATAGTAATCTTAGGTGTGGGTGTAGATGGTATGTTGGGTATAGGATTGGTTGGTGAGTCAGTTGCCTTTTCTTTTCCTTTATCCTTCTGAGCACGGGTAGTAACGTGGATCATGTTGATCTTGAGGGGAGTTGGAAAATGGAGAAGGTGTAGGATGAGTGGTATAACGACATGATGGGAAAAAACCTATCGGAGGAGAAAAGCCTTGTGAGGTGAGCTGGGTGCAACGACATTTAGGTGATGGTGTGGCAAGTTCTCTGATGTGAACCATGTTAATTTCAAATCTTGGAGGTGGCTCTAGGAGCTGTGGGGGTGGAGGTCATGGTTGTTGAGTGGGCAGTGAAGGAAGGACTATGGGAATGGGTGTCAGTGAAGCAGGGTCCTCATCGAGAAGGTCGTCATTGTCAAAGTTGGCTTCCAGAGGACACAACTAGATAAGGATGGTTTTCAAAGCTTTGACAGTTCTCCACATCGTGCCCTGGCACACGATGGTAGGCACAAATTTTAGTGTCATCAAACCCTTTTGGCTTGGGTTTGAGGGGGTCATAAGGTCTGAGCAATGGTAATGTGATGACAGAAGTCTCAAGGAGGTTGGTTAAGATTTTGGCATAGGACCCTGCTAGTGGGTCGCAATGGGAAGTGAAAGTGGGTTTGGGTGTAGGTGTGGCTGATTGTTGAGGAACGGTCCTTGCAGGAGGGGGAGTGGGTCGAGTTATGGTTTTGGGTGCTGGCGTGGTCTTGGGTGTTGGTCATGTTTGCTTGGGTAGGGGTATGGTAGATGAACGGGTAGGAGGGTGTATGGTTGTTTTGACTACCTTATTGGAGGGTAGCAGATTTTTGTCTTTGGGTTGCACCTTCTTGGGTAAAGGTGATATGGGTGTACGAGATCTAGAGGGAAAAGCAGATGGGGGAAGAGGGAAAGTTACCCATGGGGATAACGAAGGTGTTGTGAAGGTAGATGATGTGGGTCGAGCAGGGGGTGTGAGAGACAAAGACTGAAGTGTAGTGGGTAATGAAGAAGTTGCTGAGGTTATTGGAGGTATGGGTGGTAAAGATGTTGTAGGTGTAGGTGTAAGTCATGTTCAGGTGCTTGGGTAGGTTAGAGGTTTGTGAGGAAGGAGTGGGATGTTGTGTTTTTGGTTTATTGATGGGTGGATGTTTCTTAACCGTGCTGGGAATCTGAGGTCCTAAGATGGATGGGTGACAGGTGCAGGTGTGATTGGCGTAGCCGGGGTATGAGTTCTATGGGTTTGGTTCTTCTGTTTGGGTGCTGGAGTAGGTGTGGTGTTGACTTTGGAGGATGTAGCTAAATCTAGTTTGATAGGTGGATGAGTAAGGCTGGTGGTTGGGGTGACCCCTAAGGTGGTAATAGGTTTAGTCAAGGAAGATGTTGAAGGTGTGGGTTTGGATTTAGATGTATGTTGGGTTATGGGTAAGGGAGTATGTTGAGCGGTGTAAGAGGGTTATGGAAGAAGTTGTGATAGAGGTGGTTGTGCTTGGTTCAATTGGTCTGGAATATTTTTGGGTAGATAGTGGAAGTATCAGCAAGTGACATCTGCATTTGTGTTGAAACAGGAAGCAGAAGATGCCCCCACAATAAGGCTCTATCCACATAATCTAGGTGATCAGCCAAACGTGAGAACAACACATCTGTAGGTGATGTTGATGAGGACCCAATGGCTATTCCTGTAAAATGTGTCTTAGAGATGGGGAATTCATTAGCTTCAGCTTCCATGGGTAAGAGGGCCAAAAGTAGGTCTGCAGGATCTTGGGTAGCTGATGGAGAATGCTCACCTAGAGGCAAAGGTATCTCTATTGGGTCTTTGATAGGTGGAGGAGATGATGGGTGCTCCTCTATAGGTGGAGGAGATGATGGGTGCTCCTCTGTAGGTGGAGGAGATGATGGGTACTCCTCTATGGGTGAGGAGGTAAACAAGTATCCTCCATGGAGTGAAGAAGTACCATGGTGTCGGTTCTCTAGGTGGAGAAGCCAAAGGTGAAATGGTCTCGATATTAGTGAAGGCTCCTCCATAGGTGAGGAAGGAGGTGAAAGGTGTTCCTCTATGGGTGGAGGAATAGGTGAGGTAGGTTCCAATGTAGAAGGAGGGTTTCGAGCTAGAATTTCCTCTATGGAAGGAATATGGGGTAATTGGGAAGCAACAGGTGCGTCACTGAAAATAGCATGGACCTCGCGGGTATGGCTATCATGAGTTGAGGTCTCACCGGTTTGATCAGATGAAGGGGCATGATTGGGAAAGGGTTTCTTGAAGATATGTAGGTTTTGATTGGTAGGTGTGTTAGGATTATCCACAGTTAACTCACCTTTCTCGAGCATTTCTTGGACAATATTTTTGAAAGTGATGCAATTGCCGTCACTATGACCCTTTACTCGATGATAGTTACAGAAGTCATGTTCTTTATACCATGTGGGCATGGGGCAAGCAGGGTCAAAACCAGTGTGTGGTTTTATAGGTGGAAGGGTGATGGCCCCAACTTTGATGAGATTTTCTAAGACAGAAGAGTAGGGCTCCCCAATTGGGGTGTATTTCCATTGTTCTTGTCTGAATTGAAAAGTCTGGATGGGTGAGAGATTAGATGAGGGGGTAGCCTGATTTGATGGATGAGTCTGGGCCGGCTTTGAGTACCACTGCGTTAGCGGTGCCCTTGGCCTTTGAATAATTGTTCTATGGTTTGGAAGAAGAAGAGGTATCATTCGACTTGAATGCCGAATTCTTACTGCGTAATTGGATTTTCTTCTCTTCGATGGCCTGAATCTCTAGCTTTCGTGCCATGGTGAATGCTTCATCGAATGTTCGAAAGGTTTGGACCTACAGGGTCAGTGAGATATGTCTAGCACAAGCCCATGTGAAGAGCTCAATGAGTTCTGTTTGTGGCAGTTGGAAGGTGAGTTGATTGATCAGGCTACGCCAACGAGTGAAAAAATCTGTGATAGATTCATCCTCATACTGACCGTGTGGAGTATAGGTCAATCATGGTAACCTTCTTGATGATATTGATGGAGAAGTGATCTAAGAAGGCTTGGGCTACCTGATTAAATGAAAATATAGAGTGTCTAGGTAACCCACTATACCAATCTAATGCAGGTCTAGTCAGAGACATGGGAAAGGTCCTTAAGAGTAAAGCATCATCGTGGGTGATTAGGTAGCACCCATGTTTGAATGACCACAAATTCTATTTGCATGGTCTTCCTTGCTATTGAAATGGTTGAATTTAGGCATCTCCCAATGCATGGGGATATGGATGAATAGGAATGGATGGGTGGATAGGCTCATTACAAATCTTCATCATAGGTGAGAGTATTGCAGGAGCCAAAAACTGATGCCTCTAATGTTTGCATCTTGTCCATCATCAATTTGATTAGGTCATTGGTAGGTTGCGATGATTGGGTGCTCTTGTAGCGTGAGAGGGTTGGTTTTGGGCATATAATGGGGGTGGCATTCCAGTATATGGCGTTTCCATGTAGGTTGATTGAGAAGAAGGTAGTGAAATAGGGGGTATGTACCCAGAGTGAATAATAGATGAAACGGGAGGCTTTGATAGTACATATATGGAGGTGGAAGGGTTATGGTAACCCTAGTGGTAATGGGGGCCAATGACTATGGAATGGAAAGGACCATGTTTTGAAAAGGGGTAGGGGTCACTGACACTAGAGGTGGTAGTGTAGCTACGGGTATATGCGAGACAATAGGGGCAGATGAGGTTGCATTTTGGGTGGTTGTCGAAGGTATGGTGGATGTGGCAGGTGTCAACATGGATGTAGCAGATGTGGCAGTCATAGCAGGTATAGGACCTAGCTACAAAACGACTAGGGGTAAGGTAGATGTGGGAAACACGGAGCTAGATGGGGCTGACGTAGGAGTGGGAGTGAGAGTCAGAGGGATAGATATGGGCATGCGTATATCAACTGACCCGAGGCATCTCGAGTGGATGAGTGGGAAAGATAAAACTACAAGGCGACAGGGTTTTGGTCAAGGATTCGTGTGAACTCTTCATCTCCGGTAGCGATAGTGATAGGTTGGATAGGATCCATGGTGGGTGATAAAATGGAAGGTGGTGAAGGACTAGGTGGGAGTGGTTGACAACTGGCGTGGAATACGAGTGCACTTGCTTGTCTTTGGGTTAGCACCATGTGAACCAGTACTGATCAGGTTAGGCCGCTTCTCTATAAATGACATAGAAAAATAGTAGGAATAGGTGAAACAGGTGGTAAAAAGTGGATTAGGTACCAAATGTTGGCTGGAAAGTGGCACAGGATAACCGATGTTGGTCAGGGTAAACCGACACCGGTTAGGGGTAACTGATGTCGGTCACTGTGGGAAATGGACAGTGAGTCAAAAACAAGGTATAAGGTCAAATCTAACAGGTATGCCAAACCTGATGAGTTTTACAAGGTCAATGGGAATGATAGTAGTGACAGGGACTCTAAAAAGTTGAAGAAGGTGAATAAATGTCCCTTTGGGTAGGTTAACCAAAATGACAGTGAACTAACATTGGTTGGGTATAACCGACGACGGTCAGGGGGTAACCGACGATGGTTGTTGGACCGACACCAGTCACTGTGAAATTGAAATAGTGATGAAAGAAAAGTGGTTGTGAATTAAAATCTGATGTGGAATCAGACCCAGAATTCTGAGAATGATGAGAATATGGTCCAGGCACACTCAGAAGAAGCCAGAATACACCAACTATGATGAGGAGCATGTAAGGAGAAACAAGAATAATGAAGAACGTGACCTCTCACCTCAAAATGCAAGCCAAGCAAAAACACTAAGAAAAATGTGATCCTAAGAGTGCCTTTTCTATTATGTCTATTTAGCTTATGCTATTTAAGGACTGACACATGAACTGTAAAATAGATTTTTTTTGGTGAGGATGGCTTCCTATAAAGAAGGAGATCTAAAAGGTGAGGTTTCAGGTATGTTATGGTGGGGGTGGGCTTCGCTCTGAAGTATGACTTGACAGAGCAGCGAGCTAGGGAGTACCTACCAATCCTCAGATCAGTGTGATCATTGACAGGCATTCCCAGGAAAGATGTTGTTTAAGAATATGTATTTGTTTTGAATTTGTGTAATTTGGAAAGACTCAGAGAGAGAGAGAGAGATGTGCTTTCTATGATTCGTTTGTCAACCATCAGCTAGGAATGACTTCCAGCATATAGGTTGCCCTCAATTAATGTGAGCTAATGCGATAAATCAGAATGAAATGCAATTATTTTTAAGCCCAAATCAAAATATGAAGTTCGATGACATAAATGGATGAATAGGAAGAGGGATGCTCTTTCACTAAAATGTAGAAAACAAGAAGAAATGATTCTTTTTAAGTACACCAAAAGAAAGGTTTCTTTTAGAGCAAATAGAAAGAAAAAGAGGGTTACCAAGGAAGAAAATTAATGTGTATGCTTTTCAGAAGGGAAACAAACACACAAATTTTCCTAGGAATGAATAAAATGCAAGGAACCCCGAATGGGTCCCATTGGGTGTGCCAAAATGTTTCACCTGATTCTTAGATGTTTCTTTGAAATATTGACGAAATAGATAGGGTAATGGGCGTAGGAGGAATACCTATTGAAATGTTGGTTGTTGGGTTGTTGCACGCGTATGACTTTTGAATCCACATCTAATCATGAGAGATTCCTTTTGGCTAGGAGGAACTACCTAAATGGAACACAAGACCACCAAAAAGAGTTAAACAATATGTGCAGTGAACTGCCTAGCGTGTGTTAGATCTGGGAAGTGTGATACTTCCTAGATGGCTGTCAGTCCACTGTTTAAAACAATTTAATGCTGGTAATGAAGTAAATCCTATTGTAATTGAAATGATTTAGGTATCTCATTAAAAACACAATAAGAAATATCTAATCTAATAGGCTAGGTTAAAATAAGATCCGAAGGTCAAGTAGTTGGTTCTGGTTCTCTGCAGGTCTGACAGAGGTCTTAGGCAGGTCACAGGTGAATAAGGGTGATGTGGGAATAGAGGGGTAAGTCACTGTTCTAGGATTCTATTGGTAAATACAGAGACCGATGCCAGTTAAGGGTGACCGACGCCGGTTGGGGAGAACCGGTGCCGGTTATTGTGGAAAACTGGGAATGCCACAGAATGAGCTTTGGATCTCCCTTATGATTGCACAAAGGACTAGGCTGGCCAGAGTGAGGTATTAGGCTGTTTGGATGGGGTTTGGTGAGGTTTTAATGGGGATATGGAGGGGTGAGTATTAAAGGAGGTCAATGGGTGGCTAGGAGAACAAAGGATGAAGATACAATGATTAAATGAATGAACCAGAGGAGTAAACTATTCTACTTACTTGAAATCTGGTTCAAGGTGCCTATGAGTGATGGATGAAGGTGTTGGTAAGAGGTTGAATGTTGTTGAGGATCACCAAACATTGGAAAGCTCCTATATGGGCTGCATGTGCATTCCTTTTTGCTTGGTTGGATCAAATCTGTGTTGGGTGATGGTCGCTGGATGGTTGCCAGGGTGAATGTTGGATGCATGTGCAAGAGAAAATGCTTGATCTCCTTCTTTGCATGCATGTTCTCACGGAAACTTGTTCTCAAAAGATGTGTTATCTCTCAGGAATCCGCCAACCTTTTTCCAACCTCAAAAATAAGGTTGTTTTGGGGATTAAAAGGTGACCGATGGTGGTTTCGGCTTAACTAGTGATAATTAGGGGTAACCGGCATCGGTCAAGGTAGGATTTCCTAGGTTTACTAAACTAGGTAGATCCCCTTGATTTTCTAGGATCTCATGTCATTAACCCACTGGATTAGGACTGGAATATTCTTGTAAGCATGTCAGAATGTGGTTAGAGGGAATGTAGGCATTGATTTTTAGGGTTTGGGTAAGTCTTAGTTAGTTATGGCAACTTACTAAGAATAGGTCTTAGGGTGAGTTGGCTTGATGAGGTGTCTAGGTGAGGTGTAAGTGTGGTCATTATCTAAATTAAGATATTTAAATAATAAATATGGTGAGGATAATGAATTAATTTAATTAAATTAATTAATTTAATATTAGTGGGGTGAAGGGGACCATGGCTAGGTGAATGTGATGAAGGTATTTATTTGACGGGGGACCAAGGAGAGTGTGACCCATTTTTTGGTGTCTGCCTAATCCACCTAGTTTCCACCCATATACATATAACAATAGAAATTTTACAACACAAGTGTATCATCCATAACCATCTATCTCACCATCTATAAATAAAAGTTTATGTACCCATCAAATATACACTGATATAAAATAATACCAGTCTCTCAAAAAACCCTCATATACAGCCTCACCATCTTCGGCACACAGGCCAGTATGTGATCAAAAAGCTCAAAACACTCTCATGTACATCCTCGCTATCTTCAGAACGCATGCCGATATAAATCAAAAATATATAAAAATATATACCCTAAACATATACGATGACTAGTCATCACCCCACTTGATATCCTTATCAATCTCATATGTCTCCTCCTCCGCTCCTTTAACTCCACATCCATCTACTTGTATGATAGGAAGCCAACATACAACCTCTAAATGATGTCCACGTTGGAAAGCCCCTTTAGCGCCTATCGTTAGTATGCTACATCATGTGTAGCCCAGTCATCCCTATGCTCTCCAACAACAGGAACCCAACACCTGTAGCCAACTTTAACAAAGCCTACCTTGAATGCATCCGGTCGAGGCATACCAGCTAGACGCACACATACGATGTGCTCGTATGCCCAACAATGAAGAAGAAAGGTGCAGCACAAACTGAACCTCTGCAACCGCCCATAGGCCCATAACTCGTTGTATAACTATACCAAGTATGATGGTGCCCAACAAAAATGGGTCCTATCCTCCACCATGTCATGGAGAACCCCCATCAGCGCCCATGGGAATCTCCCACCCTTAACATCTGGTAATACAAAACAACACAATTCCTCCATGATCAGGACCACTAATCTCATCTCCTTAGGATGGGCCGTCTACATATCTCATAGCTCAGGCTCATGCTATGGAACCTCATCTCTGTCATCCCATCTCCAAACATCATCAACATCAGCTCCTCAGATTCCTCTAAAGAAATAGAATAAACCTGCGTCCCCACTATCAGTAACCGCAAGATCATGTACACATCCTCTAGGTTGAATGTGATCTCACCCGTCTGTAGATGAAATGTGTTGGTCATTGAATCCCATTTGTCAATAAGTGCGACCATCAAGCTTGGCTCTCGATCTATGTGCATGTATCATCTGACCCCAATAATGCCAACATTTGTAACATGTTACCAATCCTCTGGCATCACGCTCCCTTGTACCACTAAAAACAAACGTACTACTTTTTCTCTCATCCGCAACTAGTCCCTAGCCTGCACCCAACAAACCACACCATTATTAAATATTGACCATACCTAACATATCACTTACCTAAAAAACCTATTCCCAAAATTCTTATTATTTATTTCCTCGCAACCCCAATGGTCTACCCATTTCCCCCATCCCACTTTCACATCCCTCAATTTCTATCATATATGCCCTTTTACCTTACCTATTCTCAACACACTTACATTTATACCTCACTACCTCGCTTTCTCTTTAACTCCCACCATCACCTTTCTCGACCTATTTTTTCTCACAAGTTGACTGACATCGGTCACTGATGACTGGCATTGGTCCATCATGACCGGCATTGGCCACCTGTTGTTTGATAGATGCCAACTATGTCTGACCAACGTCGACTACCCTTGACCGACATCGGTCCCTATCTCGCCGACCAAACCCGCAAAACCCTCCCCCATTTTTTTCAAAATTTTAACCATACTAACCTATAAACCTACCCTATCATACCCAAACATACTAGCTTTCCCCCTACCCATATTTAACCCATATTGGACTTCCCACCCTTCTCATTTCATCAATTTTACTTCCACATGTAAATTTAATTCCTACCCAAAACCATTTCTACCCAAACCAATTTCTACAAAAAAATTCAACTAACAAGCATCGAATGGGATCAAATCTTACCTCATCTCGGTTTCATCAATGTGGTGGTATGTCTGGCCATTGTACCGGTGGCCCACCTGAGCCCTCTCCCACCTATGTCATGCCTCAATCCACCCCTCACCTTCAACCAATCACAATCGACCACACCACTCTCGTGGACCCATCTACTAGCCCCTCTCACCAACTCGTAATCTCCACCTCAGCCCAGTATAATGCCTTGTCCTTATCTCTCATAAAGGTGCAAAAAGGTCAAACGGATCTATTGTTTTCTCAAAAGTCACAACACAACAATGATTCCATAAAACATAGAATTTTTATTTTATAAACCCAAATCGACCTGACCGACGTCGGTCATATTTGTGCCCTAACCAACCAATGTCAATCACCATATAACTGGCATCAATCAACCCTTATAGCTATCTACCCTTGCTAAGCTTCCTTTTTACCTACAACCATTAGTGCCCTGTCAACATTAAAATTTTCCTCCGTAATTTCTATTTTATTAATGTATGTATTAGGAATAAGATGTTGTTAAGTATAATTAGTAGTGGCGTCAAATAGAAGATAATTGCGCCATCAGTACGGTGCCGCCAATAAAGTAGAATACGGTAACAGTCAAAGTACAATAGGAATGTTGTGGTAAAAAGTAAATATTTGTCGTAAGTTGTCCGGTAATATTAAAATGTCAAAGTTGGGGTAAGTAGAGAAGTAGGGTCTACATGATTAGGAATTAAAAATATTATATTTGTAATAAGGACAAAGAGTGATGTCATAAATATTTTGTGTATTTTATTTTTGGAAAAGTCTAAAAAGGTGGAACCCATGTGAGATGATAAGGTTTATCTTATCTTAGAAGATAAGCCTACATGTAAAGGAAAGAGTTTAGGCATGGAATATGATTGGCCGGAAGAGATTTCATATCCTATCTTAGAGATAGGGTGGATAAGCCTGAATTCCTATAAATAAAGAGGCCACCCCCCTCATTTAGCATAGAAGGAATTAGTGAGAAATATTGTATGAGTAAGTGTGTAAAAGAAGCCATCATTTTGAAGATGTGTTAAAGAATCCATTAAGAGGTGTAATTGTGAAGTTTCTCCCAAAGTTATTGTTGGAAGGCAAGTGAAGTCAGTAACACTTGAAGTACCTCAAGGGTGAGATTGTAACAATTTCATGTTGATATTATAATTTACACTGATATTTCAAATTTATCAGCATTCCTTCTTATCATAGTCTATGGTATACTTGTGTTATGTTTGTTGTTGTGTTTCCAGATTACATCCACCAAACTAAAAGTTGTGCTTTAGTAAATAATCATAGCACAAGGAGTTCCCGATGAAGAATTATCATAGTGCCGGATTGGTGATGACATTTTGGTTCCATTGCCGGGACCATTCCTCGTTGGTGGATTTTCTGGAGAGATATTCCCACTTAGTCAAAAAATATTTAGAGGGTAACCTTGTTTTACTGTGGATAGTGGTTACCATGGTAAAGTCACTTTTTACCGTGAATAGTATTTACCGCAATAAAGTCACTTTTTACCATGAATAGTGTTTACCACAGTAAAGTCATTTTTTACCGCAGTAAGTCAAATTTTACCATAGTTTAACGTGGTCATTTCTATTTTACTGTAGAAAGGTGTAAAGTTACTTTCTATTGTAGTAAGTCCAATTATTTGTGCACATAAGTCTTAGTGATTGTACTTGTGAGCTGGTATTTCACTATGGTTACATTTAAAAATGGGGAAGATTTCTATGTTTTTTTAGCCCAATCTAATGAATATGTTTCCTCTTTCATTCATGAGTTTAAATGATCTTGCATTTGTAATGGCCTCATAAGAAGGGAACAATGGACTGAATTTTTTCCTACCTTTTTGGATGGTTCAACCCTTAGGTGGTTTGAAATACTAGGTGATAATGTGAAAAATTCATGGGTTTTATTAACTGAAAGTTTTCTTGAAGAATTTGGTGAACAAAAAAAATATGCAGATCTCATGATTCGATATCAAAAAGCTATCCCAAGGAGAGAAGAAGAAGATAAGAGAATTATCATGCTCGTGTTCTAGAGCTAAAGAGGAAGCTCGATGCCCAGATCAAGAAGGAAGGATTCAGTGAATGGGTTGATGAATGGCATGGATAATCTCCTATGTAAGGAATTCATTCTTGGGATGAAGCTAGATATCATATAATGAGTAAAGTATGACCGCCCAGCTACCATTGAACAAGCAAAGGAGATTGCAAAAAGGAAAGAAGAAAGCATCGAAGAGGAGCCCAAAGAAATTGCTGATAAAGTAGAGCCTACACTAACACCTTTGGTCTAGAATCCACAATCACTCTTGGTGAGCACAAATATTTTTCCTAGTACATCTACTGAGTATGAAGATCTACTCAGAAAGATGGGGCCAGTTAACTATTAATCTTCTTCAAGGAAAAAAATTTAGTTCTCAGGGAGGAGATAGAGGTCCAAAAAAAAATATTTCTGAAGTTGTATGTTATGGTTGTTATAAAAAGGGTCATTATAAGTATAATTGTCCAAATAGAACTTCTACATCTAGATACAAGAGATAATGATAAAGGAAAAGCACTTGTGAATTATTTTGGTGTAGTAGATAAGAGCATAAATAATTAATTGGATGTGTTTTGTAATAAAAAGAAAAAAAGAAAAAGATAACCAAGATGAATATAATCCTAAGAAGATGAAAGGAGAAACTAGTAAGAAACACAGGAGAAGAAAGTTGGGCATGCAGGATTTTCTGATTTCATAGGGAAAAGGACCATACTCCATCTTAGAAGATCTATCTAAAAAGCCTGCAAATTATTACATATGGATCAACTCTTGGCTATGTCTTCTGAGAAGAGAGGAGGGAGCTGCGAAGTGGACTCAATGCTCGATGAAGTAAGGAGGTTAAGGTACCTGTTTTGGAGGTAGAGGTGGATGCCTACGCTCCACAAGCTCAGGTATTATGTAATGGCATTTCAATTCACGATGTCTTAGTTGATGGAGGTGCTGTAGTTAATGTCATGACTTAGTCTGTAATGAATATGTTGGGTTTAAAAACTGATCGCCCCTTCAACGCTTATGTTAAGGTCATTAAATAAGGGAAAAACTAAACTAGAAGGTGTAGTTATCAAATGTGGCAATGTTTGTTATGGGTGTTGTATGTGTGGTAGAATTTGAGGTGATGAAAAATGGTAATGGTGCGCATCTAATGTTGTTGGGAATACCATGGCTAAGGAGATTTCATACAAGAAACTACTGGAATTAAGGCTTCATGATACTTAGATGTGGCAGAGAGAGGGTGAAAATAAATCTGATCTCTCGGCATCATAAGACAGAACCTGTGGATTCAAGTGAAGAAATTAATGAATCGACATCCTCTGATTACTCTAGTACTAGTGAAGTGGAAATAGAAGATGAAGAAAGAGAGGTTGATGTTTCGGTCATGGATATCCGATCCAGCCACACCAACTCATGAACCCATAAAATTATCTGAATAAGAAATTGATGATTGTCTCCAAAAAATAAATATTCGTGATGATGTGATAGAGAATGAGAAGGAATGCTACCTCAATCTCTTTATGAAGGTACATATACCTATTCACTTTTGATTACAAGGAATTCTGTCAAGTAAGTTGGGTAGAACATTCTATTGAGCTAGTAGATGGTGCTAAGCCCATAAACAAAATGTCATAAAGAATGAATCCTAATTTTTACAAGACTGTAAAAGAAGAAATAGATAAGTTACTTAATGCAGGGTTCATATTTGCTATGGAGAATTCAAAATGGGTTTCTCCCATTGTGATCTCAATAAAAAATAATGGGAAACAATGCATTTTTTATTGATTATAGGAAACTCAAAAAGGCAACAAAGAAGGATCATTACCCTCTTCCATTCTCAGATCAAATCTTAGATGAAGTAGTTGACCAGGAGTGCTATAGTTTTTTTGATAGGATATAGTGGATACAACCAAGTTCGTATAGTAGAGAAAGATCAATTGAATACCATGTTCACCACTCCTTGGGGAATGTTCACTTATAGAGTTATGCCTTTTGGGTTGTGTAATTCTCCAACAATGTTCCAGACGCTTGATGAATAAAGTGTTTGAACCTTACATTGTGAAACTTCATCAGATTATTTTTGGATTATTTTTGTATATTATGGGAGTAAAATGGAAAACCTGCACCAGATGGAGACAACATTTCACAAGGTTAGATGAATCAAAATCCTCGCTAAACCCTAAAAAGTGTGTCTTTGGATGTTCTAAAGGCATTTCGTTCAGGGTATGTTGTATCCATAGATAGTATTGGTACTGATCCTGATAAAGTTTCAAAAATCAAAGAGTTACCATTTCCTATGAATAGAAGTAAGTTGAGATCATTTTTAGGCCATGTGGGTTAATATAGAAGGTTCATCAAGAATTTCTCAAATATTACACATCCACTAACCCATTTTTTGAAGAAGAATGTTACTTATGAACCAGGAAATAAGACGCATGAAAGCTTTTGAACAACTAAATTATGCCCTGATGTCTTCACCTATTTTACAGAATCTAGATTGGAGAAAGCCATTCATTGTGTATACTGATGCCTCAAATACAACACTAGGAAGTACTTTAAGCCAAATAGGATGAAAATGGGAATGATCATCCAGTTTACTTTGGGAGAAGACAAATGAGCAGTGCTGAGGTAAATTATAATTGTAATTGAAAACGAGGCTCTAGCTATCATTTTTGCTGTAAAGAAGTGCCCAGAAATTACTTGCTAGGGAAGAAATTTATTGTTGTAACAAACAACATCAAGCTCTAAAATATATTGTAAATAATCCTAACCCATCAGGAGGATAGCAAAATGGATAATTTTAGCTACAAGAATTTGAATTTGATATTATAGATAGGCCAGGAAAGAAGCATGTCAATGCAAATGCACTCTCTTGAGCCTATGATGGTTTAGAATCATCTTGTGATAATGATGATTTCCCACTATACAACATTTTTATCTCTTGACACAATCCCTAGTGAATACATAGATATTTGGAATTATCTGAATGAATTCAAGTTTCACTGATGGTGCCAATGCAAATACTAAGAGGAAGATTAATCAAGCTAGTCGTCCATATTCTATTTTGCATGGAGTATTATTTCAATAAGGACCTACATGGAACAGTACAAGAGGGCAGTTGGATGTGATCAAGGGAAGGAGATGATAGAATAATTCCACAATGGTGCATGTGGAGGACACTTCTCTGGGCAAACTTACAACAAGAAGGATCTTGGATGCAGGCTATCACTTGACCCACTCTTTTTTGAGATTGTTATAATTATTGTAAGACAATGGTGATATCCATTTCAAACACATGGTAACCGTAAGACTTCATCAGATCCATTATGCCCTATTCTTCCATTTGGTCCCTTTGAAAAGGTGGGGAATATATATTGTACGTCCACTTTCCAACTACCCCATCACCAAAATAAGTATATTTTAGTTGCCACAAATTATTTAACGAAGTGGGTTGAAGCTAGGCCATTGAAAACAACTTCCATGATGAAGTGGCAAGGTTCATATATGAATGCATTGTCATCAGATTTTGTTGTCCATTAGAAATTGTAACAGATCATGGAAGCCACTTCATTAATGAGGTGGTATGAGGTGGTACCAAGCCCTAGTCAATAACCCTTTTCTATTAAGCACATTTTAAGGCAACAACATATAAAGCCAAGCACAAATGGACAGGTGGAACGAAACAAATTTTGTGTTGTGTCAAATTCTAGCAAAAGATGCAGCCTTGCAAGTACATAAGTTAGACAAAAGGATTCATGCAGCATTGTGGGCATATAGGGAAACATCAAAGTCAACAACAGGATACTACCCATTTCAGTTGGCTTATGGCATTGATCCAGTTCTTCCTATTGAGTTTGATATTTCCACTGTGAGAGTTATGAAAAATGAAAGGATGGATGAAAGTGATTCAGTAAAAGAAAGGTTGGTACATCTTCATTTTCTAGAGAAAATGAGAGAAATAGTGAATGATACAAGCTATAAGAATAAAATGAAGCAGAAGGAATACTTTGATCAAAAGATTCGTCAGTCTCCATTTCATGTGAATGACTTGGTTCTAGTATATGATTCCAGATACAAAAAAAGAACGGCATAGATAAATTTCTTCACAACAAATGGATGGGGCCCTACAAAATAGCAGTTGTGAATTTTAAAATGGTACATATCGACTTGAGGAATTGGATGGCACTCACCATTACGAAATGGGTCAACAACATGATAAGTTAAAGATTTTCCAAACCACCTTAGAATTTCCATAAGAGTCTACTCCGAGGATTCCTTTTTAGTACAAAGTTAGGAAGGGGAAAAATGTCGACATTAAAATTTTCCTCCGTAATTTCTATTTTATTAATGTATGTATTAGGAATAAGATGTTGTTAAGTATAATTAGTAGTGGCGTCCAATAGAAGATAACGGTGCCATCAGTACGGTGCCGCCAATAAAGTAGAGTAGGGTAACAGTCAAAGTACAATAGGAATGTTGTGGTA
Organism: Taxus chinensis; assembly: GCA_019776745.2. NCBI lineage: Eukaryota > Viridiplantae > Streptophyta > Pinopsida > Cupressales > Taxaceae > Taxus > Taxus chinensis. The sequence goes on along the minus strand of CM034153.1, from coordinate 656,254,261 downwards.
AAAAGTAAATATTTGTCGTAAGTGGTCCGGTAATGTTAAAATGTCAAAGTTGGGGTAAGTAGAGAAGTAGGGTCTACATGATTAAGAATTAGAAATATTATATTTGTAATAAGGACAAAGAGTGATGTCATAAATATTTTGTGTATTTTATTTGTGGAAAAGTCTAAAAAGGTGGAACCCATGTGAGATGATAAGGTTTATCTTATCTTAGAAGATAAGCCTACATGTAAAGGCAAGAGTTTAGGCATGGAATATGATTGGCAGGAAGAGATTTCCTATCCTATCTTAGAGATAGGGTGGATAAGCCTGAATTCCTATAAATAAAGAGGCCACCCCCTCATTTACCATAGAAGGAAGTAGTGAGAAATATTGTATGAGTAAGTGTGTAAAGGAAGCCATCATTTTGAAGGTGTGTTAAAGAATCCATTAAGAGGTGTAATTGTGAAGTTTCTCCCATAGTTATTGTTGGAAGACAAGTGAAGTCAGTAACACTTGAAGTACCTCAAGGGTGAGATTGTAACAATTTCATGTTGATATTATAATTTACACTTATATTTCAGATTTATCATCATTCCTTCTTATCATAGTCTATGGTATTCTTGTGTTATGTTTGTTGTTGTGTTTCCATATTACATCCACCAAACTAAAAGTTGTGCATTAGTAAATAATCATAGCACGAGGAGTTCCCGGTGAAGAATTATCATAGTGCCGGATTGGTGATGACATTTTGGTTCCGTTGCCGGGACCATTTCTCGTTGGTGGATTTTCATGGAGAAATATTCCCACTTAATCAGAAATCATTTGGAGGGTAACCTTGTTTTACTGTGCATAGTGGTTACCATGGTAAAGTCACTTTTTACCATGAATAGTATTTACCACAGTAACTTCAGTTTTTACCGTGAATAGTGTTTACCACAGTAACTTCATTTTTACCATGAATAGTGTTTACCACAGTAAAGTCAAGTTTTACCATAAGTCAAGTTTTACCGTGGTCATTAACCTATTTTACTATAGAAAGGTGTAAAGTCACTTTCTATTGTAGTAAGTCCAATTATTTGTGCACATAAGTCTTACTAATTATTACTTGTGAGTTGGTATTTCACCGTGGTTAGATTTAAAACCTGGGGAAGATTCCTGTTTTTTCAGGAGTCCCAATCTAATGAAGATGCTTCCTCTTTCATTCAATGAGTTTAAACGATCTTGTATTTGTAATGGCCTTATAAGAAGTGAACAATGGATTAAATTTTTTCCTACATTTTTGGATGGTTCAACCCTTAGGTGGTTTGAAACACGAGGTAATAATGTGAAAAATTCATGGGATTTATTAACTAAAAGTTTTCTTGAAGAATTTGGTGAACAACAGAAATATGCAGATCTCATGATTCAGTATCAAAAAGCTAGACCCAAGGAGAGAAGGAGAAGATAAGGGATTATCATGCTCGTGTTCTAGAGCTAAAGAGGAAGCTCGATGCCTAGATCCAGAAGGAAAGATTCGTGGATGGGTTGATGAATGGCGTGGATAATCTCCTCTGTAAGCACTTCATTCTTGGGATGAAGCTAGAGATCATACAATGAGTGAAGTATGACCGTTCCCAGCTACCATTGAACAATATGGCAAAGGAGATTGCAAGAAGGCAAGAAGAAAGCATCGAAGAAGAGCCCAAAGAAATTGTTGCTAAAGTAGAGCCTACACCAACACCTTTGGTCTAAAATCCACAACCACTCTCGGTGAGCACAAATCTTTCTCCTAGTACATCTACTGAGTATGAAGATCTGCTCAGGAAGATGGGCCAGTTAACTATTAATCTTCTTCAAGGAAAGGAATTTAGTTCTCATGGGAGGAGATAGAGGTCCAAAAAGAAATATTTCTAAAGTTGTATGTTATGGTTGCTATAAAAAGGGTCATTATAAGTATAATTGTCCAGATAGAGCTTCTACATCCGATACAAGAGATAATGATAAAGGAAAAGCACCTGTGAATTCTTTTGATGTAGTAGATAAGAGCATAAATAATGAAGTAGATGTGTTTGTAACAAAAAGAAATGAAATAAAAAGATAACCAAGATGAAAATGATCCTAAGAAGATGAAAGGAGAAACTAGTAAGAAACATAGGAGAAGAAAGTTGGGTGTGCAGGATTTTCTGATTTCATATGGACAAGGACCATACTCCATCTTAGAAGATCTGTCTAGGAAAAGCCTGCAAATATTACATATGGTCAACTCTTGGCTATGTCTTCTGAGAAGAGGTGGGAGCTACGAAGTGGACTCAATGCTCGATGAAGTAAGGAGGTTGAGGTCCCTATTTTGGAGGCAGAGGCGGATCCCTACGCTCCACAAGCTGAGGTATTATGTAATGGCATTTCAATTCATGATGTCTTAGTTGATGGAGGTGTTGCAGTTAATGTCATGACTTAGTCTGTAATGAATATGTTGGGTTTAAAAATTGATCAGCCCTCAACACTTATGTTAAGGTCATTAAATAGGGGAAAAACTAAACCAGAAGGTGTTGTTTCAAATGTGGTAATATTTTTTATGGGTGTTGTATGTGTGGTAGACTTTCAGGTGATGAAAAATGGTACTATTACGTACCCAATGTTGTTGAGAAGACCATGGCTAAGGAGAGTTCATACAAGAAACTACTGGAATGAAGGCTTTATGACACTTAGACGTGGTAGAGAGAGGGTGAAGATAAACGTTATCCCTTGGCATCATAAGGCAGAACCTGTGAATTCAAGTGATGAAACTGATGATTGGACACCCTCTGATTACTCTAGTACCTAGTGAAGTGGACACATAAGATGAAGAAAGTGAGGTTGATGTTTTGGCCATGGATATCCTTCTAGTCACACAGACACATGAACCCGTAAAATTATCTGAAGAAGAAATTGATGATCGTCTCCAACAAATAAAGATTGGTGATGTTGTGATGGAGAGTGAGAAGGAATGCTACCTCCAGCTCTTTCGAAGGTACATACACCTATTCACTTTTGATTACAAGGAACTCCATCAAGTAAGTTGGGTAGAACATTCTATTGAGCTGGTAGATGGTGCTAAGCCCATAAAACAAATGCCATATAGAATGAATCCTAATTTTTCCAAGACTGTAAAAGAAGAAATAGATAAGTTGCTTGATGCAGGATTCATATTTGCTGTGGAGAATTTAGAATGGGTTTCTCCCATTGTGATCTCAATAAAAAATAATGGGAAGCTACGCATTTTTGTTGATTATAGGAAGCTCAATAAGGCAACAAAGAAGGATCATTACCCTCTTCTATTCTTAGATCAGATCTTAGACGAAGTAGCTGGCCAGGAGTGCTATAGTTTTGCTGATGGATATAGTGGATACAACCAAGTTTGTATAGAGGAGAAAGATCAGCTGAAGACCACGTTCACCACTCCTTGGGGAACGTTTTCTTATAGAGTTATACCTTTTGGGTTGTGTAATGCTCCAGCAACGTTCTAAACGCTTGATGAATAGGGTGTTTGAACCCTATATTGGGAACTTCATCAGAGTATTTCTAGATGATTTTTGCATCTATGGGAGCAAGATGGACTGCCTGCACCAGATGGAGATAGCATTTCACAAGTTAGATGAAGCACAAGCCTCACTAAACCCTACAAAGTGTGTCTTTGGATGTTCTAAAGGCGTTTTGTTAGGGCATGTTGTATCCAGAGATGGTATTGGTACTGATCCTGATAAAGTTTCAAAAATCAAAGAGTTACCATTTCCTATGAATAGAAGTAATTTGAGATCATTTTTAGGCCATGTGGGTTACTATAGAAGGTTCATCAAGAATTTCTCAAAGATTGCACAGCCACTAACCCATTTCTTGAGGAAGGATGTTACTTATGAACCAAGAAATAAGGTGCATGAAGCTTTTGAACAACTAAAGGAAGCCCTGGTGTCTTCACCTGTTTTAAAGAATCTAGATTGGAGCAAGCCATTCATTGTGTATAATGATGCCTCAAATGTAGCACTAGGAATTACTCTGAGCCAAAAGGATGAAAATGGGAATGATCATCCAGTTTACTTTGGGAGTAGACAAATGAGCAGTGCTGAGGTAAATTATACTGTAACTGAAAAAGAGGCTCTAGCTATCATTTTTGCTGTAAAGAAGTTTAGAAATTACTTACTAGGGTAGAAATTTATAGTTGTAACAGATCATTAGGCTCTAAAATATATTGTAAATAAGCCTAACCCATCAAGGAAGATAGCAAGATGGATAATTTTTCTACAAGAATTTAAATTTGATATTATAGATAGGCCAGGAAAGAAGCATGTCAATGCAGATGCACTCTCTCGAGCCTATGATGGTTTAGGTTCATCTTGTGATGATGATGATTTCCTAGATGCAGCATTGTTATCCCTTGACACAATCCCTAGTGAATACATAGATATTTAGAATTATCTGAATGAATTCAAGTTTCCTGATGGTGCCAATGCAAAGACTAAGAGGAAGATTACTCAAGTTAGTCATCCATATTCTATTTTGCATGGAGTATTATTTCGGATAGGACCTGATGGACAATACAAGAGGGCAGTTGGACGTGATCAAGGGAAGGAGCTGATAGAAGAATTCCACAATGGTACATGTGGAGGACACTTCTCTGGACAACTTACAGCAAGAAATATCTTGGATGCAGGTTATCACTGGCCCACTTTTTTTAGAGATTGTTATAATTATTGTAAGACATGTGATATTTGTCAAACACATGGTAACCGTAAGACTTCATCAGCTCCATTATGCCCTATTCTTCCACTTGGTCCCTTTGAAAAGTTTTGAATAGATATTGTAGGTCCACTTCCAACTACCCCACGCCAAAATAAGTATATTGTAGTTGCCACATATTATTTAACCAAGTGGGTTAAAGCTAGGCCATTGAAAACAGCTTCCATGGATGAAGTGGCAAGGTTCATATATGAACGCATTGTTACCAAATTTGGTTGCCCATTAGAAATTGTAACAGATCAAGGAAGCCACTTCATTAATGAGGTGGTAGAAGCCCTAGTCAACAAGTTTTCTATTAAGCACAGGAAGGCAACAACATACAAGCCAAGCACAAATGGATAGGTGGAACGAACAAACTTTGTGTTGTGTCAAATTCTAGCAAAATATGCAGCCTTGCAGGTACATAAGTGGGATAAAAGGATTCATGTAGCATTTTGGGCATATAGGGCAACATCAAAGTCAGCAACAGGATACTCCACATTTCAGTTGGCTTATGGCATTGATCCAGTTCTTCCTATTGAGTTTGATATTCCCACTATAAGAGTTATGAAAAAAGAAAGGATGGATGAAAGTGATTCAGTAAAAGAAAGGTTGGTGCATCTTCATTTACTAGAGGAAATGAGGGAAATAGTGAAGGATACAAGCTATAAGAAGAAAATGAAGCAGAAGGAATACTTTGATCAAAAGATCCATTGGTCTCCATTTCATGTGAATGACTTGGTTCTAGTATATGATTCCAGATACAAAAAAAGAAGGCAGAGAAAATTTCTTCCCAAATAGATGGGGCCCTACAAAATAGAAGTCGTGCATGAAAATGGTACATATCGACTGGAGGAATTGGATGGTACTCTCGTTACGAAATGGGTCAACCATGACAAGTTAAAGATTTTCCAGGAACCAGCTTCAGAATGTCTATAAGAGTCTACTCCGAGGACGGAGTAGAAGCTAGGAAGGGGGAAAATGTCGACATTAAAATTTTCCTCCGTGATTTCTATTTTATTAATGTATGTATTAGGAATAAGATGTTGTTAAGTATAATTAGTAGTGGCGTCAAATAGAAGATAATGGCACCATCAGTACGGTGCCCGCCAATAAAGTAGAATATGGTAACAGTCAAAGTACAATAGGAATGTTGTGGTAAAAAGTAAATATTTGTCGTAAGTTGTCCGGTAATATTAAAATGTCAAAGTTGGGGTAAGTAGAGAAGTAGGGTCTACATGATTATGAATTAAAAATATTATATTTGTAATAAGGACAAAGAGTGATGTCATAAATATTTTGTGTATTTTATTTTTGGAAAAGTCTAAAAAGGTGGAACCCATGTGAGATGATAAGGTTTATCTTATCTTATAAGATAAGCCTACATGTAAAGGAAAGAGTTTAGGCATGGAATATGATTGGCCGGAAGAGATTTCCTATCCTATCTTAGAGATAAGGTGGATAAGCCTGAATTCCTATAAATAAAGAGGCCACCCCCTCATTTAGCATAGAAGGAAGTAGTGAGAAATATTGTATGAGTAAGTGTGTAAAGGAAGCCATCATTTTGAAGGTGTGTTAAAGAAGCCATTAAGAGGTGTAATTGTGAATTTTCTCCCAAATTTATTGTTGGAAGGCAAGTGAAGTCAGTACCACTTGAAGTACCTCATGGGTGAGATTGTAACAATTTCATGTTGATATTATAATTTACACTGATATTTCAGATTTATCATCATTCCTTCTTATCATAGTCTATGGTATACTTGTGTTATGTTTGTTGTTGTGTTTCTAGATTACATCCACCAAACTAAAAGATGTGCTTTAGTAAATAATCATAGCATGAGGAGTTCTCGGTGAAGAATTATCATAGTGCCGGATTGGTGATGATAGCCCACACACCTTTTATCAGCCTAGACACCTATGGAATCATACCTACAAGCCCACACTACCCTTAAATTTCCTTAATTGCATCTTGGGATTTGTTTTTTTACCTATACCTTGGCTTTACCCATGTCATGACCTATTTTCCTGAACCTAACCTACTTGGTGTGACCATTGACCTCATGTACTCGTTATACCTTGCAATGTTATTACCTACGTTGTTTTAGCCTAACAACCATACCTTGCATATTGTTGTGTCATTTATCTTGACACAAACCTTTGATGTACCAGAACATACCTAAATGTTCTTGCACCTGACCTACATTGTGTTTCTAGACCATATCCTATACCTCAGATACCTAAACCACTTCACCCTTGTTTGGATAAACCTATCAACCTTAAACGATGTACAGCTTGTAAGCTCTTCAACCTAGTACTGTGTTACAATCTATACGTGTGCATGCATTTGATTTCCATTATCCATGACCTGATGTTGACCCCGACCTATTACACATTACTCGAGTTGACCATTACTCTTTCGCATAATACTCATACCCTTCCCCACCTATCTTCACCAACTACACATTTATCAAACCACTCACTGATTCCATATTACACCTCATCATTACCTGGTTTGAGGGGGATCACCTTCACCCACACATGGGGCAACCACTTCCTATTTTTGTTAGTGTCACTTACCAATACAAGCTACATGACAAAAGGGGGAAAACGTAGACATTAAATTTAGGTCACACTTCCCCTTCACCCCACATATATATTAATTTAATTACCTATAGTTAAATTAATGCCCACTCCCACAATTTTCATTATTTAATTACCTTAATTAAACTAATTTCCACCTCACCTAGACACCTCATCATGGACCTATTCTTAACATGTTTCCTAAATAACTAGGACTCAACCTCTTCTTACTCTAATTAACCAAGACTTAATCTAACCCTAAAATCACATGCCTATTCTTCCTCTAACCGCATGCCCGCTTATCTAAGCACCAAACACCATTTTAGACCCGGCACCAATGGGTAGAGCTGGAAAAAGATAGACAGGATCTGCTATTTTGGGAAACATAGGATATCTCACCTTAATCGACATTGGTCAACTTGAAACTGGTACCAGTCATCCTAAACCGTCATTGATTACCATATATTCATTTTGGTAACCTTTTTTCAGGAGGTTAGCAATTTCAAGAAGTGGGCATTTTCTGAGTTTTAGAGAAAAGAGAGATTTAGCATGCAAGCACAGAACTAGAGCCTGCATGAGCACCTCCAGAAAACCCATAGCCAGCACCAGGACTAATTTGAAGGCATTAAAATTCACGGTAGTAACTTTCTGGGAAGCACTGTCGCATGGCACTGATCACTAGTTTCATAGATCAACCATCATTATCTTCCAGCCAACTAGGACCTGCACATACACCAGTAAGTGTGCTTTTTTATCTGCATCATTTTACGCTTTATCTAGTTTATAAAGTTTCTTTATCTTCTTTGAATTAAATCCTATTCTCCTTTGCATTCCACCATCCCCACTTTCTTTTCAATCCACCAATCCAACCACCCACAACCGTTTATCCCTCCATATCTGACTCTTAGGAATTCTTAGCCTTCCTAAAATTTTTATGAACCTAACCATCCTTCTTCCATTCTTCTTGCAATAAAAAAGAAGCTATGTAACCAAGTTTATTTGATTTCCCTCACCCCCCAACACCTCCACATCACCTAGACCATCATCGGTTTCCCCTTCACCACCTCTAGTCATCAGATCTGACGTCAGTTACTGCTATATTTGACCAGACTTTCACTTAGTTGAATTTTTCATCCCTAAAACCTCAAAAAAACCTCACCCAAGCCAAATACGACTACCTAAAACCACTCCACATACTTCCCCAGTCTCTCTGTGTAGAAACAGAGAGAACCTAGACCTATATTTTTGACATTTAATTATTCTACCCTTGGTCCACCCTAAACTGTCATCAATCATAGCTAAACCATCATCAGTCATACCCTGACTAGACATCAGTTTCTATGTCTGATAACCCAACTCAGGACAACAAGCAAATATCCATCCCTAAACTACCCAAAATCATTTGTAGTCATTACCAGACCTCTGTGAGACCTGTAAAACCTTGACTAAACCACTTACCCAACCTCCATATCTAATCATAACCCAACCTGTTAGTATTAAATTTTCATATTGTATTTGAATGAGATAAATAAATTATATCAACTACAATAGGATGTTATTTGTTTAAGTTATTTATTACATTAAATTGTATCAAATAGTGGATTGAAAACCATCTGAGGAAGTATCATACTTCGTGGATATAGAACACGCTAGGTAGTCTACTGACATATATTGTTTAACTATTCTTCTTATGGTCTTGTTTTACATATTGTCAGGTAGTTCCTCCTAGCCTAAAGGAATTTTTTCACGGTCGGTGTGGCATTAGAAATCAAGAAGTTAAAACACACACATGACCTTGAACCGACCATTCACAAATAAGTATTCCTCCTTGGCCTATCACCCTTTATCTGTTTTATTAAATTTTATCAAGAATCTGGTGAAACACCTGGCATCCCAATATTGTGATGGTAATTTTACCTACAATAGTATTGGACAAAAATTCGATCACATTCACTTGGATTAGTTTCTTAAACAACAAAGATTTTAATCACTCAATGGAATCTCATATAATATCACACTCACTCTTCAAGGCATCGTCCTTCCATTTATTTACACTAGGGAATCATACATCAACATGATTTCTTGATCCTGTGCAACAAGTTTTAGCAGGTGCACACTAAAGGCATGTTTTAAGGTCTTGTAGAGAGACATAATCTTACACCTCTTACATTGTTGAACTTCCAAAATTTCAGGGAGTTCACCTATTGTGGAGAATAAGTTTTCAACTCAGGAAAGGATGGATGAATAGGTTGACATCATACAAAACTATCATTTTGCATAGGTCATTGAGCATATGGGACCCAAGGTATCAACTTCAAAAGTACATACCTTACATAACCTATTTAACAAATGTTCATTGTAAAAAAATGTGATGAGAAAGGAAGACTCTGGCTAAGCTCCCTAACCTTGTGGATTCATGAGAAAACATTTGAAGGATTGACCTGTACAGTCCTCTAATTGATAGTAACGAGTATAAGTACTTTTTTGTAGAGGTCAGTCTTTAAGGGGGGGAGATAATTATTTGGTCCTGTGATAGAAAAAGTTGAGGAAATGAAAGGTTTTGTTAAGAGTATGCAAGAACATCATACAATTGATCCTTGATTGTATCCATAACTCCTTGACATGTTTCATATGGGATGTTAATTTCATTTTTCATAGACTGACTGGGAATGGAAGTCATGAGGTGGTTGAGATACTAGGGTGCAAATGCTTAACACAATATATGGTAGAACTTGGCTACTCTGGAGAAGCCCTTTAGATATGATTTTTTTTGCAATGAATTCAGGAGGAATGAATATTCAAGAGGTATATGACCATTGGCTATGACCTTTGGGATATGGATACAGGTCAAAGCATCAAGTTTGATTCATTCAAATCTCCTGGTGGAAGGACAATATGAGATTTCCATACAAAGTCTATGGTAGGATCTGGTTTCCAGTCATAATAAAGCTTCATCATCCTCAATACATGAGTCTTAAAATTTTGGGACTGGATTAGAGATAATGGTATGTGATCTCTGATGATAACCATGAGATTGGGAAGATATTAGATCCTTTAACCTTCATTAAGTCAAAGAGACTAATTAGATATGGAAAAGGCATTAACATAGCTTTCAAGCCTTCATAGGAGCTGAGTTCACATTATGCTATTGGCAAGCTCATGTTCATAGATCTCAGGGAAGAAAATCACAAGTTGATATGTGAGGATTTGAGTGGGTATGAGGTAATAGTCACCAATTCCATAGATTTCTTGGAAAGGGGATCCATCGATGGGAAGTGATGTGCATTATTTTGACAAGTGGAAAATTTCCAATTTTCAAGGCAGGACAACGATACCCCTAGTGTCAGAAACTTTTAAAGTTTTACCTTTCCAAATGTGCACCACTAGACCTAGTCCAATTATTAACATCAAAGCCTTACTCAGTTAGTCCAATGTTCCTCAATTGGATGTCATGTCCAATCCACCCAGGTTATTTAATAAAGTAAATTCAGTCCCCCTCAGGTGATTTTAGGATGCTATTTGGAATAGTGTAAATTTTTGAGTTAGTTTTGGGAAGGGCTACCACTAGCCTTTTTGGGACTAATGCAAACCCCCTGGAGCGGAAAAGAGGATAAAAATTCAATATGGAGATGCATTCAAGTGCCAATAACATTTGACAAAAGGTTTTGGGATATTTTTGAAAGATTTGGAAGTTTTGGAGCCAATTCCAGCAGAAAGTGGGTTTTTAGGCCTAAAGGAATGCAAACACCGTTAAAGGAGTGCACTATGAGCTTCAAGAAGTAATATTATGGTAGCTTCATGTAAGGATTATAGGAGGCCAAAAAATATACCTATGTAAGGTATTTTATCAATGCCACTACAAGATGGTGGAAAAATATTTTTCACAACACCTAGGTGTACATCATGCACTTCTGTAGGCAACTCACTCTTCTCAGCGCACAATCATGGTAGTCCCGAAGCAAATGAGGGGCCTAATTTGGATAGCCTGATTAATTCATTAATTTAGAGATTAAAATCAACCACCATTAAACTCAATTTGGTGGTTTTCAGTCAAATTCATATAAAATTTCATGTCTAAATTCATTCGTGAGCTGGAGTTATCGCCATCACAAGTTGGGTCAAGGTAAGAGTTCGATACTTAGCCAATTTTTGTAGTGGACACGTGTTAGCACCAGGAGCCTAGAGGGATTTAATGTCCCTTTATTCCCTTTATAAAAGGGAAATAAGGGACATGAAAATGAACCTAGATGTTTTTATCCCTCATATCACCAACGTGACCCTCCGCATTGTCAGTTCAGTCCCCGGGAGCTAGTTGGAGCCTTTCCTCTCACTGCACGAATGACCGCCAAGTGATGCAACTTGGCATGATGTGGAAAATGATGAAATTTTTTTCCCTTTAGCTAAAGTGATATCAGGGAAAAAAAATACTCCCATCCCTAGCTATGCTTTTTGGTCCTCCATAAGCGGAAAACTCATCCCCCATGTGCTTCCCTCAAGCTCTCTCACTCAAATGCTCATCCAGTCAAATATCACCAAGTGTCGTGATCGGGAATTTTGCATCCCTTTCATCCCTTTACAAAAGGGACATAGGGGACACAAAAATTAATTCCGCCCCTTATGCTTTCTTCTTGGATGAACAAAATCAAGATGTCCATAAACTAGGATCATATTTCCATGTCAGTTCATCCCCCCACATCTTTGTCGGAACTCTGGAAACCTAGGTTTTTATCACCAGATATCCCAACCTCCATTGCTACACTAAACCATATCAGACTAGCCATTTATCACATCTCGGTTTCATCTCCCCACACCTCCATACCATGTCAAAACTCTAGAAAATATTCTCCAGTATTATCCATTTTTACACTCAACCAACTCCACAAATTCCTCCTCACATTGAAAGTATAGAGATATTAGAATAAAAAACGGATCAAAACAACAAAGAATGAAGATAAAATGAAGATTTTTTGCCAGATGACTACGAAGTGGACCCCAATTGAAAAATATTCATATCTTACAAAATACAAGTCAGATTGAGATGAATTTTTTTACAGACCTCCTCATTTTTTAAGGCCATCAAAATGAAATAAACGGGAGATAAAATGATTCCATAAATAATTTATTTCATAAAAAACCCCATTTTGTTCCCTAGCTCACATTCTTTGGATTTCCCATCAATTTAGCAATGGAATTGAGCAAAAAATTTGCACATATAATCCAAATGAAAAACATATAAAAATGGATTCAATTTCATCGCAATCAGAGGTGAAAGAAAAACCTAAAATTTTTGAAGCTCCATTAATCTCTATCCATGGAAGCTATGTTCCCGAACTCACTGCTAGTTGAAAATTTTGTTTTTTATTTTCAAACATTCTGGTGGGAAAAATCAAGTGAAATTTGGAGGATGAGATAATAACAAAAATCCAAATTAAAAAATATGTGTTCCATCGTAAACTAAGCACCAAAAATCAACTTTTCAAAAATAATAATATTTCCTATACAAGCCTTCTATGTTTAAAAATTCATCATCTAAAGTGGTTATGGTGAAGGTAGTGTGTATTGAAGATCATCAAGAATTTAGAATGGTCATCTCAAGTAGAAAACAATGAAAAAAAACACTTACTAAAAATAGTAATCCCCCTATATAGGTGATTACTAAAAATAATAATTCACCCCAAGAAGTGGCCAAGGTGAAGTCAGTGTGCATAGGATTGAATGAATAAATTCATCACATTAGGATGGTCAAGAAGAGGCAAAAATCAACCCTTACAAAAAATAGTAAGTCTCCCATCTAGGAACCTGCTATTAATGGTAAATCACCCTGAAAGGGTAGTTTTGGCACAATGGGACATAGAGGGGATGATCATTCATGTCAACATCATCATTAGGGATCATCCAAGGGAATTTCTCACAGGTCATTTGAAATTCATCTCAGGGAACTCGACAATGTATCTTGACACTCACTTCGTGGCTCAAGTTATAGGAATATCATGTGTAGGGTGGAATTTGTGGTCATCAGTGAAATAGTTCATTCAACTTGGCAGCATCAATTCTGAACTCCTATCTCTTCGGAAGGGATATTCATGAGTTTTGTTTATGGTCATCAACAAATTCATTCAACAATGTTCCTAAACACTTAACCCAAGGTGTTTGTGAACCATCTAAAAGAGTTTCTCAGGGTGTAAAGGATTTAGAGATTCATAGTTTCATCACCTGGAAGCATTCCAATGATCAGAATCAACGGACTTCATCAGGAGCAACATATTCTCTTCTTCTCTCTCTTCTCTTCCTCCCCCCAACTTCCTCTCTCTCCAAATTTTTAACTCTTCATTGGGTTTTATACTTTTTAATATGCCTTTAAGTTATTCAAAAAGTAACTTTAGAAACATGATGTAAAATTAAGCCACCTTGTTTTCATAAAAGGGACTTAATATTTGATAGGAATGTGAATAGTCTAAAGTTAAAAATAAATCATATGAAGTGTCATGAGGAAGATGAAGAGGCATATATCTTCTATAAATTGTAATAAAACCCTCATTTGGGGTTCTTCTTAGCTGATTGTCAATTTCTAATCTCATGAGAGAGATATTCTTATGAAGGAACAAAGAGATAGCTGAAATTATTCTATTTTCCCACTCTTGTATTCCTCTATTCTTGTTATGTACAATTTCTACTCGAGCTTCAATATGATAAGGATTTTATAGCCTTCTTTGACTAAGGGGTTTACTGATTATTTGTGCTCATAAGTCCTAATTGGTTTTGTTACCATTTATAGGTTTGTTTCTTCTTAAATTAAATGCATGTTGGAAATTTTTGATTAAATGGGTGTTGGATTCCAATTTTCTACCCATGACATTAATCCCCCTCCTTTTTGTTTCTCACTCCCTCCCCATTCTCTTGCGAAGTACTCTCTAGCAAGAAATTTCTAGCTTTATCGTAGGGTCATAGGAGTTCCCCTGTTGGATCCCTGGTCAAAAGACCACCCATAAAATCACTTTTCATGGGCATGCAAACATAGAAGTTGTACCATTTTGAGTAGAGGGACTTAGATTCATAGATCATTGGTAAGAAACCCACAAATTTTCTTGCCAACATTCTTTGGCACCCACTATGGGGTAGATTTAGTAGAATTTACATCCAAAGCACAACTAGAAGATTAAGAAAATAAAAAAATTTGAAAAATCTAAAAGCCAAAACAAAAATTGAATTTGAAAATTCAACTGAGCCTTATGTCTACTAATAATGGCTATTTCAGGTAACACTCTTGTTGAAAGGCCCAAGCTATTGTTTCATATTCAAGAATACATCACTTTTGACTTGAGGGAAACCATCTGACACAATCGAAAAAGCTTCACTCAATACTTCATCTTCACAAGAGTATTGGGCTGTGGTGAAGAACATACGGCTGAACTAGAAAGACAAAGATGAGTTCAGGATCCACAGAGAATAGTGTAGATTTCCAACTATCGGATCAAAGGTACACTTGAAAATAAAGACAAGGAGGAATAACTGATCCCATCTTCGAATAAGTTCAAAGAAGACATGAGCTGCTCATAAATGCAAGGTCTCCCCTACGATAGGAAAACATTCCCATTGGAAGTTCAAGAGTCATCAATCCATTAGACGTTGAGTTTCCATACATCAATGAGAATATTGAATATTTTAGCAACATAGATACTAAAGAAGAAGCTAGAGAAAGAGAAGCAAGAGTTAAAGCAGAGATAAGAGCTCAAATTGAGAAGATTGAAAGAGCTCAAACTGAAGCAAACACAAGAGCAGCAGTTAAAGATGCATCCTTAGAAAGGTTGAAAGCTAGATTCAGGAATTAAATGGTAAATTGTGGCCATGAAGAATGCATACCAAATGTACTATGACATGGAGTAACCGAGCCATTTTCTCTTCCTCAACCAATCCACGAGATACCAAAATGATCAAGAAAAAACTTCCCAAAATTTAGAGGATATGGTTATCAACTTCTCAAGGAGGATATAACATTATTCATCACCATTTGTAGTGTATTTGGTGTATAACATGAGGATGTTTCTGTCAGACTCTTTGTGGAATCACTACAAGAGAAAGTTACTGAAAGGTTCTACATGATGTCCCCAAGGTCTATCACTTGCTAGGAGAACATAAGAAGTATATTTGAACACAAGTTCAAATCTATGGAGGATTGTCAAGATCTCTTGGTCCAGTTGGTGTAAATGAAGAAAGATGCTTCTTAAGTCAATGAGATACTTTATCGCTAAATATAACCTAATAATAAGAAGGATTCCTAAAAATTTCGTGCCTCCTGAAAAAAATTGTGAAAAGTTTTTCATCAGTGCTCTATCACTAGAAGTTGGTTTCTTCCTTAGAAGAGCCCAACCCAAGGATTTAAAGGAAGTGCAAGACTTCATGATCGAGACTGAAGATGATTTGATCTTTTTTGGTGTTGGGCCCTAAAATATTGGCTAAGTACCAAAGGGCACGCACGCACAGGACCAGTAAGAAGAAGGGTGCTCAAGGGAAAGCATACAGAACAAAGGGGTTTTTTAAATGTTTAAGTGAAACCAGGGAGCGTGTGGGAGGCAGAACACGGGTTTAAAGGACTTATCCATATTTTATGTTCTAAGGGTACTTGAGGAAAAGTGTGAGGACCCTACTAGGCATGATGAGTGGATAAGGTGCCAACCTGGAACCTTGAAGGTCAAGAAAAAGATATTCCACACAGGGAATATTCCCAGAAGACATCATTACAAAGAGTGGAGGGTTTGTAAATGGATAAGCATTCACCAATGGAGGAACACATCAACACTTGGCACTCGATTTGCTTATGAGAAAAGGCATGGTGGTGGTTGATGGTCTTATATAAGAGATGCTTGGGTCAGGAGTAGAGACAGAGAAAAATATTATGGAAGACAGAGAGAATGCATAGAGAATGCAAAGAAAGAAAAGGAGAGTAATGAAGTGTTGCAGTAATGTTAGGGTTTAGAGCACTTAGTGTTAAGGGTTGTAAGGGATGTCATAAGCCTATGTATAGAACTAGGATATGTAACAAGGGTTAAAATGGGAAAAGTATAGTTAGGGACTCATATCATAGAATCTTATAGGAGCCAAGTCTTTGTCATGTATTGCATATGGTTTGAGATGACCCTTTTGATTGTAATGTGGCTACCATAACTCCTTTAAATTAATATATATGTGGGTTCGTTCTGTATAACTTGTTTATGGGTGTAAACCATCATGTTATATGGCTTCTCATGGCTTAGATCTAGTTTATTATGCTTCTTACAAATGTTATTTAGCTTCTGTAATGCATTAATGTGTGAATATGTTATTTGCACCTTCTACCTTTTTAAATAAGTGAATGTACTTCTACTTCTACAAATCATCCTCCATTGATGGCAGAAACTTCTCACAAATCTCACATAAAGGAGGGGCTCGGCACCCGTGCGTGCCTCAGGTGAGCGCCCAGTGCCTATTGGGTGATAGGCTGGCATGTTTGGGGTTAGAAAATAGTATTAAGGGTAAATAAATGACTACATCTGGCAAAGTGAAAGGTCCTAATGGGAAACAAAAAGGTCAAAGTTCAAACTCAGTCACCACAGACCCAATGTTATAAAAAATGGCAAATGACTTGGTTGCTATGAAGAAACAATTATCTCAAATCTCCATGTGGAATGCTCCAAGGGATCCTGATCCTCAGAACTAGCTGAGAATCATCATGCCTCCTCGTAGGCTTTCTCTCGAAGCACCACCAGTCGATGCTACGTGTGACGTTGATGAACCAGAAGAAGAAGAATAAGGTGATGATAGAGGCTACCGTGAGGTAGAAGAGGATAATGGAGAGACTCAAAATGGCCTTATTGAATATGTTGAAGGAGATGAAGATGATGATGATGAAGAAGCTCCAAGATTATTATGTGTGGTGTTCACACGGGCTCAATCAAAGAAAACAACTTCATCTTCAATAGTTGCAGCGAAGAAGAAGAAATAATATCCTCCCATTGAAATTCCACAAAATAATATCATCAGTAAAGGTTCGCCACTGCCACCATCAATGGACTCAGCCAAGGAAAAATCAGACCCACTGGTTATCAAGAATCCCACTTTCACGTCAAGTAATTTTTCTAGTCCTTCCCCTAGTTCTAAAGCATCTAAGAATAATTCTTCTTCAAATGCTACTCCTACAAAATCATCTGAAGTAGCATTAAATTCTGCTTCCCCATCCCCTTCTAAACCAGTTACCATGTATGTTAAAGAAAATAAACTCCCAACTGTGCCTTCACCATGTAAATATTCCATCATCCCTAGAACCTCAAATTCATCCTGCGTGACCCCATTTGATTATGTAGAATACGCGAGTAAAGCCAAGGTTCTGGTAACAAAACTAGAGTATTTTCAAACACACCCCACCGAATTTGATAGGTTGGTTAATATAGTCTATGGTGGTAGTGCTACAGTATCAAGCTCAAATTCTAAAGGCCTACTCCCCGCAACATCCACACCACCTTCACAAAACATGCTAGCCCTTTGTGCTTCCAAAACCTATAAAGTCGAACCTTTTTACTTGTCACTTCTCATCAAAGGATTTCAACTCAATAATTTCATCATAGACTCTGGGGCCTCCGACAATGTGATTTCTATGAAAGTCACAAATTCCTTAGGAATTAACTTGACCCATGTGAATGGATCTTTCTATTCCATGGAATCCAAATAAGTATCGTTGGTGGGAAGGATAAAGGATGCTCAAGTTGCTTTTCTAGACTTCCCATAAAAGAAAATGTTGCTCACCATCTTGGTAGCTGACATTCTAGCCTCATTTGGCATACTCCTAAGTAGAAGTTTTTGTAGGGATTTAGGTGGTGAAATCAAAATGGGTTGGTCCTCTGCAACCATACCTGTGAAAGGGCAGATGAAGAAGTTGTTACCAATGCATAAGATGAAATACAAAGTACAAAGATCAGATGATCCAAGGGTGAGCATTTTTTTCCAAGGTGGCAGGATAGGAAACTATTTCCTCACATCGGTGAGAGGTGAAAATTTTCCTTTCCTCACTATGAAAGAAGAAGAGGAAATTTTTCTTATGGAAGATGAGATGCAAGATTTTTTCTGACATGAAAGACAGCTCATCAAAGGAGTGGGATATTCAATAAAGGAAGATCCTAGCTACATAATGGGTGATTTGATGCTTTCTGAAGACTGTCCTGATAATGAATAAATACAAAATGATGATTTCAGGATGTTCATGAATAATCTCTCTTCAAAATTTGATTTTTTAATCAATGACAGGATAGAGATATGTGAAGAAGCAAAGAAAGTTGAGGAATAAAATTCTTTTCTCAATTTAATCATGGATGAACATATGGAGGAGAATAAATTCATTCCTGAAACCAAGGAGTAGGATGATTATCACAAGGATGATATGGATTTTGAGCTTGAAGGTGTATCATTTCCACAAAGCATGAACCTCTTCTCCTTGTCAGAAGGGTTCATGAGTCAAAATTGTTTGTGCCTATATGAAGGAGATCTTTTATCTCAATTTTTCCCCCAGAGTAAAATTAATCAAACATGACCCCATGCAGGAAGAAATCCAAGGGACGGATTCCGTCGCACAAGCCCACATTTCAAATCCAACAAACAGGTTGCAGGTAGGCTCTATAATGGAGTAGCAGGGTTAGGGAAGGAGGCAAGCAGTGTTAAAGAAAACCAGAGGCCGTAAGGAAAGAAATGGAGAAAAACTCAAAGTCTTCAGGCTCTACGAATGATGCAAAACGAGCTAAAATTGGCATGGAGAAAAACTCTAAGTCTTTGGGCTCTATGAATGATGTAGAATGAGCTAAAATTGGCTAAGTATGGGAGAATCAGTGGAAGCCTCCACGTGCCTCATTGGTGCATCTCCAAATATTAAACTCAAAAAGTAGACTCGAACAAGTGTCAGGCTTCCACGTGTCCCAGAGTCAAAAAAGGGACGGAATAGGGCCCAAAATGATTAAGTTTAGAGAATCAACGGAAGCCTCCATGTGTTCAAATGGCATGCACCTTCAAGGGTCAAAGC
The DNA here is from genome assembly GCA_019776745.2 of Taxus chinensis. Lineage (NCBI taxonomy): Eukaryota > Viridiplantae > Streptophyta > Pinopsida > Cupressales > Taxaceae > Taxus > Taxus chinensis. The sequence goes on along the minus strand of CM034153.1, from coordinate 656,234,931 downwards.
AAAAGGTGATTCCCAGATGAGCATGCAGAGCTTCCACGTGTCTCAGGCCCAAAAAAGATAGCACAGAGCCGTTGAAAATTCCAAACAAGCACAAGGCTACCACGTGTCAGCTCAGTGCAATTTCAAGATGGGAGCCCAAGGTGGAACTCAAACTTGTGCCAGCTCTCCACGTGGCCAGGGGTCAACAAAGGTCAAATGGAAAGCGGGCCCAAATTGGTTAAGTATGAAGTGCAGGTAGAAGGCACCACATGTCTTAACGGCATGCACATTCAAAGGTGCAGCCCAAAGCAGAGACTCAAAGGAGTGCAAGGCTTCCACGTGTTAGCCCGACACATCTTCAAAGATAAATCTAAAAGTGGGTCCTTAGACAAGCGTGCCAAGCCTCCACATGTCCCAGGTCAAATATACAGCCCCGCCAAGAAAAAGGACTTAGTAAAAAACATAAAGGGATAAAGCAAAGCCATGAAGAAGCCACGTGTCAGCCTGGCGCAACTTCAAAAGAAAAATTCAAAAGCAGGTCCCCAAATGAGTGTCACCCCTCCACGTGGCCATATTTCAAGTCAAAGTGGGATGGCAGGTCACCAGAGGTAATTTTAACTTTTTGGCTTCGTTGATGCCCAAGGAGCCATGTGTCAAACCTATATTGAATGTGGGCCAGTGGGCCTTGGAGTGATTTTTTGCCCAAATGGAAAATATGGACCGGTGGACCCGAAGATGGTTTTTTGGCAAAAAAATGAATTTTGGGCCCATGGACCCATTCTGCTAACTAGTTTCCACCATTTTTGTATGGACCTGATTCAAATATTCAAATGGGAATATCTTTCGACCCAGTGCCCGAAATTCAACAAAATTGGTACCATTGGAAAGGTCTTGACCTCGTCTATGCCATGGAAACCTGAAACTTTAATTTTGGCAAGGTTAGGTGGGTGAAAATGGGAAAACGTCTTCACACCATTAATACATGATCTGATTGCTCCAACAACTAGATCAAATTAGATTTGATCTATCATTCTTCTTTCTTCAAAGCACCGAGCAGACATGGAGTGACAGATTCGATAGATTGTGGGTGGATTTGCAGGAGCATTAATGGCTGGTAGCTGAGTTTCAAATCAAGTTTTCCTGCCTCTCTCTCCTTCTTCTCTTTGTGTTGCATCTATAAAAGAAGGAGTTGGGCTCATTGTAAAAGGTTGGACATTTCTGTTTTGCACTCTCCCTCCTTCCCTTGTCTATAAGTGAATTTGTGGAGTTTCCAAACCTCCCATTCAAGTTGTAATGCAAGATTTTGCCTCTTGGCCACTGTAATGCATTGTATCAACTTTTAGAGCAATAATATATGTCTTGTGGATGATTCTTGACCCTCTCATGTGTTTATTGTTTCCTTCTGATCTCTTATTGCAGTTTGGTTATCTGTGCATGGCGTTTGCATTACATTTTTATGGTCTGTGTTAGCTTGTAAAACGAGTGTTTAACATTCCTTTGGTGCATCACCTCATTAGCTTAGGTTTATTTTTTGCATCTTCTCAACCCTGTCTCCTTGGTAAAATAGAGTAGGTTTAGAATAGATCCTCTATAATTTATTTGTGTGCACCTGAACAGAGGAATAGGAACCAGCCTTAATCCAGAGAGCTCTCTCAACTCGCAAGGTCCCACACTTTGAGAGATGCTCCATGTTGTGAAATCACACTAAGAGTCTCAACCCATTTAGTTGCAGACATTCAGGGGTGTTGTGATTCTGCACTAACAGTTTTGGCATGCCTAGTGGGACCAAGAAGTCTCCATCTTTATTGCAGCAAGATTGATGTGCACTTGCTGTAATTTTAGCTTTTAAGAAGCTTTGAAATTACACATCTGGTGACTCCAAAAGAATCAGAATCTACTGGTTTCAATAGTCCAAGCTTATCAATTTCATGAGAAGAATAAAAACAAGGTCAAGAACTAAAGAGGAGGGACTATTTTTCTATCTACACTTGTCCCCAGACAGAAGGGGAAGAGGGAGAAGAGCCCAGAGGTCTCCATCTCCACCAAACAGAACCTTGTCAACACCTCCTCCTGGTAGGCCATTCATTCAATCAACAAGGGTTCTCAGGCCAATCAGGATGGCACAGCCAAATCCTTATGTCAATTTCACTGGCAGCAGCCCACTCACCCTTAATGCACAAAATCCAGTCCCAGTTGCAACATTAAAGAGCATCCCATATTTCACTGGAGAGAACCAGACTTCTCCTAGTGACCACATTCAAGACATTGCAAATGTCTATGATAATTCATGAGATCACTGAGATGGACATTGCAGTCAAGTTACTAGCCTCTTCACTCAAGGGTAAAGCTTCACAATGGTTCAGGAGTCTAACAACAGGAGCTCTATTCAAACTTGGGACCATCTGTGCAGAGCTCTTCATAATCAATTTGGAGAAAAGGGAGATAATCTATCCTTGTTGGAGCAACTGAAAACAATCAAGAGGGCCCCTAACAAGTAGTTGACATATTTCAACCTCAAATTTCAAAGGACATGGGACAGGATTCCATTGGTTGTAAGGCCCACAAATGAAGGTGCTTTCTTATACTTTCTTAGAGCTCTAAATTTTGACATATTGCTTTAATGGTTCAATCAATGGGAGGCACCACCTTACCTGCACCTATGACATTTCCATAAGAGCTGAAAATTATTTAATTCAGGCTGAAAACTTGCTCCTAGGCCACCCATACCTCTATACCTAGAACTATCAGCCTCAAGCACTAGTCAGACACCCACATTGGCTCCTATACCTACTCCTAGGAATCAGAGTTCAGTTGAGGCCTCCACCTCATCTTCTAGCACTTCAAAAGAGATTCAAGAAGTTATGAAATAGTTATAAAACCTAGGGAATGAGTTAGTGACTATCAAAAGGCAGCAAGCTCAGAGTTCTAGGCCATATCAGCCTCAAACTCAGTATCAGGCTAGACCCCCATATCAGCAAAATAGGCCACCAGCTCAGGCTGCAAATCAAAACCAAATCCAAGGAAAACCTCAAGTTGTTAGGCCTTTCCGGTCATATGATCCAAACACAGCTTCAACATCAAGGGCCTTGGTTCCAGCACAAAACAACATGGCCCAAGAATATGATTGGTGTTTCCCATGCAATCAGCCTCATAACCATTCAATGTGTTTCAATGGTGCACTAAACTAGGCCTTGATGGTACAAGACCATTGGTGTGTCACAAGAGTCCAGCCAAGAAGAAAATCAGCAGCAAGGAGCTCAACAAGAAGCATCTCCAAGTGAGACTATGCTTGTCAATTGGTAGGTTGAAGACTTATGTGGGATGAATCAAACCCTTCTCAAAGTGTAGCTGCCAATACACGGTCCAAGAAGAGGAATATGGGAGAGGGACAATCACCAAACTCAGGTAATCCTCAACCTTCCATTATTCCACAAGGTATTGGCACTCAGAATGTAACTCCCAATATGCAGAGTCATTCCAAGCCACCTTCCAAACCCACTCAGGCACTGGTTGTAACAACCCATGTGCAAGAGAAAAATGTACCAGGAAAGGGGCAGCAAAAAGGATAGCTCATTTAACATCATTGAACAAATGAAGAAGACAAAATGTGAATATTTCAATGTGGGAGTCATTGGCCATTCCAGGACAGAGAGATCTGTTACAGACTGCTATGGCCAATTGGTCAAGCTCAAATCAGCCCCCTAACTAGCAAGAGAAAGTGTTTACCAATGACAGCTCAGACTGGGGGAAATCATGGAGGAAAACAAGGTAAGAATCTGAAGCCCCCTATTTTTATGTTTCATTGATCATTGGAGACAAACTGGTACATAATTGCATGATTGATTCAAGGGCAAGTAGCTCTGTAATGCCAAAACAAATATTCGATCAGCTGGGGCTTCAATACGAAGTCATCTCTAGGGGCATAGTGCAATTGGATGGGACAGCGGTGACAACTGTTGGAGTCATCAAAGATTTAAGCCTCACACTGCATGCCTACCCCAATGTGACTGTGTTGCAGAATGTATCAATAATAGACTTACCACCACATTTTGCATTGTGTTTGTCAAGAGACTTCACTGCTAATATTGGAGGCTATCTGTCTACTGATTGGTCACACATGCTTTTTAGAACAAGGTATGGAGCTAAGGCCACAATGATATCTGAGCCCATTGTAGATTACCATATTAAGTCTTATGTACCCAGCCCAATCAACAAAAATTGTTTGACCTTTGATCAGGAGGATCTCCCAAGCACTTGTGAAGCAGATACCAAGGTGGGGTGTATCCCAGACTTGACCCTCGATGAGTGGGAAAACAAGAGGCATGCTTTTGACCCCTATAAAGAGATGGAGGAATCTAAGCTAGGAGTCTACTATTTGCATGAGGAGAATCATCCTCTTCCTGACATCATTAAGCCAGACCAAAAAGATGACAATGAGGTATGGCAGTTGTTCTTTGATGGCTCAAGAAGTAGACAAGGAGCTAGAGGAGGAGCTATGCTTGTTTCACCCCAAGGTATGAAATACTACTCATCTTTCTGTTTCCAATTTGCTTGTTCAAAAAATACAGCAGAGTATGAGGCCTTGGTCCATGGACTGCATTGGGCAAGGAAAAGAGGAATCAAGAACTTGCAAGTGTTTGGCGACAGTGAACTAGTTGCTAATCAGGTCTAAGGAAAAAATGCTGCCAAGAATGATCTGCTAAAGAGCTACAAGAACCAGGTATGGGACCTCATCGAGGATTTCAAAGCATTCAGCATCAATTCCATCCTCGAGGAAGAAGAATGAAGCAGCAGATAGATTAGTAGTGATTGGGGAAACATTTGATGTTATAGAGAGTATCAAGAGTGATAAATCTCAGCCCCATATCAAAGTGGTTGTGAGATCAGTTGTCCCTGATAATAACACAAGTTGGCAGGTCTTCGAGAATGATCAGCAAATTGTCAACTTCCTTCAAGAAGAAGTTAAGTTCTCATCCAGAAACCAAGACAAACTAGAGCAACAGTATGGCGATCAAGTGGTGCAGCTGAGGTCCAAAAAAACTACCAAAGGGTCTTGTCACTTTAGAATCAATCTTCAACCCAAATGACCAATTTCGAAAGGAGAAGGTGAATATTCAGGTAAAGGGTGAAGATTCAGAGCCCATTTTCATAGAAGAAGGCAAAACGTTACAGCTTGGAAAGGTAAGCACTCAACAAGAAAAATCTGAGTTTATTCAACTTTGTCAAGAATTCCCAGATGTCTTTTCCTGGACCTACAAATATTTAACAGGCTCCAACCTGAAGTTGGCACAGCACACAATCAAGCAGGATCCAGGATCTAAGCCTTTTAGGAAGAAGTAAAGGTTAGTGAACCCTCACATAGAGCCTCTTATGAGAAAAGAGTTGAATAAGCTTATTGAGGCCAGCATCATCTTCCCTATCAAGCACTCAAGTTGGGTTGCAAACTTGGTGCCTGTGAGGAAAATAAGTGGAGAGATCAAACTGTGTGTGGACTTTCATGATCTAAATAGAGCATCACTCAAAGATCACACTATCCACTTCCATAAATAGAACAGATCTTACAAGTTGTAGCTGGCTCTGAGAGGTTTTCATTGTTAGATGGATACTTAGGATATAACAAGATAATGGTGAAAGAGGAAGATCAGTTCAAGATAGCTTTCACCACCAAATGAGGTACATATGCTTATAAGAAGATGCCATTTGGACTATCAAATGTTGAAGCAACATTTTAGAGAGCTATGGACATGGAATTCAAAGGCTTAATCAATAATATAGTTCTGGTGTACCTGGATGATATCATCATTTTCTCAAAAAATGTTGCAGACCATATCTTCCACCTCAGACAGGTATTCTAGAGATGTAGAAGGTTCGGAGTGTCCTTAAACCCAAAGAAATGTGTATTCTTGGCACATGAGGGTAAATTGTTGGGCCACATTGTCTCTAGAGAAGGGTTTGTTAGTGCAGAATCACAACACCCCCGAATGCCTACAACCAGATAGGTTGAGACTCTCAGTGTGACTACACAGCATGGAGCATCTCTCAAAGTGTGGGACCTTACGAGTTGAGAGAGCTCTTCAGATTAAGGTCATTTCCTATTCCTCTATTCAAGTGCACACAAATATATTACAAAGGATATATTCTAAATCTACTATATTCTACCAAGGAGACAGGGTTGAGGAGATTCAAGAAAACAAACTAAGCTAATGAGGTGATGCACCAAAGGAATGTTAGACCCTCATTTCACATTTTAACACAGACCATGAAATGCAATACAAAAAATATACGTAGATGACCAAATTGCAATAAGAGATCGAAGAGACAATAACAAATACATGAGAGGGTTGAGAAACATCCACAGACATATATATTATTGCTCAGGAGTTGATACAGTATATTGCAGTGGCCAAGAAGCAAAACTTGCATTACAACCCAAAGGAGAGGTTAGAAAAGCTCTAAAAATCCTTCTATAAACAAAAGAAGAATGGAGGGCGCAAAATAGAAACGTCTAACCTTTTACAATGAGCCTTGACCCTTCCTTTATAGATTCAGCACAGAGGGAAGAAGGAGAGAGAAGTGGGAAAACTAGTTCGAAGCTCAACCACTATCATCAATACCTCCTGTAAATCCGCCCCAAATCTATTGTGTCTACATCAATTACTTTTTTGGTGCCTCAAAGGAGGAGGAATGGTCGATCAGATCAAATCTGATCTAGTTGTTGGGGAAAATGGATCCTATATTAATGGCACAAAGACATTTCTTAATTTTTTCCCCACCTAACTCCTCCAAAATTAAAGTTTCAGCAAACTTAATCTCCTTCACAACTCAAGCAACATCATGGATTTGCACAAGACACTCAAGGGCAGATAAATGATTTGTATGTCATTTGTAGCTGGGGAGACATCTATCTGACTTGTTAGGACTCAATATTTTGAAGGAGTGGTAGCACCTCAGAAGGATTTTGATCTAATCCTCACTATTTTAGGTTGTGCCTTTCAACCAAGGTAAGAGAACCTATATTGCAGCCTTTGTTTGATGAAGGAGGTGGAGATATCCTTATGCTTTGCACATTGTATGGAGATGGCCTTGGGAAAACATGATCAATTATCCATTATTCAAACTCAAAAGAGTTGTCACTACTAAATGATGGAAATGCTTTCAAGACAAGGCTAAGGCTGCTAGAGACATGATAAAATCCTGATATGCTTTGTGCATTTTTGTGAATGGATTGTATTCTTTTGTTGACACACAATGCAATGCAGGGGTAGTATGGGTAGGATGAGTTAGTTTGAATGAAATTTTGTTGGGAGATGTTTAGACAAGACTAGCTAGGAATTACCAACTTCTTTGAGAACCTTTGCAAGAGATTTGCAACACCTAAACAACAGAGATGTTTCAATGGGTTTAAAATACTCCTTCAACCAGGATATGTGCACCAAATGGAGGCCCAGATCTGCACTCTTCCACACAACCTTTGATAACCTGCCACAAAATCTTGAAGCAAAATACCAACAAAATATCCAGGAATCCCTATTTGATCATGACCTAAGGTGCACCCAAAGGTTTACAAACAATCTCAATATTCAAGGACAGTAAAATGATTTTAAATATGTTTATCTTCTATCAGATGAAGGCTCTTCTAAATATAAGATTGTAGATGCCATTAAACCATCAACAAGAAATGAGACCCTGTATAATCAAAGAGATCCTAAACATAAGATTGCAACATGAGTAAGAAACACAAATTGAAATCATTCTGAAACATAAGCATATACAAATTTTGCCAAGAGATAACACCAAATAATCCAAAATTTTGATCAAATACATCAGCAGGGGAATGCTATAAGAACAATCTCAGAGCCTATTGATGGCTTTACAACTAAAACCAACTCAACATGATGAAATCTGATGCAATATGGAATTGAAAATGGCTCTCAGGTGGTTTTCTCCAGAGAAATGGATTTCTTCCAGTTTTTTCCTTGAAAATTCTACGTCTTTTTTCTCCTCTCTTCTCTCTCTCTCAAAATTACATTTTATATCTCATGCCAGCTTGGAGTCTTCCTTCCCAAGCAAAGAATATGCTTATGGGATCAAATTTGTTACAAAAACCCTCATGATTTCATGAAAATGACATCAAACTGGAAAACAACTCGCAGGTTGCCAGGGATGCATAAAAATTTTAAAATATTACACAAATTTAGATCCTTATCCATCCCAGGGTCACGTTTTTCATCATTCAGGCATGCAAGTATCTTTTAGCAATCATTTTTCACCTTTTACCTTTTCATTTTTACCTCTGCAACTTTTGATTTTCACTTTTCACGTTTTTTATCGGGCAAGGGTAAAAATTACATCAAAAACATCATAGATCATCAAATTAGGTCATGAAAATGGTGCCATTGCACTCAGAAGGCCGAGAGGATGCAAAATCATATAAAATTTGATGTGATTTGGTGAAGAAACTTGATGAATCCAAGCTTCTTGGAGCTCCCATGGCGGCAAAATGGGTGAATGCACAATATGCCGTTGATTTTGGATCAACTTTAAATGCTAGCCCTCCACGTGGAGGATGAGATTCTTGAATATTCCCTTTTTTCCCTTTGGATAAGGTGGGACACATGTCAAAAACCATTGGATCGGGCTCCCATCCTTAAAAATGCATTTGCGACCTTTTTGAATCTTTGGAAAATTTTGTAAAATTTTCCCTGCCTGCCTCCTGGGCCCATCCACGTGTCCAAATGTGGGCCCCCTTTGAAAATGTAAGCCAATTCTATCAATTTTGAACACTTTTTCAAAAAGGGAAATTTTGCTCAAAATTCTCCCTGCGGGCCCGAACACCCGCTCTCTTCCTCGCCACGTGGCACTCTCCAATTTGCTGTGGGTCCAAGCTTCCAATTCTACCTTCCAAAAATGCAAAGTTTCAAAACTCTCCTCGGGCCCGCACTCTCCATTTGACTCCTTTGAAAAATGCCACATGTCCTCCATAGATTGGCTGCGGAGGCATGCCTTCAATTTTGACTTAGCTCCCTTTGCCTGATTTTTTGCATTTCTTGGACACGTGTCCTTTTTTGATTGGGTTTCAGAACCTCAGGTCCAATTTTTACTTTTACCATTTGGAGTTAAAAACTCCAAAGTCATCGTGGAACCCGCTGCCCCATCTTGACCCTTTGTGGACACGTGTTAGCTCCAGATTGGAGCGGTAAAATGTCACAAAATTCTCCTTCGGCCCCCTTGCTTGAATTTTCACATTTTCTGGACACGTGTCCACCTGTAATTGGATGCGGGCCTTTGGGTCAAAAATTTCCCTTGACACTTTGAGTCAAAAATCATTTTTCCAACTCCCTCTGCCACCCGCATGTCCCCCGAGCCACGTGTCCTCTTCCCATTCATTGCGGGCTTTCAGGCCTAGAAATGACTTTGAGAATTTTGCCAAAATGAAAGCCAAAATTCTTAAGGAACCTCTGCCACCCACCACTCCTTCGACCAATCAGAATGTGCCACGTAGGCATCCTTTGCAAAAGGTGGAGCCATGGGTCAAAATTTTCCCTTTAGCCAAAATTTCAAAAATTAACAAGTTAGAAATATTTCCCGACCACCCCCGGCCAATAGGAGCCTGCCACGTTGCAATAATAGTGTGATGATGAATTTGACGGGCCGAGGACACCCGTCTGACCGTCAAAACATGGAAAATACAGAGGATGCCCTAGAATTCAAAATTTTTGACAAGGGAGGCATATTTCTTGATTTTAAACCAACTGAATCATTTTTGACATTGCTTTTCAACCTTGGGATTGGGAAAACACTTGCACAAATTTGGGATTCGATCAGACTCAAAGTTTTTTCATGATTTGACAAAGGAAAAATGACACAACCCATAAAAATGAAGAAATTAGGGCACAAAAAGGGGGCAAACTTGGAAAATTTGTTTCAGAATAGGGCAAAACAATAACATTATGAGCATTTTGAAAGCACTCAACTAGGAGAAATCTGAATTACAGACCACCAAATCGAGAAATAAAACATTTTTGAGCAAAATTGGACATGAAAAATTAGGGCACATTATGAAAACTCAATAATGGGACCAACATTGGCTCTTGCTTGGGGATGGGCACTCCCAGTGAGTGCCACAAGATCAAAATGTAGACCAAGTGCCAAAAATCCATTGGGCAAGGAGTCAAAACATAGGGCAGCCCAAAAATTTAGAAATACCACCAAAAATAGACCAAGAAAACCACCAGAAATGGCTGCCAAGGACAAAAGGGCAAACCACACACCAACAAACAACAAAAAACAAAGCAAGAACAAGGACTATACAAATGTACAATTTGTGCATACCTCAACTTGGGGATTTAATCCAAGAAATGTTTTAAATGTCTGCCATTAACAGGCAGCTCCAGCAATTCCCCATCTAGATCTTTAAGGAAAAAGGTATGCTCACCAATTCTGATGTCAATGGCATAAGGGCCCATCCATAATGCATCAAACTTGCCATGCTTTCCCTTGTCTTCATGCCTACTATCCCATAGCAAAACCAGATCTCCAACATTGAAGGCTCTAGGAGTGACCTTCTTATCAAACAACCTCTTCAATTTCTCTCTAAATCTGATATGCCTTTGATGAGAGGCTCTTCTTTCTTCATCCAACTCAATGATCTGATTGATCCTTGATTCATATGGGCCATGCTCTTGATCTTCTAACTGTTGGAAAACTGAAATGAGGATAATTGCAGGTGTAAGGGAAGCAAATGCTTGAGTTCCATACACCAATTCAAATGGGCTTTTACCAGTTGCTCTTTTAGGAGTTATTCTATCAGCCCAAACTACAAATTTCAATTGCTCTCCCCACTTCTTCTTGTTCATTTCCAAGGTCCTTCTAATGATCTTGAGCAAGTTCTTGTTACTTGACTCAGCTTGTCCATTCCCTTGTGGATTGTAGTTTGAAGAATAAGTTAGATTGATTCCATATTCATTGCACATTGCCATTAAAGGTTTGGCTCTAAAACACATGGCATTATCAGATATAATCTTAACTGGAACTCCAAATCTGCATATGATATGATTCAACAAGAAATCCATTACCACTTGGTGTGTTGCCTTTCTAGATGGAATTGCTTCAACCCACTTTGTAAAATAATCAGTTGCTACAAGGATCCATTTATGACCAGCACTAGAAGGATCTGAAATCTCACCAATGAAGTCCATTCCCCATTGTTTGAAAGGGGCTTCAATTGATACAGGCTGCAAAGGAAGGGAGCCTGAAGCTTTCAGTCTTCCAGAGAAACGTTGGCAACTATCACACTTTCTAACCAGCTGGGTTGCATCTTTAAAAAGAGTAGGCCACCAATAACCAGCTCTTAAAATCTTATGTGTTGTCACTCTCCCAGAAAAATGTCCTCCACAAACTCCCCCATGGAAATCAGCAATCAACTTGGGAGCTTCATCTTCAGTTATGCATTTCAAGAGGACACCTTCAGGGTTCTTCCAAGCCAGCCCAAGGTCTGTTATGATATACTTTTGAGAGGCCAGCTTGAGGGCTCTTTTCTGATTTTTATTCAAGTGACTAGGACAACATAGGTGTCCTGAGGTAGAAGATCACATCCTTGTACCATTCAGAATTCATCAATCTTTCAAGAAGATCTATCCTTTCTTCCTCTAGCTGATTCACTTCTACATTTTGCAAATTGCTCTCAGCCATGAGCTTGGCAAGACCCAAACCTCTTACTAGCTTTGTTGTTTGGATATCCATATCATACTCTTGTAATTTGTTCACCCATCTACATCTTTTACTTGAGATTTCCATCTCTGATAAGATGTCTTTCACCATGGTGTGGGGAACATAAGCAACAACTTTTGAACTCAATATATAAGGCCTGAAAACTTTTGTTGCTTTCACCAAGGAAAATGCTTGTTTCTCCATGATTGTATACTTCAACTTAGCTGCTTGTAAATCCTTGCTAAAGAAGGCAATAGGCCTCTCAGCCCCATTCTCATCCTTTTGTAACAAAATGAAGCAATAGTAAATTCAGAGGCAAAAGAAAAGATTTGGAAAGGCCTCTTATAGTTTGGAGCTGCCAAAACAGGTGCATGCTTAAGTGCATCCTTTATTCCTTCAAAAGCTTGAATGGAAGCCTCCTCCCACCTGATAACTTGATCCTTTTTTAACATGCTTGTGATTGGAAGAGTCAGCTCAGCAAAATTGGAAACAAACCTTCTAATAAAATTGATTTGGCCAAAGAAAGATTGGATACCTTTCTTGGTTCTTGGGATAGGTACTTTGCTGATTGCCTCCACTCTTTCAGGGTCTATCATAACACCATCTTTAGACACAATATGTCCCAGAAACTTGGCCTTTTGCACACCAAAATGACACTTCTTTGGATTAAGAGAAATTCCATACTCCCTACATCTGATCAACATCTTCTCCAAGTGTTGCAAATGATCACCTCGCTGCCTTGAAAACACAGTCACATCATCTTGGTAAACTGCAATAAACTCATTGATGTAACCAGCAAAAGCAACATCCATTGCCCTTTGAAAAGTGGCACCAGCATTCATCAAACCAAAGGGCATCCTAACAAAAACATAAGTCCCCCAAGGAGTAGTGAAGGTTGTCTTAAGTCTTTCTGATTCTTTAACAACCACTTGATTGTATCCGGAGAAACCATCCAAAGTAGAAAGCAATTCTGACCTGTCACAAGTTGCAACATATTTTCCATGTTTGGCAAGGGGTAGTTGTCCTTCATGGATGCTTTATTTAGATTCCTAAAATCCACACAAAGTCTGATGTCTCCATTCTTCTTTCTAACTGGCACAAGGTTTGCAACCCAAGATGAATATCTAGTAGGCTGAATAATACCTCCATCTCTCAATTTCTTCAATTCCTCTTGCATTTTCATGGAGAGAAGTGGATTAATTGGCCTTTGTCTCTATCTGAATGGTTTAGTCTTTTCTTCAAGAGGGATCTCATGTTGAAATAAATCTTCTCTATATGCTTTCAGCTCTGAATAGGACCAAGCAAGGCAGTCTTGATATTTTTTCAACAGTTGGGCATAGGACTATTTTTCCTCTTTGCTTAAATTGCTGCCCAACCAAATCTTCCTTGGTTTATCCTTGGTTCCCAAGTTGTGCTCTTCCACATCCCTTGAAGCAAACATGTTCCTATTAATGATGCAATCAACATTGCTAAAATTTGATTCAAGTGCAACAAGACCTTTAGGAATGGTATTTGTTTTTAATTGTATAATATCCTTGTCAAAAAAAGTTTCTCTCCCTTCATTCATGCATACCATTGGCTCCCAATCAATGTTCTGACCAGCAAACTCACCTTGGCATTGTAAGAACCTCAACACTTGTGCATCATCATCAAAAATCTGCCAATGTTTCACATTATCCGGGACAGCTGGCCTTGTTAGCACTTCAATGTTATATTCACAAAAAGGTGAAATGGTAAAATTTCAAATCTAGAGACAAGTACAACCAACTTATCAGCAGCAGCATTAAGACCTCTATCATGGTAAACAATGTTAAAGGAATCAAACATTTCAATCAAGTCCCAAACAACATGCTTATATTGTTTCATACGCTGATTTTTTGTGGCATATAACTTCCTTACTTGCTTGACAACCAGCTCTGAATCCCCCTTGGCAACAATATCCTTCACTCCATACTTCCATGCAATCCTTAACCCCAACAACAATGCCTCATACTCAGCAATATTGTTAGTGCATTCAAAATTAAGTTTGAAGGAAAAAGGAAACTCTTCCAAACTAGGAGAAAGCAAAACTATACCAGCACCATTTCCAAATTTGGAGCAAGCTCCATCAAATAGCAATGTCCAAGGAGAACCTACCATATCAAGGCACTTTGATTTATCCATCTTGTTCTCTTTTCCATCAGCAAAGCCAATGAAATTGTCAGCATCTACATCAGCAAACAACACTTCATAAGAAGCATTGTTGGGATCTTCAATCAAGTGCAACATCTTCTTTTCACCATAGAGTTTGACAAGGCTGCCCTCAATGGGAATGGTGGCAAAGGACATGTCCATTTGAACACTACCACCAACACTTGCAGCCCATTTTCTTGACAAAAGCATACCCCATTTGGCAGGGCAGTCAACAATTACAACATCAAGTTTTAAGTTCTTACCCGGATAGGCTGCAAGTTGCACTACTAAACCCTTCACACAACCAACCACCAACACTTCCCTTGAATCCATGGTTGTACATTTCCCATATGCTTGCTGTCACTTTGATATCCAACTCATTCATGACTTCTAGAGGCATGACATTACATGATGCACCAGAATCAAACATGCAATTGTGAAGTAGCCTATCTTTTATGAGCAAAGTTGTAAAGAATGGATCAACATTCAATTGGGAATCAACCAAGGATGTTCCTAAATACACTTCAGGTGCCTCTCCAAGATCTTCCTCTGCTGGTGGTGTTTCAAGGCCAGCAATAATTTGAAGAGGGGTCTCAACAACCTTTACATTTCTACTTGGTATACTCTTTTCTTCCTTCAATCCCAAGTATTCAAATGCTCTCTTCTTGTGCTCGGGTATTCTAAGAAACTCAATGATGGGAACACTCACTTTGATTTGACTCAATACTTGGGCAATATCATATGGAACACTCTTTGGTAGGACAACATTGGGAGGGACACTAGTAGATTCATTAAATGGCAATGGACTCTTACAAGATTGGGCATGAAGAGGACTGATATTTTTGCATGGGACAACAGGGTTCTTGGCAAGTGTTTCTTTTCTAGGATTGTCTTTTGGAATGCTTGTGAGCAAGGGTGTCTTTGGCTTGGCTTGAGGACCAGCTCCTCTAACAACTTTACTTCTAGTATTATACTCTTTCTCTTGACCAACCACAACATTCATTAACAATTGTCTATCTTCCTCTGAGGGAATACCACCATCATACTTCTTGATCATTAAAGCCCTTAGATATTCAAAGTCATTATTAGGAATTTCAAAAGCTTGAACAACATCTACCTCATGAGTTTGAGAGGAGGAAAGAATGGGTACCCTCTTTATGCAATCCCAAAAGGTTGCAGCAGTCCTTGCACTTATCACATCTGTTGATGTTGTTGCTTGTTGTGAGCTTGAAGAGCTGCCCATCATACAAATGTCATCATCCATTTCATCTTCATTATCATCTTCAACAACTTTCTGGTCCATTTCACATGGAGGATGAGGAAGAAAACATCTATCACACCAATCCATATCAGCAATTTCTTGAACAACAGCAACTCTTGCAGTTAGAGGGTCAGGCACCACTCTATTTTCACATGCTTGGGGTTGTCTATTTCCCCCACCAACAAGCCCTTTACCTCTATCATCTTGTCTTTGATCACCCCTAGGATGATTTCCAAATCTATCATGGTTTTGAGTTCTTTGCTGTCCTTGTGAACTTTTCCCAATTCCTTTCTCAGCCCGGGCTAATTTGTAAGAAATTTCTTTGACAGCCCCTGCCAAAGTCTTGACAACATCTTCTAAATCAGCACCCTTGCTAGCTTGAGGCTTCTCAGGGTTTATCAGCTTCACACCATCCCTCTTAAGTGGTTTACCAATAGCTTTGATATTATTTTCAATTTGAAGTGCCATGGTGAAAGCTTGCCTCAAGTTTGTAGGATTTTTGTCCCTCAAGTAATAGGCTGCCTTTTTATCAAATGCATCTGCATATTTGATCAAACAAGATTCATCACAAGGCCTCAAAATGATAGGCAACCTTCTCAATGTTTTGTTAAATCTTGTATTGAAGTCATGGACTGTTTCATTTGGGTTCTTCTTGATATTCTCAAATTCAGACAAAAGAAATCTAGGATCAGTCCTGTCACCATATTGCAACCTAAATGCATTTTTCATTTCAGTCCATGAATCAATAGAGTTATCAGGTAGAGCCTTGTACCAATCCCTAGCATCTTCTTCAAGTGTATGAATAAACAACTTAATATACACATCCTCAAACTCTATCTCAAAATCTTCCATCATATTATCAAAAAGCTTGAGATGCTGATCACCAGTAATGGCATTGTTACCTTGGAATTTTGGCAACCTATTTCTGACATCTTGTGGGACAGCATTTGGGTAACCATCCATTCCTCTAAAATTTATAGGACCAAAGGTGTTAACAACAAATGGAGGTCTAGGCTGAGCCATATTGTTTGGTGGGGGTGATCTTGGAGGTGAAACAAGCTGATGAGGAGTGCTATGTCTTTGGGGCTCAAGAATGTGACTCACAAAACTGGTATCCTCTAAGTGCTGATTTTCTTGGAAAGTTTGACTTCGAATTAAAACACAGGGTGCATAGATTTAGAGAAAATTACCAGGTACAGTAGAAGGACCTTCACCAGCTGAGGCAAATGCAAGTTTATGAGAGGATTTCTGAATCAGAATCACTTGAAGAAGAATGATAGTCTTCTACCAAAGGCTGATCTCTCTCACCAATGGCTGTATCTTTGCCTGATGTCTGACCTTTAACCACTTTCCAAACTCTTCTCCCTTCCAACTCTGAATTTCTTAATTCTGAGAACAATTTTTTAGAAGAGTCTTTAAGGAAGAGAGATCTTCTTCCCTCCAGTTTTGCAGAGATCAAAACACAAAAATAAATGACAGAAAGCTAAGACACTGGTATTTCTAAATTCAAATCAGCATGGAGTCGCCACTAAGGAATTTCACCTCAGTTGTGCAAGAATGCACTAAAATATTCTATCAAATGTATGCTTATCACTGAAAACTTTGCAAGGCTTTACAAATCAGATCTTCTTCTTCTTAAATCAACCAAAGACAAAGCAACCAAAGTATATAAACTGCTGGTAAATGTAAAAGAGCAGGCTGAGCTTGAAATTTTTACCTAAAACTTACAGATCTGAAGTATAAAATAATATTTCAAGAATGCAACAGCTCAGATACTTGAATACACAAATTCTCAAACCCTTCAAACACTCCAAAAACACCAAGAAATTCCAAGAAGTCCCTGGCAACACCACTACGGTGTTGGTACCCAAACTTAATCTCCTTCACAACTCAAGCAACATCATGGATTTGCACAAGACACTCAAGGGCAGATAAATGATTTGTATGTCATTTGTAGCTGGGGAGACATCTATCTGACTTGTTAGGACTCAATATTTTGAAGGAGTGGATAGCACCTCAGAAGGATTTTGATCTAATCCTCACTATTCTAGGTTGTGCCTTTCAACCAAGGTAAGAGAACCTATATTGCAGCCTTTGTTTGATGAAGGAGGTGGAGATATCCTTATGCTTTGCACATTGTATGGAGATGGCCTTGGGAAAACATGATCAATTATCCATTATTCAAACTCAAAAGAGTTGTCACTACTAAATGATGGAAATGCTTTCAAGACAAGGCTAAGGCTGCTAGAGACATGATAAAATCCTGATATGCTTTGTGCATTTTTGTGAATGGATTGTATTCTTTGTTGACACATAATGCAATGCAGGGGTAGTATGGGTAGGATGAGTTAGTTTGAATGAAATTTTGTTGGGAGATGTTTAGACAAGACTAGCTAGGAATTACCAACTTCTTTGAGAACCTTTGCAAGAGATTTGCAACACCTAAACAACAGAGATGTTTCAATGGGTTTAAAATACTCCTTCAACCAGGATATGTGCACCAAATGGAGGCCCAGATCTACACTCTTCCACACAACCTTTGATAACCTGCCACAAAATCTTGAAGCAAAATACCAACAAAATATCCAGGAATCCCTATTTGATCATGACCTAAGGTGCACCCAAAGGTTTACAAACAATCTCAATATTCAAGGACAGTAAAATGATTTTAAATCTGTTTATCTTCTATCAGATGAAGGCTCTTCTGAATATAAGATTGCAGATGCCATTAAACCATCAACAAGAAATGAGACCCTGTATAATCAAAGAGATCCTAAACATAAGATTGCAACATGAGTAAGAAACACAAATTGAAATCATTCTGAAACATAAGCATATACAAATTTTGCCAAGAGATAACACCAAATAATCCAAAATTTTGATCAAATACATCAGCAGGGGAATGCTATAAGAACAATCTCAGAGCTTGTTGATGGATTTACAACTGAAACCAACTCAACATGATGAAATATGATGCAATATGGAATTGAAAATGGCTCTCAGGTGGTTTTCTCCAGAGAAATGGATTTCTTCCAGTTTTTTCCTTGAAAAATTCTACGTCTTTTTTCTCCTCTCTCTCTCTTTCTCCTAAAAATACATTTTATATCTCATGCCATCATGGAGTCTTCCTTCCCAAGAAAATAATATGCTTATGGGATCAAATTTGTTACAAGAAACTTCATGATTTCATGAAAATGACATCAAACTGGAAAACAGTTCGCAGGTTGCCAGGGATGCATAAATTTTTTAAAATATTACACAAATTTAGATCCTTATCCATCCCAAGGTCACGTTTTTCATCATTCAGGCCTGCAAGTATCTTTTACAATCATTTTTCACCTTTTACCTCATTTTTACCTCTGCAACCTTTGATTTTCACTTTTCACATTTTTTACATCAGGCTAGGGTAAAAATTACATCAAAAACATCATAGATCATCAAATTAGCTCATGAAAATGGTGCCATTGCACTCAGAAGGCTGAAAGGATGCAAAATCATATAAAATTTGATGTGATTTGGTGAAGAAACGACGAATTCCAAGCTTCCTGGAGCTCCCATGGCGGCCAAAAGGGTGAATGCACAATTGCCGTTGATTTTGGATCAACTTTAAATGCTAGCCCTCCACATGGAGGATGAGATTCTTGAATATTCCCTTTTTTCCCTTTGGATAAGGTGGGACACGTGTCAAAATACCATTGGATCGGGCTCCCATCCTTAAAAATGCATTTGCGACCCTTTTGAATCTTTGGAAAATTTTGCAAAATTTCCACCTGCCTCCTGGGCTCGCCACGTGTCCAGATGTGGGCCCCCTTTGAAAATGCGGGCCAATTCTATCAATTTTGACACTTTTTCGAAAAAGGAAATTTTTCTCAAAATTCTCCGCAGGCCCGAAACCCACTCTCTTCCTCGCCACGTGGCGCTTCTCCAATTCACTGTGGGTCCAAGCTTCCAATTC
This sequence comes from Taxus chinensis, assembly GCA_019776745.2. Taxonomy (NCBI): domain Eukaryota; kingdom Viridiplantae; phylum Streptophyta; class Pinopsida; order Cupressales; family Taxaceae; genus Taxus; species Taxus chinensis. Next base: position 656,215,855 of record CM034153.1, on the reverse strand, counting down.
TTGCCACCAAAAATGCAAAGTTTCAAAACTCTCCTCGGGCCCGCACTCTCCATTTGACTCCTTTGAAAAATGCCACGTGTCCTCCATAGATTGGCTGCGGAGGCATGCCTTCAATTTTGACTTAGCTCCCTTTGCCTGATTTTTTTCATTTCTTGGACACGTGTCCTTTTTTGATTGGTTTTCGGAACCTCACAACCAATTTTTACTTTTACCATTTGGAGTTAAAAACTCCAAAGTCATCAGGAACCTCGCTTGCCCCATCCTGACCCTTTGTGGACACATGTTAGCTCCGGATTGGAGCGGTAAAATGTCACAAAATTCTCCTTCGGCCCCCTTGCTTGAATTTTTTGCATTTTCTGGACACGTGTCCACCTGCAATTGGATGCGGGCCTTCGGGTCAAAAATTTCCCTTGACACTTTGAGTCAAAAATCACCAACTCCCTCTGCCACCCCGCATGTCCCCCAAGCCACGTGTCCTCTTCCCATTCGCTGTGGGCTTTCGGGCCTAGAAATGACTTTGAGAATTTTGCCAAAATGAAAGCCAAAATTCTTAAGGAACCTCTGCCACCCACCACTCCCGACCAATCAGAATGTGCCACGTAGGCATCCTTTGCAAAAGGTGGAGCCATGGGTCAAAATTTTCCCTTTAGCCAAAATTTTAAAAATTAACAAGTTAGAAATATTTTCCGACCACCCCCAGCCAATAGGAGCCCGCCACGTTGCAATAATAGTGTGATGATGAATTTGACGGGCCGAGGACACCTGTCTGACCATCAAAACATGGAAAATACAGAGGATGCCCTAGAAATCAAAAATTTTTGACAAGGGAGGCATATTTCTTGATTTTAAACCAATTGAATCATTTTTTGACATTATTTTCGACCTCGGGATTGGGAAAATAATTGCACAACATTTGGGATTCGATCAGAATCAAGTTTTTTCATGATTTGACAAAGGAAAAATGACACAGCCCATAAAAATTTGAAGAAATTAGGGCACAAAAAGGGGGAAAACTTGGAAATTTGTTTCAGAATAGGGCAAAACAATAACATTATGAGCATTTTGAAAGCATTCAACTAGGAGAAATCAAATTGCAGGCCACCAAATCAAGAAGTAAAATGTTTGTGAGAAAATTTGGACATGAAAAATTAGGGCACATTATGAAAACTCAATAATGGGACCAACTACCTTTGAAGGAGCGACGAGTTTACACATGGAAGCCTTCGCAGACTATTGAAGTTTTCAATGGCCACTCTTACTTTTTTGGGCCCTAAATACGTGGCGAGCTCACCCTCATTTAGGTCTCCACTTTTGGATTTGCCTTTAGAGATGCGCCAGGCTGACACATGGCGGCTTCTGCTAACACCTTTTATACTTAGTCCTTTTTTAGGCCCACCGTGTCCACCTTTTTTACTTTTAATTGGTTGACTCTACCCCTCTTTGGACCTGGGACACGTGGAGGTCTGGCACTTGTTTGAGTCTAACCCTTTTGGATTTAATCTTTGGGGGTGCAATCATTTGGGACACTTGGTAGCATCCGTTGTCCAACTCCATACTTAGTTAGTTTTAGGGCTCGTTCTGAACCATTTACAGAGCCCAAAGACTTCAAACCTTTTACCGCTCCTTCTCCTTTGAGCCTCTAGTTTCTTTGACACTATCTTCTCCTTCCCCAACCTTGCTATTCCATTTTAGATCTCACCTGTAACCTGTTTGCTGGATTTGAAGCATGGGTTCATTTGACGGAATTGTTTCTTTAATTTCTTCTTACACGGGGTTGTTTTGATATTTCGCAGGCCCTACCCACTCCATTATAGAGTCCCTCTATTGTCTAATTGTAGGATTTGAACTTGATTTCTCTGGTTTCTTCTGTGCGGGGTCATGGCTAACCAATTTTACCGAGGGGGAAAAATCAAGATAACAATTTGGCAACTCACAGGGGCATCTGCGTGCTAGATGAAGAGATCAATAGCCTTGAAGCATCCATTGGGTGTGGAGTCACAATTAATGGGCCTAGTATTGACCCTTCTTTCAAAATGGAATCTATGATTGCCCACTTTTCACTTTTTCCTGACTTTGAGCCTACCCGTGCATCCACATTCTCAATTTTCATAAGAAATCCTTGAAACCAGGCTTCTGAGAGTAGAAATTTTTTTTTGACCCAAGGCTTTCATCTTCCCCTAAATGGACTATTTCGAAGACGGCTTTAGTTTCTCTGCATTTGTTTTTATTTTGAAATTTGCAATTGTTACAGGAAACTATGGGTCTTCTACCATGCACATTGAAGGGGATAGCATGTTCGCTTGGAGGCATGTTGAACTGTGTAATGACACAACTTGGAGCAACAAAGAACCTGTGCCACAGCACTTAGGGAAACAAAACTACACTACAACAAAACAATGTGTATACGCGCTTAGGGAAATTAAAATCCTATGCTAATATTTACATGGGTGGAAACTTTGCAATTAGTAGCAATGTTTGAGAGGGATCTCGTTCATTGGGATCTGTAATTCTTTACCATCCAATTTAGCTAGCTGGAAGGCATTTCTACTCTTGCACTTTGTGATCATGTAAGGCCTACTCCAGATGGAATCAAATTTGGAGTTTTTTCCTAATTTTGCTCGATTTGCATCCCACTTTAGAACTAAGTCCCCTTCTTGAAAGGTCCTCGTTCTTGCCTTCTTGTCAAAACTCTTTTTTATCAATGTTTGATCCTTTTCCATGACTTGCATTGCACGCTCTCTTGCCTCCCCTACCTCCATTAGCTCTGCATACCTGATTTCCATAGGCTCAAACTCAGCCAACTCCAACTGTTTCATGAGTTCCAAAGATGGCAACTCCAATGATATGGGAAATACTACCTCCTTTCCATATACAAGCCTGTATGGGGAGCTTCATGTGGATCTTTTAGATGTTATCCTATCAGCCCATAGAGCTTGATTTGAGTTTTTTATGCCAAGTCCTATAATTTTCATCATGAGTCCTTCTAATAATCCTTAATAGGTTCTTATTTGTGGACTCTGTTTGGCCATTACCTTGAGGGTAATAATTTGATGAGGTGCTAAAATACACACCATTCTTAACTTCCCATTTAGTGATCCTTGTACCAAGGAATGCCAATGCATTATCTGATATAATAGTGGGTAGGGACTCCAAAACCTGGTGGTTATTCCTTCATAAAAATCCAAGATGTTGGATTCATTTACTTCTTTTAGTGCCACTGCTTCGGTCTACTTGTTGAAATAGTCTAATTACAGTAAGTATCCACTTGTGGCCTTGGCTTGAATTCGGGTTAATCACCCCAATGAAGTCTAGTCCCCATTGCATGAATGGTTGGTCCACTGAAATGGGATGGAGGGGCAGAGCTGCTAGCTTCTCCTTTCCTATGAAGAATGCACATTTTTTTGCACTTCTTGACCCATGAGTAGCAGTCATTGAACATTGTAGGCCAATAATAACTAGCTTTCATGATCTTGAGAGTTGTTACTCGAGGGGAAAAGTGACCTCCTACTTCTCCATCATAGAATTCATGCAACACTCTCTCAATCTAGCCTGTCTCAATGCATCTTGATATAATACCATTGATATCCTTCTTAAACAAGACACCACCAACAAGCACATATGGGATAGCTTGTAGTCTGAAGTATCTTCTCTTTGCCTTGTTCCATTCTAGAGGGCACAAACCTGTTTGAAGGTAATGCACCAAGGCTTGGGTCCAACATGCAGCAAGTGCATCATTAGCTGGTTGTTCTTTATCATTCTGTAAAAATAGGATAGCCTCTTTTTCACCCACTGACTCAGCATGTTGCTTAGAGGAAAGTTGTTCACATAGTCCCTTACCTCTAACCCGTTTTGGTCACCTTGATCTCAATGTCATATTTCATTACTCGGGTGATCCAACCTACCCTCTTTTCATTCAAATCCTTATTTAAAAGAAAGTCCTTAACACCAACATGAGATACTATCAGATGAAACCTTGTTATTTGAGACCAAGTGTCTGAACTTCTTTTAGATCCTAATAACAGTAAGGACCTATTTTTCAATGAAAGAGTATGTTAACTCATAGTCCTCCCAAGCTCTGACTAAAGAAAGCTAAGGGTTTCTCTAAACCTTCATTGTTGGGTTGGACCAAGATGGTTGAGATGGTGTCTGAACCTCCAAAAGCATATAGCATGAAGTCTTTTGAGAAGTTTGGGTTAATGAGAGTTGGATCCTGTGATATTGCAAGCTTAGTGGCCTTAAAACTCTCTTTCCCTTCTACTGTCCATTTAAATGCAAGACTCTTCTTTAACATCATTGTTAAAGGCTTCACAAGAGTAGCAAAGTCAGGTTATAAACCTACGAACAAATTTTTATTCTCCCCAAGAAGCTTTGGAGAGACTTTTTATGTTGTGGCAATGGAAGTGTCTGGATGGTTTTCAACCCTTTCAAGATCAATTATCAATCCCTCTCTTGAGATAATGTGCCCCAACAACTTCCCTTCATGAGCCAGGAACACACATTTTTTGGGGTCTAATGACACTTTAAAACCTTCTACATCTCTGAAATACTTGTCTAAGGTGAAAGAGATGGTCTGCGACATTTTTTGAATAGACAGTGATATCATCTAGGTATACCAGGACTATGTTGTTGATTAAGCCTTTGAATGCCATATCCATAGCTCACTGAAATGTTCCTCTAGCATTTGATAGTCCAAATGGCATTTTCTTATAAGCATATGTACTACCATTTGGTCGGTTGAAGGTTGTCTTTAATTGATCTTCTTCTTTCACCATTATCTGGTTATAGCCTTAATACCCATCTAACAATGAAAACCTCTCAGAACCATCTACAACTTGTAAGATCTGCTCCATTGATGGAAGTGGGTAGTGATCCTTAAGTGATACTCTATTTAGATCATGAAAGTCCACACACAACCTGATTTCTTCATTTTTTCTTTCTCACAGGTACCAAGTTAGCAACTCATCTCGAATGCTTGATGGGGAAGATGATACTGGCCTCAATTATCTTGTTCAATTCTTTTCTCATAGAGAGGCTCAATGTGGGGATTTATTGGCCATTTGCTTCTATCTGAAAGGCTTAGCTCCTGGATCCAACTCGATGGTGTGTTGTGTCAGCTTTGGGTTAAAAACCTCTTAAATATTTATAAGTCTAGGAAAATACATCTGGGAACTCTTGACAGAGTTGAACAAATTCAAATTTTTCTTATTGAGTGCTTACCCTGCCAATCTGCAATGTTTTTCCTTCTTCTATAAAAATAGGTTCTAAATCTTCAACCTTTTACCTGAATATTTGCTTTCTCTTTACAGAATTGGTCATTTGGGTTGAAGATTGATTCCAAAGTGTTAAGACCCTTCAGTAGTTTTTTAGTTCTTAGCTACACCACTTGATCACCATATTGTTGCTCCAATCTATCTTGATTCCTGGAGGAGAACTCATCTTCCTCTTGTAAAAAGTTGACAATTTTTTGATCACTTTCAAAGACTTACCAACTTATGTTTTTATCTGGGACAACTGGCCTTACAACCAACTTGATATGGGGTTGATGCTTATCACTCTTGATATTCTCCACAACATCAAATGTTGCTCCAATTGCTACTAATCTGTTTGTTGCTTCATTCTTCTTCCTTGGGATGGAGTTAATGTTGAATGCCTCAAAATATTCAATGAGGTAAAATACCCGGCTTCTTATAACTCTTTAACAATTCATTCTTGGTAGCATTTTTTCCTTGAACCTGATTAGCAACTAGTTTCACTGTCACCAAAACACCTGCAAGTTCTTGTATTCCTCATTTTCTTGCCCAATACAGTCCATGGACCAAAGCCTCTTACTTTGTTGTGTTATTTCAACAAGCAAATTGGAAATGGAAGGTTGAGTAGTATTTCATACCTTTAGGCAAGACAATCATAGATCCTCCTTAAGCTCCTTGCCTACTTCTTGAGCCATCAAAGAATAACTGCCATACCTTATTATCATCTTTGTGGTTTTGTTTAATGATGTCACGAAGAGGCTTATTTTCTTCATGCAAATAGTAGAATCCTAGCTCATATTCCTCCATCTCTTTATAGGGGTCAAAAGCATGTCTCTTGTTTGCCCATTCTTTGAGATTCAAGGCTGGGATACACCCCACCTTGGTATCTATCCCACAAGTGCTTGGGAGGTCCTCCAACTCAAAGGCTGAACAATTTGCATTGATTGGGCTGGGCACATAAGACTCAATAAGGTAATCTGTAATGGGCTCATATCTGATTATGGCCTTAGCTCCATACCTTGTTCTGAAGAGCATGCGCGATGAATCAATAGACAAATAGCCTCCAATCTTAACAGTGAAGTCTCTTAACAAACACAATGCAAAATGGGGTGGCAATTCTATGGCTGATATTTTTTGCAATACAATCACATTGGGGCAAGCATGCAGTGTGAGGCTCAAATATTTGATGACTCCAACAGTTGTCACTACTGTCCCATCCAATTGCACTACTCCTCTAGATATGACTTCGTATTGGACACCTAGTTGATCAGCTATTTGTTTTGGCATTACAGAACTACTTGCCCCCAAATCAATCATGCAATTATGCACTAATTTTTCCCCAATGATCAATAAAACATAGAATAGAGGAGGCCTCATGTTCTTACCATGTTGTCCTCCATGGTTTCCTTCAGGTTGAGCTGCATTGGTAAGCACTTTCTCTTGTTGGCTAGGGGGCCTATTTGAGCTTGACCAATTGGCCATAGTAGTCTGCAACAGATCTCTCCGTCCTAGAATGGTCAGTGAATCCCACATTTAAATGCTCACATTTTTCTTCTTCATTTGTTTAATGATATTAAATGAGCAATCCTTTTTCTGCCCCTTTCCTGGTATATTTTTCTCTTGCACATGGGTCATTACAACCAGTGTCTGAGTTCGTTTGGAAGGTGGCTTGGGCTGATTCTGCATATTGGGAGTTACATTTTAAGTGTCAATACCTTGTGGAGTAATGGAGGCATGAGGATTACCTAACTTTGGTGATTTTCCTTCTCTAATATTTCTTTTCTTAGACCGTGTATTGACAGCTACACTTTGAGAAGGGGTGTGATTCATTCCACATAAGTCCTCAACTTGCCAATTGACAAGCATAGTTTCACTTGGAGATGCCTCTAGTTGAGCCCCTTGCTACTAATTTTCTTCTTGGCTAGATTCTTATGACACACCAATGGTTTGCACCATCAAGGCATGATTTAATGCACCATTAAAGCACATTGATTGGTTATGAGGCTGATTGCATGGGAAACACCAATCATATTCTTATGCCATGTTGTTTTGTGCTAGAACCAATGCCCTTGATGTTGAAGTTGTATTTGGATCATATGACCTAAAAGGTCTAGTAGCTTGAGGTTGTCCTTGGTTTTGATTCTGATTTACAGCTTGAGCTAGTGGCCTATTTTCCTGATATGGGGGTATAGCCTAATATTGAGCCTGAGGTTGATATGGCCTAGAACTCTGAACTTGTTGCCTCTTGATCGTTACTAACACATTCCCTAGATTCTGAAGTTGTTTCATAACTTCTTAAAACTCTTTTGAGGTGCTAAAGGATGAGGTGGAGGCTTCAGCTAAACGTTGATTCCTAGGAGTAGGTATAGGAGCTAATGTGGGTGTCTGGCTGGTGCTTGGGTCTCCTAATTCTATGTATAGAGGCATGGGAGGCCTAGGAGCAAGCTTGTTAGCCTGAATTAGAAAATTTTCAATTCTTATGGAAATGATATAGGCTATATGTAAGGTTGTGCCTCCCATTGATTGAATCACTAAAGCAATATCAGAATTTAGATCTCTAAGAAGGTATAAGAAGACACCTTCATCTGTGGGCTTTACAGCCACTGGAATCCTGTCCCATGTCCTTTGAAATCTGAGGTTGAAATCTATCAACAGCTCATTAGGAGCTCTCTTGATTGTTGTCAATTACTCCAATAAGGACAGGTTATCTCATTTTTCTCCAAATTGGTCATGAAAAGCTCTACATAGATGGTCCCAAGTTTGAATAGAGCCTATTGTTAGACTTTTGAACCATTATGAAGCTTTACCCTTGAGGAAAGAGGCTAGTAGCTTGACTGCAATGTCCATCTCAATGATCTCATGGATTGTACAGACATTTGCAATGTCTTGAATGTGGTCACTAGGAGAAGTTTGGTTTTCTCCAGTGAAATATGGGATGCTCTTTAATGCTACCACTGGGACTAGATTTTGTGCATTATACTTGTTAGAGAACACACAAAGAGTCTGTGTGTGAGAGAAGGCCAGGATCAAGGGCATTGAGGGATAGGAAGAACCTGCACGCGGAGGGAAAGTTCAACATTCAAGACTTAGTTTATTTTGAGCATGACGACCTATTTTTAGAATATGGCATGTGGAACACACCAACGATGTAGAGATGTGCACGCCATGCATTGTCTATCTTTGGAGGATCAGATTGAAGTCATTTTATGCATGGAGATGAGCTAAGAATAGGATTGACACTTTAGTTAACTGTAAGAGGTCTATAGATAGCACACTTGCATGTGTGGTTGTGCCTGTGAAATGGCGTGTGGCTATTAATAACATGCTGGCCTATTTCTGGAATAGATAAGTGGTGAAGGGAAAGTCCCCACCCTATATATATGATGTGAGGTACATAGTAGAATGTAGATATATGAGTAGAGATACATAGAGAGTGTGGATGTATGAAGGTATAGATGTATAAGCATAGAGATATACGCATATGACTGAATTATTGTATCAGATCCATACACACATTGGTATAGATTGACATTATTGTAAGGAGATTTTGTGTTTATTAATAGATGGAAGATATTGGCTGAATCTAAGTGTCATTCCTGTGTGTAATTGAGTAGTGCATGTTATTAATTCAATCATGATTACTATTTAAAGCTTGTTCTTTCATAGATCTGAATGTAGCATGCATTGTAGAATGATGGATTAGTTATGAATCTATATGTTTCTTCCTTCATCATGCTAACATCCTACTACAACAACCCTAAAGAGGGACCTGGTACCTTTGTGCACTTCAGGTGAGTGCTCAATCTAGGCTGAGTGATGTGCCAACACGTCTAGGGTGTTATCTAGTAAATTCTAGGCTGCATCATTGGTTCCGTTGTCGAGACCTCTTTTTTAGTTGTTTTCAGGATGGTTCACGATGAAGATGTACCGGTTAACTCTAGCAAGTATTGAGGAATGGATACATGATTTGGAGGAAGAATATGCATGGTGGTTTAGCAGTGGATCTGAGTTTAATGCATGCACTTGGGTAGAAAAAAATCTATATGACAACTTATATGAGATATTTTTTTTCTATCTTTCTAGTAGAACTATACGAGTGGCTTACTGCTTATGCATCTTAGTGGAATTGGAGGTATCGCACACTTATCTAGACACAGGAATAATTTTAGGCCCTTTATGATGCTGATTTTATCTGGACTCATGCACTATGGATACGTGGTTTCATGGTGTTCTAAATACTTATATTCTGGAATATTCAATTTTGACGTATTCTTTCCTAGAAGGTAGCTGAATTCTAGTTTTTGCGGTATCCAAGAGGAGTATATTTGTAAGGTATCCCACTAGTGATCAAGATCTTGATGGTAACTTTGAACCTGGAGAGTAAACCGATGGCTAACTAAACTTCACCATGCATGAGGGTAGGAACAGGTTTGGTGAAAGATGGTAGACCTAGCGGTAGAGAGGCAGAGAGAGGAAAGGCGGCTTAATTATAATGAGGTGCGTGAGAGGGAGATAGAGAAGTAGCATTCCGTTGCAGAAAGTATGGCATTGAGGAGAGAGATGGCTCGTGAAGGATTTACAGCTCATGTAGAAGACATGGAGCTAGAGCATCAGGAACTCCCCCATCTTGGAAAAAATGGCCAGAGATACCCCCCTCGGTTTCCTTACATGGAAGTGTGCTAGCAGAGACTACCTGAAATGTAGGCACGCATCTTAATCCACTTGGTGACCTAGCCCTTGCGCTTGGTTTTCCAGTATCTAGTATGACAAGTAAAAAAAAAGACTAACTTGGGAAGTAGGAGAGACACGAGTAAGTCAGGGAGCAAGTACATCAATGGTAGGACATATGACTTCAATTAATCATTTGGAGGAACATTCTTAGGTGCATCATCCTCCACAGAATGTGAGCATCGTAGAATGTTGGATTCACCTCTGGAAGTGGAACTACCTCACAGTCTGCTAGGGGTTCAGTATAGTACTACTTTAAAGCATAGGGGAGTACATCTACAGGTCCCTATTCCCACTACAGGTGGAGGATCAAGAGGTATAGGTGGTTCTAGTTCTAGTGGATCTAGTGGTTCTGGAGGTAGAGGGAACACAAGAGGTTTTGATCAGGTGGTCAAGGTCCGCAGCAACCACATAATATTTATATGGATATGTCTCTTTGTCTCCCTATCGAGTATAGAAGGTATAGAGGATGTTGCCGAACATGTGCATATGTGTGAAATCTTGTGCCAATGCTAAAGGGATCATTGCTTTTGAAGTGAAAGGCAAGTCAATTTTCTACTACATACATTGTATAGGGTATAGGAACGTGCAAACTGGTTGGTATAGGAAGTTTGACCCTGATCAAACTTGTGTGGATTATGCAGCATTGAAGGATGCTTTCTTGAAAAGAGTTCCATATCCTTGAGTTTGAGCAAGAAGAGTATATAGTGTGATTCTCAAGGATATCAAGGTGAAGGCACTACTGAAGAGTGTACGTGAGTATGATGCTTAGCGAACAGGTCACTTTAAGACACTTTTATCTAAGCTATCTTATGATATTCATGCTAGCCAACATGCACAATGGTTCGTTGGAGGATTGATTACACCATTTAGAAGGGTGTTGTCACATAAGACATACATTGATCTACGCAGAAGCATTGGAAGTAGACTTTGCATGCTAAGGAAGTTGGGAGTACATTGAAGTATTGGCATTTAGTCCATTCTTAGAGGCATCAATTACAGCTATGGAAAAGCAGTTAGAGAGCTATCTAGCTATTCAAAAAACCAATAAGCTCAGGAATTTGGTGTAGGAGAAATGTGCTCAAGGTCATTTGGTAAGTACAGATGGCTTTGAAGTGGAAGGTCACTAGATCACTCGTAGGATATGCTCATCCACTATTGAGTGAGATATGTCATATAATAGTCATTGGATTTGTTACAACGCGTGTAAGGAAGAATGTGATCTTGATTTCACAAGATTTAGGGGTCAATAAGTGGACCATGATACTGAGGATTTTACATTTGATTGGTAGCTACAATCAAGGATGCCATAGACATTTAGTGGTACGACAGAAAAGTGTAACTATGCTAATTCTAAGGGTAAGAATAAGAACCATGATCAAGGTTCATAATCAAACATGTACTATGATAGGAATGAGGGGCATTTTGAAGGAGGTCGTATAAGGGGATGTGGATATCATGGTGGATATGGAATATGAGGCTATAATAGGATGAAGACACTGTGAGTTCCCTCGTGGAACATGTTATACACGTTATGGAACTCCTAACCAATATAGGTGCGAATGTCCTCAAATATTGCTATGTTCTTTTTGTGCGGAAGAACTATAGCTGTTGAAGAAGTTTGACTTGATTTCAAATTTTTGCGTGATTATGGTGGGCATAACGAAAGATGCTCTGTTTTGAAATATTTTCATATCCCTATAATTTAGCACGTGGAAGAGTCATAAGTACATTCCCAAGGATATTTCTCAAAAAAGGCACCTAATGGCATTAGAATCTAGTGCCCAAGATAGATCAGCAACATGCCTAAGACACTTCTATCTAAGGAATCTTATGATATTCACGCTACAGATCAGCATGCAAGGTTTGTTGGAGGATTGATTACACCATTTAGAAGGCATTACACTAGAAGACCATATGGTCACTGAAGGAGCGTTTAGCATAGAAGGATACCTTGTCCATTCTGCTAAGGAATGTTTAGGGGAGATTAGTACACTAGTATTAAGTCCATATCTTAGAGTGTATAGATTCATAATACTGGAAATTGAGTTGAGAGAACCTATGCAAAATTCAGCACCATGAAATATCATTCCTCAAGTTGATATTTGGTGTACAAATTGTGAACACTACATGAAGTGTCACACCGAATGATAGTTGCTGCCTCGCAACTTATTGCACTGATAGCATTACTATTGGAAATTACTCAGATGTTGTCATTTGAATCATGATGCTAAGAAACATGTCCTTTGTTACATACATGTGATAAGGAAGAATGTGCATCATTAGATACTTTTTCAAGATTTACAGGTCCATTGACCCATGATTACTGAGGAATGTCAGGAAAACTGAACTGGTCAGATCCAGGATGTTATAGACTATTGGGGTATGACAGACAAGTATAACAGATAATTCTAAGGGTAAGAATGAGCACCAGGATCGGGATCATAATCAATATGCACTATGACGAGGAATGAGGGGTGTTTTGAAGGATTTCGTGGAAGGGGACATGGATATCATGGTGGATATGGAGGACGAGGCCATGGTGAGAGGAAGAGGTGAGTTCCCTCATGGAACATGTTATACGTGTGGATCTCCTGACCACTATAGGCATGAATGTCCTCATATATTGCATGTTCTTTCTGTGAGAAGAACCATAACTATGAAGAGTTCCCATGGACTTATATGAGCATCTGAGTAAGCAACATAGGCAAGAAAACAAAGGCATCAGGTGATGGTTAGAATCTAGCACATAGTAGAAGATCAGTGGATTCCCAAGATAGTAGAAGGTACCTGAGGAACATTGACAGTGAAGATTACTACATAGACGCATTGAAGTGCATGCGTAAGAGGAGCATTACACCAGAAGCCTAGACAGCACCAAGGAGGAGGTTTTTGCATGCAAGGTACCCATGATCCTTCTCATCAGAAGGAGGTTTTACCAGGATACCATGGAAGTGCTAAGGAATCTTCAGGGTGAGATACAATACTTAAAGGAGTCAACAAGAAAGCATCACTGACAGTCCAAACTGATATCGATGATCTATGATAAGTGTGCAGAATGTTGTGCACCTCAAGAGAACATTATCCCACTATTAGGAAGTTGGTTAAAGGTGAACACTCCATTTGTGAAGTCTTCTAGACCCCAACTGGATGGAATTCCATCCTACATGCAAATATTCCCCCTGATAGCATTGACTATGACAAGGAAATTACTCTGAATATTATTGTGGATGGGTGGCTGTTGAGCAACATATTGATTGATACAGGTGTGGAAGTAAATGTGCTTACATTAGATGCATGGGTACAAATGGGGAGGCCTCCATTGCAGCCATCATCTAATGTGTTGTTTATGGAAAACCGGACTAAGGCCACTCCCATAGGAGTTTTGAAGGATGCATCTATAACCATACAAGGGGCCAAGTTCACTGGGGATTTTGAGGTATTAGCACTTGCAGAAGTAGACAATTTTCCAGCCTTGCTTGGATGCCCTTGGTGTTATGCGAATAATGCTGACTTGAGATTCAATAAGGGGTATATCAGCTTTGAGAATAAGGAGGAAAGGGTTGTGATACCTTTGACAGATGGGAATTCTACACCATATGTTGAGCCTCTAAGTGAGGAGGACTTAAACTAAATTTATGTACACGTTATTCAGGACCCAGAGGTCAATGAGCCATCAAAAGAAGGCATCCTATAGTGGGAGGATTCTCATTCTATTAGTGATACTACGAGTATTGCTTGTGAACAATTGGGCTCATGGTACATATGAATTAGTAGGGCGTGAGGTAAAAAGTGTGGTTACGTGCAAGAATGGACTTCGTTTGGTTTGACGGATAGGTAGCATAGTACCTTGGTATACAGGGGCAGAAGATCTTCCTGCATTTTTAAAATCCATGGAAACACAGTGGACAGATCAAATTAAGAGAAGAGATATGTTAGTATATACCTTGCGCGGACAACAGCACGCTGGTGGGTAGTCCACAGAGATAGTCTTATAGAATGGGAAGAGATTGGAATCACCCTATCTATTAGGTTTGTAAGGAACAATGCACCTACGCAAGATCTGCACTTATCATGGTGATCAACCTGTTCAACATCACATTCAGTAGTGTGAGAGACTCTAGACAGCAGGACAGGAAGCATTACCACCTTCACTCTGGGTGCATAGATTATACTCTACGCTACAAGGATGTGCACGTGCCTTGGTATGTATATGCAGAACTACATCGAGAGACTGGAAACTGGAAAAATTTGACTGCAGGGATGATCCAGACCTTTGACTACTTTTCTTCTCAACCTCCAATAGAAGAGGCATTAAAATTTATCAAGTGCTTAACTATGGGAGATAGTGCAAAAGTAGAAGAGCATATTCAGGAATTATTTGGTGAGACAGAGTCCGGAGCATGTTTTGAAAAGGAAGAAGAAATGGACTTCATACTACTTGAACATGCTTGCCTTGAGAAAGAGAAGGGAAAGATGGTTTACATCGTGGATGATGAGGAAGTTGAGAACCTGGATATTGAACATTCACAAGGGGTGTGCGAGGTCTTGGATAGTGCAGACAAGGATACGTGCCCTATCACAAAACCCATGAAGACAAAGAAGGTGAATATAGGTTCGGAGGATGAGCCTAAGGAGGCCATAATTAGAGACTACTGGTCAGACTCAGAGGTAGCAAAGATCATTGAGTTACTCAGGGATTATTAGGACTTATTCCCTCGAGGGTATCATGAACTTAAAGGTGTGCATAAATCACTTGGGGAAATGAAGATAAAGCTTAAGGATGGTGCACGCCCAGTTAGAAAGAGGCCTTACAAAATGAATCCTAATTTGCATGAAAAGGTAAAAGAAGAAATTGATAAAATGTTGAAATCTGGAATTATCAAACCCCTTGATGAGTCAGAATGGGTTAGCCCAATGGTGATCAGTATCAAGAAGGATGGATGAATTAGAATATGTGTGGACTACAGGGAGTTGAATGTTGCATGTGTCACCGATCCATTCCCTATGCCATTCACTGAGGAAATACTAGAAGGAGTTGCAGGGCATGAAATATATTCCTTCACAGATGGGTTTTCTGGGTATCATCAGGTTAGGATTACTCAGGAGGATCAAGAAAAGACAACATTTACTACTGAATGGGGCAATTTTTCCTATACTATGATGCCTTTTGGATTGAAAAACGTGCCCTATTGTATTCTCACACATAGTTGTTCAGGCATTCAAATATTTTATTCACAACTTCTTACAGGTCTACCTAGATGATTGGACAATATATGGGCTTGTGAAAGATCATTGTGACAATCTGCGCTTAATGTTTGAATGGTGCAGATAGTTGAGTATCTCTTTGAACATCAAGAAGTGCATATTTTCTACACCATTTGGAATATTGTTAGGACATATAATCTGCAAGGAAGGTTTTCTCATTGATCCAACTAAGGTTGCAGTCATTTTAGGCCTGGAAGCGCCTACCAGTCAAAGTGAGGTGCATGGATTTTTAGGTCATACAGGATATTATAGAAAATTCATCAAAGGGTATGCCAAAATTGTTACACCCTTGGAAGAATTACTGAAGGGGAAAGGTACATTTTATTGGGGAGAACCACAACAATGCGCGTTTGAGATATTAAAAGAGAAACTTACTACCATGCCCATTCTATGCTTTCCCTCATGGGATAAACCATTTCATGTGCATGTGGATGCCTCTGGCATGGCCATTAGGCACTGTGTTAGCTCAACCTGGAGAAGGTATTGTTGATCATCCAATTTGTTTTGCTAGTAGGAAGTTGACTCCTGCTGAACAAAATTATACAACTACAGAGCGCGAAGCTTTGTCCATGATCTATGCATTGCACAAGTTTCGACAGTACTTGTTAGCAACACCATTTGTGTTTTATACAGATCACATGGCATTGAAGTACTTGGTAAAATAAGCCCATCTTATAGGGGCACATATGCAGATGGGTACTCCTATTTCAAGAGTTTGATTTCACAGTTGTGGTGAAGCCAGGGAAAAGCAATTCTGGACCAGACCATTTATCTAGAATCAACTCAGGAGAGGAAGCACAGACAATTGAAGAAACCATGCTAGATGCACAATTATATAGGTTACAATGCACACCATCAGAATTAGAAGACATTGTTGTCTTTCTGTGGACTGGTATAGCACCAGAAGGAATGAAGGCATTAGAAAAGAAATAACTTGCTATACATGCGTGCAACACCATTTATGTTAATCAGTGGTGACCTCTACAAGTTAGGCAGAGATGAAGTATTACACCATTGTGTATTAGAGCATGAGCACAAGGATATTATGGAAGAAGCTCATGGTGGTATTGCAGGAGGCCATTATGCAGGTGATGCGACTACCCGGAAGATCCTACTTGCTAGATTATGGTGGGAGACATTGTATAAAGACTGTAAAGAATATTGTAAGGCATGTGATCATTTTCAGTGCCTAGGAAAACCAGGGCAAAGAGATGAGATGCCTTTGAGACCAATTACTAGTGCTGAACCATTTGAGAAATGGGCCATTGACTTTGTAGGACCTATTTCACTAGCCGCGCGTAGGACTGGATCACGTGCTATATCATTACTTGCACAGATTATCTCACATGGTGGGCAGAAGCAACACCTACAAAGGACTGTACAACAACTACAATGGCTAGGTTTCTATGGGAGAATGTTCTTACAAGATATGGATGTCCTTTAAGCTTGACAAGTGATAGGGGTACACACTTTTTGAATGAGACAATCAGATCCTATTAGATGAGTTTATGGTTGCACACCATAAAACTACACCCTACCATCCTCAGGAAAATGGAACTGTTGAGGCTTTCAACAAGATTTTGAGCCAGACTTTGAAAAAAATTTGTGATGTTGGAAGAAAGGATTGGGATGAAAAAGTGTCAGTTATTCTTTGGGCATATAGAACAACTTACAAGAGATTGAACAAAGCCACACCGTTTCAGCTGGTGTTTGGCATGGAATCCGTTCTCCCTATAGAATTTATGTTACCTTCTTTGTGCATTGCACGCATTCTGGAGGTCTAGCTGATGAACATGCTTTAGAAGATCGTATCGAGAAGATGATTCAACTGGATGAGTGACAAGCCATAGCACGATGGAGTCAGAAGCAGGAAAAGGCCAGGCAGAAGGCATGGCATGATAGAAACATAAGGGATAAGAAGTTTGAGATTGGAAAAATGGTACTTCTTTATGACTCTAAGTTCTTGCACCATCCAGGCAAGCTCAAAGTACATTGGTTGGGGTCGTATGTCATCACTTACATACTTGAATCAGGTGCTTTCTAGTTAGAAGCACTTGATGGAACATGGCTACCTGGTTACTTTAACGGGAGTAGGCTGAAGCCCTACTATAAATAAGACTTCTTGGTGTTTGTAATAAGGTAGTATTTCCATTTAGATTAGGTTTCCCTTATGTATTTCCTTAATGTATTTCCTTCATTGTCGCTATGCTTTGTCAATTTAGTTGTTGTTCTTGTGTAAAAGCACTTGCATGCATGAAGCTAATTACTATGTGAAGAATGTTTATGCGCAGAGGACTGCACATACCTTTAGTGTGGGGTGGTTGTAGTTATCCAAGTAAAAGACCATGGGAATTGAAAGGTGAAAGGAATAAGCTGCTACGGGTGTGCTTTAAGTCAAAAGAAGATTGCTTCTCAAAAGTGACCAAGGATGGAGATGAATGAAAGGATAGTATAACATGAGGTAAGTGGAGGCCATGATAACTACCAGGAGAAGGTACAGTGATGAGGTACTCAGGCACAAGGGTGCACTGAAGAGAAGTCTTGTGACCAGAGGGTAGGAAGGCACACTAGAAGGTTATAGCTGGGGCGCGAAGATGTACCGTGTGGAATGAATGAATTTGGTCAGTAAATGAGAGGATATTTGGTAGGTGAAGGAGCAATAAATGCATCAAAATTTGAAAAAAATTATATAAGGATGGGATGTAAATTCATTTTTACCATTGCGACTAAGAGAATTTGAGGAAAGAGCCAATTGTGAAGAGCGAGTGATCAGGTTAAGGTGCGAAGGGTGTGAAACCAAGCATGATAAACAGATCTATGTGAAAAGAAGCTTGCGTCCCCGATGGTGAAGGGTTTGAGTGAAGAAAGGAGGTAGAGAGGAGTTAGGGCACAAAGTTTCCACCTAGGGCATGATTGAATCGAGCTAGGGTTTGATTCACAAAGTTGTACAGAGTTAAAGAGGAGATGATTTGCAAGGTAAAAAAATGGCACCCAAGAAGGCATCTGTAGCAGCAACAAAAGGAAAGAAGAAGGTGGTCGTCGAGGAAGAAGAGATGGCACCCGAAAGTGATTTTTCAGAAATGCAATATCCAGAAGGAGTCATCATTGGCTAGGAGTGGGATTCACCCATCAGAAAGAGAAAAGTGAGTGAATACAATCACAGGACCATGGAGAACAAGAAGGAGCTCAATTCCTTGCTCACTGCTAGGATGAACAAGCATACGGTGGATGACATGCCAGTTTATGATGATGCAGGTGAGAAGCTTCTGAAGAGAATTGGGGTCTACCAATTATATGAGCTTCCATATTTTGGAAGTATGAGCCCTTATATCAGTGGCTCATGAGCAGAGTGCATGAGGACTTCTTCTACTTTGCAGGACGTAGAGTTAGAATCTCATCTGTGCTTATCTCATCAGTTACAGGTTTGAAGGCCATAGGAGAGGACATAAAGAATGATCTCACAGATAAAGCCATGATCTTAAAGACCAGACAGGAGTTGGGATACCTGAAGGGTCCATGTGGTATGGATATAGACAAATTGAAGAACTTTCTGGTTGTGCAAGCAGCAACACACCTTGTTACAAAGTTGAATGATCAGGAGCAGTGGTCACAGGTAAATACTATGTGGTTACATGTTGCATAAGATGTCAGAAGGAGAAATCTACAATATTGCAGGCTATATTACAAGAACAAATAGTCGAGGAAGTGCACATAGGAGGGAAGATCAGCTTTGGGGTTGTTCTACTATCACTAGTATTCATGGAAATTGGAGTACCAGACAGGCCAAAGGAAAAAGTATGGGAATACCCCATGGAGAATAAGTCACCAGCTGAAAGGTTCAACAAGTATCTATGTAAAGGGGCCATGACAGATGACGTAAAGAAAAGGCAGGAGAAATGGTATGACAGGCTCCACGCACACATTTGGAGAAGAGTGGCGCATCCCAAAGGACCTACCATCAGTAGTAGGGAAACAAGTCTAGTTTGTTGTATATCAACATTTCTGCATCGTGCACTTCCCAATGAAAGATGGAGTCTGGAGCCCTTGGTGTAAATTACCTTACACATTCACTACAAGGTATTTCCAAGCATCTGTTCATATATTTACAGACACGCACCGACTAGTATTCAATGTAGATAAGGTAGACTGTGACTACCACACATTGAGAAAGAAGTATGTGTATCCTGGAAGAAGTGCCTATACCAAGAGGATCATTTCAGAGGTGTTGAATATTAAGCAAATAAGTCTGGCTGTAGCAGATGTAGGGGCAACATTGGTGTATCTTCAGCTGAAGCCAAAGATGGAGAATAAAAAGTATGTGGAAGGTGAGTTCACACTTCCAGCACCACCAAAGGGAAAGCATACAATGGAGAACATCCTAGTGCCTAAGCCCACAGAGCCAATTGAAGTGGAGGATGAGGAGGAGGAGCACGAAGATAGTGGTGGTTTGGAGCATAGAGGTAGGATACATCCTACAAATAAGGGTGAAGCTGAGTGTGCCATTACACCACCTCAACCACAAGAGGGGGATGATGAGGACTTGAATGCAGTCCAAGGGGAGCACATATTTAAGAGGGTGTTTAGGAGAACAAGGACCCAAGGTGCTACTCCAACCATGGTGCACAGATCACCCAGACTCTCTCCACAGAAGGAGGCAACTATGCAAAGAAGGAGGAAACTGAAGTTAAATGAGGAGGCGGAAGAGTTAGAGGAAAGCGCGCCTAATTCTCCCACACTTCCAGAGAACATAGAAGAATAGGGTGAGGAATCAAAGGGAAGAGAAGAGGATGAGAAGGGACTAGAGGAGACAGCTACTGAGAATGTTCAGGACATGGAGACACAAGTCCCAAATTTGGAAGCTAAAGTCCCTAAGCAACAATGGTCTAGAAGAACAAGTGGAGAGCACATTCCACTAGCCATGGGGTATGTAGAGGACACAGGTAAAATTGTCTGTGCCCACTTCCAGAGCATGATAGCATAGAAGGATTTATTTAGCTGGGAGCTAATGGATGAGGATATGGTGACTGTGTGCACTCAAAAGAAACTATCATGGTCAATGCACACCCACATGGATGAGCCTGAATTTGATGTATGCGAAGAGTCATGCATTTTGAGATAGCTGAAGAAGGCACCCCAAGCTAGACACATGACAGTAAAGCCTACTGTCATGTCAGATGAGCAGGTCAACAATACATTGGTGAAGGTTTCTACTGAAGTGGCTAGAAGAAACATGGACAAAGCTACAACAATCAGAGCGTTGCACGAGGAGCTAAAGACAAAGGATGTGGAGATAGCATGCATAACACAAGAGAGGGACTTCACGCAGAAGAAGAATGAAGTATTTATCAGCATCACAGAGGAGATTGGGGACAATGTCATCAAAGCAAGGCCACACTTGGAGGCCAAGGTACCATAGACATTTCCTTCAGCGATACACTATGTAGGAAAGTTGGTGGACTTGGTACTTGAAGATGAACCTCTAGCACATGACAGCACCAAGGAAGTCAGAGCAAGATGCAGAACGAGAGAAATCCTCAGTGATGTGAAAGATTGCATCTTATGAAGGGATGTTGTAAGCGTTACAAGAAGTATTGAAGAAAGTAGACCAGGCTTTAAATATCTACACAGCTCTAGAGGTGCTTATCAGCATAAAGACCCTAGAAGAAAATAATGAGGTCCAGAAAGTAATGAAGGATGAGACATTGGGCCGTGCAGAAATATTGTCAATAGTTAAGCAGAAGTGCGAGGCCCTGGAAGTAGCAACACAAGAGCCGCACAAGACTCGGCTGGAAGAGCTTGGGAAGTTAATTGCACAGAAGATGGATCTTTTAGAAGGAAGAATGACATCAATGTCCAGCATTGTGTTGGTTCTACAGAATGAAAAGGGAGAGATTACGAGGGATGAGTTGGAATCCATTGCTGTGGACATCCCAGAAAAAGTAGAACAAGCACTCACTGAATGGCAGGTTTTGGAGGCCGAAATAAAGGAGGAGTATCTAGAATTGATACTTCAAACTGATACAGAGGAGGCTGTCTCATAACCTCATAAAAATTCTTTATTTTTCTACATTCTTTCATTCTTATTCTTTCCATTATTCTATTCTTTACTTCAATTTTTGGAGGAATACCCATTGTCGGGACGACAATGAGATTAGTGTGGGGTAATGTTGATCAGAGAATACTTGTTAGAGAACACACAAGGAGTCCATGAGGGAGAGAAGGCTAGGATCAAGGGCGTGGGAAGGACAAGAAGGACCCATGCACGTGGAAGGCAAGTTCAACATTCAGGACTTAGCCGATTTTGAGCATGACGACCTATTTTTAGAAGATGGCGTGCGGAACACACCAACGATGCAGAGACATGCACACCATGCATTGTCTATCTTTGGAGGATCAGATCAAAGCATTTTACATGGAGATGAGCTAAGAATAGGATTGAAACTTCAGTTAACTGTAAGAGGTCCTATAGATAGCACACTTGCATGTGTGGCTATGCCTGTGAACGATGCGTGTGGCTATTAATAGCATGTGACCTATTTATGGAATAGATAAGTGGTGAAGGGAAAGTCCCCACCCTATATATATGATGTGAGGTACATAGTGGTAAGATGATGAGTGTGATGGATGTATGAAGGTATAGAGATATACACATATGACTGAATTACTGTATCAGATCCATACGTGCATTGGTATAGATTGACATTATTGTAAGGAGATTTCTATGTTTATTAATAGATGGAAGATATTGGCTGAATCTAAGTGTCATTCCTATGTGTAATCGAGTAGTGCATGTTATTGATTCAATCATGATTACTGTTTAAAGCTTGTTCTTTCATAGATTTGAATGTAGCATACATTGTAGAATGATAGATTAGTTATGAATCTATATGTTTCTTCCTTCATCATGCTAACATCCTGCTACAACAACCCTAAAGAGGGACCTGGTACCTTTGTGCACTTTGGGTGAGTGCTCAGTCTAGGCTGAGTGATGTGCCAGCATGACTAGGGTGTTATCTGGTAAATTCTAGGTTTTAAAAGCTAGAAGTTGCAACAAGTGCACATCAATCCTACTGCAGTAAAAAAATGAAGACTTTTTGTCCCATCGGGCATGCCAAAACTGTTAGTGTAGAATCACAGCACCCATGAATTCCTGCAACCAGATAGGTTGAGACTCTCAGTGTGATTACACAACATGGAAAGTGTGGGACCTTGTGAGTTGAGAGAGCTCTCTGGATTAAGGCAAGTTCCTATTCCTTTGTTCAAGTGCACAAAAATATATTGCAGAGGATCTATTCTAAATCTACTCTATTCTACCAAGGAGACAAGGTTGAGGAGATGCAAGAAAATAAACTAAGATAATGAGGTGATGCACCAAAGGAATGTTAGACCCTCGTTTTACATTTTAACACAAACCATGAAATGCAATACAAACATTATACACAGATGACCAAATTGCAATAAGAGATCAGAGAGACAATAACAAATACATGAGAGGGTTGAGAAACATCCACAGACATATATATTATTGCTCAGGAGTCGATACAGTATATTGCAGTGGCCTAGAAGAAAAACTTGCATTACAACCCAAAGGAGAGGTTAGAAAAGCTCCACAAATCCTTTTGTGAACAAAAGAAGAAGGGAGGGTGCATAATAGAAATGTCCAACCTTTTACAATGAGCCTTGACCCTTCCTTTATAGATTTAACACAAAGGAAAGAAGGAGAGAGAAGCATGAAAACTATTTTGAAGATCAACCACTATCATCAATGCCTCCTGCAAATCCGCCCCAAATCTATTGTGTCTGCATCATAACTTGTTTGGCACCTCGAAGGAGGAGGAACGACGGATCAGATAAAATCCAATTTGGTTGTTGGGGCAAATGGATCCTTTATTAATGGCATGAAGACATTTCTTAATTTTTTCCCTACCTAACTCCTCCAAAATTAAAGTTTCAGATCTTCATGGTGTAGATGAGGCCGAGATTTTTCCAACGGTTCCAGTTTTGTCGAATTTCTAGCACTAAGTCAAAAGATATGCCCATTTGAAATTTGAAGCAAGTCCGTAATGAAATGGCGGCAACCAGCTATCAAAACGGGTCTTTAGAAATTGGACACATGGAGGGTTGGCGCATGTCTAGGGACTACTTTTGGATTTTGATTTTGGATTTACACCAAGCTGACACATGGCATCTTCCGTGGCTTGCTTAGTTTCCTCATGTTTTGGCCAAGTCCCTTTTTGCTCTGTGGGGTCATACATCTGACCGAGGACACGTGGAGGCCTAGCGCTTGTTTGGAAACCTTCCCCAACTCTTAATTTTGAAATAGCATTGTGGTGACACTTGGTACCCTCCACTGGCCTATCTCTATTTTGACTATTCTACCCTGACCCTATTCCTTTTTTTGGAATTGGACACGTGGAGGTTCCGCGCTCATTTGGAAATCCACTCATAATTTTACCTTTGAAGGAGCATCGGGTTGACACGTGGAAGCCTCCGCAGACTCTTGAAGTTTTCAATGGCCGCTCTTAATTTTTTGGGCCCATAATACGTGGCGAGATCGCACTCATTTGGGTCTCCACATTTGGATCTGCCTTTGGAGATGTGTTAGGCTGACACGTGGCGGCTTCCGCTAGCACCTTTATACTTAGTCCTTTTTTAGGCCCACCTTGTCCACCTTTTTGACTTTTAGCTATTGACTCTACCCCTCTTTAGACCTAGGACACGTGGAGGCATGGCGGTTGTTTGAGTCTGCCCTTTTGGATTCAATCTTTGGGGGTGCACCATTTGGACACTTGGCAGCGTCTGTTGTCTCCTCCATGCTTAGTCATTTTTAGGGCTCATTCTAAACCATTTGCAAAGCCCGAAGACTTTGAACCTTCATCACTCCTCCTTTAAGCCTCTGGTTTCTTTGACACTATCTTCTCCTTCCCCGACCCTGCTCTTCCATTTTAGAGTCCGCCTGCAACCTGTTTGCTAGATTTAAAGCATGGGTTCGTTCAATGGAGTCGTTTCTTTAATTTCTTCTTGCACGGGGTTGTTTGATCTTTCACATGCCCTGCCACTCCATTGTAGAGTCCCTCTACTTCCTGATTGTAGGATTTGAATGTGATTTCTCTGGTTTCTTCTGTGCGGGGTCATGCTTGACCAATTTTACCCGGGGGGGAAAATCGTGATAACATGGTTAGAAATTGATCTTGAAAGATTTGAATCCATCCGGACACTTCCATTGCCACAACATAAAAAGTCTCTCCAAAGCTTTTTGGGGAGGATAAACTTTGTTCGCAAGTTTGTACCTAATTTTTCACTCTTGTGAAGCCTTTAACAATGATGTTAAAGAAGAGTCTTGCATTTAGATGGACAGTAGAAGGCAAAGAGATTTTTGAAGCCATCAAGCTCGCAATATCATAGACTCTAACTCTTGTTAACCCAGAATTCTCAAGAGACTTCATGCTATATGCTTTTGGAGGGTCAGACACCATCTCATCCATCTTGGTCTAGCCCAATAAAGGAAGGTTCAGAACAACCAATAGCCTTCTTCAGTCAGAGCTTGGAGGACTATGAGGTAAAATACTCTTTCATTGAGAAGCATGTCCTTGTTATTATTAGGAGCCTGAAGAAAGTTCAGACACTTGGTATCAAACAATAAGATTCAACTGCTAGTATCTCATGTTGGTGTCAAATATTTTCTCCTGAATAAGGACTTGAATGAGAAGAGAGTAGGTTGGATCACTCAAGTAATGGAATATGGCATTGAGATCAAGGTGACCAAACTAGTTCGTGGTAAGGGTCTGTGTGAATAGCTCGCTTCCAAGCAACAAGATGAGTCAGTGGATGAAGAAGATGATGTCCTAGTACTACAAAATGATCAAGAATAGCTAGCTAATGATGCACCTATTCCATGTTGGACCCAAGCCTTGGTACATTATCTCTAAACAAGTTTGTGCCCTCCAAAATGGGACAAAGGAAAAAGGAGATACTTCAGACTACAAGTCATCCCATATGTGCTTGTTGGTGGTGTCTTATTTAAAAAGGATATCAATAGTTTTCTATTGAGGTGCATAGGGATAGGCCAAATTGAAAAGTGTTCATAAGTTCCATGATGGAGAAGCAGGAGGCCATTTTTCTCCTCGAGTAACAACTCTCAAGATCATGAAAGTTGGTTATTACTGGTCTACAATGTTCAGGGACTGCTACTCATGGATCAAGAAGTGCAAGAAGTGTATGTTCTTCATAGGGAAAGAGAAGTTAGTAGCCCTACCCATTCGTCCAATTTCAGTGGATCAGTCATTCATGCAATGGGGACTAGACTTCATTGGGTTGATTAACCCAAATTCAAGCCAAGGCCAAAATTGGATACTTACAGTAACATACTACTTCACCAAGTGGACTGAGGCAGTGGCACTAAAAGAAGCAAATAAATCCAACATCTTGGATTTCTGTGAAGGAATAGCCACCACATTTGGAGTCCCTACCACTAGTATATCCGATAATGCATTGGCATTCCTTGGTATAAGGATCATTGAATGATCAGTCGAGAATGGGGTGTACCTCAACACTTCATCAAACTATTACCCTCAAGGTAATGGCCAAGCATAGTCCACAAATAAGAACCTATTAAGGATTATCAGAATGACTCTCGATGAAAATTAGAGAACTTGGCATACAAAGCTCAAATCAGCTCTATGGGCTGATATGATCACATCCAAAATATCCACAGATAACTCCCCATACAAGATTTTCTATGGAAAAGAGGAAATATTACCCATATCATTGGAGTTGCCCGCTCTGGAGCTTATGAAACAGTTGGAACTGGCCAAGTTTTGACCCGTGGAAATCAGGTATGCATAGCTGATGGAAGTAGGAGAAGCAAGAGAGCATGTAATACAAAGCATGGAAAAGGATCAAGCATTGATCAAATAGAGTTGTGAAAAGAAAGCAAGAACAAGGACCTTTCTAGAAGGGGACTTGGTTCTGAAGTGGGATGTAGATCGGGAAAAGTCAGGAAAGCATTCCAAATTTGATGCCATTTGGAGTGGCCCTTACATGATCACAAGGTGAAAAAGAAGCCATGCCTTCCAGTTGGCTAAATTGGATGGCAAAGAATTGTAGATCCCAGTTAACGGGATCCATCTCAAACATTGCTACTAAAAAGGAAGGTTCCACCCTTGTAATATTAGCATAGAGTTTTGTTTTATTTTCCCTAAGTGCATATGCACATTGCCTTGTTGTAGATTAGGTTTTGTTTCCCTAAGTGTTGTGGCATAGGTTTTATTGCTCTAGGTTTGCGTCGTTATAGTCCAACATGCCTCCAGGTGAATATGTTAGGCCCTTCAGCATCTTACAATAGGGAGATCCATAGTTGCCATAACAGTTGCTCATTTTCTAATAGAACAAATGCAGAGCAACTAAAATAGGGTCTCGAAGTGTTTATTTCCAGAAGAACATGACCAGCACCAGGCCACCAACCATGACTTTGTGCCCAATGGATATAACAAGGAAAATGATCTCCTCATCTAGTAGGCAGACATCCCCACAAGTCACCAAAGTGTTATCTCAATTTTTCCCTCGGAAAAATTAATCAAACACGACCCTGTGTAGGAAGAAATCTAAGGGATGGCTCCATCGCATGAGCCCACATTCCAAATCCAAAAAACAGGTTGCAGGCGGGCTCTATAATAGAGCAGTAGCATCAGGGAAGGAGGAAAGTAATGTCAAAGAAAACCAGAGGCCATAAGGAAAGAAATGGAGAAAAACTCGAAGTCTTCGGGCTCTACAAATGATGCAGAATGAGCTAAAATTGGCTAAGTTTGGGAGGATCAGTGGAATCCTCCACGTGCCTCAGTGGCACATCTCCAAAGATTAAACTCAAAAAGTAGACTCGAACAAGCGCCAAGCTTCCACGTGTCTCAGAGTCAAAAAAGGGACGGAGCGGACCCAAAACGATTAAGTATGGAGAATTAGTGGAAGCCTCCACGTGTTCAAATGACACACCTTCAAGGGTCAAAGCAAAAGGTGAAACTCAGATGAGCGAAGAGCTTCCACATGTCTCAGGCCCGAAAAAGGATAGAACCGACCATTGAAAATTCCAAACAAGCACAAGGCTACCACATGTCATCTCAACACAATTTCAATATGGGAGCCCAAAGTGGAAACTCAAACTTGCGCTAGCCCTCCACGTGGCTAGGGGTCAATAGAGGTCAAATCTAAAAGCGGGCCCAAATCAATTAAGTATAAGATTACAGGCAGAAGACACCACATGTCTTAACGTTGCACACTCAAAGGTGTGGCCCAAATCAAAGACTCAAAGGAGCGCAATGCTTCCACGTGTCATCCAGGCTCATCTTCAAAGATAAATCTAAAAGTGGGTCCTTAGACAAGCGTCAAGCCTCCACGTGTCCCTGGTTAGATATACGGCCCCACCAAGTAAAAGGACTTAGTAAAAAACATAAAGGGACAAAGCAAAGTTATGGAAGAAGCCACGTGTCAGCCCAACGCAACCTCAAAAGTAAAATTCAAAAGCGGTCCCCAAACAAGCACCACCCCTCCACGTGGCCCTATTTCAAGTCAAAGTGGGATGGTGGATCACCAGAGGTAATTTTAACTTTTTGGCTTTATCGATGCCCAAGTAGCCACGTGTCAGGCCTATATTGAATGCAGGCTGACAGGCCTTGAGTGATTTTTTTCCCAAATGGAAAATGTGGACCGGCGGACCCAAAGATGGTTTCTTGGAAAAAAGTAAATTTGAGGCCCACAGACCTATTCTACTAACTGGTTTATGCCATTTTTGTACATACCCGATTCAAATATTCAAATGGGCATATCTTCTAACCCAGTGCCTGAAATTTGACAAAATTGGCACCATTGGAAAGGTCTCGACCTCATGTACACCATGGAAACCAGAAACTTTAATTTTGGAAAGGTTAGGTGGGTGAAAATAGGAAAACATCTTCACACCATTAATACGTGATCTGATTTCTCCAACAACTAGATCAAATTAGATTTGATCCGCCATTCCTCTTTCTTCAAAGCGCCGAGAAGACACGGAGCGGTGGATTCGACAGATTGTGGGTGGATTTGCAGAAGCATTAATGGTTGGTAGCTGAGTCCAAATCAATTTTTCCCACCTCTCTCTCCTTCTTCTCTTTATGTTGCATCTATAAAAGGAGTTGGGCTCATTGTAAAACATGGAAGGTAACCAGCACTCTGGAAATGATCTCAAAGAACAGAAAGGTAAGAGAATTTTTGGGCAAAGGCATGAGAAACAAAAATCTCATGCAGGCTCACTCCTACGAAGTACACTGTTAACTAGAGAAAAATTAACAAAAAGCACACAAGAGGTCCGCGTGGGAAAACAAGGCATGTTTAAAGGCACAAATGGATAAGAGGAACATGCGCGTGAAGGATAAGTTCATATTTCGAGACTTAGTCATTTTTGCATGTGAGGATCTATTTTTAGAGATGGCGTGCACAACACACAAATAAAGACGTGCGCACCACACATGGGCTATTTTTTGGAAGATCAACTACAAATCACTTTGCATGGATGTGAGCTAGGAATAGATTTATCAATTTTAGTTAACTAAAGGGATTCTATTATTAGCACACTTGCATGTGGGGCCAGGACTGTAAAAAGCGTGTGGCTAATAATAGCATACGACCTATTTTGGGATTGGACAAGTGGTGAAGGGCAAGACCTACCCTTATAAGTATGTAGTAAATTGTGTGAAAAGAGATGCATAGATATACGTGTGAGAACTAGGGTATAGCGAGGATATACTACTAGATCTATCACGTGCATGAGCATATACTACTATTACTATAAGGAGCTTCTATGTAATTGTCATATTTAATATAATGGAGAATATTGGTTGAATCTAAGTGTTAGTTCTGTGTGTATTTGGATCTAGTATGTTCTTGATTTCATCATGGTTAAAAATTAAGTTTGTTCTCCCTTAGTTATAGATCTGGCATGCTCTATAGAATGATGTATTAATAATGGAACTGTACGTATTAAGTCTTCATCATGCTAACATCCTGCAACATTAACCCTAAAGAGGATCCTAGTACCTTTGTGTGCTTCAAGTGAGCGCTCAGTCTAGGCTGAGTGATGTGCCAGCGTGCATGGGGTCTTATTAGTAAATTCTAGGTTGCATCATTGGTTCTATTGCTAGGACATCTTTTTCAGTTGTTTCTAGGATGGTTCTCAATGAAGACATATCAGTTGACTCTAGCAAGTGTTGAGGAGTGGATACACAATCTAGAAGAAGAATACGCACATCAGTTCAGTATTGGATCTGATTTTAATGCATGCATCTGGGTGGAACAGAATCTGTATGACAGTTTATATGAGAGATTCTTTGCTATTTTCCCAGTAGAGTTGTACGAGTGGTTGATTTCATATGCATATAAATGGAATTGGAGGTATCGCGTACTTGTTTGGACACATGAAGAATTTCATGCCCTTTATGATGTTGATCTGATTTGGACTCGAGTTGTGGATACGTGGTTCCATGGCATTTTAAATAGTTATACCTTGGAGTACTCAATCTCCACTTATTCATACCCAGAGGTAGCTGAATTCCAATTTTTATGATATCCAAGGGGAACTTACCTGCAAGGCATTCCACTAGCAATCAAGATCCTGATGGTAACTTTGAATTTAGAGAGTAAACCTATGGCTAACTAAACCCCACCACACACGGGGGGTAGGAACAGGATCAATGAAAGATGGCAGCCTTAGTGGTGGCAAGGCAGAGGGAAGAAAGGCAACTTAAGTATAATGAGGTGCACGAGAGGGAGATAGAGAAGTTGCGTGACATTACCGAGCGGATGGTGTTGAGGTGAGAGATGGATCGTGAAGGATTTGAAGCTCACGTAGAAGATGTGGAGCCAGAGCCCCAGGAACTCCCCCATCTAGGAAAGCATGGTAGGGACCCCTCCTCAACCTCACAAAGGAATGCATCAACAAAGACGACCTGGACCACAGGCGCGCATCTAAACCTACCTAATGACCTAGCCCTTGTGTTTGGTTTTCTAGTATCTAGCACAAGTAATCAACAAGCTTGTTTAGGAAGTAGGAGAGTAGGAGTAAGTTAGAAAGCAAGTACATCAATGGCAAGGTAGATGGATTCATTATTATTTGGGAGTGCATTCTCAGGCATATCATTCGTGTAGAATGTTGGATTCACTTCTGGAAGTGTAACTACTTCACAGACCGTGTGGGTGTTGTATAGCACTATTGTCAGAGCATAGGGGAGTACATATTCATGTCCTATTCTAACTACAAGTGGATGATCAGGAGGTGCAGATGGTTCTAGTTCCAGTGGATCTGGTGATTCTGAAGGCAGAGGAAACATAGGAGGTTCTGAATCAGGTGGGCAATGCCCGCAGCAACCCCAAAATATTTACATGGAGATGTCCCTTTGTCTCCCAGAGTATAGAGGCATAGAAGATTTTGTTGAACATGTGCACATGTGTAAAATATTATGGCGTGCAAAAGGGATCACGATGTTAGAGTGCAAGGCAAGCCAATTTGCTACCACATTACAAGGATGTGCACATAGTTGGTATAGGAAGTTTGACTTTGATCAAACTTGTGTGGATTATGCAGCATTAAAGGATGCTTTCTTAAAAGAGTTCTATATCCTGGAATTTCAGCAGAAGAGTATAATTGCGCTCAAGGATATCAAACAAGGCACTACTGAGAGTGTACATGAGTATGATGCCCAATTTAAAACACTTCTATTGAAGCTCTCTTATGATATTCACACAAGCCAGCATGCATAATGGTTTGTTAGAGGATTGATTACACCATTTAGAAGGGTGTTGTCATATTAGACATACACTTATCTGTGCGAGGCATTGGAGGCAGCATTACATGTTGAGGTAGTTGTGAGTATTAACACTGGCATTAGCCCATTCTTAGAGGAACAAATTGCAATTATGGCAAAGTAGTTAGAGAAACTATTGGCAAATTCAACCCATGAAACGCGCTCAGGGATTTGGTGTATAGATTGTGAAGTGGAAGGTCACACTAAGGATAGTTTCCCCCACAGATCCATACATTCATTTTTTTTAGACTACGAGATTTGTCATTTGAATCATGATGCTAACCACTGTCCATTATTACAATGCACGATAAGGAAGAATGTTTCAAGCTACTGTAAAATCTATAGGTCCACAACTCATGACATGGAAGACAGATAGCTGATTGGTCAGATCCATGATGCTATAGATCTACGTGTATGACAAATAGGAGTTTTAGATAACTTTAAGGGCAAGAACGAGCACCATGATCCATATCACATTCAAGCACACTATGATTAGAATGAAGGGCATTTTGAAGGTAGTCGTGGTAGAGGTCGAGGATACCATGGTGGATTTGGAGGATGAGGCCGTGGTGGTGGGAGAAGTGAGTTGCCCTGCAGAACATGTTATACATGTGGATCTTCTGACCAGTACATGCATGAATGTCCTCAGAATATTACATGTTCTTTCTGCGGAAATAATCATAGCTATGAGGAGTGCCCAGACTTGTATGATCATCTTAGTAGGTAGCATAAGCAGGAGAACAAGGGTGCATGGATGGTTAGAATCCAGTGCACGATGGAAAATCAATGGAAGCTCAAGTTATCACCAAAACCTGAGGCTTTCATCATGAAAATTACCACATGAGCTGAAGTGGCACACACAATAGAGGCGTTGCAGCCGAAGCCTATAATCATTAAGGAGGAAGTTCTACATGCACGGTACCCAGATCCTGCTCATCAAAAGGAGGTCTATCAAGAGACCATGGAGGTCCTCGGAAATCTTCAAGGTGAAATACAGTGTCTAAAAGAGAAATCATGGAAAATAGAATAGAAGAAGGAAGTGGAGGAGGCCCCATCTGAGATGGATGACATAAAATAAGTATGTAAAATATTGCGCCAGGAGAATATTATTCCATTATTAGGGAATTGGTTGAAGGGTAGCACTTTACACACAAGTACTGAGAATGAATGATAAATACTACATGCCAATCTTCCCTTGATAGCATTGACTATGACGAGGAGATTAGTTTGAATGTTGTTGTGGATGGATGGCTCTTGAGTAATATTTTGATTGATACAGGTGCTGAAGTAAATGTTCTTACATTAGAATGCATGGGTGCAAATGGGGAGACCTCCATTACAGCCATCATCTAATGTGTTATTTATGGCAAATAGGATTAAGGCCACTCCCATAGGAGTTTTGAAGGATGCGTCTATAACAATACAAGGGACAAAATTCACTAGATATTTTGAGGCATTAGTGCTCGCGAAAGCATATAACTTTCTAGCTTTACTTAGGTGCCCTTGGTGTTATGCAAATAATGTTGATTTAAGGTTCAAAAAAGGATACATCTATTTTGAAAATAAGGAGGAATGAGTTGTAATCCCCTTAATAGATGGAAAGTCTACACCATACGTTGAGCCTTTGAGTGAAGAGGACTTAAACAGAATTTATGCGCGTGTTATTCAAGACCCGAAGGTCATTGATCCATCAAAGGATGGCATCCTTCAATAGGAATACTCTTAATCTATTAGTGTGTTATCCCCGTTTTGAGTTCACGACAAAACGATCGGATAACCCCTACGAAATTTTCGAAGTGATTTTGCATTATGGCCTCTTTTAAAGAGAATCGGGTTTTCGGGTGTTACCAACAGTTTGACATAAGTTTTAACATGCTTTATGTCTTGTATCTTCCGAAACCCGAAACCTACCTCATATTGTGAAAATCGGGTTTTCGGACATCCAATGCATCGGAGCATACCTAAGTTAAAACCTACTTTATGTCGTCTGACTTCCGAAACCCGAGACCCGCCTTGTATTGAGAAAATCCTTTGTATTCGAGTTTTCGGAACCCCAAAGCATCAGAACATCCATGATCCAAAACATGTTTTGTGCTCCATGCTTTCCGATTCCCGAAGTCCGCTCAATCCTTTGTATTCGGGTTTTCGGGGCTATGTAGCATCTAAGCACCTCATGCTTTATGCATCATGTTTTCCGAAACCCGAAACCCGAATTGCACTAAATCTCCTCGTGTCGGGTTTTCGGACCCCTCCAACATGCTGACATGGCATTCATGCCGAGTGGTCGGTGAGTTGGCACGTGCCGAGCTGAAGTGTATTAATTGCCATTTTCTTATAAATACGCGGATTTCCACGTCATTCTTACCATTCATATTTTTTATTCGTGGATTATTCGCGCGTGCTCTTCCATTTTCAAAACC
This sequence comes from Taxus chinensis, assembly GCA_019776745.2. Lineage (NCBI taxonomy): Eukaryota > Viridiplantae > Streptophyta > Pinopsida > Cupressales > Taxaceae > Taxus > Taxus chinensis. The sequence continues at coordinate 656,182,363 of CM034153.1, read as the reverse complement.
TAAAAAACTCATCTTGCTCGATTGGATCGTCTGTTTTTGATCTTACATTTCTCGAATTGAAGGTATTGTTCTTTCCCTTCTTTATTCTGGGTTTTTATCAATCGATTGCGCGTATTTTCCTCCCAATTTCTTGCCGGGTGTTGAAGGTTTTCTTTCCTTCTTCTTTCTGAGTTGCTTTGGAAAGGGTTTTAGGTTTTTAGGGTTTTTCTCTTCTGAACTATCAATTGGTGTTGTTTCTTCCAAATTCTAATTATATGCATGATGCATGGGTAACAAAAAAGAAAAAGGAAGTTGTATGTTTGGAATTCAAGAAAGACTCTGTTTATGCTTCTCGGTTTTTGAAGACTGTTTTGCAGATTCAAAGGTCCGAAGTATATTGGAAGCTTGAAGTGTCGGGGTTTCTCAACGTTTCGACCTCAAAAGCAAGTGCCGGGTATCTCCGAGTTTCCGTCATCAAAAGCAAGTGCCGGGTTATCTCCCGTTTCCGCCATTGACAGTGAGTGCCGGGTATCTCCGAGTTTCCATCATCAAAAGCGAGTGCCGGGTATCTCTGAGTTTCCGTCATCAAAAGCAAGTGTCGGGCTTTGCCAAAGTTCCGACATATCAAACTTGCCGGGTTCTCAGGGTTTTCCGATATCCTCCTAAGCGTGTCGGACTTTCCTATTCTTCCGGCGTATTCAGTCAATCGAGATTTTCAGTGTGGACAGCATCTCCTGAGTTTCAAGCCTTTCTCCCTCCAACATTCTTCATGTCGGACCCTGGTCCATCTCACGAGAAGGCCGAGAAGTCTAGCAGAATGAAGTACAAATTTAAGAAGCCAGAATCCCCATCATATATTGATTGCAATTATGATATCAGGGATACTGAACTTGGCAATATAGATATGGATGACTTCTGGAATAGGGTGAAGAGTTCTTCTCAGACCCCATGGATGACACCTTTAGCTAACAGTGGCTTGCCCCTTGCAGCAGGCTTTCCCATATCCGCCCAATGTCTAGAATTGGTTTTGGCTTGTGCATCTAGTTACGACTCGGCTTCTCGTTCCGTGAGGAATCAGGCTGGTGAGGTAGTCATCAAACTAGATGGAGCTTATTTTGATGATCTCCTGAAACTACCTAATTTTGAAGAGTATAGGGACCTAAACATCAAGTCGGCTCAGAAGGCCTGGGACAGTAACCAGGAAAATTGCATTAAGGATGTCAACAAGAAGTTCCTGGTCAAGGCTAAACCAGTAGTATCTAGATTTCCAAGGACTATCCCTAGATGTGATTTCATACAAGAAATCAATTGCTAAAAAAGGAAGGGTGGTTGATGAATGGATCCAAAAGTTGCTCCAACAGGGGGAGGAAGTAATTCAAGACGTGGTGAAGGTTCATAAGTCTTTGGGAGAGATTCAGAAGGAAGGAGAGAAGATGGATGAGGAATTCACTAAAGAAATTGGACAGCTTGATTTGACTTGTGAAGCTCTCCAAGTGCTAAAGCAAATACCAGCACATCTCTTGGTAGAAGAAGGCGTTCTTCCACATACAGATAAACACTTCCAGCTGACCAAGGCCATCAGGTTCAGAGTAAAGATTCTCAACGAATCCTACAGCAAGTTGAGAGAATCAAGGGATAAATTGATCGATGGGAAAAGTGATCTGGAAGAAGAATTGCTGAAGATTTGTCCAAAGGTGTCAGTTGGGAACTCAGGTATCCTATCAGCAGATGATCTCTTCAAACAAGTCCAAGAATCTGTTCAGCATGAACCTGTACATGGATTTGACCTTGAAGTCATTAGTCAGTTTGTAAGGATAGAGCATACTTTGGAGGCCTTAAGAAAGCTCAGCAAAGGATTGAAGAAACTTCCCGGCACTGCCAACGATGTTCATGAAACTTGCGAAATGTGGAATGATCATTCCACTGCACCTGATGAAAATGAAATGCAAGGCATTATTCAGAAATTCCAGGAGTTTCGAAACAAACAGTCTCAGCTGGAGGAAGAGAAAGAAGAAGAAGCAAAGGATGATGATTCGGATTAAGTCCCAACGTCACATGTCACTTCTATTTTTAGATTGACATGTCTTTTTTATTTCCGTTTTGTCATATTTTTAATTCATACTTTGACTTGATCTCCTGCGTGAGAGTCATGCAAAATTGAACTCCAGTTAAAGTGCTACTTTTTGGGATCTGTCCTGTTTTATCTCTAGTTCCTTTTGTTATAAATAAGGGATGCCTGTGCATTCTAAAGGGTCGAGAATTTTTGGAATATTGAGGGGCTATTGGAAAGGAGGAAAACTTTGTGTTTTCTTTCAATCATTTTGAAGAATAGAAGCTGATATTGTTTTACAGACTTTGTGTTGTGAAATATATCTTATTTAAGACAGTGTTCTTATGTTCATGATCTTAAAGCTATTCTTTGCATAGAATCTCAGTGTTTCTAATTATCTCGGACATTATATCTGTGATCTAAAACTCGTATGATTATTTCGTGCTCTGTTTTTACTCGAAAGAAAATACGTTTCTCCCATTTCTTTTCTACCATGCTTCTTTCACTGTAACAGTTTCTAACCTAGTTCATTCAAGAAAGTAATATCCTTGAATCGTGTGAATGTGGATTTCAGGATTTCATCCCAACCCCCAATGGTTAGATTAGTGTGAATATTGTATATATTATTTACTGTGTTTTAGATTAGCAATAAACAGGCAGCCTCACCTGTCTTTGAGGAGGGATTTAATCCCATGTACTGTGGTTGAACCTCATATTTTGATTTGACAAAATATCCAGCCAACATAGTGATACTATGAGTATTTATTATGACAATTGGGTTCATGGTACTTATGAACTAGTAGGGCGCGAGGTAAGAAGCGCGATTGCAAAGGAAAAATGGACTTCACTCAGTTTGATGTATAGGTAGCTCAATACCTTGGTATACTGGGGGAAGATCTTCCAGTATTCTTACAAGCCATGGAAGCACAGTGGAAAAACCAAGTTCAGAGAAGGAACATGTTAGCATATACCCTACACAGGACAACAGCGCACTGGTGGGTGGTTCACAGAGATAATCTTATGGAATGGAATGAAATTAGGATTATGTCTTATTACTAGGTTCTTGAGGAGAAATGCACCTACTCAAATCTGTACTTATCATGGTAATCAACATGTTCAGCACCACATTCAATAGTGTGAGAGACTCTAGATAGAAGGGCAGGAAGCATTACCACCTTCGCTCTAGGTGCACAAGTTTTATTCCACTTTACAAGGATGCGTGTATGCTTGGTATGTATATGCAGCACTCCATAGAGAGACTGGAAATTGGCAGGATTTAATTGCAGGAATGACCCAGACATTTGAATTCTTCTCTACAAAACCTCCAGTGGAAGAAGCATTGAAAGTCATAAAGCGCTTAACTATGGGAGATAGTGCCAAGGATGAAGAAGCTACTTTCAGGAGTTATTAGATGAAGGAAACTCAAGAGCACATCTTGTTGAAGAAATAGACATGTTGATGCCATACTATTTCAATGCGCTTGCCTTGAGAAAGAAAAAGGAAAAATGGTCTACTTAGTGGATGACAAAGAAGTAGAAAATCTAGATGTAAATCATTCAACAAGTGGGCATGAGGTCTTGGACAATGCAGATAAGGATACATGCACATATCATGAACCAATGAAGACAAAGAAAGTAAATATAGGGTCAGAAGCTGAGCCTAAGGAGGCCATAATTGGAGACTACTGGTCAGACTCTGAAGTGGCTAAAATCATAGAGTTACTAAGGGATTATCAGGATTTATTCCCTAGGGGGTATCATGAACTTAAAGGCATGCATGAATCACTAGGGGAGATGAAGATAAAGCTTAAAGAAGGTGTGCGCCCAGTTAGAAAGTGACCTTATAGAATGAACCCTAACTTGTGCAAAAAGGTAAAAGAAGAGATTGATAAAATGTTGAAGTTTGGAATCATCAAACCCCTTGATGAGTTAGAATGGGTTAGTCCAATGGTGATCAGTATCAAAAAGGATGGACGGATTAGAATATGTGTGGATTACAGGGAGTTAAATGCTACATGTGTGACTAATCCATTTCCTACGCCATTCACTGAGGAAATACTAGAAGGCGTGGTAGGGTGCGAAATCTATTCATTTACAGATGGGTTTTCTAAGTATCATCAGGTTAGGATTTCCCAGGAGGATCAGGAAAAGACAACTTTTACTACTAAATGGGGCAGTTTTGCCTATACAGTGATGCCCTTTGGATTAAAGAACGCACCTGTTGTATTCTCACGAATAGTGGTTCAGGCATTTCAAATATTTTATTCACAACTTCTTGCAGGTTTATTTAGATGATTGGACAGTATATGGGCTTGTTAAGGATCACTATGACAATATGCGCTTAATGTTTGAATGATGTAGACAAGTTGAGTATCTCTTTGAACATCAAGAAGTGCATATTTGCTACACCATTTGGAATATTATTAGGTCACATAATCTGCAAGGAGGGTTTGCTAGTTGATCTAGCTAAGGTTGCATCATTCTAGGCCTAGAAGCACCTACCAGTCAGCGTGAGGTGCACGGATTCTTGGGTCACACAGGGTATTATAGAAAATTCATAAAGGGATATGCCAAAGTTTTTACACCTCTGGAGGAGTTACTGAAAGGAAAAGGTACATTTTACTGGGGAGAACCGCAACAACACACATTTGAGACATTGAAAGGAAAAACTTACTACCGCGCCTATTCTACATTTTCCTTCATGGGATCAACCATTTCATGTACATGTGGACGCCTCTAGCATGGCCATTGGTGTGGTGTTAGCTCAACCTGGAGAAGGTATTATAGATCATCCTATCTGTTTTTCTAGTAGAAAGTTGACTCCTACATGAACAAAATTACACAACTACAGAGTGCGAAGCTTTGTCGATGATCTATGCATTACACAAGTTCTGACAATATCTACTAGCTATAACCATTTGTATTCTATACAGATCACATGGCATTGAAGTATTTGGTAAACAAACTTGTTTTACAGGGGCACATATGCAATGGGTACTATTATTTCAAGAATTTGATTTCACAGTTGTGGTAAAACTAGGGAAAAGTAATTCTAGACCAGACCATCTATCAAGAATACAGTTAGGAGAAGAAGCATAGGAAATTGAGGATACCATGCCAGATGCACAGTTATATAGGTTACAACATGCACCATCAAGAATTAGAGGACATTGCTATCTTTCTACAGACTGGTGTGGCACCAGAAGGAATGAAGGCCTTAGAAAAGAAACAACTTGCTATATGCGCGACACCTTTTATGTTGATCAGCGGTGACCTGTACAAGTTAGGAAGAGATGAGGTATTATCGTTGTGTATTGGAGCATGAGCACACAGATATTATGGAGGAGGCTCATGGTGGTATTGCAAGTGGCCACTATGCAGGTGATGCTACTGCATGGAAGATCCTACTCATTGGATTATGGTGGGAGACCCTATATAAATATTGTAAGGCATATTGCAAGGCGTGTGATCATTGTCAGCATCTAGGAAAACCAGGGAAAAGAGATGAGATGCCTTTAAGACCTATTTCTAGTGCAGAACCATTTGAGAAATGGGCTATCGACTTTGTAGGACCTATTTCACCGGCCACGTGTAGGAATGGATCATGCTACATCATTACTTGCACAGATTATCTCACAAGGTGGGTAGAAGCAGCACCTACAAAGGATTGTATGGCAGCTACAACAACTAGGTTTCTATGGGAAAATGTTCTTACACAGTATGGATGTCCTCTAAGTTTGACAAGTGATAGGGGCACACATTTTTTGAATGAGACAATAAGGATATTATTATATGAGTTTATGGTTGCACACCATAAGACTACACCTTACCATCCTCAGGAAAATGGAACTGCTGAGGCTTTCAACAAGATTTTGAGCCAAGACCTTGACAAAAATTTGTGATGTTGGAAGAAAGGATTGGGATGATAAAGTTTCTGTTGTACTTTGGGCATATAGAACAACTTATAAGAGGTTGAACAAAGCCACACCATTTCAGTTAGTGTTTGGCACAAAAGTCATTCTTCCTATGGAATTCATGTTACCTTCTTTGTGTATCACACATGCACTGGAGGTCTAGCTGATGAGAAAGCTTTAGAAGAATGGATGGAAAAGATAATCAAGTTGGATGAGTGACGAGCCATAGCACGTTGGATTCAGAAGCAAGAAAAGGCCAGGCAGAAAGCATGGCATGACAGAAACATAAGGGATAAGAAGTTTGAGATTGGACAAATGGTGCTTCTCTATGACTCTAAGTTCTTGCGCCATCCAGGAAAACTTAAGGTACATTGGTTGGGGCCATATGTTATCACTTACATCCTTGAAACAGGCACTTTCCAGTTAGAAGCACTTGATGGAACACGGCTACCCAGTTACTTTAACGGGAGTAGGCTGAAGCCCTACTATAAATAAGTCTTCTTGGTGTTTGTAATAAGGCAGTGTTACCATTTAGATTAGGATTTCAATTCTGTATTTCCTTAATGTATTTCCTTCTTCATCGCTATGCTTTGTACATTTCATTGTTTTTCTTGTGTAATAAGCACATTTGCGCGCGTGAAGCTAATTACTATCTGAAGCATGTTTATGCGTAGAGGACTACACATACTTTTAGTGTGGGGTGGTTGTTGATATCTAAGTACAAGACTACTGGAATTGAAAGGTGAAAAGAATAAACTGCTACGGGTGCCATTCAGGTGCTATTCAAGTTAAAAGATTGCTTCTAAAAAGTGACCAAAGATGGAGATGAATGAAGGGATAGTATAACACGAGGTAAGCAGAGGCCATAACAACTACCAGTGGAAGGTGCAGTGACAAGGTACTCAGGCGCAAGGAAGCATGTTGAAGAGAAGTTTATGACTAGAGGGTAGGAAGGCGCACTAGAAGGTTATAGCTGGGCGTGAAGATGTACCATGTGGAATGAATGAAATTGGTCAATAAATGAGAGGACATTGGGTAGGTGAAGGAGCAATAAATGCATCAAAAATGTGAAAATCTATATAAGGATGGGATGCGAGTTCATTCTTACCATTGTGATTAAGAGAATTTGAAAAGAGCTAAGTGTGAAGAGCTGAGAAATCATGTTGAGGTGTGAAGAGTGTGAAACTAGACATGGAAAGGAGGTTTGTGCAAAGGAGAAGCTTGTGTTCCCACAGGAGAAGGGTTTGAGCAAAGTAGATGCATTACAAATGAGCTAGGGCACGTGATTTCCACTAGGGCATGGAGATTTGAGCTAGGGTTTGAGTTGCACATTGCAGAAGTCAAAAGATGAGTATTTTCAGAGGATTGCAGGGTAGAAATGGCACCAAAGAAGGCAGTTGCAGCAAGAGTTAAGGGAAAGAAGAAGGTGGTCATGGAGGAAGAAGAAATGACCCCTGAGAGAAATTTTTCAGAGATGCAATATCCAGAGGGGGTTATAGTAGGCCAGGAATGGGATTCCCACATTTGGAGAAGCAAGATAAGTGAGTACAACCATTGTACCATAGAAAACAAGGAGTTGGATGCACTGTTGAACACGAAGACAAATAAGCACACGATGGAGGACATGCTGGTCTATGATGACGCTGGGGAGAAGTTATTGAAAAATATTGGAGTATATCAGTTATATGAGCTCCCCTACTTTGGAAAATATGAGCCCTTGTACCAATGGCTCATGAGTAGAGTACACAAAGACTTCTTCTATTTTGCAGGACGTAGAGTAAGGATTTCAGCCGTGCTGATCTCCACAGTGACAGGGTTGAAGGCTACAGGTGAAGACCTCAAAGGGGACTTAATAGACAAGGCTACAATTCTGGAGACCAGGAGGGAGCTGGGGTACACCAAGGGTCTGTGCAGCATGGACATAGACAAGCTAAAAAAGTACCCAGTTGTGCAGGTAGCCACGCACCTTGTAACAAAACTAAATGACCAAGAGAGGTGGTCACAAGTGAACACCATGTGGCTGCATGTTGCAAAGAAGATGTCTGAAGGGTAGTATACAACATTTCAAATTACATTGCAGAAACTATCATCGAAGAAGTGCATGTTTAGGAGGAAAGATCAGTTTTGGGGTTATTCTATTGTCTCTGGTATTCATGGAGATCGGGGTGCCCGATGGACCAAAGGAGAAGATCTAGGAGTATCCCATGGAGAACAAGTCACCTGTAGAATGATTCAGCAAGTACTTGTGTGAAGGATCGATGACCGAACCAGTCAAGAAGAGGGCTGAGAAGTGGTATGATAGGCTTCCATGCATGGTGTTTGAAGAGGAATGGCACATCCCTAAAGAATTACCTTCGGTGGTGGGTAAGGCAGTACAGTTTGTAGTATACCAACATTTTTGCATCGTGTGATTTGCGATGAAGGATGGGCTTGGAGCCCATGGTGCAAACTTTCGTATGCCTTCACAGCAAGGTATTTTCAGGCATCAGTTCATAGGTTCTTAGACATGCACCACCTAACATTCAATGCAGACAAGGTAGACTGCAACTACCACACACTGAGGAAGAAGTATGGATATCCAGGACGTAATGCATATATTGAAAGGCTCATCTCAGATGTGTTGAGCATAAAGCCAGTAAGTTTAGTTATTGGAGACATTGGAGCAGCACTTGTGTACCTCCAACTGAAGCCCAAGACTGGAAAATAACAAGTATGTGGAAGATGAGTTCGCACTCCCAGGGCCACCAAAGGGTAAGCATACCATGGAGAACATTCCAGTGCCTAAGCCCACAGAGACAATCGAAGTAGAGGATGAGGAGGATGAGCATGAGGATAGTGGTGGTTTGGAGCACAAGAGGAGGCAACCATTAGATAAAAGGGAATCAGAGCACGTAACTATGCCAACTCATGGGTAGGAAGAAGAAGAGGATCCAGAAGAGTTCAAGGAGAGTGTCTTCTTTAAAAGAGTATTCAGGTGAACAAGGACTCAAGGTGCTACTCCACAATCAGTGCATAGGTCACCTCGACTATCTCCATAGAAGGAGACAACTGAGAAAAGAAGAAGGAAGTTGAAATTGGGTGAAGAGGCAGAGGAATCTGAGGAAAGCGCACCAGGGTCTCCTACACCACCTAAATATGAGGAGGAACCACAGAGAAGGGAGGAGCCATAAGAGGAATCAAAGGATGAAGGAATGAAGGATGGGGAGGAAGGAGAAAAGGAGACAATAGAAGCCATGCATGAGACTGCTCGGGGTATGTCAGAACAAACTCCAAATCTTGGAGCCCTAGTTCCTAAGGGGCCTAGAACAAAGAGAATGAGTGGAGAACATAGTGCACCAATCATGGGCTATGTTGAGGACATAGGTAAAATTGTCTGTGCCCGTATTTTCAGAGCACTGTGACACAAAAGGAGTTATTTGGCTAGGATTTGATGGATGAAGATATGGCAACCATGCTCACAAGGAAGAAACTTTCATGGTCGATGCACACGCATATGGATGAACCAGACTTCAATGTGTGTGAGGAGTCGTCATGTGTGTCAAGGAGGTTGAAAAAGACTCCCCAAGCTAGACACATAATAGTAAAGCCTACTGTTATGTCTGATGAGCAAGTAAGTAATGCATTGGTAAAGGTCTCCACAGAGGTGGCTCACAGGAACATGGATAAGGCCACAACCATCAGGGCACTGCGAGGGGAAATTAAAACAAAGGATGTAAAAATAGCACACCTGATCTAGGAAAAGGATTTGGAACAGAAGAAGAACCATGCCTTTATCAGCATGGAAGAGACTATTGGGGACCATGTACTGAAAGCATGCCCACATCTAGAGTCAAAGGTACCAGAAAAATTTCCTTTAGCAATGCACTATGTCAAGACTTTGGTGGATTTGGTACTTGAAGATGAAACCATGTGAATGCCAACACCAAAGAATCTTGAGCAAGAGGTAGAAAGGGAAAGGGCTGCAGTGAAGAGAAATATTTCATCTTATGAAGGACTACTGCAAGCACTGCGAAAAGAACTAAAGAAGGCAGACCAAGCCTTGAACATCTGTACAGCTCCAGAGGTGCTCATCAAAATAAAAACCCTGGAGGAGGACAATGAGGTCTAGAAAGTGATGAAGGATGACACATTGGGCCACGCATAGAAATATTAGCACTGGTTAAATAGAAGCACGAGGCCCTTGCAGTGGCACAAGAACCACACAAGGGATCGGCTAGATGAGCTTGGGAAACTCATCGCGTAAAAGATGGATTTTCTAGAGGGAAGGATGACTGCAATGTCTAGCATTATGTTGGTCTTGCAGAATGAGAAAGGAGAGATTGTGCAAGATGAAATGGAGTCCATTGTTGTGGACATTCCAGAAAAAGTAGAGGAAGCACTCATGTGAGTGGAAAACCTTGGAGGCCGAAATAAAGGAGGAATATCCTGAATTAATTTTTCAGGTTGAAGCAGATGAAGCTGCAGAGTAACATCATTCTTTTGTGCATATAGATTCATTCTTATTCTTTCCATTCAGATTCTTTAATTCATTTTTGAGACAACCATTCTCCGGGGATGGCAATACAATTAGTGTGGGGTAATGTTGAGTAGAGAATACTTAACAAAAGGCACACAAGAGGTCCACACAGGAAAATAGGGCATGTTCAAAGGTGCGAATCAGATAAGGGAAACATGTGCATGGAGGATAAGTTCATATTTTAGGACTTAGCCATTTTTACACATGAGGATCTATTTTTAGAGATGGCATGCAGAGCACATAAATAAGGCAGTAGAGACTTGCATGCCACACATTGGCTATTTTTGGAGGATCAGCTACAAAGCACTTTGCATGGATGCGGGCTAAGAATAGGTTTATCACTGTTAGTTAACTAAAGGAAGTATATTGTTAGCACACTTGCATGTGGGGCTATGACTGTAAAAAGCACATAGCTAATAATAACATGTGACCTATTTTAGGATTGGATAAGTGGTGAAGGGAAAGTTCCCACCATTATAAATATGTAGTGAACTACGTAGTAGAGAATATATGTGGGATAGTAGAGAGATATAGATATATGTATGTATGTATACGTGTGCAAGACTAGGGTACTATTGTATCAGATATGTTTGTGCGTATGAGGCATAGAATGCCATTACTATAAGAAGCTTCTGTGTAATTGTCATATTTAATACAATGGAGGATATTGGCTGAATCTAAGTGTTAGTTCTCATGTGTATTTGGATCTAGTATGTTCTTGATTTCATCATGGTTAATACTTAATTTTGTTCCCCCTTAGATATAGATCTGGCATGCTCTATAGAATGATGTATTAATAATGAAACTGCATGTATTAAGTCTTCATCATGCTAACATCCTATAACAACAACCCTAAAGAGGGATCTTGGTACCTTTGTGTGCTTCAGGTGAGTGCCCAGTCTAGGCTGAGTGATGTGCCAGCTTGCCTGGGATCTTACTAGTAAATTATAGGTTGCATCATACACGAAAAATCATGAAAGCACTATGATTTCATAGGAATTTGAAGAAAGGAGGTTACTTCCTTGAACCCAGTTAATGGTTTCGTAAGACATCGACATTCTGTGTTATCCCTTCGAGGGTAACCCCTAAAAAGAAAAGTGCTTCAACGAAAGTGGGTTTTCCCCTGCCTTATACCATAGGTGTTTTTTCGGTGTGTTTTTTCCTTTCTATTGTGTGTCTTTCCATTTCTGTGTGTGTTGTGTGTCTCCTTCCTTGTTATGTGTGTGTGTTCTTCCTTGCTATCTCTCTCTCTCTCTCACAAGTTGTAAATGACTCCGCAAGGCCCAATGGATAAAGCACTAGTTAATATATTGTCAACTGAGATTCTAGGATTTCTCGTGTCATGTCTTTGTTGCACTCAGTCCATAACACGACCCCAAGATAGAGCCAACTGTTGTCCAATATTTTTGCAAGGGGAAAAATACATCCAAAGGCAGGACAATGATACCACAGTGTCAGAAACTTTCAAATCCATACCTTCCAAAGGCACCCCCCAGACTAGTCCATCCCCAACACTTACCTTACCCAGTAAGTCCAGTGACCCCTCAGTAGATGTCAACTCAGTCCCCTAGGTGATATAGGAAAGACAATTCAATCCCCCTAGGTGATTTATGATCTATTGAAATATGCAAGCTTTTGAGTAGTTTTGGGAAGGGCTAGCACTGGCCTTCCCGGGACTCATGTAACCCCCTTGGAGCGAAACAGAGGAGAAAAATTAAACATGGAGCTGAAATCAACTTCTAAGAACATCAAGGAAAATATTTTTGAAGATTCATGGAAGATTTAGAAGTTTTGGGGTAGGTCCACCAGAAGCGGGTTCTCAGGCCTAGGCAACGCACAATGTCAAAAAAGCACCTGAGCTTCGAGAAGAAATTCGGGAGTTATGTAAGAAGTTAGGAGCTAAAAAATATATCAATGGAAATTTAAGTAAGAGAACTACGAGATGGTGGAATCATATTTTTCACAACACCTAGGCGCAATATGTCTACATCTAATTTTTTTCATACTCAATTGTAGAGCCAGAATGAAAATTCTATTTTTAGGGCCTAAATGGATCAATTAAGAGTTGATTACCCAACATTAGATTTAGAAGGCCATTTCTAGTCATAATCATATAAAATTTCATCAAAAAAATCCATCAGGAACTCTAGATATGGCCTTCACAAGTTTTCTTTCAAGAGTTATCGCAGTTAGTCATTTTTTCAAGTGGACACGTGTTAGCACCAAGAGCCTAAAGGGATTTCATGTCCCTTTCCTACCTTTAGAAAAAAGACATAAGGGACAAAAAAATTCTCCCAATCCTTTTTTAGCCTATTGGATCCTCATATGACCTCGATAACTCATGTTAAGCCCCCGAGAGCTAAGTTTGAGCCTTTCATCTCACTACACGGATGATCGCCAAGTGTTGTAACCTAGTGCGAAATGGAAATTGGTGCCCCTTTCATCCCTTTAGCTAAAGGGACATTAGGGACACAAAAATGCACCTAGCCCTAGCCATGTGTTTTGGTTCTCTATACGCCTGAAACTCATCCCCCAGGTGCTTCCCTTAAACTCTTTCACTCAAATGCTCAGCTAGTCAAATCCCGCCAAGTGTCACGATGAGGCGTGATGGGGAATTTCATGTCCCTTTCATCCCTTTAGCTAAAGAGACATCAGGGACACAAAAATTTTCCCATCCCCTTGTGCTTTCTTATTGGATGAATAAATTCAAACTAAGCCATTTTCGCATCTTTGTTTCATCTCCCCACACCTCCATACCTTGCTGAAACTCTGGAAATTTTTCTCCAAACATCCAAGGTGCCATTTTTGCACTCAACCAGCTCCAAAAAGTCCTTCTCACATTGAAAGTACAAATATCTCAGAAGAAAAATGGATCAAAACAATGAAGAATGAAGAGAAAACAAAGATTTTTTTGCCAGATAACTATGAAGTCTCCCAATCGAAAAATCTTCATATCTTGCAAAATACAAGTCAGATTGAGATGATTTTTTTTGCAGACCTCCTCATTTTTAAAGGCCATCAAAATTTAACAAACAAGAGATCGAATGATGCCAAAATCATTTTTTTCATAAAAAACCCCATTTCATGCCCTAGCTCACATTCATTAAATTTCCCATCAATCTGATAATGGAATTGAGCTAAAACTTTGCACATAGACTCTAAATGAAAAACCTATCCAAATGGAGTCAATTTCATCACGATCAGAGGTGAAAACTATACTTACAAATTTTTAAACTCCATTAATGGTTGTCATGGAAACTTTGTGCCCGAAGGCACTGTCAAGTGAAAATTTTGTTTTTTATTTTCAAACATTTCGGTGGGTAAAATCAAGTGAAATTCAGAGGATGTGATCATGAAAAGGAGCCGAGTCCAATAATATGTGTTCCATCACAAACTGAGCACCATAAATCCACTTTCCAAAAAAAGTTAACTTTCTTATACAAGTTTGCTATGTTTGGAAAGTTGTCGTCAAAAGTGTCTATGACAAAGGCGAGTGTGCACTGAAGATTATCAGGAAGTCGGAACGGTCATCCAAAGTAGAAAATAATGAAAATTAACACTTATAAAAATAGCAAGGCCCCTCTATGGGTGCTTACTAAAAATATTAAGTCACCCCAAGACGTGGTCGAGGTGAAGGCAATGTGCATAGGATTGAATGAATATGTTCATCACATCAGGAAGGTCAAAAAGAGGCAAAAATCACCCCTTACCAAAAATAGTAAGTCTCCCATCTGGGCACTGATAATTAATGGTAAGTCACACTGAAAGGGCAATCTTGGCACAATGGAACATAGAGGGATGATCAGTTAGGTCAACATCATCATTTGGGATCCTCCATGGGCATTTCTCATAGGGCATTCGAGATCCATCTCAAGGAACTCAACAGTGTCTCTCGACACTCACTTTGTGGCTCAAGTTGCAGAAATATCATGTGCAGGGTGGAAGTTGCGGTCATCGGTGAAACAATTCATTCAACTTGGCAGGATCAGTTCTGAGCTCCTACCTCTTTGGAAGGGATCTTAGTGAGTTGTGTTTGTGGTTAGCAGTAAAGTCATTCAATAGTGTTCTTAAACACTTAAACCAAGGTGTCTGTGAAGTATCCAAAGGAGCTTCTCAGGGTATAAAGGATTCAAAGATTGAGAGTTTCATTGCCTTGAAGCATTCCAATGATCAGAATCAACGGACTTCATCGGGACCAACATCTTCTCTTCTTCTCTCTCTTCTCTTCCTTCCCCCCCAAATTTCTCTCTCTTCAAATGTTCTAATTCTTCATTGGGGTTTGCACATTTTAATATGCCTTTAAGTTATTTGAAAATTGACTTTAGAAATATGATGTAAAATTAAGTCACCTTGTTTTTATAAAAGGGACTTAATATTTGATAAGGAATTTGAATTGTCTAAAGTCAAAAATAAGGTATATGAAGTGTCACCAGGAAGATGAAGAGTTGCCTCTCTTATAAAAATTGTAATGAGCTCCTCATTTGAGCTTCTTCTAAAATTCTTAGCTTCTTAGCTGGTTTTCAATTTGTAATCTCATGAGAGAGTAATTCTTGTGAAGGAATAAAGAGATAGCTGAAATTCTTCTACTTTCCCACTCTTGCATTCCTCTATTCTTACTATGTACAATTTATGCTCGAACATCAATATAAGAAGGAGTTTATAGCCTTTTTTGACTGAGTGATTGACTAATTCTTTGTGCTCATAAGTCCTAATTCATCTTGTTGCCATTTGCAGGATTGTTTCTTCTTAAATTTAATGTGTGTTGGAAATTTTTGATTTATGGGTGTGGCACTCTGATTTTCTACCCACGACATTAATCCCCTCCTTTATTTTTCTCACTCCCTTCCCCTTCTCTCATAAAGTACTCTCTAATAAGAAATTGCTAGCTTTGTCGTAGGGTCAGCGGAGTGCCCCTGTTAGATCCCCAGTTGAAAGACCACCATAGAAATCACTTTTCATGTGCATGTAAACATGGAAGTTGCACCATTTAAGTAGAGGGACTTCGACTCCTAGAGCGTTGACAAGAAATCCACAAATTTGTCCACCCGAAATTTTTTTTCTTGCCAACAGGAAGATTGGTGGATTTACAGAGAAGGTAGTCATGAAGAGCAACAGGGTTAGATTTCAGAAGCTCCTGAAACTCCAAGCATCAGCGGGGGATAATGGGTAGTCCCAAAGGTCTCCAAGGAAGTGGCAAATGGAGGTGTAGATGGTTTGGAAGGGAATGAATGGTGATATAGAAAAGGATTGATTTTCAACGTGGGAATGAGTCTAGACGGAAGAGGGTTCACTAGAAAGATTCACAAAACTGATGGGTTGGGGAATATAAGAACCAGTAACAAGGGCATATGTTTATTGGGTGATGTTATTGGAGGTGGGGATGTTAGATGAGGTAGTTTGTTCCATTTTTCTGATTTGAGATCTGGTAAGAATTGGCATGAAACAAAAAAGAACCGATGCAGATGTTACTAAGATAAACAAGACAAGCAATAATGTTTTAATTATCACATTTATTAGAAGATGTGAAAAATAACAAGAAAATGGCTAAGAGGGAATCTAGGAAATGACTAAGCTAAGGATGGTTTTAGGATGTTTTAGATGGTGTCTTTGATATACCCAGAGGTACATGAGGCAAAAATCTGTGATGACTACCGGTACGGGGCCTGATATTGGGGCCTACCCCTCCACTTCACGCACCACAGTGATAAGGGTGTCGAGCACTTAGCCAATATACCGATAGCTAAAAAAATTATAACGCAGTGAGAACACCACAACAAATTTCCTATTGGGTGATGAAATCCCAATAGTTCCACCTGGCAGAAGATGTTTCAGATGTGTAAGTTTGATGTGTGAGCTTGGATGTGTGTGAGAGGAAGTGAACGCAACATATTACCCCCTACTTAGATTAGATGAGCAAACAAGAATGAAGGTGTCCTTTTTAGGACCAAAAATGAAATGTGAAGTTCGATGAGAGCACACACAAAAAGATGTAGAAAGGAGAAAATAGGGAACAAAGAGAAAAATACCTAGATAATGCCATTTTCTTATTTTATTTTTATTTTATTTTAGCAAGCGCGTTATCAATCCAAGCAAGCAAACCACCACACACGCGATAAAGTGAAGTTCCTACTTGCGAGGTTAGCGAAGAGAAAAGAAATGGAATACAAAATGAAATGAAAAATCAAAAGGACTCACCAAAGAGAAAGGGTGGGTCCCACCGGGCATGCTAGAACATTCTACGAGATTCCCCACTCTTGTTACAAGTTAATGCAATGGGTACAAGAAATCAAGGAACTTTCGAAACTATGGGAGGGTTTAAGGCTACCTTTTGATGTAGATGATGATGACGAAACAAAGGTACGTGCACAAGAGAACCTCTCTGCTGCAAGCTTGATGACCTGCACAACAAAGAGAAACTAACACAAAAAGGATTAGTAAAAAAGGATGATGGGTTGCCTGACAAGGTCAATCATGGGAAAGAAACAACTTCCTAGGATGGGTGTCAACCCACATTTGGTAATAAAGATTGATAAATGACAACCGATAAATATTGATAAATGATAACTGATGGAAGGATGTAGATAATAATCTAAGACAGAGATATGATGTAAGATAAAAGTGTTGAAATGGATATCTAGTGATGTGAAATGTTGATAAACAAACCAAATTTGAGTGGGTCGACGGTGACTCGGGTTTGACTGGTACGGTCGACGGTGACCGACGCAGAGCTGACAGGGATAGATCCTATTTTAAGGTGTTGGGTCTGATGCATAGACAACAGTGTGTAGAGATGATGTAAATGGAAATATATTTGATGTGGGAGATGGTAAGGTCGATCGTGACTGGGCCAGGTCGACGGCGATTGGGGCTAAAAAAACTAGACCAGGGTTGATAAACAGGTAGGTGACTGAAATTGGGCAAGGGGGAAGCTATGAAACAGAAGAAAATGAATATGTGGACAAATAACAAGGTAAACATAGGGTGGGTCGACGTTGCCCGGATTGGGATTTAGAATTTGGCAAGTTGTGGATGGGAAAAGGGGCGTGCACAGGATCTTGGATGGCTGAATGGATGGCCAAAGCTCTAAGGAAACCCTCAAAATAGAAGCAACAAAGTAAAAAGATATCTCCAAGTAAACTTTAAGACATACAAAGCTCAAATGATAACATGCAAGGAGTGCCAAGATTGATTCTAGGTGATGGCAGTTGCTCTAAGGAAGAGGAAGGAGGCAATAAACACACAAAGATACTAGAGATCTACAAATTTTTAGACATTTGAAAGGAAGGGTGGAGGTGTTTAATTAATGTCAAAGGTGACCTAGATGACTCATCGGTGACTGGAGCAGATTGCACATTAGGTCAAATTTGATTTCGAAAAAAGTGGTTAGAATAGAAAGGGCAGAGGTAACGAGTTGTTTTAGGTGTATATGGTTGCGTGGGGAGAAATCAAGGGGAGTTAAAAGGGTTGGTAGGTGAGGATTTAAAGGATATTAAATGGGGGATGGATAATAAAATATTATTAACAATATTAATGTGAGAATGGGGTGGATGATTAAAATAATAGATAGGTTTAATGGGTACTAATGAAGGGGGGTTAAATAATAATGAGCTTAAGGTGGTAAATAAGCATATAAGAGAAGAAATATAAATTTGAATAGGGGGAGGAGGATGAACGTACGAGATGTCAGGAAAACGTGGGATGAGGGGACAATGTACCAAAAAACGGTGTCTAAAATTCCTTTATGTACTTACTTTCAACATCTTTTGATTTCAATGTTATGGATTGTTTCTTTCCTTTGACCACCCCATGTTGTGTTATCGTGACATGCGGTGATCAAGGGTTGGGGCATATGCAAGCACCTAATTTTTCACTTTTCATATTTCATACCTATTACTAACAATTTCCTTTTATAGATAAGGGTCACTGGTGCATCTATTTCTTGAGTGGGTGCCTTAAGGGGCCTGTCAGGAATGGGGAATGGTTATTCACGTAACCATTACGGGTTAAAATCAGTACACGGAGAGAGTGTCACTATTTGGTCTCATCATTAGTTGTCCTTGCTTATCCTTGTCCTCTTAGATCTCATGCACATCATATTCACAATCTCTTGCTTGTATTCCACAACTTTGTACCTTGTTTATCCACATTTATAATCTATGACACATTATTTTTATTTTTCATGACACACCACCTCTTTTCACCACCCTTGGCTGACACCATCGTTCGTGGGTGATGGTGTCAGTGTTATATTTTCCCATGGTGTCCTATATATAATCTCATCTCATTTGACATCCATAAGAAACAAGAAGCCAAAACATCAAAACTCTCACTTGCTCTGTTCTTTTACACCATCTTCGCACATGTTCACTCAACTTTTGGTTCATCTTGCATCTTGCTTGAATTGGATTAGAAACTCTTCTTCTTGGTTGGATTGCTTGCAATATTGGGTCATCATATAGTGAGCTTAGGACATGAATGGCCTTCCCCTACTCTGCATAATAGTGATTCTCTCTCGATGTGTTGCTTCTCTGGAGAGATAGTTGCATCAACGACCACCCTATAGGTACAGGCTCTAACCCTTCTTTTTCATTTTGCATAGATTAGTTCATTTCCTTTTCTCATTGTGATATGTTAACTTAGTATTTTTACATGTTGTGATGTTATTTAACATAGTAATCTTATCCATTATCAACTCCTTATCTACCACCATCTTCATTTTAGTCATATCATGTGTGTTTATTGTTGATCTATACCTCTCCACAATCAACTGTCGATATCTTAGTAGGGTTCCCTCCTCTAGCTTGATAGCGGGCTTTGGAAATCCTAGGTTGACCTAGTGTAGGGATTACAGCCCTCTAGAAATGTGGCCTTGACGATCACTGTAGCTCCTTTAAGTCTACCCCCTTGCGTGTCAGTACATGTGTGTGTCTCACTCATTGCCTCGATACCCTTGTAGAATGAATGATTTAGGAGTGTAAGATATTGAGACACATCTTTGGCTCGCATACACATTTGTCCATAATAAATCTGGTGTAACAAACACACCACTTGTCTTCTTTACATCAACATTTTCTAAAACTTTGTAAAAAATAAAAAAAATAAAAAATTCAAAATCAAATTGCAAGAATGATAAAATTTCAAATAAACATTCAAATCATCACATAAATCCTACAATTGGAAAACAAATGAAAATATTTCAACAATTCAAGACAATCTTGATAAGATCAAACTGTTAACTACTACCCTAGTGATCATTCCAATCTTTCAACTATCACACTACATTCTTCCCTTTGCATGTTAATATCTCTGATTGGGGCAAGACAAGTCAATTTCTTTTCCTTTGTGATATAACTTTGCTTGGGGAAATTTTGGCTCTCATTTTCCCCTCGCCTGTAATTCACAAGTTTATTAATTGGGGACAATGATCCTTTCCAACCCTCATATCAATCTTAAATGTGGATCCAACAAGAGTGTCTTTTGAGTATCTAAGATCACTCTACTCTTCAGTTTGATCCTATCCCAACACATTTCATAAGTTTAGTGCTTGCGGGCATTTGCACTTGCTTAATCGTCATTGTCGCATGTATTATGGGCATAGTTAATTGTCTTCTTTTCAAAGTTTTGTTGGATTGTTGATGTTACTTTTTGGACCAACTACATGTATTTTGTTATCATCTTGGTTTCTTCATAGCCATAGTGCATACTTTTTTACGATGTATTTTAGGTTTGTTTTCATTTTTATATTTTCTTTCCTACATGTGTTTGTTCATGCACATTATGGGTTACCCATCACGATTCTTTCATAATCATGGTGACATCTCTATTGTGGAACAACAAAATAAGGTTGCTCAAAATTTCACTTTCCAAATAAAGCTCATGCTACGAGCACAATCCCTCCCATCATTGTTCAAATTCCTTGTCTTCTTTCTATCAAATGGTTTTCCACAACTTTGTTGCGTCACCCATGTGCTTGAGGGGGCATTCCCTTATCATTCTACTTGTTAGACATCTAAATGCTTCACAGGGGAAAATATAAACATCTACCATATTTCCCTATCATCCGCTCACCGATTTGCATATGTCTACTACATTTTAAATTCTATTACTTCATAATAATACTTTAAAGATGGACAAATGTAGACACCCCAAAACTACATACTTGTTTCTAGCTTATCCTATTTCACATCCCCTTTTAGAATTGATTAATTAAATTAGTTGACTCATGCCTCTTGGGATTAATTAAATTAATTCCTAACACATTTTAGCTAGCTTAATGAACATTTATTAAATAAATGGCTAATTGATTATCTCACATGTTTTAGCTAATTAAATTAGATATTTAATTGGAAAACACATCTTTTTTTCTAGTTAATCTCCCCTTGGAATCTACTTGGATTCCACTTCCTTATTCTAGTTAACTTTGCTTCCAAAATCCTAAAAAGGTGGGCAGCAGTAAAGTGCACGTACAACCACCTTCCTGGATGTAATTTCTGCCAACTTAAATTGTTTCTGCCCCTCAATGGAATTAATTCATTCAAACAATTTCCACTTCCTCCAATGTTATTTTTAGCACGTGCATTGATAAGATTCATTTAACCATTTGCAACCACTTTCAACCACTACTTGGCCTCTATAAAAAGACATGCTTATCCTTTGCAAATCCTCTTGGATTGAAGCAACAAAATTTTGCTAACTTTGTCATCCAGTATTTGCATATTAGAATCTTTTAAGTGTCCATTTTTGTGTTTGTAGCATTACGATCCCTCAATTTGGAGGTCAATTCAAGAGCACACACAATCCACTTTTCATAAAGTTCCACAAGTTCACACACTTCCACAACCTTATACGAGGTTTGCAAGAAAGACATGGAGGAAAAGTTTATTTAGTTTTTTTGCTCATCTTTCTGTTTGTGCCATATTTTTTTGAGGTAATTTTATAGGATTTTTTGAAGCCAAAAAAGAGAGGGGAAGGCTGAGCAACACATATACTCATTATGTAGCCAATCAACCATTATGTTAGCTACTTCCATTGTGGCGTCACCTCTATTAGCATAAAGACCATGATATACTAGGGTTTATATGTTACCGCCAACCAACAAGTGTGGGATTAAATTTTGATTGAGTGAGGCTTTTTAGATTCGTAGAAGCAATTCTAAGATGCACTTAAAAGGCATATCTAACTTGGGTAGTAAAGAATGTATTTAGAGGGAATTTCACATGGTTTTTCGCAACCACAGAGGAGGAGAGGGAAATGCCAAGAAAATATACATACTCATTCTACAACCAATTAACCATTATTGTTAATAAGAGGGCCACTTCCATTGTAGCGTCACCTTTATTGACATAATAATTGTAATGTATTAAGTTAATAAGTTACTGCTGACCAAGCTAATCAACCAATGTTATTTTTTTATTAAGTGAGGATTTTTAATGTCGTAGAAGCAATTCCAATGAGGCATATGTGACTTGGGTAATAAGGAATGCATTTAGAGGGAATTTTATATGTTTTTTTAAATTTTTTGAAACCATAAAGGAGGAAAGGAAAATGCCGAGGAAACATACATGCTCATCCCACAACCAATCAACTACTATATTATTGAGAGGGCCACTTCCATTGTAGCATTACCTCTACTGATAAAGAGAATAAATCCGATAAACTAATAAACAAGAAGCTATACCGAATAGAATATTCAAGATAACCAAAGAAAACAAATGACAAAACATAAGATTTAACCTGAGAAACCCTTTCGGGAAAAAACCCAGCATAGTAACTTCTCTTCTTATTGCATTAACTTAACCGTTTACAATACAAAAATGTACTTTCAAGTTCTGCTTTACCCTACTGCATCTCCAGCTATTTGTAAGCAAAACAATAAGAAACCGTCAAAGCGGTTTTACAATACAATGGGTACCAAAACCATGGGCTGATAAACACCCATAACGATTCCCCATAATCCATGGATTATGACACCACCCATATATACGTATATATAAAAATAACATATCTATGCTCGTGGAAGAGGTGTACAATACTCTTAGGTATACCGTATACAAAATATACAACACATTTTAAGAAATGACATAAGAAGCATGATATATTGGGGTTTATATGTTACCACAAACCAAGCCAACCAACCAATGTGGGATTTAGGTTTTGAATGAGTGAGGATTTTTTGAGTTGTAAAAACAATTCCAAGATGCATTAAATAGACATTTATGACTTGGGTTGTAAGGAATCTATTTAGAGGCAATTTTATATGATTTTTTTGGATTTTTTAAAGCCATATAAGAGAAGAGAAAAATTATAAGCAAACAAACATACCCATCTCGAAATCAATCAACTATTATGTTAGTAAGAGGGTCAATTCCATTATAATGTCACCCACTTTGGCATATGGCTCATGATCTATTGAGATTTATATGTTTAACCCATACCAAATCAACCCACTAATGTGAGATTATTTTTTGATTGAGTGGGGATTTTTAGAGTCGTAGAAGCATTTCCAAGATAGTAAGTAATGTATTTAGAGACAATTTCACATTTTTTAAGAGTTTTTTTTGAAGCCATAAAGGAGGAGAGAGGAAGGTTGAGCAAGCACACATACTCATCATAGAACCAATCGACCACTATGTTAGTGAGAGGGTCATTTCCATTCTATCATCACCTCTATTGGATACAAATAATGATATATTGAGATTTATATGTTACTCTTGACCAAACCAACCAACCAATGTGGGATTAACTTTTTAATCAAGTGAGGATTTACAGAGTCGTAGAAACAATTCCAAAATGCATTGAAAAGGCATATCAAACTTACTATATAATGATAAAAATGAAGAGATTGGTATAAGTCTAGTTGATTACTATGATAATAATTTATCTATATGTGTATGTTATACAATTTTGACACGATAAAATATTTCAAAAAAACAATTTAAAAAGTATTCTATTTTCTTTTAATATCAAACTTTAAAATTATCAAAACATATTAAAATACTAACATATAATTGGTTAAAAGCTTGAAATAATTACATGTCATGGATAGTATATATACATTTAATTGGAATAACAATACCACAAAGGTTAAATTTGACGACCACCTATACCTATCAAATAATTTTTAGGTGGCCGCGATTTTCTAATATTACCCTTCAAAAAAACAAAAAAATGTTATTGCTTTACTATTAATAAATATAGAAAAGACTCTTCTATATTTATTCAACTATTTTTAATATATACTAATCTAATACATATTAGACTATATTAAAAATAATAAGCACATTTTAATTTTAAAAATATACAAGTGGCATATAATTATTACTTACCATTAAAATCTCGGGAAACGTCTAAAAAGCCGTCAAATTTAATCACTATTGCCGCCTTCAACCAAACCCGGACATTACAAATAATATCTCCCTTGACCATTCCAAGAAAAGATTGAATATTCTCCTAATAAAAAGCACATCAATGAATCTTTTTCATTATTATAATTGGTGGATGCACGTGACAAAATACATAAAATAATAATAAAAGTAATTTTTAAAAATTCTCAACAAAAAGTCTTAAAATTAAGAAAGAGAATATAACTTGTATATTATAAAAAAGACCCAACGGGCTGACCGGCTATAAGCGGTTGCACTGTTTCCAACAATAATAAGATTCCGCAGATATTAATAGCGATTATATCTTTAGATCCGTCTCAGTTAGGTTTCGATATTTATGTACAAAATTTCACCTTTTCTGGGAAATTTTTCACCACTATTTCTGTTAATATATTTCAAAAGATTTTTTAAATTTCAATTAATTCACTGTAATAATAGCCATTATTTGACAGCAATTCAGACAGAGAAAATTCCATGTTTATGGTGGAGGATTGACCCAAATACAGGAGTGATTCACGAAGAATTTTGATCAGGTATTTTTATGTCGTTCTGTTTTATATATGCTTTTTGCAATACAAAACTTATCTAGTTTCGGACCTTTATGCGAAATCGGACATATCTGATACCTGAAGTCGAATCAGAAGCCATAGTGGAGACCCTTAATTATTAGTAATTAGCAGAAATTGTGCACGCATATTGTCTTCTAATTTATTTATTTTTCTTCCAATTTTTTTTTGAAGGGATGCGGTAATGAGTGCACAATTTATCAGATAATCAAACGTGGATGCATGCTAATATTGGGAATTTTGATAACCTAGTTGGGGTTTCTCATTTGTGCTTTGGATTCTTTCATGCTAGCTGTGGCGGGTTCAAATCTTAGGGGCACGGGTATCTTTAATTTTGAGTTTTGAATTAGGTTGAGGTCAGGGAAGCTTGTTTTCTATCGTTGGATAGATTCATGGTCATTATTCCTGGTGTTTATCATAAGAAATATATGTTTTAAGAAAATTCCCTTTGAAATACACAACCGTGACGATAGTGCCTGGAAATTGCCTTTGTTGAAAGTAAAGTTTTCTTGGAAGGATTATTCAAAGTCAAGTAGAAAATGGAGAGACTTGGTGGTGGTTCTTACGTGAGTTTTTGACTTTTTGATACGGAGGCTTAAACAAATGGGACAATTCAAAGTCGACGACTAGCCAAAGCCCTTCACTAGGTGGTGTAGCCTTTTGAAGTTAGAAGCATCGGCAATGTTGAAGGTTCAGTCCACACTAAGGCAAAGCCCAAACCTCTGAAGCGTTGGTGTCTCTACCTGGGGCAGTGCATCAATGGTATGGCAATCAGCAGAGTGCCTGCCCACTGTTATTGATGGGAGGCTCTAGGTTGGAGTCTTAGCAGATCCATGCCTTACAATAGGTAAGTCTGAGGGGCTAGGGTGAATTGTAGGTCACCTCACCCTGGACGGTCGTCAATGTGGGCTTGTATGTAAATCTCTCTCTCTCTCTCTCTCTCTCTCTGTGCCCGCACGCGCGCGCGCATTTATTGGAGAGCTAAATTTACTTATGATGTTTATTCTACTACTACTACTAATAATAAATGAAACTAATAAAACAAAATGGAAGTGGAAGGGCGCAGTTGGAGGAGTAATGGGAGGTTGGTGAAGGAAGTTGGTGGAGGAGTGAAGAGGTATGGCGGTGGTTGTGGAAGAGGAATGGATTTAGAGGCAAGGCATGGAGATCCATCAAAACATAATGACATAGGATTTTATCAGATGTTTAGGTGTGATTTGCCTTGACAGTTATGAATGCGTATGGGGGGAGGTCTAAAGCCAGGCTCCACTATGGTGTCACATCTGCCTAGCCCTGCCAAAGGGAAGTGCAGTCTGCAATGGTTAAGGAGATCAGGTCTTGAATCGGGCTATACATTTCAAAATTGTGCTGCCTCTGTTTACAATCTCCCACCTTGTGCTTTGTGCGAAACAAAAGATTGGCATCTCTTCCCATGGGACTGTTGGTGAGTGAGCTGTGGGAGGAGCTCGCTTGTTTGAAAATGGACGTGATTTCATCCGGCTTCTTATCAGACCAGTGACTGGTCTTTTCACTTAGAATTACTATGGGTGGAGGTTGCTTGTTAAGAGTCTTCTCAACTCAGTGTGATCAGTAAATCATACCGCTTGACCTAATTGTGTAACTTTCCTGCCTTGTGCGTAGAAGCTAGTTGAAGCCTTGTATGTGACCCTTAAGTCTGTATTGTGATCAATATGTTGCTACGGGGGTAATGCTCTATCCCCTGTACCTTGATGATCAAGTCTATCCCTTGTTACATAGAGGAACTTATTCCATGCATAATTCTATGCTACACAGAGGAACTCTCTTTGCATTCAATATGATGATCTTCAAAGGAACTTCAGATTCGCTGTTAGTGCCTAAAATGGCTCAAAAGATTCTGCCATTTATTTAAATGGATGCCTTTATTTGGTCAATCTGCTCTTTGAATTGCTTAGCCCCACATCTTTGTTTCTCTGAATTTTGGATTCTATTGGGATTCTATGAGACTGGAACGGGTTTGTCACTTGCCAAGCTCTAGTTTTGTATTAACTAAAATGATTTATCTGAATTTTGGATTCTATTGGGATTCTATGAGTCTGGAATTGGATTCATATAATTTGGGTATTTTTCTGTTTTTACTTTATACAAGTTACTTAATATAAATCTGCAGAAGTTCATTACACATACCGATTGGTAAGGTACTTATGAAAGAGGTAATAATGAATGGGTCCATTTGTACACACCAAGGTTGGAGCATTAGAAGGAGAGGGCATCAGGATTTTTATTATTTTTGAGTTTGATTTCAAACAAATAAAATTCAAGTATGGATGCTTGAACGACTTTGAAGCTGATATGCAAAACAGTGCCACCTTAAAATGTAGAAATGTCAGGAACAATGAACTTTGGATAAACAAGTAAGAAATTTAAACTGTTATTGTAACTGTAAGAGTGAACCAGGATTTTAATGACACATATGAAGTTATGAACATGATATTCAGGATTTAGCTACTCACACGTGTTTACTTTTCTGCTGTTTCTGGTCATAAACTTCTTTTTGCCACTTGAAAATATATGTTGATTTTTAATACATGAGTTGTGTTTCCTTACTGTAGGCTGAGGTACATGTGTAAGGTGAAGATTGTTTGGGACCTTTGGCATATACTTAATAAAGTATATTGGAGCAAAGTTTCTTAATAAGTCAATCTTCGCCAACATGGCATCACTGCAACTTTTGCGAACGGTACAGAAGGGCCCTGGTTTCTCTCCCTCTAGAAGGTATGCCTTTTTGTAATTGAATTTTTGGGGTCTGTCTCAATTTATTTTGATGGGAAACTTTGTCATCAGCATTCTTTTTGTAAAAGGATTTTAAAAGATTTCAATTTCTGCATGACATTAGTAAATAAATTCACACTTCAAAAGATTGAAAACTAAAACCATGCAGAACTATTTGAAGAACATCATCTATGTTTTTATGTTTTTTTTTGGGGAGAAATGCATCTTACTTTATGGAACCGAAAAATCATGACTAATTGGGTTTTGTATATATGCCCACAGCACTATATACACCTCAACTCTAAGATAAAATAATTTGATCATGCTCAAAATTATCTCAAACATCTATCACAACCTAAGAAACGGGGAGAGAACCATTAAAGCACATGTTATTGATTCCATGAGAACTGGAAATGTTTTTCTGCTTTCTCTGTGGTGGAGAATGGAAGTTCAATTTCATAGTTTGTAAACAAAAAGATAAATGTTGACTGTGTAACTATATGACATGCTCCCCAACAAGCTATATTTACCTTTATCTTGACATATCACAAATTTTATAGGACACAAAAATGAGGGAACATGTTTCAGGTACGTTTGGAGAGAAACCCACTGATTCCATGTGATGGCACAGAAGATGCCAGCATAAAAATATGTAAAAAAATGTAATTTTGTACAGAAAAATGTTTTTTTGAAAAATCTTACGAATTGGAAATGATAAATTCATAGCATTGAATAAATTTTAAAAAATTAAATAGATTAAATAAATTAAGCAATCACAGTACAAATCTCCCTTGTCATTTATTATGCAGAAAAAAGTATTTATAAATCTAAATTTGATCAATTTCCATAACAAATCCAATTGTATACTTATTCAAAATATGCATGTCTCACAAACCATAAGTCAGTACTATTTCAGATCCATAAATAAGGATTTTTTATCTCAAAATTCAAATATATGTAAATAAAAGCTCAGCAACAAATCTGGTTTCAACTTTAAAACGGCAAATAATGAACTTAAAATTTAGTGTTATCAAAGCAAAAAGTAGCCCCGATATAGTGGGAAAGTATATTACGAATGAAATATTAGCAAGCCAAAGGCCAAACATATTCTAATAAAAAAATATGTTATTTTGTTTCAATTCTTTTTTAACAAGGAATGTTCTGATATCCCCTGGAAGTCTTAACAGACAGGTCTCCTATGTTTTGGGGACATCTGGGATGCATACACACACCCTGAAGTCACATGAAACACAGGGAAAGTGTTCCAGTCCCCTGTGGAATGCTATATCATCACGTCATGCAGTTATTAATGGTCTATGTTGTCTATACTTGCAGGAAAGTGCTTGCAGTAGCAGCAGCGGCGTTGATTGCTGGAGGTGGTCTGGCATATGTGCAATCAAGCTTGCATAGTAGAAATCCTCACCACGAACAGTATGATTCATCTAATGGAACTGATGGAGATAAAGAAACACCAAGAAAAAATGGACCTAATAGTTCTATGCCTAGAAAATTCAGGCAAAATAAGAGTGCACTGAAATCACTCAAGGCATTAGCAGGAATTCTATTAGCACAGATGGGTAGAAAGGGAATGCATAACTTATTATCTCTGGCTACAATAGTGGTAAGACTTGCAATATATTCCTTTTGTGCACTACTGCATACCAAAGATCCTTTTTCTATGTAAAAATACACCCTATATTACTTAACGTACAAGACTATTTTTGACACTTTTGGGCGAAATTGGCATTTCTTGACGCTAAGTTTATTTTTGCAGTATTTATATAAATGTTGTAGTTTGTTTCCCTATGACATTACAATCCTCTCTGACTGGGTCAGATGTTTGCAGATACTTAGAACTGCTTTAAGCAATCGATTGGCAAAGGTGCAAGGTTTTCTGTTCCGGGCTGCATTTCTTCGACGCATGCCTCTATTTTTGCGTCTCATTGCCGAGAATCTTCTCTTGTGTCTTTTTCAATCAGCATTTTTATCCACTGCAAAGTATTTAACTGGAACTTTAAGCTTGCATTTCCGAAAAGTATTGACAGATCGTATTCATGCAGACTATTTTCAGGTATATGAATGCCATCACAATTTGCACCTATTTTCCTAGTTTTTGGTGGATGGCATCAGTAAAATATCTACTATAAATAATGGACACCTATTCTCTTATTTTCTTGACGATGACACTTATTTTGTTCTCTATGGATCATTTGACTGCTGAATTCAAATATGTTGTGAGAGTGGTGAGAGAAATATCTGGATACTTTCTTTACTTTGGATTACTGTGGTTCACCTCATTTTTGGATATCACCATCCTTTCAAAGTTGTATGATGTAAAACACAACTAATGAGTTTGGTAATTAAGTTATTAACAAAAACCTGATTTCTTTTTCATTTTCTTTTGAATCCAGAGTCCAAAAATATGAAATTTGCATGTTGCACCAATTATCGCCTGACATGGGTGACAGCATCTAGTGTTGACACTGAGAGTTGCATTCCATGCTTATATCTCACATGTCTGAGATAATTGTTTTCTTTCATATGAGTTTTTTTTTATAGTAACAGAATGTTTGTATTTCACGTGATGTGTTGTTGAGTTTCCAACTCAACCTTATGGGAATAATGTGATGTTTCTGATCATTATCTTCCAAGGATAATTTAATATTTATAAACTATATATTTTTTAAACATCAAGATTTGTGCATGTTGTAATTTTATTCTGTATGCAAAGATATGCAAAGATTTTAAAGGTTGTCCATTCTTCCCTGTACGAGAAATGGATTTTGCAACTAGAATGACATGCTCTGATTGTTTCAACTTTGAAGAAATCACGTTTATAATGTACATTGGTTTTAGGCTTTAGGCTTTTATCATTTTAAATGCATCTTTAGTAACATTTTTGTTCTGTATCTCTTTCCAAAAAAGGTGAAACGGAAGTTTGAAGCTGGACAGGTTGTCATGATGTATTTATTCCCTTCTAATGCCCTTGGCTTCACCGTTTTCTTTTTTTTTTTTTTTTTGCTGTTGATGGCTGGCAATTCCGTGGCAGTGCTTGCAGTTTTTCAATTTACTGGCTAGTCAAATCAACATACTAATAATTTCAAAAGAAAAATGACTGAAAATAGTAAAGAATACAAAATGCTTTGACTGCCTTTTAATTTGTTTGATTTACCAGTTAAATAACCACTACCTTCAATCTTGTCCCATCAATCCAAAGGATTCCAAACACAAGTCAACTATGTATGGTGTTTTCTGAAATGAGCATTTTGTCTAACTTGTCACATAACATTTCAATCTCTAGATTTCTTACAGACATACTAGATGACTGTAGGCTGTCATCAACAGTATGGCAGTTTTCTTAAAAACAGATTGTTGCATTCTCAAATTTGCAATAGGGGGCTTTGGAGAGAGTCCTTCCTTGCTGAAAGTCCATTCAAGGTTTGTCATCCGTCTATGTAAAGTTCAAGTCCAAAGAATGATAAAGACAGCAGATACCTGATTATATAAGTATTTGTTCTATGGACTAAATACAAGTTGTTGACAGCACATAGAGAGATGATTGAATTTTCGGTAATCTTCATGGAGTAATAGGCTTTATAGAAGCCTTGATAGCCCTAAGTGATTTTGTTTATTTCATTAGCCAATATGATATTGGGATGCATATTTGGAGGTCAGGGACTCATCTTCACATGGTAAGTCTCATGGGAAAGGATGTTTCTCCCCCATCCCTACTGCCATGGTCTAGCCATCTCCTATCTGTAGGGGGAATGCCCAGGTGACAGACAACATACTAGACCATTACAAGTTGATTTTTTTTCTTTCAGATATTTGTAAAAGCATTGTTTATTATCGTGATTATCCATGAACATTGATGTTTGAAACGTGTTTGTTTCATTATCTTGGATATGCCAATATTTGTAAGCCATTTCTAATGTTAGATTTTCAATAGATGTTTGTTTATTGTCACTGTTATTTGGAAGCCATTTCTAACATTAGATCTCTTTGTCCTAAAAACAAATGAAGGATTCAATTTAATGGGAAAAAATGTTGGTTGCTTCTCCTGCAGACACATACTAATATTACTTATGAACAAGATCTGCTCTCTCGAGATAATGCAGACTGTGATGCATAATTTGACTTTCTGTTATTGTTACACCACTCATGCAAACTTGTTAAGCTGTTTGACCATTTAGCACAATAAAGTGGTAAATATCAAGTTCATTGTATCGTGATAGTGCAAAATGTATTTAATTGAGAGGTCTAGAATGGTTGCATTGAAAGCTGGTTGCATTCCATGAGATCATTGGTTATGTTTGGTGCGCTTCACTTATTAATTGGATGCATCCATTTTAAAGATTGCATCCTTGACTATTTTGAATAGTAACTGAAGCTTTCTCCCAGATGATTATGTTTTGATTGTTTTCCGTTAAACTTTTTCTTATTGCTGTGAGTTCATGCAGAATATGACATATTATAAGATATCTCACGTGGATGGTCGAACAACTAACCCAGAACAGAGAATTGCAAGTGATATTCCAAGGTTCTGCTCAGAGTTGTGTGATCTTATAAGAGAAGACTTAACAGCAGTATCTGATGGATTACTATATACCTGGCGTCTTTGTTCTTATGCAAGTCCTAAATACGTTTTATGGATACTGGTAATAGAATACCTTTTCTACTTTGTTATTATTTGTTCATTTGGTGGAGGAACTGTAATGTCTTACTTCTTCACCTTTGTTTATTTAAGCTGATAAGGGTATGCTTTTGCTACATTGTAGGCGTATGTTACTGGTGCAGGTATCGTGATTACAAACCTATCTCCCTCTTTTGGGAAGCTCATGTCTAAAGAACAGCAATTGGAAGGAGATTATCGACAACTGCATTCCCGACTAAGGAGCCATTCAGAAAGTGTTGCCTTTTATGGTGGCCAGGACAGGGAGGCATCCTATATACAACAGCGCTTCAAAACCTTGGTCAGGCACATGAGCCTTGTTCTGCACACCAATTGGTGGTTTGGAATGATACAGGACTTTTTTTTGAAGTACTTGGGTGCTACAGTCGGGGTGGTTCTCATCATTGAACCATTTTTTTCTGGCAATTTGAAACCTGATACTTCAACATTAGGACGTGCTGAAATGTTGAGCAACTTGCGCTACCACACCAGTGTCATTATATCCTTATTCCAGGCCTTGGGAACGCTCTCCATTAGTTCACGACGTCTCAGCCGTCTCAGGTTATGTCTTTTATAATCCTTTTGCTTGCTTTTGACATTTCTTGCTTTTTTTATTTCACGTGAATCACATTGGATAAGCAATTATTTGTTTGAATGTAATGAATATAAGATATCGTAGGTAAATAGTAAATGCTGGTTTATAATGCATTCAAAAACAGGTTTTGGTATGATGAGTTGGCTCTTTACATGGCAAGGAATAATAAAGGCCTAGTTTGGAGTATTATTATAAAGTGTCAACCTTAATTTCAATTGACGCCAGAATATCTTCATGCTAATACAAGATGATGTCTTTTTTAAAATTTCAGTGGTTATGCAGACCGAATTCGGGAACTGATGATTGTATCAAGGGAGCTTAGAGTTTCTGGTGGCAACCGTGCTATCCAGAATAAAGAGAGCGGGAGCTACTTTACCGAAGCAAAGTATATTGAATTTGATGGTGTCAAGGTAATGGGAACATTGTAGAAAAAAAATGTGATACAGCATTTGTAACTTTGGATTACATAGGTGCTGTTTGGAATTTTTTTCATTTTTATATAGTAAAACAAAATTTGCTCCACAATTTCCTGTAGCCTTAAAGTTTTGTATGCTAAATAGATCAGTTAAGTTTACTTTTGTGTGTGTGTTTGTGGTGACAGGTTGTGACACCAACTGGGAACACCTTGGTGAAAGATTTGACCATGAAAGTAGAACCTGGTTCTAATCTTCTTATCACTGGTATGTATCATCTATGAAGTTATGTTACCACCTTTTATTAATATATTATTGTTTCATGGTTTTCAATTTTGGATGGCAACTTGGAGGAAATAATTTGAGTTATCTATTTTTCTTGCTTGTTCCATTGTCTCCCAAAATTGATTTAGCTTGTATAAGCTATTTTTTCCGCTTCAAGACATTTATTCAATGTATAGAAAGTGATATTCTTACAAGCATTTGACTCCCAACTGAGAGATAATCAACTGCGACCTTATTAGTTTTGGTTCTCAATTTCTAAGGACTATAGTTTTTCTGCTGTGTTCATGCTGTAGGTCCAAATGGTAGTGGAAAAAGCTCTTTATTTCGGGTGCTTGGAGGCCTTTGGCCATTGGTGGCCGGCCGTATTAAAAAACCAGGACTGGGCTCAGATCTCAATAATGAGATATTTTATGTGCCTCAAAGGCCTTATACAGCTGTTGGAACTTTGCGCGAGCAGCTTATTTATCCTCTCACTGCTGCAGAGGAGACTCAGCCACTTACTGAGGAAGGGATGCGTGAGCTACTAAAAAATGTTTGTGCATGTTTGCTGTCCATCCATATAGAACTTATGGTCTTGACTATGGATTTTTTGACATTGGATGTTCTTTCAAGTTATTGGAAAATTGGATGCTGCATCTCATTAGAAAATCTAATTTATTTATGGACATATCAACTCACTGGATATAGACTCAAGAATGGAAAAGATAACTAGTCTGTATCATTTGCAGGTTGACCTTGAGTATCTATTAGATCGTTACCCTCCGGAGAAAGAAGTAAACTGGGGTGACGAGCTTTCCCTTGGGGAACAACAGAGATTGGGAATGGCAAGACTTTTTTACCACAAGCCTAAGTTTGCTATTCTTGATGAGTGTACCAGTGCTGTCACTACAGACATGGAAGAGCGGTTCTGTGCAAAAGTTCGTGCAATGGGTACATCATGCATCACAATATCTCACAGACCTGCCCTTGTAGCATTTCATGATACTGTTCTGTCTCTTGATGGGGAGGGAGGCTGGAGTGTTCATTACAAGAGGTTGGTCCAAGCATATATATTTCTTTATAAAAATGTTTGGTTTCTATAAGGAGTGCCGATAAAGTTTTAGAATTATTGTTACTGTGACTATGACATCTTTCTCACATATGCAGGGATTCTGTACCACGCCTTCATGAAATGAGAACCGATGAATCTGGTAATGAAATAATGACAACAGAACGTAAAAGTGATGCATTGACAGTGCAAGCAGTGTTTTCCTCAACAAAAGCGGTACTGGGGTTTTCTTTGTTGGATTGTATTTGAAGTTAATATTTCTAAAGTTCCACCAATAGCATCTATGCAAAACTTACAGTCTGTTTACGGTTTATCTGGCAGGAAATTGCATATGACAATTCGAACTTGGTTGAATCATATGTGGGCGATGTACTAGCAAAATCTCCACCGAAAGAGCCTCAAGCATCAATTCCCAATATTCCACTGGTGAAGGCTAATCCTCGTAAAATGCCAACAAGAGTAGCTGCACTCCTAAGGATATTGGTACTTCCTGTTCTGGCAGATATTTCATCTTGGAATTTAATATCATCATATTTTTTTGGTCTTTCTGGTCTTTGATGTTCATATGGTTACATCTTCCATATCTCAATATTGTAGTGTAGCCTTTTGAAAACATGCTTCTAATGTAATGCAATGCCAAAGACTTAATCTTACATAGGCTATAACTAGTTTGACTTTATGTTTGTTAGGTTTACCGTAGTTAAGGCTGAAGACCTGAGTATGGATTACTTGAACATTATAAACTTCAGGTTGTGCATATTTCAAGAATTCATATATTTTTATTTTCTAACTGTACTGTATTTGGTTGCAAGAGCCTCATTGCAAGTGTAAATTAACTGTAGACCACGATCTTAACTTTCACAGACCATGGGACTTGTGTATGTAAATGCTCATTGAGTACGAGTATACAAAAATCAAAACTTATATTGAAAATTCTGCATACTAAGAAAATAGCCATATTAACTAGCAATAATACCTCTCGGTACACTACAAAGAAATAGGAATCAAAAAGGTATTTAATATTTATTGGTGTAACCATCAGGAGACACCAAAATTGGATGTCAAACAAACACAGAAATGTATATGAATAAGTCAAAATAACTTGTGATTAAAACATAAGCAAATATAGATTACCTGTATGTAAAATATAAAGTTACAGTAAACAAGAACTAGATACTAGTTAATTATTTTTTTAGAAATAAAAGGTATTTTTTAGGTCCCCCACAAAGTGAAACACCAATTTCTTTCATGAATTCCCCTTGTAGAAGCTCATAAGGGGATTATTTTTCCATTACCTTATATATTGTTCAAATTTTGTACTCCAAGGTTTTGGCCTCATGACAAAGCCCAGTGGTAAACTCGGACTTTCCAATCCACCCACATGCATATATGCATGTAAAATAAAATAGAAATTTATGCATTAAGTAAACTACTGCTAGACAAATGAAAATCTAAAGTAAAATAGAAATATATGAAATAAATGTAAGGATATTTGCATTAACAAAAATAGAATACCTCAATACATATGAAAATCTGAAATAAAATAGAAATATATGAAATAAATATAATGATATTTGCATTCAAAAAAATTAGAATACCTCAATACATATGAAAATTGGAAGTAAAATAGAAATATATGAAATAAATATAACGATATTTGCTTTCAAAAAAGTTTTTCTCATGCCATACTCTGATTTCTTGATTTGGATTATGCATTTAAGAAAAATATTTATTTATTTATTTATTTATTATGTGATAGCTTGGGTCCTGTTATCAAATGAAGAATGCCTATGGATGTAAAATAGGCTTTTATACTTCCAGTCTTTTTCATCTTTTCACTAACCTTTGTTCTTGGTGATTGATATCTGTGTTCAGAAAACTATAAGAGAAGCAATCAAAATATGATAACAAAGATCATTTGTGCACTTCTATCCAGTGGTCTACCATATAGTTATTTTTACTGTTGAGCACAATTGGTTACCAACTTACCTGATAGACATGTAAATATTATGGAAAGAGGCTTGCACGGGGCAGATAACATTGATCTTCTCTTTTGTTGGTCTAATAGAGATAAGATTTAGCAAATGTGAATTGCCAAAGAGACAATGAACAACAATAGATTTGACTCACATGAATAGTGGACAAACCTTAGTCTCAAAATCTGCTGCAGTACTGGGCTGATTTTTTATGTGGAAAACATTTGCACCTTCTGTGCCCCTGTAGGTTAAAGAAGGGCCAAAAAAGGCTTCTAAGCCCTTACCAAGTCCAGCACATATTTCTTGATATTATTTTATTTTAATGCAAATTTTCAGCTCTCTTACTTTCATAAACTCGAACTGCTTTTAAAATAACAGCAGAAAACAATCCTAGTTCCCAGATGCATGTGAGAGGAGATAGAAAATAATTATAAACGATGATAAAATGAACTCTTTTAGAGATAGGGGCAGCCTATTTATAATCCACTCTACCAACTGCAACTTTAATAGCCAACTGCAATGTAAATGTGCAAATGGTGGCTATAGGTGCTTTTCAGAAATTCATACATTGATTCCAGGAAGTATTCTACTTGTGAGGGCCTCATTGGCCTATCAAACTGTCTTTTGGGATTTTTCCCTTTTCTTTCTAGATAAGCTTTATTTGTGACGCGACTTTGTTAATTAATATGGATAATGAACGGAATATTTTACAAGTGTTTTTTTTTTTCTTGTGCCCTGCACAGAGTTTTTGGAGATATTAGCCTGGGACTGAATGCTTAGTTTTAGTTTCATGACATAATTATACATACATGCAACCGCCAATATGTGCTGAAATCGAATGCATTGCAGGTTCCAACATTATGTGACAAACAAGGTGCACAATTCTTTGCGGTGGCCTTGCTTGTGGTGTCAAGGACTTGGATCTCTGATCGTATAGCTTCTCTCAATGGTAAGTACATAACGCGTGCAATAACAGTGCCTTATACAGAAACTATCCTTCATGACATGAATTAAACAAGTCTGTTGTCGTTTGGTGATTTGTAGGCACAAGTGTAAAATATGTTTTGGAGCAGGACAAGGCATCCTTCATTAGACTTACTGGTATTAGTGTATTGCAAAGTGCAGCCTCTTCTATTGTTGCACCTTCCCTCAGGTAATTTCAAGAGCAATATCATCAGCATTCTACAAAGAGGGCAATATGTTGCATAAATCCTAAGTTCTTCATTTTTAGTAGAAATTCCAGAGCTGTGGATATAATTTTCTGTATGGGCATTGCAAGTTTGTTGTGTTTGATTTGCAATTGAAGTTGAACCCCTTTTGGAGTTGCTTAGACTTATTCTACAGCCATTTGCACTTTCTTTCCTATATGGCAATGGTTCATATTTTTAATGTATATTTCAAACCCTCATATACATCCCTAACATATACATGTCTACTGAAAACATAATATATCTATATGTATTGGAAGAATAGAAAGCAGCCAGTTCATAGAATTATTAGATGAATAGGAAAGACCTTCTTCCCGAATGTGAGTTTTTGATGTTGTATTGATGTTCTTTCTATGAGTCCAGTTTAAGTAAGATCAAAGATATCTATGTAGGTTGTAATGAAATTTATAGACCATAATTATCGGGTTCTGCTGGACTTCGTGTTAATTAATGAACAAAACTTAGGCATGAGGGAAAACACTTAATTTTAGAATTTAATTTATCAGAAAGATCTGAAATCCATTATACTATTACTAGCATACCTATCTTAGATAAATCTATGTAAAAGATGCCGAAAGCTATTATTCACGAGACACTTATATTTTCTTTTTGACATAAATGGAATAAGCGCCTTGAGAATGATACCTCTCAACGTCTTTGACATAGATTTATCTAAGATAGATATGCTAGTAGTTAACACATCTCTATAAATGTCTACTGTAAAAGTTGATAAAATATTTCATGGCAATCAAAAAATAGAAGACTATTCACAATGTCAATGTTAATATAATGTTTAAATGTTCAGCTACAATATACATGATGTTCACTTCTGCAAAAGAGGATCTAAAGGTAATCCATATCATCAAAATACCCTGGTGGTTAATATGAATGCTACGTTGCACGGATACCTGAAACCCCCCCCCCGAATCCTGCTGGATACGTATCCGATACGGATACTCCCCGGATACGCCCCGGATATGCCCCTGATACGTACAGGGGACGCCAGGGTATGTGACGGATACGCCTATACGTACGTATCCTTCACGTACCCTGACGTACCCCGACGTACCCCGTACGTATAAGGGGCGTATCCAGTGTTAAATACGTTTTTTTTTAGTTCTATTTCATTTTTTTAATGTTTGACTTCCTAGATTTGTTTGTATCAGGGGCGTATCCAGTATTCTAGATTTGTTTGTATTCCTATATCATATGTATAGCAGCCACATGAACAATGAAATGTAAAATCTTAAGTATATTGTTTGTTTTGAATATTTGAACATGGATCTAGTTACTAGTATATTTTTCCAATTTCAAGTTTTGTTCGTATTCATGTTAACATGATATTTGTATATCATATGTATGGCAGCCACATGATCAATAAAAATGCAATGTCTTAAGTATATTGAATGTTTTGAACATTGATTCAAGTTTTGTATTACTATTTCAGTTTTTTATGGACTAAAAAATGAGTAAAATGAGTAGATGTACATATATACACACACACACACACACATATATATATATATATATATATATATGTATATGTACGGACATATCCAAGACGTATCGTATCCAAGGGTTTTTTAAAATTGACGTATCCGCGTATTGTATCCGTATCCTGGCAGCGTAGTATGAATGCCTATAAATCATCAATGTATGTAAAAGTTGATTGTATACATTATTTTTTATCTAATAAATTATGATACTAAGCTCCGAATATACGATATCTCTATAGGTAACTGATCTTCAAATATCTGTAGATTTATTTCAATCCCATCAAATAAAAGATCTCTTTATGTAATGTCCTACTGTCATTTTTTTAAGTGCATATGTATAGCTTTCAAGCAGAGATGTCACTTTGGGGATTTGAACATGGGTCTTCACAATGAGAACCCAATACTTTTAACCAATTGAACTTAACCCCTTGACATAATTCTAAATGTAAATCTAAATGCATGTGCATATGTAAATCTGGATGCTATTTTTTTATATTTATTTTATATTATATGCATTTAATTTAATTTTTATACAATTTCTTTTTTGCATATAGAAACTTATATTTAGTAAAGCCTTGGTAAATATTTCTAGGTTTCAAATTTTTTATATCTATTTACAGATATATTATTATATCTAACCCTTTACCTAACTTATCTTATCCTTTACTTAGGTTCTTTCCATGTATAATATTTAGTTATAATATACATGTTAGATTTATGAATATAATGTCTAATTATCCATCCCATAGTTCAAAAAATCGTTATCAGCAATTAACCGGCTGGCCAAATTTTGACTCGGAAATCGGGAATTGGCAATTTATCTTATTGCTACTTTAAAAAACATTTAAATTCATAAAATAAACTTAAATTAAAATGATTTGCTCAACATTGCTTCAAAGCAGACTAAGAGTTGATAATTTTCTTCCAGACAATACTCGCATGCAGTTTAACTTGGCTAGCCTTGGAAATATATTCATATGTTTTAACTTTTGACATTAAGATGACTTATGCAAAGCACTGCCACTAGCATTTAGCATTTAGTTTACCC
Source organism: Taxus chinensis (assembly GCA_019776745.2). Classification (NCBI taxonomy): domain Eukaryota; kingdom Viridiplantae; phylum Streptophyta; class Pinopsida; order Cupressales; family Taxaceae; genus Taxus; species Taxus chinensis. The sequence goes on along the minus strand of CM034153.1, from coordinate 656,142,465 downwards.
ACTTGACTTCTCTGAAACATCTTGATTTCTGCTATAGTACACAAAACAGCCCTACAGAGCACTTTAGCTGACAAATAATTCAACATGACAAGATGCAATAATACATCCCACCCAAATGACAAGTCACCAAAACAATATTGAACTTTGCAGTCACCAAAACAAACAGGGAACCCTAGCGAAACAAGGATGTTGAAAACGCAATAGTTGAAAACGTTAAAGTTCGAATCACAAACCTGTCAATGTTGTTTGAAACCTGCTCGTCCCAATCGAAACCCTAGTGAAAACAGGGATGTTGAACTTGTGCAAAGTTCAATAGAAAACAGCCTCAAAACGCATGGAAATGAGCACGTATTTTCCTGTTTTGACGTTTTAAACATTGCACGCAATTTTCCACGATTTTATGGACGATTTTTCACGATTTTCAATGATTTTAATCACCAATAAATCATCAAAAGAAAAATCACGATTTTTGAAAAGATAAATCGTTTTCATAGCTGTCTGCGAAAAATCGCGATTTATCGCGATTTTTTGTATCAGAGATCCATCCCATAAAACTATATTTACTGTTTCACCTAATATATGAACTTAATACCTAAGAAGTTAGAACTAACACCTTATATTCATATATTTAAATATATCTATATTATCATTATGATGAAATGTTAAATGATGAAATGTATTGTATGATGAAATGTTAAATGATGAAAAAGAAGAATGTAGTTGTCATTGGTAAGTCAGCAAATGGATTCTCATTTCTAGGATTATGTCGCAGTTTTCATATCTTACTTTAGTAACAACTTGAATTATATATAACAAGACCTTGTGGAGGAAAAATACATTCTGCTTTTGAATTATTCATTTCTTGGCATTTTCTTGGTACACTAAGAATCCAACTTCTACCAAATTTCTGTTTTTAAGCAGCCACACGTTCAATTTCTCAATATGTTTGATTGTATTAGTAAAATCTGCAACTGGATGCTACTTGGAAAATTGCATTTCAGGTATTTAACAGCAAGACTGGCTCTAGGATGGCGGACACGCTTGACAAACTATCTAACAAAAAATTATTTGAGCAAAAATGCATTTTACAAGGTATTTTTCTATGGACATCTTTAGTTTTTCTTATGTCAAGCCTTGAGGTCAATTTATTTTCATTTGTTTGTTTTCTTGTAGTTGTTGGTTTCCCATTTCTTTTGTAAACCAGTTTGATATCCTGTAGTGGCAAACAACTTCAAGTTGTATGAATATTATTTAAAATCTTACTTTTTATATATGGGATCATTTATGAAACCTTTGGCAGGATGCTCTTTTATTGGATAATATCTTGTAAATTTCCATCTTGAGTTGTTGAAGATTAAAGACCATGTTTTGGCGTGCAGGTATTCCACCAGTCAGAGAAAGGCATAGATGCAGATCAGAGGATAACAAATGATGTGGACAAGCTTAGTGATGATCTGTCCGGGCTTGTTACTGGAATGGTGAAGCCCATGGTAGATATTATGTGGTGAGTATTTGGAGCCCTTTTAAGGGGTCTGAAATCTTTGCTAGATTTCTATTAAGCAGTTTATTCTGTTATTTACTAGTGGCTAACATTGCCTTCATCTCAAGTACCAAGTGCCTATGAATAATGTCTTGAGTTGTTTTTTTGAGTTTTGTTTTCCTTGTAACTGTAGGAAATTCTCAAGGCTGAAATCATATGTAATGCATCAGACAAATGATTAATACCAATAGAAGATAAATATGTGATGAAGGGGCATGTAGGAAGAGACAGTTCCCTACAAGGTGTCTATTAATAATTAATTAGATACAGTACACGCCCTCAAGTGTTGGAAGCAAATGTATTGAATAAGCAATAAGATCTCAATAATTTTTGACAAGAACAGCACATCAAGTCAGGACTGATCCATCCCACATCAATTTTGATAAGTAATAAATGTTTGTAAGTTAGCACTTGAATTCCGTTGACGTGATTCTGGTGCCTTGGAGTCCACAAATCTCTCTTATAATAATGATTATTAAAATCGCCCATAGTCTTTCAACGAGGTAGAATACTCTCATAGTAATGAGTTTGTTGATAAGGCTTATAGGTTTCACTGAGTTGCACTGGTCAATACGCTTAGTTTTTCTAAAATCTCACATTTTAACATTGCACAGAATTGATATTTATATTTTCAACACGGTGATCATTTGTAACTGGTTGAAGAGTACTAGTCTAATAATTTATTGTCTATTTGAGTGTAATGTCCCCTTTCCTACGCCATAGGCCTAGGGGCCAACTCGAGTCCAGGCCTTGATCATACCCAAGGGGTTATGGACGCTGTGAGCTATTGGGTATGAATATCTAGTCCAGTTATAATTTTCCGTTGACAGGAATATAAAGTGCTTTCGAAGGGACTAGATGTTATGTTTTATCGTTGGAAGGGGCCACTTAACTCCTAGTGTTCTAATTTTGCGTTGGGGGTCACCTTTTGGACCATGGCGACTTGAAAAGGAAAAAGTAACTTTAAGTTACTTTATTAATTTGGTCTTCCCTAGGGGAAAATGCGACTTGGGCTTTTTAGGGTTCCTTGGCATGGAAAAAGTTATAAAAGGAGTGGAGGGGTGAAAAGAAGATCATTCATGCATACACTTATATTTCCTTTCATGTGCAACTGCTGTTTGCAAATATCCAACTTGTGGAGTACGATCCCACGGGAACTTAAGCTTCGGTGGTGAGAGATCCATCCCTAGCTAGTAGGGCACTCTTCGGTGTTGAGAGATCCACCCTAGTTTGTCATTTTTGGAGCTGAAATCAAGGTTGTTCCTTAGAGATATTTTCAGAGGGTTTCAGTGAAGGGTTTTGGAGGATTTTGGGCATTTTTGGAGGAGAGATTTCTGGGTTTTTCAGGGCAGATCTACGGCAACCTCTTTGGCAAGGTCTAGCATTAGTTTGAAGGCATTTGCAAGGGTTTCCAGCGATCTCCTTTGGTGGGTCGACTTGTTTTGAAGATTGCAGATCTGTTTTGGAGGGTTTCCACTTCCTCAAATTCTGATTTGAAGGTTGGGATATCATCTCCTATATTTATAGATAATATTTCCAAGGTTTCATAATTTTTGCATCTATATTCTAGAAGATATTAATTTTAGAAGTTTTCAGCTGTTTAGGGTATGTTGTAATTTTCTGGCAGCATTCTATTATTCGAAAAATTCCAAAAACAGTTCTATAATGTCTGTTTATTGTATTAGCAAGCTCCATTTAAAATTTCAAGAGATTTGAGCAAGTATTTTTGGAGTTATCCATTATTTTCTGTTCACTGCCCTAGATTTAATTTTCTGCAAAAATCAAATTTCTGTTTAGCTGCAATTTGTCTGTATTTTGCATATTTTAAAGTGGCATCCTATAAGGGATATTTCATTGAGTTTCTTTTGCACAACAAGCTTTAAAGTCAAGACCAATCCATCCCACATCATTTTTGATAAGTAATAAATATTTGTAATTTAGCACTTGAATTCTGTTGCAGTGAGTCTGGTGCCTTGGAGTCGACAAATCTCTCTTATAATAATGATTATTAAAATTGCTTATAGTTGCTCAATGAGGTTGAATACTCTCATAGTAATGAGTGTGTCGATAAGGTTCAACTTTAGGTTTCACCAAGTTCCACCGGTCAATATGCTTAGTTTTTCCAAAATCTCACATTTTAACACGGTGATCATATTTTGACACAGGTTGAGACAATGTTGGTGAAGGTTGTGGAGAATGGCGGCACACCTGTCAAGGCCATCCAATGCCAATCTCAAACTCACAACCTTAAATAGCAGCGGGGGTGGTCAGTTGGGCACCTGTAGGGTGTATTTGGTGCAATGGTGGCATGCCTTAGTGATGACCTGCTCACCCAGCTCCTCCGCCCACATCCCCATTTCAAAGCAAAGCCCAGGCCAAGATGCCAAATCTAAGGCACAAGTTAGGATGGTGCATGTAGAGGCAACACAATTTTAAATGTATAAGCCCATTTCAAACCCAAGTTTCTAGGTGTTTGCTTTGGTGACTGCAATGGACTGTAAATGGGTAGTGGGTAGAGTCATCCCAGGAACAACCCCCACCATAGCAGCCATAAGTGAAATGAACAGTCGCAGGTCTGACAGGGGCCAGATGAAAATCAAGTTCACTTCTCAGCCAAGAGAGCTCCCAAAAGTTTCAAAGGTCTTTTCAATGCCATTTTTGGCCTTGGTGTGGAGTATTCCAGCAATCTGAATTGATTAGGTCTGACACCTATTTGATGAATTTGGTGGAGCGGGTGTCAGTACTTCATATGGACGCCCAAACTGACCCTCTCCCCAATGCTAACTTCTCCATCCCCCACTATTAGATCCACCAATCAGGGCCATCCACATCCTCATTACATGCAACCTCTCGTCATTTTTTAAATTATAATTTAAAACACCATTATTTTTATTCATTCATTTTTTTTTTCCTTTTAACTTCACATGTACATGCTCTCATTTTTTAATTCTTATTTGTTTATTACTTCATTTTCCTATATATATTTTTATTCCAGTCACATACCTATATTATATGTATTTTATATTTATACACTTGTATATACTCCACCACATGGCCAAAGTATTACAATTTTTCAATTGAATCTACCAAGAAGAGACGGGCTTCTCGTGCAGTCAAGGGCAAGTGTTAAACCCGACACACACATCGCCCTTACTACCCACGACCAATCACCCTTCGATTGCTGAAAAGGGGCATCACACGTCAAAACCTAAATGACGCGGGCTCGCAGCTGCTCTCTAAGACAGCGAGGATCCGAGACAGGTACGGAAATGATCTGCAACCGGGAGGGCACTACAATTTACTGGAGATTGCGCCTTCTACCCTTTTCCCGTGGAGAATGTATCCAAAAATGTTTTTGTCCAGGAAATTTTGGGGAAATGCCCAAATATGCCTCTCAAATAGTTTTTATTGTGGAAAATATTTTCCTTGTGTTTTCCCATATGTTTTCCAAAGAATAGTGGGGAAACAACTGATTTCTATTAAAGAGAAATTTTGGGTCACTTAAATTGGAAGCTGCATGAGTTTGCTGGACCTATCATGCCCCCAACAATGTCTCTTAAGATCATACTGCCTAGTTAACAAAAAAACTATGAAAATGAGAACAGATCAAATTACACACACACAACCTTTTCTTATTAGCAAAATTATGTCTAGTGCCATTTATGAAACTGGAACCCTTTCCAAAGTTGTTACATTCCTGTTTCAGGCGATTATGTAATAGGAGTATTTTGCAAATTCCTTTAAAGTTAAGTCTTCGTAATTCTTGGTTCAGCAAACTTCACAAGCTTGGCTTAGGGACTTGCGGAATCCATTTTGAGTCGCTGGATTCCACTAAATAGATTGTGGCTGCTTATCAGAAATGAGTGTATTGGAACCCGAAAGGTCCCTGGGCATTCCGGTTACTTCATGATAGGAATTATGTTGCATATGCCCCCTTTTCTATAGTCCTTGAAATGATGAGAGGGGTTCTATGTTGGTTGTGGTAATGTTTCATTCTCTTAATGGTTTATGTTGCCCATAAATTGTTGTTGAAGTGCAAAGTTTTGAGGCCAATGAGTAAATGTCTTGGATGTGACATGTTTTGATGCTGAAAGCATCTGGTACATTTCTATTTAGACTGTTAGAGGACACTATTCAGGTCCTGTTTGTAATATGGTCAAGGACCAAAATATTTGGCCCCTCGAAATTCCACTTCATGGGAATCTTTCTTATGCCACGAGGGCTTGGTTGCTATTATACTCTCAAGGAGGTATCCCGGGCTATGGTCAAAAAAATGAAATGGTATAGGCCCTTTGTGCAAAATAGTTTAAATGGTATGCAATATGGTGGAAGGGGGATGTTTGCATATCTTATTTACGTCCCCTTGAGAATGGAAGATCATGTGTATCAAAGCAGTGAGGAGTAGGTGATACTATTGAGCTAATGACTATCTTCGTAGATCAAGGATGCTACGAAGTCATGTTCGGTCCAAAGGGAAAGAGGATGAAATTGCAAATGACTATCCTCTACCTGCATTTATAAGGTTGCTGAAGATGAAATGAACGGGTATCTCTTTTATGATGACAATCCATCTGTATTAGACCTTAAGGATCTCCCCTGCAAGACGTAGCATGATTTGTCTTTGTACAATTTTGATTTTAGTGTTGTTCCTTGGAACCTTTTCCAATGTTTTCTGGTACTAGGACAAACATTGCAGTATTTGTTTCAAGGTAGGGAAGTATTATGACGTGTCTTTTGCTTCCTGTGGATGCAGTGACACTCTAGTGATATTTGAGAGGTTAGAAGACGGGAAACACGATAGTGATGGATATGAATAAAGAAAGAAAGGTGCTGGTAAGGCCAAGATGCTGGGATAATGTGAGAAGAACCATGAGAGAGCTCCAGACATGACAATATGCCAAAAATGATGAAGCACTGATTACGTAGACGCCCATGGCCATGGCAGAGTTAGCCCCCACCAAGCAAAGGGACCTATTCCCACGCGGGTGCCAAAGGGACCTGCAGGGGCATAACGGTGGAATAAATATAAAATCCAAATTGTTTTGATCTTGTTTGCCTGCAAACTAACAACTTCCACTCTTAAAGAAATTGGCTTAGAAATGAAGACCATATGACGGATTAAGAAAGATCTACAAGAGAACTGACTATCGTAAGGAATGGAGCAGACCGGTTACAATATGTATCCCACATCAATGGCAAGCAAAGTACTTGTATTATGGATCGTAGGATGGGATGTTTTTTTTATGACCTGAAGATTTGTTGAACTCGTGACTGTGCTTGCTTGTGTTTGAACCAGGCGGTGGAAGGATGCAGTGGACTGTCAAATACTAAGTGAAGTCTCCTGTTCCCAAACAACATGCTATTTGAAATGATGCTTGGGGACATTCAAATGAGAGAGAGGTGTGGTTTAGATACTTCATAGTTTACATACAATCCAACAGAATCTGATAGGTATGCACAACTGCCTTCGCCACCACTTGAGGAGCTGCCGTTGCCACCACCCGAGGAGAGAAGTCGATGCATTATCATGCAGGCATTGACTCCATTGTTGAGAGGAGGTTCATTGTAATTTTTTAGAGGAATAGTGCCTTAGGAAGAATAATGGGAGTTATCCCTCATTGGCTGTGAAATGACCATATAAAGCATTTATATAGAAAAGCGGTTACTTGTTATGTGTGAAGCCTGTGGAAAGGGTTGTGCTTGGGAGACATAAGGCATATTCTTTTAAAGTGGAGGGTGAAGCATAATGTGCAATGTGTTAAGCTTTAAATACACTACAAAGAAATATTTCACATGCACGGCGGAACAAGCATACTAAGTGTATATAAGCAAAAACACAAACATATTAGGAGTACAGTGTTGAGAGGAAGGAATGCATGTGCAGGAGCCCATAGATGTTTTAAACAGAATTGACAGGAATAGTAATTGACGATTAAGCAATGAGTTTGAGAAATGTGAGAATCACCTTTGAAGGCATGATATGCTGACACGTGACAGTGAAATGATCTTAGTTGTCCGTCGATGATGCAGAGGCAACGGTGCAAAATCCGAAAATCCTTTATGACTGCCTGATCACTGTCCGATTAATGGAACCAATGTGTTAAAAATCAGAACCAGACTCAAAACTAGCCGAGGGTCAGACCGGAACCGGACCGGAACTGGACCAGTTTAAAACTTATGAACTGGTTTACTAAAAAATACATAAAATATTACAATTTTAATGAAAACAAGAAATTTTACAGATTCCAAACCATGATTACAAACAATTAGAGACAAAATATGCAGAGTTTTCTCATGTATATACCATGTAAGGCTAAAATAGTAAAACGGCACCGAGTGCGCTACATATCCGAAACAAAATACATAAACAATGAGGCTCTAAATGGTCTATAGAGTCCAAAAAACAATATGCTACAAGCTACTACATGTTTGATATCAATCATCAAACTCAACACCACTGCTAAGAATGGGATCCTCATCCTCATCAATGTCATCATGTTCCTTTGGCTTAGACACATCAAACTCCTTAGGGACATCTGCAATAGTTGTAGTAGCACAGCTAGTGTTTGCCATGTTTGGTGCTACTAGTGGTTCAACATCCAAAGCCATCCACCCCAAGTCATCGAGATCAAACTCTGCCAGGTGATTCTCCTCTACCCATTATGAGGTTGCATCAATATCATCCAAGACAATGGGATTTGTATTAGGTATCCTATTCAGTAATTGGTTGTGCCTTAGCCGAAGGTTTGTATTGCAAGAAGACAAGATCATTTAACCTTCTTTGTTCCAAACAGGGTCTATATAGCATCATTTTAGGGTTAGGGTTGGAAAAAGGTAACTCAAAAGTTAAAATTGGGGGAAAATGTTATAAGGTAAAACCTGCCCCTTAACTAGTTCAGACCGGTCCAGTACAAAACCAGCCAGTTTGACCGGTTCAATACTGAACCGGTAATGAAGCGGCCGGTTCCATACAAAACCGGTCATTGGTTCGGTTAATGGTTTGCAATTTTTTTTAATGAACTGGTCGAACCGAATAGGAATCGGAATGGTTTTTAAAACACTGAATGGAATGTAGCAGTGAAACAATCGCAGCCATCAATTGGTGTCCAATAGGCAAAAGGTGAAAATCAATGGAACCCTTCCAAATGCGTAGTCATCATTGATCTCGCATCGTCGAATCTGGACCGTCCATATGCGATGCAAAAGTGAAGCGCAGGGAAAACCTTTCCTAATAATCGTGATCCGTCGATCTGCATGGATCAATCTCAACCGTCAATCAGTGATGCGCATGTGAAACTCAAAATTCAAAAATTGCTTCCAAATGCATGTGTTATTGACATGTGGCGCTTTGGCATTGGTCCACCAGGTGTGTTGATGTGGATTCAAAAATGCAAAAAATGCATAAAAATTTCTTAAGATTTTAATCCATCCATGGACAAATATTTCAGCTACATGGCTGTGTAGTTTTTTTATCATAACTTTTGCGGTGGAGCTTTGGTTTTCGTTCTGTTCATTGGGTTGGAAAGCTTTCTCTTGAGAGATGCAATGCTACCAAATTCGGGCTAATTTGATGCAGATTTTAATTCCTGTTCATGTCTGAGTTTTGGTGCTCACATGGTGCTTTACATTATTTTCAAAATAATGATGCACGAGTGATTTGGATTTTTTGAAAATTGAAACCGGTATTGGCAGTGTTTATATGTGCCCCACAGTGAATTGTGAATAGGAGAGGCCCATACCCACAGGTGATTCCGTCGCCCAATTGCAGTGATGAACGATGGATTGCATGCTTTCCATGATTCTTCTGCTGCTATTTGTTGGTGATTGGTCCTCATTTCATGCTGATTGCACATGCAGGTATGTTCCTGAGGGTTTTAGATGGGTCCATTGCCTAAATGATGAGCTGTATGCTTTCGCATCCACCTGCCACTTGTCTTTGTCTTTGGATCCTTATTCCTAAATTGCAAATGTTTTGCCTCCAAGTTTGGGATGATCCTTTACAAATTAAAGATGCACTGGGATTGGATAGTCTGCTGAATGTCTCCAATCAGGTGCCACTTGTTGATAGATCCTTCAATTGCACAAAGATGCCTTTGCTGATTCCTCAAGGATGCCTTTATTCTATTCCAGGGAAACTTTGCAGCATCTCCTACAGGCTACGTATTGATGAAGTTTTCCTTCATCCAGATCTTTTTGCCAAATTAAAATGCTGCAATCTCAGCTTGTGCCTTTCATTTCTCTTTTTTTTTAGCAGTTTGTAGGTGTCTGTGCATTGGTTTTAGTGTTCAAGCATGGGGAGTTGCTGGGGAATGGGTAAAGCTCAAAGGGAACCCTGAATTTGAGAAATATGATGTTCTGGGCCTTTGTTACAAGTTTCTTGGATTACAAATTGGTCATGTAGGTCTAGCTTAATGTGAAAGACAGCTTGAGAAAAGTTGTAAAAAAGCATTGTATTAATATCATGCTTTGAATTTGATCACTCTCGGTTATGCATGAATTTGAATGTGAGTATAGTTCAATCTCCGCCTTCACGTGTACATGTTTGTGCAAGAATGTGTAATTCTTGTGTAAACGTCCTCTCAGATTCTTTCCATTTCTGCTGTAAGAAAATCAGTTATGTGTACCGATCTTTGCATTTAGATCAAACAGTTATACGGGCTTCACATTTTTTTAACAAGGATTCCATTCATTAGAGTATTTGTAGCAATTTTCTGTGAGAATGAATTAGTGTTCAGATCTGCTCAATATATTGGTCTTTATGTCATTAAGTGGTTGGGAAAATAGCGGCAGATCCTGAATATTATCTTCATATCTGTTTGTGAGCTATCCATGTCTAACATTTACAAGTAGATGTGTGTCTACAGCATTAGTGACAAATTATAGGATGTTTAGTCATGGTGGTTGCATTTACTGTTCAGACTTGCAAAGCCTTAGCTGAATGCATACTTATTAGCCTCTAGGATTGCTAGGGAAGCCCCCCTTGGCCTTGCTTGATGACCTCCTCTTGTGCAGCTGTCTTCCTCTATACTGCCTTTTTTTGTGTATAGGTTTGAGCTATAGGCATATCTTACTACCACCAAACCAAGGGTGCAGTTCTAGTAACCAACATAGTGAACTCTTAAAAAATTATAACTGGACATTCACAGGTTTTTTCCCTCTTGGATCCTCAGAGATATGGGTAAAACACTCAAGATTATCTAAACAAATATTCAAAGAAAATATATACCGCAAAAGTTCTATTAACAGTTCTCACAGGGGTAGCAAAAGCTACAAGAGATTCTTTACACAAATGGTAGGTAATTTTGTCTGTGGCGAATCCACCAGTGCGCTTGGCACATCTCACGTCTTCCTTAAATTGCTAGACATCTTCTGTTTATGACAGAACGATTTGACATAAATCTCGTCTTCAAGGCATCTGCTCCATAAGACATCAGGATTCACAAATGCTTGCAATTTTGTGGAATAGTTTGATGATTGTATTTGTTCTTGTGTTTATTGAATAATTTGCATGAACTCTTTGATTTATATGCTTGGTTCTTTTGATTTGGCTAAGAATCCTCTGGCTGGCTGTCTTGTCACAATCAAATTCCTTAGTGATTGTTTGGCACATGTAAATGTCTTCTAAGCTCATTGAAAGTATTTCATTTTCATGGATGCTCAAGAAATATAAGTGATTTAGAAAAAGGTCAGAGGCTTTTAGAGCTTTTATGGTCTCGGATCATTGATAGCATGCCAACCTCATCCAGCTCCATACGTCTCTGCAGCATAACATCTACATCAAAGTTGGCCAATGACATTTTGGATTTCAGCTTCCTCATCTGATATTTTTGGTGATTTTCTTAGTTATTTTATCATGGTCATTGTGGGTACCAATTAAGTCACCTCTTTCTAGTTTTAAATGCCTTCATTATGTCTCTATTATATCAACCTTATCATTCTCCATGCTACATTGTATACATGCAGTTCGTGGGGGTGTATGGTCTGTCCAATAAGTGACATGCCAGTGAATAACCTTACATCAAACATGGGCAAAAAGTCAAAGAACTTATATGTTGGATAATTACTTAAAAAAATACCCCAACAGGATTTAGCTAGCACACTGGATCTACTGCACATTGTATATATATCTTGTCAGACATCATGTATGTCTTTTCTGCAGATTCCGTTTTACTGCTAGTGTTGGAACCCTAGACGGATGTGGGAACTATCTCCTACTATGAGCTATGGTCAGGATTTTATAACTCTAATTGATTTTTATCTTTGTTCTTTGAAAGCTGCTTAAAATTCATTTTCCTCTTGTCTTGCCATCATGTCAAGTTGATATACGTTGTAGCCTTGAATGGTAGTCTGTTGCAACAGGCTAGAATAAACTGTTAACATTCAGAAAAGAGCATACATTGAGCTAGTTGCATATCATTTTAGAGGAAAAATTCAATCCGGTAATTTGGTAATGTGTTGAATGTTATTGGTAAAAGCCATGCCCAATGAAGGAATGTGAAACCATTTACAAGGAGATTGACTTCATTGTATTTGCCATCACATATATGTATATTGCTGCCCACCATGTTGCTCAAGTTGGATGAGATGTGAATTTTCTAATAATGTTTCACGAGATACATGACTACAATATGTTCTCGTTAGAGTGGTCATTGAGAAGACTGTAGAGCAAATATTTTCCTATAATCAATGTTCTAAGTGGTTCAATTAGTTATAGTTACTGTGAGCTTATTGACATTTAAGAGTATAGTCCTTGAAAAAATTCAATATACACGTGTACATATATTCCAACTTTACAGGGGTTTTACCTTGATGCAATATGCTTTACAATATGAATGCAAGAGTCTGATTTCAGTTAAAGAGGTTCCCACTGGAATCGATGCAGGTTTACTTGGCGTATGAGGATGCTCACTGGGAGAAGGGGGGTTATGATATTGTATGCATACATGTTATTAGGATTGGGCTTTTTACGGTCGGTTACACCAGATTTTGAATCTCTGACAAGCAAAGAGCAACAACTTGAAAGTGTATTCAGGTTTTCCTCGTTTGCCATATGTTTGAAACAAGCATCCATAGATTATACATTGAAGTGGCATTTGTTGTATGGGTTAATATAAGACTAGCTGCTTACTGTTGATGTAACTTCTATCATATTTATTTTTATATACTGGATAGATTATCTATGTTTTCTTTTTTGCAGATTCATGCATTCAAGACTACGTTCTCATGCAGAGTCTGTTGCTTTCTTTGGTGGTGGTTCTCGAGAGCAAGCAGTAAGAACTTATGAAATCAATTTTTTCGTTAGTCCAATGATATTTTTTCAGATTTAGATGAAATAAGAGCAATTTAATAAAATAAAAAATCATCATGAGGAGGCATATCAGACATAAAAGATTTGCTAAAAACTACATTATGGTTTTGAAAATTCTACTGTTTCTGATCTGGGATGTTTGAAATTGTTATCAGATGGTAGAGTCCAAGTTCAGAGATTTACTTGAGCACTCTAAAGACCTTCTGAAGAAGAAATGGTTATTTGGAATTGCGGACGAGTTTATCACGAAGCAGCTTCCACACAACGTGACATGGGGTTTAAGTTTAATGTATGCCATGGATCACAAGGGAAACAGGGCTGTAACTTCTGTCCAAGGTAATGTAGCTGATATGTGTATTCATTTTCTGTGATTTTTGCAATTCTTTTGGAATGATCTTGCAAACAATCTTTATATGGTAAATTATGCCTTGAAAATATTCTCTCCTTAGAGAGTTTTATTTCTATGTTTTCTTGCCAACGTTTTTGTGATTAAATTATATTTTAAAATTTTGCAGGGGAGTTGGCTCATGCACTGCGATTCTTAGCATCTGTGGTATCTCAAAGCTTTCTTGCATTTGGTGATGTACTTGAACTTTATGGTAAATTCCAAGAGCTTTCTGGGGAAGTGAATAGAATCATGGAACTGGATGAGCTGTTGGATGCTGCTCAAAAAGGTTATCTGCTTGATCCTTTATAAAATGTTTGAGAATAGTTTTCAAGTACTCCAGGCCTGGAAGCATTTTGTCATTACATGTTTGATAAATCATGTTGATCTGCTCACTAGTTAGATGTTTGAACTCACTAGTTAGATGTTTGAATTTCTTTTTCATACATTTATGAAGAATATTCTACTCCCATTTTCATACCCCTATCACTGTGCACTTTTGTTTGTCGAGGGAAAAGATGGTATTTGGATGGAGTGTTTCCAAGACGTATGTCTTAATGTGGCTGGATTAAAATACTGTATAAATGGTGACGGTTAGAAGTCCACAAGGAAAATTTAACACTTGAAATGGAGTGAAGTTTGTAGTAATTGATAAGCTTGTAAGGTAAATTGCAAAATCTATTTATGACAAGTTAGCTTACTTTTTTAAGTTTGTAAGGGCTAGGCAAAGCTAAAAGTGGCACCTTAACTGAAGTAAGAAGGGTATGCAATCTCCATTTGGCATATTCAGGAATGATGATCCTGACAAGCATATTCCGAATTCAGACTTAGGTCTAGACTGCTAGGATATGTTGCAGCGAATTGTAACATCCATCTATCCCATCAACGCTGATGCTTGTAGAAGTATTGATTAGGAAAATATTGTATCAGTCCAATTTAGCTGTATTGACTATGGTAATAATGATTGTTATGTTGTCTAAAACATGCAAAAAAAATGAAGTAACTGAAATCTTGGCTTTCAACATTTTAGGAAACACATAAACACCATGCCATAGACATACTGTCATCCATGCATCTATACATAGTCATAGATATGTAATATTCATGGATAGTTGCAAACCATTGCAGTTGCATTCAATTTTAAAATCGCCAAATAAAACTAGCTTTAAGCAACACATTGATTACAAAATATGCACATACACACAGATATGACTTAATGTATTAAACTAGAACACACCAATCTTAACATGAATTTGGTATATGCCAAGAGGTATCTACAGGACTCAAGTAGTCAATTCTCATGTGCTTGCACTGATGTTGCGATGGGATTGCCACCTTGCCATCTCTCATTACATATCAGATTCATGTTAAGATGAATATGTGCTAGTAATAGACTGTTTCTAGCTCCTCCATGGCTGTATTCTTTCGACTATGAACTTGCAGCCACCTAAATTTTGAGGCTTGAATGTGCTCCCTTCTCGGAAAACATCTTTTTTTCATTATTACTAACACAGAGCCATATAAATTGGGTTCTGAAATTTACTGAAGGGCATCACTCACAATGGCTTTGAATCCCTATTTCTTATTTGCAAGCAAAACATACAGAGGCTGCAAAAATAGTGGGGGTGGTGCCTATCGACAAATTTCAGACTTGGATATATGTCTCTATACTGCATATTTTATGTTATTTGAATTCATACATATTAAACTACTACATATAAGAGATACAATAGTTTATGTACTATCATTCGTTACTCAAGTTAATCACCTAAAAATAGATAGGAAGTCTTTAATATAGTTAAAACCACTTTTACCACAAGATGCATATCCGGGTCCCTGAGGCACTTCTTGTAGATGGAGACCACCACCAAGATGTTCCCGATATCTGGAGACTTCGTTCCAAGTCTCCCTGCACTCCTATGCAGTTTCTTGACTTGAGCTGCAGTATTCTATTAAAAGATGAATAAGAAATGAAACAAAGGGTTATAAATAGACCAAAGTGGGCCCTCTCACTACCACCTAACCTTAATTATCCAGCCCCTATGCCCTAATATCATTTATGTGCTTTAAATTTTAATTATTCTATGCAGTTAATGTCTGTTTAAAGTTGTTTATGCTTGCTATACTAATTTTCTTTCTTCTGATTTTATATATTTAAATATATTTTTAATTTCTGGCGTCTCCCAGTAATTTTATCCTATTTTTCTGAAAAATGGCATACTAGTATCCATTGCCATCCCCCATACCAGGTCTTGTACCCGTCCCCTGGTAACTGTGGTTAAAACAATGTAAGAGTAATCATCAGTGGGGCTAAAAGTGTTTTCACATCTTGTAGGACATCATGCTTAATGATTTCAAGCAAATCTCATCAATAACTAATTAAAAAATACAATCTAACACCCCTGGAAAAGGATTACAATATTGAAGACAGTAAAATACTCTATCGAGGTAAAGAGTCAAAATAGTTATATCAAAAAGCCAGAGCTAATGATATTAAATTTTAATATCAAGCAAAGAGCGGGAGGGCTTAAAAACATTTCTCACATTTCATTACACCTTAGTATATACAGTCCATCATAAGACCAAAGCCACAACTTTAAGTGGATAAATTTGCTCATGTTTGGACATTACCAATATACATGGTAATGTCACATTTTTACGTGTACGGATCAACTTGCAATCGTTTGTTAGGGGTTTTTCCTCTATTGCATTCCAAATGGAAATGTTTTCCAGCTCAACAGAAACCTGCCACTTGCTTTGATGGCTTTCTCCACTTTACAGTGGGGACCGTATATACAATACAATAATTTGCTCCATTCTTTTCCTTGCAAGATACAAACAATACGGAATACACCCATAATCGATTAATGTAAAATTACTCGTATTAAATTAAATTTAATGAATTTATCATTCCCATACCGGAGCTGACTGATGAATGATAACAATATACACAACATGTATATAATTGAATAGTTTGGCGTGTTTCCTCTTGAGATTTTGAATAAACATATATTTAAACTTCGCCTCATTTTGATGTTCAAAGAAAATTTAAGCCTTCAAAAACTATGCGCCATTTAATTGTTGTAAATTTTTAATATGTAAGAAAACTATGGAAGGTAGATATCATCAATAATCACCCCAGTGAGATTTGATGTTAAATATAAGTTTATTTAATAAGCAGATAAAAACAATTAAGACAGCTTTTTATGCCTTTCCTCAATAAATGAATGTAACATAATGTACCATCAACTTACAAACATGCTATTCTTCCTACTTTGCCAATAATATTTAGCTCAGAACTGACTTTTATCTAGAGACAATAGACTAGATATATCAACATAACATTTCAAACTAATTGTGCCCAGCACTTATGAGTGTTCCAACAAGATGCCCACTTATTCACCCATTGCCAAATACTTATCATTTGCCCTCCTCCTCCATCTCCACCAATTCCTCCGCCTCCCCATTCACTAACCTCTATGCCTATGCCAAAGCTACATCCAGCATTCCTTTACCATGAGCTCTACCAGATCCTGCCCGACCAATCCCTGCAACTTTTATAAGCAAAGGGAAAATTATAAAACAATTGTTTTACTTTCAGTGAAGAGAATAAGATTTGCTTCACGGTCATCTTTTATACACAAATTAATTTTGAAATAAAAATATACAATTGATTAGCTGACTCAGCGGACAGGTTTATTATGGAGCTTTATGATTGAAGAACTTGCCCCTCTCTGCACTGTAGAAATAGAATAATAATAGTTGTATTTTTAATGTCAGCCAAACATTCAATTTTTAAAAATTCAGTAATGATTGAAAGCCTTGGAAAAATTCTTAATAATTACATGTTTATAAAATGTTGGCCATCAGCATTCCGCACATTCATTGATACTCACCAAAAGTCCAAGTTAATATGGGGTGTAAACTGTGACTCTTGGCATAAATTATAAGATGTTTTATGTATGCTAATATCTCAATGGGCCCTCCTTCAGATGTGTGTGATACAAGTCAACAACTATGTCATGTAGGCCCCAAGATGTGGCATGGCGATCTCTAGATTAACTGTTTGCATTTTATTTCATGAATGATAGCTGTGATCGAAAAAGTTAGTTGAATTAGTGGAACTAATCATAGTGGCCAGAAAATTGAATTCCGCAAGTGAGGAGGTGTATTTGCCATGTACAGAAGTTCATGTAGGTTTGTGTTTATAAAGGTTAATATTTGATGGATTGGAATGTTGCATGTTGGCAGTATTTTATGCTATCTTGCCAAGACGATTTTTCAAACCATGATAGATGCAAAGCAGAGTCATAATACTGATTGGCCATATGCTCCTGAGTTTGGCCCTAACCTTTTGGAAAAGAAGCCACATGTTGTTACTGAGTGTTTTGCAAAGTACCATGTCTACTTACCCTTTTTATTCTAAACTGCATGACTGTGTTTTATAGAATAGGAAAATACATTTATATTGATGATAGGCATTCTATTGCAACTTATGGCATTAGAATCATTTTTTTAATTTGCCGAGTATTTCCTGATATCAACCGGGAATTTTCTGGGTACAAGTCATTCTTATACTCTTTGGCCCTGCCAAGGCATTGGTAAGTCCGAGTTTGTGAATTTGATGCAAAGAACCCCACTGAGTAGATTTTCATGGAGTTAGAATTATCTTTTTCTATTAAGTCCTGAATTATTTCTTTAATTTCCTGAATATTTCCTGATATTAACTGGAAATATTTCCTGATATTAATTTGTGTTTCCATAAAAGTTACATAGATTAACATTATTGCCCAGGTATCTTATTTTCCTTGGGAGTTTAATAATCCTACCACTACAACAGGGATTTCATGAAAATGCAAAATGTTGCACAAAGCAAGCTTGAGTCTGTCTTGTAGGTCCTGATTAATGCCTTGTTTCTACTTACACCTTCTTAGCTCATGATAATCATCCCTTGATACGGACTAGTTTCCAGGAGCTCTTTAATCATAGTGGTTCTTAGGACTGGCAGTGACTGTTTTGTCTAAGAACCAATGCTTGTTGCCCATCGATAATTAATGAGCCTTTTATGTTTTTTCAAAAGGCCAAGTGCCTTAAGACATCAGGTGATCTGCCCATGACTTATTGGTTCTATTGATGTATCATTCAAGTACTAACGAAGTAATCCTCAAAGATTGTTTTTATAGAATGATATGATTATGTCCTCTCAAAAGGTTTTTTCAAAATAGCCGGTCTTCTCAATGCTCCATCAGTATTCAAAATTTTAGTCATATCTTTGAGTGATTGTAGAAATATCAAGCACCCAATGTTAGCTCTTTTTCCACCCAATACATCAGCTTTGCCAGTAGAAGCCAGGGCCAAAAGTTATTTAACCGTGGAATTCAATTTTGCTCTTGCTATCCTGGTATCACTAGCTTTTTTTGTCTGGTAAATACCCATTGCTACAATATGGCAAATACTATCATTTAGCCTTAGCCCAAAGGAGTACTAGCAACTGCCATACCGCAGAGATCACCTATGCATTTGTCGAATTACAACATCAAACCTGACATTGGAGTCTGTCAACAATAGAACTTGGTACCTGCCCTCAGATACCAGATAATCTTACCTTCTCTCAAAAAAAGACATAAATTATTATAATAGAAGATACATAATTGATGAAGGCTTGGTGAACTATGGAGTTTTGTCTGGACTATTGTGAACTAAATCCCCACAGCATCCCATAGATATTCCTTAAATGGCATTTGTTACACCTACTGAAATATAGGTAAAAGGATTAATTTTCTTAGAATTCGATCTACTGCGAACCATGCCTAGCAAGTGATATGTGATCTAGGGTTGAATTCCTACACGCACTTCATTTTTATGATGTCAGTGGGTCATCCCAAAGTGATAAATTGAGTGTTGTATTAGGTCCTTCTACATAAAATTCCTTTGCTTGTGTTGATCGCTAACTGACGATCACGTTTTGAAGAGGTATGGAACCTAGCGGGTTGTGTTTTGCAAGCCATTCTGCCATTTATCTCACAAGATTCTGATAAACGTTTAAGACGTATGCATAACTAGGCATAGTCTATAATAACAATCAACATCAAGTGGGTGTAGACCAAAAAAATGCTGTGTTTAACTATTTTTTTTCCGCTGCATTGAAAATGGACTCTTTGTTTGGGGTGTGCAGGTGGACTGTGATTAATATTGACCAGGAATCTCAGTGATTCTATCACAATTTCTGGTCATTATGTGCATAGGCAATGCCTCCATTATAATTTGGGGATTGTCTGTTTTAAAATCTTCTGCTAATTGATAGCTATAGCCAACCTTTTAGCAGATTTCTCTTTAAAATTAGACTTTTTTATGGGAAGTGTGAATGCTTTCCTTGAAATACACCTTGCTACACTAATAGAACGAGATTTCCATAGTCATATATCAATATGGGATATTATTGTTTGTAAATTTTATAGAACTTTGAAAAATTCAAGGGTTGAATGCTTTAGTGGAAAAACCGGAAAGAACTAAATGACTTGGGAATATGAGTTTGTTTTCAATAAGTCTAAAAAGACTATTTTTGTTCATAACAGGTACCCTTCGACTTTACTTGTGTGCTTTTAGTTTAATTTGCTAAATGTGAAGAGTTCTCATCAATGCTTCATTTTAAGTTTCTCCTAATGGTATTGAGCAATTGTTTTTTTTGCAGATGTAAATCCTACTATGCTTAATCCTTTAATGCTTATAGAAGAGAATAGGAACTCACGGAAATTTGAGCATTTTATGGATAAGGATATAATCTCCTTTGCTGAAGTTGATATAGTTACTCCTGCGCAAAAGTTGTTGGCAAGAAAACTAACTTTCGAAGTCACTCCACAAAGAAGCTTATTAGTGACTGGTGAGTAAAGGTTTGCTACGTAAACTTATGTATGATATCATCTATAAAAACTCTCTAATATTTAAATGTAATACAAGAAATTGGTTTTTCGTTTTATAGGTCCAAATGGAAGCGGCAAGAGTTCAATATTCCGAGTTCTTGGAGGTCTTTGGCCAGTAGCAAATGGAAGAATCAATAAACCAGATGAGAATAATGAAAACACTCAAAGTTCACAAGTTAGCCGAAATATATTCTATGTGCCTCAGCAGCCTTATACTGCTCTTGGCACTCTTCGGGATCAAATCATATATCCACTGACTCTTGTGGAAGCAACTTTTAAGGCATCACAAGAGTTTGGACAAGGGTGAATACATAAAAAATAGAACACATCCTATAATATTCAAAAACATGATTTGAGACAATCTAAAGCATTTTCGAATAGAAGCTAACTGTGTTACATAACTTCATGTTTGCAATGTAGGCAATGGCTGTGATGCTGCAGAGATACTTGATGCACGGTTGAGAAATATTTTAGAGGATATTAGACTTGTCTATCTACTGGAACGAGAAGGGGGTTGGGATGCGACTGTCAATTGGGAAGACATGCTATCTTTGGGGGAACAACAGAGACTTGGCATGGTACATATACAATGAAAACTTTTTTGTTTTGGAAGCTTTGACTAGCCTTTGATTTTGGAATTGCAAATGAGGATATTTCGTAATAAAATAACACTTTTTTCCTTTTATGCACTTTAAGGTTTAAAGTTTTCTTTCTGTTCCTCACACATTATTTTGTGGTTTTGGCAGGCTCGCTTATTTTTTCATAAGCCTAAATTTGGCATCCTTGATGAGTGCACCAAGTTCGTTCCTATACTTCTATTGAACATATCAGAACTCTTATAATACTAATACCATGTTATAGTTATGGAAAAATACCAGAATGTGTTTGTTGTACTTTTAAGGATACATATCTGTTATTCTGAATTTTTCTCCTCTTGGCAGTGCTACAAGTATCGATGTTGAAGAACAGCTATACAAACTTGCAGAGGGTCTTGGCATTACGGTTGTGACTATTTCACAGGTAAGCATGTATTGCATAACATATTTCATTTTGAACTTTGCTTCAGTAATGCAAATGAAGTAGCTAAAGTAGAGTTGCTCTATGCTTTTGTATTTTGCAGAGGCCTGCTCTTATACCTTTCCATTCAGTAGAGTTACGGCTGATTGATGGAGAAGGTAGTTGGGAACTTCGTTCTATCAAAAATTGATCAAGTATTACCAAAGGATGTACAAATGTTGTCAAATTCAAATTCTACAATTATTATCAGGCTCTACATCTTTGATGAGCTGGTGCTTCATAGATGCAGGATAGAGTTTTATCTCTGTAGCTTATACTCATTGATTGTAACCCTTATCAGTCTCTGGAGACTGATAATATCAAAGCATTTCCAGAGTCCACTTGATTTCTAGGGCCTTTTGAGGAAGGAGGCAATCATACATAGGCTACGACACTGGATTTTCCCAGGCAGAGGTTATTTAATCAGGAATTGATGTTATTTCCCTAATCAAAAAAATTGATTTGGAGGGTAGAGGGTAGCGGTCCTCACCTCTTTGACATTGTATTGAAGGATCCACATCAATTTGTAAAATCCAGCCACAGAGCAGTCTATAAATTATCAGGTGGGACTAGTGTCATTACTGCAGCAATTTGTTAGATGCTGTACGCATGCTGTGTTTTGTAGTAAATTCATAAAACAGCCATGAAGGTCAGAAACACTGCTAAATTTCATAAGCTACTCAGCGGTTCCAGGCAGTTTGCTGACCTGAATATCTGTATCATACTCACGTCAAGCATTTGAAGTTTTGCAAATAATAATTTTATTCATTAAAATTAACACCCCTCTTTTTATGTGTTATCTGAAATATGTGTTAGCTTTCATAACTCAGACATAGCCAGCTGCTTCAATGCGAACATTTTTTATATTTTTAAATGTAACAGATTTCTTACTCTTGGTATTCTCTGAATTATCTATTTGTTTAATTACTCGTACAAGGCCAGTTCATTTTGAATTTTACTCGAGCACATGCTTCCACGAAATAAACATTCTTTGTTACATTGGCAATCTATTAGTGGAATCTGATATGGGCAAAAATTGTTTGAAGGCGACAAATACACGGTCCCTAACATGAAGAAGACTACATTTTCTGTTGATGGAGAAGCCAATGTTCATGGTGTAAATGATTGTCACAAGTTTGACCAACTAAATCAATCGTGTGCCAAATGGGCTACAAAAGTTTCGTAGCAATTCATGACAAATTGTTGTTATCGCCAGTCCACTTAACATGTCTATCATCTATTGGCGACAAACAATTAGGGTTTCACAATATGCATATAAAACTTAGTAAACCTACTCTCACAATTCCACCCAAGTGTTCATCTAAGCGCGATCATGGAAGAAAACTCGTAAAAAAAAAAACTTCTACGTGTGTTACCTATCCAAAGCATCATCGCAACATAGAAAAGAACTTCCTCATCGCAACATAGAAAAGAACTTCCTAAGCGGACTCGAGCATCTACTCAACATTTTAAACATTTTATAATCATCATAAGCATCCCTCAAGAATGAAAAAAGAAGCATTAGATAAATCCATTTTATTCGCATAAGGAATTGCAGCGATGGATGGGAGACATGGAGATCTAAGGATCCCATTTCCAAAGAGTTGAGATCTAAGATTCAGAGCATTTACGAATCACATCAATGATTATCAAATGGTTATTATTTCAACTCCATTCACTGCTGGCAGGACATTTCATTGCACTTTTAGAGCCGACAGCATTGATGTGGAGGATTTGGTGGGAATTGTTGGGACAAGAACAAAGCATTCTCCTGGTAACGACAGTGATATGCGGCTTGTACCAGCTGAATACTGCACCATCCTACAAAGGGGTGTGATAACTTGTAGCCATGACCAAGATATATGTTATATTGGATTGCAACACCCCTTATATATGCCACATTGTCTTGTATTCTTAGATAGGACAGAAGCAGGGAAGATCGAAGAGAATAAGAGAGAATTAGGAGGAGATGAAAGATGTATTGCAACCATCTGTACAAACATTATATATGATGAGCAAAGATGGATGTGGTGAGTAAAAAATCTCGTCTGTTGTATTATTTGCGTGATGATGTTCTCTTAATATGCGTAATGGACTTAACATATAGAGGGATGAAGGTATTGTAACCATCTGTACAAACATTATATATGATGAATAAAGATGGATGTGGTGAGTAGAAAATCTGATCTGTTCTCTAATGTGCATGATGATGTTCTCTTTATATGCACAATGGACTATGTGTAAAGGAATGAATGGTTAGCAGATAATTTAAGTTTAGATCCTGATTAGTTGGCATATATTCAGTTGAGATAGTTTAATGTTAATATTTGGATCCTTTGTTGGGATAAGTTGATATTCAACTAGGTGAGTACATATTTTGAACCCTGTGCCAATGGAAATTAAAGATTGGTGGAGAACACAACCAAGAATTTTTATCAAATCTGAAGAGAACTCGGAAGGCATTTTAACCAAATGGTAAGAATTTTATAGAGACGAGACGGTTTTTGGTGGAAGTCTCCCATCTTTTGTGACCCTAGCTTCTAAGAAGATTAGATGCATTATCATAGTTTGTGATTGATGTTGAGATTAGATGACAACCATTCCTCTTCTGGTGGATCAAGATCCTATTCTTCAGCTTGTTGTTGTAACAAGACAGCTTTAGTTAGAATATGGATAGGAACGCATTAATGAATTTAGTTTTGTGTGAATGCTATAAATCTGTGTATGCCCATTGAGGCTACACACAAAAATAGAGTTGTAAGAGGAAGAGCTTGTGCTGATTGTGATTTCCAGATTTGAACAATAAGAGAATCGATACCGTTGCTCCGTGGATGTTTCCCTCTTGAGGGTTTTACCACGTAAATCTGTGTTTATGGTTTGTGTCTTTTTTGGCTATTTTAATTTTGTTTACTCGCTTTATATTTTGCTGTGCTTAATCTTTTCGTGGCTATATAAGTTTCCAATAAGTGGTATCAGAGCAAGGTTGGAGGGAGGCCACGAGGGGCGAGTTTGAAGGGCGAATTCATTCGCTGCGTTGAAGCGTGATGGCAAAGACACAAAGTGCTAAATTCGAGATCGAGAAATTTGACGGTAGCAATAACTTCGAGTTATGGAAGGTCAAGATGCGGGATATACTGTGTGTGCAGGGAGTTGTGAAGGTGCTCGCAGGAAAGGCAAAGAAATCCGCGAGTATGGAAGATGATGACTGGGACGAGATGGAAACTCGTGCTCTCAGTGCTATTCGCCTATGCTTGGCTGACGATGTATTATTCAACATCGTGTCTGAAACAACATCAGCAGGACTCTAGACAAAACTGGAAAGCTTGTATATGACTAAATCCTTGACGAATAGAATCCTCCTGAAGCGTCAACTGTATACCTTGCGTATGAAGGAAGGTATGACAATTTCGGAACATTTAAATACTTTTAATACTCTTATTTGTAAATTGGACAGCACGGGTGACAAAATTTCGAATGAAGATAAGACGGTAACATTATTAAGTTCTTTGCCTGAATCTTGGGATCATTTCGTAACCTCTATTAGTTTTAGTTCTAAAGAGGTCATTAGCTTTGATGTTGTTGTTGGAGCTATGATATCTGAGGAAACTCGAAAGAGATCTTCTCTTGAAAGTTCGACAACAAAAGTTATGATGGCCAGAGGCAGAACTACTGAGAGGGGACAACATTCGAAGGGCCCAGCTAGATCCAAGTCGAAGGGCAAAAAGAGCAAGTTGAAGTGTTGGTTCTGTAACAAATCAGGACACCTCAAGAAAGATTGCTGGAAACGTAAAGAGGCATCTAAGGAGGAGGACTCTACAAAGGAGGCTAACATAGCTGAGAAGGACTCAGGTATGGTTGATGAGGTATTATCTACGTCTATTGTCTCGCAGTACCATTATGACTTGTTAATTGATTCTGGGGCATCCCATCACATGTGTCTGCATAGGAATTGGTATTCTACATATCGATCTATTGATGACGGGGTAGTTTACATGGGTAATGATGTTACATGTAAAAATGTTGGGATAGGGAGTATCAGAATTAAAATGTATGATGGAATTGTTAGAACACTGACAAATGTGAGACATGTGCCTGACTTGAGAAAGAATCTGATATCTTTGGGAGTTCTGGATTCTAGTGGACATAAGGGTTCAGTTCAAGGTGGAGTTTTGAAGATATCAAAAGGTATCTTGATAGTCATGAAAGCTAACAGAGTCGGGAACCTGTATAAACTTGAAGGAAGGACAGAAATTGATCAAGCAGGAGTCGCATCAAAGGTGAATCCACTCGCTTATGGCATCAACGACTGGGTCATATCAGCGAGACAGGAATTAAGGTACTTGCTGATCGTAAACTTCTTCCTAGTTTAAAAACTGTAGATTTAAAGTTCTGTGAGCATTGTGTTTATGGGAAACAAGCTAGACAGAAGTTTAAACTTGGAAAACATACAAGTAAAGGTATCCTAGACTATATTCATTCAGACCTATGGGGTCCAGCTCCGAAACTCTCATATGGAGGATCATCATATTTTGTTAGTTTTATAGATGATTACTCGAGGAAAGTTTGGATCTATTTGTTAAAGAGGAAAGCTGATGTATTTAACACTTTTAAACAGTTTAGAGCTTTGGTTGAAAAGAGCACAGGTAAATCCATTAAATGTCTTAGAACAAATAATGGAGGGGAATTTACTTCTAAGGAGTTTGAAAATTATTGCAAGAATGAAGGGATCGACAGGCATAAAACCACCGTGTACACTCCACAGCAGAATGGCATTGCTGAACGCATGAACATGACTCTTCTCGAGCGAGAAAGGAGCATGCTCAGTAATGCAAAGTTTGCAGCAGGAATTGTGGGGAGAAGCTTTGCTTACAGCTTGTTACCTAGTTAATCGATCACCATCGACAGCAATTGACTGCAAGATTCCACAAGAGGTGATGGACAGGTCAACTATGTAATTATTCTAGTCTTAGAGTTTTTGGTTGTGATGCCTATGCACTTATTCCGAAGAGTCAGCGTTCCAAGTTAGATCCTAAGTCACAGAAATTAGTCTTTGTTGGATATGGTGATGGTGTGAAGGGGTATAGATTATGGAATCCTACTGCCCATAAGATCATCATAAACAGAGATGTTATATTTGATGAAATTTCCCTCATGAAATCGGATGGAAACAATGTTATGAAACAGTTTGATGTACCACAGTCACAACAAATTCAATTTGATATACATTCATCCACGGGTAAAAATCATGAAGATGTCCGTGAGCAGGATATTCATGAGGAAATCACTCAGGAGGATGAGCAGATTGAAACACCTCAGGAAATTGAGGAAATACCACAACAAGCTCTACGAAGGTCTACACGGATCAGATCAGTTCCAAGCAGGTATGATGATTTTGTCACTTCTGTTGCTTTAATTTCTAATGAAGGAGAACCAAGTTGTTACAAAGAAGCAATAGAGTTTTCAGATAGTGACAAATGGAAACATGCCATGAAAGAGGAAATTGATGCTTTGATTAAAAACAAAACATGGGATCTGGTGGAACTTCCTAAGAATAGGAAATCGGTTGGTTGTAAGTGGGTATACAAGTTGAAGAAAGGTGCTGATGATGTTATTTCAAAGTACAAGGCGAGGCTGGTCACAAAAGGGTTTTCTCAAGAAGCAGGCATTGACTTTCATGAGATTTTTTCACCAGTCGTAAAAATTGTTTCTATTCGTATGGTGTTAGCACTAGTTGCATTGCATAATCTTGAATTAGAGCAGCTAGATGTTAAAACTGCATTTCTACATGGAGATTTAGATGAGGAAATTTACATGGATCAACCGGAAGGGTTCGTTCAAAATCGCAACAAGAGGTTTGTTTGCAAACTCAAGAACTCATTGTATGGCTTGAAGCAGTCTTCAAGACAATGGTACAAGAAGCATGATTCCTTCATGGTGAGCTATAATTTTACCAGGAGTGAATATGATCATTGCGTTTACTTTAAAAGGTTAGATAATGGCATGTTCATTATATTGGTATTGTATGTTGATGATATGCTTGTTGCAAGCAAGAGCATGGTTGATATCAGCAGGTTAAAGGCTCAGTTGGCTAGGACATTCGATATGAAGGATCTAGGAGCAGCAAGACAGATCTTGGGCATGGAGATACATAGAGACAAGACGAAAGGCAAGCTGTGGTTATCACAAGAAAAGTATGTGGAGAAAATACTTCAGAGATTCGATATGGATAAAGTGAAACCAGTGAATATCCCTTTAGCTTCGCATTTTAAACTTTCTTCAGGTTTGTGTCTTAGTAATGATGAAGAAAAGGAGTATATGTCTCGTGTACCGTATGCTAATGCAGTAGGAAGTTTGATGTATGCGATGGTTAGTACTAGACCAGATATTTCACATGCAGTTGGTGTTGTCAGTAGATACATGGCAAAGCCAGGTAAAGAACATTGGGAAGCAGTGAAATGGGTGCTTCGATATCTTAGAGGCACAAGCAGTTACTGTATCACTTTTGATGGTTGCAGTGATAACGTTTGCGGTTATGTTGATTCTGATTTTGCAGGTGATTTGGACAAAAGAAGATCTACTTCAGGTTATGTCTTTACTCTTGCATGTGGTCCTATTAGTTAGATGTCAAAGCTTCAAAGCATTGTTGCTTTATCCACTACTGAGGCAGAGTATGTATCTGCTTCACATGCTTGCAAAGAGGCAGTATGGTTAAAAGGTTTATTGGGTGAGTTAGGACAGTTTCAGAAAAGTGTAAAAAAATTTTGTGATAGTCAAAGTGCAATTTATTTGGCTAAGAATCCAGCTTACCATAGTAAGTCGAAACATATTCCAGTTAAATACCATTATGTAAGACATGTTGTTGATGAAGGACAAGTGATTCTTGATAAGGTCCACACTCAAAAGAATTGTGCAGACATGTTCACGAAACCGGTTATATTAGAGAAGTTGCGGTGGTGCTTGGCTTCTCTTGGCTTGCAAAAAAGGTGATGAGCAATGAGCAAGGTATCAGGTTAATTGTTGTCAAGGTGGAGATTGTTGAGATTAGATGACAACTATTCCTCTTCTGGTGGTTCAAGATCCTATTCTTCAGCTTGTTGTTGTAACAAGACATCTTTAGTTAGAATATGGATAGGAACGCATTAATGAATTCAGTTTTGTGTGAATGCTATAAATCCGTGTATGCCCATTGAGGCTACACACAAAAATAGAGTTGTAAGAGGAAGAGTTGTGCTGATTGTAATTTCCAGATTTGAACAATAAGAGAATCAATACCGTTGCTCCGTGGATGTTTCCCTCTTGAGGGTTTTACCACGTAAATCTGTGTTTATGGTTTGTGTCTTTTTTGGCTATTTAATTTCGTTTACTCGCTTTATATTTTGTTGTGCTTAATCTTTTCGTGGCTATATAAGTTTCTAATAATTGAGAACATTGTTCTCTGAAAACAAAAAAGATTGAAGTGCTAGAAGAAATAAACAATCAGTAGATGAAAGCTATTGTCTATTCTTTAATTGTCTGGTGGACCTTCAAAGGTGGGGAAACTTCGATCCTCAGAACACAATAGTTTGTTTCAAGGTATCATGGAGTGGTTTCTAAAGGTCTCGCTAGTGATTCATATGCTACTTGTGCAGAGGGGCATATCCCTTGATTGTAGAAGTTTTTCTAGGTGCCTAGGCACATAGAAGATGGTGCGAGGAACATGAGAAATTGATGGTAAAGAGGTTTTAGTTATAGAAAATAGTAGGGGGTAAATAGAGTAGGGGATGAGAAAGAGTAGGGGAATGGGAAAAAAAAACCTAGTACAACGAGAAAAAGGAGGAATAAAAACTGGGCTAGATGTTGGAACAAGGAAACATATAATTAGGAAGAAAAAGGAAGAAGTGGCATAGTGTCAAATGAATATAAAATATATATAAACGTGAAATAATCCAAAAAGAAAATACACTATACAAAAAAAAAGAAAATAAATAATGCCAAATATTTTAAAAACTAAATATACTATATACAAAAAGAGCTAAATATTTCTACAATAAAAAGACCAATTCAAGCTCTTAAATAGATTATCCCAAGAATATAAGTAAAACAATAGGCACATATATTTTTTACTCTTAAACTTCAATTCAATATAATTGTCTATTAATAACCAGCATATATGGCTTCTCTTTATCCACTATATACTCTTCTACACTCTCTTCTCATAGATCTTATATCTCATTACATGGATCTTGTCTTCCACCACTAGGGGAAAGGACCCTATAGTTGTGCATGCACCAAAACATGTACATCTCTTTTCACCATAGGTTGTTGACAAAAGTATCAATAGTTGTTCACTTTTTGGTTAATGACATTTTTTAAGAGTCAATGAAAATGTGACACATAGGGTGCTCAGTCATTGGTCCCTCTTTCAAATGTTTTATATTAATTTTCTTCATATTAAATCAATTCAAAACCTACTTTTCCCTGCAAATTAACACGTGAAATGAAAATGTTGATATGGCATGATCATACGCTACACGATGATATAATTTTTTTGTGCTACCGAGATTCCTATATATATGTGTGTGTGTGTGTGTGTGTGTGTGTGTGTGTGTGTGTGTGTGTGTGTGTGTGTGTGTGTGTGTGTGTGTGTGTGTGTGTGTGTATCCCTAAAGTTAGGTGCACGGTTATAGGGTCCTCTCCCCTAGTTTGCAATCTTGTATAGCTTTCCAAACGCAATGGTTGGAACCTTTCACTCCTCAATGAATTTTGGTAACTACTTGTAACTACTAATTTATCTTGTTATTACAACTTACAATTGTTAAAAAAAAAGAATATAGTATATATATGCTTATTTTCTTTTATAAACTACAATATATAAATATTTTTACTAGGTCACTACACTACCTAATACATTACAACATCATTTTTAATGCCTCCGTACACGATGATATGAAGGGAACACCCATTCTTCATCCAAATGCGAGAAATATGTTGTGAAGCTCCATATGAAGCCACACGTCTTAGAGTGGTGCTTGATGGGTGTCGTCATTCCCTTCATTTAATCAACTTCTTGTTGATGTCATATCAAACCAGGGGTGTGTCTAAAGCTATATGCAACAAGAGTACTTTAATTGATCTAATAGTTGACTGTAACTACTTTTACGCCGAAGGCGTTCCCCCTATGGGAAAGGCACTTCTGGACATTTCTACAACTGGGTTAAATTTGACGTTTTTACGGCTGTTTGGACGTTTTTTCAAAATTTCGACCGTTTGGACGTTTTTTCAAAAAAAATTGGCCCTTCTGATCTGGTTTATGTCAAGTGCCATATGGGCCCTGTGCTGACTGGTGACATTACCATCCATGTTATCTGGTATGGCGACTGGAACCCCAACAACAAGCGAATAATAAAGGATTTCTTGCTTTCCATCTCGGAAACCAGGTCTCCTTCTCCCTCTGTGAGCGAGTGGTGGAAGACGGTTCGGATGTACACTGACCAAACGAGAAAAAATATAAGCAAAAATGTGGTTTTGGGCTCCGAGTTCATTGATGATTACTCCCACGGGAAGTTGCTCACTCGTCTGACGGTCCAGTCTGTGATAAAAAATGTCGTCAGTGTAGGTTCGAATCCCCCGTCTGTAGATCACAAGAATGGGGTCTATCTCCTGCTGACGTCAGAGGACGTGGGCGTGCAGGACTTCTGTCGGCGGTCTGTGGGTTTCATTATTTCACTTTCCCCTCCATCGTTGGCTCCACGCTGCCCTACGCGTGGGTGGGCAACTCGAGGGAAACAGTGCGCTGACGTGTGTGCCTTCCTATTGGCTGTGCCATTCTGCGGGTAATGTCATTATGATATTAAGTACACTGATGGTGGTTCTTCTACGAGGATTCCTTGTTAGAGACAATGTTCCATTGTTTCTCACCAATGGAAGTCGCACCTGGGATAATTCTACGTTTGGTTAAAGTTTTTTTCTATTTTAATTGAGGAAGTTGATAACAACGGTTTTAAAACGGTCCATTTCAATCTCGGCATTGCCATAGATTTGACGTATTTGTTATCATAGAATGTAGCATCTCAATAAAGAAGAAGAAAATTTGCCTATTCTTTGTGATAGTTCGAAACAAAAAATGCAATTTGAGATGATCTAACCTCTCTTGGCCTATTATGTAGGTGTAGGAAAATGAAAGTTATGGAAAAGAATTGAAGGGATGAATGATTTTTATTATTTTGTGACAGGTGTGGATATGACCAGGATGGATCTTTGGCAAAGTCCCCTACAACTATAGATGGTGTTTTGGGTCTCAGTAGTAGTACAACGAGTCTCCCATCTCAATGGGCAAAGAAAGGTCTTATCAAGAATGTCATAGGCCTTTACATTGCTATCCATTCATGTATGCAGGTCTTGATATTTGTCCCTTGTTTTTAGCCATCAATTTTCCATCTAATGCACTCCACTTGATATCTAATCTAAAAGAAAAGCTCTAATTTGCAGCCTCTTTTTTTTTAATATGCCTACAACACATGACTTTGACAAGATCTAACTTCTGGCTACTCTATAGCTAAAATAATAGTTTTAGGCATTGCTTGAATATTCTTGACACAGAACAACAAATATTAACATCAAGCTTGCCTCTCTCCAAATACGAAAAGAAACGTGGTCAAGGATTACATGATAACCATAAAGAGGCCCAATTATTTTGATCCATAGTTACCAAATTTGGAAACTTGCATTAGTTTGATTCAGTATGTTTGAAAAACTTGGATCTGACAGGATTTGATATCTATATTTTTATAAGTAGATCTCAAAAGAATACTCAGAAATCCAATGCCCACATATAGCTGCTCTTCATATTTATAATTCATCTCATGTGTTTTTTTGTTTCAACTAACATTATATTTTTACAAATCGATAATTCCTTCAATAGCCACATCAACTCACCAATACACTGCATTTATTCATTACCAAGCCTTTCTCTAGACATCAAGGCCTCTTGCATTATTGACATTTAAGGTCTGGATAATTCATGTCAATTGTTTTTTTTGTTTCAAATGCCCTGACTTCTTGCATACACTAAACAAAACATTCAACATATTTGCTAACAAATTTGTTTTTTGTAGAAGTCTATAACTTCTAAAACAACCACATCGCCGACGGAAATTGCTGACCTGTGCGTCAGCGTGTATGGCACCGGCGGTGGAGGGGGCTACGTGGGGCAGGTGCTGAATGACGTGGCGGGGGCATCCTACAATTTGAACGACATAAGACATGGAAATTTTTGGTGCAGTGGATTTGGAATCCCACGTTAAATGCTTGCTATGGTCCCAATGCCATTGACAACTAGGATTGGTTTACTAAATTAAATTAGGTTTGGAAATGAGCATTCATAAAGTTACATTTATTTTTACTAATTTAGCTAGGTATAAACTGTAAATGATGGGTAAACTATTGAATACAAATGAGTTAAAATGATTTTCTTAATACTCATGGATATATCTAAATAATTGCAAAATTTTGAAATCACCGGCTCTCCTGCCTTTATTTATAATATCACCATCAATTTTTAATTAATTTATATATTAAGTATATCAATATTTTTAACTTGTATATTACAAACGGTAAAATAAATTAGGGTTTGCTAGAAGGGTATTATTAATTCAGTTTTTTTGTAAATAATAAATGACTAATTTATTATAATTTTACATGCACCATATATACCACTTCATTGATGTATCATGTATGTCCTTATATTTGTCATAAACACTTATTTTCCCCAAATTTAGGAGTGCATGTCAATTAGTTTCATAATTGATCAAATTGATGTCCAATATGTTGATCGAAGTGACATCCAACAAATTTTAAGTTAATTATGGTTTATAACTGTGACACCTTATAAAGTAAGGTTATTGAGTTTATATATGTTTGTGATGCATGCAATCATTATGTCAGTTTCTAAATGTGTTTCAGTAATTTTTTGAGGATGTTATAGGCAACCTTGATATGTGTAAGGATGTATGGATGATCTTGATATGTAAGAATTGTACGAGAATCCTGGTTATAGATGACGATGGGCATGAGGTAGATGTGAGGGTTGTATGGAGATATAGGGATGTTATTTCAAGACTTAAACATCGTTATAATGGTTCAATAATGTCAAATATGGACCATTCACCCATACGTAGACAAATAATATGAAATAAATGTTAAGGTCATTTTTGAGTGTCTATATTTTACCCCACTTTGATGTGTGTGCTTAACCATCCAAAGTACGTGGTGTGGACATACACTTCAAATTAGAACATCTAGAAAGGGATCCAAATGTTGCTCCAAATCTAAGTTCTCAAATACTGGGATGTTGTATTATGGATACTACAAAACCATACTTACCTTTCCCATGCAATCATGGGTGAGTGGGAAACACAATGTTAGAAGCAAAGTCAATTGTTAGTTAGTTCTTTGTCTTCAGAATGCAATGGAATTCCTTTGGGTTTTTCATACCATTGAAGTAAATAGAAGGTTGAGTGGAGTTGAACCCCATTTTTCATTAGGCAACCAACCCCCACATCCGAACATGAATTTACATAACTGGGTATGATAGGTCACATCTCCCTTTGTCTCATTATGTAATGGAATTCCCACTACAACATTTGGCCCAATTTGTGACATTCATATTGACATGCATTCGTACAACAATGTTATCCCTTTTAAACTAAATTTGACACACACACATATCACATATCATGAATACCACATAAAATTTTGATTTATTGCTTGCATATTTTTTTTAAAGATGTATGACATCAAAATTTCAATGTATATATGACAACATAATTACAAAAAAGGAAAGGGGTCTCTTACTTTTGTAGGAAAATAAAAACAATAGAAGAAATGGACATCTGCAACGAGAATTTGGCAGAGGAAAACATTAGAGGAGGGAGTGGATATGATGAGTAGGGAGTCAATTTGACAAAGGACGAACCCATCCGAGAGATACCATCATTCATGCCATTTATAAAAACAATAGAAGAAATTTGTGTTTGCAAGGAGCATTTGCCAGAGTAAAATGGCAAAGGGGGGAGTTAGTGTTCCAGATACTGAGGGCATGCATTGACAACTATCACCATGCCATCATAGGAAAGGGCACAAACTCTCACTTTATAAATTAAATGTTTTTCATTTACATTTAGATTTACTTGGACGAAGCTTCTCTATGAGAAAGGCTCTCATTTTTTGTTCACATTGTAGTTAAAAATCTTATGTGTGTATGTGTCATTTATATTTTTGAAAATAAAGTTAAAATTTGATAACTAGCGATGTGAGGGGTTAGATAAGAGATGTTCAAAGCATACATAAAATGAAAATATTCTACATTTCTTTGACTCGAATCATGTGTTTTTTCTTACATTTCATTGCGACACAGAAACATGCCCAAACATGCTAGGATTCACAGAGCATCACAACATTTAAGGCAATGGAGACAGGCATAATTGTTTTTGCTTCAGTTGGCAACAATGGACCCATCCCATCCTCTATTAAAACTCTACACCCTAGATGCCTATGGTTGGTGCCAACAATATGGACAAACAATTCCCGGTTGTTGTCATACTTGGCAACCTTGAGACCTACACAAGTGTCTCATTTGATAAGGTTGTAGTTGTTGGAAAAGTAATTAGATCTTATATTGTAGCTATCTTCTCTGCAAGGGGACATAAATGTTGTGTCCTTAGAGCATTGATAGATCGACATGTTTACTTGAAAAGTTTCATATTATCATCATTGTAATCAATCCAATTCCATTCCTCTCGACCAGTCTTTGCCACATCAGTACGATTCAACACATGCAACATGTTTTCCTGGTGATTTTGGGTTCAAAGAAGATTATCAAAATACCGGTTGATCCATACAAACACAAGAGAATAACATTAGTAAGATGACTATTGCTAGCAACGCCACAGTTTGTGAAACTTTATTGAGAAATTTCATTTTGGGAAGCATAAATAACAATCACGTGTTTTTCCTTGCATTTCGCTGTGATACGGAAACATGCCCAAACATGGTAAGATTCGCAGGGGCATCACAACATTTAAGGCAATTGAGGGGGGTGTAATTATTTTTGCTTCAGTTGGCAACAATGGACCTACTCCATCCTCTTTTGAAAACACAATACCCTAGATGCCTTTGGTTGGTGCTAACGATATGGACAAACAACTCCTGGTTG
Source organism: Taxus chinensis (assembly GCA_019776745.2). Classification (NCBI taxonomy): domain Eukaryota; kingdom Viridiplantae; phylum Streptophyta; class Pinopsida; order Cupressales; family Taxaceae; genus Taxus; species Taxus chinensis. The sequence goes on along the minus strand of CM034153.1, from coordinate 656,107,065 downwards.
TTGTCATACTTGGCAAGCTCGAGACTTACACAAGTGTCTCATTTGATAAGGCTGGAGTTGTTGGAAAAGAAATTAGATCTTAAATTATAGCTATCTTATGTGCAATGTGAACGCCGAATGGTATATGTTATTTGATTTAGAGGGATAATTATTGATTTTGTTGATGTTGATAAGGGGTGTGATTGATTTTGTAAGTGTAGGAATATAGATGAAGCATTACAAATCTGTGCAACATAAGTGGAAGCAAGGTTTGATTTATGATCAGGTTGTAACAAATACCGTTCGGCGTTCACATTGCATTGTACACATGCCATTGCTAGTTATATTTTTTGGGGGATCTCTTTAATGTCTTAAGGAATTCTTGGTAAAACCTTATTCAAATCAAACTATGAAAACTTGTTGAAAGTAAAACACACTGAAAGTTTGCTGAAAGGAAACACACCGTGCAGAATGGAAACACACTTGCTGTTGGAAAATAAAAACACTTGCTTTTGAAAGTAAACACTCTTGCTTTTGGAAATAAACACACTCAAATTAAAATGCTTGAAAACAATTGCAAGAAATATAAATATTTATCTAAACACTTGCAGGAACAAGTATACAATAGAGTTTAACTAAAAGAACTAAAGCAATATAGAATTAGCAGATCTAAGCTATTTGCTAAAGAAATATAAATATCAAATAAACGAATATCCTAGTCCTTAGGGGAGTGGGCCCTTGCTCCTCCTTGAATCAGGATTTTAACAACTCAGAATTCTCTCAAATCAGAATGGCTATTTTATTGATGAAAAGATTCAGTATTACAAAACGTACTGGATCTGGATACTTAATCTATTTATTTTCTCTGTTCTATATCTATCTTATTCTATATCTCTAATAATTAATTTCTATCTAATGCAGGCCTGCTTTTATATACATTTTACAATCACAGTTGTCTTAATGATTATGATGAAATCAAATCATGCCCAGAATAGATGCCGAGTCAGATGGCAGTTGATAAGATAGCTGTAGGATAACTCTTCCTGGATCTGCGTTCAGAAATCTTCTCGTCCTTCATGATTGTAGATGCAAAATATCCGGATGTGGTTTAAAATAGAAAACTCCCATCGGTTCCGGAACTTTGGAGAAGTTCTAGAACCATAGGAAATTGTTAAGAACCAAAACCTGTGAGAGTTCCGGAGCTTTCCCCAGGAATTCCGGAACTAAGTCCGAAAATTTCGGAACTAAATACTGGAGTTCCAAAACTAAGTCCAAAATTTCCGGAACTAAATGATGACTGTGTGATGGAGTTTCGAAACTAGCTTGGAAGTTCTGGAACTAAGCTGTGTAGGAACAAATGCTATCAAAAACATACTAAACGCCACCTGCTTCATTTCCTCGACTGATTAGACCTGCTTTATTACAAAAGTGAATTTAAACACACACTATGTTAGGAATTTCAGAGCTTTTAACATTAGGATCACAATTAATCAAAAGACAGATAGTTGCATCCTAACTCATATCAGATCAACTAAAAGTCACACAATGCAATCAAACTTAATCAAAAGGAGAGTATGATGAGATCATATATTATACATTAATCAGACATATTATGGCCTCATCATTTCCCCCAAACTTACTTGTTTGTAAGTCCCTTTACAAACTCATTCTTCAAAAGTGGGATCATATGTTCTGCATTCCATTTGATTGCTCAGATCAAATTGCTGAAACTGAATTTTCCAATGCTTAAGCTCAGATGTACTGTACCCAGATCCTCTTTCTATTTTCCTCTCCCACTTTTCAAATTCAACAGGGTCTTAAGGTTCTCTGTTCTGCCAATGAGACATGGGGGTGAGAAGTAGAGGTGGCCTTGTTCGCATTCCCATCCATATTTGGCCGTATGTTTCATTGACTTGGGGAATTATTGTGCATAATGCTTTGGTCCTCTCTAAACTCCATATCATATTTGTAGGGGAAATTACTTCCCTTCTTTTCAAAGCAACAGTAAGGAGTTCCCACCTTTTTGAGCATCTTTCATAAATATCTTCAAATTTTTCCTCCTCATAGGAGGTGAAGGCATCAATACTCTTTTGCAGAATGGCAGGGTAATGTGTCTTGAATCTCCTATCAAAGGCATGAGTTCTAAAATGTGTGAGGAAGGCAAAAGGTTTACCATAATGAGCTCTCATGCAGAGGCCTGTTGAGCTGGCTTTCAATAAAAATTCAGATTCTCTTTCCTTCCATGTAATTTGGTTCTGCAAAAGAGAGACAAATGCATTGAGTTGGCTCTCCCCTACATATAAGTTAATCATAAATCCTGTGTTTTTCTCTAGCATATAATTGCAAAGATAAAATTCACACATGAGATTTTTCTGCTCAGGTCTGGATAGAGAGTGAGCTGCCATGAATTCAGATTCATCTTGTAGTTCATGTGGAAGCCCACATTAAATTCTTGACAGCTGTCAGCGAATGAACTACTCTTCCAAAAACACACTATATGCAGGAGAAGGTCTCTTGCAGGAAAACAATTTCTCACTCATAATACAGACCATATGAATTTTTGCAAGACATTTATATTTATTTCCTTCCTCCTTATAAATTTTTTCTTCCCATTCCTTTCTTGCCTTCATCTCTTCCTCCATCTTGGTCTTTAATTCCTCATTTGATGTTTTGGCTTCTCTGAGCTCTCTGCAAATATCATCCCATTGTTGTTTCAATGGAAAATAGGTCAACTCGGTCTGTGTAGAGGTTGTGGACACAACACTCTGTTTTCTGGAAGTCTAGAACTCTCCCTCTTTTTCTATGAGTTGCTTCTTGGTTGTTGATAATTCCTCAGTTCTGGCTGCAAGTTGAGTTGTTAGCTCATCAATGAGCGTTTCCCTTTGTTCCAATTTAAGTTTGAGGAAGTCCAATTCCTCATCTTTTTCTTTGATAATGAGCTCTGCTCTAGATAAGAACAGATCCTGTTTAACTTGTTGTCTTTCCTCTTCCTCTGAAATTATTTGAGGAGTTTGGCATTCTTCCTCTATTAAAGGAAATTTTCCTTTTCTTATCCTAGATGTCAACTCTTCTTCTTCATGTGACACTGCTGAAGGTTCAGCCAACTCCTGAAAATCTTGATCATCAAATCTCTCTTCTCCTCTGTCCATTTCAACATGACTTGGCCCAGGTGGAGTCATGGCCATGCTGCCCAAAATGTCAGCAGCTTCCTCTTCCATCCTTTCCTGCTCACTCCTTCCTTCTGGAGTTCCCCTTGACCTCTTATGACTTTTTCTTATCTGGGGAAGTTCAACATGCCCAGTAATGAATTTCCCTCTAGAACTTCTTCTTACTGTTCTTTTTGGTTCTTGTGTGGGTGAGCTATCACCATCAGAGATAGATATTGGTTCTTCTGAAGCTGATGTGGAAGAAGAAATTTCCTTCATAGGTACAGAAGGCTCTGCGTGTTTTTATCTTCCTCACCGACCTTCTTTTTCTTGGTATGTTTTCTCTTTCCATTTCCCTCTGTCCTTCTACAGGGGCATCAATTTCTAGATTAGCTGAAGGAGAGAATGGGGCTGGAATTGTCCTTCTGATAATATTAGGGTTTTTCTTGAACTTGCCAAGAAACTTGTCCCAAATTTCTTCTCCATTCTTTTTTGACAGGAAATGGTGCTGGCATATCAAATGAATTAGACCATGATGCCTAATTGTTCCAACACCCCAGGAATATCTCTGAGCCATGGTCTGAATGGAATCAAAAAGAAACACTAGGAGGTTTATTATATATTCAGGCTTGGTGGCTCCATACTTCAGATATATGAGCATTTTTAAGACTTATTTTCCCACAGACCCAAACTAACCGTCATAGGTTAAATATTTTACTATCCAAAATGCAACCCTGTCAAAGGGTTTGGGAAAATTGGCTCTTCTGACCCCTTTTATGATTTTCTTTGTATTATAGATATACTAGGGTTCAACTTCTTCTTCTTGCAGTAAGACTTCAACCAGTTCTTTCAAATTCCCCTTTGCAGGTTGTGGGACATGAACAATGGGTACTCCAGACACATTACTTACAGTATTTACAAAAAAGGAATAAAGACATTTCTTACTTTTGTTCTAGACTGTTCTAGATTTATGACAGAATTCTCTTATCAATTCGTCATTATGCCTTGAAAATTTCTTCAAGAATTCAAGCCATCTTGCATGCTCAAAGATGGATGCTACTTCTTCGTCTGCGAGCAGCTGGGAATCGTCCTCCGGTTCTAATTTCTTCTTAATCCCCATATCGGCTTGAGTTTTGTCTCTCTTGATTTTGTGTGAATTGGTTGTAGGCCTTCTTCTTAGCTATGGAACTAATGGCTTGGCTACGGAACCTTTTTTTTTAGCTGCGGAACCTTAGTTCTTAGCTACTGAACATCTAAATTCTATGTTCTTTGTTGCGGAATACAAACTCAATTCGTTGCTCCTTCCTCAAGATACTTCTACAATCTTTATCTCACTTGATGTTTGCAATAATGATTATTAATGATAACCATGCCACCACTTATTCCATCCAAATCAATATCATTATTACACACTTGTAATCATAATGTATAAATAGATGACTCATCATACCTACTTTTAAATTAAGTCACATCACACATGCAAACATTTAATCAACCCTAAATAAGTTAAAAGACATAATTACCATCCTTGATGATGTAAGCATTTTGCTATGATGACTCGTCATTCCTACAAGTGGTACAAAACATGATTAGATAAGACAGCTGGAATCCAAAAGAATTCCTTTATTTGAACTAGCCAAAAAGAGGTCAACCATCATTTGCTGGTTTTCAATTGACCTTGAGAGAATTTTTATTTTTATATATATATATATATTGGGAAGAAGACGCCATTTTTTAGTTTTCATCTTCTTCCCTTTATTCTGGATCTATCATCTAATTATTTGATCATTTTGGAAGAACTGAGTTCTTCCATATGATCAAATTCTTTGTCTGTTTCAATCTTCCTCAAAAATTCATTCTTAGTGGGAGGATTCCTATAGAGTTTCAGCCTATGTCCATTGACCAAGAGTGTTCTGCTGCTGCCATCAATGGGAAGTAACTGAATAGAACCATTGTCAAAAATCTGATCAATCTGATAAGGTCCCAACCATCTGGTTCTCAATTTTCCCTTGAACTGTTGGTACTTAGAGTCAAATAGTAATGCCCAGTCTCCTACTTTGAATTGCCTTTTCTTGATATGTATGTCATGTCATTGCTTCCTTTGCTCTTGAATCATCTCTGTCTGCTGAAGTGCTTCCAACCTTAATTCATCCAACTCATTGAGTTGAAGGATTATTTCTTTTTGAGCTGCATTTAATTCAATTCCCACCTTCACTGCTGTCCTCAATGTTTGAAGTTCAAATTCTATAGGCAACAAGGGCTTTTTCCCATAGACTAATTCATATGGTGAAAACCCTATTGTAGTTTTCCAAGTTGATATTATACGCCCAGACAGCTTTAGGTAGTCTCTTTACCCAATCTTTTCTCCCAGCTTCAACCATTTTGGTAAGGATGTTCTCCAATTCTCTGTTTGTTACTTTAGCTTGTCCATTTGACTTTGGATGGTAAGGAGATGACTTCCTATGATTGATTTGGTAATACCTTATGAAAGCTTGGATCATATTAGACATGAATTGTGGTCCCTGATCTGAAACTATGCTCCTTGGTGCTCCAAACTTGATCATAATTTTGTTCCAAAGGAAATCAACAACTGCTTCCTCAGTGGCATTTGTCAATGCCTGCACTTCTGCCCATTTTGTCACATAGTCAGTACATACAAGAATATATTCCTTCCCTTGTGAAGGAGGATTAAAGGGACCAACAAAATCCAATCCCCATCTCTCAAATGGTTCAACCACAACTTGAGGCTGAAGAGGCATTTCATTGGTGAAAGTTGGTTGTCCCATCCTTTGACAAGGATCACACCTCTTGATATATATTTTCACATCCTTGTACAGAGATGGTCAATAATAACCAGTGCCAAGTATCTTATGAGTTGTTATTTTTACTGAATAGTGTCCTCCACTTGGTTCATCATGACATTCTCTAAGGATGTCAAATATTTCATCCTCTCTTACACACCTGTGCAAGACAAAATCAGGACCACACTTAAATAGAATTCCATTTAACCATTTGAATTGTGCACTGGTTTTAATTAACTTCTTTATTTGTTTCTTAGTGAAAGAAGGAGGGAACTTCCCTTTTGCAAGATAATTTTCCATATCAACAAACCATGGTGTACTTGCTGAGATTGCAAACATCTGTTCATCTGGAAAGTTATCCTTGACTGGATCTTGTTCCCATGTGGTGGTTAGTCTTGACAAAAAATCAGCTACCACATTAGATTTACCTGGATTGTCCACAATGGTAATATCAAATTCTTGCAAAATTAATAACCATATAATGACTCTTCCTCCAACCACTGGTTTATTCATTAAATAATTAATTGTTGAATGATCTGTGTATACAAATATCTTGTACCCTGTAATATAATGTCTGAATTTATTGATTGCATAAATTACAACAAGAAATTCCTTTTCAGTGGTGGTGTAATTCTTTTCAGTGGGAGTAAGATTCTTGCTAAGATAGTAAATGGCATACATCTTTCCTTCTTCATCTTTTTGTCCCAATACTGCACCAATGGAATAATTTGAGGCATCTGTTTGGATATGAAATGGATTTTCCCAATTAGGACCTCTCAATATTGGGGCACTGATTAATTTGTTTTTAATTTCTTCAAAAGCATGCTGGCACTTTTCATCCCAAAGAAATTCACAGTCCTTGGTTATCAAATTAAACATGGGGGCAGCAATTTTACTGAAATATTTTATAAAGCATCTATAGTACCCAGCATGTCCTAGAAATGATTTGATATCTATGGGAGTCTGAGGGATAGGTAAATCTGAAATGATCCTAATTTTTTTTTGATCCACCTGAATTCCTTTTTGTGAAATATGGTGTCCTAATACAATTCCCTCATCCACCATCATCAAACATTTTTCATCACTAAGAGACAGGTTGTGTTGTTCACATCTTGTTAACACTCTGTCCAGATTTCTCAAAGCATCTTCAAATGTATCTCCATGTACAGTGAAGTCATCCATATATACTTCAACACAATCATTTGTTAGATCAACAAAGATTACAAGTACAACTCTCTGGAAAGTTGCAGGAGCATTGCATAAACCAAATGGTAACACTCTATAGGACAAAGGTTCCCCATGGACATGTAAATGTAGTTTTGTCCTGATCCTCAGCAACAACTCTGAACTAATTGTACCCACTAAATCATCCAAGAAAGAAAAGTATTGTTTACCTGAAAGGTTATCTAGGACTTGATCTATGAATGGTAAGGGAAAATAATCTCTCATTGTGGCTTTGTTTAGTCTCCCTATAGTCAACACATATTCTCCATTTTCCATTCTTTTTGGGAACAATTACAAGAGGAGATACCCACTGGCTATCTGAGATAGGGTAGATGAAACCTACTTGTAATAGTTTTTCAATTTCTTGTTTGACTATATCCCTTAAAGCTGGGTTAATCCTTCTTTGAGGCTGCCTAACTGGTTTAGTGTTTTCAGTATAGATGTGATGAGTGAAAATACTTGGATGAATCCCCTTCATATATTTTTAATCCCAAGCAAAATCTTTAGTATGATTTTTTAGAACATCAAACAATTTAGCTTCTTCATCCTCCTTCAACCATCTGTTGATGTTTAAAGTTTTACCTGGTTGAATTTCAACATGTTTGGTTCCAATATGTGATGAACTGATTTGTGGAAAGGGTTTCATTAAATTATTTAATGGACATGCATGTGGTAACAACATATGGTATGTAGCAACATCTCCAAAAGTTCCTTGAGACAAAATACTGGAAAAAGGACAGTAATGAGAATTATGATACTTATCTCTTTGCAGGCCAAATTCCTCGTCACTGATACTTTCCAAAATTCTTCACCACTTCCTGATGTACTTAAAACTGAAGCTAATGATTCATCCTCTCCCCTCGAGAAATCTCGTTCCTCCAGAGTGAAATCATTTTCAATCAAAGAGAACTGCTGTTGTCGTGGTTCCAGAACTAACTGTGGTGGTTCCAGAACTATAGCCGTAGGTTCCAGAACTAAGTTCACGAGTTCTGGAACTAAGTTCACAGGTTTCAGAACTAAGTTTGTGGGTTCCAGAACTAAGCTCACGGGTTCTGGAACTATTTCTGATTACACTGAAGACAACAGGTTCTCATCCAATGGTGGATTAATCATCTCTTCTACTTCTCTTACATGATCCTGTAATGTGATCATAGCCAAAGAAGACAAATTTTGCTTATTAGTTTTAGGAGAATCAACCCACAATTGTTCATGACTGTCAGTAAAAGGTTAGTGCGGTAGGATATAAGGAAATTTTTTAGAGTTCTTACCATTCGAGATTGTCATATCACCTGACCTGCAATCTATCAAAGTAGCAACTGTAGCTAACCATGGTCTACCCAAAATAATGGGATAACCCAATGTTTTACCTTTTGGCTGCAATATAAGAAAGTCAACTGGATATTCCCATGACTCTACCATAACTGCCACGTCTTCAATAATTCCTTCTGGTTTTACTACAGACTGATCTGCCATCTGCAATATGGTATTAGTAGGTTGTATACCCGTTAATGGTAATGTTTTCAGAGTATCCACTGTCATTACATTGATAGCAACTCCCAAATCTATCAAAACATTATGTACATCCTTATTTCCTATAGAGACATAGAAATAACAGGACTTCCAGGATCTCCATATTTGGGAAGTAATAGTTTTCCTGCTAATAAATCAACAAGTTTCCCATCTACTTTGATAGTCTTGGGATACTATTTCTTTCTTCCATGCTTTTTCATGCATAACATTTTGATTAATTTGTTCAATTCTGGAATATCTTTAATTGCTTGTAACAGTGGTATTTCAATATTCAATTTCCTTAATTCCTGAACTAATTCAAACTCCTTGATTTCTATATCTTCTTTGAATCTCTCAGGAAATGGAGTCTCAGTAGTGTTGTTATTTGGCTCCTTTTCTTTTCTTTCTATATCCTCTTTTGGAACAACAATACCAGGGTGTTCATTTTCTTCTATCATTTCAGTGATTATAAGGGGTGGACTGTTAATGATTTTCCCAGATCTAGTTTGAATACCCTTACAATCCATAACATGTAAATCAACTTATTTTTCTGGTTCTGTTCCATAAACAGGAGTTGTTTGTTTGTTTCTAGGGTTTGCTACTGACTGTGCTGGCATTTGTGTTTGGACTACATTCTCAGTTTGTGAATTTTGTGTAGGGGATCCCATGATGGCCTGTTGATTCTGATTTGGATATGTTCTTCCTTGGGAATAATTAGGGTTCCATCTAGGTTGTGACCAAGCATAAGGATTTCCTTGACCAGCCCATGGTTGTTGATGTCCCTGAGCATACCAAGCTTGATTTTCCCAATCTTGAGGGTTCCAAGTTGGTTGAGGTACCCAAGGTGGTTGTCCCTAATTTTGTGGTACTGCCTGAGTAGCCCATGGCATTGTCCATGGATTAGGAGCTGATCTTGGCATAAACTACCCTTGGTTAGGTTGTCTCTGAACAAAATTCAATTCTTCAGTTGTAGATGAGGCACTAGTTTGTTTAAGCTGATTTTTAATGACAGGAAGTAAAGAACAAACATCAGTATCATGTTCTTTAGATTCATAGATAAGACACATTTCTGTTTTATCCAAAGGACAATCTCTTAATGCATGCTTCTTCCTACATCTAGGACAATACATAGCCAATGGTTCAATTTTGGAATTTTCTTTAGCTTGTAATCCATCCATAGTAGAGGTTAATTACACTAAAATGTTCTGTTTTAAAGTTTACTAACTCATCCATTAGTTTGTTCATATCTGGATTTAGACTTTTTACTGATTTTCCTTTTCTAGGTCCACCTCTTGTTCTGGAATAGCTTCTACAAATCTCTTTAATTCCATTCATTCTTAACTGATCAATGTCTCCCCCTCCTATCAAGTTAAGGGCTTCTCTAGATTCGTCATCCAAACCTTTGAGAAAAATGGTTTTACTTAATTCCTCTATAAGCACAAATCCACATCTTTTGCTAACAAAGAGGAATCTGTCTAAATAGTCTTCTATGTTTTCATCCTCTTCCTGCTTGATTTTGAAGAATTCCTCCTTCCTATTTCTCCCTCTGCAATAATCTTGGTATTTATCTAGGAAGGCAGTCTCCATTTGTGCCCAAGTGCTAATAGAGTTGGATGTTAATCCCATGAACCACCTCATTGCTACATCCTTCAAAGTGGATGGAAATAACTTGAGTTTTTTATTATCTATTTTATAATCATAGGTCTGACATAGTACCTTGAATTCAAACAGAAATTGGTCAGGATCTTCAGATGACATCCCTCTGAAGGTGGGTAAATGTGCAGGTGAGATATTTTTCATTGATGTGTCATCATCTCCCAATTGGATTGGATAAGTAAAGGTCCTATCAGGTACTCCCTCAGCTTCTCGTGCCATTTCAAAAATATTTTCTGAAATTTTCCTCCCAATCAATGTGGTAAGTTGTATGCTTTGGGGAAGGTGAAAAATCAAGAGTAGGAGGTTGACTACTCAATTGAGAATCAAAACTTACCCTCAATGGATCTTGGGTAATAAGCCTTCTCCTAAAAGTTCTACTCCCTTCAGGTGACTGATCTAAGAATTCCAAAAATGGAAATTCTATTTCTTGTCTGACAGGGGATGGTGGTGCCTCTAATTCTTGATCAATTTCATTACTTTGACTAAAGGATGTTATGAATTCTTGTGAAGATTTTTTTGGAAGGAATCTACCCTGTGAGTCTCTTGGTCTACTCATATATTTTGTGATATAGTAGGGAAGATTCTTCAACTACTAGATGTATGTTTTGTTGCTCTTGCTAACACTTAATTAGAAAGTTCCAACTGGTGTTCCTCGGAAACGGTGCCAAAAATGATGGGTGTCATCATTCCCTTCATTTAATCAACTTCTTGTTGATGTCATATCAAACCAGGGGTGTGTTTAAAGCTATATGCAACAAGAGTACTTTAACTGATCTAGTAGTTGACTGTAACTATTTTTATATTTTCTAGGGGATCTCTTTAATGTCTTAAGGACTTCTTGGTAAAACCTTATTCAAATCAAACTATGAAAACTTGCTGAAAGTAAAACACACTGAAAGCTTGCTGAAAGGAAACACACCGTGCAAAATGGAAACACACTTACTGTTGGAAAATAAACACACTTGCTTTTGAAAGTAAACACTTTTCTTTTGGAAATAAACACACTCAATTAAAATGCTTGAAAACAATTGCAAGAAATATAAAGATTTATCTAAACACCTGCAGGAACAAGTATACAACAGAGTTTAACTGAAAGAACTAAAGCAATACAGAATTAACAGATCTAATCTATTTGCTGAAGAAATATAAATACCAAATAAATGAATATCCTGGTCCTTGGGGGAGTGGGCCCTTGCTCCTCCTTGAATCAAGATTTTAACAACTCAGAATTCTCTCAAATCAGAATGGCTATTTTATTGATGAAAACATTCAGTATTACAAAACGTACTGGATATGGATACTTAATCTATTTCTTTTCTCTGTTCTATATCTATCTCATTCTATATTCTAATAATTAATTTCTATCTAATGCAGGTCTACTTTTATATACATTTTATAATCATAGTTGTCTCAATGATTCTGATGAAATCGAATCATGCCCAGAATAGATGCTGAGTCAGATGGTGGTTGATCAGATAGTTGTAGGATAACTCTTCCTGGATTTGTGTTTAGAAATATTCTCATCCTTCATTATTGTAGATGCAAAATCTCTGGATGTGGTTTAAAATAGATAACTCCCATCGGTTCCGGAACTTTGGAGAAGTTCCGGAACCATAGGAAATTGTTAAGAACCAAAACCTGTGAGAGTTCTGGAGCTGTCCCCAGGAGTTCAGGAACTAAGTCCAAAAATTCCAAAACTAAATACTGGAGTTCTGGAACTAAGTCCAAAAGTTCCGGAACTAAATGATGACTGTGTGATGGAGTTTCGGAACTAGCTTGGAAGTTCCGAAACTAAGCTGTGTAGGAACAGACTCTATCAAAAACATATTGAACGCCACCTGCTTCATTTCCTCGACTGATTAGACCTGCTTTATTACAAAATTGAATTTAAACACACACTATGTTAGGAATTTCAGAGCTTTTAACATTAGGATCACAATCAATCAAAAGACAGACAGTTACATCCTAACTCATATCAGATCAACTAAAAGTCACACAATGCAATCAAACTTAATCAAAAGGAGAGTATGATGAGATCATATATTATACATTAATCTGACATATTATGGCCTCATCAGTGCTTCCCTATTATGTCTATCTATCACCATCACTGGTGTCACGACATGACGTGGGTTGTCAAGCCCTTGCTTTACCAAACTATTGTTCAAGTCTTCAACTTGGTGGTCAATCTTATTTTTCCTTTTCTTTTTTCGAAAAATATTTTTAGTTTTTCATACTTTTTTTAAATAGGTTTTTTTTACCAAAATTACTTTGAATTTTTTTTTTTAATTCCATTTTGTCATTTTATATTTTTTCAACATTTATTTTTCTAGTTCTAAGATGTGTAATATACCTTTATCCTAACACCAATAACTTGACTATTTTTCTAGATTCTTGTGTTCAATAATCCACTACTTTTTTCATCTTTGTGTTTTGTTCAGTTTTAATACTTTCTTCTCCAAGCTTTAGTGATTGGTATAAATATCTAGTTTTGTCTTTTGATGTTTCTATCAAATTTTTCTCAACATTTCCTATCTCTATTTTAAAGTGTCTTGGGTCATCTTGTTCCGGAGGCTCCTCCCCTTATTTTTATTATGTTTTAACTATTTAGGGTTTCGATGCTTAAATAATTAATACTACTTTAAATTTCAAAATTAAATAAAAGACGATCCTAATATAATGTGAAATATACTAAACGTGGAAAAGAGGCACTCTAACCACTTGAAAAGATGAAAATAAATATGTGAGTATAAGAAAGGAAAGAACCAACATGACTCTGCAGAATATTTCATAGAACAAGAAACTTAGAAGTTAGGAGCATGATCAAAAGAAACTTAAAAACAAACTACAAATTTGACCTCTTAAAACACTATCTAGGTTAGTTTTGTCAATAATGGTCAGGTTCGGTACCAAACCTATATGAGGTTGTTGAACTTTGTCCTTTTATGGGTAGATCCTCATGATTTTTCTAGTGTGTGTTTTCTTATGTCTTCTATGTTTGAATTTCGCTTAAAATTTTTGTGATGTGATGTGATGCCCTACTCCAGAATTGAATTCAACCCTAGGAATCATTCTAACAACATAGGAAGATAATCCCTAGACTAATCCCATAATGTCTTCCCATGCCCTACTGCATGAAAGTGTTGCACTGCATTTAAGAAATGTCATGGCTCATGGAATTCTCCCCATGTGAGTAGTTTTTGTGCTTCACTTGTGATAATATATGCTCAACTGATGCAACTATGAAATTAATATGCAAGTAGGACGATCCTTCTCTCAGAACAAGATACTTGCCAACATGCAATTCTTGACACTCTGATGTACTTTAGATTATAATTCAACTTATGCACTGGTCTTGGAAAACTCTTGAAAGCCAATATACAAAATATGTATAAATTTTGTGTCTTGTGAAATCCAATATATATTATTGTGTAATTTAAATGTGAGACTCTTTGTTAATTTGGCATTAAAACTATCCCAAAAATCGTGTCTAGTCCAACTTGATGACATTGCCCAATTCGGAAAACTAATAGTTGTATATAAAAAGGACAAGTTTGAAAAGGGTGCAGAGGTTCAATATTAAACATGTCTATGGTTATTGAACTTGATCTCGATGTTAAAACTCAAGGAACAAAAAATAGAGAAGTGTTTGTATAGGTGTAGTGAGAGTCCTAGAAAAGCTAAAAATGATCTCAAGTGTGTGGATAAGGTAGATATAGGTGACCAAGGTGATGCGAAGGGAATCAAAATGGGGAAATTTCTGTAAAAGAGTCCAAATATGTGACCACTACTACATATAGTGTAAAAAACGTCACGATTTATGTTGAATTCACGTTAATCCCCATCTCAATTTTGTTTCATTTTAGATGAAAATTTTGATGTAATTATGATACGAATATGGTGGTGCAAAAGTGACACAAATGAATGTTATTTGCATCACTTTTTTGGCACATTTGCGCCACCACCACCCCTAAATTTAAAAATAACATGGGATGGGCCCATCCGTGCCCATTTTTTATGTTACCCTATTATGCATTCACACAAGATACAAAAAGAGAAGGTAGATGGAAGGAGAGAAGGGGGTGAGTGGGAGGATTAGTATAGAAAAAGTGACATGGAAAATCAATTGACCATGCAAAAATATCTTACAAGGGCACAGGGTGACTAAGAGAAGGGCTGGAAAATTCTAGATTGCATGAAAGCTCTGTAGAATTTTGGGAAAAAATGATTGGAGGAGATGGAGAACAAATTGTTGAAAGGAATTAATTTGGGGTTTAACCAAATCAGTAAATTCTTTCTCTCATTCCCTTATGGATGACCACAAAACAATCTTGAGATAGGGTTATGGGGCTAAAGGAAGAAATATTAGTAAGAAAATAGGGTTTTTACATGTTCCATACTATTCACCCTCCTTTGGAAAATCTGATTTTTTTTCAATATGAGTTAGTAGATTTTCTTTTAAACAAGAAAATTTGGGAATTTCTGGTTGTTATATGAGTGTAATCATTCTTAATTCATGTGCATACTTTGAAAATTATTGTGTCGTCATCTCCATGGAATAACATAAGTCACATTGTAGAAATAAGGATGTTTTCCAAGTGTTTGATGAAAATGTGTAAATACTAAGATATCTCTGGATAACCCTAAGATGGATTTTTCAAATGTTTTACTATATTTTAAAAGCATTATTATGATTAATAAATTGATGGAAAATGACAGAGTAGGTTTTAGAACATTAACTCCATTAATTCAAAACATGCTTACAATGTATAAATCTTCATAATTTAGCTAATAATATTTTATCGTGGCAATATATTCCCAAATAACATTTAGTAACCTTGTCACACACTGGTTAATTGCATATGCCTCACTACATATTGTTTCCATTTCCAGAAAAAACTTGTCTCAACTCACTTTCAAATACCCATTTTAGATTTTTTCAGTAAGTGTTTCACACCTATGAATGCCAATAACTGATGGCCTAAACACCTCAAACATTTCACCCAATGTGTTATCCTACCTAGAAATAATGGGACAAAATAAAAAGATTATGAAGACTTTAATAATCAATGTGCATTGCACTTTTCAACGGATAATATTTTAAAAATAATTTGTTTAGTATTTCAAGAAACTTAATATCACAAATTAGCATTTCTTTTACATTTTCTCATCAAAATATGGTGTAGCTTAGAAATTAACAAATCATATTCAACCGTCAACATTATTGAAGAAATCAAATAATCTTTTAGACAATATTTTCACCAAAATGGTCCTACTAATTGGATTAACATGACAATCCAAAAAAGATAATTATTGTAGATATTGAATATTTTTGGCTATTCAGTGGAGAATATCCCTGTCTCTCCTTTCCATTGGTCTCTGTCATTCATTATTTAATATACTAATGGGGTACTACCCTTCATAAACTCAATATCAATTACATTGGCCCTTGAGATTTGTTTACAAAATTGTACCTCTAAGTCAAGATGGTGGCACACATGCCAAATGGCACCAATTCATGGGGGTTCTAACTCCTTGGGGACTTTGATCCTTCAATGAACTACCTCTGCCTTGTTGTTTCTCTTTATTAATGCCCACTTAACATACACATGGCTCAAAACAGATAATTAACTTCCCCTTTTCTTCCTCTTAACTAGAGCTCTTTATCTATTCTTGTGCATCAACCTTGTTGATGTAAGCCCACTTCCTTATGCTCATGACCATAGAGTCTTTGTCATAACCACTTTACAAAATCATGTGTGCCAAAATTTGGAATCTATTTAAATCCTTCATGCACAGAGGCTTGTAACCCTTAGTGAATGTGGGCACACACTCCATCAAAACTTCCACCAAAAAATAAACATGTGTATACAAGAAGTAAAGTGCCTTACGCACTAATCAAAATGGAATACTTTGTCAAAATCATATTTTGTCTTGAAAATTTGGGGGCCCAACAAGAGAGAATAGGGGTTGTTGAGTAGGTTTGTCTCCTTGTTTAAAGCCTATATAGTTGTATTTGATTGATTTTTGAATTAATCAATGAAGTTTATGGTGTAAAATTCTATCCAATTCATCATTTGGTATCAAAAAAATGTAATGAGATTTTAATGATTTGTGAGGGTCATTTGGAATCCTATATTGACCCTATGGATGATGGCATGATATTCCACTTACGATTGTTTGAAGGTCAAGTTTTTTTTTTTTAAATTGAATTGTTGTGTATACCATTTGTATACACATCCTATTTGGTCAACTATATAATGTGCAGAAAGTTTCATATGTGCTCCACCTCAACATTTGTCTCCCTCCTTTGTTGATTATTGTCTAATCCATGTGGCTTCAAATTAACTCCTTGTGACACTTGCAAGAGGATACTATAAAAATGATTGGATTAGTGTTACATAAATACTTAAAATAATCTATGCAATGAATTAATTTTGGGTGAATCATGATGGAGGAGAGATTTTAATAGCATTAAGCTCCACAATTTTTACTATTCTATCTATTTATACCCTATTTATATTTTAGGACATTATTATACAACAAAGTAAGAAGGATCTAAGGGATAAAAAAAAGTAGATTATCATGATCTAATTAACTTATAACATCAATTCTACAAGACCAAAATAAAGCATTCAACTTGAAATGAGATAAATGTTTGATACATGATAAACAACTAGTTTAAAACGTGAGAAGAGAGATAAACTTAGTTGTTTTAGGATGATTCTGGAATGATCTGGGTGTGCATGGGAGTGGAACAAGATGTTTTGAAGCTATGAATTCTACACAAAAGGTGTTATAACTTGAAAATGAGTAGGTGCAAGACCATACAGATTCTATATGGCCTAGGTAGGATTTGTATAGTCCAGAAAGACATCCCATGGTTTCAAACATAATAGGTGTGGTAATTGGTAATCTTGATAATTATACATAACATTTTATATTGATAATTATGTGATGTAAAAATAAATAAATATTTATTTTAGATTCATTTATTTTATTTGTTCTCATTTGGATTGTATAAATATATTCCTAATATCTGGATTCATTTTATAGTAACAATGGATTCATTTTTACATGACATATCCGTTGATTGTAGGTATACTTTTTAAGATAATTTTTGAGGTTTGAGACCAAATTTGATTACCTCACACTGTGTCATGGCTTTATACTTGTATGCCTCTTCAATATGCCTATACTTTTATCCTAATTCTTTCAAAGGGTAAATTGAATTATAATTCATGCTTTTATTTTGATAGTAATTTTTTTACTATTATAGGCCCATTTTCCTCCATAGAGTAGATTCAAAATTCAAACACATATAAAGAGATCACTAGGAGACGCTTTATTGTGTGGTCTTTGTAAGGTATTCTACTGAATATTAATTTTATTTAAGTAAACAATTTTTTTCATCTTACTATTGAGGTGCATATAATTTTTCTGCAGTTCTCCCCTATGGGTTTTCACTATGTCATATCTACTTGTCAATGGACCTTGTAAATTTCCTTTTTATCTTGGTATATTTCATACTCCAATTTACAACCCTGGAATTGATTAACTATTAAATTTTTGGCATTTGTTTTTCACAATGCTTTCCAGTTTGCATTTATTTTGTTCGTGGGTAAGCCTTTGCTTTAACTGGGTAGTAAATTATATCTATTTTTCACATTATTTTAATACATATTTTATGTCCATACAATTAAATCAATACAATTACAGCCTAAAATATTTATTTCATAGAAGTACAAAAGAGATTATAAGTACATTGGGCATGGGGTAAGTAGTTATAAGTTTTGGATCCATATTGTTGGTGTAGGCTTTTTCCAATATGCGGTTTTACCTACATGGTCTATTTAGCTTGCTTAGGTTAGTCATAGGTTATTAAGAGAATGTACTTTAAGTAATTTTCTAATTATGAGTTGAGTTAGTTACATTTTTGGGTCACCTAATTTCTCACTATATAATGTAACATCCTATGCATTTTTTTGTTAATTTTTACTTATGCATGAATGAGTGAAGAGTTTTTTCTTCTCTTGAGTGTTTTTTGGATCTCGCTACTCCATACAAATTTCTGCTTTGTGCATTTGATCCTATGTAATCCCAATCCTCGATTGTATAGCACTCTTATATGGTATAAGAGATGATTAGATAGCCAAATGACATAGCCTCTGTTGTAAGATCTAGCATTCTAACTCATTCAATGTTTGTTTTTTATAGATTTCAGTTTTCAAGGGTTAGGTGGGATTTTAAGGAAATCCATGTAAATCTATTCCTTCATAGTATCTACATGAAAAATGAACAATGCCATTGAATTTAGAAGGGTTCAAAACCTTGGGTTTAGCTGTAAACTTGACCTAGTTCTGTGACAAGTGATTTTGACCATTTTTAGAGGTTTTTGTTTGAAATCTACAAAAAACTCACACCGTCTTGGGCTCCGAAATAAAATCAAAAATCATTTATGGGTTTATTTGAGTTTTTTCAAAACATTTGGTGGATATTCAACCTTTTGTGTGGACGACGTACAATTTTTTCAAGATATGGGTTTTTTTCCTTACATTTTTCTCACAATTTATGTTTCAAGATTCGCAGGGTGTCTTACAAGTCAAAAATCCCACCTTAGTGCATTTCAAGTTTTCCAGGGTGTTTGACATGTCTATAAATTTAAATTTGAGAATTTTAGGTTTTCGGGGTTGTCTAACAAGTCAAAAAGTCTGCCCAATGTTTCAGGTTTTTGGGACTTGTCAACATTTCAACAAAACTTGTAAAGTGCGGTCAAACCTCCCAACCCCAATTAATGCCGAATGTTTCAGGTTTTCAGGACTTTAGAACATCTCTTTATCTCAACACAAATTTGTAGAGTGCACTCAAACCTCTGAACCTCGATCAACGCCCATTGTTTCAAGTTTTTGGGACTTTGGAACATCTCATCATTTCAACACAATTTGTAAAGTGTGGTCAAACCTCTGAACCCCAGTCAATGCCCAATGTTTTGGGTTTTTGAAACATCTAAGAATTTCAACACAAATTGCAAATTGCATTCAAACCTCTGACCCCCGGTCAACACTTAGTGTTTTGGGTTTTTCAACTTGTTTGGCATGTTTCGGGTTCAAACACTTGTTTGACATGCTTCAGTTTCAGACACCTACTTAACGAGGTTTGGGTTTCGTCACTTTCTCAACACGTATCAAGTTCTACTACCTACTCAACACGCACCAAGTTCCGCCACCTTTTCAATATGTCATCAGTGATATTTGTGTCTTCTAAATTTTTTACCTCTATAGTTTCAAGGGGTTGCATATTCACGTCTTTTCAACAAACTCAATTCAACCTACCTACATTAGATCCATATCTTGTTCCAATTATTACACCGTTCAACTACCACAACTGGAAAATAAAAAATATAAATAATCATGAGGAGTAAAGGCTTACACCGGATCACCATGGGTACATGTTGGTCGTCAAAAAGGAACTCCAAGAAGAGCAACAGTCAGGGGACAAGAAGTCCCTCCTCTTTAATGGGAGAGGTTCCCTTATTCAGAAACGAACCTATTTACACATATACAAAGCATGGTTTCACTATGGAACTTGGATACCATGAAAGTGTTTCCTAAATAGATCATCAATCACAAAAAGACAGAGGAATGAAAATGCGGAAACGAGCAGAAAGGCACCATTCAGAATTATAGATGGCAGAATAATTCCTTATGCATGCGAGGGTACAACGAATTGGAATAAGATTATTTGTATCACATTAATAAGATGAAATTTGAAGAGACACAAAGTTCTATGAATAACATCTATAAGAATACAAAGCTTCTCAGCATAATGCAGACAAATGATCTAACAAGATTTAACGAATAGCTTGTGAATAAAAAGAACCAGATAGACAAAGAATGAAAATCCTTCTGTATTGATTTCTTTATGATTTCTTTACACTTTCAAAGTTAAGCCAAGTTCCCTCCTTCAAAAATGGTGAGGAGAGGCCATTATATAGTTTACAAATTAGTTACTCTTTGGTAACTACTTCTTTTAACTAATGTTTAGTTAGAGGGCTGCTAATCGCAATACCCCAACTAATTACAATAAATTCGAGAAGAAAGGAAAGAAGAAAAGAGAAGAATTAGGAGAAAAAGACAGGTGTTCATGAATGGGAGGGGCCCACTGACTTTAGGATCCGCTGCCTGAATCTTTTCAATGCCTCTGTTATGTCTCTGCCTCGTGGGACCGATGTGTTGGCAGTGGACTGAGTCCAAAATCCGAGGCACTTCTCCATTTCTTTGTCAAATTCGACATGAGTATGATAATCTTTATTCGCTTCCTCTATAGCAGATTGAAGAGAGCAGATCTCCTTCATCTTTTCCTTGGAAATGGAACTCTCCTTGAACAGATTACCTTTGACAAAAGCTCATAATTGAGCTTTGATTTCTTGTAAAGAGAGAGGCACACCAGAAGTCTCATCATGAAGATGGCAATGTATATCTTTGAAGGCAGATACAACTAGAGTCTTGAAGGCCTCACCCTTCTGCCAGCTATTTCTTAACTCTCCCAAAGCCTCCTCCAGCACCTTGATTTTCCATTCCACGCTGTAGACCCATGACTTTGACAAGTTATCCTTTGCATCATCGAAGACCTTGCTTGCCATTAAAATATTTTCATCTGTTTGTCCCATGAGGCGAAGGTCTACTATGCAACTGCTCCAAAGTTTAAGTTCTTTATCTATGCTCCCAATAGTGGAGGAGAGCTTCTGTTGCAAATTGCTCACCTTCTCATGGAGTTTGAAGGCTTCATCAATGAAATTCAATCCTGCAACAAGCATATCATCCACCATGGCCTCCATAGCCCTTCCATAGATGGAATACTTGTGCATGTCTTTGATACTCTGCACTTCATCCTGGCTCAGAATTACAGGTGGTGGAAGAGTAGTCAATGGGGTAGGATCCAAAACTTTATCCTTGGATAGCAGGGACTTGATGAAACTTGTAAGAATCTGGGCCTGTTCCTCCAACTGCTCTATGGTTTGTTGCCCTTTCTCTACCCTCCCAATGACTCTGGTGACTGTTTCCTGAAGATTGTGGATCTCACCTTCAGGGGTGGACTCTCCCATGGGAATTCTCGAGAGCTCCAGATCAGATGCTTGCAAATCTTGCTCTGGCTTGTCTACCTTAGGCTTGGCTATCTCCAGGAATTGTTGGCCCTGAGCATCAGACACTATCCTGGAGGTAGTTCTGGCTTTTTTGGCAGTGAGTAGGAGGAGTAGTGCCTAATAAGGCCACCACAACATCAAAATTGGGTCTTGAGATCTCGGAGGAAGACTTTCTCTTCCTACTGTCAACAAGAGGCTGCACCCATGCAAAAGAGGAGGAGGAAGAAGAAGGTGGGGCAAGAGGGCCAAGAGACAGAGAACTCATGGCACCCAAGGTTTGCACTGCTGTTGCCTCTAGTTGGGATATGAGTGGAGCGCTTGGGGCTTCTGGTACAGAGGAATCACTAGCACCCGGAAGCTCAGTGCTTTGGACCTCCTTTTCTTTATCCATGGGGGCTTCTGGAGTGCTTGTAGAGACCGGCACTTCACTCTCCTCACTTTCACTGAGAACAATGATGTTCTCTGGGCCTGAGGGACAACTCTGTATGCTTCCTTAGGGGATCTTCCTCCACAGGCTCCTTCTTGACTTCTCTGACTTTCTTTTGATATACCTGTGTGGATGAGGAAGGAGTGGAGACTGTGGGACCTTGAGTTGACGAGGCAGGAGGGGTCTGCATATGTGCTCTCGAATCAGGTGACAATGCCTCTTTTCTTGGTGTTGAGGTGTCTTTGGAGGACTCACCTGAATGTCTTCTGAGTTCGCAAACTCTCCTGTCAAACCATATTTTGGTTCTTACCAAGACGGGAGCTAGGATTTCTGCCAGATCATCCTTCTCCTTTTTGAACCAATCCAAATCCTCCAAGGGAGTGTGTTTGACCACATTGTCATACTCATATGAGTACAGGTCAGAATTATCATCCTGGAGCCCTTCAGGAACTTGGTACAGGTTAAGCTCTTGAATTAGTTGAAGAGAAAATCTGCCATAATGCCTCCTTCTTGCTTCAAAATCATCAACACAGTCAGCCCAATAATCTTCTGTGTCTGCCCTATGATGATAAGTGATCTTGATGTTCTGCTCAATAAACTTCTTCAAGTCAAAACAGGTTCTTGGCCTGAAGAAATGGACAGTGATGGGAGCCAGGGCTCTTTCTATGTTTTGAGCATCTAGGGCTGTTTTGCAGGTGTAGTTTCCCAAAGTGATGGGGAAGTGCAAGCCAGTAATTTTCTTATCCCTGCAGGTTCTGTGCAACTTGTCCAGCTGCCTACATACTTCTATCAAGGCCATTTTATCATTGCAGAACATGGGGAGTTTGAGAGGGGTGCTCTCATAGCCTGCAAGCCTTATATAGGAAAATTTTCTAAATTGGATGAAGTAGGCACCGTAGTGCGATATCAGATTCATAGCTTCATCAGAAAATCTCCTCGCTGTGTCGCTCTCCAGAAGCCTGACAATGTACATGGTGAAGGCATCATTCACCCTTCTGAAGTTGTGATTGCTAGTTTCCAAGGTGAACTGAGGGCAGTAGGCATATACGGGGTCACCCTTGTGAGCATCAATGTATGAGAAGCCAAACCATTGCCTTGATGCTGCCAGAGTATACATCAGGTATGAAGTCATATAGAATTTCTTTGTTTGTTGTACATTAGACAGCTACTCCGCTAGGTTCATACTGATGATCTCTGCCCAGTTGATATTCTGAGTCCCTTCGCACACCATATTGATGAGTGGGCACATCCAGAAATGAAACTCATTGGTAGAGGGTAAGCCCATGACCCGAGCCAGTAGGATTATAAAATCTGACAACTCCTCATTGAAATCTGCATGGAAAAGAACCTTGGACAGATGAGACGCCCCCTTTTTAGGGTTTTTAAGCCAGGACTTAGCCACCCGCGCCTTGTATTTCTCACTGTCCTGATCGAAGAGGGCTTGCGCCTGGTTCTGGGAAATTACTATAGCATTGTCCATCTCTGGAATTCTTAGGGCAGCGCCAATGGTGGCAGCGTCAAGTTTGGCGATGAGTTCCCCATGCACATTCGTCAGCTCATTCGAATCAGGGTTGTAATGAGCACCAGGAAAGCACCGTATCTGCGCATTGCACCGAGATAGGGAAACCACCGGCGAATGCCAAACCACTGTCATGAATCATCTGTGCCATAGGTGAAGGGTTCGCGTCTGTCATTCTTGCCCAAAAATCTCCAAAGTCGAGGTGGCGAACCTCACTGTCCCCGATATCAGGAACGGCAGACTCGAGCGGTGAGACTTGCTCCTGGCCTTGGAATTTAATCTTCATTTTGATAGCAATTTGAAAAGCCAAGGTTGCAATCTAGACTCGGGATGAAATTACAGGGGAAATGAGTATGCACGCAAAAATCTTGATCACAAAGGTATGAGCAATGGATAGCAAGAAAGCAGTGTGCAAAATGCATAAGGGGCAGTTCATTATATAGCCATTTGGGAGAGAGAAAGACAATTAATGTGCATTAAATACACACCTACCAACTTGGAAAGCAAGATATTTGTGAAGAGCGGGAAAAATTAACTCGAATGGCCTTTGGTTCATTTGGGACACGCGGGACGTGAAAGCGCGATTCGGCCGATACGGGCGATGCGGGAAAAGTATGCACAAATGCTTCTGGGACATGAGGGATGAAAGTACGTGGAGTACGTGATTCAGCCGAATCAGACGAAAAGGGAACAATGAGTTCGGGTGAACTTGGGACACTTGGGACAAAAAGTTCTGACGGGCCCGAAAGAAACGGACTTCAGGTAAAGCGGCCGATCGGGGAACAGAGAGCCCGAATGAACTTGGGACACTTGGGACAAAAATGTCTGACAGGCCCAAAAATCACACAAAATGACCCAAAAAATGTAGATTTTTCTCAATTTCTTGACTTTTCACATTACCAGGACAACAGAAAAGACATTTAACTTCAAAAATTTTTTTAATTTTCAACTTCTCAAAAGCAGGGGAATTTTGAGTGGACAACAGCTGGCTCCTTCTGGGGATGACTTGGCATAAGTTCAAAGAATGAGACAAGGCAAGAATTTAGACAAACTAGGGGAAGTAGACCAGTACCTTATCCATTGGGCCACGGAGTCACCAAACCAAAACAATACAAAAGACAACACACCAAAACAAAGGGAAGGAAGGAAAAAAACAAAACGCTATACAGAATATACAAAAGGACTTCCTAATCACCTATGACTTAAACAATTTCAGGTACTGCCCACTATAAGGAAGTGGGAGAGAAGAACCATCCATATAATCAAGGTAAAAAGAATTCTTACCAGCAAAGTGCCTGATCTTGAAAGGTCCGAGCCAAAGGGAATCAAACTTGCCATGGCTGCCACGAGGTTCATGTCTTTTATCCCACAATAAAACAATGTCTCCAACTTTGAAATCTGTGAACCTGGCCTTTTTATCAAATAAGACCTTAACTTTCTGTTGGTGGGAAGATATCCTATCAGCAACTTTTAATCTGTCCTCATTCAATTTGTAGAGGTACATGATCCTCTTATCCAAAGAATCATTGAAACTGGTGTCTTCAATGGCCTTCATTAGATGCAAGGCTGGTAGCTCCACTGTGACTGGTAATTGAGCTTCCACTCCATATACTACCTGAAAAGGAGACATCCCAATGGCTCTCTTAGGCGTGATCCTATCTGCCCAAAGAGCATCATAGAGTTTCTTGTGCCAGTTCCGTTGGGACTCATTAACTAACTTCCTTATTATAGCCACCAGATTTTTATTTGTTGATTCTGCTTGTCCATTCCCCTGAGGATAATAATCTGAGGAGTGAGCCAGGGAGATGCCATATCCATAACAAAAATCCATCATCTCGGTTGAAGAAAAATTTGAAGCATTATCTGTCACAATCTTGTTTGGCACACCATACCTTACCAAGATGTTTTCTTTGATAAAACTACATACTACTTCTGAAGTAGTACTCTTTACTGGAATGGCTTCTACCCACTTGGTGAAATAATCTGTGGCGGTTAATACATGGGTATGACCAGCACTAGAAGAGGGATTAAGTGTTCCAATGAAATCCAAACCCCATTGTTGAAAAGGTTCTTCGATTACAACTGGTTTAAGGGGCAAAGAAGCCAACTTGGGTCTACCCATGAAAGTCTAACATGCTTCACATTTATCAACCCACTTCGATGCATCCCTGAACAAGGTAGGCCAGTAATATCCTCCATAAAGAATCTTATGAGCAGTAACAGTTGATGAGTAGTGCCCTCCACATGCCTGATTATGAAAAGCAAGAAAGTAGCTTCTTCTGTTGTTCCTTGTCCACACATTTTAAAAATCTCCCATCCAATCCACGCTTAAACAAGGCATTTTCCCACAAAACATATTGGGCTGACCTTAGTTTAACAGATCTCTTTTCTTTGGTAGTCAAATGAGAGGGGCACTCCCCATAGGTGAGAAAATGTGTGATATCAGCATACCATTCATCGATTGAGCCAAGAAACAAAACGGTAGGAAGATCAGCCTCATCCTCCAGTAACCCATGTCCAGCTCCCTCAGCGATGAGTTCACACAAGCCTTTTCCACGAACGAGCTTAGTTGGTCTAATGTTAATGTCATATTCTTGGACCTTGGCCACCCAGTTCCCTCTCTTGGATCCGAACTCCTGTTGTGTGAGAATGGACTTGATGGTTGTATCTGGTACAAATACTGTGGAGTGAGAATTAAGAATGTAAAAACGAAACTGCTTGACAGCTTTAACCACTGCAAAAGCATGTTTCTCCATTATGGTGTATCTTAGCTCATGATTTTTTAGAATGTAGCTCATGAATGCAATTGGGAGTTCATGATCATTAGAATCTTTTTGAGTTCAGAACAACAGCCAGGGTGTTATCTGTGGCATAGCAATAGATAATAAAATCTTTGTTGAAATTTGGACACGCTAAAACAGGAGTCTTAGCAATAGCCTTTTTAATACCTTCAAAAGCCCCTTTCCCTTCAGGAGACCAACCAAATGTCTGTTTTCCTTTCATCATTTGAGAGATATTCAAAGTTAGCTCTGCAAAATCAGGGATGAATCTCCTCAGAAAGTTAATCTTACCAAAGAAAGAGTGCACTCCCTTCTTGCTAGTTGGAAGAGGAATTTGCTGAATAGCTTGAACTCGCTCAGGATCAATTTTTATACCATCTTTGGAGACAACGTGCCCCAATAATTTCCCCTCTGTGACACAAAAAATAGATTTCTTAGGATTTAAAGAGATCCCATGTTCTCTACATTTCAGAAGAACTGTTTCCAGGTGCTGAAAATGATCTGTCCTTGTTTTAGAAAATACAGTCAAGTCATCAAGGTATACGACAATACACTTCCCTTTCAAAATTCCAAAGGCCAAGTCCATAGCCCTTTGAAAAGTGGCACCGGCATTAATGAGCCCAAAAGGCATCCTTTTGTAAGCAAAGGTACCCCAAGGGGTAGTGAAAGCCGTTTTGTGTTGATCTGCGGTATTAACTTCTACCTGGTTATATCCTGAGAAGCCATCAAGCATAGACAACATTTTGGATCCCGTTACTGCTTGCAAGACCTGATCCATCATGGGTAAAGGATAGTTTTCCTTTAAAGAAGCTTGATTCAGATTCCTAAAATCGACACAGATGCGGATCTCACCATTTTTCTTTCTAACAGGCACAATATTGGCAATCCATGTTGAATGGTGAATAGGAAAAATGATTTTGGCTTTTAATAACTTTTGTATTTCCTGAAAAATGGTGTCAGCTATCTTAGGATTGTATTGCCTCTGCTTCTGTTTGAAAGGCTTAATTCCAGGTTTGAGAGGGATAAAATGTTGCATCTCCTTTGGTTGAAAGGCTTTTAAGTCTTCATAGGAATAAGCAAGGACATCTTTATACTTATTTAAAAGATTAATTACCTTCTTCCTCTCATATGGTGTACAACATTTTCCAATGTTCACGAGTTTAGGGTCAGTAGAACTCCCAATATTAATTTTTTCATATTCAGCTGATTGTTGAGGTCCAGTAGAAGCTTTAAACTTTACATACCTGTCGTGTTTGTCAAACAGTTCTTCTAAACTCACCAATCCTTTTGGAATCTTGTTTCCTTTGAGTTTGATACATCCATCCTGATCCGCCTCTTCTTCTTTGACAGTCTTCTTCGTTAAAGGGCACACTTTCACGAGGCAAATTATCACTTCCTTCAAAGTACAACTGTTCAAAATTATCCTTGAGTTCTAAGAAAGAAAGCAAGTGTTGATCATCATTGAAAACTTGCCAGTTACTTGTATTATCAGGTACACTGGGTCTATGGATCATCTCAATGGTAAAATTATCTTGAGAGAAGTCAAGATGAGGTATAAGCAATGACCCTGAGACTGCTAGTGAATCAACCCTGGTATTCTCCTCCCTAGGCACTGCTTCGATGGAGAAGGCGTCAAGAAATTCAATGGAGTCCCAAACCTGATTCCTGTAATGTTTCAATCTTCTATTCTTTACCTGGAAGAGGTTTCTAACTTGCTTGACAATCAGTTCCGCATCTCCACGAGCTAGGAGATTCTTCACACCTTATTCTTTTGCCACATGAAGTCCAAGAATGAGAGCTTCATATTCTGTTGTATTATTGGTATTTTCAAATTGCAACTTGAATGAGAAAGGATGAATGCTTCCTTCAGGCGACACCAATATGACACCAGCTCCAGAACCAGCTGAAGAACAACTTCCATCAAACTCTAATATCCAAACACCATTAGGATCCTTAGGTGACACTTTGGGGAGTTGGATTTCTTCTGGAGACATAATCATGTAGTTGCCATGCCCCATATCCTCATAGAGTATTTGTGCTTTGGGATCATCTATTTTTTGTACAATATACTCAGACTGCTTCTCAGGAAGCAACTTCTTCATTTTCCCATTAACAGGTATGAGGGCATGTGACCAATCCATTTGAATTTCTCCACCCACATCCTTACAGAAGTTCCTACTTAGCAGCATCCCATATGAAGGAGGAATGTCCGCTACTAGGATAGTAGCCAAAACTTTCTTCTCAGGAAAAGTAGCAAAAGCCACTTGTGCATCCTTAATTCTTCCGACCAGGGGCACTTCCTTACTCTCCATGGAATAACAAGATCCGTAAGTGTGTGTGAGAGTTAGGCCTAAGGCATGGGCTACTTTGGTAGGCATTACATTGTCTGATGCCCCTGAGTCTATGACGCAATTACTGAGCCTATGGCCGGCTATAAGGAGTGTCACATAGAATGGTTTGATTTTTTCATTGGGTGAGGTGACAGCAGCTACCAGATTGGGCTGTGGTGCAGAAGATGGAGTGGGTAAAAGGCCTTTAGAGGTAGTTTTAGAATGAGAATTGACAAAGTGAATCATTTTAGCAAAAGCCTTGGGATGGGTTTGATAATATTCAGCCTCTGAGATTTGAACCTTAGTCTTTTTCAGGTGATCAATAATATCGAAAGACCCAGAAGTGAACGGGCTATCATCGCTTGGGATCCTAGGCTTATCAGTTTTAGGAGAAAAAGAAGTAACTTTAGTAGCAGAATTGACAGGACTCACCTTTGGTGTGGATGAAATGGGGATAGGAGATCCTCTTTTTGCAATTACAGGGATAGTTGTCTGGCTGCTCCTTAGATTTTTTGGTGGGCTGCATCACTTTCTCCCTCTGATTTGTCTTCTCTCGAGTCATGACAGTGTATGATTCACTATTCATGTCTACTACTACTTCATCATAATCGTCTCCTTCATCAACGCCTTCAGTGGTGAAGAAATTAACTCGAGATCCCTCAAGTTCGTCTGTTTCATCATCAACCTCTTCAACAAATTCTTCACAATCTTCATTAACCTCCTCATCCTCTGGTTCTTCAACTTCACAGGTTGCATTGACAGGGACTTTAATAGGAGGTCCTTCAAGTGCTAGCCTTGTTTGAGAAGCAGGCAAATGATTTCTGGGCTGAAAATTCCTCCTTGGAACGTCTGCATATGGAGCATGCTGAGCCAATTGTTTCTTAATGGCGATGAGATCATTTGCAATTTTTTGTACCAATGGATCAGTATTAGGTCCAAGAGTGGAAGAGGAGGAAGAAGAAGACTTAGATCTAGAAGGGTCTCTCCTCAACTTTCCCGACATGATTAAATCATCTTCAACACTAACAGCAAGAGTTTGATCCTTGGCCAATGTTGCAAGATTAGCCCTTCTCAATGCATAACTAACTTCAGGCAATTGGGCGTTTAGGAAGAAGCACTTTTGGATTTGATCTACAGGTTGAGTGTCTGGTGGAATTTTGTTAATTAACCTGTTGAATCGAGCCACAAATTCTCTCATGGGCTCTTGTGATTCCTTCTTTATTTGAGAAATTTGGGCTAGCAAAGCATGCACGTCTTCCGCCGGTTTGAAACGGTTTTCAAACCTAGTTCTCATTGTGTTCCAGCTAGTGATAGCTCCGGCCGGAAGGTGATAGAACCAATCAGCAGCATTATCTTGTAAAGTCTCAACAAAAAGCCTTACGGAGATGTCTTCATGTTCAACTCCCAGAACTCCACATGCAACTATGAAGGCCGCGATGTGTTCATCAGGATGTACCTTGCCATCACCCTTGAATTTAGGAAAGTTCTTCTGATTACCTCTAGGTAACTCATGCAAAGGCTGAGGAAGGGCAAGAGGCCCAACACGATGGCCCCAAGGAAATGGTACCACCATTCTTGGAAAAATGGCTTGAAGAGGAACTGAAACACCAGCAAGAATCAGAGCTCGAGAGATTAGGACTGATTTTCTCTGAAGGAATACCACCCGTAGGGATTCTATCTTTGACAGGAGGAGTGCTTGTTGAACGAGCTCTTATATTTCTTCTTGCTGAAGGGAAAGGAAAACCCTGCTGTTCCAAAAGCTGAAACTGAGAATCTTCAATACCAAGGGCCCTTCTCCCTCGAGTAAAACATGGAGTCGCCAGATCAAAAGATGATCGATAAATGATTATAGAACTGGAATACGATTCCCCAGCAGAGTCGCCAAAAATTGTTGGTCGTCAAAAAGGAACTTTAAGAAGAGCAACAGTCAGGGGACAAGAAGTCCCTCCTCTTTAATGGGAGAGGTTCCCTTATTCAGAAACGAACCTATTTACACATATACAAAGCATGGTTTCACTATGGAACTTGGATACCATGAAAGTGTTTGCTAAAAAGATCATCAATCACAAAAGGACAGAGGAATGAAAATGTGGAGACGAGTAGAAAGGCACCATTCAGAATTATAGATGACAGAATAATTCCTTATGCATGCGAGGGTACAGTGAATTGGAATAAGATCATTTGTATCACATTAATAAGATGAAATTTGAAGAGACACATAGTTCTATGAATAACATCTACAAGAATACAAAGATTCTCAGCATAATACAGACAAATGATCTAACAAGATTTAATGGAATAGCTTGTGAATAAAAGAACTAGATAGACAGAGAAAGAAAATCCTTCTGTATTGATTTCTTTGTGATTTCTTTACACTTTCAAAGATGAGCCAAGTTCCTCCCCCCTCAAAAATGGTGAGGAGAGGCCATTATATAGTTTACAAATTAGTTACTCTTGGTAACTACTTCTTTTAACTAATGTTTAGTTAAAGGGCTGCTAATTGCAATACCCCAACTAATTGCATTAAATCCAAGAAGAAAGGAAAGGAGAAAAGAGAAGAATTAGGAGAAAAAGAAAGGTGTCCATGACTGGGAGGGGCCCACTGACTTTAGGATCCGCTGTCTGAATCTTTTCAACACCTCTGATATGTCTCTGCCTCGTGGGACTGATGTGTTGGCAGTGGACTGAGTCCAAAATCCGAGGCACTTCTCCATTTCTTTGTCAAATTTGACATGAGTATGATAATTTTTATTTGCTTCCTCTATAGCAGATTGAAGAGAGCAAATCTCCTTCATCTTTTCCTTGGAAATGGAACTCTCCTTGAATAGATCACCTTTGACAAAATCTCTGAATTGAGCTTTTATTTCTTGTAAAGAGAGAGGCACACCAGAAGTCTCATCATGAAGATGGCAATGTATATCCTTGAAGGTAGATACAACTAGTGTCTTGAAGGCCTCACCCTTCTGCCAGCTATTTCTTAACTCTCCCAAATCCTCATCCAGCACCTTGATTTTCCATTCCACGATGGAGACCCATGACTTTGACAAGTTATCCTTTGCATCATTGAAGACCTTGCTTGCCATTAAAATATTTTCATCTATTTGTCCCATGAGGCGAAGGTCTACTATACAACTGCTCCAAAGATTAAGTTCTTTATCTATGCTCCCAATAGTGGAGGAGAGCTTCTGTTGCAAATTGTTCACCTTCTCGTGGAGTTTGAAGGATTCATCAATGAAATTCAATCCTGCAACAAGCATATCACCCACCATGGCCTCCATAGCCCTTCCATAGATGGAATACTTGTGCATGTCTTTGATACTCTGCACTTCATCTGTGGCTCAGAATTACAGGTGGTGGAAGAGTAGTCAATGGGGTAGGATCTAGAACTTTATCTTTAGACAACAGTGACTTGATGAAACTTGTAAGAATCTGGGCTTGTTCCTCCAACTGCTTTATGGTTTACTGTCCTTTCTCTACCCTCCCAATGACTCTAGTGACTGTTTCCTGAAGATTGTGGATCTCACCTTCAGGGGTGGACTCTCCCATGGGAATTCTCGAGAGCTCAAGATCAGATGCTTGCAAATATTGCTCTGGCTTGTCTACCTTAGGCTTGGCTATCTCTAGGAATTGTTGGCCCTGAGCATCAGACACTATCCTGGAGGTAGTTCTAGCCTTTTTGGCATGAGTAGGAGGAAGTAGTGCCTAATAAGGCCACCACATCATCAAAATTGGGTCCTGAGATCCGGGACGAAGACTTTCTCTTCTTACTATCAACAAGAGGCTGTACCCATGCAAAAGAGGAGGAGGAGAAGAAGGTGGGGCAAGAGGGCCAAGAGACAGAGAACTCATGGCACCCAAGGTTTGCACTGCTGTTGCCTCTAGTTGGGATATGAGTGGAGCGCTTGGGGCTTCTGGTACAGAGGAATCACTAGCACTCAGAAGCTCAGTGCTTTGGACCTCCTTTTCTTTATCCATGGGGGCTTCTGGAGTGCTTATAGAGACCGACACTTCACTCTCCTCACTTTCACTGAAGAACAATGATGTTCTCTGGGCCTGAGGGAAACTCCGTATGCTTCCTTAGGGGACCTTCCTCCACAGGCTCCTTCTTGACTTCTCTGACTTTCTTTTGATATACCTGTGTGGATGAGGAAGGAGTGGAGGCTGTGGGACCTTGAGTTGACGAGGCAGGAGGGGTCTGCATATGTGCTCTCAAATCAGGTGACAATGCCTCTTTTCTTGGTGTTGAGGTGTCTTTGGAGGACTCACCTGAATGCCTTCTGAGTTCACGAACTCTCCTGTCAAACCATATTTTGGTTCTTACCAATACGGGAGCTAGGATTTCTACCAGATCGTCCTTCTCCTTTTTGAACCAATCCAAATCCTCCAAGGGAGTGTGTTTGACCACATTATCATACTCATATGAGCACAGGTCAGAATTATCATCCTGGAGCCCTTCAGGAACTTGGTACAGGTTAAGCTCTTGAATTAGTTGAAGAGAAAATCTGCCATAATGCCTCCTTCTTGCTTCAAAATCATCGACACAGTCATCCCAATAATCTTTTGTGTCTGCCCTATGATGATAAGTGATCTTAATGTTCTGCTCAATAAATATTCTTCAAGTCAAAACAGGTTCTTGGCCTGAAGAAATGGACAGTGATGGGAGCTAGGGCTCTTTCTATGTTTTGAGCATCTAGGGCTGTTTTGCAGGTATAGTTTCCCAAAGTGATGGGGAAGTGCAAGCCATTAATTTTCTTATCCCTGCAGGTTCTGTGTAACTTGTCCAACTGCCTGCATACCTCTATCAAGGCCATTTTGTCATTGCAGAACATAGGAAGCTTGAGAGGAGTGCTCTCATAGCCTGCAAGCCTTATATAGGAAAATTTTCTAAATTGGATGAAGTAGGCACCGTAGTGCGATATCAAATTCATAGCTTCATCAGAAAATCTCCTCACTGTGTTGTTCTCCAGAAGCCTGACAATGTACATGGTGAAAGCATCATTCACCCTTCTAAAATTGCGATTGCTGGTTTCCAAGGTGAACTAAGGGCAGTAGGCATATACGGGGGTCACCCTTATGAGCATCAATGTATGAGAAGCCAAACCATTGCCTTGATGCTGCCAGAGTATACATTAGGTATGAAGTCATATAGAATTTCTTTTTTTGTTGTACATTAGACAGCTGCTCTTGCTAGGTTCATACTGATGATCTCTTCCCAGTTGATATTCTGAGTTCCCTCGCACACCATATTGATAAGTGGGCACATCCAGAAATGGAACTCATTTGTAGAGGGTAAGCCCATGACCCGAGCCAGGTAGGATTATAAAATCTATGACAACTCCTCATTGAAATCTACACGGAAAAGAACCTTAGAAAGATGAGACGCCCCCTTTTTAGGGTTTTTAAGCCAGGACTTCACCACCCGCGCCTTATATTTCTCATTGTCCTGATCGAAGAGGGCTTGTGCCTGGTTTTGAGAAATTACTATAGCATTTTCCATCTCTGGAATTCTTAGGGCAGCGCCAATGGCGGAAGCGTCAAGTTTGGCGATGAGTTCCCCATGCACATTCATCAGCTCATTCGAATCAGGGTTGTAATGAGCGCCACAGGAAAGCACCATATCTGCGCATTGCACCGAGATAGGGAAACCACCGGAAAATGCCAAACCACTGTCATGAATCATCTGTGCCATAGGTGAAGGGTTTGCATCTGTCATTCTTTCCCAAAAATCTCCAAAGTCGAGGTGGCGAACCTCACTGTCCCCGATATCGGGAACGGCAGACTCGAGCGGTGAGACTTGCTCCTGGCCTTGGAATTTAATCTTCATTTTGATAGCAATTTGAAAAGCCAAGGTTGTAATCTGGACTCAGGATGAAATTGCAGGGGAAATGAGTATACGCAAGTAGAAATCTTGATCGCAAGGGTATGAGCAAAGGATAGCAAGAAAGCAGTGTGCAAAACGCATAAGGGGGTTAGTTCATTATATAGCCATTTGGGAGAGAGAGAAGACAATTAATGCGCATTAAATACACACCTACCAACTTGGAAAGCAAGATATTTGTGAAGAGCAGGAAAAATTAAACTCGAATGGCCTTTGGTTCATTTGGGACACGCAGGAATGCGAAAGCGCGATTCGGCCGATACGGGCGATGCGGGAAAAGTATGCACTAAATGCTTCTGGGACATGAGGGACGAAAGTACGCGGAGTACATGATTCAGCCGAATCACGATGAAAAGGGAACAATGAGTCTGGGCGAACTTGGGACACTTGGGACAAAAAGTTCTAACGGGCCCGAAAGAAATGGACTTCGGGTAAAGCGGTCGATCGGGGAATAGAGAGCCTGAATGAACTTGGGACACTTGGGAAAAAAATGTCCGATAGGCCCGAAAATCACATAAAATGACCCAAAAAAAAATAGATTTTTCCAATTTCTTGACTTTTCACATTACCAAGACAATAGAAAAGACATTTAACTTCAAAAATTTTCAATTTTCAACTTCTCAAAAGTAGGGGAATTTTGAGTGGACAACAGTACAGAAACAAAACTGACATTAGATGCATATAAGGTGAAGTAGTACAACAAAATTGATGAATCCTACGGTCTATTATCCATGTCCTCTCAAATTTCTCTTTCATATTTAATCTACAGATACTCCTAATGATGTGTGGACCACTTTGAAAGGACTCTTTGGTAAGCAGGACATAATGTGAGGTCACAAGTTAGATAATGAGCTCATCAGTTTGAGCTTAGACAACTTTTTTTTTGCCCATTGTTTGATACCCATGGTTTTGTAAAACTACTTAAACATTTGTCTATTTATATAGTCTTATGCATATGATAGAAATAAAAGAAAATGTATAGCAGATGTGTTTTGAATTTGGGTGTGAATTCTGTAGAGTTTTTTGAGCATAGCTCCAAACGGATCTGGGTATTGTATTGAGAGAGTGGAGGCTTGTAATAAAATCTGAGCAAGTGATTCTTGGTGGACGTAGCCCAAATTGGGTGAACCACGTTAAATCCTGTCTCTCTGTGTTGTGTTATTTATTCTGCACTTTTATTTAAGATCTATAATATTTTCTACATATTAGTTTCTACTGTTGCGATTCTGTAAGGGATTATTCCACATATTTTATCTCTTATTTCCTAACAATTGGTATCAGAGCCTGGTTTGGTTTCCTGAAGTGTTGAATCGCAGGGAAAGTTTTTAGCTTGAGTGGGAGCTATGGCAGATGATGGAAGATCTAGTGTTGATAAATTCAACAGGCAGAATTTCAGTCTTTGGAAGATGCAGATGGAAGATTACCTTTATCAGAAGGATCTTTATACTCTGTTGTCTGAGAAGGTGAACAAACCCTCGAGTATGAAAAATGCCGAATGGGATATGTTGGATCGGAAGGCACTTGGAATGATTCGGCTGTGTCTTGCATCTTCGGTATTATTTAATGTTTCAAAGGAAAAGACGACAAAAGATCTAATGGATGCATTATGGAAGTTGTATGAAAAACCCTCTGCCTCTAACAAGATATTTTTAATGAAAAATTTGTTTAATATGAAGATTTCTGAGAATAGTTCAGTAGCAGATCATTTAAATGATTTCAATATGGTTGTGAATATGCTAGCTTCGGTTACAATAGAATTTGATGAAGAAGTTAGGGCTTTATTAATTTTGTGCTCTTTACCTAAAAGTTGGAATAGCCTGGTAATGGCGGTAAGCAACTCGATTCCAGCTAACTCGAAGTTGAAGTTTGAGGATGTTGTAGGGGTGATTCTAAGTGAGAAAATGCAAAGAAAAAGCTCTGGGGAATCTTCTACTTCTGGGAATGCTTTGACAGTGGAAACTAGAGGGAGACAGAAAAATAGAGGAAACCATGGAAAATCAAAAGATCGGGCAAGGTCAAAATCCAAGAACAAGATTGTATGTTGGAATTGTGGAAAGCCTGGGCATGCAAAGAAGGATTTTTGGGAGCTTCGAGACAAGAAGAAACAACAGGAAGAAAACAAGGAGGCAAATGTGGCATCGGGTAATGTATGTCATGATGCTTTGATTCTTTCTTTGCATAATATTACTGAATCTTGGTTTTCATGCTACTCCACATAGGCATTATTTTTTTGATTATGTTCAAGGGGATTTTGGGCATGTTTTTCTTGGTGATGATGAGCCTTGCATTATAGTTGGAAAAGGTTCTGTTCAGGTTAAGATGTAAAATGGGAATACATGGCTATTGAAGGATGTCAGACATGTGCCTACATTAAGGAGAAATTTGATATCGGTGGGGCAATTGGGAAGTGATGGTTGTAACTGTGATATTTACAACTAACTCTTGGAAGGTTACCAAGGGTTCTCTTGTGGTAGCAAGAGGTAAGAAGGTTGGAACCTTGTATTTAACCACTGATAGTACTAATGATTGTAATCTTGTGGCTTCAGATGTAGATACAACATTATGGCACTATAGGCTCGGTCATATGAGCCATAAGGGCATGAACATCATAAAGAAGAATTTGCCTGGATATACAGAAACAGGTTTAGATTTCTATGAGAACTGCATATATGGGAAACAGAAGCAAGTAAGGTTTCTCAGGGTTGGACCTACGAAGAAGAGAGTAAGTTAGAGCTGGTACATTCTGATGTGTGGGGGCCGGCTCAGGTATCATCTCTTGGGGGTTCAAGTTATTATGTTACTTTTATTGATGATGCAACAAGGAAAGTTTGGGTTTATTGTATTAGAAACAAATCTGATGTATTTGACACTTTTGTTAAATGGAAAGCCTTGGTAGAGAATGAAACAGGTCTTAAGCTAAAATGTCTTAGGTCAGATAATGGAGGGGAGTATTGCAGCAATGAATTTAATGATTACTGTTCTAAGAATGGAATCCGCAGGCAAAAGACGGTTCCAGGAACTCCACAGCAGAATGGGGTATCAGAAAGGATGAACAAAACAATAATGGAACGTGCTAGGAGCATGAGGTTACATGCAGGATTGCCTCTTTCTTTTTGGGCAGAAGCAGTGAGCACAGCTATGTACTTGATAAATAGAGGACCCTCAAGTGCTTTGGATGGAGACATCCCTGAGGAGGCATGGTATGGTAAGAAAGTTCATTATTCATTTCTTAGAGTCTTTGGATGTGAAGTTTTTTTTCATATAGACAAGGATGATAGGACCAAGCTAGAGGCTAAATCAGAAAAATGTACTTTCATTGGTTATGGTGGTGATGACTTTGGGTTTAAATGTTGGAGTATTAAGGACAAGAAAATCCTTCGGTCTAGGGATGTGGTCTTTAATGAGAAAGTCATGTATAAGCAACAGTTGTAGGAAAACATGGAAGAATCCAAGAAAGAATATGCAGTGGTAGAGGATCTTCCAGATGGGAAAGTGACCCGTGAATCAGTTCAGGAACCTACTCAACAGGAACCCCAAACTCCTACAGTGAGGAGGTCTTCTAGGGTAAGAAAAGAACCTGAACGTTTTTCTCCTTCTCTTTATTATTTATTACTCACTGATAGTGGAGAGCCAGAGAGCTTTGATGAAGCAATGCAGGTAGATGCCAGTAAGAAGTGGGAGCAAGCAATGGATGAGGAGCATAAGTCTCTCATGGAGAACCAGACTTGGGATTTGGTGAAGCTACCGGAAGGAAAAAGAGCATTACAGAACAAGTGGGTGTACAGAGTTAAAGATGAAGAAGGAGGAAAGAAAAAGATATAAGGCCCGGTTGGTGGTCAAGGGGTTTGCACAGAAATAAGGTATAGATTTTGATGAGATTTTTTCTCCTGTAGTAAAAATGACTTCTATCAGAACTGTTCTTGGAATAGTGGCAGCAGAAGACTTACACTTAGAACAGCTAGATGTAAAGACTGCACTGCATTTCTCCATGGTGATTTGGAGGAGGAGCTATATATGCAGCAGCCAGAAGGATATGAATTCAAAGGTAAAGAGGAGATGGTGTGTAAACTGAAGAAGAGTTTGTATGGCCTGAAACAAGCTCCACGTCAATGGTATAAGAAGTTTGATAGCTTCATGATGGAGCAAGGTTATATTAGATGTCATTCTGACCATTGCGTGTATACAAAGAAATTTGAGGATGGAAGTTATATTATCCTATGTTTGTATGTTGATGACATGTTGGTTGCAGGTAAAAACATGCAGGAAATAAAGGTACTCAAGAAACAACTAAGTGAATCCTTTGATATGAAGGATTTGGGGGTAGCCAGACAAATCCTTGGTATGAGGATAACTCGGGATAGGAAGGAATGGAAGCTAACTTTATCTCAGGAAGAGTACATTAAGAAGGTATTGGATAGGTTTAACATGTAGGATGCTAAACCGGTTGGGACTCCTTTGGTAGGCCATTTTAAGTTATCAAAGGAGCAGTGTCCCAAGACAGAGCAGGAAAGAAACCAGATGTCCAAGGTACCTTACTCATCAGCAGTTGGCAGTTTGATGTATGCTATGGTGTGCACTAGGCCTGATATTGCCCATGAAGTGGGAGCTGTGAGTATATTTATGAGTGATCCAGGTAAAGAGCATTGGCAAGCAGTAAAGTGGATCCTTTGGTATTTGAGAGGGACCATGGGGACAGTTTTGTGCTACAGTGGATCAGATACCACTTTACGTGGTTATGTAGATTCAGACATGGCTGGAGATGTTGACAGTAGGAGGAGCACGACAGGTTATATTTACACTGTAGGTGGGACAGTAGTGAGTTGGATTTCATGACTACAGAAGCTGGTGGCTTTATCAACCACGGAGGCTGAGTATATTGCTGCCACAGAGGCAAGCAAAGAGATGATTTGGTTACAAAAATTGCTTGAGGAGTTGGGGCATAAGCAAGAGGAATGTAAGCTACATAGTGATAGTCAGAGTGTTATACACCTAGCTAAGAACTTTGCTTTCCACTCCAGGACGAAGCATATACAGTTGAGATATCACTTCATCATGACAGCTTTGGAGGAAGATAAGTTGAAGTTGGAGAAGATTCATACCAGTCAGAATCCTACAGACATGATGACCAAGGTGGTCACAAGGGATAAACTAAAGCTATGTTCAGCTTTGGTTGGCCTTCACGGATGACAGTGAAGGGTTAAGAAGCTTGCTCAATGGAAATCAGTCTCCAAGTGGGAGATTGTTATGTTTGTGGAGCCTGTTTTCATGTTAGAGTGTGGTACACCTTCTATGTGTTACACTCGGGTATTTTTATGGCGGTCCCGTTTGCCGATGAGCGGGTCAGGGGGGTTCGGGGGGGTGAAGCCCCCCTGATGGAAGGGGGCTCAGGGGCGAATCCCCCGAAGCAAATTTTCATGGGTGGTTTATTAACCCATGGGTAATGGGTAACCGTTATGGGCTGTTTTTGGGCCCATGGTTTTTCGGTACCCATTGTTTTGTAAAACCGCCTCTTCGGCTACCCATAGGTTTATGGGACGGTTTTGTTTTTTCCCATTGTTTTATACCCATGGTTTTGTAAAACTACTTAAGCAGTTGTCTATTTATATGGTCTTATGCATATGATAGAAATACAAGAAAATGTATTGCAGATGTGTTTTGAATTTGGGTGTGAATTCCGTAGAGTTTGTTGAGCATAGCTCCAAACAGATCTGGGTATTGTATTGAGAGAGTGGAGGCTTGTAATAAAATCTAAGCAAGTGATTCTTGGTGGACATAGCCCAAATTGGGTGAACCACGTTAAATCCTGTCTCTGTGTTGTGTTATTTATTCTGCACTTTTATTTGAGATCTATAATATTTTCTACATATTAGTTTCTACTGTTGCGATTCTATAAGGGATTGTTCCACATATTTTATCTCTTATTTCCTAACAAGATGCATATAAGGTGAAGTAGTACAACAAAATTGATGAATCCTACGGTTTATTATCCATGTCTCTCAAATTGCTCTTTCATATTTAATCTGCAAATACTCCTAATGATGTGTGGACCACTTTGGAAGGACTCTTTGGGAAGCAGGACATAATGTGAGGTCACAAGTTAGATAATGAGCTCATCAGTTTGAGCCCAGACAACTTTGACACGATACAAAACTTCTTCACCAAATTCAAATCCTTTAGGTGTAGTTGAAACTGTGTGGCATAAAAAAAATTGATGAACAATTGGTTCTTTCAATCCTTTCCAAATTGGGTTCCAACTATTTTTCTTTTTTTCTACCTTGCACGCCACCATGAGCACCATGGGAGCTATGTGGAATATGGCGTCCTTGGAAAATTTTTCTAGTGATTTTACTTGGGAGCAAGAAAAAATTATTCAAATGGGTGCATTGAAGTCCTAGGGTAAATCCCATGCTCTACTTGATGGACATGAGAAACATAAGGATTCAAAAAATATATATATATATATATAATAAACAGGATCATGAGAACAAGAAGGATCTAAATGATCCCACCTCCAAATCAAACTTTAGAACTTCCTCTTCCAGTATTAAGTCCAAGAAAGAGATGTTAGGTTGTTGAGGTGAATTTCTTCACAAAGGAATGCATTTGAGGTTTACTAGTTTACACAGTAACTGATTTCGGTCAAGGAACCAACATCGGTCACCTAGGAGAAACTGGCATTGGTCAGGGAACTGACACCCTATCAACAAACAAGGAACCGACACCGGTTACCTATGCGTTTAAGTTTTTATTTCCTAGACACGAGATTAAATCCAACCTTTGATTAGAAGGTGATCTAAAGGTTGTAAATGCATAGCTAAGGTGCCCTAATTTTTTATAAGCTTATATAAGCTAGAAAACTAGGGTTAGAGCATAAGGATAGGCGAAGAATGTTAATTCTCCTTGGTTGAAGATGAAGAAGAAGAAAAAGAAGGAAAATATTACATGAAGATAGAGCTTCAATGGAGAGAAGCTGGACAGAAGGAAATAGTGGGTATATCTGAATGGTGAGAAGAGTGTTATGTCTTCTATTGTGTTTCCTTTGTATTGTCTTATCTCGATGTAATGGCTTGCATAGTATGAAAAGCACATAGTATTTCATCTTGTAGATCCACATGTTGTTGTGAGATCTTGTATTGTAGATCCATGAGACCATGTTATATTTTTGGTCCATTATAGATCTAGTATTGTAGCTCGGAGGAGAGCTTGTGGGTACATATAGTATTTAGATATTGTAGAGAAGTATTCTTGTATGCACAGGTTGATGCAGTGATATGGAGGAGAGACTTACTTCTTGGTGCACATATATGGTTGTACATTGGTAGACCCTTGTGAGAGGTCTTGTTTGCAGATTCACAGGAGAGCTTGGTTGCACAATGGGAGATGCATTAGTTCCTGCTATGTGAGATCTAGTGGTGTTTAGAGGCACAGTTGTAGTGCACTCATGTAGATCCATTTAGAGATCCGAAGGAGGAGATACTCTTGGAGAGATGCATTATACTCTTGTATGAAGAGTTGGTTTATACTCTTTTTTATTATATATTGAGATCACTTGTCTTTGGTGGATGTAGCCCGCATTGGGTGAACCACGGTACATGTTTTGTTATGTGTTTGTACTTTGTTTTGATTTGGATTATTCTAGTTTATACTTCCATTGCTATAGATTTTGGGGAATCGTTTAGATCCTATGTGCATGATTTGGTATATTATTGAATCATAGCACTATTCTGGAAGTCCCAAATTCCCAACAAGAGATGCTCAAATGTAGGTATTACACAAGAAAGTGTGATGCAATAAAATGTATAAAGAAGCAGATTGACCACCTCATGAGTCTTCTTGAGAAGAACAACATAGGTTTCCATGAGTCTATCAACCCATCTTTATTAACCCATGAATCCTCCAAGGAAAATGACCATGGAAAAGACAAAGAGAAAGAATCAAGAGAAAACAAAGGGGGGAGCCCTTGTTACAGTTATATCACCAACTCCTACATGGGTAATTGATTCTAGTGCATCACATCATATTACCTCTTCACACGTCAAGTTCACGTCAGGGTAAATTTGGTTGGGTGCACAACCAAGGGGCAAATATTTTTGAATAGGCAAAAGGTGAATTAGGAATTTTAAAATTTTGAAAAATTTTTTACTATCGTACGGTAGCGCGTTCACCAAAATTTTACAAGTCCTAAAAAAAATTGAATATGATTTCGCCTTAGTGTTTCCACTAATGTCCAACCAATGTTAGTTTATTTGTCATCATGTTATAACATTCTACTATATATACAATTAATTCACCATATTTTAGTCATACTATTTACATTATAAGTGTGTGAAAAGCCGAAAGTATAAGACAAAAATCCGAAGGATTCAGGAATAAGCGAAAGACTCAAGAGGTAAGTGAAAAAGAGAACTTTGTATGTAGACTGTCAATTTTTTTTGTGTTGGCGGATGGTAACACGTATTTTCGTTGCCATCTGAAAATCAAAATCTGCAATGTCGAGCGATAAGGTAAATGCATAATGTTGAATGATAATAGCAATATACTATCGGGCAGTAACACTTATATGTGTTACCGACCGGTAACAGTTATATGTGTTACCATCCAAAAACTTGCTTTTTCGTTCACCTATTCATTTGTTTCATCGTCTATCTGCTTTAGTGTTAATTTTTGAAGTTGTATTTCCACCAGTATTTTAAACTTCTATAGTTTTTTGCATGTGCAGACTTCAGAATCACACATTCAATGGCCCCTATTACAAATGAGAAAATAACCCAAGGAAAAATAAAATGCGATATGGACATTTTCAAAATATTTCAATTAGCCAACAGTAACCCCAGTGGAAAGAGGTACTTTTGACTCTTACTATGATAATATTACCTTATTTTTTTATTTACTTAGGGATGCTATAAGCAAACCAATTTCTTTCAAATGCAAAAAACCCTAGCAGTGACCTTACTCCAGATAAAATTACCAATCAGAAAAGTAATTCAATTCAAATTTATAGTAATGATAATCTCATTTCCCATCCGACTCAAACTTCTGATAAACATTCCAGAAACACACATCAAAAACGTAAGAGTGGGAAGTGGACTATAAGGACTTATAAATTTGAATGGTCAACCAAATATCCATCCATTGAACTTGTTGAACCAGAAAATAGTACCGATACTCCTACAGAATGTAGATGTACTATATGTAGTTGGAAAATAAGCAGAGCCCACAAAATGTAATTGAAGTTGGACAATATAGAGAAGCATTATGGGAAGGTATATGGGTCTAAAAAGGAAGTCTGATAGAACAGTTATAAAAATAACTAGATGGAAAACTAAAGAAGATTGTTTACATATAAGATATGTTGTTGAATATGAAAATCATCATAAAAATCTTCAAGACCTAGTTGAGAAAGGTGGAACAATAAAGGATAAATTTGAAAAAGCTACTGACGTAAGTCTTCAGACAAAATGCATTCAATTCAGAACAATATTTCACATTTTAAATAAGGGAAGACCAATTTCAGATCTCATTGATTATAAGATATTATTTCAATCTAATGGGTTTTCAAATATTCCAACAACACTCCAGATAGATACCAGTGCATGGGAAATGGAAAAGTGTATGGGAGGAATTGAAATCACTGATTTGTGAGAGAAGGTAAAAATTCAAATTTTATCGCATTGTAAATTGATGAGGTTACAACAGTAGACAATACATCTTGGGTATGCATGCATGTCTACACTTTCAGTTTCAATAACCATTTTAGGGAAAATCATCTACTAGCTATGCACAAAATGAGGGAGAACTGTAATGCTAAGAACCTCTGCAAACTTGTTATTAAAAATTTGAAGGAAATAGTTAGTATGGATGATCAATTAATCTATGAAAAGATGATTTGTGTAGGAGTTGATGACACATCTTTCATGCAAGGTCACAAAACTAGACTTTTTATTTGTCTATAAAAAACCATAGCCCCCTACATGATACCTATTCATTGCATGGCTCACCGAATGAAAATGGCTTACAAGATTTTAAGTAATTTTAAAAATGTTGCTAAAGTGGAGAAGCTGATACGGGAATTGCATGCATATATGTCAAGCAGTCCAAAAATATTTTTGGAGTTTCAAATATTTTATGTTGGAATAAAAAATGGTAAAAAATTGCTAAAATATGTTGACACAAGATGGATATCATTGTATGAACCAAATTGTAATATTTTTGAGGAATACGGGACCTTAGCAAGGTATATGTTCAAGCATCAAAGAGAAGTGGACAAGGCTAAAGATCTGATGTATCACTTGACAGATTTAGAGACATTATTAACTTTATGTGGTATTTTGTCAATGTTGA
Organism: Taxus chinensis; assembly: GCA_019776745.2. Taxonomy (NCBI): domain Eukaryota; kingdom Viridiplantae; phylum Streptophyta; class Pinopsida; order Cupressales; family Taxaceae; genus Taxus; species Taxus chinensis. Next base: position 656,062,332 of record CM034153.1, on the reverse strand, counting down.
AGGAAATAAAGAGCTTAGTGAAACATGCTCAGGAAATATCCATATACATTGTTGATTTTATTAAATTAAGGAGACAAGTATGTATGATTTTAGATACCTTATATTGCACTCAAGACTGGATTCAAAAGCCAATTTTCAGCAACTTCAAGGTTTTGACAGATACAAAAGATCCCAACAACTATTTAAAGTTCAATAGCATTGGTCATCTTTGTATTTATTTTGATGGGAAAAATATTCCAATACACACTTTATACAGAGATCCTTATGTAATAGGCTCCAAACTTGAGGAAGTACCAGTCACAAGCTCTCTTTTTGATGTTGCAGTTTCTGATACACGTAAAAAATTGAAGAAGATATCTGAAACATTATCTTCTGATATCGGAGAGTGTTTTAAAAATAGTGATATGCTTGAGGTCATGGGAGTTGTAAATCCCATTTTCTGGAATCCGATGATTGATGAAAAACAAAGAGCTACAAACTTTGAGAAATCCATTACTGCACTTATGGAGCAATTTTGCAAATCTTCAAATGTTGATGGAGGGGAATCAAATGGTATATTGGACAAAAAATTACTCATATCACAGTCACAACATTTTACATATACGATGTCTGATCAATATAAGTCTATTGTTGACCCAACAAAAATGGGAGCTATCACACTATTGTGGAGAAAGATGTATCAGAGTAACATTCTTAGAGAAAATATAAGTGAATACTTCAAACTATATGAACTCATACAGAAAATGATTCTTTGGTTTATTCAAGATGAAAGGGTATTTATTACATTTGCATTTGTGAAATCAAAATTTCGCAACAGATTGGAAAAGAATTTGGAAACTTGTTTGAGAATCTATGTTTCAAGATATGGGGTGGACACATTTCCATATGAAAGACCACTAACTACATGGAAATCTCTTGCAAAGTGTAGAGTTTTTAATCAAATAGCGAACAATGAAGTTTGTAATAATGGTGAAATTGACTTGGAATCTATTAGACAATAATTTGTAACAGATACAAGAAGTGATGAAGGACCATTCAGGATAGGGTTGTTTCAGCTAGCAGACAATTGAATGTATTCATTCTCTTAAATATATATTGTTACTTGATTTTTTTTCATTTACATATATTGTGCATATAATGTTTGGAAAAAAATTTAATTCCTTCTATTTTTTTACTAATGTTTGCAAATAACATATGGTAGACAGTTCATATTTGTGGAATATGCAAACTGGATGATGTAATAAAATTAAAGTTTGTTACTAATAAAGTATGTTCAATCTTTTATTTCTCACTATCAATTCCACAGGCACAATTGTTCGCAAATATATTATAATCCATATATGTTATCGTGATTATCCAAATTAATAAAAAGCATAGCAGTCTAACTCTATATCCCATCATGATTATTGGATATAATCTTTACATGATGAATCAACTATCAAGATTGACAACAACATGAACATGCACATCCAATTTTTAATTATTGAGTTATACATGTTTGAAACCAAAGTGAACAATGTAAATCCAAATTCCATAATCCATGTATATTATTCATCAACTGTACATTGTACAAGCTTGAAAATAAGATAAAAGAATAAAGTTTTCATTCGACAACAGCCATGAAAGAAATAAAAAGATCGACAATTCCACATAAAGATAATAGTTTCAAATTTCATTTGTCAAATACAACTATTTACATCATTCATCAACATTTATAATTCAAGTTCATTAGTACCCTTGTCCTTCAATAGATTCCATAACATTGACAACATTTGAACTATCTTTTATCACACCACAGTCTACTAATTCTTTTACAGCTGTATTAATATTTTCTAAATTTTCTCTATCTTCGCGAGTTGCATCTCCTGCTGAAAGGAGAGAAGGATCCTCAATATTTTTTTCTTCAAAAGAATATTTGGATCCATTCCACTCTCCTTTATAATCCTCTACAAATTATTATTCTACTTGTTTAACAGAAATATGTTTTTCTTTAAAACCAATTGCCCACCGGACACTCTCTCTCACTTTTTTCAGGTGCTCATCTAACACTTGCACCTCTGTCTTAAAAGTCTAGTATTTTGACCGCAATGAAAATCCAATAACTAGTATTTAGAAGAAGATAAATGACAACTATATATATAATAATCTAAAAAAATCAGAGATTACCATGGCCAAGTATTTCTCTGCATTAGCAATAGTGACAAGTTTCTTGTCTCTATTCCACTTGTTGTAGTAAGACTACGCCTCAACATTCAAATTAGCCAATCTATTAAGCATTATACTCAAAAAATTGTCCCTATTGTAAATATTAGTGGGGACTTCTTGACCAGATTGTGCTTGAGCAAGTAAAGCATCAATCGTCACTGGTTCATTTTTAATAATTGAAAAAAGTATTTCTCTATTTTCAAAATTATGATATCTATCATTAATTTCTTTTAGCATAGCTTTTGCTTTGATCTCCCAAATCTTCAGCTCCTTAATGTCAGTGAGAATATTTTGTAGACACCTAAATTTGTATCTATGCCTTTATTCACCCACGTGCGCATATTTTAAGAATTTATTCAATCATCCCCCTTGTTTAATTAATGCCATCCCAATTCATATTAATTAATTAAGTAATACTAATTAATTAATCATTTAAATATTTCATATGCCCAACTATCCCATCCGCATTGATCCTATTAATTAATTAATTAACTCATCATACCTTAACTAACTGCCCATTTTGGAATGCTTTCATTCCAAATCTACACTCTCACTGGTGACTCACCTACATCTCTCCCTATGCTTTTTCTAACATATCTCCACTGGTGACTCACCTACATCTCATCCCCAAACAACCCCTTCTCACCTAGTGCTTTAAAGCAATTGTGTAACATCCCAAAATTTCTTGTAAGTTAAATTAACTATGGTTAAGTCTAAACAAGAATAGACAAGATCATCATTGGGTGTAAAATTCATTTGGTTCGTCGTATCATGACCCACAACTTCTATTGCGGGGCATAACATTGCGGAACGAATAACCACACACCCACCTTGATGATCCTTCCTAAAACATGATTAGGCCTTAATCATAGGTAAAATGGTTCATAAATGATAGTGAATCTTTCGGTTATTTGTATTCCGGTTACTTTATTTTAATCGGTTTGGTCGTCTTTTGTTTTGTTTGACTTTTGCATGACCGCGATGATAATTGTCTCTGTTTAATTTGACAATGCTATATCAAGCCAGATTTATGAGAATATTCAAATTATTATTTACAGACTTTGTGATTTTCGTATTGGAATGTTTTATATAAACATGGAAATTCAATGAATTTTTATGGTAATATATTGTTGGAAATATGTGGACTTGTATTATGAAGGTTAATTTTAACTTAACCATTAAGCTGGGTAACAACTAAAGTAAAAAAATGTATGAAATATTAATTAGTATATATATATATATATATATATACTAATTAATATTTCATACATTTTTTTACTTTAGTTGTTACCCAGCTTAATGGTTAAGTTAAAATTAACCTTCATAATACAAGTCCACATATATATATAGTATATATATATATATATATATTTGTGTGTGTGTGTGTGTGAGGGATTTGGCATATAAGCCAAAAGTTTTATTTAGCTATTGAAATTTATGGGTTTCATAAAGTGAAACACCTTCACATGGCACAAGTGTGCAGCATGCACTAAAACACATACTAGCATTGGGAAGCCCAAAAATTCTTCAATATGCCGCCCAACTATAGTTCTTTCATCATATTTTTCTGTTATTTTTCCTTCGTCTATTTTCATTCTCCCCTTCTGGAATACCTGTGTGAGTTTTGGAGGAAAGAAGGATTCAACTTGTTGGAGTGGGAAGAGTAGAAGGTTTCTGATTCTGGGTTTAATTCTCCTTTCTCTGCTGCATTATTTGTAAAAAATGAGGAAATACACATTCTGTTTTTAATGGCAATCAAGGAAATTGTGGACAACTTTTGATTTAATTGTTTGGAGATGAAGTATGAAAAGGAAATTGATGGATTTTGTATTCTTTTTAATTTTCTTTGTGTGGTTTTCACCTAACCCAGAAAAATATGGAGATGGGGTTTTAGGTTTTGATCAGTAAAAATAAAGTAAAAGAAAGGTTAAAAATTCATTCTCTGCATTATAATAAATTATACCCAAAAGGAAAAGAGTTGGGTTTTTCCTGTACAGGAAGAAGGAAAACATTTTGTGAATTTGTGTGTTTAAAAATGATTTGTGCTTATGGGTTTTCATTTTGTTAAACTAAAATTTTATTGTGTGTTTTCTGTAAACAAATCAATTTGGGTATGCAAATTGATTTGCATAAAGGAATCGATTTGGGTAACCCAATCAATATGGGTATGCAACCGGTTGGGGTTTTGTATTTTTCTTCTTGGTTGTTATATGCATGTCTGATTTTTAATTTATTGAGATATTTTCAAAGATAATTTGTGGGTGTCAAAGCTCTTGCATGGGGCTGCATTTTCCATAAATTTTATTATTATTGACCACTAAGTTGGTTCATGTATAAATGAGGGTGTCTTGTTATGTGTGAATAATTTAAAAAATGGCATTTAGCCTGTAACTTCTAGCCTGGCAATATGACTTGGATTCTTGTAAGACTGTGAAAAAGAAATTACTTGTCTTGGTAAGGGCATGAAAGCCAGGACAGTTTGACCGAGATGCACCAAGGAGTAATTGGAGGCATGATTGGGTTTAAAATAATGATATCTTATGAAAGAAATTATTAGCTATTTTTTTTAAAAGAGTATGTTTAAATGATGTAACCATGGTGATGTTATATTGTTGGTTGGGATGTTTGTTTACCAGATAGAACATGTTAAAGTGATGTAAATATGGTGATATTTGTGCTAATTTGTAGAGCTGCTCATTCACTAAAAAATTACTCTTCTTAATCATATTGTTTTTACGAAGTTATGTAGAAATTTTAAATGTCAAATGCTTATTGATTGAAGTTGGAATACGGATGTATTGAACTTTGTGATTAGAGGGAAACATGATCTTTGAAATAGAAATTGGTTGTTCTATTTATGTGCATACATAGCTGTATCTTTATAGAAACCAGGTAGTAATACATTTTCAATTGTATTACCATGTGCTTGTTGATAAAACAACATGTATATCCTTTCATATTTTATTAATTAATTGCATCAGAAAATGGAGTCAATATTCATGCCATTTCATTTTGAACTGACATCATACCACTACTCTAGTCTTGCAGGACCATTAGTCGTTACATTCGGATGTGCGGAAACTCATGTCTTGTGAAGTTTTATCATAACATGGATCTAAATGAGATACTTGGATTTTAATTGGTGAAAGGATGATATTCTTGAATTTTTGGCTGAATTATTGGGATCTTGGACCCATTCTAAATATTCAAACCTCACTATGTGAGAATTATTATACCAGTTATATATATTTCACCTTAACGGCATATGTAATATATGATTTTAATAAATAGATTATTACTTTGTGTGTAATAATATCTCAATATGAGTAAATGATGAATACTTGAGTTGTGAAATCTTACTTTTCACAAATTGTTGAATACATTTATTTGATAGTTATCAATGTATGAAGCCGATAATTGGGCAATTATTGTAACAATCAATTGTCTTTAATTTTCTAAATTAAATAAGCTATTTAGTGGAGTAGCTAATCGAAGGAATAATTAAATATACATGTTTTAATATATATTTAATTTGGCCTTTCGGTAAACTTGGTATTAATATGATAAGATTGTAAATTTTGTTGTATAGAAAATGGAAGAGTATCATTTTAAAAGGTAATTTAAGGTTAAAGAATCAAACATCAGGAAAAAGAGACTAAATGGGATGGTAAATAGATAAAAAGATCCATTAGGCATATTAAGGGATAAGTACATGTGGAATGCTGATATAGTTACATTTTAGCATAATGAATGTACTTATCTCATAAAGATCCTAGTTGGCCTTTGGCATCTATCTCAATATAAACTCTTACAAAATAGGTTTAATTGGAAATAAAATAAAAACAAACTATAAAGATCTAGATAACTGTGAAAGGGATAGTTGTGAGGTGGCGGAAGACTTAAAACTAATAAGACTAGTGTGTTGTCTTGAGTTTAGCCATAACCTGCATGGCGGATAACTTTGGCCAAAGTAATGCATTGATGGTTGTGCATTTTCTGATCACCTAGTCCTCCAATTAAATTTAAAAAACATTATTTGTAACCTAATCATGGGAATTTGAAATAATGAACATGAGGTAGACAATGGTCGGATACCGGAATACGAAGTCAGGAAACTAGCTTCGTGGTAGACCCAAGGACTTTCACATAGTTCCCATGACCTTTAAAAGGTTGAGCCAAAATGCTAGTAGGCATTGTCACTCAAAGTAGTGACGAAGGGAGATCGTGGAGATCTGGATACACCCTTCTCAGCCGCACATGGCTTACATAGATGTTATCGAATAGATCAAAAGAGAAAAATTGATTAATGAATTTGATTAAATAAATCTATATGATTGCAGCTGTGTAATTTGTTATTATATTTATGTTAAAAAAATCCTCATTTTTCAGCTCTTGTAATTTTGAGCATTACAAATCAGCCAGCTCCAAAAAGACATGGAATCACGCCAAAATCAGGAAAATATTCCCAGTAGGGAAACTTTACCTCTGATCGGCGGTGACCCATCCCAGTCGTCGTCGACCCTATAAAGCCAAGTGCTTTATTGTTATTCTCCATCAAGTGCATGTGCATCTGAAGCTCTTCTTACAGCTTGCAGACAATCTTCTGTGCCTGAACAGTCCCAAAGCGATTGCATACCTCCTTGCAGTGTGCATGCGTCAATCAAGATCAGCTTTTGTGAGATTGGCATTGTTTACATAACTTTAATCAGTTTTATCACATTATCTTGTAACTTTTGTATCTAACCTTTTTACAGGTCTAGATCATCATCAATAAAGCTCACAGCTTCGTCATAAAAAAATTTTACAAATTCTTTCTTACAGATTGATTGTCTGACTTTCCTTCCTTTAGCTTTATCAATCCTTGTCATAGTCATCATCGACCCTATCAAGTCGCCATCGACTCGGCCTCAAATTCCCTTACCTTCTGTTTCAGAGTTATTTTCATACCCCACATGTGCTTAGCCTCTATTTCAGTCTGATAATCCCTCATCAAGCCCCTCTGTTGCAACAAAATAAACCTACTTACACTCCAGTCATCGTTGACCAAGGTTCTGATTTCAATATTTCCCCATAAATCTTGTTTTCTGTTATTTTCCCTAGTTTATGTTTCTTTAGATCTTATCTTCAGAAATATCCCAGCATTTTCTTATTCCTAGAACTACCTGATTGTACTCAGATCCTGCACGGTCTACATATTTTCCTCATCTTCTTGATCCGATCTCCCAAGTCGTTGTTGACCTACCTTTGCACAGTTTGGGTCGCCGTCAACCCAGACCAAGTATGTTTATCTTTCAGTTATTTAATCAAACCAATATCTAAATCAACCAATATTGCTTTCAAATTTTGTATTCCTTCAATTTCTACATATTATCAGTATATCCTTTGATTACATCTATTTTGTTTAAATGGGGGCTGAAATCCACCAAGGAAGTTAACGCTTCACGGGTCCACTTTATCGGGAAGCCCCGCCCCTTATCTATCTAATCAAATATTGTTTTAGTCTTATTTCTAAGTTCTATTTTACTTATAACAACAAGGATCCAATATCATCTTGCACCTATATCAAGCATCATACATTGAGGTATCATAAACCCTCTATCTTTTCTGAGTTTCTAGTTTCTTTAATAGCTAGTGCATTAATTTGATTACGAATGAGAAACTTGGACAACATGTTTTTCGTGACAAGGGTTGTAGCATTATTTGACAGAAGGGTGTCTAATGAAAATTTTGTCTTCGCATCATCATCCAAATTTTTCTGCCCACCCAGGGAAGGAGGATTTGAAGAGGATGGCATATGGACCTCCTTACGTGCAAATTGAGTGAGCTCTTCAGCATTCTTCCATGTCGCTGTCATGTCATAAAGGTTATCAAAGTCGAGATACTCCTCATCCATATCAATATTATTTAAAATCGAATTTCCTCTAGCACTCTGCATGCCACTAACTAAAAAATTGGCGAACTCTTATGTTGTGAAATTATGTATCCCCCTGCTCAATCTAGGAAAAACAATCCTCTTCCCCCTACCATAAGACGGAGGTGGAAGGGGGGGTCAAACTGATGTAATCCTTAAGCGCTGAGGTGGATCAGTGAGGGTGGTCGTGGTTGTGGGTTGAACTTCATATTGCATTTGCAAAAGATCTGTGAGCATCAATACTTTGACAACATCAGATTCAATATGTTGATTCTTGAAATAATGAAGACAAACAAGAAAACGGTAAGAAGTTAAAATTAATAAGAATGAAATCAATCAAGATTTCTTACAATGTGAATGTTGTGCATAATCAACAGAATATGGCACTGCGTGGAAGGGGGGTGGTGGCACTGCAAAACTTGAATTTAGCAAAAACTAATTACAAAGAATGATAAATTCCTAAAAGAAAGACTAATATAAATAAAATTCAATTCACTATTTATTAGTTAGTACCAGAACTTGAAGGGCCTGGGTGATGAAATCATGCAAACTCAATCTCTTCGTGCTCAGCTATGTATGTAGTGTTTGCACCTCCACCAACATGAGCAGACACCATGTGTCTCGAAGTCATTGATGTGTTGGAGAAGGTTGCACATTAGGATAATGAAATATCATTGTTAAGAATTAGACATTTAGAATATCATTAGTCTGTAAAATAATTTAATAAAATAAAATGATTATGTAATATCTATATTATATATTAAAACCTAGTTTTTCCATACTTTCAGCGGGCATTCTGTCTTGGTTGTGGGACCGGGATGAATCCATAGAACCGCACATCCGTTTGGATGGTGTCATCCTAGTGACAGCCAAAGAGTTATCGCTCATGGTGGCATCATATGGATTTTTGTCACAAGACCCCTCAGGCCCAATGGTTATGTGCTGTGAACAACTACGTTATGACATTCCATTTTTTTGCTTGCTTTGACCTGTTCAAAACAAAGCTACAAAATTAAAGATGATATATTATTAAGTCTTTAAAATTTGATTTTAAAATTATTTTCCTTAAAAAGAATCAAGAATAATATTAGATGATTTTAAAACAAAATACTCACCATCTGTTGGCCCATAGGAATTCCATATTTATCCATCTTTTCATGTAAGGTTGTTGGAACAATTGTTGATTTCAGTCTGTAAAAACCCTCGTAATATAAAGCAAGAACATAACAAGAACAAGAAATAACTACAGCAAGATTCAATTTGGCTTTGGCAAGGTCAACATGAATCCTTTCTGAAATAAATGGGCACCAATCTAATCTAACACCGGCAAGGGTTTGGAGAAGCTAGTACAGTGCCCACTAAGGAATGTCAGTGTATCTTCCTTGTAAAAAAAATGTGGGACTGGAAAAATTCTACCATTTCCAGGAGAAAGGGGTCTTAGATAGATTGTGTTTTAATCCCTCTTTTAGAGGGATTATTAACCTCAGTCTAAACAGATAGATTGTAATGAGACTCTAAGAAATTATTGTTTTCGTCAGGTATAACGGATTTGGTAGTTACAGGCATTTCATTTTGATGGGGTAGGCTTGTTAGAAGATGAATATTGGCATGTGTTATTCTCATGAAAAAATTGGTGGTATGGTAATGCAACAGTAAAAGTGTCATCAGAACTATTATAGGATTACATTAAATTATTTAACGTGTGTTTTTTCTTATACTAGGGGCATGTAAACGAGTCCATAGGACCCTGAGCTATCAATCCATTTGGATTGACTGATTATTTGATGGTCATCTAGCAGTTGTAATCATGGGTACAAAATGTTTCGAAAACATACGAAGTTATTTTAATGATCTTCTTTCTAAGTTCCATTATTCTTGAAAAAAAGAGGTTGGAAAATGGCAGATACCTATATAGGAGAAGAGTAGAAAAAATCTAGAAGTGGATGATAAGGTTGGAGGCTACAATATTGGAGGACTGAAGTGGATGAGAATTTTTAAGGCTTGAGGTTAGAGCTTTGAAAAAATCTCTCATAGAAATATGCAAGTGAAAATGGGCCAAAATGAGTGGGGATGGGTATATATATAGGAAAGGAAAGGGCGTTGGGGCATGGCCCGCAGAATGTGGTTGAAGACATGTGTGACATGGACGGAAGATAGATAGATGGAAATAAATGTAGCATCTTTTTGTTACCAGTCGGCAATATATCTATGGTGAGTTTTTTGTTACCAAACGGTAACATGCAAGGAGTTTTCTGTTACCAGTCGGCAACATCTATACAACATATTGGTTTACTACCGGACGGGAACACATGTTTTGTTACCAATCAACAATACCCCTCTATGTTACCGACCGAAAACTTTTTTGCCAACATTTATTTGTTACTAGTCATAAACCTTTTTCACTGCTACCCAGTCGGTAAGACTTTTCCTATTACCCCAAATAACATATATAAGTGTTTTCATCCAGTAACACTTATTCTTTTTTTTGGCTAGTAACACATTTTTTTCATCTTCTGGTACCATTTCAAACATACTAGCAGGTAACATTCCATACTTTTCGACTGGTAACAAAATCAGAAAAAAAGGTTCCCATCACCAACAACTTTCAAAACACCTGTATTTGCCACCAACGCGAAACCCTCATTTCCTACATTTGCCAACCATGTGAATTTCCTTTTCCTCATATTCTCCACCCATTCTATAATAGTTTTTTGGATGGGGTCCTTAAAATGAATCTTGGTTCACTTCCTTAGAGCCATATGACATGTCCTTTATATGATTGAGTGACAACTCTTATGCACAGGTATTTGGGAGAGGATCTGTTGAAGTGAGTGGAGGAACATTCAAATATGTTCTTAATATTCCCTCGTTATCAACTAATCTCCTATCAGTCTATCATATTGCCCACCTTGGTCAGGGATTTGGTGTTGAGTTCACGCCAGATTTAGTGTATGTCATAGAGTTGCACAATGATGTTATCATTATTGTGGATGTGTTCGATCATCAAACTTAACTATATTCCTTCTCTCACATTGTCCTTACAAGTTCTTCATTAGATTCACCTACACCATATTTCATTTCTAATCCTGAGCAAATTTATGATGATGAGGACTTCTCTTCTATCACAGACGACTATAGTAGTGATGGGGACTCACAACCACCATCTCCATGTCACATTCAAAATATTGAGGAGTTATTTCCCGATCCACCTACTTCCGATCCATTTTTGACATTTTAGAGAGTAGGCACCTTGATTGAAGACTTATCAGACATCATTTATTCTGGTACATAGTTACAAGTCCTTCCACATTCATTCTTTGCATCTTCTTTGAAGACACCATCCCTTCATGGGGCAATTGGATCTTCTATTTTGCATAAGGAGTATAGTTCCTTTTCTAGGAACCATAGCTTAGATAGAGGTCCATTATCCACTTGGAAAACTCATTCAATTTAACATGGTAATCCGCTATTCACTGCATCTGATTCTTATCCTTGTACCTCTCAACACATATATCAATGTTGCCCCGAAATGCCTTGTGATCCAAAAATCAGTGTTGTTATGTCTTGGAAAATAATTCTAGGATTGTAAAAATATGACACACTCTTCATTGCTCCTCCTTCTAATTCAAAGTCACTTTAGGAGGCTTATATTCTAGATAAAGGGTGGCTACGGGATATTGTAGCTTCAAGTGGGGATTTCTAGTCCTACCTTATTTTCCTTTCTCTCTTTTGAGGATTTTTTTCCCATTGGGTTTTCTCCTTTCTCCACTTTATGAGATATTTACATTATACATGGGTACCTCATCAAGCCTTGTTGTCAAGACCTACCCTTTATTTTCTAACCCACCTAAGCATTGGTGTAGGATTTTTCCCACTATGTGGTTTTACCTACACGGTCTAATTAGCTTGCTTAGGTTAATCATAGGTAATTAAGGGAATGTACTTAAAGTCATTTTCTAATTGTGTGTTTAGTTAGTTACCTTTTTTGGGTGACCTAATTTCTCACTATATAATGTAACCTCCTATGCATATTTTTGTAATTTTGGCTTATGCATGAATGAGTGAAGAGTTATTTCTTCTCTTGAGTGTTTTTGGATCCACTACTCTATACAAATTTCTATTTTGTGCATTCGATCATATCTAGTCCCAATCCTCGATTGTAGAACACTATGAAACATACCCATTCACTGAAATCCATTACTTGAAGAATAAAGACAAAAAAAAAATTATTTCCCAATAATATATGAGACTGTGATAATATATGGTAACATAACCAAGGGAATTTATCATTGAAATTTAGGAATATTGTTCAAATCATATACAACCCCTTCACAATTTTGTGACATAGGTATAGTTGTCACCTTAACCCAAATTGAAACCAAATTATGTTTATCTTTGTTACAATAATACATTTTAAGGAAAGGAAAATTTAGAATGTGTAGTTGCACTTGTAGATAGCCACAAACATGAAAAAAAAAAATATTTGATGAATGAGTAGATGATTATTTGAAGATATGACACCATGGAAAAAAGAGAAATGTGAGTGTAATAAGAGAAAATCAAGCATGGGAAATGATAATCTAATAAGCGCAAGTAGAAATAATACTGTCTGAGGGATATTCATTCAAAGTAATGGAAACAGGTAGGATGAGCTAATCTCCTTTATAGCTACTAATGCACAACCTTATAGGAATACATAATAGGTTGAAAATTTTGAAATAAAGGAAGAAAATCCCAACATAAACCTACAAAAAAAAAATAGATTCTTCGAGAGAAAACCAAGTTAATTGAGACTTGGTGAACCAAAAACTGGACATACCCCAAAGCATGTGAACCACTCAAAAAATATAGAAAACCATAATGAAATGAAGATGAATGAAGGTGTCTCCATCATAATTCACTCCCTCTAACCGATTCTAATAATCAAGACTAACCTAGGTTGACTTGACCAAGGGACACCAAGTCCTTACCCATACATATCAGCGAACAATCACAACAAAGCTAAGGTGGAATATTCCACTTGACTTTGCAAACCATACGACACAAAGTAGTAATATGCATTGTATAAATCGTGACATCAAGCATAATAGTACATATCATAGTAAAACACATGCATGTAACAACGTAGCATGTGATGTAGTGAAAAACATGTAGCAAACATCACGCTCAAGAAGAAAACAAGCAATCCATCACATGAAAAATGACAATGCGACAACAAAAGGATCTAGATAAAAATATGTTTATGTATAAAACCATGTTAGCTATTTTAAAAAGAGAGAACAAGATCCTCTGACAAAATGTAAAAGAAAAGAGAATCATAAGAACACGAGTAGAAACATGTCAAAACAAGCAATATAGGAATGCATAAGAAATAAACTCAAATTCATGTATGACAATGAATGGTATCCATATGCAAATTCAATAGATACATAATCTATATATATATATATATAATGTTAGTGGCTCAATATGATGAATGAAAAAGTATAAAAAAATATAGAGCATGTAATAAATGTGGTATACCTCTAGTGTAGGCACACCTCCAATGCGAAAGAGATGCCCTTGGGTGTAGGAAAATGAATCCGCAAAACATCTATGAATCCACGATCATATGTAACATGTTTATATTGTATTAAAACCCAAAAATAATATGAAATCATGTGCATGAAAAATAGATATGTAAATCAATAATAACATGATATGAAACAATGTATGTAAACATGTACCATTGTAGACACCTAAATTTGGAAATTTATCATTTGGCAATGACAATATTGGCTTTGCACCTAAAACATGATTGTACGCATTTAAAACCTATGTGACATATTCTTATCTCTCTTGCATGACTTGTTTTTCTATTCACATTGTCACTCACAAAACTAGTTGCATTAGTCCACAACAACATATATTCCTTCTAGGCATCATTCCCAAAGTTTTTTAAAATCCCAACATATGTATGTATGGGACCATTTGGTGCCAAATTGTCCAACGGTTCTGTGTAAATTCGATGGTTTTATTTCCAACCACCCAACAATTAGTTTTTCAATTTGATATATTTTATGGTTTGGTTCATATTCTATAGGTTGTCCTTAATTCAAAATTTTACCTACGAAATCATCTATAAGTAAGTCTAATCTATCTATTTCCCTCACATAGCACTTTCAAGAGCACTCATTGCAGATACCATCCAAGAGAACTCTAAGCTCTCATAAATTCCTTTAAAGCAACATCACATCATAAGAGCAACCCCTACACAATCCTAAGGTATACTTAAGCAAGTTATATAGTCATTCTTCCAAAGTTATAGAGCCCATAAGCCAAGTCAAGATAAGCATGCCAAACTAGTGTTTCTTATTATCAAGTGTTTGTGTTTCCAAAGTAGTTACATCCATATATATCACATGTTATGTAAAGAACTATGTGTGGTTTGAGGCCTCTTCAAAGTAACACCAATGTAGGCAGTGTATAAATTTTGCTTCAACCCAAACACTTGATGAAAGAAAAATATATCTCATCTAGGCCATAAAATCAATCAATACGGAAATAAACAAGAAGAAAAAATACATAAGATTTAACGGGGTTCACCCAATGTGGGCTACAAGAAACAACCAATTTATTATCACAAAGTAAATACAATGAATATTTTCAATCTTCCACACCTTCTTGGATGTCCTGTACTTTCTTCTCTACAAATTTCTCTTTTTCTCTCTAAAGGAAACTTCTCTTAATTCTCAATGAATTTGCACTCTTCTAAACCCTAGCTTTATGCTTATATATGCATCTACAATCTTAGGGCACTTTAGTTATGCAATTACAACCATTAGATTCACTTTACAACTAAAGATAGATCTAATTACCGCAACTTAATTATAATAGTCACACATAGGCAACCGATGTTCACTAGCCTTAACCGATGTCGGTTTTCCTTAATTAATGTTTAGCCCTAACCGATGTTGGTTCCTCCCTTCCTGATTGATACCGGTCCATGGGTGACCGACGCCAGTTTGTCAACCGACAGTCGGTTACTATGTATTCTAGCAAAAATATGTAAAGCATGCCAGTGAAGCAATTAAGCTCCACAACTCAACAATCTCCTACTTGGAGATAAATTTCTGCATTGTACCATTCAACTCCTTCCTCTGATCCTTTCCTTGGCATGTTTCTCCCTCCTCAAGTCTCAAACTCAAAGACCAACAAAAGTGGAGTGTAGCTCCAACTTCTCCTTTGTCCAACAACTTCGTTAGCATATCCACAGGATTTTCCTTTGTATGAATTTTCTCCAATTTCAATTTCCCATCCTCCAATACATGCCATATGAAGTGATATCTCAACTGAATGTGTTTCGTTCTAGAATGAAACGTTGATTTCTTTTCCAGATGAATCACACTTTGACTATCATTGTACAATCTAGGCAATCCTCTTGTCTCCTTTCCCAACTCTTCCATGAACCTGCTCATCCATATCATCTCCTTGCTAGCTTTTGTAGCTGCAACATACTCAACCTCTGTAGTAGACAGGGCCACAACCTTTTGCAATCTAGAAATCTAGCTAACTGTCATGCCACCTACTATGAAAACATATCCAGTGGTGTTCCTCTACCATCCAAATCACCAGCCATGTCTGAATCCACATAGCCATGTAAAAAAGTATCTGACCCTCCATAGCATAACTGCATGTCAGATGTCCCTCTCAAATACCTAAGAATCCATTGGACTGCTTTCCAATGCTCTTTACCTGGATTAGCCATAAATCTACTCACAACTCCCACTACCTGTGCAATGTTTGGTCTGGTACAAACCATAGCATACATCAAACTCCCAACTGTTGAAGCATACAAAACTCATGTCATGTACTCAACCTCCTCGTGTGATGTAGGACATTGATCTTTTCTCAATTTGAAGTGTCCATCCATAGGTGTACTTACAGGTTTTAAATTTTGCAAATTAAACCTTTCCAACACCTTATTGATATAATGCTCCTGAGACAAATACAACTTCCTATTTTTCCTGTCTCTATGAATTTGCATGCCAAGGATTCTCTTTGCAGCTCCTAAATCCTTCATTGCAAATGTATGAGCTAGCTTTTCTTTAAGCTCACCAATGTCCTACATACTAGATCTTGCAATAAGCATATCATCCACATACAGTAACAAAATAATATAGCTCCCATTTCCAATCATCTTGAAATAAACACAATGGTCAGATTCACATCTCAAATAACCATGCTCATGCATGAAACTATCAAACCTCATATACCATTGTCTTGGAGCTTGCTTGAGCCCATATAGGCTCTTTTTCAATCTGCACACAATTTTCTCCTTACCCTTGACTTCATACCCAAGCGATTGATTCATATAAATCTCTTCCTCTAAATCACCATGAAGAAATGTCATCTTGACATCAAGTTGCTCTAAATGCAAATCCTCTACTGTAACTAAACTCAATACAGTACAAATAGAAGTCATCTTAACAACAGGAGAAAAGATTTCACCAAAGTCAATACCTAATTTCTGTGTAAATCCCTTTACTACAAGCTTTTCCTTGTATCTCTTTTTTCCACCCTCTTCTTCCTTGATCCTGTAAACCCACTTGTTCTACAATGCTCTTTTACCTGCTGGCAACTTAACCAAATTCCATGTCTGGTTCTGCTCTAAGGAGTCCATCTCCTCATTCATGTCATGCTCCCACTGCTTGTGGGATTTATCCTGCATTGCTTCTTCAAATATTTCTATTTCACCACTATCATTCAATAATAAATAAGACAAGGAAGGTGAAAATATTTCTAGAGGTCTACTTACCCTTTGTGACCTTCTCACTGAGATTTGGGGTGTCAGAGGCTCAATCTGTTCATCCTGTAGATTTGTATCTACTTCTGACAGTGACCGACACCAGTCACCTTCTACCAACACTGGTTTAGCTAACTGACGTCGGTCTGTCTCTTCTGTAACTGACACCGGTACAGGGGACTGATGTTGGTCAGGGGTAAACTGATACTGGTCATGGTTACTATGTAAACCTGTAGGTGTTAATTTTAAATCCGAGAGTTCATTTTCATCCACAAACTTCTCCACCGGTTCACCTTTGGGTACCAAAACTTGATCCCTGTACATTCTCTTTTCATTCCAATCAATGTCACGACTCCTAATTATATTAGAACCTTCTAAATCCCAAAACTAGAATCCGAAATCACCAGAGCCATAACCAATGAAAGTACATATTTTGGATTTAGATCTAATTTATTTCTATTTTCCTTATCAATATGCACAAAATATTCTGAGCCAAATACTCTAAGAAAATAAATATCTACCTCTTTTCCAGTCCAAGCTTCTTCTGGTATTCCACCATTTAGTGCACTTTAAGGTCCATGGTTAATCAAATAAACCATCGTGTCTACTGCTTCCACCCAAAACTGTAAGGGCAATCCAGCATGTATCCTCATGCTTCTATCATGTTCCATGATTGTCTTATTCATTCTCTCTGCAACACCATTCTCATGTGGTGTTCTAGGAACCATCCTTTCTCTGTGTATTCCATTTACTGAACAATAATCATTGAAATCCTTACTGTAGTACTCACCACCATTTTCAGATCTAAGGCACTTTAACTTTGAATTTGATTCATTTTCCACAAGGGCTTTCCATCTTTTAAAAGTTTCAAAAACATCAGATTTATGTTTAATACAATAAACCCATACCTTTCTTGTGGCATCATCAATGAAAGTAACATAGTATTGGGATCCTCCATGAGAAGCTACCTGGGCTGGTCCCCACACATCTAAGTGTACAAGCTCCAATTTATGCTTCTTCTTTGTTGCCCCAAACTTTGATAAATCTCACTCTCTTCTACTTTCCAAAAATACAATTCTCACAGAAATCAAGATCTACACATTTCAGATCTGATAACTTACCCTTTTCCTTTAAGATTTGCATTCCCTTTTCACTCATATGGCCTAGCCGATTGTGCCACATGCTTGTATCCGAATCTGAAGTAGATAGAATAGAAAAGGAATCATTAATACAGGTAGATAAATACAATGATCCTACCTTCTTTCCTCTTGCTACAACAAGATATCCCTTGGTAACTTTCCAAGATTCAACTGTGAGTGTAACCATGTAACCAGTTTCACACAATTGTCCTGTAGAAATTATATTTATTTTGAGGCTTGGAACATGCCTCACATATTTTCAATATCCATGTATTTCCATTCTACAATTTAAGATTAACTTCACCTCTACCAGTAATATTGCATGGTTCATCATCTCCTAAATAAACATGCCCAAAATTACCCTGGACATAATTTCTAAAATAACCCTTATTAGGGGTTGCATGGAAAGAAGCTCTTGAATCTAAAACCCATGACTCAATTTTATTATCCAAGGAGAGAATTAGGGCATCTTGCATTACCTATTTTGCAACAACATTTGGCTCTTTACCTTTCTTTGGTACATTCTCTTTGTTTTCCTTGAACCAGCAATCCTTCTTTGCATGACCTTTCTTTCCACAATTCCAGCAGATTATACCTCTACCTCTTGATTTAGATCTGTCATTCTTAGACTTTGATTTCCCATTATTCTTGCTCTTGGATCTCTCCTTCTGCCTTCCCCTACTTTCTACATTCAAAGCATTCCCATATGATGATTCTCCTATACTTTTCCTGTGTATTTCTTCATTCAGGATTATACTAACCACATCATCAAACTTTAAAACATTAGTAGCAGACGTTGTATTACTAACAACCATTACCAAGTTATCCCAACTATCTGGAAAAGAGCATAATAATAAAATTGTTTTCACTTCATCCTCAAATGGAATACTAACTTATTTTAATTGATTTACAATAGACTGGAAATCATTCAAATGACTTGATGCAGATCCACCTTCTTGCATCTTTAAATTAAACAATTTTTTCATCAAATAAACTTTATTTGAAGCACTAGGTTTTTCATATAGATTTGCTAAAGATTTCATCAACTCTACCGTAGATCCTGCTTTGGTAATATTCAAAGCCACAGATGCTTCAGACTCAATCTTATAGATCCCAGAACCTTTCTATCAAGAATTTTCCATTCTTCATCAGTCATCTTTGCAGGTCTTGCCTTCTCATCCAACGGTAAGTATAAATATTTCTAATACAGATAATCCTCCACCTGCATCTTCCATAATAGATAGTCACGAGCCGTCAAATTTATCTACTCTGAATTTTCCTTCTTCTCCCATTGTTTTTTCTCCCACTCAATCAGAAATCCTTCTATGAGTAAATCTGTCAACACACACAACCCTCAAACAAAGATGCTCTTAATACCAGTTGTTGGGGTTAGCACACTAGTTGTACAAATATATTAATCATATCTAAGCATAAAAACAATCAATATGGAAATAAACAAGAAGAAACAATACACAAGATTTAACGTGGTTCACCCAATGTGGGCTACATCCACCAAGAAATAGCCAATTTATTATCACAGAGGAAATATCATGAAGATTTGCAATCTTCCACACCTTCTTGGATGTCTTGTACTTTTTCTCTACAAATTTCTCTTTTTCTCTCTAAAGGAAACTTCTTTTAATTCTCAATGAATTCTCACTCTTCTAAACCCTAGCTTTATGCTTATATATGCATCTACAATCTTAGGGCACTTTAGCTATGCAATTACAACCATTATATTCACTTTACAACTAAAGATAGATCTAATTCCTGCAACTTAATTATAGTAGTCAAGCACAGGAAATCGATGTCGGTTAGCCTTAACTGATGTTGGTTATCCCTAACCAATGTCGGTCCTCCTTTCCTGACCGATACCAGTCCCCATGGGTGACCAACTCCAGTTCGTTACTGGTTACTATGTATTCCAGCAAGTTATGAAAAAGCATGCCAAGTGAAGTAATTAAGCTCCACAACTCAAGATGTGTAATGGCATGAGTTGTTCATTTCTATGGCCGACACATACAAAATTGAAACATTAAATAAAAATTAACACTAAACTAAACTTTAAATAATAATATATGTATATATATAAGATATTAGTGAGTAGAAGTTAGTGAGATTTGTTAGGGTTTTCAAGTCATTGAAGGATATTTGTTAAGGTATGTTTATTTTTATGTTTTATCTTTTTGAGCTTTAGGGTTTCGAAGTCATTATAGATTTGATATTTGTTAGGCAATAAATCACTTTATATTATTATTACCTAGATACATTAGAAGGTTAATAATTTTTTGTTGATAAATATGTATTTGTATCACATTTTCAAATAAATGGGAATTGACTCTCTCTCATTTCCATTATATATTATTATTAAATTAGTTACATGATGGAAGAGTTATGTACAATACTACATTACGTACAAATTATATACTAATAATCTATAAATATTAAAATATGCCACAAGGTATCATTCTCGAGGCATCTATATTATGTTTGTTGTAAAAGTGGAATAGGAGCCTCTACAATGAGACCTCTCGATATATTTTACATAGATGTATAACATATAGTAATTTTAATTGAAAATAGATGAATTATTTATATAGACTTAAATCAATATAATTCATCCATATGTATTTTATTGGAAAACCGAAAATAATTAATTATGTGAGAGGCATCCTACTGGTGACAACGAGATGTGTAATGACGTGGGTTGTCATTTTTATGGGCGACTCATAAAAAAATAAAACATTTAAATAAAAATTGAAAACTAAACTAAACTTTAAATTTTTATATATATATATATATATATATATATATATATATATATATATATATATATATATATATATATATATATATATATATATATATATATATATATAAGATATTAGTGAGGAGTATAAGTTAGTGAGATTTGTTAGGGTTTCCAAGTCATTATAGATTTGATATTTGTTAGGGTTTTCATTTTTAAAATTACATGCGATAATTTTTTACTATTTATTATAATAAATGTTTTATATATTATGTGTGTAAATGATATCGAATGTTTATGTAAATGAATTACTTATATTATAAATAATTTCTATTACATAATTTTAATTAGTTATTTGTTAGGGTTTCTAAGTGGAAGATTTGTTATGTAAGTTTTATTTATTTTATTTTAAAATCTTTTTAAGCTTTAGGTTTCCATGTCATTCATGATTAATAGATTTGATATTTGTTAAGATTTTCATTTTCAAAATTAAGAGTTGTAAGTTTTTTACTAATTATTATATTAAATGTTTAATATATTGTGTCAAAGAATGATATTGAATGTTTACGTTAATGAATTATTTATATAAATAAATTATATTATATATTGTTAATTAATTATTTGATGTAGTTTTATGATTTGATATATTATATATTGTATGAAAACTTTTTTACTATTTGATTTTATTATTATGTATGCTCATATAATTAATATTATTATTTTTTAAATATGTGATTGATATTAATATTTGTATGAACACATTTTTGAATATTTAATATATATAGTGATATATTAATTAATTAATTCTTAGTTGTTTTATAGATGAACCCTTTTGACCGGAGCTATGAACTGAGATTAACGCTTTTGACCAAAGCTATGAACCAGAGTACAATCAACCAAGATGTATCAATCAAGCTCAACAATTGGCGAAACACGAGCGACCACACACAGACACTGAAAGAATCATGAGCCGCCACACATGCACCCACCACAAACAAACCATGAGCCGCCATATTTGAACATATGTCAAGTGAATCACGAGCCGCCACACATGCACACACCACAAGCGAACCATGAGCCGACATGCTTGAACAATATCTAGCGCAGGTCTTATTAATCCATAAACTACCTCCATGAAAACCAGCTTGCCAGTTACGCCACCTCAGGTATTACCACCCTAAATGGGGATCGTGCCTTAGTGGGATTTGAACTTGGGTGGAGCCGAAAACAACCATCTGACTTAACCGCTCCACCCAAAACCCCATAAGCTAAAAATTTGGTTCCTTAAATGCTTTTATTATACCAGAGCTATGAACTAGAGTGGTGGAGGAGTACTTTCTCTAAGTGGGACATGGGGGTGGGCTTGGGTCCTTAATGTCCACCGAGATATCCGCATTTGGAGTGCCCCGCTATGTTCTGCTTGGTCCATATGGATAATTTCAACCCCTACCTCAAGGTGTCCCCATGGCCACTTATCAAAAGCATCTAATGAACCAATGGGAATGGAACTTGGATTGATGATTACGAACTACTTGTAACTCACCAATAGCCCAAGATCTTGAGTCCTTTAAAAATTTGGCTCCTTAAACACTTTTATTAAACCAGAGCTATGAACTAAAGTGGTGGAGGAGTAATTTCTCTAAGTGGGACATGGGGGTGGACTTGGATCCTTAGTGTCCGTCGAGTGATCCGCATTCGGAATGCCCCTCTATGTTTCGCTTGGTCCATATGGATAAGTTCGACCCCTACCTCAAGGTGTCCCCATGGCCACTTATCAAAAGCATCAAATGAACTCAATGGGAATGGAATCTGGGTTGATGATTACAAACTACTTGTAACTCACCAATAGCCCAAGACCTTGAGTTCTAAATTTTGGTTCCTTTAATGCTTTTATTATACAAGAGCTATGAACTAGAGTGGTGGAGTACTTTCTCTAAGTGGGACATGGGGGTGGGCTTAGGTCCTTAATGTCTACCGAGCAATCTGCATCTAGAGCACCCCGTTATGTTCCACTTGGTCAATATGGAGAATTTCGACCCCTACCTCAAGGTGTCCACAAGGCCACTTATCAAAGGCATCTAATGAACTCAATGGGAATGGAACTTGGGTTCATGATTACAAACAACTTGTAACTCACCAATAGCCCAAGACCTTGAGTTCATTAATTCTTAGTTTTTCATATTTGAAAGATTTTATTATTATGTATAATTGATATGAATATTGTATTTTAAATGGTTCTAGTGACCCTGGTGGCCCTCTAAGAGTCCACACTATTGATCCTAGTAGGTACATAATTGATGGGGTACCCACTGAAGCTCATGATGTTATTGTCTACTAAGACCCACTCATCGTTGTCCGCTAAGACCCACTCGTTGTTGTCTGTTAATACCCAGTCATTGATGTTTCACTCTCTACGTAGGCATTGTTTGATCACTTGGGATGTGTCCCTCTATGTAGAGGTCATATCTCTCTCTATGTGGGCCACATCCCTCTCTTATATAACACGCATTAACCATCATTATCAATTGGTCCGCCTCTATTGATAGTCGAGCTATATCAGTTGCACTATATGCACTCTAATGCATTAGATCAATAATCATAGCCTCTCGGGTCGCTATCTATATGGTCACATATTGTCTGCCATCCTCTGTTATTGTTTGATACCAGAAGGGCCTACTATTGTTTTACTCGAATCTACCTGACACTCATAACAAGTTTTCAATATAATAATTGTAGGGCGATCAGGCTTATTTGGCTGTACTATATTTTCTGGGGCCAGGTCATGTTGTTTTGACTATAGTATCTCCCCATCCACATCCGATCTACCACCACCTCCTCCTATAGGTTGGACCCCATCCATCCCATCCTCCACCCTCCAGGTGTTGTAACTATCAATATATGTAGTAATTTTTTGCTAATGTCAGATATAGTTAATATCACCATCCTAATCAATTAGTTATAAATAATAAGTTTACTTATTAGTTAACTAATCTCTCCCCCATCTTGTATAATGTCAAACTTACACATGCCTTTGTTAGTTAAAATACCTATCTTAAATAAATATGATGTAAAATATACCAAGAGGTGTTATTCTCGAGGTGCCTATTCCACGTATGTTTTAAATTTAATAAAGGCACCTCCTGATTAATCAAATCCCTTGGCATAGTTTACATAGACCCCTCTAAGATATCCATGCTTATTTACCTCCATAATCAGTCTCTTAAATGTGTTTGACAAGCTAAACATGGCCTATTAGTTAATCTTCAATTGAATATAATCTAAACCTTCCCTAACTCTCATGGGCCATTACTTCTTAATTAATCTCTTACATGAAGTCATGCAGTACTAACATATAGACACAAAATCATACACATATTACTATTTTACAATGTCATCAAGTATGTTATTTATTATGCATGGATCTTATGTAAGAAAAGTATTTCACTGGTGATACAATCCTTTATCCATCCACTTTTTTTGACTTGCTTATGATTAGCTTGCTCTCTCACATTTGACATTTATCGTACCCAGTTGTTGGTCAGGTCACTAGAGGTCCTTGTCTGTCAATCTGCTCACATGTATCGTCATCTCTCCCAGGACACCACCCATTTTGGACACTAGTGCCCAGGCACTCTTATCCTCTTTGTTCTTTTAACTTATTTTGATATTTGTAGTCAGCCTTTTTAGTTTTCTTATCATTATCCTCAATCTCATATGTCGGCCTTTTGTGTCACCAGTGTCGAAATTCAAACAAGATATTCATATATATACTACAAAATAGCACACTATTATGTCTGGTTGGAAGTTCTAAGGGGCAATTCACATCTACATATTATCACTACCATCAAAGGGGTTACATCTTTGGGATGCATACACTACATAGGAAGGAGGAAGTGTTGATTTTTCATACCACACAATTGCATATATATTCTAGTTATAACCCTCTTATCTTGGCGTCATTGGTGTGAGAGAAACCTAAGGACACTATTTCACACACAAGCACACAAAGAACTACATGGAGTCTAGAATGTAGCGCAATGCTCGGTAATAATTTCACTCTTCGGGTGACCGTCTGGGGTCAGTCTCGACTTCACATATTCACATATTTAATTCAGATTCCATGTGTTTGTGAGATTTTTCAATTAGTTAGGTTTTGTTTTGTTGATTATAGGTATCCTTCAGTGATCAAAGAAGTGAATACTGATGCGACCAACATGAAAGTCAACGACAAAACCCTTGTCGACATAGAAGAAAGCATATCCTAATCATTTGACACAGTCACCAACACCGAGGAATCAGACACCAGCACCCGGGCGCCCGTGTCTTATCACTGGGCGTCCCCTATCCAGCCTCAATACATAAAGTCCCAGAATCTTGCAGACGAGCTCCTGTGACAACATTGTCTCAATTTTGATCAAGTACTATACACTAGTTCCAGATCTACCTATATATTGCACAGGAAATAAGCTAAGTCAATTATCTCTCTCCTATTGTACTTATAGTTTTGCATTTCTTGAGTGCTTAGCATTTGTATCTCGACTATATTTTATCATATTAGTTACTCTATAATTAGGTTTAATTCTGTTTTTATTAAATCAATAAGAAATATCCTTGAATAATATTTCTAAAGTATTCTGGACCTATCTTATAATTCAGGAGTGTTTCTATAAAACTAGCTTTAAAATAAATATTTAGCTCTAGAAAAAAAATTAAACGTAAATTTGTATCAAAATTTAGCTCAAAACTTTTTCAGCTAGCTCTAGAATGTTCTAGTTGGCTTCATATAGTCGTACAACATCTCCAAAATATTTGGGAAGGTAGTTTTGAATGAAAATATGACATATCAAGTATCCATAAGAATTAAATGGTCATGATACACTATTTTCTAAGGTTTACATGTGGCATTAGGACTCCATGAAGGTTAGAAAGTGGCATTATGACTCCGTGAAGGTTGGCAAGTGGCGTTAGGATTGTATGAAGGATGGAAATGGCATTATGAATCTACCAAGGAAAGGAATGCAAGCAAGTATATACATAATTTGGTAAAATCCTTGGATTTATCATTCTCTTAATCTTTTCTCTTGAAATGTTGGAGATGAGATGTTATTTTAAAGAAAAAAGTAAAAGTAAAATCATAGGTTCAATAAAATCATAATTTTAAAATGTTTTAGAAAGCTTAGAAAGAGGATAATAAAACCCAAGAAACTATTTGAAGATATTATGTGAATCAAAATATTAGTTTTGAGAAGAAAATGAGGGATGTGAATTTTTAACAATATGGCAGTTTCAACAAGTTTAGTTTACATTTTGCTAATAATAGATGAAATAATAAAGGAGATCGTCCTTTAGCATAGGAATAGAGAATCTCCAATATTTTATCCTAAAATATTGGGAATTAATTTTCCATTTCACTAATAATAAGTAGAATTCTTCAATAAAATAGTCACTCATGTTTCTCTCCTAGATACTTGGAATGAGTAGTAGTAGAGTTTTAATAGAATTCTTAAATAAAATTTTCTCCCTGTATTTCTCTCCTAGTTGGTTGGGATTGGAAGTAGTAGTAGTGTTCATTTATGATTATTTAATAATGACTCTCCCATATTTGTTTCTAAGCAAATGGGATGAGTAAGCAGTTGATACATAAACTGTCTCTTTTGTACAATAAATAGATCCTGTCTTAGTGATAATGAATGAACAACTTAACTAAGATTCTTGTTATCAATATATTATGTATCAAACATTCACAATATATTGAAATTTAGAGAGGAAAGATGAGGAGACAAGAATTTCATCCTAGAGATATCCAATGTGGGAAAAACTCCAACTTGGTAAGCAATTGCTTCCCTTCACTATGTAAATATCCAATACAATACAAGCTTACTGCTAATGGGTGGACTTCAAGAATAATTCAAGCTCCCCCTACTTGTATTACTTACTTACAATCCTCAACAAGAAAAAAACTCAGTTGTCTATGAACAAAACAAGAACAATTCATACTTTCTCTCTTTGCTCACACTTGAATTCACTCCAAATCACTTGCTTAGAATAAGTAAATGCACTTGTATTTATAGTTTCTCTCCCCAAGGATCCAAGGAGAGGAAAAACAAAGCAACATTGGGAAGCCCAAACATTTTCAATTGTTGAGCTTCCACTTTTTGGATGTTGTTAGGGCAGAACTGCCAATGTCTGCAAGAAGCTCGGTTATGGAACCGTCAGTGCTTGTAAACAGTGGTCCCACAACCACCGCAGCAGTTGCGTAACCGGCAAGGTGATTCCATGACCTCCGCATAGTTATCACACAGAATTAAAAACAATAGCCTTTTCTGTCATTCCAAGTTGTCTGGATCACCGTCAACCTCATTGACCATTTCCAGAATAATGAACATGTTAAGGATATGTACTATAAGTTTTAATAAGAGAATACATAGAATTGGGCACTTCTAGATCCATTTTTGGATCAGCAGTATTTGAATATGAGTCTTTTAATGAAACATTTTCCTATGCCCGTCTCTTGAGAAGTAGGATATATGGTTTAGTTTTTTATGATTTTTAGTTAAGAATAAAAACTCTCCCCAAGGATAGGTATGTAGTTATACATTACTAGAGGAATGACTAAATAAACCGAAGAGTAATGCTGATAAATGTAACACTCAAATGGTTGGTTATGGTGTTGATTTTGAGTAGCATAATTATGAATACAAATTTGAGTTTTGAAGTATTTTTCTAGCATATTCGTGATTGATCTTAGTTCTCTTATAAGAGGAGATGGCCACTCCTCTAGAGGAAGATGACAACATTATGGTAGTTATGTTTTTACATTATTTCATCTATGTTTTATAGTTTATTTTTTTAGCAATGTAGTTGTTTTGATGTATGTGTTTAAATGTTACCCTACATAAAGTGTGTGCTCTTGTGTTTAGTTGTTTGAGTTAATTTGGCATTACACCTATACCTACAAAATAAACCTTAGCTACCTACACAATACTCAAGCGCACATTAGATGAATAAAAATATGCATATACTTGATTCGGACTGACCTCGACGGTCACCCAAATGTGATTGTCACCGAGTGTTGCACTATATTTTAAACTCATTGTAGTTATAATGTGTGTGATTGGAATAGTGTCCCTTTAGCTAGGATGTCCCAGTGCCACTCGCACAAATAATAATGAGCTACAACTACTTTGTCCCAATGTAAAATGTGTGGTATGGAATTCAAATTAGACCCTCCTATGCAGTGAAGTATGTAGTCCTAAAATTTATCCTCTGATGTAGTAGATAGTAAATATTAGCTTATTGTAGATGTATATGCCTCTTGAATGCTTTCCCCCTAAAAAGGTTAAATAATACATGTATATATATGATTCCTTTTCTCAAGTTTTGTCATTAATAAGTGAAAGGTCAACCAAGGGCAATAAAAGAATATAAGAAAGAAGTAACATTTGAAATATTAGAAAAGGAGATAAAGAGGACAAAAGCACCCAGAGGGAACGGTAACACCCAGGTGCTCATGTCCCTAATGGACCGTCCTGTACAAGGTTCCTAAAAGGATAAACAATGAAATCAAAGCTAAATAATATGTCGGCTAGTATGCAAAACTCTAAGTTGTCAATCAAAAACAACAAATAATAAATATGAAAGGGCTAAAAGAAATCTCAAAGCAAAGTAAAGATATGTTTATGAGTAATTCTCTTCTATATGAATAATGTATATAAATGACGTATCTAGAGGCTCTTTGGGTTACATGCACCTAACACATTGGTTTCTCCTTGGCACAATTTGGGTACAAATCACCTCCAATCCTTCAGTGAAGTTCAAGAAATACTAATCACCAAGGATGAGCAAACAAAAATATTTATTCCTTATTTATATTTTTTCACTTCACATTTATGCAAATGGAAAAATCTTTATTACATGTTTTTATTTGAGTTACGATCAATACTCTATCATCGAAATTGACTACACTTTATGTTTCAGGTTTCATCATGGAGCATGTCAACACCAAGCACAACAATGCAACTACAAAAAGAACATTCAAGCAAAGGCAAAGTGTGTTTAAACACTTGGGTATATTTTCCTTTAAGCATGTACTTTTCAATTCATACTTAAAGGGGGAAAATGTAGACACTCAAATTTGGTAATTTACACTTTGGCAACTCTTCATTTGACTATATATTATTGCTATGATAAGTACAAATACTCCATTCCCACTCAGCACTTTCTGATGTACATTTTTTAGCTAATTTATCCTTTCACATTGACATGTCGACTCATTCTGAGAATACAACGCACAAAATCTATAGAAAACATCAATTTATTGTCTTTGAACTTCATTTGGCATATTTCCTGCTCCCAGTCAGGGTCGTACGGTTTGGTTAGGAATTTATATCTAGTCCTAACCAATATGTATGGTCTAGGACTGACATGTATTCTAAATGCACTTTCAAATCGATATATTTCATTGGGCCTTATATTTCATCTAGGTCGGCATTTTGTAGATAAATCATCTACGAAACCCTATATAAGCAAGCAAACACTACCTCATTTACTAACTTAGAAATCCTACAGAAATGTACTAGAGAACTCACTTCATACACTTGTAAAAGGAAACCAAATCTCCCTAAATATCACATTGTCACATTTGAAGTCATTAGGGCAGCACCCACATCAGGTTTGAAGCCACAAACTAGGTTTGGATACCCATATCGATCTTCCATAAGAATTCAAACATCATCTCTCCGAATATTTTAGAAAGAGTGATGTCAAAGCAAGCATGGTCAAAGTGAATGACAAATGTTATTATATCACATGTTAGGTAGATAACGACATGTGGTTTGAGGTTTCTTCAAAATAGTGCCAACGTCAGTTGTGTGATGGGTTTCCCAAAACCCCTCTAATATTTTTTGTAGGAATATGTATCCATGGCTAGGGTTTGAGATGATGATCATTTCATATATATATCCTTGTTGCATGTGAAATAACTAGGGTTTAACAGTGAAAAATCAATCTAGGAAGGTGAGCACCATAGAAAGTTATAGAAACTAATTGAGAGTAGGTCCTAGATCATACAATTTGGTCATATGACCATATGATACAGTCCTTGCATTTTGGTATGGCCCTATCTCAGGTGTGTTCACAATCACATTTCTAGTTCTAGAGGTCATTCAGGTTCAGATCACCCATTTTAGTATTTTACATTCTCAAATCTCTCTGGAATTCACCTATAATCATCCAAGTGCTTTTATACATCGGTTTTGAGATTTTAATCACATGTTAGGTTGATTGGTATATGTTATATTCTTTCTATCTTCTGTGAGTTGTAAATCTAAATTACTATTTATATTATAACATCTTTGTAAGATCTGTAATCATCTCTAAACTAATCTAAAACCTAATTAAATTGACCTAAATTTTAATTAAGGGTTCACCGCAATGTTTATCCTTAATCAAATTATAATGGTGAGTGATGTATAATTTAATTATGTTTTAATAGGGTAAGGTTCAGAGAATAATGACTATTCTAATTAATTAACTTCCAACATTAATTATGCAATATTATAATAGTGTTCTAGATCATGCAATATGATATATGATTTTGAAAATACAATGGAATAAGTGTACTTATCTAATTGCAGATGATTCTAGAAAGATCTCAGAGTACACACTTCTAAAATAAGGAGATTTGAACCTTGGAGTACCTAAAAACTGAGACTATAACTGTAAACCACCCTAATTCAGGACCGTACCATAAGATTTAGCCCCTTCTATATGGTCTTGGACCTACTCTACTTCTACTCCTATAAATTTTTGGGTTAGTCACCTACCTAGATTTTTTTTTGTCAAACCCAGTTGTCACATAACCAACAAGTATCTCTAAATAGAGTGGACTTCACCTCAAATCCTATCCATCTATGAGTGTTCCTACAAAACAAAAAATAGAAGGGTTGTGAGCACCCTTGGGCACTGCTGATATTGGAACTACTCCAAAGATGTCTCAAACCACACTTCATTCTCTGCCTAGCATGTAATATATAGATAGATCAATTCGATTTGGTAATTACTTTGACCATGCTTGTTTTGAATTGGAGCTTGCTAAAACACTTGGAGAGAGGATGTTTGAGTGCTTTTGGATATGAGATATGGGTACCTTGACTTGGTTTCTAGCTTCAGACTTGATGTGGGTGCTTATGTAATTACTTCAGATGTGACAGTGTGAGATTTAGGGAGCATTGGATACCTTTTACAATTGTACGAAGTGAGTGCTCTAGTGCATTTCCTTAGGATTTCCAAGTTAATAAATGAGGTAGTGTTTAATTGCTTATATATGGTTTCATATATGTTTTGTATAATAAATGCCAACCAATATGAAGTATAATACCCAGCGAAAGATATTAATTTTAAAGTGTGGTTAGAAGACATGTAAGTCCAAGACTATACCGATTGGTTAGGACATGATATAAATTCCTAACCAAATTGTATGGCCCTAATTAGGAGCAAGAAATATGCCAAATGAAGTTTGGAATTGATAAATTGTTGTTTCTCTATTGATTTTGTGCATTTTATCCTCAAAATGTGTTGACATATCAATGTGCAAGGATAAACAAGCTAAACAATGGACCTCATAAAGTGTTAATCGGGAAAGGAGAAGTTGTATTTATCATAGTAGGAGTACATAGTCAAATCAAGAGTTTCCAAAGTGAAAATTTCCAAATTTGATTTTCTACACATAACCATGTTTTGTATTTTCATCTTCTTCCTATTGTTTAGGTTCTCTTTATGGGATTTTATTGTTGAATTTAGATCTAATTACCCTTCTATTATTGTTTTATTTCTAGACTACTTGTTTGGCATTGGTTCCAACCATATTGCAAATGTAATAGAAGGGTGTAGGCTTTATTGAGAAGTCCCAATATTTGGAATCCTTGTTATATTGATATTTATAGATTTTATCCATGTTGGAGCGATTTATATTGATTTATAAAATTAAATAAAACGTGAATAGGAATCAATTGGAAGAGCATATCTTAAAAATATACAAAAACTACTTTTTGTCCAAATAAACTACTCATAAATGGACTCGCATTCTTCTCCTACTATACTATATTTTTTGTTGATATAATATTGCAAGTTGACTTGGATGTTCTTGCATCATATACCCTAAGTATGAAAATGTGTAAGCTCGATACTCACTCACATGGTCCAAGAGGTAGAACCACCCTTTCAACCTTCCAGTAGGGTCTTGGTGTGTGTGTGTGCCAACAAGTACTCCCCACCTTCCAATTGTGGATCTTGGGTGGGTGTGAAAATGACCTCCTCCACCTATGCCAATTTAAGATACCTACACCCCTTCCATTTCTCTCTTCAGGTTTACCTCTTTTTTGGTGTTTCTTTCTTTCTCCACACCTTCCCTTATGGAAAATATTTGTGCAATATTTTTTCATTGATATATTATTGGTTTATGCATGCTCTTGGAAACACCATATATACTTTACTCACTTATTATCACTTCTACGCTATGCTCCTTTGTATTTTTGTGCACCCGTGATTCACTCCTCTTTGTGTAATCGTGTTATTATACAAGATCTACTTCACATTCTATGAAGCTGAACAAGTAGATTTGCATAGGGAAAATGATCTCTGTTCTATTCAACATCACATTTTAGTAATATCAAGTACATATATAAGAAAAATGCACTCCTATAATTAAGGAGGTTGTTGCAACCACAAACATCCTATACTAATGTTAGTGAGTTGTTTAAACTAACTCACATAACAACTTAATACACTTAATATTAATAACCAAACAAATATCAAGATGATTTAATAAATCACTCACAAATTATAATGGAGCACTAATAGATATTCCTATCATTCCCCCCTTAGTGCAAATATGGGAGAAAAATAATCGCACTTCTTCTGCAGCTTGTCGTTCGTGCGTGCTCATGATCTTGGTTCTCCGATGGTTTTGAAAAGGTTGATCAAAAACCTCGATATGATCCCCTGCTCATCCGAAATGAACCCATGTTCATCAAATACGGACCCCTGTCCACAAAAAAAGGAACCCATGTTCGAGGTTTGAACCCATGTTCATCCTCTTTAAGTATCATGATGTTGTTTTTTCCTTATGCATTCATCTGTCCACAATATCTTCACATCAGAGAATTAACATAGGAAAAACTGCTCACCAAACTGAATGGAAATGGAACATACAGTAAATTGAATATGAAAAATTACATGTACTCTGCAACTGAAAGAAATCACATTGAAACAAAATGTCACAACCTCATTTTGTGGCCCCATCACTTTCGGTTGGCGAGAGGACATTGTTTGTCCTCCATCCTCTTGTGCCTCCATCCTCCAGTGTATGTGTCGCTAACTCAGCTAGATTTGGATATAAACTCCAAAAAAATCACATTGAGTTTATTTATATAACACCCCTCCCCCCCGTAATGTGAAATAGATTATTTTTTGGACGTTGGGTAACACCGAAAATGCGTCTGTGAAGTAAATTTTTTATTTTATTGACTTTTTACAATGACTCTGAAGACACGACAATTTTTGAATCGACACATTTGATAGAGTACCATAGATGACTAGAGATTTGACACTTATTACTCTTATTAACCACGAATACGGAAAAAAATTAATTGTATTATGACAATTTGACTATAAAGACTTTTAACAAATTTTGTGACTTTGACACACATAAGAAATAAAATATTACATATGACTTTTGACTCTCTATATCTTCACACAATGATATGGAGGACCAACTCACATTATATTATCCCAAGACAATTTGATAATTACGTCGAAGGCGTTCCCCTATGGTAAAGGACCCCCAGACATTTCTACAGTGATGTTAAATTTGATGGCTGTTTGCACTTCGTTTTCACTTTTGCAGGTAATTTTTAACCATTAATTTTTAATTTCTATTTTAAAAAACCTATTATTAACTACTGTTTTTTCGATTCACTTTTTCTGCATGTTGAATTGTCTTTAAATACTCTATAACAACTAAACCAACCCAAATTATTAAGCATTCGGTTTCCTTCTGCATTCAACTGCATCGAGGTCCATTCTATTTTGTTCTGCATTCAGCTGCATCGAGGTCTTGTGTTGAGTCCAGGTAAATAACATTCTTCCTATCTTTAAGGTTTATTTGTTTTAGATTTATTAAACACAGACGACTTATTTTTCAAGCGCATATTGATGAATTAGTAGTAGAAGTGTTTTGTATAAAGCTTTGATATTTATAGGCCAACAGCCCAATTCACAAATATGTATAGGCCAACATCTCAATTCAAAAAAACATTGATATGTTAACAACCCAATTCACAACTATTAATAGTCTAACAACCCATTTCTGAAAAGGCTATAAATACTCTTCATTCATAAATTCACACGCAAAAACACAATTCACAAAATACCTCCAGTACTATACACATAATTCAGAAATTAGGTCACTGGCGACTCTGTGAAATTTTATATTTCACAAATTAGCCTCAAAAACATGCAAAATACTCTATAACAACTAAACCAACGCAAATTATTAAGCATTCGGTTTCCTTCTGAATTCATAGATACATTTAGTTTTATTAACTTCCTATTTCATTTTTTTGCAGGATATTTGAGATTCTCTTTCTTTGGCGGTAAAGAAAAGAGTGTTGTCTCTAGACAAAATCTAGGTGGGTTTCAATATTGATTGAAATATTTATTCAATTGTTTTGTTTATTGCATGTTATGGACTAAAAAATTATTGTAGAGAGTTTTCATGTTATTTGGTTTGGATTGTTCCATTTATATGTGTAGTTGGCTCCAATCCTTTTTCCGAAGTGACATGTGGGGCACGTGCCTTTGTCAATGACAAGATTCGTTATGTGATGAGGGGTTCATTCCCCAATGAGGCCATTTCTAAGCATCCCAAGTTAGACGTTAGACTGATCAGCGACAAGGCTTTTAAAGCTGCATGTCATACCTAAGAATATCTTGGTGGACTAACATACTTATTTTCCCTCTCCAGTTTAATATGGTGCAGACTAGAAACACAATTCCCCTCCCCACAACAGGATTGACATTAACTATACCTCGTTTGCAAAGGGAGGAATGTTTTAAGTGTATTCAATGTGTTGTTAATGTTTTACATTGCAGGAAACCAAAACCACCTAAAACAGTGATAGCCAAAATGATCAGAGATCGCCTCCACCTAATGCCAACATCCCCAATTTTTCTCTCCAAACTCTGAACAATTGGAGATCATTCACGAGGCTTCAGTTTGATTTATGATTCTAACGAAGATGCATTGAAATATGAACCACCCTACAAATTGAGGAGAATGGGAATACCAATCAAGGCATCTGCAAATGGACAAAAATACAAGAAATGTGCTAAGAAAATTACACAAGCAAAAAGCAAGAAATTTGATCTAAAGAAATAGCTTGTAGTGGTTAGTTTATAAGTGTTTGTTTATAAGTGTTTTTGAAACAAAATTTAACTCGTACCAAATAATTCCATGTATGCATTGTGGAAATATATATCAGACAGATAATCAAACTTTTTAAACACATGTTCAGATTTTGTAATCCAATAACTATGGATTTCAAATTTCTTTATCATTGTATCTCCATATGAATACCAATAGTTTTTTTACTTCAAGTTTACATATTGTTGTTATTATTTTCCATTCTATTTTGTTAACATAATAATTTGTAATTCATTTCAAATAAATGCATGTATATATTGTGGTGGAACATATGGATCACATAATCTAATTTTTCAATATACGTGTTAAATTACTCCTTTATACAATTGCTCGCTTCTTTATGTAAACCAACAACACATTTTGAATGTGTTCTTCATAATATGTGCACACAAATACATATAATTTTTAAATTCTGAGAAACAACCATGCAAATTTTAGTTGTTTTCAACCAAAGCTTTGTACATTATATCACATTTTTGCATATTGAATTGTTAAAGGGTTAGACTTCATGCTTGTGCTTTTTAGAAAATATAAAATAATAAGGAATCCAGCTTTAAAGGTTCTCATTTTTTACATATGCATGTTTTCCTGAACACATCCTTCATTTCATGATTGACTGCCCTACAAGTTTACATTTTGCACCATATATTTACAGAATTCCCACAATCTTGAGCATCTTTTAGTTGTCATGGAAATACCTCTGACACATGAAGGCATTTCTCAATTGATTGAGGGTGGTTCCAATGTTTACCCCACATTTCAGATACTGCATTTGTGCTCTCTAAGGTCCATTCTCAACACGGGATCCCAACATTGTGTTGACCTTTCAGATGGGATACATTTTCAGACAACACTTCTACCCTCTAAATTTACAAGTCGTGTAACCAAAAAATCAATACAAGAAGGCTCTATTGTGTTCTTACACAAATCCCTCATTAGAATGATCAAAAGTGAACTGTAAGCTTCATCTCTTGCTCAATTACCAATGTACATAAACTCCCTATATTAATTAAAATTTCTTTCTATTTTTTTTCCATTTGTTGCTCAGTTCTAATTCTATCCCATTTTTCTTTTCCATTGCAACATCGTTCTTATCATTGAAATGGATGTTGTTGTCGAAACACATTCGGTAATCGGTGCTCCAATCCGACTACCAACAAATGGTCTCGAATGCATTCAGTTTCCGTGAACAGATGCAAGTGCAAACCGGGTTAACAAATATTTTGCGAGAACACCAACTAAAATAAGTGCTTTGAATACATCTATACACATGTGGTTCATAAAGGGTCGTGCCCTAACAAAAATAATCCTTCGCGAATATCACAATGCAAGGGGAGATGGTTCTGTGTTTGGGTTTGATTTTGTGGATCAGGAAGGAGGGTAAATTCACATCGCCTCTTTCAATGAGGCCGCTGAAGCATTCTATGAGCATATTGAAAATGGGAAGCTATATACAATTTCCAATGGGAGGATTGCGAGCATTCCTGATGCAAATCTATGTTACATCCATGTGAACAATGCTTTGGAGATTTTCCTGCAAGCGTCCTCAACCATAACTCCACTCATAAAAAATGAGGATACAATACCTTCCCATCACTTTCACTTCACAAAAATTAAGGACATACCTGCAAGTGTTGAAGGTTCTAAATTTTACTTGATTGGCATTGTTCTTGCGATGTCATCATGCTCAACGATTTGTAGGCATGACAAGTAAGATACAAAGAGGAGGACTCTACAATTAAAGGACATTTCGACAATCAATGTAAGTGTCACATTGTGGGGACACCACTTAGATGAGATAATCAAAGAAA
Source organism: Taxus chinensis (assembly GCA_019776745.2). Taxonomy (NCBI): domain Eukaryota; kingdom Viridiplantae; phylum Streptophyta; class Pinopsida; order Cupressales; family Taxaceae; genus Taxus; species Taxus chinensis. The sequence goes on along the minus strand of CM034153.1, from coordinate 656,025,250 downwards.
TTGAAGACATGTTTTCTATACCGCCTCTTTCGATCCTTGCCTTGAAAGCTGCTCGCGTCTCTAGTTTCAATGGGAGCTCAGTCGACACTGTTTCAAGTACCAAATGTTATGTCAACCCTCAAATTTTAGAAACTAATACACTTCATAGCTGGGTAGATTCTGATGACTACTACCTTCTGATGCCCTCTATCACAATCCAATTTATGGGCCCTCCAAAAATCTTGACCTCTATAACAACGATTTCTGAGGTACTACATATGGGAAACACTAAGAGAAATGAATGGGCCATAGTTACTGCAAAAAGCACAAATATCAGCATGGACAATTTTTTTTACAAGGCATGCCCTCTTCAAAAAGGTGACAAACAATGTAGGAAAAAGGTGAGAGAGAATTGTAATAGTTCATGGTTTTTTTCGAGTTGTAACATACAAGTTCAAAACTATGATTATAGATATGCACTCAGGATCGATCTAAAGGACCTAAAAGGAGAACTTCAATCAGTTACCGCTTTTGATGAGACAACTGAGTTAATCATGAGTGTTGCAGCTAACGACCTCCATATATTGACTATAGACAAATATGCAACTAGTGAAATTATAAGTAATGTCATCGGAAACGAATACTGCTTCACACTTTCACTAAAAAAAGAGACATATTGTGGAAACAACATATTGAAATGTGTCATCCTCAATTCAAAGAAAGCAGAAAATGGTGCAACTCCTCCATAACCTTTACGCAAGGATTTCCAACCCACCCGTCCCTTCAAACATTACACCCTCACCCATCCCATTCTATACTTTGAACTATCTCCGTTACGTTTCTTATTTCATATCTATGTCTCGCTTTTTTCATGTTTCAAAAGAAAAAATTTGTATTTAATTATACACTGATATGCTAGTGTCTCCTACTACAATGTGGATTGTAAGTACTTTTAAATAAATAAATAAATAATACATGCATTTTTTAAGGTAAGTATATGTATCCTTGTGTACTATGTGAATGCAATGTATGTTTCTATATATCTAATACTCTTTTCCTTAAGAAAAAGTGCAGTTTTTTTATACTCAAATTGTTACCTCTTACATGTATTTCCCATTGGAACTCCACATGCATTACAATTGTAATTAGTTTCATATTTTGACTTATTTCTACATTTGTATATCATCAAACAATGTATCGTTCCTTGCTAACTCGCATGATCTTTATCCGATAGGTGGTACTCCATAATCGTGTAACTTCACAATCATGTCGACTCCTACAAAACGAGCCCAACGAAGAGAAAACTACGCAAAAAAATAAAGTACACATAACTACAGAGCAACGATGTCATAAAATAGAACATAGAACAACGAAAATATCTAATATCTTTCAACTTACAACGACAAACAACCTACGATTACATGACATTCCAATCTTGCCATCAAATACAACTACTAAAGAATTACCAACCAACATTCAGCATGTAACTTCCATGAAAAAAAACTTTCATGAGCATACCAATTCCTTCCGTACGAACCCATCTTTACTAACAACTGCCACTTTTCCCCAAATATCTGGGATGCCACATGAAACTATCTCAAGTACCAACCTTTCTTCAGTTCCTCGCACATATACAACTAGTTTCTCCTCTCCTTCTAATTTTTTTCCACCTTGCAATCCACAAATGACTCAAACAGAACAACCCACCCCTTCCAATACATAGAGATTTCCCATATTCCCACCCTCGTCGCTAACTATTGAAGCCCAACATCAATTTCGCAAAAGAATAGATTTTTTGGCGAACATCCAAACTTGCTCAATCTGTTTCGAAAATTACCTTGGAATTAAAACAATTTCCTTTGAAGGCTTTCCCTCCGGTAACAGATTTAAAAGTGAAAAACAAGGCCACCGCTTCTCTTCATGGAATAACATGGACCCTAAAAAACAACCTACCGTTCTTTCATCTTTAACCCAAATTGAGGAGATGCTTATCGCACAAGTTAATCTATTCATGCAAGTCACCCAAGTACGTGGCGGGTAATACAAATACTCAAGACACACCATAAGTTTCCCACAAAACATGACTTCAATTGAAAAGACCCTACCCCACCACCTTGGAGATTTGGACATAGTTCTCATACAAAGGGAAGGATCTAATTTAAAAATTTATGATTTATGCATCAGTAGATCTCGTGTTTGTGCAGCCTTGCAATATAAATCCAACACGATCCCTATTACAAAGATGTCTTAATCGACGATGACGCCCTTTCCTCACTACCATCAAAGTTGTCAAATGTTTCCTCCTCTCTTAACATAGCCATAGTGGAATTGCCCCAAATGCAAAGTGCCTCTATAGTTCATGGTATTGATGTTCCCACTGAATTGATGAAACATATGAACACTCATCATCTTTCATGCCAACACCTCACAATACAGGAACAGAAGAAAAGGAAATCGAACAGTTCTTGCTCAACCACAATGGTAACAATCCATTTACAATGTCATGGCCAGAGCTTGGGCTTTCGCCAATAAATGAATACAATACGGAAGGCATGTTCTCAATGGCTTTCCCAACTTTATTTCTGACAGGAAAAGAAATGTGACAACAACCTCGCATTAAAGAAGTTCCAATGCATGAATACGCCCTTCATTTGATGTGTTACCATGATGGGTGCTTTGGTTCCCACCCAAGATTTTGTTACTTCCTTCTAAACCTCATAATACGACACAGAAGCCAGTCCACAGCAGCAGTTTTTATGAAACAAAACGTCGAATCTAGAATCCCTCTGACAATTAGAGAGCTACGAAGACAACTACTGGAATGCCCCAAAGACAACCTCTCAGACAGCTTAATGCGTTTTGGATCGAGCCTTCGAGGGACACGTTCATTCTGGGCAAAAAGTAGAAGCAAGCTTTCAGATATGGTGGAACAATTGGGGACACCAACCTTATTCTTCACTCTAAGTGCTGTAGACAATAAATGGCCAAATCTCCACAATATTATGCCTGGTGAATGCCCAACAAATCCTTGAACCACACAACGTTGGAGAACACTTAACATTGTCTCTAACCCTCATTGAGTATCAGCATACATGCATCACAGATTCACAATATTTCACGAAGAATATTGCAAAAGGAACTTGGAGCAGTAGACTTTTGGTACAAGTAATCAAATCTACTTATTTCAAAAAAAATTCCAAACTACATATCTAATACTTATGTTCCCTCGTCTCGCAAGTATGAATGGCAACATAGAGGCTCCGCACATGTCCACGGTTTATTGTGGCTCGAGAATGTGCCAAAAGTTGACAAAATTGACTGGGAGGATACAACAGTTATTGAGGAGACAAAACAATACTTTGATAAGTTTGTGTTTGCCTAGAACCCCCTCCCGGCTTGCAACCGCTTGGATTTTGTTCACAAGACACTCCTATACGACCCTTGCTTGCTAAATGCAACACAAATTCTATCCTCCTCCCCGCATGTAGACCTTGAAGAACTGCTTAATCGAGTTCAACACCACATTAAATGTTCAAAACAGACATGCTTGCATAGAAAGCAATCACAACTACAGTGCAAGGTACAACACCCCCTGGGCCACGTAACCTACTTCTTCCTTGCACATTGAAAGTGATGGAAAAATTAAGTACGTACCTTCCAGAAATGATGACAGATTGAACATCCATAATCGAACTATGATATACATATGGAGAGAAAATGTCGATTGCCAACCAGTACTCAGGTCTAGATAGTCTTGACATGTTGGGGAAATGAGATTTCGACATACACAATAATTGGAGCATACATGACGTTCCCCATGATTTGAAAATAATTGTTTCATCATTCATCAAGAGAGAGAGAGAGAAGGCAGACACAACTAACAATAGCATACAGACCACACCACCATCTACCACACTTCCTTTGTCTCCAGAACAACAGATAGCTCTTGATACCATACTACCCCATTCAGCAAACAAAACCCTTCTACCTCCACTAAGATTGATAATTCAAGGAACAGCTGGCACAGGAAAATCATTTCTGATAAATAAAATCCAAAATTCATTCACAACATCAATCACATCTCCCTCACCTCTACTTGTGCTCGCCCCTACCGGTGTTTCAGCATTCAACATCTCCGCATCCACAATCCATGCAGCCGTGCGTATTCCAATCAAAGAACTGAAACCCCTTGAAGGTAGTGCATTATCATCTTTTCAAGAGTCACTATAACATATAAAATATGTTCTTATTGATGAAATGAGTTTCATCGGGCCAAAGTTACTAAGCAAAATTGACAGTAGGCTCTACGAAGCTTACCCACACTTAAGAACATCTGAATTTGGGAACAGATCAGTCATCCTCCTTGGTGACCTCGGCCAATTACCGCCAATTTTGGACATTCCTCTTTATGCAAGTAATTCATACGGAGCAACCCTTTGGAAGGGATTTCAGTCTTCCATTATATTGCAAACAATATTTCAGCAACAAGGAACAAATAATGCACAAGTTTCATTCTGGAATTTACTGCTCCACATGCGATATTCAATCCCTCTAATTGAGGATTGGAAACTCTTAATGTCTCACACAGACACACACCTAACTCAACAAGAGCTCAACATTTTAAAGGACACACCACATTGGTTTGCAAAAAATGATGTGGTGGACTCCCACAACCTATAGATGTTGAAGGCATTGAACGTTCCGATCGCCCAATCCATTGCTGAAAGTAACAAGTGGACTGGACCAGGAAATCCTGATGATGATCAAATAGAACACAAAGTTATGTTTTGTAAACAACAAAAAATCATGCTAATTGCAAATCTATTGGTTGACGCAGGCCTCATGAATGGTGTCACAGGAACAATCACTAACATTGTATATGACGCATCAATGCAACCACCAGCATTACCTTTATTTGTTGTTGTCAAATTTGATAGATACAACGGCCCATATTGGGATCCCTCCAACCCATTACATATTCCCATACCCCCTATTTCGAGAGGGGATCGAAAACAATTGCCGATTAAAATGGCCTAGGGATTAACTATCCACAAGTCGCAAAGACTTACTTTGCACAGAGCAACCGTCGACATTGGAACCATTGAAAGGCAGGGTCTAACATTCACAACTTTCTCCAGAGTTCCCTCGCTTGCAAATCTGTGCATTTCACCTGCTTTTTCATTTGAGAGATACTCAAATATAGCGCACGTACTATCACTCAACTCATCGTAAATACTACCCTCAGCTTTGATATCACCTCCAATACTACTATACTCAACACTTCTTGTATCCAAAGCGACATTGTCGTTCAAGGGGTATCAAATGTAATCATGTTTATTGAAACTAAAAATGCCCACTAAAGGCTACCATTCATGATATAAAAATTGTAAATGTATACATGTCTCATTATGTGCACGCAGATCTACATGTATTTGATGTTTTGAACCTTTCAATTTAATGTTTCCATAGTACAATAAGGGTTTTTTCAACAAAACACCAACCGAACAACCTATGCACAACTAACACAATTAACCCAAATTAAATACATACAACATCAACAATAAAATTAATTAACTATCAAAAATGGTATCAAATGTATTCATGTACGAATTTATAACAAGTTTGAAATATAGAAACAACCTTAAAATTAAGTGGATCAACTATATTTCTAAATTACAAAATCAATCAAACCCCTTATCAACATCAACTACAAAAGAATTAACTATACCTCTAAATCAAATAACATATACCATTCAACATTCACATTGCAATGAACACATGCAATTGCTAGTTTAATGACCATACTAGATTCTCAGTAAGACTCAACAAAATAACTTTATAACTAGACACATATTGCAACTAAGGGTAAATTAACTATGCACATGGAAGGCTATTAACTAAAACAATACACACATATACTTGAAAAAACTAAATATGAATCCTCACACAATTTATTGAACCATCGTGGAAGCTTGCGGTGGTGGCGGTCACACCGTGAGACTTGCCAATATTTGAATGGCAACGTGGGCTGTTGGAGGCCTGTTTTTTTCTCTTAAAAGATAGGCTCCCTTCTGGTTGAAAACGCTTTCCATAGAAACGTTGAGGTATGCAGCAAGTTGTAGAAGACGTGATCCTTGACAGATTCATCCACTTATCAGAGCATATTAAGCACTTGGACGACCTTTGCAGATCAATAAAATAATGATGTTTCTTTGCACAGAGATGTGAGATGTTTCTTGGCAATCAATAGTGACTTGTCTTTGCAAGTTTCCAAAAAAAAATCTACAAACCGAGATATCGATAGTTTGAAACTTTCGCTTGTAATGAGCATGGATTTTGTAAATAACAAATCAAACTTTTTATTTTGAGATCTGCGGGTTATTTGTGAACCTTGAGATCGAAAAAATGAGAGCTATCGACTAGAAAGTTTTCTAATGTAAATACCTCGGCTTTGCAATATTGAAGTGGACTGCATGCACATATTCAGCTACCTCTGCGCAGAAATATGGAAGACGTTATGAAAATATTCAAGACAACAGCAATCTGATTGAAACACGTCTCTCTTAATGACCCAGTTATAGAGCATTAAAATCTCTCTATTATCTGATCAGATCTTTCTAATGCACGTGTGTGCAAGGAAATGCTTGGAGCTGTGATGCGCAAATATATAAAATCACGGTGTAACATTTACAATGCAATTTATGCAGGTGTACACCCGGTATATCCAATAATCTATTTTAAACTGCGCTCTAAACAAAAAAAAATTACATCGCCAATATGCATGCAGAAATAGTAGCCGAATATTTAGGGATTTTCTAGTTAGTATTTAGGGAATTCTGTTTTGTATTAAACGGCAGATTAGATTATATGTGTACATGTTGTTAATGGTGTTTATGTGTAGGTTGAAGAGTAGAGATAGGGTACTTTGAGTTTGAGTTTGAAGGGTACTTTGAGTTTGAGTTCGAATAAGACTATGTTTACTGTTATTTTGGAAATATTGTATTCTCTAATTTAGCATAGTAGAATAAGAAATAAACCAAAACAGTATTTGCATTTTTCTGTTCTATTTAAGAATCTTAATAATTTTCATGGTATCAGAGTAGTGTTGGTGAAGTGTTGTTGCAGAGAAGTATCAGAAGTTTAAGACAAAGAGATGGCCACATTTGTTGCAGGAGATCCTCACAGGATGGTCGAACAATTTGATGGCGTTGGATTTAATCTTTGGAAGCTCAGAATGAAAATGTTGCTATTGAACAAGGATCTACTCCATGTAGTTGAAGAGACTGAGACTAAACCCACCCAAGATGCAGATATGATCAGTGAGTGGGAGTCAAAGGAAGGTAGGGCTCGTTCTTGTATACTTTTAAGTTTGAGTGATAATGTGCTTTTACATGTAAGTGAGGCAAAATCAACAATAGAAGTTTGGAATCAATTAATCAAGTTATATGAATCAAATGATGTTAGCACAAGATTATATCTTAGAAGAAGATTTTTTCATTTAAAGATGCAGGAAACACAAAAAATATAATATTTCACAAATCAGTTTAAATCTCTCAAAAATCAATTGGCAACGTGTGGATCAGTGATTGCAGAAGAAAATGTTATTATGTTGTTATGTCACTTCTTGGGATTTTGCCAGAATCTTATTTTGGACTGGTAGTAGCACTAAGCACCCAAGCTAATTTGGATTTGACAAAAGTAATAGCAGCACTACTTCAAGAAGAAATCAGAAGGAAGGATGGGGGCCTAAATGATGAGAATCCTACAGCATTGTTTTCAGCGGGATATAAGGGCAAAGCAAAAAAGAAGAGTGACAACAAATCTCATCCCTCCCATTCCAATGTCTCAAAGAATGGTAAAGACACAAAGGAGGAGAAAAATAAGGGAAATTGCTTTCATTGTGGGGCTCCCGAGCATTTTAAGAAACAATGTCGAAAGTGTTTAGCATGGGTAGAAGAGGAAAAGAAAAGGAAGGTTGCTGAAGCTAACATGATCTCAAGCAATGACCAACAAAGTTTGTTTTCGGTTGTCACAACCCCAAGTTTTGATGTTTCAAATTGTTGGTATTTAGATTCAAGAGCAACTCAGCATATGACACCTGAGAGAGGTTGGTTTATGGCATATAAAGAAGCACCCAAAAGTAAGACTGTCAATCTTGGAGATGATAGCAAATGTGAGATGATGGGAATTGGAGATATCCCATTGCAAATGTCGGATGGTGGATACAAGAAGATCCAAAATGTATGGTATTTACCTGCTCTAGTAAAAAGTCTTTTATCAGTAAGCAAGATTACCGATGTTGGGATAATTGCACAATTTGACAAAAAGGAATGTGTCCAAAAGGATATTGAAGGAGTAATTGTTGCTAAGGTGTTGAGTTGTGGAGCTCAATTACTTCATATTAGCATGCAATATGAAACTTGCAGGAAAACATAGTAACTGACATTGGTTAAGGAGGGACCGGCATCGGTCAGGTAAGGAGGAACTGGCATTGGTTAGGGCTAACAGGCGTCGGCTACATGTGTGTGAGTATTTTATTTAACTCACGGGAATTAGATATAAATTGAGTATTAAAACAAATCTATTGATTGTAATTTCATGGCTAAGTGCCCTAAGTTTATATGTGACTATATAAGCATGAAAGCTAGGGTTTAGAAGTAAGAATTGAATGAGTTGATGATTATTGTGAGAGAGAGAATTCTTGGAGAAGAAGCAAAAGCTTGAGAGAAAGAGAGTAATGTACATCTGAGAGGTGTGGAAGATTATAAATCTTCATTGTATATCTTCTGAAAGCTTTGGATAATAGATTGGCTTATTTCTTGGTGGATGTAGCCCACACTAGGTGAACCAAGTTAAATCTAGTGTTGATTTATATCTCTTGTTTTGTATATTTCTTCTGGTAGAATATCCATTTTTATTGCATGTATGCTTAGATATGATATAATTATATGTGCAACCTTGTGCTAACCCTAACATAAGGGGATCAAAGATGGTAATCTATACAAGTTATGTGCAGCATTACCTGATGTGGTGTTAACAACAAAAAATAATGAAATATCAGATTTAGTTCTTTGGCATCATAGATTCGAACATGCAAATACTCACTCGCTTCGAATATTAAAATTAGAGCAACTTGTGGAAGATTTTAATTTACAAGAGTGTGTGAAGGTTGTTGTTTAGGAAAGCAACATAGATTCCCCTTCCCAAAGAAAGGAGCAATGCAAGCTAAGGAGAAAATGGAACTTGTACATTCAGATATTTGTGGTGCAATCAAAACACTGACACACAAAGGGGCAACGTATTTTATTACCTTTATTGAGGATTTCTCAAGAATGACCTTTGTTTATTTTCTCAAAAATAAATCACATGCATTAGAAATGTTTAAGATTTTTAAATCATTTGGTGAGAAGCAACAGGAAAAACTTTGAAACGTCTTAGATGTGATAATGGGGGTGAATAGATCTCAAATGATTTCAATAATTATCGTGCAAAAGAAGGTATCAAACTTGAGTACATTGTTCCTCATTCACCGCAACAGAATGGTGTCGCTGAAAGAAGGAATAGGACTCTTGTTGAAAGTGTTAGATGCATGCTTAAGAGTAGTGAGTTATCTAATGTCTTTTGGGGTGAAGCAGTCTCCAGTGCAGCATATATACAAAACAGGTTGCCAACTACTGTTTTGCATAAGAAGACACCTTATGAGGCATGGAGCCAAGTGTCAATGATTTAAGATTTTTTGGTTGCATAGCATATGCACATATACTAGATGAAGAAAGAAAGAAGCTAGATGACAAAAGAAAGAAGTGTATAATGGTTAGATATAGTTTGAATTCAAAGGGATATCGAATTTATGATCCTATAAAACATGAGATTCTAATCAAAAGAGATGTCATTTTTTACGAGAATTCAGTTCTACACAAATCAACAGAGCTGGAAAATGTTAAAGATTCATAAATAAGGTTTTATGATTATGGATCTGACAAAGAATATGAGTATGAGGCTTCTACACCAGGAAGAACAATACAACTTGCAGCCCCACAACACGTAGGAAATGTGTTAGGAGAATTGCAGCTTCATAGATCAACAAGACTTTGAAAGCCTACTGAAAAGGCATTGGAACCATATGCACTTAATGTATAGGTTGATGAACCACTCAGTGTTCAAGAAGCACTTCAAAGTATTTCTGCAGCAGATTGGTGGCAAGCAATGGATGCTAAATATGAATCGCTCATAAAAAATCAGACTTGGAAACTCACAATTCTTCCAACTAGAAGGAGAGTGGTTGGGTGCAAGTGGTTATTCAAACAAAAGTACAAGTCTGATGGGTCGATAGACCGCTACAAGGCTCGTTTGGTGGCAAAAGGTTACACCCAAATTGCAGGTTTGGATTATCATGACACTTTTTCCCCTGTAGTCAAGATAACATCCATCAGGATTTTGTTAGCATTAGTAGCAGCCTTGGATCTTCATGTACATCAGCGAGATATAAAAAACTGCATTTTTAAATGGATTCTTAAAGGAATAAATTTACATGGAACAACCAGAAGGCTACATACAAGAAGGAAAGGAGTGGTTAGTATGCAAGCTTCAGAAAATATTATATGGACTGAAACAGTCTTCAAGAGCATGGTATGAGCGTATTGATGGGTTTCTCCAAAATGAAGGATATGTAAGTTGCAATGTTGATTCAAATGTCTACATAAAGCATATTGGTGAGTCTCTAGTCATTTTAGCTCATTTTAGCTTATATGTTGATGGCACCATCATTATGAGTAATGATTTTAAGATGTTAGGCTTGTTCAAGTCCCAAAACACAAGAAGAAGAAAGCTATATGAGTATGGCAATTAGCTGCAATGGTTTCTAATTTGAGATGATTGATCATGGTGAGATTCATTATTGCTTGGGCATTCAAATTTTGTTTTATCCTTAGCGGAGGTGCAGTTTCATGGGCGAGTAAGAAACAAGAAACTGTTTCTCTCTAGTGCAGAAGCAGAATATATAACAGCATATTGAGCTACAAAAGAATTGATTTGGTTGAGAAGATTGTCGCAGGACGTCGAGGTTACTCAGACCCAACCGACAATATTAAAGTGTGACAGCCAAAGTTGCATAACCATGACAAAGAATTCGCAGTATCATGGGAGAGTTAAACATATAGGGATACAATACCATTTCATATGTGAACAAATTGAGAACAACACTATCAAAATGGAGTACTGTGCAACTGAAATGATTGTGGCAGATGCATTGACAAAGGCATTGCCAAGAAATAAGTTTAAGTTTTGCAAAGAAGGATTCAATGTGATACAACCTGGTTGACAAATATTTGGCTAAGTGGGAGTGTCAGGCATGCAGAAATAGTAGCTGAATATTTAGGGATTATGTAGTTAGCATTTTGGGAATTTTGTTTTGTATTAGACATCACATTAGATTATATGGATACGTGTTGTTAATGTTGTCTATGTGTAGGTTGAAGGGTAGAGATAGGGTACTTTAAGTTTGAGTTTGAATAAGACGTTGTTTATTGTTATTTTATAAATATTGTATTCTCTAATTTAGCAAAGTAGAATAAGAAATAAACCAAAACAGTATTAGCATTTTTGTGTTCTATTTAAGAGTGCTAATAATTTTCACAATATACTGGCATTCTGCAAAAATAGAATTGCATTTGCAGGAGCAATAACAAACATGCAATGCCCCTCTCTAGCTATTTTAGATTTCCATCAGAGACCTTAGGGATAAATCGCTCTGATACCAAATGAAGTTGAACAAGCAGATTTGCACACGGGAAATGATCTTCGTTCTATTCAACTTCACATTATGAATATCAATTACATATATAAGAAAAATGCACTCCTATAATTAAGGAGGTTGTTGTAACCACGAACCTCCTATACTAATGTTAGTGAGTTGTTTAAACTAATTCATGTAACAACTTAATACACTTAATATTAATAACCAAACAAATATCAACATGACTTAATAAATCACTCATAAATTATAATGGAGCACTAATAGATATTCTTAACATTCTGTAGAGTTTTTTCTCTCTTTTGTGTCTCATCAAATGATCTTGGTGTAGCCTTATATCTTCTTCCCTCAATGACATCATTATGAAATTATTTCCATCCTTTGACACCATCTCTGTGTTGTCTCTTGGTGTTTAAATTTCCAAGGACTTCCCAATAAGACATGAAAGGTGACCATTGGTAAGAAATCACATAGAACCTTGTCCATGAACCAACCAATCTTCCTTTCTACTTCACATTGTTCCTACACAACACATACTCGTCCTTCCACCAACCATGTCACCATGTAAGGAATTGGTTGTGGTTTTTGTTTCAATTCCATCTTCTATACCCTTTCTATGAACACAAAATTGTGTGTGCTTCCATTGTCCACACTATTGTGCAACGTCTTCCACAGGTCTAATATCTTGATCTAAAAACGTATCTCCTCTCCTACCACAAATTTGTTTTCTTTCTATAAAACTTGAGACTATTCTCTTTTGCAAGTAGTGCTTCTCCTTCCTCGGATCCATTATGTAATGTTGTGGTACTTTTTCTTCATCTTCAGCGTGTGTAACATGTGTATCGGCATCCTTCTATCATGTTTGTGTGTATGAGGACATTCGAAATCATGAAGTCCAACCTCTCCACAGCAAAAACATGTACCACTTAATCTTGCACCATGACATTTACCTCTTGTGTAAATGGTTCTTCCTCTGTTATATTATTCATGTGCAGTAAATGTGTTTGCTTCACCTTCTTTCTCACGCATCATTGATTCTCTACCACCACTGACCTTGCTTTTGTATTAATCACATTTCTTCTATGTGCCAAAATTTCTTTTGCTCTCAAGGCATATTGGTACGCCACCGCTATTGTCATCATCCATAATATTAAATCTCATCTTAAATCGCCCATCGTGGTTTGTTTATGTACCATGTTAGCTTCTCTTGATCCATTTTATTTTCACTGGCAAAATTGTAATCTCATAGAGCTCCTCCATGTATTCCTTCACACTAAAATCATTTTGTATAATTTTTTGCAATATTTTAACAAATCTAGTTAGTAATCACTAGGGATAATTTTTCTTTTAACCATCTGCTCCCATTGAGTAATCTTGTCTTTACCAATTGTATTGTGCTCCAATTGAACTTCTTTCCACCATAATGTAGGATGGCCTCTTAGCTTGGTTGACATAATCTTCACTTTGTGCTCTTTCACCATTTCATCAAATTAAAAATATTCTTCCATCTCAATTAACTAATCAATCAAATCCTCTACATTCAATTTCCCTAGAAAATAATGAACCTCCATATGCACCTCTTCCAATCTTGGTGTTGACATGGGATTTTGGTGGTCGCTTAAAAAGCCACATGACCGAAACATGCAAAGTCATTAGATGAACCACAAGAATTCTCATCTGTGTAGAAATATTCCTTAGAGATCATGAGGACACGTGGTGTGCAAAATCCAAAATGTTGTGCAATCGACATTTGGGGAATGTGTACTAGCAAAGAGCCAGTTGAGCCAAGGAAGGTTCTATAAATGGAATCACAAGAATATTCATCAAAGTATTGGAGATTCCTAAAACATCCTATAAAAAGGAGAGAACCCGAGGACGAGAGTTGATTCTGAGAACAATTGTTTGAGAATTGTGTAACATGCATGTGTTCCATGTGTGTGATTGTAAAGATTTTTCAAAGAACATTGTAATGTGATAAGTTGTGCATGGTTTCCAAGCATATTTCATTGTAATTGTTGATTCTTTTGAGTATATAAGGAGAATCAAGGATTTTTGCACGAGTTATTCATATTGTGATGCCTTTATGAGATTTTGTGTTTGATTGATGAATGCGTAGCTTAATTTGTGCATTTTGATCATGTTGAGGATCAATGTTTGGTAGACTTTTAGTGTGTTTATCAAGGTTATGCACATGGCTGCTTCACATAGGACACTCTACAAATTCAAAGTCATTGTGTTTGCTTTATTGCAGCTCAAGGATGACCTTCAAACACAAACTTGATTGAAAGTACCAACACATGTGAGGTCATGTTCTTTAGCACAAAACTCTAAAGTTCCATACTTTAGGCTAGCATTTTTTGATCCATTGTCAAGACAATTGTGCCATGAGCAACCAAGTGCATGGCCTATGGAATGGTTAAACAAATCACACAAGAACAAACTAAGGCGTAGTTTCATAGCAATGCCTTTGAATTTACAACGAGAACAAAGGTCGTGACAATCACAAACCTATGACATGGCTAGATGATGAACTTTACAATGAATGGCACAAAGTCTTCTTCGTGGAGTTTCCTCAACACCATTACACATGGATCATTGCTAGACTTAAAAAGTTCAGGGAGACCAAATTCTAATGTTGGACAAATGCAAGACTTAATTAGTTAAGGGACACCGATAAAGAGCAACTAGATTTAGGCCATCTGTTACGAAAGACAATATATTTGTGAAAAATATAAGTTTCGTTAATCAATGCATAATCATTTGATAAACAACACTATGTAAGAAATATATATGCTAACAAGTCAAAATCAATGTATAACAACATTTTTCAAATACACATATTTATGTATATAATAAACAAAATTATTATTTTCGTACATCTATTTTTTTAAAAGATTGTTTTCACTTGTTTAAACATTAATAAACAAATATAGATTATGCCCAAAATATTTAAGTTGGCTCAATAAAACATTATAAAGTTATAAAGAACTCTCAAGGCTAGCTTGAGCTTATATCTATATTAAAAGGTTATAAAGAAAAAAAGATGCAAGTTAGCTTGATAAAGTTGTAAAGAAATCCCAAAAATGCAAGCTAGCTTAAAAGATGTAACAAGGTTAAAAAATCAAAAGATGCAAATTTGATTTTTGAGATCTGATAAAGGTTACCTAGGAAACCTAAAAGATGCCAATTAGCTTAGTGTGAGATAAGACAAGGTCATCATCAAGACCCAAAGGATGCAACTTAGTATAACGAGATATGACGAGGTTATTACTAAAACACAAAAGAAGGTAGAAAAAGGGCTCTAATTCCCAAAAAAAGCAAAAATCTATGATCTTAATATTAATCATAAATGACCATACTAAAGAGTACAAATTGGAAATGCCGTGCTCTCCATCCAATATCACGCATGTGTTGTCACATCCATTGGGAATAAGATGGAAGACATTTGGACCCACCTTATAGTAAGAATGTAGTGTAGATGCCAAATTCGCCCAAGCTAGATACACTTTGGATATATAACCAAAAAAGTCTAAACTACAAAGGGGCACATCCTATTGGCAAAAGAAACGAGTTGATACAGGCTAAAATAAGCCACATTGTAAAATTAGGAATATAGCTCTCCAAATTTTAGAAAATTGGAATTAAACTAACAAGAAAACATGGGTATATGGCTAAGAATTCTGAAATGACAACCTCCAAATACCAATGAACAAGAGTTAGTATTAAATTATTCTAAGCACAATTTTGACAACTAAAAACGATATAAATGTAGTAATATAACTGTCCACAATGTAGAAATAGGAATTAAACTATATGTATAAACCACCAAACATGGGGAATATGGCACTGAAGACCTCTAGATACCCAATGAACACACGGAATGAAATCATGTTCAATTATTCAAAGCAAGATGACAATTAAAAACCATACAAATGCGGTCAAATGAAATGAGCTCGAGGTAAAAATTTTGCAGTTTTAGGTTCAAATCACAGGTGACATGATAGTGTTGAAATTGGTTAAAATACCACATCCAACTTTGCAAAGTACAGCATAGGAACTTGATAAGGCAGTGATGTCCAAGTGTATAGAGGACATTTATCATTGCCATGGAAATGCCTTACAAACAAGATAACTAATAAAAACCACATTTTGAACAAGACTTGACCATAATTTGCAAAAAAAAATAATCCTCAACTCTACTTCAACATTTTTCATGACAGTTTACCACAGTGGGAAGCCCTCCAAAAGTTCCCGACAATAAAACAATCACCCCTTAATTAAGATATTGTAGAATTTGTTATGATTATTCTCTTCATACTTCATGTAGTGTCGTAACAAAATCTTATTATCTGGTTGTCTTGGCCTTGAAAACAGTTTCAATCATTGTTTGATCAAACATGACCCACATCAATGGGAAAATTGTACTTATCTTTAGAAATAATAATGTAAATCAAACAAAAATATTTTATCAAACGCTAAAATGTTGTATATAAGCTGAAATACCCTGGAAACAGTTTCAATCAAAAAAATTATCAAATTTAGAACATCAATGGGAAAATATGTATCTAAGTTTAAATATAGTCGTACAAAGTAGGATTGATAGTTGATCAAACATACATTCAAAACAAGATTCTGAAATATTCCCAACACAAACATTATGAAGTTTCAGCACCATGTTTTTGGTTTCATATCACATGTTTATTCAAACCTTATGACACGGCTATCTCTAAATACAAAAAAGAAAAAAAAACTAAACAAAATAAGCAAAATAATGCAACTCTGAATCCTACTGCACATGAAAAGACCCCCATAAATTTGAACAGAAAGCTTTGTTTCTTTGATTTGAACAGATGAATTTCTAAACAAAGTAATTTGGAGCAAAAACGTAACCTTGGATCCAATTGAATATTAGCGAAAAAGATTGGCCAAAACTTTTCAAAATAGTTTCGTTACATTGCTGGTACATACATCTCTCTGATTTCCAACTTACCAAAACATTTCTAACATTAGCTTGGCATCTAATCTAAAAATGGGTAGCATGAGCTAATTCTTGTATAACTTCTACAGTATTCTCCAGCAGGCATATGATATGAATATCTAATATTAGATTTAATTTTCAGGTATGGAATCTGGACATGATCCAATCACCTGACCAGAAATCTGGAAAAGGACTATATGATTTTTTTCCATCATTGATGTACATTCGGATAAATACTCGGCAATGCTTGTTTAATGATAAATGCTTGGAGCTTTTTACGATCCCATGGACTCAGCTATGCACCTGTAACAAAATTAACAAGCTTAGATGACATTTCTCACACTACCACATGTAATGCATAGTTAAAACTTCAAATATAGTGATTCACCTGCAGGCCTGGGTTTCCACATCCAATCCTGTGGTGCAGACAAGCTCTGCTGCCAATGGAAACAGGATGAAACTTCAGCTTAAGTTCAATATCAAGTTTCTCAAACAAGCATGGAAAATAACAATTAAATTTGTATTTTGACAATCATCCATAGCAGACTCTGGACCCGTAGAGGAATCACAACTCCTTACCATAGGTGCAGACTAGATTGTGATGTACAGATTAGAAATATACAAACCTGTTGCATATATTGATGTGGTGCATTGCCAATATCACTTGAGGCCGGTAAATGTCCATAATTGAGACTCTACATAAAGGAGACATTCAGTTGTACAAAGTTTAGAGCAGGTAAATCGAAAAAGCAAGCAAAACAAAAAAGGTTATATAAGACGAGATAAACCAGAGAAATTATCCTAGATTTTAAACTTCTATCGAAGAGTTAAATTTCTTGAATAATATTGGCTGTTCATGTACAGGATCTGTGACATGCATATAGTAAGATTCATAATTATCACTGCACACCATAAGAATGTACTGAGGCCAGAAAATAGTGATTATAAGCAAAAATTATTATCTTACCTGATATTAAAAGTTGAAAACTGTAAACCACCGTCTTAAATGGAAAATTTCAGGCTTAATAGGTATTTCAGGCTTTCAGTGTACAACTTTTTGACAAAATGCTTCTGGCATCATCTTGTGTGATACTAATTTACTCAGCCTTTTGAGTCATCCTTCTATACCAATCTTGCATAATATTGGTCAATTGTATACAGGATAAGTGGCATGCATATAACTAGTACAGATATCTTGATTCTTAAATACACCACCAGCGGAGATCAATCTTGTAGGTGCCTACCTTGGTTTTTTCACATATCACGTTGATTAACAAAAATTTAAAACTGAATGATGAGAGATGGCTGCAATCTCATTGTAACACTGTGTCGGGATTGAAACACTCTTTCCCGAAAAAAGGCTGCAAACTTCACCTAACACTAAAAATATTGCTATCCTTTGGTCATCATCTCTAAACACGAAAAGAAACTGCCCTACAATGGTCAAAAGGATGTCAAATTTAAGGTGATTATAAGAATAATACTAATAGTGATTGTAGTGAGGAAAGAACATAGTGATTTTAAAAATAGTTTATCTTACTTGATACATATCATGGTTTTAAAAATCAGAAAAACGAGTACTTGCCCCTTGGCTGTGAAACTACAACTCAGCACAGAACTCTAGAGCCAATATATGTCCAAAACTCACGAGTTTTAACTGAAAACTCAGGAAAAAAATGGCAAACACTCGACAAAAAATCAGTGAAACACAGCAAAACTCAGAATTGTACTCTTTTTTGGTCTAAAGTTAATGCAAAATATACTTATGCGTCTCTACATTTATTTCTCATGTCATTTGACAGTGTTTTACGTGTTATTTAAGTTTTTTTAAAAGCGATAAAGTTATGTGTCCTCTACATTCATAAAATAAAGTACCGATAAAATTGCCAAGTCCCATGTCCAAGTCAAAATTTTGGTCTGCCAAATAATTGCCGAGTCAGTGAGTGCATATATATAGTTGCGCACACGCACACACCCACACGAACAAGCACACGCACACACACACACTGAGATATATATATATTCTTGGTAATCATGTGCATTGTTTGCAAGTGTGACTGGTTCGGATTGCTTCAATCAGTATCAAATCATTTGGTTTTGAATTTAAAAAGACAACAAAATAAGCCACTTTCGAAGCTATAATAACCCTCGATATTTTACTGCCCCAAAATTTGGGACAAATTTGGTCGGCTTCAACCAGTATCAAAACATTCAATCTTTTGGATTGAAAAGAACACACAAAAAACTCTAATTCTCCCATGCACAACTCTGATTACATCATCTTTCATGTCCGTCTGTTTGGCACAGCCTACTCTGTTCTTTAAGATTCTGCAATCCACATCAATGTATCCTTTGTCCATCATATTGATGGCTCACAGACCTGTCGTTTCTTTTTTATCCTCAAATGCAATTGTGACACGTCAATGCTAATACAAGGTGGCACCTTAACTGCATAGTTAATGCAAAATACACAAGGCCCACTCTTACCATCGGACATCTGTGATCTTATTCCCTGTTTCTGTTTATCTATATATTTCTCCTTTCAAAATTTATTAACATGTCTTTTTTCCAACATGCTAACAGTCGTCCATACAGCATTGGCAAAAAACTATTCTGTCCATCCTGGTTAATCTGCATTATACTAGCTTTTCCAGCATTCAAATTTCCACCTGTTAGCTATCCAATGTTGGCACAATGTGTTCCTTTAATCCTAGTTCAAAAATCATTAGCCTGTTTGATATCATGTGCCCATTACTAGTATCCCTTGTTTTCATTTGTTACCTTCATTAATCAATTTTCCACTAATTATATAAAATGCCGTTAAAAGAACTACTACACAAGATAATCAGAGACTGCAAGCAACAGAGTATATTTAAACCTAAGGACATGACTCAAGCCATGGACTAATGTCTCCTCATCCATATTTCCAGAACACATGCCTCAGTTTCACCTCCTTACACTTACCTCACTATTACACAAAATGGACTAACGATCCATATAAATGACAACCAACAATCAACAAGCAACAACCAAGACAGTGGCCAAATTTTTGCCTTTCCCTATTTGAAACATTTAAGGCGTGGGGAAACATCAACTCCAGCACCATTTCCTTGTTAAGCTAATCTCACAAACTTCATACAATTAATTAACAAAACACTAAAAAGAAGGGACCACTTGAGAGTAGACCATAGAATTAACCAATTTGGTCAGGTGATTTTTAATTTAAAAAAATTAAACAAAATGGAGAAAGTAAAGTATTAACTCAATACCATCACATGGATGTACCACTACAGTAAACAGCTAGTGAATTACAGACATCACATAGATCACATGCCCCAAAATGCATGACACCAAAACCACCCGTATTGTTAGTACCAGGGAGGATACTAATTCATCAACCCCAGGACTTGCACCTGAAAACCTGCCTCAGGACTGAAAGCTTTTGGTGTAGGCAAACAACCTTTCTCACATTTGTTATCAATATAGAGAGAATGAGAAACCCACATGCAAACAAGATTGAAAAGGCATCTGAAAGTTTATGCCTAAACAAGAGGTTCAACATTGAATATATTCACTATTTTGTTAGTTATTAACTAAGGCCTTCTATAACGCAATGAGCTTGTTTCGCAGGCATATCAGCAAAAGATGTTCACTATCTTATTAATAATCAAACAAGGCCCTTCTAGAACCAACCAAGTTGTTTCACAGGCATATCAACTAAGAAAAAATATTTATATTAAAAGATTGCAACATAACTTCAGGATGAGGAAATAATTCAAGGCAAACTATTAGATAAACAAGGAAACAGTGGTGATGGCCCCATTTAATCTTGTCTTCCATTTCCCCTTACCAAGTACAACTAATGCTGACACAAGTAAAACTACTCCCAGTTTACAATGACGAGTAAGAATTTCTAAAGCTGTCAACATTCAAGACCAATAATCTCCAAATGGAACAGGTAATCAACTTAGGAGATCCTAAAATACAATGAGATGGCAATTATCAATTCATTGCGTCCATATCATACAAAAATTTGAAAATGTTAATAACTCACTACATCTGTACTATATGCCTCAGACATGAGAACATAAGGGCAAATAGACACCAAACTAAAATCCCAAAATATCAGCTCCATGTAGGTGGTGACAAAATAAAGTTACTCGTGAATACATTTTCTTCAAAGAGAAACAATTGACACCATGCACATTATTTGGAGTTGACCAGTTACACTGCTTCCATGGAAAAATGTGACTCAAGTCTGTGTGAGATAAGTATTAAGAAAGATTCCTTTTATTTAGTCCGAGGAAAAAAGAATTTCATATCTTAAATGACCAGTTACATTGTTTACATGGAAAAATGTGACTTCATCCTGAATTTAAAAAAGATTCCTTTTATTGAGTCCAAGAAAAAAAGTTTCCAAAAAAAAGCTTTCCAAATCTTAAATGTCCTTAAATCAAGCGAATAATTGTTATATTTTTAATTTTCCAAACATGCTACCTGTAAAACAACAAAACAGGAGTAAACTCACAGTTGACAATGAAGGTTGAGTAAGTTGCTGAGGTTGCTGTAGTTGAGGCTGATGTTGCTGTTGCGGCTGTTGTAATTGTGGTTGCTGTTGTAGGTGGGGCTGCTGTAACTGATGTTGCTGCTGTTGCTGGGGTGGCAGTAATTGAGCCTGCTGCTGTTGATGAGGCTGAGGCTGTGGCTGAGGCTGTAGTTGCTGCTGTTGCTCAATTTTTGTCAGTTCATCTGGCTTCTCCCACTGCCAATCAAAAAAGATACATTGTGATAAAATAGGGTACAGGTAGTCGAAGGATGATCATGGGTATAACATGTCATTAAAATCAAAGACCAGAAGTCGATATATCATATCCAAAGCAAGTGAGATACCAAATTAAGTGAAAAACATTGCAAGAGCTGAAAATGTTGCATAAACAGATTCCGTAACAGCAGTCACAAAGTTGCAAGTGAAAGCTAGCAAGATTTCATAAAAAGATGGCCTTCCCTACCTTGCTTTCACCTGTCACACTATTATAATAATACTTGTATCCTTCTGGAGAAGTATGCTCTGTCCAGATACAAGTAATTGGAGCTGGATTAGAAGCACTAGCAGGCACAGCTGCAGCAGTTTTGGCTTCAGCTGTCACAGTCAGTGGGCTGGTAGAACTAGTTGTTACTATTGGCTGTGCCGAGTACGTCCAAGGCTATATCAACAACAAATAACAATGTTAATATCACACTGCATTAGAGTCTTGCATAAATTGACAGCGTTCAAAGTTTAAATTAGCATTGAAATATAAGCACTTTGATTCATCCCAGCTAAGTCTTATTTGCATTACTGACTTGTTGCTGTCCAGCTTGCTGAGTTGGAGCCATTTGATAATAAGCCTGAGCAATCAACAAGAAGAACAATTTTACAACATTTAACAAGCGCTCGCCTAGTTGGAATATCACATCTACTAACAAACTTTATTCTGCACCTGTTGTTGCTGAGGACGCATCAGAATGGGTTGATGCTGGGATTGAGTTGTTGCCTGCATTAGAGGTACCTGAAGCTGCTGTTGAAATGACGGATGCTGCTGTGTCTGAATATTGGTCTGCGCAACAAGTGGCTGTTGTTGTAGCTGACTAGTGGAATGCTGTTGTGATAGTTGTTGCACTTGCTGCTGCTGTTGGGGCTGCATACCAGGCAATGGCATGCTAGGAGGAATCTGCTGAAGAGAAGAGGCAGCAGGTTGCTGGATTTGTGACTGAGAAACAGGCAACTGCCCATATCTAGATGGTTGTTGCTGTAAAGCTGGCACATTACCAAATGGAGGCTGTTGGGCATGTTGCTGTGAAGATTGCAACGGTTGACCATACTGTTGCAAAGACTGTTGAGCCTGTAACTGAGAGTGAAATTGTGTGGGTTGTTGGGGATGCGGTTGTGAAGGTTGCACCTGTTGACCATATTGTTGCAAGGATTGCTGCGTCTGCAATTGTGATTGAGATTGTGGGGGATGTTGGTTATGTGGTTGAGAGAATTGCACATGCTGACCATATTGTTGTGATGATTGCTGTGAAGTCTGCAATTGTGAATGAGATTGTGTGGATAGATGCTGATTTTGGAACGGAGGTGGTAACTGTTGCTGCATTTGGTGTGGTTGCTGCGCTGGTGGGAGCCAACCTTGAACTTGAGCTTGATGCCGTGCAGGAGATGAATTATAACCCTGTCCATAACAAGATCAAACACATCACTAAACACCATAAACAAAAGACAAACAAAAAATTTCATACAGGCACCTAAAAAAAGCAATCCCCTGTCAAAAACAGAACACATTGAAAAGTATCCTACAAATGATTGATACTTCAAAATGTAGTACTAAGAACAGTAATAAATTAATAATATCCAAAAAAACACCTGCTGCTGAGAAGGGGCGGTCATCCTTGCAGGAGCATGAAGAGACCCCTCAATCGGGCCATTTACCGAGTTCAGGGAGCCACTGATTGGTCCAACCTGGATATCAAGTGACATCACTTGCAATCCCAGATTTAAATGACAAAAGAATCCTACTTATAAAAAAGCGAGGAATCACCCAAATGATTATATATTACACAACGCAATCAACTGAAAATCAGCCTCACCGATGGCGTGTGTCCTCCAACTGATCCCGATCTTCCACTAGGAGGTGACGGTCTGCCATAAGGAAGTGATCCAATTTGTGGAGATTGGATTCTCATATTTGCTACACCCATGGGCCGCCAGCTTCCAGGCACACCGCGTCCTCCTGTGTGTCCTCCACCACTCAAAGTAGGCCTTAATGAACAGACACACAAATGGTGTCACAAATGAAAACGATATAACAAATCAAATCATTAACTTTAATATGAGAAGATTCTAACAGCCTACCTGGACCCAAATGCCCTCTGTGATTCAGCACCAAAGCCTGGACCTCCAAACATAGGGCCATTCCTGGGTAATAGAACGTCAGAACTTAATCCTGGAAATAAAGTAGCATAACACATATGATCCAAGAAACACTATAGCATAACATTTTTTAGGTGAAAAAACCAAGATATAAGTGAAACCTTGCATCTCCAACTTTAGGCCTTTTAGGCTCTGCAAATCGTACAGTCAAAGGTTGGTTGCATCCCTAAAAAAATACATAAGAGCATTATCGTACTTATGTTGATTCACATTTGTCTAATATATTAATAAGTAATCCACGGAAAACTAAAAAATAAAGCAATTCAAAACAGTGTAGTTACCTTCATTGTAAAAGCTCCATGCAATTTGCTAATAGCTGTTGCTGCCATTTCTCTAGAAGGGTATTTCACAAATGCGCACCCTGTAGCAATTACATAAGCAATTCCCACGTCAATATCATCACTTAATAGCTCACTCTGAAGAAACGTATTAAAATACCATAAAAATTTGACCCACCTCTGCTCTGCTTCATCTCATCTTTCATGATATATATGTCATCAACAGGGCCAAACTCAGCAAAGATCTGTCAATCCAAAAATTAAAAAAACTGTGTAAAACTAAACCTGAAACCATCTTACCTAAACTCTCAGAAATTCAACTGCCAACATTGCCCATTGGCCATCACACTTAAATGTGCAGAAGAACTTTATAAAGATGACCAGTCCGCTACAGGGCATCTTCACAGGGAACAGGATTTACCAGGAGTATTTTCAACTCACACAACTCAAGTAGAGAGTAAATAGGGAAAAAGTTGCGCATAACTAAATATTCGTAGTGAACTATTGATTACTGCTGCTGTTATAGAAATAGCATTCACTAAGCAATCACCTCTTCAATTTCCTTTTCTGTTGCTAGTTTATTTAACGAGCCAACAAACAATTTATGCTCCATTGTACCTAACATAAACATGTACATTTAGAATCAGCATAAACAATGCATATATATTTTAGATAATTATGACCACTACCCCAAATTACAAATATATATTTCTGATAGAGGAATTATGAATGTCAAAAAATGGCTAGAAATAGAAAGCCATTCATTAAAATCAAACGTGAGTACACTTACATATGTGGTAAGAAGTGCACAAGACTATTATAATGCAGCCAAAAAATATAAAACATAATAAATAGAATCTGCATCAAAACTTTTGTTTTTCTATCGCTTTCAATGTAATGGGCATAGAAATTACCAAGCTGTTCATGAACATAAACATGTCCGATTAGAATCAGTATAAAAAACACATATATTTTTGTCAATTTAGACCACTGCACCAAAGTAGATATGCAATGCCAATAGAGGAATTATACATGTCAGAAAATGGCTTGAAGTAGAAATCCATATATAAAAATCAAATGTGAGTAGATTATTTCAGATTCAAGTACACAAGATCTATATCACAAGGTTTATCTTCAAGTTCAAGTTCAACAAGGATAAATTTCGTTCAGTGCAAATTTGCCAGTGGATAGAATTCGAAAAAAAAATGTCTTCATGTTCGAACAAAAGATTGTCATTTTAATTTTCTTCAAAAAAGTCAAAAACATGTCGGAGAGACAGAGTGGAGAGTTTTCCATCCTCTTATATATAGAATATGCACCAAAATTTCTGCTTTCTATATCTTTCAATTTACAGGACAGAAATTACCAAACTGCTCCCAAATATAAACAATGAAGATATCTTTAAGATAACTTAGACCACTGCAACAAATTGAAAATATCTATTGCAAATAGGGGAATTATGTATGTCAAAAATGGCTAGAAGTCGAAAAGCATACATAAAAATCAAATGTGAGTACACTATTACGGATGTGGTATGCATTACACAACTATCAAAATTTCTATTTTTCTATAGCTTTCAATTAACGGGCAGAGAAATTACCAAGTTGTTCGCGATCACCATCAGCAAATCTAACTTGTAAAGGACTCACTCCCTGAAAAACAACAGCATATAGTCAAATATCAAAAGCAAATTTGCCTAATTTATTCTTACACATAGACTAACGTGAAACTTTTCAAAATCGCTATCTCACCCCCGGTAATGTGTGTTGATTGTGAAGAGCATTGATGGCTCTGTCTGCCTCTACAGCAGTTGCATACTTAACAAAACAGCAGCCTGTGGCAAGTTTAATATTTCACACTCAGAGAAAATAGTCAATTTATTGAAGAGCATTTGGTACAATAGATTTGTTGAAAATATACAGCATCCATCCTAATAGATAACCATTATCCTAACAAATACAGTTGCTTTCATCAAAAATACCATAATAACAACACATACAAATCTCCTACAAAGTAAACTTGAGCTGGATTTTAGGAAAACTAGCTGGAAACATGCAAAAAAACTGTGTCAATGGCTAGCACTGATCTTTGATGGCCTTCGAGACATGACTATTGTCCTCAAGCAGACACAAGCAGCAATGCCCCATGTTTCACATGCATTGCCTACTCCTATGGACGACTCCTAAGACACTAACAACCAAGTAATAGAATCTGGCATGGTTTCAGTTATATTTTTCTATGGATAAATTTTCAGTAAAATTTTGTATCATCAGATGTTTGTCACCCGTATTTTGATTCATGTTTACATTTAGACCAGCCAGGCATAATTTCATTTATTTTGTTTTCCTTAGTGCCCGGTCTTGGCATCTAGTTCAGTTATGTCAAGTAAAATACATGGCTATTCCCGACGGCCTATAAGTGAATAGTAGTTTTACCAGATTTTGAAGAAATAGACAGTGCTATACAGCAGAATGCACTAAGGACATTTTTTAATTGTTTACAGGCTCTGTTTTGTCAACAGGCTATTGCTTTTTATTGAGTTTTACAGAGCAAAAAATCATAAGATGAATTTTATTCTCAAATATTCATGGATTCAGATGATTATCTCCAAGTCAATAACTTCCAAGAGTTCCTTACCCTACAAAAGCAAATATATAAAATTAACATATTATAGTTATAGATCACTTCAGTATAATGCTGGTAAAGTATCTAGGCATAAAATTGTCCCCAAAACAGAACAAATTCGTTTTGCTTTCTAAAAATTTTGTACCAACATCCTCAAACTTGCAATTCCCAAAAGAACCATGTGCACTCTCATATTAGAATATTATGTGAACCCATATATGTAGTCAAATCAATTCTTCCAAACTTAAGACAGGCTAGTAAGTGATCTGTAAACATGCCACCAAGTGACTTCTATATCAAGAAGCAGTTCCATAAAGATGCTCAGTGTCTCTTGAGAATCGAAGACGTACCTACGTAGGAAATCAAATTTTCATAAAGATATTCAAAAAAATCTGATACTTTGCAGAGAAGGGCTCAGTATCAAATACATGACATGGATGTGAGTAACTATTATTAACATGTGAATATAGTGAAGCATCCATCACAATGAGCGTAGAGAAAGTTGTAAGGAAGCATGTGTGAACACACATTGGGACCAACGAAGACTCTAGAGTATGACTCACTCCAAAAGATCTTTATGTCTAGGCATGAAAGGTGCCCTACCTGGCCCCTTCTCAATAATCCAACCATCTCTTCAGAGACACCTTTTGAGGATCTTTGCCGAGCTTTAATCTGTTACATCATTTGAGTGAGCTTAGACCCCCTCAATCAAATTGGGTTAAAAAAATCGATCCATAGACTATTGCCCATTATTTCCATACAGCATATAGAATACATGCCCATTCACATTTTTCATGTTTATTACCATGGAAATAAAAACTGCAAATCTCAAATTGCAGGGGACATAGCTTTTCCATAAATATCAGGTATGACAATACTCAATCCATTGCAACTTCGTCTCTCATATTGCGAATAGAATTCCAAAATAACACATCCATTCTCTCACTAAAAGTGCCACAAGTAATAATATTTATCTCATTTCACAATGGCCCTGGTTAGGGTGAAACAATCAGCTAAATGAAGATGTGAACAAAATTATGTTCTGCCCTATTCTACTAAAAAAATCTGCCACCTCCCACTCCTCAATATAGTTATGATAATTAAATATCCAACAAAAAGGATTCCACTTGGAATAATCAAAATTTAATAGAATGAACATCATTCAGAATCCTGTTGATTTTCTAAATTCTCCGCAGAAATATTATTATTAAGAAAAACACCACCTATTTGATGATATGATAATCATTGAGAATGATGTGTGCATAATCATTAAGGAAAATGTGTTCATAAATTTGAAACCACTCAGATTGTGAAATAAATACCTGAAAACAACTCCATTAGTGATAATAATTCAACTATACAGACAATTTCAGACATCTACTGTGTCTGGAAAAGACACGAAAAGTTAAGTTAGAAGACACTCTGCTGGCAGAATGCCCTCCTCCCAGTTAAAAAGAGGTATTCATTTGCCTAACGTGTTAAAATTTTGAGAATCCAAAAATTTGAGCACCATTATATACTTTCTTTAATCATGAAATATGTTCATGTAGAATCTCTAGGTAACCAGTACAGGTACAAGTGCAGATACAGGTAGGGTGCTCACGTTGCTGGTACAGCATTTTTGGGGGGCTTGGATATGGCTTAGCCAAATAACAAAAAATGTATATAATATTAAAAATGTTTGAAAATATAGCCAAATAAGAAAAACTAACCATATACTATGCACAGAGGAAACAAAATACATTATATAACCACAAAAAATACTGATAGTTCAATGCCAAATATCATGATATTCATTGGTTTAAATTAAGGACTGGTGCATTGGGCAAGCATTACAATGTATACATAAAAATCAAGATAAATCGTTGTAGTCGTTATCATAATCATATTGCTCTCCAGTTTATTCATCAAGAGCATCAACACCATTATGTGGTTCATTAGAACCACAGGCAATAGCAATGCCACTCCTGCTATCTCCATCGTGCAGGTCATCCAGGGTGTCAAAATATGAAGGTGAGAGAGCAAACGTGCAATGAGAGGTAAATATGCAATATGCAGTAAATGTGTTGCTAGACTGCCTGGAAATGCCAAGTACACCCCCATACCAGGCATGATACATACCTGGTATGGGTACGGGTACAGGTACGGTTCAGGTATGCTGCAGGTGCGTACCTGCAGGCCCTGCGTACATCCTGGGTATGGAAA
Source organism: Taxus chinensis (assembly GCA_019776745.2). Classification (NCBI taxonomy): domain Eukaryota; kingdom Viridiplantae; phylum Streptophyta; class Pinopsida; order Cupressales; family Taxaceae; genus Taxus; species Taxus chinensis. The sequence goes on along the minus strand of CM034153.1, from coordinate 655,996,466 downwards.
TCAGGCCCCAGGATGTACCCGGGGCCAGCAGGTACATACCCACGATAATTTTTTTTAAGTGCAAAAAAATAGATAAAACTTGAGGGCTTTGACTGGAATTGAACCTTGGAAAGTTCGTGCAAGATTCAATATTACCAATAAGCTCCGAAGGGTCAAGAGAGTTGAAAAGGACTTCACTTGGTTGACTTACTATTTGGAGGCTTTCTTGTTGCTCCTCATGGGTCCTTTATTATTCAGTCAATTTGGAAGACATGGGAACAAGCAAGGCACTTGGTGGTTGGGCAGCCTATCTTCTGTAATGTCCCCTTTTCCAAATCGAAGACCTTTGGCCCATTTTGTTGACCCGACGGCCAAAGGAAAAATATAAGGTTGACTTAAGTCACAATGAGTTATTACAAAGTGCAAAAAAAATATTAATAAAGCACTTGTATTAATTTATTTGACTTAATAATAAATTTGTAATCTCTGACGGGGTGCATTGGGTCTAATATTATGTTGTATCCTTTCTTGGGAAAGTAGGAAAAAGACCCGTGCCATTTTTGTGTCATCCCTAGGTAAGAATGCGCCTTGGACAAAAGAGGGAAATAGAGTTTAGGAAAGATAAAAGTTATTACACCTCCCAAGGAAAGTGCGACTTGGCATGAGAAGCCAAAATAAACATTAGGAGTCGTCCCTAGAAAAGTGCGACCTGGTTTGGGCATGTTTTTAGGGTATTTTGGCCCTCTTTTCTTATTGGAAGATGAAAAGGTTATTTTGTAATATTTTTCCTATAAAAGGAGAGGGGGCGGCTTGGGTAGGATACCATAAATCATTTTTATCAATTCTGAATCTGATCATTAAGCCTGGTGCTTTGTATTAAAATATTCTAAGGACGAAAACCCTTAGTCTATTGCCTCTAGAGGACAAAAACCCTCTTGGAGATTAGGAGGAATTTCTATACTGGATTTTCCACAGAGCTTACACAGAATTTCAGTATTTTCCAGCAGTAGTTGTGGTGTTTTTGCAATAAAAGTTGAAGACCAATGTTGCAGCAGTGCTGTACTGATTTTATCTAATGAAGCGACTCATTCTTGGCTGTTATGTGATGTTTTGAAGACGTTCCAAGATCTGATCCTTGCTGCTATCTGTTGTATGCATTTTTAAAGCTCAAGAGAAGGTACTTCAATTATTATGGATGGATTTATATTACTATTACAGTCTCTTTAAATCTGCAGCATTCTGAGTATTTTTTTAAGTCGATTTAGGCCCATAAAATCTGGTTTCAGTCATATTTATCATTGCACAAGCTTCAGATCTGTTTGGGGGTCAGTTTTAAACTAGTTTCCATTCAAACCCTAGTCGCACTTCTTCACATAAAAATCAGATCTGTATTAGTGTGATTGCCATAATAGTCAAAAAACAGCTTTAGGGTATTTTTAATTGATTTAAATTGTTGGAGAACAACCAAGATCCACTTGGGGATCTTTCATCTTCTCTTCCTTTGACACTAGGTGCCAAGCCTACAAATCGATTTCGTCGAATCTGAAATATAATAACAAGATCCTTGCATTGACAAGAGGCTGCTCTGCCCTTCTTTGGTTTGAGAAAGGAATTAAAATATTTCACGACTTTTACAGATTTGGGAAGTGGATGGAATGGACAGACCTTAAAGCTCTCTATAAGCTTCCTCAATCTCAGTTCAGAATGTATGCAATGCTCAGAAATGCTTTCACAGCTCACTCTACAGGACTAATTAATAATTATGGAGGCTGAGAATGACTTTTGGGATACTATGAGGTGGCTTAATGGGCCCCCTCTCCGCTACATCCAAACAACTCTATGAAAAGATTGCCTTCTCCCCAAACCTTTCCCTGGGCCTTAACAATAAGTGGAATGTTCGTGAGCCCATTAGTAGATGGACTCATAGATTTAATGTTTTGTGATCTTCTTGTATTCAGTCAAAGAAACCTTGCTTTAGATGGCTTCTAATTCATAATAAGCTTGTTGTTGGCTTCTAATATTTTATAGGTTGCTGAGACGATAAGCTTGTTGTTTTCTTTAAATTTTTATATTTATTTATATTTTTTACTTTTTAAAAATATGTTGTACGAACGTACCCACAGCATAGTGTACCTGAGGTTTTTAAGAATTTGTCGTTTCAGCGTACCATACCCATACCCATACCGAAACAGTCTAGATGTGTTGTTTAAAATGAGTTTGGGAGTGTCTTTTAGGGTTAAGGTTGTTATCTTCATATTTTTTACACTAGTTTTTGACTTTTTGACCAAAAAACCATTTTTGAACGTGGGTTCACTATATAAACTTGCAAGGTACAACAAAACATACTCGCATACATTCCGCAATACAGTGTGTTCCCCCCACAAACCCCTAGCTGTACCCATACCTATTACATTTCATACATATACCTGCCCCCCCGTACCAGCATACCCAATAACATAGATTTCGATTAATGGAAACTGTTAGTATTCTGGACAACTAGGGGAAGCAAGCTTTCTACAAGATCAAGATAGGTACCTCAGGGCTAGAGATAAAGGGACACACACCATCTATACGTACATATAGAGTGGGGACAACTATAGAGAGGGGTATAGATAGGGCACCAACGGCATGGCATTTTCTGCTTGTGAGACCAAGGTATGGATACGGTATAGATAGAGTCAGCACAGGTGCCCCCCACATATATACATAGACAAATATTAAGGAACCTCCATATCAGATATGACCTGATACAGTATTTTGAGTTTGTCTTCTGACTCTGTTTACAAAAAATACTCTTAAATTTCTATTTAAGGGGACATTATGCTGCCATACTTGGAACATTTTGAAAATAATTTATTATGCTTATTATTTGTACATGAGAGGCCTCTCAGTGATGTACAACCAAGAGCATAGAAGTAAATCGTTACTCGAATAAAAAATATTAATAATCACATCCCAAAACCAAATTTCAAAACCTGAAATATGAAAACCAAAGACTAAAATGAGTTCCGCGTTTAACAATGTTTTTTAAAATAAACTTCAAGGACAAAAGCTGCCTCAAACTTCACTTGGAATAACATTGGCCTTCGAAATTCAAGATCTGTGTACCCTTAATGGCGTACGGAAAAAACCACCTTCCAAATGCATTTTGTGCAACAATCTATCATTTTTCCTACCATAAATCTTGAGAAGTACTATCAAAGAAAGTTGCAGCCTATACCAATAAATAGTAAATACAAAATTCCCAATCATGTCAATGGTGAACCCATGTGGCAATTTATTTCTCCAACAACATCTGAATGAAGAGGATGTAAACAACAGAGATAAGAGAAATGAAATGGCCCTAGTCTTTAACGAAGGTCACAAAAAGGACACTACAAGAGTATATCAACAAAGATCCATCTTCCGCACCTTGAAGAACAAAGAAAGCCGATAACTTCACTTTCAAGATATGAAACTACATCCATCCATCAGCAAAGCAACTACAGGTGGACCAACAAAAAGAAGGCAGTAATAACAGTGGAAGGTATAATTGTGAGGTTCCTGTGTTTTTTATTTCTTTTGTTATAGGAGTTGACACAGGTGTCGTAAATAAGGTCATAGATGAATTCCTGAACCATTTTATAGTCCGGTCAGTAAACTCAAATGAAAATTCAGAGATGTCAAAACAACTCAGCAATTACATTCATTAACGAATATTAAGATGCAGCCAGTATTATTAACTTCAGGAACAAATTACTCGTTTTGATGATGAATAATTTCTGCAGACATGCACCTTAACAGTTTACAAGAAAATTAGATAAAGCTCCTTGCCATGCTTTTGCATAGTGTAAGTTTGAAAATGCATGTTAGAGGCACCCAGTCCTGTTCGTGCTTATGTATTAGGTGGCACCTTCTGCATCAGTAAACTGACTATAAATATAAGTCAGAAACTTTCACTTGCAATACAATGTAACTAATTGCTCCACACTCTAATTAATTTATTCATTTGATAAGAGTTTAGTTATATAATCGATTTGTCCAATATTGTGGGGCGTGTTCTTATCAATCCCTTGTATCCCTCAAACCATTCTATCTAAATTTTATCCCGCATGCATATACTAACAAACCTAACAACCCATTTTATTAATATTTAATAGGAATATTTAAGTATTTAACTTTTAAACCTATATGTGATCATTCCTAACATCCCCCCCTCCACTACATATAGTTCAAATATTGGGAGAGATTCAACTTTGCATGTGAACTGGAACAAACTTGCAGTTCGACATACTTATGACAATAACAGGAATGACCTACTACACCTCTTCGACAAGAAGAAAACTCATTGAACAATGCATACAAATGAAGAGATACCACGCCATTAATCAAACACAATTGTGAGAATCAGCCCCACAACACTTGCAAGCAATTGGTGAACAAGGATGAGCACATACTCGTCGTGAAAAACCAACATACGTATGAACTTGGTGTAGACACCAAATTTGTGTCTTACGACCCCTTGTGACCCGCATCTCATTTCGCAACCTAACCTCATCACCTAAACCTTACACAATTATTTATTAATTACCTTGTAATTGATAAATCCACATCACCTTACCTGCCACCTCATTTTGCCACCTCATCATGACCTAGTCCTAACCCTAAACTAACCTAATTAAGACCTATAACTTGGTCCACACCTACACCCATGACTAATGACCCCTTTCTCGCACCCAAAACCGACCTTCTAGTCACTTGACCAAGCCCGCAACTAATCTCTCGGGAGAAAAGCAGGGAAAGTGGGCGATTTTACTAAAAATAGCCTGCTTTTTCCTAACCGATACCGGTTCCTACGCGACCGCCGTCGGTTACGTAACCGCCATCGGTTCCCTGTAAATGGGCTCCCCAAACCAAAAACAAACGTGGAAGGATTTTTGGATCAACAGAGATCAGCAGGAGCGATCAAGAGAATCCGGATCTTTACTTGGCCGAGCAGAGACGAGTGAAGAAACCAGAAGAGTTTGCAGCAAAGGAGATCAAGCCCAAAACTGCAACGGAATAGCCAGAAACCTATGATACTCAGCTGATCATCGGGAGGGAGATCTCTCATCTTCTGTGTGTCAAGCCATCTTAGCTAAGTTCTGCCTTTGTCATCAGAGTTCCTGGACCTGCATCTTCGTCAATAACCAGTAAGTTACATCTTGCATGTCCTCTTTAATAACATTTCTTAGACTTTTTGAATCACAGTCCTCACAAATCCATTCCTAGATCCACTACCCGGCAACATATTGCATCTAACTATCCTTCATTTACTTCTCATCACGTCATTACCTAATATCACCCATATACTAGCCTTACAAACAACACAGCTACCCTACAATGACAACCACCCCACAACACAACTAACCCACAGATCCTAGACCCTACCGATATCAGTAACCGGCATCGGTTATTGTGGTTCAAAACCAGAAATCAGCCTTTCCCCTACCTGTTTCAACAAAGCAACTTAATTGATATTTTACAGTCTTTGGTGTTAATTCATATTAGCAGGGAAACTGACCACCTTCGAAAGGAAGTTTCATATTTCCTGGGCCCAAGGCAATTTCCTCATTTATTGTCTAATCAAAATCTTGTGGTCTTGTGTTCTTATTTGCAGGTAGTCCTTCCAAGACAAAAAGGAGTTCTTCGCAGTCAACCTGATCTTTCTCTACGGTACGCGCACACCATCTCGACATTCAACAGGTATTCCTCCTAGCCCTAACCTTATCTGTTTCTAAAAGGAATGAAAGGATAGAAGTAACTCTATTCCCAGAAGCCGAAACATTCCGAGTGAAACACTTGGACACACACAACAATTCATACTTCACACACTTTTTCCTTTGCACGCGGGGACACGCTCATTTGTTCACAAACAATGCTATATCGAATACTGAGACTGGACCACATTATCTTATCTTCAGGTGGGACTGGGCACTGCCTCAACTGCTCCTCTGGTTGGACTCAGCCTCACAGATCAATAATAGTGAAACTACGTCCTCACTACACTTTCTCAGTGGCAGCTAACCTAACTGATCACCTCGTGTATAGTTGGAATACACTCTTTGCCGTTGCTGTTACTAGTGACCACCGCCTTTGGCTTTGTGGTCTTTTTCACTCTGGATTGCAACTAAAACAATGAACCAACCTTTAAGTTATTGGCAAACTCAAGATTGGTGTTTTTCCTCCATCCACATATAATCCTTCATCCTCCTTTAAAACTTGGCTCAATTAGCTAGATACATCCTTACAGTCCTGGGGACCACAAAACAACGCATGAAGCACTCTGATGGTAGTGGCAACTAAGGAGTGTGCTCGTACATACATGGATAAAAGCCCCCCATTCAATCGAAAAAGTTTACACAAATGTTAGGTACTCCCGAAGATGCATCTTTTTACAACAGCAAGCCTCAAGGAAAACAATTAATCTGGGCAAACTGGTGCATGAGCAAAACAAAGTATACAGGGTGCTTCGGAATGATACTAGACACTGTCAGCCAACATTTAAGCTTAACAAGATAGCCAAATCTCAAGATATGCAATTAATTTGGGTCAAGCCAGTTTAGGAAATATTTATTTAAAATTTAAGGTCTAAAACATATAGTATATTTTTTAAATGTTTGTAGAAAAACTACAGAAGATATTAAAACGTTGGAAACCATAAATTTCAAGTGTAGAACCTATTTAAAGAACCTTATAGTTTTTTTTATTTTTAACAAAATGTTGGCGGCACTTATTTCTGCATGTGCAGCACTTCACACGAGCTGCAAGAATATGGCACCATGTTTTTGTGCCCTTCTTTCAATTGAATATTTGTTTAAAAGTTAAGGTCTAAAATGTATAGTATATTTTTAAATGTTCTTTAAAAAAGCTACAGACTATATAAAAATGTTGGAAACACTAAATTTTAAGTGTAAAACCTATTTAAAGAACTTTATACTGTTTTTTTTTAATTTTAATAAAATGTTGGCACTTACTACTGCATGTGCACCACTTCACACAAGCTGCAATAATACGGCACCATGTTTTTATGCCCTTCTTCAAATTGCCATCAGATTTTTTTGTTTTCAAATTGCCCAAAAACATTGCAGATCCAACAAATTGAAGTTTGAACATAGCAGCAGCAGCTTGAACGAGATCATACAGCATTCAAGAAGAATAAAATAAACTTGGCACTTTCCTTCTCACACCCTCACAAATGATGTACAGATATCTCTTCCTCGCCAAACGCCTCACTCAGCAAATTCTATACCAGTTAGAACTGATGCTCGGCCTTTTTCATGCCTGGTGGGTGTGCCTGACACCTTTGCTCATTAACGTCTTTGCTGGACTAATTTGGCAATTATTTAAATTTTATTTTGAGCTCCTCTCTCTGTTTGTTGAAGCTAGGTATTCACTCTCCTCAAAAAACTTCTTTCTGATCACCAACAACCCAGAAAGAAGACAAAAACTGCAAATATATGATAATAATAAGCCTTAATAACAAATATACCAAATGCCTCTTCTCAAAATAATTCTGACAGACAATAGCAATTACTCTTCCATGCATCAAGTAATACCTTTCATTTTGCACAGGACTGGGATGGTAGAGATCCGGGATTAAAGAAATATAGTAAATAAATTATGAGGCTTCCATGCCTCTTCCGCCACTTTCTTTTTGCTCCCAACCTGAACATTTCTGTTGTCATTATCTCTAATCGTTTCTTAGAAAAAAACTCCCTGGCCATTGCACTACACTCTAAAACTACTTTTTCTCAAACTCTATCATGTATCCTTCATTGGTTTAAAATATGCAATGCTTCAAAACCTATCAAATTTTATTCAAGAATCGACAGGCCTCTGAGCACCTGCTCTGATACCAATCACTATTTAGGGTCAGAATTACACTTGCAACATGTGTGACTTGATACTCGACACTGTAATTAATTTAGTGGTTTTATTCATTTGATAGGGGTTTATTTAAACAAGAGATGTGTCCTATAATCTAGGACATATACTCGTCAATCCCCCGTATCTCTTGAACCATTCTATCTCAAATATATCCTACTAAAATATACTAACATACTGAACCCAACTTATTATTATCAAATAGGTTTAAATAACTATTTGAACCTACATGTGATAATTCCTAACATTTCTAACGGCATCTGAATGCAACAGGAGCAAGTGTAAGATTGGCATTCTATGTTGAAATAGCTTGGATGACCACAGACACATCATACATGTATCAATCTTGAAGACAATAGAAGATTTAATTGTATCATTTTACAAACAGTTAATTTGGTTTTGATGTGGACCAAACAAAGACTCAGGCTCTTCCACAAGTAAAATTAAGTCAACAAACCTACAGTAAAGGGTGAGACATCTCCCAGCTAAATGCTAAATGAAGTGACACAGACTTCCAACACATACACAAGACGACACAAGTCGCTAGCCACTCAAATGCTGCAATTAGTAAAACATATAAATAAAGGTAGCTTCTTAAATGAATACAAAGCACACACCGTATTGCTGGCCAACTCTTTGATCTCTAACCATAGAAACTTCAAGAACATTCCCATGTTGTGCAAATAATTGATGTATCTGACCATAAGAGTGGTTGTCAATTAATCAATCGATTCAAGGGGGAAATAAAATTTAAAGCCACTAAAATATAGAACAAGCAATATCAATTAACACTAAAAAAGGAGTATCATAAATGCAAATAATATGGATTCAATGCAAATAATTTGGTATCTCTTTACTACAATTGACAACTATTTATTTAATGAAAAAAAACCTCGGGTAAACATGGCACATGCCACAATTTTATAAACAACTTACTTCATCTTCTGTGGTAGTCCTGGGTAGATGTCCCACAAATAGTTTGACAAGGTTACCACTGCCAGTAGAAGCTGCAGCATGAATGACAAGTTAAAAGACCTCCAAAATACATCATGTGCATTGTAAAGATGCACAATTTTCACAACAGCAAATGGTGGCAGTACAAACCCAAGTTACACAAAACTATGCCATCAGGTATGTTTTGAAATACTACAAAAGAAGACCATCTTATGATGAGATTTGTTAAATTGTAGACATTCTTTCCAAGGATATGTTAAATGCATCGTATTTCCAAGGGTATTCTAAATATATCTTATAAGCAATAAGATCCTCAGTTTTAGGTGTTTACTAATGTACTACCGGGAAAATAAATTAGTGAATGTTAAACTAAAAACAAATCCCAACAATAATCTCTAGCGTAAACAATTACTTGTAAAAGAAAGCTTATATTGCATAAATAAGATGATAAACATTATAATTACATCACTTGTCTTGATTATTTTAGGCATTTGTTCATGATAATTGTAGAATACAGCTGAAGCGAAAAACAAAGAAAGCAACCTGCAATGTACAAGTGGGTTGTTGATTTTACTAATGGTGAATTTGCCCCTAGATGTGAAATCGTCTCATTATATTTAAAGATTGATAGCACAATGACAGATTTTGCAGACAAATGTCCTAGTTGAAATGTTTATGCATGAAAGACTTTTGCTGTAGATGTACCAGCAGCAGAGGGTGTTCCACTTGCTTGATGAACAACTTAAATCAATCGTTTAAGATTGAAGATAAAAGTCTACAAAAACACCTTAGAGAATGATTAGAATTCTGTTCATGTTAAAACCCCCAAAATATATGATAGTCAAGTTTTGAAATTACGTAGAATACTACATCCAACTAGCTGGATGAAGTGTGCACTGGCAGATAAGGCCAGGATATCCCTAGGTTGTGGCATCTAAGTCGAAGGTTAAACAGTGATAAAAATTCAGAAAATCAAAAAGAAAGTAATTCATGATAAACGCATAATCGTTCCAAGTGGAAACAAACCCAGATGAAGAAAAAACATTTTATCTTACCAGACAGCTTCAAATCCATGATTGCCAATAACAAAGTAAAACCCAACGAATAACACACCAAAAAAAAGGCTTCCATAACGGATCCCCGTGAGATTCGTCATCAAAAAGAATTGACATCGGCTAAAGCTGGTCTCTACTGCATGCGCGAAAGAACGGTGCCTTGTGCAACTCTAGCGGAAGAAATACAACTAGGGCATAGCATTTAGACTTAAGGTTACCCACAAAAAAATATACAGCATCCAACAAAATAAATAATATAAGACATGGTAAAAGCAAGATAGTTCAAATTGGAAACGAGCCAAACACAGACAGCTTGAAAATCAGAATTGCCAACGAAAAGCAAAAACCAACCAAAAAAAAAAAAACTGTGAAGAAAAAAAAAAAGGAAAACCCTAACCAGCCTACCTTGAGACCCCCGGTGTCCAACATCGAAGGCACTACTATCCCTTTTCTGCCCTATACTGTGCGGACTATAACCAGGCCTCGACATCGTTGCCCCGCCGCGAGCTCCAGCTCCAAACTGCTTGGAATCCATAATATCATTACTATTGTTCTGCATTGCACCGGGGCCAGATTGTTGCTGCCTCGCAGGACTCTGGCTGACAGGAAACCTACCGTTATTATTAATCATGCGGGGAGAAGCCTCCATACACGGGACAAATAATTAATCCGGTATTTTGCAAGCTAACGAGCTCGAAATTTTATGAAACCCTTAAAAGCTTCAAAGGGTTTTCCTAAAACCCTAGTGTCGAAAAAATGGCTCAAATGGCCGCCAAATTTGATGATTCGAAGAGGGGTCGATGCAGTAAAGTCAGCCCAATAATGGGCATGTAGTAGCTTTCAAGGCCGCTGGTACTTCTTCTCTTGTGGGCAAAGGAATTCAAAACGAAGAAAACAGATTTTATATACGGTACTTATATGGTTTTAAGGACTGTCGAGTGATATTGGGAAGTAAGTTTTTTTCGCAATAATTGCTTTTAAAATATTCACTTCAAAATGCTTTGCTTTTATGGGGAGCGGTGTTTGATATGATTTTAGGAGCTCGTGATTTTCCAAGGTGGGGTGACATCAATGATGACACCAAGGTTAGGTGGTGGGTTCAAATTCTCACAATTTGTCTTCACTATGTATCGCGGGCTCAGTGTATGGTGTTCAAAGTGGGGTTGTTCAACGACACTTGCCTTGTGTTATAGCTTCACTCTTTGAAGTTCCAAGTCGTTGTGTATTCATTGATCCCTGCATATAATCGGAAAAAAAAATTAAAAAGTAATGACATTAAGGTTAGGGAATTAAGGTTGGAAGCGGCTACAATAAGGTTAGGGTATTAAGGTTGAAGTGGCTATAATAAGGTTGGGTATTAAGGTTGGAAGTGATCAAGTGTCAAGTAAAATGATACTCTTGATAGATTTGATAGCACTATGTGCCAATATTGGAGAAGAATATGTTGCTACATATAAGAAATGTTTGTTACTTGGACTTGAGTTTCCCATTTTTTAACTTGTCTCGGTTGCATCTACATACGATTACCCTAACGAGAGGACAACGGCAGCAACGACGTGGCATATAAAAAGAAGTTATGTGACATGGAATGTTGAGTTGGTGGTTTACAGTCGTAGTGGGAAGCCAACTTGCTTGATGTCATTGTATGCGGAGGAAGAAAGTAAAAACAAAATACATAGATTGGCAACATTGTTTAGAGTTTTCCATTATAGATGGAGAAAAACATTTGATCAAGAATAGTGTATTAGAGTCCATGTACTCATTTCCTCTCACACAACAACGATTTCAAAATGCATGTATTTTGGATTCTACTATCATTACAGAAGATAAAACTATGCACTTGAAATATGAACTAGTTCCCGCCGCCATAGGATTTGAAGTAAGTATATATAAGTGTATTTATTTGATAATATATACATGGATTTCTAATATACCAACAAAGTGAGGCAAAATTTAGATGGAAGCACGTACACAAACAAGCAACACTCACAAACAAGCACCGTGTATAGGCAACTAGCATCCACATACAAACACCATTTATGGGAAAGCACCATATATGTGCAAGTAGCATCCACAGGGAAACACCTTCAATATAGAAGGACAAGAGGGAGTTGCAAAGAATATTGTGAAAAAAAACATTCCATATAAAACTCTTTTTCAGGGCTTTTGTTACCAAAGGGTACTTACCCTTTCTCAATCTCCTTTTGTCAGAGGCATTTCCAAGTTTTATTTTGATAATCTAAAACATATTAATACATATCTTGTTAAATTTATAAACGATCCCTTCAAAATATAACCTTGCAAATACTAAAAATCACTTCACAAGCAATAATATTTGGCTTATTGTATCCAATATGTGGCTAATATTCCAATGGAGCCTTGAAAAGTATAAATATCCAATGTAGAGAAGCCTTACCTTTGAAATCATCATATGGATTCATGTTTACAATTTGCTTTTAAATTGGTGGACATAACTACAAATTAACCCTTATTGCTTCAACTTATTTTTCCATAATCACACTCTTGACCTCTAAATAGATTTCCCCTTGACTTTTGAACTATTGATGTTACTTTCATATTTCAAAATTGAATAATTTATTTGTATTGAAGAACACAGGGTTTTATAAAAGTAATTGTTATTTTTTACATGTTTATTTGTTAAGTATAAATATTATTGCATTCTTATTTACATGTTCATTTCCTCTCAAAGGAAATTATGTTGTTATACATTTTTAATTTTGTCATCAATTAACATTTACAAATTGCAATCATAAGCTTCATATAGCTTGTGTTTTTTATACATGGAAATTGAGATGTTTTTTTGCGTCATTTTATTGTACACATATATACTCTTCTTTGACCACCATTTGTTTGTTTATGTTGTTTTGGTAAGCACGAGGGGGTAAAGAAAACAAGAATGGATGCAAGAATTGGAGGTCAAAGAAGTGAATGATAGAGCACAATTTGGTTGTGATGATTTAAAGGGGATTATTGTAAGCAATGGAAAAATTAAAGATTTGTGTGTTGTTATCCCTTTCATAAGATTTAATGATTTTTTGAAAGGAAAGTATGTCAATGAGTTAGATCCCAAGGAATTCAGTAAAAGGTTTGGGCGTGCAGTAAGAAAGAAGGAAATCATAACTCAGGGTTAGAAAAATATTATCAAGTGTATGTATTATATGGTTTCATTTATTTATATGTGAAATAACTAATGGTGCACTCTTTGTGTTATTTATCCAAAACTTATAGCTTTTAACATTTGATATAGTTATTCTTGCTCCTATGGACTCGAGGATAGGAGGAAGGACCCACCAACAAAAATAAGGAGGGGAAGGTGTGTGTAAAGGGGCTGCACGACACTTTTCATCATTAATGTTTTATTTGCAAGGCTTAATGTTGCAATCATTGTATACAGTGATTTGATGCACCTTGATGAAAATGAAGAGTATTGCCACGATCTTAATGATCCTTACAATGAGAAAAAGGTAGCACATGTTCATAAATTATTAAAGGATACAAAGGGAGACATTGAATCCCTCATCATGGTGGGTGTTCCCATTGACACCATTTAGGAGTCGTACGATTTAGATGGATAATTGAGTGATCTTGCATGCCCAAGAGATGCTTATTTGTTATGAAAGAATGTGGTAAATGCATTCAATCAAATGTGAGGTTCTCTTTCTAGAAAATCACCTAAAATTTTCGTAAGTGTTACATGTTGGTACATTGGTGAGAAGACCAACTTCTTTGTTTTCAAAAGGTTGAATGAGGGGGGTCCATTTGTTATGGACTTGCAAACATAATCGCAAGCAAATGATGGCAGAGTACTCAAATAACTCGATCATTGTCATGGACTCAACCTTTGCAATCAATAAATATGGGGTTGATTTAACAAATATGGAATTTGTAAAACCCTAATATGGCACAGAGTAACTTATGATAAATAATGATACTACAACTGCTAGATATAAGATGACATAAATAATAATCTAGATAAATATGAAACCCTAAGTGTAGGAGAGAGAGAGAGGAGGTCTTGGCTGATTTACACCTGATGTTGGGACTATGTTTAGACTATGAGAAATTGATAAATAGGAGAGGGAAAGATTGTTATAACTATGTACTCTGATAAATATATAGAATCATGTCGAACAAGTGCTGGACCAATACGGTATTTGGACTGGGGCGAGGGTACCTAGGCACCAGAGATACCTCTACTGGGTGCCCGTGACTGCACAGGAGCTCGAGATTCTAGTTTCTCTCAGTGTTGCAAGTTGGTCATTGATAGTCACTATTGGTCAACTGTATGTTACACTATGATTACATGGAATTCACCTATAACCTACAAAGAGACGATGACATGCAATACCCTCAAACTACATCAAATCCCAAAAAGAAAAGATGCAATATGGGGATTCTAGACTGACCCTAACGGTCACCCAAATGAGTGAACTTACAGATTGAGTGTTGCACTACATATCAGACTCCATGTAGTTCTTTTGTGCATGTGTGATATAATTTTTTTGTGCCCTAGGAAGCCCTTGTGCAAGTGCACTTGATAGCGAGCGATAACTAGATGTACCAATGTAAATAGATGTGTTGATGGAAAAATGAACTTCCCCTTTTATGGATGTATGCATAAAATGTAATTCCTTTGTCCCTTATATGAGTGCTAGATGAATTTCTTTGATGCTCTTAGATGCCTTTGGATGTAACCTTAGGTGATGATAATAGATGCTTAGAGCTTGGTCCTTTATTTTGGTCACATAACTTTGTATTTATATAATTCCCTTGGTTAAATTTCATAATTGACAACTAGAAGGCTGACCCATAAGAAAATAAGATGCCCAAAAGATAAAAGAGACCCAAAGAAGTGAGTAAGATAGAGAAGAGGCCAGGGGTGCCCAGAGGGGATGAGGGAGCCTGGGCACGCTACATCCTAGCTGGAAATTGGTGTCCAGAGTCATGAAAGATAAAGAAATAAAGTTTAGACTAGGTTGTAGGGTGTGTAAGACCAAAGAGAAAGCAAAGAAAGAAATAAAAGAGGCCAAAGACAGCAATCAATTACTAGTTTTCTCGGTTAGGAATCATATGAATACAAGTATGTTCTTAGGACCTATAAATGTACCCAAGTGTGTGATTTTGTGTCTACATTTTCCCCCACTTTATGTTGTTGAGTGAATACTTGATAACATAAAGTAGATAAGAGATGTGTACCTGATAACCATGTAGATTGTGATGGCTCTAGCGTGCCAAGGAGACAAGTGAAAGCGTGAAGTGATAAAAATGAAGTGTGGAAGCTAAGAAAGAGGAAGTGACCCTAGGGGTGAAGTATATGTGTTGTATTGTTGTACCTATTATTGTATGCTTGATGTAGGGCTTCTTCTTGTTGCTTATTAAGGATGGATACCTGCAAAATAAGAGTGAAAAGAGTAGTCAAAGTCATGTATTATGAAAACTCTGTAAAATTATGTAAATGTGAAAAAGTAGTAAAAAGGAAAGTGTGCACCTGATGTATGAAGAGTGAAAAGGATAGAAAATGTCCTGAAATATTGTAGAAGAGAGTTTTTTAGGAAATATCATGACTAAGAATGAGTTTTTTTGGTGATCTCACGTCAAGAATGAGTTTTTTAGGTGATCTCATGCCAAGTGCAAGTTTTTTGGGTGATCTCACACCACAGACAGAAGAGTGTTGGGGAGAGAGGTCTAGTGTTACTCTCCTTCCATGACTACTTCCCAAATAAGCACCACTACAGATGGTATGATCCCATGTTTCATTTTGTATAGTTGTTCTATGTTGTTCTAAATGTACTAATTGTCCGAATTGAAGGAGATTGTAGGAGATTGCATGCATTTCTATATTCTGAGGCCAGTGCCTGATCCTGTGAAACTATCTATGAACTGTTATGAATTGTGTTGATCTGAGAAATTAATTGTATCTTCCCTGAGACATAGGTGTCCAGGAGAGGTCAGGAGTGCCTAGGTGCTAGTGTTTATAGCTAGGGCATGGAGTCTACATTATACTAAGGACCCAAGTTAGAATATGGGTTGATATGTGACTGTAGTCTCTATTTTTTTTCATGTACTATGTAGGCTTGTACTGAAGCTCTGAGATGTTGTATGGGGTGACTGATTCAACCAATGTATGCCCCCCTCAATTGGGGTGCATGTGACATCGCTAGGATCATGCGATCTAAAGGAGAGGACCTGAAACTTGATGCTAAAATGGATACCCTACAAGGGGGAGGGAATGTGCATGGTAGAAACCAAGGCACATGTAAACAATATGGATAGAAACATGTGTTAGTAGAAAAAGTAGCAAACATGTCATATATAAGATAAAGTGTAAACAATCAAGTGCATAGAAAGATGGACTATAGATTGTAAAAAGTGGGTTTCAAACATGGGACATCGCTCACAATGTCACAAGACAATCAGGGCCAAAGCTAGCCAAAGGCATACAAGCAATGATCAAGCAAGACATAGGGAAAATCCCGAAACAATGGCATATAATAGCAAACAATGGAAAGCAATGTCAAGAAAAATAACAAAAAACAACCATAGTGGAAAATAGTTCTTGCAAGGAAAATGTTTCACATGAAGCACCCAGTTAGCATGTTATAAAGATAAAAGTATGTCAAAGCATGTATGTTATCAATAGAGCAAGTAGTATGCTAGTAAGAATAGGAAGTATTATAAAATGAAACAATAGCACATATAGTGTGTAAGAAAGTAGATATAGATGCCCGTAGGAGCCTCGATGGGACTAGTAAGAGGTATTATTCCAAGCATCATTGATGTGTGTAAAGATATTTGTAAGAAGTATGTATTCACAACTAGAGAACCAAGTGAATGCACATGTGTATATGATAAAAATAATGACATACTATGTATCTTTCTAGCATGGGAAACAAAGTGTACATGTAAGTATAAGCAAAAAGAATAAAAGCAACCAAGATATGCATGTATGTTTTGAATGAGTGAGATGGAATGATATGCAATGTGAATTTTATAGGAGCATCGTGCCCCCCAAGTGGATGTGGATGATCATGAGATGAGGTTCATTTATAAAATACCCCTCAACAATCAAGAATGAACCATATAACAAGAGTACATCATCGGGAAATGGTTTAGAAAGATATGATAGAAAGATAGATCATGAGAGCATAGAGTGTTCAGAGTGTAGAAGAGGTTAGGTTCATTTCAGAAATGGTTTAGACCATCAGAATCAATTATGAACCGTGGAATTATATTTTGTCATCAGGTAATGGTTTGATGAATGTAGTACCCTCAAAGTCAAGTATGAACCAAGTGTAGAGCATAGATTGTAGAATAGGGTAGTATGATGTGTGAGAATAGAATGCTAGAAATTATGTATGATGAAGCACAGAGTGTGAAATGTGTAGTGTGTGAGGTTCATGGATGTAGTATTCCCTCAACATTCAAGTGTGAACCTTAGCACAAGAGTGTTTCATAGGGTAATGACGATACAAGAGTGTATCAAGTGGTTGTGTAAGATGTTTAGAAATGGAATTATGAAACATGAAGCATCAAGAGTAGAAATAGACACTTGATGATGCTAAGGAAGGGGAGAGAAGTAAGCATGATGCCCCCCAAGTGTGTAAGAGATCTAGTCGATGTTGACTAAGGGGATCAATGTAAGGAGTAGTTTCCTTGACAAAAATGATTGGTTGTAGCTGAATTGTGGGGTTGATGAAGGTTTTAGAAGACTTGAGAGGAGGCCAATCAGAGTTTTGAGAGGCACTTGTAGTGAGTTTGCTTGGTATTGCTTCGTAGAAGACTTGAGAGGAGGAGGCGTTGGACTTATTTGGAGTAGGTGGTATGCTTAGGTGGAGTTGGTAGTGGTAGATGACTTAGTAGGAGGAGATGATGGGGTAGACTGATTTTGGAAGGTATTGCTTAGTTTGACATGGTAGATTCTGTATAGGTGAAGAGGATGTTGACTGATTACGGAAAGAAGGAACATTAGAAGTGATGTCATGATGCTCATTTTTCATAGAAGGAGTAAATTTAGGAGCCCATTTGGATGTAGCATTTAGAGATGGGCATGTAACAGAATGTTGTGTAGTGAATGAGATAAAACCCTGATGCTCAAGGTGCTTGATTATTAATTTTAAAGTATAGAAATCATTATCATTATGTCCATTGATTTGATGATAATTGCAATAAATGGGAGACCTTGATAGTTGGCTAAGCCGATAAGGAGGATAACAATGAGTAGGTGGCAAGTTGATCAATTGATGAGTAAGGAGCGGCAGGAAGAATGTCATGTTGCTTAGCATTATGATCAAACTTGAGAGGTTTTAGTAATGGTAAGACTTGAGGTGCACTAATATGAGCACATGTAGAAGACATAGAATTAGGATAGGAGAATGAGATGTAGAAGAAGAACTAGACATGGGATTGAGAAACGCCTTGAGATGTTGAATTTTAGATTTTAGAGATGTAATCATGGATTCCATAGCCTAAATTTTATCTTGAAAATAAAGAATGTAAATCTTGAATTGACTCTAAGATGGGTTGATTGGATGGAGGATCACCAAGGATAGGGTCATTAGAGAGATGATCGAAAATGACACTTACTTGTGAAGGTGGCTAATATTGCGAGGGAGATACATAGTGTCTAGGGTTTTTGAGAGAATATCTTTGCAAGGTAGGTGCATTTGAAGTAGATTTATGCAAAGGAGACTTGAGGAACTTTAGGAGCCATGAAAGAAGAATAAAATAAAATAAGGATTCCAAAAGTACAGATCGAAAGTGGGGTTCACCAAATGATTTAACAAATAATAATTTGTAAAACCCTAATTGTAGAGTCACGTATGATAAATAAACAACTAAAGATACATATTTGACACAAGCAATAAGCTAGATAAATATGAAACCCTAAGTGCAAGAGAGAGAGAGAAAGGACTTAGCTAATTTACACTTGATCTCAAAGTGTGATGGAGACTGGAGAAACTAATGAATAGAAAGGGCACTGTCACAATTGTGCTCAATAAATTTTTGGAACTATCGATGAGCTAGGGACTAGGGTGCACCTGGACTAGGGTGAAGGAACCTAGGCACTAAAGACCTTATATTGGGCACCTGTGACTATGCACAGAGCTCAGAACTAGATTTATTCTGTCATGTCGCAAGGTAGTCATTTGTTGGTCATCTTGTATGTCATTATGATCTGGAATTGACTTGTAACCTGCAAATAGATGATGACCTATAAAACCCTCAAACTACATCAAATATCCAAAAATAAAATATGCAATATGGGGAGTTCAGACTGACCCCGAAATGGTCACCCAGCCAAGTGAACTTACAACTGAGCACTACACTACATCTTAGAATCCATGTAGTTCTTATGTGTGTGTGATAGAATCGTGCCCTAAGAAAGCCCTTGTGCAAGTGCACATGATATATGGGCGATAGCTAGATGTACCAATGTAAATAAATGTGTGGATGGAAAAATGAACTTCCCCTCCCTATGAAGTGTATGCAGTCCTTTATCCCTTGAATGAGATGTTAGATGGATTCCTTTGATGCTCTTAGATGCCTTTGGATGTAACCTTAGGTGATGATAATAGATGCTTAGAGATTTGGTCCTTTATTTTGGTCACATAGCTTTATATTTATATGATTCCCTTGGTTGAATTTCATAATTGACAACTTGGAAGGCCAACCCATAAGAAAATAAGATGCCTAAAAGATAAAAGAGACCCAAAAGAAGCAAGTAAGATAAAAGATAGGGTCAGGGTGCCTACCCAAAGGGGACGAGGGCACCTTAGGCACTGGTGTCTAGAAGTCATGAAAGATAAAGCAATAAAGTTCAGAATGGGTTGTAGGGTGTGCAAGACCAAAGAGAAAGAAAGAAAGACATAAAAGAGGCCAAAGAAAACAGTCAATTACTATTTTTCTCACTTAAGAATCATATGAATGCAAGTATGTTCTTAGGACTTATAAATGTACCCAAGTGTGTGATTTTGTGTCTACAGGGGTAAGTTCCACTTGACTATGTAATGATGATCTTTCTAGAGTTCTTATTACCATGTTCCTTAAAAAATTTCAATTACAATGTATTGTTACGATGTTAATATGTTTATTATGTCGACATTATCAACTTTTCACCATATTGTTTTTTTTACGAGGAACAAGTTGGAATCCATGTTGTTTGGGACATGTAATCATGAAACTCTTCCTCAAACACCCATGAATGTATTTCTTTAGTGTATCATCGTGGAAATGAGTTAACTTCGTAATGGAAAGTGAATGTATTTATGACAAAGATGTTAGAGTGTATATTGAAGTCTGTACGATAAAGTCTTTCCATATATATTTCGTATCTTTTAATGTTTGGTTCTAGCATATTGTAAATTGTACTTTATTCCCTTTGCATGGGTGTTTTTAGACGTCAAGTTTTGAAATGTATATGGCATGTGAGAAGGGTATTGTTAAATAATTTATTTCTAATTAACATAGAATATTTTCAATGAGATATTTCACCAAGACGGTGAGATATTACATGCAAGCATTAAAGATAAGGAGTTGATATTGTTTTTTTATTGTTTTTTTCAAGAGGATTTCGAGAAGATGACAAAAAAAAATTGTAGATTGCTTCAATAGAATTTGGGCAAGTGATAATGGAAGAATGTGTAATTTGTTTTAATGACCAACACAATCATGTTTAATTGGATTTCATAAAACGATTTCAATTCACCAATTAGATGCAATGTTGTACGAGTTTGTTTTTTTTTGAAATCGGTTTGCCACGTAAAAAATTAAAGTGAGGGGGACAAAAACACCAATACTTTAATAAAATAGGATTGAAATATGGAAAAGATGTACATTCAAATTGATAAAATAATATTTAACATTTAGATATGAAACATACAGTAAATGATTGAGCAATTGGATGAATTAGACATATGTTAAATATAGAAATCGACAATAAGACAACACGTACAATTTTTTTGTGTATTCATGGGTTGATTTGGGTGCAAATTCAAATGGAGTAGGCTAGAAAATCCTCTATTCATTCTTTCATCTCTAAAACTAGGGCTGAATCTTCCCTTAAAAAAAAAATTGACTTGCATAACTTGTTCGGAATTGTACGGACTTATCCCACGCATAAAAAATGATCTGAGATTGTACAATCACTTGCAACTATTGAATATGTTTCTCTACATGTTATCTAGTTTTAAAAAACATGTGTGCAAGTTGTTGAAATCGATATTCTTTGCTTGAAACAACAGTAACTTAAAATTCATATGAAAAGGGGTCAATAGTCTGGGTTTAAGCACCTTTGCGCCACCTACGTAGCACTATGCCAAAGAGGCTTTAAACCCAGTTGGAATCCATGTTTGCTTGGGCTATGTCATCATGAATTTCTTCCTCAAACACCCATGTATGTATTTCTTTGGGTGTATTTGTCGTGGACACAAGTTATCTTCATAGTGTAAAGTGGATGTATTTATGACAAATGATGTTGCAATGGATATTTAAGTTATACGATAATGCCTTATTTAAGTCATTCCACATATATTTTCATATCTTTTAATTTTTGGTTTTGACATGTTGTAAATTGTACTTTATTCCCTTCATAGGGGTGTTTTTGGATGCCATTTTTTTTCTATGTATATGGCATGTGAGAAGGGTATGGTTAAATAATTCACACCATATTTATAGTTAACAAGAATCTATTGAATGAGATATTTGACCAAAATGATGAGATACTACATACAAGTATTGAAGATAAGGAGCTAATATTGTATTTTATTGTTTTGTTTCAAGAGAATTTCGAGAATGAACGAAAATCTCGTGGATTACTTCAACAGAGTTTGGGCAAGTGATAATGGAAGAATGTGTAATTTTGTAATGACCAACACAATCATGTTTCATTGGATTTCACAAAACGATTTCTACTCACCCAATTGCATGCAATGTTATACGAGTTTATTTTGTTTAAAATTGACTTTCCATAAAAATTAAATCAAGGGGGATAAAAACCCCTTATTTTTAATAAATAGGACTAACATACGAAAAAAATGTACATTTAGATTAATAAATTAATATTTAGCATTCAAATCCGAAAATACAGTAACATGATTGAGCAATTAGATTAATTAGGCACATGCTAAATATAAAAATTTATAAAAAAGATAGTACACATAGCTTTTTTGTGTTCATAGGTGATTTGGGTGTGATTTGGAATGGAATAGGCTAGAAATCCTCTATATATGCTTCATCTCTAAAAAATAGGGTTGAATTTTCTCTTTGGAAAAAATCGACTACAATACAAAATTGACTTGCATAACCTATCTAAAATTGCACGATCTTATCCCGCTCATAAAAATGGATCTATGATTTGTATGATCACGTGTGAAAACTGAATGTGATACTTTACATGCTATTTAGATTTAAAAATATGGTTGTGTAAGTTGTTAAAGTCAATATTTTTCACTTGAACCCTAACTTCCTTAAAATTCATATAAAAATGGGTCAGACAATTTGGGTTCAGGCACCCCTCTACTTCCACCTACACAACACTATGTTGAAGAGGATTCAAACCCACGTAGTCTTTGCATATTGAGAATGTAGTCATGATAATGAAACTACCTCATGCAACTAGAATTTAACCCTTGAACACTTGATAAATGCTTATTTTGACTTGGTTTTTGAGTGTTTTTGGCTTATTTTTGCTCACTCTTAGCCTTGTTTGGAGTGCTTTAGACTTGTATAGGGGTTTCTCTTAATGTTTTATCTTGAGTTGACGAAAGAATATGGAAGCTTTGCTTGATGCTTAATAGGCATTTCTAAAGGAGATCTTGAGAATTGTTGGGATGCCAAGTGTGTAAATGAGTGGATTTTGATTTGTATTTTTAGGACTTTCAAAGGTAGCATTCCTCAATCAGGTCGACCCCAGGGGGAACAACCAACTCATAAGAAGATTCCACATTTGAAATTATGACTGTTTAAGGGTCACTGACAAGATCAATTGGTCGATTTTGTCCCTACAGGATGATTTTGTCCAAGTGGGGGCAAAAAAACTCAGTTGAAGATATGAAGAAGTATACACATAGGTGAAGATGTTTTTTTATGGATAAAGGTGTTCCTATAGGTGTTTTAAGAAACATAACGAGGGATCACAAGCCTTTGGATGGATGTGTGTTTGAGATTTGTTTGTGTACGAGAGTCACGAGTAAGGGGATATAAAACAAAAAACCAACATTATCAAATGCTAAATGTGAAGCCAAATTTTGGGTGTATAAAAAAATGTAAACATTGTTGGAAGCACAATCACTTGAGAGGGGGTGAATCAATATCTTTAAAAACTTTTACTTCAATTATGATAACTTGTATGAAACCATCAAAGCAATCATTCAACGTTCATTAATCATTTGTGAGCTTATTATGCATGAAACAATTATCCATGAGAACACAAACAAGATAGAGAACACCAATATCGTACGTGGGAAACCCTTAAAGTGAAGAAAACCCACTGATCATTGCATTAATAAAACAAAAATCAAGATTCAGTGAAGCACCAACTCCACAAGGAGGTCTAACCCCTAATTTATCTGAAGCACCAACTAGACTTTAACAAGAACCAACTCACAGGGATGGCACCGACCTGACTTTAGAAAGCACCAAATTTCAAGGAGGCACCAACCCCTTAGTGTTTTAGTGAAGCACTAACTCCACAAGGAATACCAATCACCAACTTAGCCACCTAAGATTGTTTTTCCACCTTCTTGTTGCTCACTCAATAAATGATGGACTTCTTTTCTCTTATTCTCTCTTCTTCTTGGTATGCTCTCTATCTCTGATACATCAGCATTCACTTAGATCTCTAACATACATTTTTGATCCTTAAACATCAGCTACTATTCATACACTAACTCATCTTCCTCTGAAGACACTCAATACTGCCTTCTTAGCTCACTCACTCTTCTTCTTCTTCACCTTCACAATGTCATGGACGAAACCACCCTTCGTAGCTTTAACACTTTAGATATTCAAAATTCTTGCATTTATACATGGTATTTAAGACCTCATACAACCTTCCTCAATCCTCTACGGGTCGCTCGTACTCTCCATGCTCTACTATAACTTCAAATAAACCAAAATTACCTTGTATATATATACTTGTCTTAAGCACAAACACCATATAGGTCGAATATGATGCATTAGGTCAACCATCATAGAGTAAAAAGGCATATGATAAATATGAGAACTCATAACATTAACTCCATAAGGTTTGTAACAGCTCCCATCAGGTCATTTGCTTCTTTAGAGATCTTGAGAAACCACTTTAACTAGGTCTTATTGCACAAGCAGAGCAACTTGACACTTCTTTATTAAATAAGAACTTCTTCAAAGCTTAAAACTCTTCAAGGAAAATTTCCATGACCTCATCATACTCGCTTCATGTTTGGAAAGCTCTGCAACATCCATTCATACCATGAAATCACTAAAAAACCAAGACCATCTTATTAGGATTGGCATACCCAGAAAAATATGCCTTACAAGATGAAGCTTGTACAATCTTCAATCACTAAACCATTCCAAATAAAAAATGTGAACATGTAATACACAACTTCAAAAACATCACCATATGTATTATACTCTTCAATTCATAGCATAAGGCCTCAAGAACTTCTCTTTTTCCAATACTGCTCAAAACTGTCCTCGACACCTAAAAACTAGTAATGAGAAATTGACTTAATTAGGCCACCAAATTACTAAAATCGTGTCCAGAAATGATCATAGACATATAGCATGGGGTCAATATCATCCTCAAAAATCCATTTGTTTAGTATGTCCAATGTACAACTCGATAAATACAACAAATTTCTTCATAAAACAGACATATACCATCACTTTTTCTCATTCACCTGATAACAAAAAACCACCTAGAGATAGATGCACAGAGTCCTCTACATGTTCCAATCATAAAAAATTTTAAACCAATCAATTTTGGGCTTGTGTTCCATCAACATATTTCCTATCGACTCCAAACTAGGGTGTTTTAGAAGGGTTTTGGAGTTGTTTTGGTATTAACGATTGTTCATAAAGATGTGAACCTTAAAACCTAGACCAATGTAATAAAAATATTAGCTAGGAAACATACCCAACATCTCCAAAAGAGCTCAAGTTCCCATGTAGAATATTAACATACCAACGAGCATCACAAAGTTGACTTATAGTTGGGAATGGCCTTTTTAGGCATCTGGAGGAAGTTATCTTCCATCAAGCCACATTGAACTCATCAATCATCATATCCAATCATCCCTACACATTAAAATAAAATTAATAAACCTTGTTAATAATTTCTTTTAAGACATGTTGAGAGTGGTACTGAGGCAGGCTAGCTAGAGGAAAGGACACAGCATGAGAGCAGGAAGTAAAATATGCATTCCCTAAGCTTGTAAAGTTAGGGTACTTATACATCGTATGATTCTACCATATTATAAGAGAAAAAATTATGGATACAACTCCATGCTCATGGGAAAAATTCACGATTCCATATATTCGATCAATTATCACTACCTTTGGGAGTTGTGAGGTTTGTAAATTCTAATTTTGACACATTTAACACTCCTACAAATGTCAATAAACAATCTAAAAGGCCCCAAAACATAAGCAATGACTATATTTTTTCACAAAACAAATATCGATTGTATAATTTAAAACCTAAAAGCTTTAGGTTGAATGTTGAAATCCTGAAAAATACATATGTACTGACCATATTAGAATATGATGAACTATCTTCTAAATTGTGACATATGGAGCTGTGAGACTAGTTCCACAAGGTGTAGAGTGACCCTAATTTCTTATATGTACTAAAATAAATTTAAAGTATAAGTATAAGTATAAGAAATAATAAAGTATAAAGATTAATAAAAGAAAAAAATTATGTTATATATCCCTCCCATAAGCACATACACTACATAGCAAATAGGTACGTGAGCGCATTATAACGCACTCATGTTATAGCACAAGCGCATTTCATCTTCTTTGGGTTTTGAAATTCCCAATCCATAGGCTTGGATTTTCCTTGGATATCCAAACCTAAGGTTTTGGACTGTGTAATCCATGAATAAATCCATGTTTTACAAAAAACCATCAAAATCTCACGCGTATACCCCGATATCTCATGCGTTATAGCTTAATATTCCAAAAAATATTATACTACGACGTCAAGATTGGTTTTATCTTGGTGAGTATATACTTATTTCTAAAATCCAATTAGTTTTAAGGCTTTCATCCATAATTTCTTTTACTGTTGCCTTATTTTTTTACCAAAACCTATGCATACGTTTTGGTGCAAAATTTATGATTTTTTCATCCAAATTTTCAAAAAACAAAAAAATTGCCTCTTCTAAACTCCATTTTACACGCATTAAAAAAACAAGAACAATAAATGATTTTTTGTCTCAAAGTTACGGTGGTGTACCACACAAATATTTAATTTTCGGAATGTAAGCACTTTGAAAATTAATAAAAAAGTGTATAGTCATCTAAAAATTATGAAAAAAATAGTGGGACCTCGTAGGTGGTATTAGATAACTTTATACAAAAAGGATTTGAAAAATATAATTTATAGAAAATCAAAAAATGGGGGGGGCACACACACAATAGATTCTTATCTTTTTGACACAAAAAATAGACATACTTTGTGTGCGCACCACAATTAACCCTCTTAATCTTCCACCATTTTTTTTTTAATAAAATAGTATTTTTAGAAACTAGATTCCGATCTCTATGGTACTTTATTCTTATCACTTTGTCATAATTTTGAGCATATGCATGCCAAATTATTAGATGAAATTAAGGTTTCGTTGATTTCAAGAAAAATATGTGCACTTTTTGACCCCCTTTTGGTCCCCCATTTTCCATGCACTTACCTAGTTTAGGTTGTATCATCATTGATTTTCTCCTTGAGTTTTGACGTTGCTCACATCATATCGATAAATTTTTGATACTTACATCTTGTTTTTTTGTGAAAAACCTAATTTAAGTTTCTAAATTGTGTTGTTACGTTGCTCACATAATAACAACTTCATATTATACCTAGACCCTGTATTTATTCAAACATTACCTTGAAATTTTGAAAAGTGAACTGTCATTATGCTACTCGCATCGTGTCAATATTATTTTTAATACTAATATCTATCTTTTCCTACGAGCTTGATTAACATATCCAAGTTGTATTGTTGCACTGCTCACATCAGTAGCCTCCTTTTGTTGAAACTTGGACTTTGTTTGTGTTTAAACTCCTTTGACTATACCTTGCTTCTACATCACTTCAACACCATTTTAATACTTAAGGCTTATTTATCCCAAACTCTATTTAAGTATTGACATTGTGTTGTCATTGTCAAACCAAAACATCTTTGAGAATGTAGGGAGTGAAAATTTTAAGATTGGATTCTTATCTTGAGCTTGCTTGATTTGTCCTTGTTACTTTCTATCATACGGATTTGTTGTCCTTGAGTTATTATTTGATTCCTTGATTCATTTTCCCTTAATTCTTTGATTTAGTTATTTGGCATTCTCTGTGACCTTTGTAACTGTCAGGTTGTTTGTTCTTTCCTAGGGTCCTCGTAGTCTTTGTATAAATCTATCAACCTTAGTGAAACATTTCCCATTATGCAAATTCTTACTAGAATGGGACACATAAAATAAGGGTCAAATGATTTTGTCAACGACAAATTAAACCATTTATTTGAATACAATAACATGGTTGGCCATAATGGTGATAAGGGGAACTCTCCTCGGGATTGACTTAGAATTCAACCCTGCCCACATAGATGAATTCCTATTCCAGAACAAAAAATGAAGTCTCAGTGTGTGTTGTAGAATTAGGAGCTAAAGTGCCACCTAAGTTTGACCATACTCTCCTTACGAACATGGTTCACGGGGAATAAGAATTAGAATGTCATCTTTGAACCATTGATGACATACTAAACCCAGAGACATGCTTCTACTTCTAGTAAAAGGAACGAAGAGGATGCACCTTCCAAAAAACATTTGTAGTTATCGCATACCAATTTTTCGAATTAACCAGCAATGGTAATGAAGAACATGAAGATCGTTAACAACTACCTCCACATGAAACTTGTAAAGGACCACAAAAACAATGAGGTTACGGTTCAAAAACAATTGAAAGATATTAGTCATCCATTGGCGCGTTTATCTTCCCATGTCCATAAGGACCCAAGAATAATTGTTACAACTCCACATAATGAAAAACATAGGGCTTCATACTAGGATTTTTACACTAAGACTCCCTGTCTATGAGAAACCTAAGGTTACGTACTCATGAGCTATACACTAACAATTGAGGCAGTGAAACATCCAAGTTTAACCGTGTATATATGCACCCCCTCACCTACACGTGGAAAAATGTTTGACCAAAAATGAAAATCTAGGAAGAATACCCTTACCAATTTGCAAGAAGGTAACGTGGGACATAGTAAGAGGTACCAATTTGAAGAACTGTGCCTGTATCATTTTATAGAGCAATGTTATGGACACATTTTCCTCGACACTTTGAGTGCAAAAAATTCAACAAATACAAGGCTAAAGGTGATCCACACAATCATATTAAATTCTTCTTTATGGCTTATCGAGAAGTTTCCTATAGCGAAAACTATCTCATTTGCCTTTTCCCATGGAGTCTTGGGGGCTAAGAATTTGAATGGTTCCTCCATATACCTAAAGGGTCTATCTTAACTGTGTTGAATTGGTAGAAAAGTTTGTGCTCCACTTTTCATTCAATATGGAAAGTGACATTACTATGTTAGACTTGTGCAATTCCAAATAGCGAAACAATGAAAACTTCTTTAGTTTCTTACAAAGATGGTGAAGGTTAGCTAGTCGCTTCCCTTGTTCAATAACAAAGAAACATCTTGTTAGAATTTTTGTGCAATATTTACATCCTGAAATTTATTTCCACTTGCAGATGCACCTTGGTAACACTTTTGAGGAGGTCATAGAGAAAGGAGGTCAAATCAAAAAAGTGTTGTTAGCTAAAGGGACTTTGAAGCACTTTTCAAGAGAAAATCATGAATCCAAGCCTACAGAAAAACCTAAGTTATTTAACAAGAATAAAAACATTGTAGGTGATGGTATAACAAACTCAAAATGCGTGAAAACATTCCAGAATAGTGCTCCATTGAAACTTTTCAAAGGACCTGTTGCACTTGAATTTAAACGTCACATGTTCACCCCTCTCACAGATTCCTTGTCGTATATATTGAAACAACTAGATGCGGTGAACATGATCAAATTCCCAAACACTAAACCCTTCGCAGATGATGTCGTTAAACCAATATGTTACAGATACCATGAATATTGTGAATATCATCGTGTTAAAGGTCATAATACTGACAAATTTTTGAACTTAAAACACTTCATACAAGATCTTATTGATAAAAGAGAGGTTGAAATGGAATCACCTACACCCAAAAAATATTCTAATCAATTGTTCGGAATTTACAAAGAGCAATTCCCTAAGCATAATAAGGGGGAGAAAAAGCCAAATAAAGGTCAGTCTTCCCATAATAAGAGTTCTAATCATGTTTTCGAAACTCATAATCCATTTGATTCCCTCATTGGCTATATTAATCCATATGTTGCTCATGTAAACAATATTGAGATTACAACAAGAGAGTGCACCATGGTAACGTGACATGCTCACCTTGTTATTCTAGAACCTTCTCTGCCTACCCCTTAGGATATTAACTATGATATTTTAAAACAACTTGATAAGACCATTGCTAAGATTTTGATCTTAGATATTCTTAAAATATCCAATGTTCATAAAGAAATCCTTTACAAAACACTTCAGGGGTTGGGAGTTTCAATTGATATTGATCATGCATGCTTCCAAGCCATAGTCATGTAGATTTCTCCTAGTGAACACATCACCTTCAGCCAACATGAGATTCCTAGTGAGGATCATACGCACAATCTACCCTTACATATAGAATTCATTATTAGTTGTAAAAAGATAAAAAAATGGTGCTTGTGGACAACAGATTGGGCCTGAATATTTGTACTTTGAAGCTTATCAAAAAATTGGGATGCAATGATGTTAATTTGGAGCCTAATGTCATCACTATCAAGGCTTATAATAATGAGGAACAACAATCAGCGGGTATGATCACTTTTCCTATGGAAGTGAGGCCTACTAGTCATGATACCCAGTTCCATTTCTTGAACTTAGAACTACCCTACAATATGCTCCTTGGTCACCTATGGATTCATTCCATGCAACTCGTTCCTTTTACTTACCATCAATGTCTTAAATTATACCATGAAAGGCAAATAATTAACATTCTTTGGGATCCTCAACCCTTTTCCCATTGCAGAGCATTTTCAGGTTATTTTCCCACTACATTTAAATGTCCTTCAACCGAAATGGTTATTCAGGATCAATCAGATGCTCTTGCCTCACGTGTTGATCCAAATACATTGTGCTCTCATTATAATGGAGCTTGTACATCTATATCTCCCTATACTTCATGGGAGGTGAAGACCCTTGCAACTGATTGCGGAGAATATAATCTCCAATAGGACCTCCTAATGTCCAACCTCCCCTATCACCCAGAATGCGTAGTAGGCCCTATTACAAATATCAACGGTCCCGGGGAGCGCTGTAACATATATACTTTCACTCTTGGTGGCCTTTTGGCAGATGAAAAGATGCTCGAAACTCATATATCTCAGTCTCCTACTTCTGAGATGGCTTCATGCTATCAAGCACCAAAATATGCTATTCCCAATAAAAATGATGTGTGCCATGGGAAATCAAGGATATGAATGTGGGATAGATGAGTAGGGTGTGCAAGAACCTCTTCCGACACCACATGACAAGGTTTGAAAATATGGTATTGGTGTAAGACCGTATGGGTCTCATCCTCCAGAGGTCAAAGCCACCTCTTCTAAATGAGAAGATAGTTTGTATGATTACGATAGTGAAGCAGATTCTTGATGTAGTCTCTATGAATACCTTACCTCCACGAACCTATTTTCTAACATGACTATCCTAATCATATCCCCTACCATTCTTGAATTGAATCTTATACATCCTTCCCTCATCAACTAGGACTAAGAACAACATGTATTAATCTATTTCTTTGAGAATGATGAAGAAATTGGTGAGTTTATGGGTCTCCGCAATGACATTATTGTTAGCGAACACAAACTTTAAAAGAGAACAAGGGAAAGATATCATCAAAAAAGCCTTGTAAAAAGAAAAAATTCCAAGTCCCACAGTGAAAACCTCTTTCAGGCACTAGCGGACAAATAAAAAGAAAAAGCAACAGACATAAAAACTGACCATTTTAAGAAGAAAATCTCGTTGAGATGCCCTTACAGAAAGATCCCAATCTCCCCCCTGATCCTACTCGTATGGAAGAAGAATCCACATTGCTCATCGGAGGAAACTATCGACGTTAATTTTGGAACAGAGGATCAACCTAAAATGGTTAAGTTGGGAGCTTCACTCTTAGCACAAGAGAAGAAAATATTTTCCATTCTTCTATGGGAATTTTTCAGATATATTTGTTTGGTCCTATGCAGACATGCCAGGATTAGATCCATCATTGGTATTGTATAACCTAGTTGTGCGTGAATAAGCAAAGCTAATCAAGTAAAATATAAGTAAGATGCATCCTCATGTAGCCCTCCTGGTTAAAGAAGAGCTGGAGAAACTATTAGGAGTAGGCGTCATCAGGCCTATTGACTGTCCAGAGTGGATTCCCATATAGTTTCTCGTGCAAAAGAAACCCATTGGCATCAAGATTAGTATGAACTTCAGAGATATTAATAAATCATTTCATAAGGATGACTTTCCTCTTCCTAACATTGACATGATTTTTGATTCAACTGCAGGATATGAGATGTTATCCCTCATGGATAGCTTTTTAGGATATAATTAGATTAAAATTGCATAAGAGGATCGACATAAGACTTCTTTTACCATCCCTCGGGGGACATTCTGTTATCAATTCATGTCCTTCAGCCTCAAGAATGCAGAGACAACCTATCAAAGGGCTATGAATGTCATCTTCCATGATATATTGAATGATCTAATGGACTACTATGTTGATGACATATTGGGAAATTCTAGGACTAGAGAGGAGCATCCAGAAATCTTATGGTGCATCTTCCAACGTCTTAAATACAACATGGTAAGGCTTAACCCAAAGAAAAAGATGATGGGCTACTAGGTGGTGACCCAAGGTAAGATTGCGATGGAGGAATCCTGAAAGATAAAGAATGATTAGGTAATGAGAAGAAAGGTCGTGGATCAATGCTAGACCCAGGAATTTCATCGCCCAATGAAGAATCTGAAGATGGAAGAATAAGAGGATCATGTTCAATGATCTTAGGGTCTTCCTCTATTTTCTGATAAAAGGCATCAATCTCTTCCTCCTAATAAGTGAATGCGATCTTAGGGTCTTCCTCTGTTTTTTGACAAAAGGCATTAATCTCTTCCCTCCCAATATGCTAATGTATCAAGGTCTAAAGAGGTTCTTCTTGCTCGTAAACTTCTAAAGGAATGTCTTCATGTACCCTCATAAATTCTCTAATTGCTTCTTCATTTTGAAATGAATCAATCGGTGTGAGTAGTTGTTCTACCAAAAGAGGTTGATTGGATGAATACGACATGGGAGTCGACTTGGATGATTGATTATAAGGGACTTTGAGTCGAAGAGCTCTTTGACAGAAGAAGGGGTCGTTGATGCGACTAACAAATGGGGTCCTGCAAAGACAAGGAGAATCATGACTTAGGAGTCGTATTAGAGGAATAATTCAAATTGGAATCTTTTGAAGAATAAGAAGACTTAGAAGCATACCACTTACCATGAGTTGAAGATGGGGGAAGAGGTAAGTGAACGGGTTATTTAGCACAAAGAATCAAACGAGGTCTAGTTGTGATAAACATCCTTTGCTGGGAATGTTGAAACCTAGGTTCTTTACTTTCATAAGTATGTGGAACTGTGTGATAATCAGTCTTTTTCAGCACATGCCTAAACATAGACAATCTAGGGGATATCACAGGGGTTATTGTGTTGACATGTTCAACAGGTGTATCTAACACAACCAATGAGAGCATCAAAATGATTCTTCTCATTAGACGCGTAATTAGCATTCTTGTCCTGATTATGTTTAGGAAAAGTCTTCGTATTGGGGGATTTGTTAGGAGTGGATGAATCCATCTCCACATCACCACTTTCGATTAAGTCCCTGGATGTAGTGCTATAACTTTAAACACTTATCTGTTTTGTGACCTTTAACGCGGTGGAATTGGCAATATTCATTATCTCTAAACCATGATGGTTTAGGCACGTCATCCTCATAAGGCATAATTTCAAGATATCTAGCCATATTAACCGCCTCTAGTTGTTTTAATATTGATGACATTGAGTCAAATAGAGTGAAATTATGACACTTATACTCCATAGGCAGAGATCCCTTTGCAAGCTTCAAAGGAGTGTTGTTTTGAACGACTTGTACTCGTTTAGAGTCTACTATCCCATCACCTAACAATGTTTTTGTTCCTATTAGGGACAAAACTTTGATTTGAAATTAGTTTTGGAATCATTGGAGAAAGGTTTTAGAGTCCCCCTAGCTAGCAATGTTTTTTCAATTTGACTCCCTTTTTTTATTACCTCCTCGAATGTGTTGCCACAATGCATTTGCAAGTGGAATGTAATGTCTATATGGAGGTTGGGAAACAAATATATTGATTAACTGCTTTTCTAGAAGGGAGCAAGGAAACCGGCTAGCTAGTCCTCTCCATCATTGTAAAAATTCAGCGAAGTTTTCATTGTTTCTTTGTTTGGCATTGCAGAGATCCAACATGGTGACATCATTCTCTATGTTAAAAGAGAAGTGTCATACGAAAATTTCTGCTAGTTATGGCCATGTTGATATGGATCCCTTAGAGATGTGTACAAACCATTCTAGCGTCATTACTCCTAAACTTCGTGGAAAAAGGTGCATAAGATAATTGTTGTTGAATGCCACCTCTTGACATGTCATATACAAATATTTAATATGGTCACGAGGGTCACCTTTTCCCTTATATTTGTCAAATTTTGGAAAATCAAAGTATCTTGGGAAAGGTACCTATAACATTGCTTTTTTGAATGGGTAGGGACATAACTCATCGAACTGATACTTCTTGTTATTGTTACTGGTTGGGCCCTCTTGTAACGCTTGAAGGGAGTTCTTCATAGTAGACCATTCTTGGTGGAAGAGCTAGTCTTGCGTGGGTGGCATCATGGATCGATACAAAGGGTTAAGCCTAGGTGTATGACCACCCCTATTTTTCAGTGAAAAATTCCTCATAAGGATTCTTTCGTGTCTCCTCATAGAGGAGTTTTTATTGGGAACTTGTGAAATGAAGCCATATGTTTTGCCTTTTGTATAGTTTGTTTCACAAATTTTGGTTGTTCCTTTTGTATATGTGAAACCAAACTTTCCAATTGACGAGTGAGGGCTTGGACTTGTTGTTCGACTACGTCACCTCTTGAATGGGTATTTTGTTATGATCATCATTAGGGGGAGGTCGTGCATGATGAACATGTTCTTCATAGTCCTTCGCAACGAAATTTTAATAGGAGGTGAACAATACTCTCTGTCATTTTCGAAAGGTACTTCCTCATTATTTTATCGTGCAGAAGTAGAGGCATGACCTATTTTTAATATGTCAGCTATATGGTGATGAGGATGTTCCACTTCTTCTTCCCCTTTAACCAATGCAACAATGAGAGAAGGGTCCACTTTGGGAGGTAACTTAGCTATAAGAACCTCATGTTTGTTTTGAAAAATGTAATCGTCAAAATTGGCGGGAGGATGCTTTGTATTCATACGAGGAGAATCTTCCTCTCCACCACTATGGTCAACCCATGAGATTATCATTTAAGAGAGGGTAGTCACATCCAAATATATTGGTTCTTAATCTTTGGGATCCCATCCTTGTAGTAGGAATACTCGAGATAGGAAATACAACGTGAAGAATTTCCACTAAGGTTTACTAAAAAGGGACCTTAGTCAAATTTTTGCAGCGCAACGACGCTAAATTACCAAAGCAAGGTGATTATAGAATAGCCACAAAATTGATAGATCAAAGCAAATGTATGAACTAAAGAATAACGAACAAGCTACCCTAGCAAGGTAATATATGACATAAGTTTTCCTTAGAATAATACAATGACGTACAACGATCAAAATTTAGTTACACGAAATAGTTTATTCTCTAAGATTTTGTCTAGATAGGTTTGCAACCAAATAGTGACAACACAATATCACGTGTTAGGTCAAGTTTGTAACAAACAAGGCCTAAATGATAAGATAATGTTGATGCGATCCTCTAACAAGATATACTAAAATCTGATTTCTAAACACTAACAAAGTCTAAGTTGTGTAAAATGGACGATACAAATGCGAGCAACATAACAATGTTATTTGGACACTTAATCAAACTTTACGAGAAAGTAAGATTTTAGTATCGAAATGGCACTATAGCGATGCTAACAAAGTAACCTCAACACTCACAAAACTCAAGACAAATCTAGGGTGTAAAAACTATGTCCAAGTATATCAAGAAATTGCTATGCGTGCGAGTAGCGTAACCCTACAATATAGAGATTTAGGCCTAATTTCACAATGGAAACAAGACGTAAATATCTCAATTGTATGGATATAACGTGGGTAGTGCAACAACTCAAAAGAAGACAAGGATTAAATCACCTAACTACGATGATAATAAGTCTCAAATATGGGTCTTTGAGACAAGGGGGCCTACTAGATCGTGAGTACGTACCATGCACACTTTTAACACTTGCGCTCTGACATTACAACCTAGTCACGCAAGTAGAATACAAAAGTGGTGGACATGAGATATTTAGCAGTATTCGTATATGTTGTTTCCTTTTGTCCAAAAATGGGGAACAAGAAAACAAGGGTGTAGACTAAGTGGTGTTGAAATAAACTTGGTGTTATTTTGGTAGAGTTTCGCCTTGTCTTAGGACAAGTGAAAAACTAGGACAAAATGACACTAAGTAAATTTCATAATGAAAATCACATGGTTTTAACTTTAAGAGATTCTTTCCCTTGTTTGAAAAACAAGGGTTTGAATCTAACAAAGTTGTAACTTTGTGAGAATTCTCAAGTATAATAACTAAGACAAAAACAATGGCTCCAAGCCGGAAAGCTTCCTAGGTGGTTCTATCTCTAGGTGTCACAAGATAACTATGGTAAACTTGATTTACCAAAGTTTCCCAAGGAGTATCTCGGCTTTACTTTACCCCCTTAAATATAATGAGCACCAAAGTGCATTCAGTTATACTTTCACCCGGGGTCGCTATATCAGATATCTTTGACTCTAATCTCACCAAGGCGTACTAGACAAATTCGGTAGTGTGGAGCACTTTCCTGTTTCATTCACAAGGTTCCCTCTTGCGTGAACTACTTTAGGGTTCATAGGAACACCCCCATTATTGTAGCTTAAGGCTTATACCAAAGGGGTTATGTCCTAGTTAAGTGGAAGAGTCGTAGCTCTTAACTGAAACCTGCAATACGGTGTTTTGAATGGTGTGTTGGTGTATTTTTTATCTTTTGGATTAAGCAATTTGGTTTAGACCACCAATGGAAACCTACAACACACGTGAATGTTAGATTTTGGTTTTAAAGAGAGCCCTTCTTTCTTTGACAAGTGTTTTAGGTCCTTCACACAAATGGTTAGTAGTTCAAAAAGATTCCCAATATCATATAAATATGGCTCATGAAAATGCTTGTAAATCAACTAACTACCATCAAACTTTGCAAAAAAACAAGGTTTATTCCCAATTACTCCAAGTGCTTCTTAATGAAAAACTAAAATTACTTTTGATTCCCAATATCAAACTAGGTGCAAGGGAAGAACATACACAAATTTTAGCCTTGGTTCTTTATCAAATGAAAAATCTCTTAAACTAAAAGATCAAACATATGTCAAAACAAGAAAGTTTGTTCCCTTAAGCAAAAATGAAGGATGAATGTTCCTACTTACTCCCAAGAAGCAAAAAGTGGTTTAGGGGTGTTTTTGATTCTCAATATAACATTAGGTACAAGAAAAGAGCATACACAACCCTATTCCAAACTCAAAACAAATAATGAAAACATATCATTTATCAAACCCTACGCCAATTTTGCTAGGAATATTGCTCTAAAATCAATAAATTGACAAAAAAAAACATCTAAAAACCCTTAAAAACTGAATCATAAAATTGAAATTCTGGAATTTGATTTTTTTTTTACCTTGATGCATAGGGCGTCCCTCTTAGTACAGACACTCATAGTCATGCACAGGCACTCACAGTCATGCACATGCGCCCCTTTGTCATTTTTCACACAGTCAATGATGTATGGGCATTTCTAGTGAGGCACATGCACTCTCAGTCATACACAGGGAATTTTTTTCACTCAGAACTAAAAATTAAGTGTATACAAGGGTGCTCATAGTCATGCACAAGCACTCCTCTTTCCTGTAGGTGCTCAAACTATCTTCTGGAGGCCATAACTTTTGTTACCGACCTCGAAACGACTCCATTTTTTTGTGTTGGAAAGGTATCAAAGAGAAATGCGCAATGGTAAAATAAATTTGGAGCAAAAAGTTACCAAGAATTTATGGTATTCATTTTAGAAAACTAGTCCTTTTCTAACATATCTAAATGCTTTAATGAATGTTGTTTTGAGAAGATTTCTTGAAAAAGGTTCAATCTTTGGTATTTTGAGGGAATTTTGACAGGGCTTCACCTCCTTATATCCTACAAAGAACATGAAAACACAAATTCTGCCACTAATATAGTTGAAACAACTTTCAAAAATGGAAATTGATCTATAAAACTTTGAAAATTACTCTAAAACTTTGAAATTAATCTAAAATGCTTGAGAAACTAATCTAAAAATCTTGAAAGTACTTTAGAAAGCTTGAAAGTAAACTAGAAAACTTGAAATTAATCTAGGAAACTTGAAACTAATCTAAAAATTTGAAATAAAAAACTTTGAAACTAAGTTAAAAAGCTTAAAAATTGAAAGCAATGGGGTATTATCCCACCGGGCGTGCCAAATGAAAGCACCATAAACTTTACAAAGCAAATTGCATGACTAAACAAGGAAAGCTAACACCATTGCCATCCATCTAGTCAAGGTTCTAAGTCTAGGAATGTAACATTAAGATAAAAGGCTTAAAAGAATGCTTAACTAGTATGAAAATAATACAAAATCTAATTAAACATGCCTACTAATATTCTTGAATTACCTAACATGGGCCTAAATAGACCTAAGAGGGCAATCAAATGGTTATGGTTGCTACTCCAAACAATGGTGAAATGACCTCTCTAAATGACTTGTTAAGTCACTTTTTATTATTCATCTATTAACCTTGTTGAAGGTTTTAGGCAAGGGTTTGAACTTGACTATGAATCATATGTATTATATGAGATGCAAATCAAAGCATGGTGTAAAGTATAAAGGAATGAGGTGCACTCTTTTTATAATTTTCCTTATGGGAGAAACTTATATTTTGGTGCATGTGGGTCTAAAAGCCCCAAATTAGATTAGAATTACTAATCATGATTAGGCCTTGCTAATTACAATTAGTGAATTACCAAGTGATTAAGAGGTATGGATCCTTAATCAACTGCTTAGGGTCAACTAGAAGGCTAGGATAAGCTTTTGAAGCTTGTTGAGATGCTTGTGGAGGTGAATGGGATGATTTTGAGTGGTTGGAAGAGGAGTTTGAGTCAATATTAGGGTATATTGACCAAATCAAGGGGTAAAATAGGCTTAATTAGCTTATAAAATGCTAATTGTTTGTTTTAAAGAGGATTTTGGCTTACGATTCATCGTAAAGTGGCATCCTGAATGCGAAAGGGATTATGCAATCAACAATGTGCTGTTAGTTGGCTAATTTGGTAAGGAACATTAGTTAATTAGTGAAAAACCACTAATTATAACGGATTTGACAAGAATAAGAGTGATTTGTGTGCATTTGGCAATAAGATTGCAAAAGCGTAATTTAAGTGTCTACAAGAGTAAGGACAATATGGAATTAATCTTGCAGAAAAGAGAGGGGTTTGTAATACTAAAGCAACTACTAAAAAGAAGACATTAACATTGACAATGACACTGTGACTAAATATAAACAATGAAATGTTAGATCACAATGAAAGGTTATATCAAAATTTGATTTTTGAAGAGCTAAATAGTCAAGACTCATTTCAGCTACTTGATTTTGACTAAAGATATATGAACATAGTGTTTCTAGAAGTAAAATTTCATATCACATTATAAGTATGTAACTTGTTAATTATTATATAGTGGTGTTGTTTATAGAATAATATTATCAGTGTTGTTGTTTAGTGTTTTTAAACAAAAAAAATGTTATATTTATTGTTTTTTGCGCTCTTTTAAATACAAGATAATATCTTGGCATATTATTGTGTTAAAACTTAAATCCAACTTCTAAAACAATGTTTGAAATTGAAAATAATTTCATATCAAACATAATTACATATTTCTCATCACAATATTATTTTATCTCAAGAACTTGTGCATGAATTACATACAAGTACAACACAACATATATTGAATCTCTTAATATTTTTATACAATAGAGAAGATGAAAAATACAAAAACTATATATTTATTTATAGTTTGTATACAAAAACTTTTTTACAACCACTTTTTATGAAATCTATTTCCAAAGCCAGATGTATAAAATATAATTTTAACAAATTAATATTACAGCTTCATCCTGAAGAAGTGGGATTCTTTTCCTTGTTCTACTATCTCTTATGTATCAAAACCTTCCTTTAATACTCCAAATTGAACCAAATGCTTTGCAGTTGCATTGATATGAGAAATAATTTTACGTTCTGGATTTTCTGGCATCACCGGATGACAGTAACTGTTGGATCCTCTTCAGTTTTTCTTCTTCAACAATATTTTAGGATCCATTCCATTCTCTTTTATGATCCTTCTTAAGGTATTACTTTTGCTTGTTTAAAGTAACAAGATTTTGCTTCAAATCAACAGTTACATTTAAGACTTTTCCTTGCACTTTTTAAATGAACATCAAAATTTTTTGACTCATTCTTCAAATTTTGATACTTTGACTACATTTGAAAAATAAAAATAATTAATTAAATTAAACAAATATAGTAAATCCTATTTGAAAATTTATTAAAACTTACCAAATCCTTTTCCCTCTCTGCATTCTCAATAACTACAAGGCTCTTGTCTCTTGACCACATATTGTGGTAGGATTGTAGCTTTTACATTTAAATTCTCAATTGTCTCTTGTCTATTCAACATTACATATAATATATTATAATTATAAGAATTAGAAACTGAAACCAGTCCCAAATACAACCTAATTTATCAAAATATCAAGCTTCATAGGTTTCATTTTGAACCGAAAAATATGATTAATGTCTTCTGGGAGTGGTTGTGAAATCGAGTGCATTAATTTCTTTTATCAAAACTTTATCCCTAAACTCCCAAAATTTTAATTGTTCAATATCATTTTATTACCATATCATTCGACAGTGGCTAAACAATTGTCAACAAAAATAATTTCAAGTGAAAAACTTGTTTTTTTCATCATCTGTTAAGGTAATTTCTCTTGGAGAAGGCGTGTACTTGATGTTGGTTCTCTTATTGGAGAAGGCTTAGCCTTAACCCATGAATCATATCTTACGGATTGAAATTTACATGGGTCCTCCAACCACACTTTTAATCCTAAGATATTCCTCATTGAAATCAATTTCATTTAATACTAGAAACCACCCTCGTGCACTCTAGAACATTGCCTAACGAGAAAATTTGGAAACTCGATTGTAAAAGTTCAGGGTACTCTTGCTTACAGTTGTTGTATGAAAAGCAAATATGTGTTTCCCCATTTCCCCTTCTCCTCGACATTCTATGGTAGAGGTGGCATGGTGGTGACATCCTTTTTTCTCAAATGATAGACGATGGATTTGGAGGAAGAGGAGGCACTGTACACTTGTAAATTATATGAGAAAATCAAAATAAAAAATATAATAAGAATCGAATAATTGAAAAATTATAAACAATTTTTGATAGAAAAAATTGTACCTATATGCGTACTTTTAAGCTTACAATATGAGGTGTAGAAATGGATCATGTTGTTATGGTTGAGGAGAAGAATGAAAGATATTAGGACTGGTAGTTGTGATTAAATTCAAACCCTAATTAACCATTAATCATTTTAAATTTATCAATTTTTACTATATTTAAAAATATAACAATCTGAAAATTAATTAAAAATTACAACTTAAACGAGAAAGAAAAGATACCTTGAGGGGCTAGAGTTGAAGAGTGTTATTGATATTGTGTTTCTTCAAATTCATTAGTTTTATTAGTCAAACTAATCGGACAGACTAGTGCCACGAGGATACGTACACCTGTGCTACTAGAGGTGGCTGCAGCAAAGGTTTATAAACAACTTTAAAAACTTAATTATTGTTATGAAATTATATATACATTAAAAAAATTAAAATATATAAATACCTACTGACTAGTAACGACATTTTCGTTGTGTCAATTGGACGAGGCGTTAAGGATAACTCCTCATCCATTTTGCTTGTGAAATTCTTAATTGTGGGGTTGATAATGATTACTCGGGTAATGCTCAAGA
Source organism: Taxus chinensis (assembly GCA_019776745.2). Classification (NCBI taxonomy): domain Eukaryota; kingdom Viridiplantae; phylum Streptophyta; class Pinopsida; order Cupressales; family Taxaceae; genus Taxus; species Taxus chinensis. The sequence goes on along the minus strand of CM034153.1, from coordinate 655,954,838 downwards.
AAACAATCTGAATCTCTGGTCTCTAGTGGAAAATGTCCTCTTATAGTAAACTTCTCTTCTAGGAAGCAGCTGTAGTTGTTATAGCTTGTTATAATTTAACACACAATTAATATCTAATATAAATTTTAAAAGAGTATGAAAATAAATGCAAATTATTAAGAAATAAGTAATCAATTTTTTTAGAAAAACCTTTTGTTGTTGAATTATTATGGACATAGATGTGATCTTTATGTGCAGTCCTTGTCAGAGAAGGGGTGTTTCCTGAATTATAAATAAACTCATAATATAATGCAATAATAAAATTTGTGGATCTAGTACAAGCATTGTCATTCAAAAAGCAATAACTAGGGTCAATGTTTTATCCTTAAGGATAATAAGGTGCACCAATCATATTTTTTCTGCTAAGGGTGCAGACTATATATACCAATGCCCAATTGAAATTTCTATCTGTTGGCCCTATAAAATAATTCTAGCCTAGAAAAATTGCACCAAAACATGCAGAAAAGGATGACTAAAACCATCTAATGAAAATTCTCTTTTTGAAATATTTGGGGAAGTTGTGAGTGTAAGAAAACATGAATTTGTTACAGATTTAGTAAATAAAAAATTAAAATGCGTAAAATAAAAAAAGGTTGAAAATAAAATATGATTATGAAAAATATACCAGTAATTGCATCAATAGACAATTCATAGCGAGACTCAAAATAAGTGATGCCATCATCTGTTAATATGGCATTTGTTGTGATAAGATCCACATATTTGTGTGGTAGTCTTGTTAAACACTCAATGTCTTCAAGGGACATGATAATGTGTGGGTGGTGAGTTGAATGTGAAAAGTACCCAAGGAACTGTCATTATTGGTCAACTGGTAGTTGAAGGTTTTTGTATCTGTTGAAAAATGAGGCATATAGACTAGCCCCCTTAAACTTGCTACTTCAATCCATTGTGAAAAAGAATTGGGATTTGAGATAAGCATGTGGAGTTGGGGGAAGAAAAATTTATTGTATATGAATTTACGTATATGAACGGTTGTGGTTGATTTTGGTTTCCTTTGGCGACACATTTTTTGTTACAACAAAATCACAGATGTCTGATGGATGGGTATTGGGTTTGGGTTAGGAGTACAACTCGAGAGGTTGAGGTTGTTTTTCTAATGCAAGTGACATAACTAGTTTAGTTGTATTTCTCTAGTTGGTTGTCAAGTGAGTGATTGTAAAAAGTGAAAATAACAATGCTCCTCATCTATATATATAGAGAGAGATTTGGACACGTGGCGATTGTTGATTGGTTATTGTATACACCCAAAAATTACATTGTGCAACATGGAAAACACAGTGTCTCTAATGATGATAAAAACTTCTTCCAAGGTAAAAATGAGGTCCAAATCCTTCCCACTCTCCTTTGCATCTCTCCTTTGACTCAAATCACCCCTTTCGTTTTGTCTCCAAACTTTAATTTTTATTGTAAGACCGTTTTTATGATTTTTGGCATTGTTTTGGGCGGCGGTTATGCAACCACCCTGAAGGTTGCGTAATCATCACATCCATGGTTGCATAACCACCAGTTTGTCTACACTAGTGGTCCTTCCACTTTAAATCTGAGAGTTAAAACACACATTTTTCAACGTGTGTTTGGATTTTGGGAGTGATTTTCTCACTCGTTTCTCGATTATTTTTCCTATTTTTAAACTCATTCGAATCATATTAATTTTCTCTTCTTATTTGGCTATGTTTATAATGTTGACTACCTATCCTTTTGATGATTTGTCACTGCTTGATCAACACATGTAATTGACTTATTCTTTCCCAGATTTTTATAAAAGCCAAAATTTTACCTGTATGAATGGTTGGATTTTTCACATTTTTGAGGTAAAGTTATGCTATTGAATTTTTGAGAGGAACCACACAGTCAACCAACCCTTTGATCTGTTCTTTCCTACCATTTTCTTTTAGTCATTTCTTTACATTCCTAGATCAATTGGACTTCATCTTTGGAAGAGGATATAAAGATGAGGAGACAACAAACACATCTCACCTTTGGGAAGCTACCACAGTACAATAGTAATCAGGTTGGGGTTGTACTTAAATTCTTTGAAGCTTTAATTAATTTATATTTGTTAGAATAGAAATAGTGCATTGTTTTAAGTTGGTAGAATTGTAGAAGCGGAAGATTTCATCACTTCCCGAATGTATTTATTTCATTTATAATATTTATTTTCAAAATATTTCTTACATAAATCTTCCCTTGATAACTTCTTCTCGACTTATCCCTGTGGATTTGCTTGGGAAATTAGTCGGAGGAAGAAGTGAAGAAATCCTTGCACATTATTTATTTATTTCAATTAATTTATATTTACTTTTTCCAGGAAAAGTTCATATGACAAAGAGGAAATTTCTTCTGAGGGAAATTACATCTGAGAAGCTTTCCCTTTCCAGAAAACTTGAGGCAAAAGCTTTATCAGAAAAGGTTTATTTTATTTTATCTAGATTAATAACTTTCGAATACATTCTTTTAGAATAACATTATTAGACAACCCTGCAACAGAGGAATAGCCACATCCGGCTATTCTCTGTTTATTTTTAGTTTAATTTATTAGAAGTAGTAGTATTTTATTTTAATTAATTTCTTGTGCCTGTAGAATAACTTATTTATTTATTTTATTTAAATTCTAAAAAATACCAAAATATGTTAGCCGTTTAATTAGTTTCTTTTAATTCATTTCTTGTTCAGACAAATAGAATAGATGGTTTACTTTATTTTATTTAATTAATCGGGAATGGATTTAGCTAATTAAAAGATTAAAACACACTTGTATTTTATTTAAGCTAAATTTACTTTTCTTAGTTATTTAAAACGAACTTTCAATGTAGTTTAGTATTCAAATCAAACCAAACAATCAAATAATAAGGAACTTACACTACCTGTCCATAACCTCTAATTCCACTTTGGCCGACTCAACTTATAGGAACTCACACTACCTTTCAACATTCCCGCAATCTTAAGCATTCTGGATGTCCCGACACAACCTTGGGAGGTCGAATGCGTTTGGAATCATGTGTTTATTCTCGAACATACAAAATTGGTCAACCCGACGTGAATGATAAGTTCCTTCTTATTTATTTTCTTTCATTGATATTATCTCACCTTTCCATTTCTTCCCCTATTTCGGTGGGTATTTTATACCTCCCCAAATATGTATGGTAGAGATTTTGGTGGGCCATTTGGCTTTGACATATACTACATCAATGTTCAACCACAACAATCCCCTTCCCTTTCAGGATGGGCTGACAACTATACAAATAATGTGCAAGCCTCCCCTAGTATGTCTCAAACCCCACTAGTCACGTGAGAATAAAAGAGGCCAATCAAACTTTAAACATGCAATATGTTGAATCCAATTCAAATAACATGACCTTTACAAGTGGAACAAGTCCTTACCCTAGAGTCTTGACAAGACCTCACATTAGCATGCAATCATCATAAGATGACATTTTTACACGAATTGTTAATACCCTTCGTACGATAGATGAGTCCTTAGACAAGATGAATATTCATACCTCTGAAATGTTCAACAACAATGTATTGACAATAGATCCTGAAACTCCTATCTTCAAGGAAAACAAGAATGACAACACCAAACAATTTATAATGGGGTATCATGTGTCTTCTTAACTAAAACCTATACAACAGGTACCCAAACAAGGGACTCAATCCTCTCCCAATGATGTCATTTCTACCTTAGTAGGGAGGATTAGAGAACTAGAGAGTGCCCAACCTTCACAACCTACTTATGTAATATGACAAAACATGGGGTATCTTGTCAACAACGAAGGATATACTCCTACTAACGCACAACCAATGCAACATCTCGTGCAACAAGGTTATCCAGTCCAATCGAATCCAAGTGATCTTCTCACAGGATTTGACACACTAGGGATGGGTCCTTATCCATCTCACACTTATCCTATGCAAGGGTTGGTTAGAAGTGTGCTCTTAAATTCCATTCCTTCGAATAATGTGGCATTCCCTGGTTTCACGCCCACTAGCTAATATCCTAGTATTGTTCCTCCTTACCTGCACATGTATTCAAAATCCCCTCAGATGGATGTGTATACATTTTGTACTCATTATACGTTGTATCAAGGAACTTCATATGTTCTGGTCAATTCTTACACTGCGGCTTATCCAACGCCTCCTCCCCCCTCATCAGGGAGCGTAAATGGTGGAATCTTACGTAATGGGTACCTACTTAGAATATTTGAAAAAACCCCTTAATTTCACAATACTGGGTGTCATGCTTCCATGCCCATTTCCTAATCTTCCTAATTTTAAGGGAGAAGGAGACTTGAACACTCATATCAAGGCCTATGCTACTGCCATTAGGGAATTTTCCTTGGGATGTTGAAGTAGCTAAAATATTTCTGAAGACTCTCAAGGGAATTGCATTAGATTGGTACTATTAGATTCCAGAAGCTTCTATACCTTCCTTTAAACAACTTTTTTTAAATTCATTAGAGCATTTGACACGAACAATTTGCTACGAATAGGGATTAGGGAGTTTCTACATATCAGGAAAGAACAATATGAATCTGCTGCCCATTTCATCCAGAGATGGTATCAAGTTCTTTACTCCTCTGCAAGTGCACCTAACATGGACCAAATGGAAATTTGTGACCTTTTCCTTCACTCCCTTAACTGAGAGACCAAGGATGAGGTTCAGAAGTTTCCTTTTCGCAGCTATGAGGAAGTGTTGGAAGGTGTGCTTTGAATTGACCAAGTTGCTATTGATAGAGGGCGTAAGAACTATGGTCTCGATGGGAAATTGGTATCCCATAACGAAAACAACGAAAACCATCAAAAAATAGAGCCAAAAATTAGGACCCAAGGTCTTGAATCACAATTGCGGTGTTACTGATCAGGCAAAGAATGCTAGTTTTACAAATAATGGTAACACTAATGATAATAACAACAACATGGGCAATCAAAGAGGCCCTAATTTAGTTTCCTTTGTTAACACATTTGACATCAATCGACCCTCTCCTCGACAGGCTCAAACCCAAGGCCCAAACTGATGCCAAAATTATGGCCAAGGGGCAATGAACTACGGTTATAACAACCAGTTTCAAAACTACAACCATGGTTATAATCAACAACAAAATTTGAATCAAAGGCGAAGAGATTATGATCCCAATTTATATTGTGGTTTTCTTCTTATTGTTGGTCATGATGTTAGGACTTGTAGGGATTGCAACAAGTTCATACAAAGACTCCCCAAAAATCAAAGACAACTCTTTATGGACATGTTCTTAGAAAATCTTGAAGCAACCTCACAACCTGGTCATACAGGACGTGTTGCACCTTAGAATGCAAGCCTAGGCATCTATCGGGACCCGTTCCCTAAACGTCATGAAGATGTTAAAGTATTCCATCAAAATGCAAACAAGGGCATTCCTTTTGAGAATAAAAACCATGAAGCCTCAACTTCTGATAAATCTGGAGTGGCCCCTAACCTAGGCTCAAACAATAATACAAAGATTTTGGGATTAATTGAGTTAGAGGTTGGACCAGAAATTAACGCAACAACTCGGACGAGGGAGTAAATTTCACAACCTCTTCCCACTCATTCTCTCTTGTAGGATGATGCTCCTATAGTCTCAAAACTTGTAGGAGCTTATGATTTGATTTCATATTTGAACAAGACATTTTCTCACATTTCATTTATAGATTTGTTGAAGAATTACCCTATGCATCATTATGTGTTGTTATATGCATTGGCTCTTGGTCATCTAATCCATGTTATGCCTCCATCTGGGGATTAAATCAATCATATTGACTCGGACATAATCCTCCAGAACAAGTGATAGGGATACAAGGTTTTTCTTTTATATAAACAAGATGTCATCTGATTTTGAAATAGCCCAAAGGGGATATCTAGCTCTATATTTGTAAGTCCGAGTCTATAAAAATTGCATCAAGAGAGCTATGATCGATGACGGGGATGTTGTGAATGTTGTTCCCTTCTCTTTATTATAGAAATTGGGATATGGGGAGACTAATTACTCCTATACTAGAAACACGCTACGAGTGTATGATAGTCTTAAATCTACCTCAATTACAACTATAGTTCTTACTATCTCCATTGGGCCAAAACCTATTCTAACTGAGTTTTACATCATTGAAAAGGAAAAAAATTATAACATGATCCTTGGTAGATCCTTGGATCCATCAAATGAAGGCTATTCCATGCACTTTGTTCCATGAGGTTAGATTATCTCCAGTTTGGAAAAAGTATTTGTCACTTGAGGGGATCCTAAACCCTTTGATATACATATGGAGAATCTCAAGAAGAAACTAGGGACTCTTTTGGATTATGAGCTCCCTGCAAAGCAATCTAAACAAACCACTTCCATTAAAGGAATCAGTCCTAACCACTCTAGAGTGTTATCGAAGGTTGAAGATTGATAACCCAAAAGACATTCGAGGTGGAAATAAGAGAGGGTAAGGATAAATCCATATATGTGGAAACCATGTACATAAAAACCACAGCAAAGATTGTAAAAATATTAGAGAGTGATCAGCTAATTGTAATCCCCTTTTAACTACAAGGATTTGGTAATTTCCTTAGTTTAGCCTCTCTTCCTGCTGATGATCTTGGTCTTGGATATACATATGCTAGAAGTATCAGAGAGAGGAAGAAAATTTTGATAGCGGTTTGATGCTCATCTGAGGCCATCCCTAGGTATTCTCCCATTTATAACCTTGGTCTAAGATATAAACATGTCGTCAAAAACCAATCTTCGTCATGTCCACGAGATATGATCCTTATAGTGCAACGTTACACCAAACATGATCATTGTCTCCAGATATACAAAACAAATTTGAAAAACATTACCATCACATTCATATAGGTATACATGATCTGTCAAGAGCACGAAAAAGAGTTTTACAAGAATGCCTCGTACAAATAGATGGTCATAGTGCAAAGATTATATGTTCAGAAAAGATATGATAGTAGGAAAGGGTTGTAAGTTTAAACCCAAGGTATTAGACCCTTGTTAGGAAAATGAGAAATTTCAAGACATCCTTCTTACCATTTGTGTACTTTGGAAGGTGAGGATTCTGACAAAACCATTAAATCACATCACCTGGGATTTTTTTGTGTATAGTCATTACATTTCCATATTGTCCTTCATTGCATCCACATTATCTTGTTACTTACATTATCATGTCATTTAAATTGTAAAATAGAAACTTACTGTTCAATTGATTCTTTGACTTTCTAACATTGGCAAATCTCCTAATCATACCCATTTCACCATTCTTCTCATGCATTCAAAACTGTATAATCTATATCATCAATCACATACAAAATGCAAAATTTGACATTTCTTTATAAGGGATTACGTACTCAATCTTCTCCACATTTGCTTCTGAGTTGGGTGTTTCTTGCCCATGGTTTTCACTAGAATCTTTTTAATGATAAATCTTTCCCTAAAAATCTCTCTCTATAACAAAAACATTCTAAATATTTCACCCAGAAATCTTGTTTTCCTATCTCAATCTTTGGTGTTGAGCCCTTGTATCCTACTTGTTGTGTGGGAATACACTACTAACAAGGAAGTAAAATACTAACAATCATACCTCCTCCTTCGCGTTCCGTAGCAAACCTCAGAATGGGCTAGGAAACATGGATTGAGCCCGATTGTGTGATATGTAGGTGCTTTTCTTCAAGACGGAGCAAGGCCTTCCTGCAACAATGATCCACTTACTTTGCACCAAATGGGTAAAAGGATTATGGATTTGGGGTGCTTCAGGATGAGGTTATTTGGGCATTAGGACGAGGCAGAAGGATTTTCTTTGCTCAAAGGATGCAAGAACTTAGATAGGGCATTCAAGCTTATTCTCCGTGTCTTTAGAGGGGAGGGGTAAGGTTGTATTTATAGCCTGGGGGAGTGATTAACTTAGAGTAATTTAAGTAATCATGGTTTGAAAATGTGGGCAAGATTAGGTGAGTGGGGACCACGAAGAATGGGTGAGGATTTGATTTTGGATTTTTAATTCATAAGTGGAGGATTTTAGGTGAGTGGGGACCATGAAGAGTGGGTGAGGATTTGATTTTGAATTTTTAATTCAATAGTAGAAAAACATGGAGAATAATGACATGTGGTGAGGATTGGGTTATTTTTTGGATTTTGAAATGGATAATTAATCAAATTATATTTGATTAATTCGAAGTGTATTTTTGTGGGAAATGAGGAAGGGGAATTAATTGATTTAGGACAGATGTGAAATTAGGGTTTCTACATTTTCCCCTCTTTGGAAGGGTACTATGAAAGTAGTGTCCTTTCAAAGAAAGTAGACGAGATGGGGGAAGAATTCAATCTACTTTTCTTAAGCAAAAATTAGAGTGAATGTTTGTTGGGGAGAATAGAAGGTGGTGAGTGATGGATGTCATGGTATCCTCCAAGACAAAAATGTCATGAGAAGATGTGATTATGGACAGATGTGATGATGCCCCCTCGAGAGGGCTGACGAGAATGGAATATACGACAAAGCTCTCGAAAAGAGGAGAGATGAATTCTGTGGAGAAGAGGACGATAATGGAGTGGAAGAGACTGGAATGACCACATGACGCAAATGGAGAAAGGATTCAATCGGCCTTGAATGCTAGGTGTGAGGGTGTGTGGGAAGATGAAATGGGAAAGAGAAAAGGGAATGGATATGATTGGGGGTTGATTATGAGAGGAGTAAGAAAGGTGAAGAGTAATGGAGATAGGGGAGGGACAAAAAAAGGAATGAAAGAGGTAGAAAAGAATAAGAGAGAGGGATGATAGGGGAAGAAGGGAATGATGAAGGAACAAACAAGGAGAAGACAAGAAAATGACAGAGTAGAGGGTGAAGGTATGAAATAGAGAGATGTGCCAAATGAAGGAAGCAACAAAGATAATAAAGAGGGATGCATGAAAGTGAAATAAATGATAGAGCTAAGAAAAGAAAGAAATGGGGAAGGATAAATAAGAAGGAGAAGATGAGGTGGGAGTAGGGGGTAAAATCGACGAAAATTGAAAGAGGACGAAAGAAGAAGTAGAACGGAGAAAAAAAGAAACTATGAGGGGTGAGGAAAGTGTGAAAAAGAGTAGAGAAAAGAAGAGAAACATATACAAAATGAACGAAAAGGTAGGGGTGGTAGAGAAAAGGAGAAGTGGTTAGAAGAAATGTGAAAATTAGGGGAGAGGAAAGGAAGATAGAGTGAATACAGGGAGAAGATTGAAGGAACCATGTCATTGCGAGGAAGACCAAGGCAAAGAATATGGAACAGACCATATGGAGATGCATGTGGAGGGTGGTATGATAAAAAAGACAGGACAACGCTGAAGAGCCAAGTTATTGATGGGGAAGTAAGGAGGAAACATGATGGAAAAAGGGGAAGAAGATGATACAGGGGAAGGGAAATAAGATGAGGGTGGGAGAGAGAAGAGGATAACAGAGAAAATGATGTAGAAGGAAGGGAATACATAAAGGGGATAATAAGTGGAAAGTGAACAATATGAGGAATGTAAAGAGAAGAAAGAGGGGAGGAATGGCATAGATTGGAAAAGAGTGGAGATGCATGAAATGAGGATACTAGGATTACGAGAAAATAGACAAAGGATGTATGATGAAGATAGTAAAGATATTGAAGAGGGTGAAGGGAAGATGGAGAGATGGGTAAGAAGTGACAAGAAAGGGTGGGATTGGGGGAAAAGAATAGGAGAGAAAAGAGAATGGGGGATAGAAGAGGCAATGCCAATGAGGGGACGTTAGGGAAAGTCCACTAACAATGAGTGGTGAGGAAGGGTGAGAGAAAAAATGAAGAAAAGGAGAAAGGTAATAAGGATTGGAAAGGGTAACTCCAATGAAGGGACATTAGGGAAAGCCCACTAACAATGAGTGGTGGGCTTAGAGGAAGGAAGGAATGAAGGGAAACTCTAGAAGGTCCAAGGGAGTGAACGAGGTCGTGCGGAATGAGGATTGATGATTTTTAGGGAAAGTCCACTAACAATTATTAGCGCGGGAATAGAAGATGATGATGAAAGAATGATAGAGGAATGTTAACAATAATGGTGAACAAGTGTGTGGGTAGAAATGTGGGAGAATTTGAGAAGATGAAGTGGAAAGAGTAAAGAAAATGGGAGGGATGAGTTGGGACTAGGTGAAAGCGAGGAGAGGATGCGGGAGATGAGGATGAATGAGGTGAGGATGAAGAAACAAGACATGAAAAGAATGGGAAGAAATAGTATGAAGGATGATGGATCAAGAAGGGGAAAATGGGGGAAAAGAACATGATTGTAGGCAGAAGAGATTAGACGTATGTTGTAAGATGATAGGTGGAGAAAGGATAATGGTAGGAGGAAAATGTGGTTGGTAGGAGAGACCAGGTGGAAGAAGTGATCAACAAAGTGAATGAAGAATGAGGTGAGGGAAAAGTTCACAATGACAAGTTTAGCATAGGGAGGACCCTGACGTAAGACTGTCATGCGACGGAAGTGGTTAAGTAAGATTTCCAAGCAAGCGAAACTGGAGATGACAAGTGGGAAAGTGATAAGTGGTGTTTGCGAGAATGGAAAAGGAGGTGAAAGGATGTGATAATGGGGAATGCCGAGAAAAAGTGAAGGGTGAAGGGTGTGTAGTGATGGGGAAAGGCAAGAAGACAGATCATCCTTAAGAGGGACTCTTAAGTGAGATCGCCATGTCGGGCGAGTGGTTAAGTAAGATTGCCAAGTAGAGGATGGTGATAGTGGTGGTAAAAAGATGTGATGATGGGGAATGAAGAGAAAATATGGATGGTGAGAATGTAGAGTGATGGGCGAGTGTAAGATGACATGTCATGCTTAAGAGAATCTCTTAAGTAAGATTGTCATGCCGCCGGAGTGGTTTCGTAAGATCACTTAACCAACAGGGATGATATGCAAGGAGAAAGACAAAATTGTATTGGGTACAGGGGTGGAATGGTTGGTTGAAGAAGATGATCGCGACGAGAGGCATGGGAGAAATAAGATGGGGGAAATATGATGGGATGGGGGAAGGCCATATGGTAGATCAACCTTAAGAGGAAGTCTTAAGTAAGATTGCCATGCAGCTGGAATGGTTAAGTAAGATCACCAAGCTGAAGAAGAAGAAGAATGATGATAGAGTTGGTGGGAATAGGGTATGACAAAATGGACTGAAGGGGAACCCTCAAGTGAATTTTCCATACTACGAGAGCGTGTAAGTAGGATGACCAGGCATAAGATGGATTTGGGGAAGGATGAGAAAAGAGTGAGTGATGTATGCCTGAGTGGAAGAGGATACGAGATGAGGTGATAACAAGGAAGAAAGGAAACAAAGGAGTGTAACATGAATGGATGAAGGAATATATGTAGTGGAGGGCAGAGAGTGTGAGGGGAATCCTTAATTGGGATGCCCACATGCGTGGTGAGAGTAATGATGCGAGAATGAGAAGCAGAAGAGGTGGAATGGGAAGATGTGTGTGGTGGTGATTGTTGTTTGATGAGAGGGGAGGTGGTGAAGAAGCTTCTACAATGGGAAGATCTTAGGGAGAGGGTAAACCTCCACTGAGGATCCCATATAGAAGGGGTTATTAAGTAAGATTGTCAAGTGGGAAGCAGAAGAGTGAAAGGAAAGAATACAAATGGGTGAGAGGGGACATGAATGGTGAGAAGGGTAATATGGGGATAAGTGGCGAGGAGTAAAAATGAGGAGCGAGGATGAATGGATCAAATACATGGTGATCATGGTGGGGGAGGAGGAGCTGTTGGATAGTGAATGCTACTTGAGAAAGATCTTCAAGTAGGATTCACAAACTGCAACAGTGATCAAGTAGGATTCCCAAACTGGGGAATGTATTAGTACGGGTGAATGGATGGGGTGCAAAGTAAGATGTTGATCATGCAGGAAGATACTCACGTGACAAAAAGCATCTTAATTTTAATATAGCACACAACAAGATGCATCGTGATATAAAAGATCAGGATGACTAGACTGTAATATGCGTGATAGCATAGACAGGGGCCATCAAAAAGGTTTGATGCCCCAGTACGATATGCAAGTGGAAGAGAGCATAGAAAGAGGCCATCAAGAAAGTATGATGCCCCAGTACGATATGCAATCAGATAACATAAGTATATTAGAGAGAACACCAGGATACATAAAATCAAGATGCCCCCTGTAATATATCAAGATACAAGAAAGTAATTAATAATTTGTAACTAATAATGCAACACAAGAACCAATAAACATGTCCCTAACGTGTTCCACAGTGAGGATTGATCGGATGTGCCCCCAAGCAGGGGTACAAGGACATAGAAAAGTATTGGGTCATTGTCCTCAAACAAGGAAACAATGAGAGTCAGATTTTCCCCAAGCGAGGATTCACGCGAGGAGAAGTGGTTTGAATTTGGTAGTCATAAGGTGATTGGATCATTCGTTGGGGATAATAGTTCAAAGGTTGAATTGTGTTGATTATTTTAGAGTTTTTGTGATTTTGTGGAGTTTACAATATTTTTATTTTTGTTTATTATATTATATATATATATTTCCAATGTTTTTTTAGATTTTTGACAATGTTTTTTGGATTTTTTTAGATTTTTGACGATTGTTTCTAATGTTTTTGGATTTTTGACGATTTTCAAATGATTTTTGATTTTTTCTAATGTTTTTGGATTTTTGACGATTTTCAAATGTTTTTGGATTTTTGGATTTTTACACTGTTATTGGCAATTTATGGACCAGAGTGCAGACTTATTTTGAGAGGTGATAAACCAAGATATTATCCGCATGTACCGTGTTCCTCATGGTAACTCATGCTTAGAATAACACAAATTCTCATTCCATTGGTAGGATATGTGGTGATGATATGATGAAAAGAAGTCCAGCTCCATTCTTGACTCCACACAACTAGTAAGATGCGTGGGCTCATCACCGAGAATCAAGAAGGACGCAGGAGGTAGATAATGAATATAGAGACAAATGCTAACAACAATCCCTTTGGGAAATTGTGACTCAATTCTTCATAACGTTACTGAACCGGTTTCAAAAATGGCTTTCACTTTATGAGTCACGTGCTAGACTTAGACAGTTACGTGGCCTGTTGATTGGTAAGATATGAGGTGAAGGGATAGTTCTCTCTTCACTTAGGCATCTAAATTACTTCTTTGGGGATTCTATAATTGCAAGCATTGTAAGATTTTGTATTTTTGAAATGACTCCCTATGCCTTGCCCCATGCTACTAGTGAGAAGCAAGGGCTCATCACCGAAGGCAAAACATAGGTGAGTGAATTCCCTTTTTGTCTTGTTTTTTTTTTTTTATTTTGAATTTTTTTTATTTTTTTTTAATTTTTGAATGTTTTTGCAATATTTTTATGCTTTTATGAGAATGACCCTCTACGCTTTGCCCCATGCCACTTGTAAGAGGCAAGGGTTTATCACCGAAGACAAGACATAGACGAGTAAGGGCACCTTCCTCCATTCCCAGTCTCACACTACCAGTAAGAAGTGTGGGCTCAACACCAAAGACTATGAAGGACGAAAGATGTGACAATGAATTATTCATAATTTATTGAATTGATGGAATTTTACAATAGTGCTTTGTATTTGGGAAGGAACGTCTACCCCCAATCTCAGCCCCACACGACTAGTAGGACGCGAGGGTTCAACACCAAAGATTGAGATGGACGACCAAATGAACTGGGTAAAGAAGTTTAGAGCTTTGTTATGAAAGAGAGAATGTCTTTGAAGGGAATATATTACCATCAGTAAGCTTCTAGGTATGACCATAGGTGAAAGCGACTGAAAATGGGAGATATTATAAGAAGTATGATACTCACAAACTTAATAGGATCTATATTAGCACCTGTCTCATGATGATAAATATGAAGATGTGATTTTGATAATGAAAATATCTGCCAATGGAAATGAATAAATTTAAATTATTCGGAGATAAGCAAGACAGAAGGAACAATGTACACGTTGTTGTTTCCCAGAATAGTGAACATGCCTCAAGGATAAAATTTCTTTAAATGAACTGCATTCATTGGTTCATCAAGATCTTGACCATCTTCAGTGGCCAACTTATAGGCTCCAGAGCCAAATTTAGCTGTAATTACATAGGGTCCTAACCAATTAGGCTCAAATTTTCCTTGTTTTTCTCGCTCTTTAGTGGTATTCTTTTGATTTTCTTTTAAAACGAGGTCACCAATTTTGAATTCTCTGGGTCTTACCTTTTTATGATAACTGTGTTGCAGTCGGTTTTGATAGACTTGAAGATGATTGAGAGCATTAAGTCATTTTTCATCGAGAAGCTCAAGCTCTTGAAGCTGTGACTGTCGGTATTCATCCTCATTAATTACATCTTTAAGGGAGATTCTCAAGGATGGGAGTTCTATCTCAATAGGTAAAATGGCTTCACAACCATAAACGAGGGAAAATGGGGTGGCTCCGGTAGGCATGTGGTAAGATGTACGGTAAGCCCAAAGAGCGGGGTAAATTTGAGTATGCCAATTACATCCATGGGTGTTGACAATTTTTTCCATGATGGATTTTAAAGTCTTATTGGTTGCTTCTGCTTGACCGTTACCCTGAGGGTAGTATGGAGTGGACCACTTAAGTTTGATGTGAAAACATGTTTGGCTAGGTCTTTTACATCCTGGTTTTTAAATGATTTGCCATTATCTGTGACCAGAGCGGATGGAATACCAAATCGACATATGAGATTATTAAAAATGAATTTCGATATTTGGCTACCGGTAACATAAGTGAGAGGCATAACTTCCACCCATTTAGTGAAGTAATCAGTAGCGGTAATGATGAACTTATGTCCATCGGATGATGTTGGTCTGATTTTACCAATGAGGTCAAGTCCCCATTGAGAGAAGGGCCATGGTGTGGTTATTGATTGTAATGCTTGGGAAGGTGCATGGATAAGATTTCCATGCTTTTGACATGCTTGACATCGTTTGACAAAATGGCATGCGTCACTTTCCATGGTGGGCCAATAATATCCAACTTGCAGGATTTTCTTGGCTAAGGCTATACCATTCGTGTGCGCTCCACAGATACTAGAATGGACTTCAGTTAGGACACTCGAGGCTTCTTCTTGATTAAGACATCGGAGCAGGGTGCCATCATATCCTCGTTTATAAAGAGTTTCTGCTAAAATGGTGTAACGAGAGGCATATTGTGCTAAAGCACGTTTATGCATTGGTTTCATGTCGGAAGGAAATGTTTTATCACGAATGAAGGTATAAAGATCATGGTACCAAGGGTTATTCAGACCCACGATCTCACATACCATAGTGTTTTCAGGAAGATCATAGGCAGGCATTAAGAGATGTTCTACAAGAAAATGTGCCTGGGGTTGACTAGATGTGATTTCTAATAGGGATCCAATGGTTGCCATAGCGTCGACAGATTTATTACGAATTATGGGGATTTGATCAAAGCTAATTAATCGAAAATAGCTTCAAAGACTATCCACCATGCATTTATATGGGATAATTTTTTCATCCTTGAACCTGGTATTCATCAGTAACTTACTTGATGATAAGTAAAGAATCACCAAATACAACTAATTCTGTAAGATTCCAAGATATAGCTAGTTTTAATCCTGCGATTAGAGCTTCATATTCTGCGATATTGTTGGTACATGGGAATGCTAAGCGAAATGATTTGGGGATAACGTGTCCGCTAGGTGTGATAAGCAAAATACCAGCCCCTGAGCCATGGAGATTACAAGATCCATCAAAAAATAGAGTCCAAGCTGGCACGATGTCTATGTGTAGAAGATCTTCATCAGGAAAAATAAAATGAAGTGGTTTTGTGCCAGGAAGGGGTGCCTCAGTAAGTTGGTCTGCAAGGGCTTGTCCTTTAATTGCCTTCTACGGAACAAATTCGACATCAAATTCACTAAGTAATACGACCCAACTAGACATTCTTCCCATGAGAATGGGTCTGGACAACAGATACTTGAGAGGATCAATCTTGGCAATCAACTTAGTTGTGTGATTGAGCAAGTAATGACATAACTTATGGAATGCAAAGGCGACCGCTAAGCATACTTTTTTGATTTGGGAATAACGTACTTCATGCTCAATAAGTGTTCGACTAAGGTAATATACAACATGTTCTTTTGCTTGATCGTTATGTTGTGCTAATAGACCTCCTATGGCATGTTCAGTGGCAGATGTATAAAGCAACATGGGTTTATCGAGCAACTGGTGACATAAGAACATGTGGGCTAGAGAGGTATTCTTTTAACTTAGCAAAAGAGTCTTGAAAATCATGGTTCCAGTGAAATTGTGCATCTTTCTTGAGTAACTGGTTGAAGTGATGGCACTTATCAACCAACTATGATATGAAATGCCGAATAGATTGTATTTTTCCCTGAAGACTGCGTAATTATTTTAGGTTTTGAGGAGGAGGCATTTCCATAATGGCTTTGACTTTTGTAGGATCCACTTCTATGCCTCTCTGTGAGACAATAAACCCTAACAATTTACCAGAGGTCACTCCGAACACACATTTCTTTGGGTTAAGACAAACCTTATACTCGCGTAATCTATCAAAAATGTGTCTCAACACACCTAGATGTCCTATTCATGTTTTTGATTTTGCTAATATATCATCAACATAATCTTCCATGATATCATGTAACATATCATGGAAGATGACAGTCATTGCTCGTTGATAGGTGGCACACAGACATTTTTCAAGCCGAAAGGCATGACCTTATAACAGAAGGTGCCCCATGGTGTAGTAAATGTAATTTTATGTTGATCTCCTTCAACAATACATATTTGATTGTAACCAGAAAATCCATCCATTAAGGAAAGAATTTCATGGCCTGTCGTAGAATCAACAATCATGTCTATATTTGGCAAGGGAAAGTCATCTTTGGGACAAGCCTTGTTGATGTCTCAGAAGTCTGTGCATATTCTGATGCCAAGAGTTTTCTTGGTGATGGGAACTATGTTAGATATCCATGCCTAATAATCAATAGGTCTGATAAAGTCAGCTTCCAAGAGTTTCTCAAGTTCGGCTTTGACAAGCAATGCAACTTGGGGATGCATTTTGTGTAGTTTTTGTTTTACAGGTTTTGCATCCGGATGTACCACAAAATGGTGTACTACAAGAGATGGGTCCAGGCCTGGCATGTCCTTATATGTCCATGCAAATATATCTTGGAATTCAATAAGGAGTGTTGTGAATTCCATGCATTCTTGGTCAGACAGACTAATGCCAAGTTGTAAAATTTTTGGTTGTTCGGTGGTGCCAATGTTTATGTCTTTAGTTTCTTCTACAAGCATTTTAGATGTATCCTTTTCAGAGAATGATGCTAATGGTTGATGTAGGTCATCGGTGTCGAGTGTTTTAGGGGAGTTGGTACAAGATTTTTGTGTGTAATGTTGGGACTTTTTATTGACATGTTTGTTGGATAGGGTGGTGGTGAGATTTTGACTATGGGAAATTTTTTGTTTGCACTTCTGATCCAAATTTTCCAAGGGTGAAGGATCTGAATATTTTATCTCTTCACCAAAATAGGTTGATTCATTTAGATTGATTTCAAATCCTTTTCTATGGTCGGAAGTAGGGATTTGGTCACGAGTTCCAAGGAATTATTCGATGGCTTCATCATTTTGGAACATGTCCATGGCCACATGATGTGGTTGGCCATGGTCTATGAGAGTCGGATGTGTAGGCTCAAAATTGATGACATTAACAGATAAATGTTCAAAGTAAAGATGTGTTTCAGCGAGGTCCTCGAAAAGGCTACGTGGAGACTTGGTGTCATTATCAGAGATGGTGTCATCATTATCACTTGAAATTATTATGGGAGCAACATCAAACACCTTGAAACCTAGACCATGTTTACCATGATGTTGTGTGCAATTGATTGGGTCTAAACAACCTTGTTCATTTGGACCGAGTCCTTTACCCTTCCATCGCATGTTTTTCATTATTCGATGAGCTTTGGTAAATTGAGGGGACTCATAACATGGAGAAAATTCGTCATTATATAACCAAGATCCTGAAGAACTTGGAATATGTTCGTTGTCAAGATAACTGAATTTTTTTCTAAACTGACTGTCCCATTTGGTAAGTGGGATGGATTCTCAGATGTGGAGCATTAGGTTTTCCATAGCTATGTGGGGATTTGTTGATATAAAAGGAGTCTTCCATCTTTTGAAATTGATATTCACCGCATCCTGTGTCAATGATTTTAAATGTGTGGGATGGGGGACCAATAGGTACCTCATGTGGTGGGGAAGTTAGTTTGGTAGTTTTAAAAGATGAAGAGAATGGGTTATAAGAAGAAGGGGGTGGATTGAAGGATGAAGTTTGGTTATTCACAGGAGAAGGTATCTTAATAGAAGAGGTGTGGTTGGATGAAGAAGGTTGGCTAGGTGAGGAAGAAGATGGTGTGGTGGAAGAATAATTGTTGCTAGAAGAAGAAGCTTGATTAGTGGAAGAAGATGATTGATTAGTGGGAGGAGGACTGGTGGAAGATTGTTGACTAGTGGAAGATAATGGATTGGAAAATGTGTTTTGGTTAGAAGATGATGGTTTCAATCATTATTAGGGAGTGTATCTGGATCGATGCGTGTTTCGTTAGGGATTATGCGAGGTGGAGCATACTTATCTGTTGATGGATAATAGTGATCATGTCGATACCGTCCTTCGAGGAATCTAATACTCAAAGGGTTGGGGATCCGCACGTAACGTAAATTCCTTGTCCAAATGAGGAAATTTAATACATTGGTGGAACATTGATGGGACGGCTTTCATGGCATGAATCCATGGTCGGCCGACGAGAATGTTATATGCAACTTCTACATCCACTACATGACATACCGTGTCTAAGGTGATGGGTTCAACTTGGAGAGGCAACGTGATTGTGCCTTTAGACTTTCTTTCTGCTATTATCATACCCATGAATGGTTATGATATTGTTTTGTAAATCATTTTCAGTGTAACCTAGACAAAGTAAAAGTTTCATGGAACAAATATTCAATGCGGATCCATTGTCGATTAATACACACTTGATCTTACGATGAGTTATATAACCCTCAACGTATAAAGAATGATTATTAGCGATGTTGGGATTAAGAAGGTTAGTGGGACCAAAAGATAAAATAGGATTGGGGACTGTAAGATGTGTAATTAAATCCTGGAATTGTTGTGAATTGATGTCCTCAAGGACACAAGTGTTATTCAATGTTTGCATAAGGATGCATTGTAGTGCGGGAGAAGAATTAAGTAATTCCATGATGGAAATTTGTGCTGTAGTCTTCTCCAATTGTTTTACAATATTGAATGATGGCAGGTTGTGGAGTGGAATTGGTGGAGGAATTAGATGGTGGATTAGGAGGTGATGCGGGGGATGAAGTGGCATATTTTTTTGTTGTAGGGACCCACATTTTTTTCTGTCTAGTGGTGATCACACAGTCAGTTCTGATCTTTATAGTTTCCACTAAGTCTTGGTCATAGTCTATGGTCGAGATGACTGAGTCATACTCGACATTGCTTGATGATTGACCCTTATCTTTTGAATTGTTATCATGGTTAGGGAAGGGATTTTTGAACATGTGAATTTTTTCATTAGGTGTTTTTGTCTCAGAAGTATTTTCAACTTCTATGTCTCCACATTCAATCAGGTCTTGGACGTAATGACGGAGTTGCATTCATCGATATGTAGAGTGCCCTTTTATGCGATGGTAATCACAATATTCATTGTCCTTATACCAATTTGGTTTGGGTTGTCCTTCTGAAGGGTTTGATGATGGGATATGTAATCATGTTGGCATTTTCCAAGTGACGAAAGACACTAGATAGGCTTTCTCTGAGAGGAGTGAACTTTCTTCGTTGGTCCCAAGAAGGAACTTCCTTTCTAGGGATTATGATTGGTTGTTTGGATTTTAATGTGTTGATGGGATTGTTTTGATCATGTTCAGACATGATAGGAATCAGTAACGCCATCGTTGACTATATTTTGATTCTGGTTAAAGAATTTAAATTTGTCCTGGTTCTGAGGGGTGTCTCGATAAGATTGGTCCCTAAAGGGTGCTTTAAGTAAGCCCTTAGAAATGAGAGCATTTTTCGATTTGTGTGCCCTTTTTCGATGACTTCTTAGAAACTATTTAGACAATGTATTTGCATGTGGAATGATAATTTGACATTGAGATTAGGAACTTAAAATGCTAACTAGTTGTCTCTCAGGTACTGAGCAAGGAAATCGACTTGTAATTCCTCGCCATCGTTGTAAAAAGGAGGCAAAGTTTTCAAAATTGGCCTTTGCCTAATGTTTATAGAGATCAAGCATGGTTATTTCTGAGTCTAAGTTATAGGAAAAATGTTTGACAAATTTCTCCAATAAGTCTGCGAATGTCGTGACTGACTCTTTGGGAAGATGGAAAAACCAGAGTAAAGATTGTCCTCCTAAACTTTGGGGGAATAATCATAAAAGATATGTGTCTCGATAGGCAACTTCCCAACATTGCATGTAAAATTTCTTGACATGTTCACAGGGGTCACCTTTGCTTTTGTATTTATCAAAATTTGGGATTTTGAAGGATGACGAAAATGGTAAGCATGATATCTATGTATCAAATGGATAAGGACACAATTCTTTAAAGTTGAATTGTTTTGATTGTTTTTGTAGTCCCTAAATGGTGTCCTTCATATGTTTCCATTCTTGTGTGAATGGAGAGGTAGGGGATGGTTTATCAAGAATGTCATGAGTGTTGGGGTCTGGATTGGGGTTTGTTAATTTTTTAGCTTTAGCCATTGCTTCCTCAAGTTGAAAAATCTGATTTTAAATATCTCCAACCACCAACAAGATCTATTTAATTAGCCTTAAACAATGATGGGCTCAATGTAGAAATCTCATAAGCTCCACACATCCCTAACATTCACATAGGCGCAAAGAAAATGACTCATACTTCATCAATTTTGGATGGTTGATAGGGTCAAGGATGCTGCATTTTTTCCACGCAAATAGAAACATTTCTTCAACAATTGTTCCCACTAAATATCCATGCGCCAATTTGAAATTGAAGAGTGGCGCATCATGTGGATAAGTGTTCACCATCTTTCTAATGTATACAAAAAGGCGCATGGAAAGTCCGAGCTCAGAAATGAGTGTCGACAATGATATGGCCTCTGAATATTTAGGCGAAAAAATAGTAAAATTAGGTGCATGAAAATCAGTGTTCGTAGGCACTAAAATGAACTTTTCACCAAGGCTCTTTTTTCAAATTAGCGCATGGAAATGAGTGTTCCCACTAAAATCTCCATGCACCAAGCTCCTCCAATGACACGTGGTTCCCTCTGGAAATGATTCGTGGCTTCAAAACTAACATTTATACCCCTTTGCGCAGGAAATTGGCACACAGAAATGAGTGTCGACACTAAAATGTCTCCGCGGCCCTGCCAAGGTCCACTGTTGATGTGGACACGTGGCACCATCCAATTTTGTGTGGAGAATGAAAAGGTTGCAACTTTTTCCTTTTGTGTTTTCACCACTTTGGTGCAAAATTTCACAAAATCCTCCTGAATCCCGCTGCTAAAACGTGGCATCTTTTGCTTACGTAAGTGGATGCCTCGACACACACATTTGTTGCGCCTCTGCGGGCACCTTCAGGAGGCGCAAAATTTTGAGCACTTGATTTTTTTAGCCAAACCCTAGCGCAGATATTCAGATGGCCAAAAAATTTGACTGGGGGTTCGCCTTCATGCAAGGTTGGACTTCCCTCGGAAACCCCACCAAGGTCCATAACTATGCAAACTATAGGGAGTTAGGAGGACTTCCTTACCTTTCTAGAAAGGGGAGAGAAAAATCCTTACTAATGATGAAATACATTTCGCAGAATCTTCTGGGTTCACTAGGGTTCTCACCTGCCACCATAATGTGAAAATTGAATTTGAAGCACAAGGAAGGAAAGAATGAAGGGTAGAGTTAGCCAATGTAAGCATGAGCTCATTCTCCCTGGATAATAGGTGATTCCTAAGTAAGCCCTTAGAAATGAGAGGCTTCTTTCTGATGGTGTGTTCATCATTTTCAGCTCTGACCTCCCTTCAAAACTATTAAGATAATGCATTCTACATGTGGTTAATGATAATTTGGCAGTTCGAGACCTCCTCCCCTGGACTCAAAAATGGCTAATAAATTGTCTTTTGGGTATTGAGCTGGGAAATTCTGGTTGTAAACTTCCTTGAGCAACATTGTAAAAAGGAGGTGAAGTTTTGCATCTGGGCCCTTTTCTAGTGTTACAAAGATCAAGCATGGTTATCTTCTAAGCCTCTCTTCAGTTGTAGGAAAAATGTGCATGACGAATTTCTCCATTACAGGTCTACAAATGTTGTGACCATGGACCGTTTTGGGACATTTTCTGATGTGAAATCTATCCATGGGTCTGTGATGTGTCTGTCCATCCTAAACTTTGGGGGACCTCTCTTTGTAAAATGATACGTGTCTTGATAGGAAACTTCCTAAAATTCTCATGTAAAATTCCTTGACATGTATCACGTTTTAGTGTCACCTTTACTTGCTGTATTTATCAAATTTCTCTCTATCTCTCGAAGGATGACTTGGAAATGGTAATCATGATATCTCTATATCAAATGGATAAGGACGTAGTTCTTCAAATTTGAATTAGCTTGTGGCAGGTAGTTTTTGTAGTCCTTGGAATGGTGTCTTCTCATGGATGTTTCCATCTCTTATGTGACATGTCCCAGACTAGGGGACGACGGGTTATCAAAAATGTTGTGCAGTCACATTGGATGTCTGGATTGGATTAATCTAGGAACCTGATCAGCTTCCAGCAGTGCTGTGATTTCGCATCAACAGTTTCTTTGTTAAGTCTTGGATTTTAGTGAATAACATGTCATCGGCCGAAGAGCTATTTGGATTTTTTGGTATTTCATTTTGATATCTTGATTCACCATTGTCGATAAGTTTATTTAAATTTTCATTCCCAAAGTTAGGGGGTAGTTTTTCCCCCATGGCTAGGATCCATAATAGATATTCATTTTTGTTTTATTCTATCACCCTACTAACTTGTTATTATTATTCATTGGTGAGTTTTGATTGTGTAACTTCTTCATCATCATTTTCATGATTGTGACTATGTATAAATACCACAATGAGATGTGTCTGATTAAGTTATAAAAAGTGGGTTGGAATTTTGAGCAGATGTGATTAAATGAGAACTTGATTGCTTTGGATTTAGCTTGAATAAGATCATGATGATTGATAAGGAGAGTAACTAACTCAAACAATTTATCTCAATATGATTGTGATATAAATCAAGACAAGTTATTAGGGAATTTGTTTCATGTTGTGTAGATTTGGCTTGAACAAGCTCTGGATTGTTGACAGGGAGAGTAACTCAAACAGGTTAATCTCAATATGGTTGTGATATAACTCAAAATGAGTTATGAAAGGATTTTTGTTGGTTGTGATATGGATAAATGTGATGGTTGAAAAAATATTGAGTGAACTCAAAAAAGTCACCAAATATTAGTTTTATATAGCTTGAAATGAGCTATTAAGGATGTTTTGATAATTGACGATATGGGGAGTGAATGCAAGTCAATCAATATCAATAGGATATAGCCGAAGACAAGCTATGGCGGATGTCTTGTTGGATGAAGCAAGCTAATGAAATCAGTGTGATGTTTTGGCATGTGCATTGTTGGATTTTTTTGGATGTTTTCACTTAGTATTGAATTGGTCAAGAAATTATTTTTGTTTTGTGGAACAAAATTAGGGTTTGAACTTTTACAATAAACACATTGATATCAGCTAAGTTTAATGATAAAAAAATTTCTAAACTATTTTGTTTACAAATAACAAGCAATCATGTGGATCAAATTGTTTTGGCTCAAAAGATAAATTCTTCAGGAAATGATCATTGTTTCATACAATCATACAAGTATGCCATGGAATGACGGATGTAGGCTCTTATCACTCCAAAAAGATGCATCATTCAATATACCCTAGTCTCGATATACCTAATTCTGTCACAGGGATAGAATTGGTATAGGGAACCCTTAGAGCATTGAAGGAGACTCACCAATTCTTACTTACTTGCTTTGGAGTGAATCACCACATCCAAGGTAGGTTTTTTGAAAAGGTGGAAGGTGATGGGGGAATGAATGTGTATGGTATCCTTATAACTCCCCAGCAGATTCATAGAGACGATGCCCAAGATTCGTTGTTACAACTATTTAGGTGTGAATCCCATGCGCCACATGACAACATTACCTGTAAGTGAAGAGCAAGGGTGAGGTAAATACTGAATGCTATGATGAGACTATGTCTCAAAGTGCAATGTAAATGTGAATGTTGTTGTTGTGTGGTATTCAAGTTCCATGTCACAAGTGTAGCGTCAATGGTGATGAAATCCACCTCAACTATGTGTAAAAACTAGAATGATGAAGTGATTAAACATAAGGTTCTTTCCAACTTAAAACAAATTACTGGCGGAAAAATGGTAGCATACCTAAGTGTGCTAATGGTTTTTTTTTTTGTTT
Organism: Taxus chinensis; assembly: GCA_019776745.2. Lineage (NCBI taxonomy): Eukaryota > Viridiplantae > Streptophyta > Pinopsida > Cupressales > Taxaceae > Taxus > Taxus chinensis. Next base: position 655,930,267 of record CM034153.1, on the reverse strand, counting down.
CAGTAGTTGTCTCTGAATGGTCGTACTTTTGTGATATTTTTTTGTTTGTTTTTGTTTTTGTATTTTTGGTAATATTATAGTGATGTGGTCCTGCAGAAGAATAGATTAGTAGTTATCGCTATAGATGACATGTTAGAAAATTGATTGTGACTATGTTTCTAATTTTTTAGATCACTTGAAGGCACAGGAAAAGAGCATACACAACCAATGACCAAAAAAATATTAATAATATGATGGAGTAAAATAATGATTGAAATGATAGTTAGACAATAAAGCTAGAGGATCCATGTAATGTTAGGAGAAGAAACTAAACAATCGTGGCCATTTCTGATTTTCCAAATCAGCTTGAAGGTGCAAAAAAATAGCATACACGAAGATACAATTAGAATAGATGTTTTTGTAAAATTATAATAATTATTATCAATTAATTGTTATTATGAAATAGTGATAACGATTATCTTCACAATAAAAAGTAAAACAACAAAAGAAGAGCTATTAAAACATGTTACCAAAAGTGTCGTCATGGAAAATTGGAATGTAAGGCAAAAAAATTTTTAGTTATGCAGAGCCCGGGTGGCCTCCAATGTGAAAAGGATGACGGGGAATGTAAACCCGATAAGGTTGACGATAGTATATAAAATATAGATGTAAATATATATTAAAAAGATATAATAAATATAGAATAATTAGTAAAAATAATATTGTTTTGTGTTTTTGAAGGGGAGTATTGAAAAATTACCGTCACTCGAAAATTGTTTGACAGGAAGAGGTGGCCTTCAAATTGAACCCTTTGGTGCGAAAATGGTCCTGTATTGTTGAAAAAGGGCCTGTAAGAAAAAGGATTAGTAGTTTGTACCTGCACAAAATGTGGAGAATTTTTTTTATCTAGAAAAAGTAATTCTTAAAATTGATACATAACGTATGAAAATAGATCTTTCTGTTTTTGTTTTTTTGTTTTAAGTAATTAATTTTTTTTCTTTGACAACCATTAAAATGCGTACAAAAAGCTACTAAATTGATCCTAAAAACCAAATTGTGAAAAATTGTTAACCGTGACATATAAATCCACCAAAAACAAGGGATTTTTTTTAACAACAAAAGACCTAAGTAAAAAAAAAGGAGGTGTATAAAAAGTCTCGTAAAAACAAATCAATCAATGAACAATGAGAATCCCTAAAAAAAGATGTAATCTATATGAAAGTGTAGACTTTTACGACTAAAATGTGGACTTAGATGGCGAAAGTGAAGACTTTTAAGGAGAACATAGACAAATAGGATAACAAAAATGTGAACATGGAGACTTATGGGGTATGGACTAAAATACTGGACGTAGGTAGAGGACTTCAAGAACATGACAAACTGAGAAAGAAGAAAGGTTGAATTAAAATATGATGATAATGCCCTAAGTGCTGACATTAAGGAGGTAAAGGGCAAGGAAGAAAGTCTAATGGAACGTGATAATTGAATAAAGAGGTTGGTTGGTGACAAAGTGTGAGTCCAGATGATAAAGCAAGTCCATAAAGTGAAGTAATAATATAAGAGGTGCCACGTATAAGACTAAATAAATGACAGATAAAGGCAAAGGAAACGATCTAAGACGAAAAAAGTTAGACAACTATAAAAATATGTAAATTAGAATGCAATTTGGGAACCTAAGTTTTACAAGTGTCCAATTATGGTTGGTTTGTGGTTGGGGGCGACCTGAAAGTGATTGTAATGAATAGGCAATATTGTTGTCACTGCTTACATCACCATTTATTTTAGATACAAAGATCGATCCGTAGAGCAAAATAGTTGTAGAGGATCATGTAAAATGCGACTGTCATTGCCTGTACACAATGAAGAGTAGAAAGTTGTCGTAATGGTTGATGAGGAATAAGCTTGGAGTTACAAAGTAATTGTGACTCTCAAATCAAAATTCGCAAATGGCTTAGCTCTTCCAAGTGGCTGTAAATTCCAGTAATTTTTTATTAATAGATTCCTAACCTATTCACATATTTATATAATAGGTATGAATTGTCACTTGAAAAAAATGTGCAATTTACAAAATTTACAGTTGGTTGACAGTTTTGAAAAATTGTCACAGTTAGATATGGTTTGAAATCACAAAAATGGCCTACAGTCTGGCAATTACAAGATCTTAAGAATAGTCAGAGTGTATGGCGAAGCGTATGACGTGAATTGGGGATTTGAGTGGGAGTTTGGAATCTCACGTAGGACAAAATACGTAGAAGTGGGGAGATAATCATGGACGGGGAATTGGGAAGATTGGATGGGTGTCTAGGAGCATGGAGATGGGGAGATGGGTCATGAGTTGAATGGGTGGCAGAGTTAAGGAGTTAGAATAGTTGGACAGGGAGCTGGGGAGAAGAGATTGACGTGGAAGGGAGGATGCGAGATTGTGTGGAGAGTCGGCGCTGTGAGGAAGAGGTGACATGGGCATGAGACGTGGGAAGAGTTGGGTGGCCACATGGGAGGAAGATGGGTGATGGACGGATCAGAGAGGAAGGACTGTGAGGGAATTCGGCGTGGAGGTTGGGGAGGACTACGTGGGAAGCCGAGGAGGGATAAATGGGGAGAGGAACTGTATGGGGTGGTTGAGTGGCCGGGGATGTGGGTAGTTGGGTTAAGGGGTAGGAAATAAGGTGGGTGGACGGGGAAATAGGGGGAGGGAAGGGGGATGAAGCTCGATGAGGAGAGAAGGGAGTCGTGGCAAAGAGGATACGGGATGGGGAAATAGGTGGAGGCGTCTACGAGGAAGGCAAGGTGTGATAAGTGTCAGGGAGATGGTGTGGATCGAGGTGGGTGTTGGGGATGTTGGGATGGGTGAGCTGAGGGCTCGGGTGGTGTGTGGTGAGGTTGTATGGAAGGAAACGAAGGGATTGGTGGGAGAGAACAAATCTACGTGGAGGGAAATAGGGAGGGGTTGATGTGGGTAGTCGGGTTTAGGGGGCTGCGTGGAAATTGGGAAAGGGATAGTGGGAAGTTGGGAGTTGAGGGAATGGGGAGAAGAATAGGAGAGCTCGCAAGGAGGATTTGAACAGATAGGAGAGGTTTCAATAGGGACGAGGAAGTGAACGAAGAGCTGGGAGATGTGATCGGTGGGTAACAAGTTGGTGGTTGATAAAAAGTGGGATGTAGGAGATAATGGGTGGTGTGGAGTTGTGGGTAGGTAGGTTAGGATATTTATAATTTGTTTTTTATTTAATAAATAAATAAACATGTTTATAGTAGTTAAAATGAAAAACAATAGAGATGTGAGAATGGAGATCTAAATAACGAAAACTTGCTAAGTGAGATAAAAAAAAATTGTTGTGTTGGAGCAAATATTTAAATGTATTGGAAAAACTAATAGGTTAAAAATGTGAGCATAAGCAAGATTGATTGGTTTTTTTTGTTGTTTTTTTGGAAGGAAATCAATAAAACGTTAGATAAACTAAGATCTAGATATGCAGGGAAAACTAAAAAGTGATTAGTAAATAAAATCATTTTCCTACAAAATAATTATTATAGCTAAAATAAATAACTAAATTCATTTTCCGGATTGGTTTCCCATGACAGTAGGATGATAAGCTAATGGCTAGTTCATTTGTTTATGCAGATTACGAGTGAATAACAAAACCAGAACCAAGAACTATTCGAAAAGTAACATCTGTAACGACCGTAGGATTGAATATTTCCGCCATGATCCACAAGTATCTAGATCAGGTGATAGATGTCCCTCTATTAAACACCAAGCACCGATGAGATCAAAGACAAGACGAGCATTGTAGGTTCATTGGTACTATAACCTACAGATGCACCACAAGACACTACACAAACAAAAATACTACCCACATTGTGAAGGTTAACCAAAGAAGGCCATAAGGCACAGAAAAGGAGATAATAACAAACAATAATAAACAAAGAACATATAAAACCACTAATTGAGAAATTAATGGTAACAGATCAAAAGTAACCGGGCATGCTGGAATGTAAGCTAGGAAAAATACACTAATTACAAGGAAGTAAAATACTAACAATCATACCTCCTCCTTTGCGTTTCATAGCAAACCTCATAATGGGCTAAGAAACTATTAGAGTAGGTATTTACCTTAGCTCATGTTCACCTAAGTACATTATTTACCTTTATTGTATTTATCCTCACCCACTTATGTGTGTGGATATTTCTTTTTATTTATTTAGATATTAGGAGATATTATCTAGTTGTTAGGTATAGTTCTTTCCTTGATCTATGGTATTGACTAGTTCTTTCCTAGATCTATGGTATTGACTAGATCCTTGATGTCTATTTCTCTCATAAATCTATGGACTTGACTAGTTCTTTGATGACTAGTTCTTTCCATGATTTATGGCTTGATCTATGACCTTGATTGGTTCTTAGATTGTTATTCCTTGCCTATATAAGCAAGGTCCATTCTCATTGTATTTCATTGAGTTCCATAATAATATATGATATTGCTGCTCATTTGTTTGTAAAGGTTTATGTAAAGTTATTCTGGTGAATTACTTTCATCTTATTGATCGTGATGTTTGATTAGCATCTGTGTTCTTGGCTTGGCACGATCTGGTTATCGTTCCTTTTATGGTATCAGAGCAGGAGATTGCTATTGACATTCATCTGTAAGTTTTATTTTGCAAATAAATTCTTTATATATTCATATATTTGGGATTTTCTCGTATTTTTTTGCTGCGTGCATTTTTATGCAAAATAGAGGCTTCCATTGGATCCAAAAGGTGGCAAAACCCTAAGATTGTTGTAAACTCGACCATTTCGGGAGGTAGTCACTTTTTTGGTTTTTTTGTTGTGCAGAGAAACATACTGGATTCACCTCAGGATTTGTGCCGTACGGGAAAAGGAAATCTAGAATATTATTTTCTGGGTTTTGCTGGGTTTCTTTGAGATCCGATCTGGGTATTTTTTTTATAGTTGCGGCATAGTCATTTTTGGTTTGCACGCAGGAGGTCTTTTTTGAAAAGATGTTTCTTTCCTTTTTTGGCAAGGGTCCATGGAGCTATGCACGGCTATTACATTTCGAAAATTGCTACTTTTTGGGTGGCGAAGGTCACTTTTAACACAATATAGAAATAGTAATTTTTATCAGAAGGAGCAGTTGGATGTGACTTTCTCGAAAACCAGTGACACACCCCAGAATAGTAAGTGGAGCATAGACCCATTAAAATCCTTAGCCCTTGGTCATATGAGGGCTTAAAGCTTGTGATTCCTACTAGTAGGTGCTTAACTCCAGCCCCCTTTCATTTTATTTGTGTGGTGAAGGCAAGAGAATTTTATTCTATTTTAGTGGAAACTAAAATAAATAGTAGAGCATATTATTGAAAAACTTGTATCTTTTGATCGGTAACTCCATTTTGAGTGTCATTTTTTGCAAAAGTACTTGTTTTTTATGCTCTTTCCATTGGAAATATTTATTTTGAGAATCACACTATAATTATAAAGTTCCATATTGTAACACACACTCATTATAAAGTGCCAAAATCTGGGGGGCTCTTGTTGCATTGCTTGGGCGTTCTTGCATTTATTTTGGTGATTTTTTTAGGATGGCATCTTTATCTACTTCTGCATTAGATCATGTTGAGCCATTAACAACACATAATTACCACACATGGAAACCAAGAATGGAAACAATAATTAAGTGGAAAGGATTATGGACTTTAACTTCTTCAGAACAACCAGTGTTCACTAGAGAATATGAGAAATTTCAGTACCAGTGCAAATTTGATGAGTGTATGGGTTTGATAGGAACTTATGTAAGTGACAGTCTTTTGTTTCATTTGGAAAAGTGTGACTCTCCTTTCAAAATATGGGAGAAATTGGAGGATTTATTTGGTAAGGTGGATCATATGAGAGCCATGCAACTTGAAATTGAGATCACCTCTCTTAATCCTGAAGATTTTCCAACAATTATAGACTATCTTACCAAGTTCAAGCATTTGTTGACACAGTTGAAGGGGAGTGGAAGAGATAAGAAAGATGAAGAGTGTGTTTACTTGATTCTATCCAAGTTGAGAGGACCATTCCAAATTTTTTCTTCTACATTTTTCTCTAGCATGGATGCCTTAGGTGACACATTCAAAATGCCTAACTTAGAAACATTTTGTGAAAGACTTACTAGGGAAGAATCCAAATTGTCTCACCTTGAGTCTTCCACCTCTCAAAAGGCATTAGTTGCATCTAATCCTAAGGGCAAGGGAAAACCAAACAGTAAAACCAAATCCACACCTTCTCCATCTCAAAATGCTCCTAAACCCAAAGAAAACAACTCAAAACCCAAGGAGTCTTCTAAATCCAAGAATAAGTCTAGCCGTTCATGCTCTTTTTGTGGGGTAGTAATCATGAAGAACATAGGTGTTATAAGTGAATGCAAGCCTTAGAGGATGCAGTCAAGAAACAAAAAATTTCTATCTCTACTCCACCTCCTTCTAATCAGCATGGAAAAACACTTAATGTTGTTGGAAGATCTCAGTCACCACTTACAGACAATTGGGTTATAGATTCTGGTGCTTCTCATCACATGACTTCTTCCAAGGAGTCTTTTGTTTCTCTAGGTTTGAGTTCTACTTCCAAAATTGAGGTTGGAGATTCTTCCTTTCTTTCTGTTGAGGGAAAAGGTGATATACAACTTGATGGTGGCATAGTATCCAAGATGCACTATATGTTCCTAACATCACTACAAATTTTCTTTATGTATATCAAATTTGTCATTCTGGTCAAGGAAAAACAGTGACTTTTACACCACATGGAGCAGAAGTACGAACTTTGTTGGAGCCTCATTCACTAGTTGCTCAAGGTATTGTTGATCATAGTTCTAGACTATATCATTTTGAGGGTTTTGATGACACTTCTTCTATAGGGATAGGATTGGTTTCTCATGCAGATTCAGAGAGTAAGCTTTGGCATGAAAGATTTGGACATCTCAATTACAGATATTTGAAGGAGTTGAGCACTCATGGTATGGTAGATGGTCTTCCTAGAGTTTCTTGTCTTGAGGGAGTTTTATCATGGTTGTGCATTAGGGAAACAACACCAAGATCCATTTCCTAAGAATTTGTCTAAGAGAGCTTCTTCACCACTTGAGCTTGTGCATAGTGACTTGATGGTTTTTCCTACCCCATCTTTCAATGGAGCTAAGTATGCACTTACTTTTATTGATAATTTCTCGAGGCGTACTTGGGTTTATTTTCTCAAGTACAAAAGTGATGTTTTTTCACACTTCAAAGTCTTCAAGGCTTTGGTCGAGAAACAATCTTCTAGTTGCATAAAGAACCTTCGTACTGATAATGGGGGGAGTACTTCAACAATGAGTTTTCTGAATTTTTGGCAACTCAAGGCATTATTCACCAGCATTCTATTCCTCATACTCCACAACAGAATGGATTAGCAGAAAGGAAGAATAGAACTTTGAAGGAAATGGCTAACTGTATGATGCATTCTAGAGATTTACCTCCTATCTATTGGGCAGAAGCAGTTAATTGTGCTAACTACATTCAGAATCACACACCACACAGAGCACTTGAGCATTTGACTCTAGAGGAAGCTTGGTCCAACACTAAGCCAGATGTCTCATTTTTTCGAGTCTTTGGGAGCCATGCTTGGGCCTTTGTGCCAAAGAAGAAAATGAAAGCTTTAGATAAGAAGAGAAAACCCTTGATCTTTGTAGGGTATTGTGAGGACATGAGAGCTTATCATCTTTTAGATCCTGATACTCATGATGTTCTTTTTCGAACACATGTTCAATTTGATGAGCGCTTCACTCCTCATGAATCTTCATCTTCTTCCATGCCTTCCTTCTTCTTCTTCATCTCATCTTGAGGATCCTTTCTTTGAGGAGATTGATGAGGAGGTTATAGATGTCGTTGAGGATCCTATTCCCACTGATGTTGTCACTATGCCTAAGTGGGCTCGTACTACAGTTTATGAGGCAACACCTTTCATAGAGGATCTTCCACCCACTAGGCATCATCATGCACATTCTACAGGTTCTGGACTTTTGTGTCAGGCAGTTTTTGAGGATCCATAGTCTTTTTCAAAGGCTTATGGATACAGGAGTGGGATGATGTGATGGTAGCTGAGTATTCTTCTTTGATGAAGAATCATACTTGGGATTTGGTATCTCTTCCTAAAGGAAGAAAGATGGTTAGGTGTAAGTGGGTATACCGAACCAAATACAGCAATGATGGGTCCATTGACAAGTATAAGGCTCGTCTTGTTGCAAAGGGTTTTTCACAAGTTGAAGGTATTGATTACTCTGAGACTTTTGCACCCGTTGCCAAGATGGATTCTGTACACCTTGTACTTGCTATTGTTGCATCACAGGGGTGGCCCATATACCAGATGGACGTGAAGAGTGCCTTCTTACATGGAGATCTACAAGAGGAAATATACATGGAGCAGCCAGCTGGATTTGTTCAGGATTCTTCTCTTGTTTGTAGGCTCCGAAGGTCTCTCTACGGTCTCAAACAAGCCCCTCGGGCTTGGTATGAGAAGATGGATTCTTTTCTTCTATCTACTGGTTTTGTTCATTGCCACTCCGATCATACAGTGTATCTCTAACATGTTGGTGAGGATATTGTGATACTTGTCTTGTATGTTGATGATCTGTTACTTACTGATAACTCTTCTTCCCACATTCAGAGTATTCAGAGGGCTCTTTCTACACAGTTTGACATGACAGATCTTGGGTTATTGCATTATTTCCTTGGTTTGTAGATTTCTCAGACAGATTCAGGGATTCATTTGAGTCAGCAAAAATACACCCATGATCTTCTTCAGTGCTTTGATATGGCTGATTGCAAGCCAAGTCCATCTCCTTTTCAGTCTGGGGTTACTCTTACATTCCACATGTACCACACCACTTTGTGATCCTACATTGTATAGGCAGTTGGTTGGGAGTCTCATGTACTTGACCCATACTCACCCTGATATTTCATTTGTAGTAGGGCTTGTATCTCAGTTTGCACATTCTCCTCATAGTAGTCACTGGCAGGCTGCTAAAAGGATTTTGCACTATTTGCAGGGCACTTCCCACTTTGGCCTACACTACATTAGGGGTTCTACTCAGTTGGTTGGGTATACAGATTCAGATTGGGCAGGTTCTATTGATGACAGACATTCCACTTCTAGCTATATTTTTTGTCTTGGTTCTTCTCCAGTTGCTTGGGCGTGCAAAAAGCAACAGGCTATTGCACTTTCATCTTCAGAGGCAGAGTATAGGGCAGCAGTTACAGCGAGTCAGCAGATTCTTTGGCTTCAACAGTTATTGACAGAGTTTTGGATTCCCACAGGATTCACTGACTGTACTTTGGTGTGACAACCAAAGTGCAATTCACATTTCTTGCAACCCAGTTGAGCACCAGCGGACCAAGCATATTGAGATACACATCCACTTCATTCGTCAGCACATTCAGGATGGAGTTCTTTACTTGGAGTACATTCCGACTCAGCAGCAGGTTGCAGACATATTTACGAAGCCTTTTGCATCACCTCGCTACCTTGAGTTGCGTGGAATGCTTGGGGTTTCGGAAGTTGTTCTTGGGGGTGTTCGTGAGAACATCTTCCTTCTTCTTCTTCTTTCTCTTTCCTTCTAGCAGGATTCTTTCCTTCTTTTGGTTTGAGATTTCTTCATGGATATATTGTACATGAGTACCTCATCAGGCCTAGTTTCCGGGACTCATACTGTGGACATGCCACTTCTATTTTGGCCCTAGCTTCACTTGAGGGGGGTGTTAGAGTAGGTATTTACCTTAGCTCATGTTCACCTAGGTACTTTATTTACCTTTATTGTATTTATCCTCACCCACTTATGTGTGTGGATATTTCTTTTTATTTATTTAGATATTAGGGAGATATTATCTAGTTGTTAGGTATAGTTCTTTCCTTGATCTATGGTATTGACTAGATCTTTGATGATCTATGTCTTTTGAATAATCTATGGTCTTGACTAGTTCTTTGATGACTAGTTCTTTCCATGATTTATGGCTTGATCTACGACCTTGATTGGTTCTTAGATTGTTATTCCTTGCCTATATAAGCAAGGTCCATTCTCATTGTATTTCATTGAGTTCCATAATAATATATGATATTGCTGCTCATTTGTTTGCAAAGGTTTATGTAAAGTTATTCTGGCAAATTACTTTCATCTTATTGATCGTGATGTTTGATTAGCATATGTGTTCTTGGCTTGGCATGATCTAGTTATCGGTCCTTTTAGAAACTTGGATTGAGCCCCGATTGCGTGATATGTAGGTGCTTTTCTTCAAGACAGAGCAAGGTCCCGCAACAACGATCCACTTACTTTGCACCAGATGGGAAAAAGAATGATGGATTTTGGGTGATTCATGATGAGGCTATTTGGGCATTAGGATGAGGCAGAAGGATGTTCTTTGCTCAAAGGATGTACGGACTTAGACATGGCATTCAAGCTTATTCTCAGTGTCTTTAGAGGGGAGAGGTAAGGTTGCATTTATAGCCTGGGGGAGTGATTAACTTAGAGTAATTTAAGTAATCATTGTTTGAAAATGTGGGCAAGATTAGGTGAGTGGGGACCACAAAGAATGGGTGAGGATTTGATTTTGGATTTTTAATTCATAAATGGAGGATTATAGGTGAGTGGGGACCACGAAGAGTGGGTGAGGATTTGATTTTTAATTTTTAATTCAATAGTAGAAAGACATGGAGAATAATGACATGTGGTGAGGATTGGGTTATTTTTTAGATTTTGAAATGGATAATTAATTAAATTATATTTGATTAATTCAAAGTGTATTTTTGTGGGAAATGAGGAGGGGAATTAATTGATTTAGGATAGATGTGAAATTATGGTTTCTACACAAATAACTACACTTCTCGGCCCTATTGGCCCTACCAACCTTAGGTGATGAGCCCATGCTTCTTACTGATAGCATGAGGTTGGGAAATGAGGGAAGTGCCCTTATTCATGTATGTCTTGTCCTTGGTGATGAGCACATGCTTCTTACTAGTAGCTTGTGACAAAACATAGGGGATTACATTGATAAATCAAAAATTTACGAATAAAGAAATTAAAACGCTTCTAAAAATTCCCAAGAAAATGACTTAGATGTATATGTTAAGAGGGACAATTATTCTTTAAAACCAGATTTTATCAATCAATAAACCATCTATGAATCTAAGTCTAGTTAAAAATTACAAGCAAAATTCATTTCAAATTGGTTAAGTTAATCTTGGTTTGGGTTGAGTTATAGGTTTCTCAATAAATCCTTGTCAAAGTTCTTGTCTCTTGGTCTTTCTCATTCACATTCTTCAAAACAAGCATCTCGCATTCTTCTTAGCTCTCAATGGTGAGCCCTCACATCTTACTAGTTGTGTGGAGTTAAGAGTGAAGTGAGATTATCTTATCATCATATCATATTCAACACATTTTTCCAATGGAACAAAAATGCTAAGAGTTACTTGAAAACCAAAGTGTCCAAATTACAATTTGTTACCATACTCATATTCACATGCATGCCATTTTGTTTATCACATTGTGTCATTATCATCATCTATAACATGCATTCAAAAACATAAAAAACATCAGAAATTCTATACCATCTAAGAGTACACAAATGAAATAAACCACCCTTACAAAGAATGCCAAACTAAGAAGATGTCAATATGTATATATGTATAATATGTCAAGTTTCTTGTGTAAAAGGTCATCACACCATAGAGTAAGTGTGGTCAAATACTCTCTCTAGGAGATCAAAATTAAAAAAAATCAATAAATTACACCTAAGAAATAAAGGCACTCTACCTATCCATCTCTTTGAGACCCCTTACGACCGCTTCAAGTATGAATTTCCCATAAGTCCTTCTTGAGTGCATTCAAAAAGCAAAAGCCAAAGCCTAATGTAAAAAGACAAAATCTCTTGCTTCTAACATGTTCTTGAGCCCCATCCATTTTCGTTGGGTCTAACACCATCATTTATAAATCTTTTCTAATTCAACCATACTCACGAATTAAACATTTTCCAAAAATTAGGAGTTCTAATTTCAACAAACTTGCAAAACACAAATGATTTCCAAAATTAGAAAAAACTAATACACACACACATCACAAGTTTGGTTTTCTAATGTTTCTTTGAGTGGGTGTATACATGGTTGACACGCTGGAGCAGGTATATTTCTTACACTTGCGGTTATGGTAAGTAATCTTGTAATTTTATTTCAGAGTATTTTGCTAATCATGTTTTATATTTTGACTTGATTCTTGTCTCTCTTTTGCAGGTGGTGGGAATTTTGGATTGGTGTAGTTTCAACACACTGACAATTAAGGTATTATTTCTAACTCTCCCATTTGGGAGTGCCATACTTAGACTCCACGTTTTACGCCCATTCATGGCTAAAATGATTCTCTGAGGGGGCAATATGTACGTACCCAAAAATTACATGGTGCGACACGAAAAATGCAATGTCTCTAATGATGATAAAAACTTAAGGTAAAAATGAGGTCTAGAACCTTGCCTCTTTTATTTGCATTCCTCATTTGATTCAAATCACCCCTTTTGTTTTGTCTCCAAACTTCAATTTTTCTTGCAAGATTGCTTTTATGACTTTTGGCATTGTTTTTTGGCGGTAGCTATGCAACCGCCCCGGTGGTTATGTAATCATCACAGTAGTGGTTGCGTAACTGCTAGTATGTCTACACTAGTAGTCTTGTCACCTTAAATCCGAGAGTTAAAACATGCATTTTTTAATGAGTGTTTGGATTTTGGGAGTGATTTTCTCCACTCGTTTCTCAATCGTTTTGCCTATTTTTGGTCTCATTGGAATCATAGTGATTCTATATTCTTGTTTGGCTATGTTTAGAATGTTGACTGCCTTTCCTTTTGATGTTTTGTCACTTCTTGATCGACACATGTAATTGACTTCTTCTTTCCCATATTTTACAAAAGCCAAACTTTTTGACTCGTATGATGTGTTGAATTTTTCACATTCTTGAGGTAAGGTTATGATGTTGAATTTTTGAGAGGAAGCACACAGGGACAACTACCTCTTTGTTATGTTCTTTCCCACCATTTTATTTCTGTCATTTCTTATACCGAGCCAACCATAGCCAATATTTTGCTTTTCTTTGCTACTAGCCAACATTTGTACATCCCTAGATTTAATTTGGAATTCATATTTAGACAGAGGATACAAAGCTTAGGAGACAACAAGCACATCTCACCTTTGGGAAACTACCATAATACGATAGTGACCATGTTGGGGTTGTACTTAAATTCATTGAAGCTTTAATTAATTTATATTTGTTAGAATATAAAGAATGCATTGTTTTAAGTTTGTAGAATTGTAGAAGCGAAAGATTTCATCACTTCTCGAATGTATTTATTTCATTTCCAGTATTTCTTTTCAAAATATTTCTTACAAAAATCTTCTCTTGATAGCTTCTTCCTGGCTTATCCCTGTGGATCTGCTTAGGAAATTAGTTGGAGGAATAAGTGAAGAAATCCTTGCACATTAATTATTTCTTTCGATTAATTTAGATTTACTTTTGGAGGGGAAAGTTCATACGACAAAGAGGAAATTGCTTCTGAGAAGCTTTCCCTTTCCAGAAAACTTAATGCAGAAGAGATTTATTTTATTTTATTTAGATTAATAACTTTCAAATACATTCTTTTAGAATAACATTATCAGACAACCCTGCAATACGGAGGAATAACCACATCCAGTTATTCTCTATTTTTTTAGTTTATTTTATTGAAAGCAATAGTATTTTATTATAATTAATTTCCTATGCATGTAGAATAGCTTATTTATTTATTTTATTTAAATTTTGAAAAATACAAAAAACTGTTAGTCGTTTAATTAGTTCTTTTAATTCATTTCTTATTCAAACAAATAGAATATATGGTTTACTTTGTTTTATTTAATTATTCGGGAATGAATTTAGCTAATTAAAAGATTTAAAACACACTTGTCTTTTATTTAAGCAAGATTTACTTTTCCTAGTTATTTAAAATGAACTTTCAACATAGTTTAGCATTCGAATCAAACCAAACAATCAAACAATAGGGAAATTACGCTACCTGTACATAGCCTCTAATTCCCCTTTGGCCAACTCAGCGCATAGGAACTCACACTACCTATTCTTAGTTCCTAATTCTCCTATAGCTACCTTTTAACATTCCCGCAATCCTAAGCATTCTGGTTGTCCCAAAAATACCTCGGGAGGTCGAGTGTGTCTGGAATCATGTGTTGATCCTCAGGCGTATAGTTACCCATTAGGGTTTAAGTCAGATCATACTATTGGTCAGTAGCATTTTTTTATGCTACCAACCTGCAACATAATCGATGCCTACTGATTGGAAGCATCCTTGATGCTTCTGACCGGTATCATTTTTCGTTGTTATCAGTCGGTAGCATTTTTTGATGCTACCAACAAACAACATCACTGATGCTACCGATCGATATCATTTTTTCGATGTCACCAGTTGGTAGTATAAAGGATGCTAATCGGCCGGTAGTATCCTTTATGTTGCCAACTCACAACATAAAATAATGCTACCAACTAGTTAGTATCAATGATGTTACTGACCGATAGTATCCTTGATGCTGCCAGGCCGACAACATCCTAGGTTCTACCAGGTGACAACATCAATGATGCTATTGACCGAAAACATCAATGATGCTATCGGCCGACACCATTTTTGTTGCTACCGAATGATAGTTACTACTAATTGGGTAGCATTTTTAAAGATATCATTCGGAAGCAACCATTTCCGAATTCACTAACCTTGTGAAACAAATTTTCATATAGTTCGCCATAATTTTGAAAGTGGCTTTTGAATATTCTCCAAAAAATTTCTACGGGTTTTATTGGGGGGCCTTAAAATTTACCTTGACTAATGTCATTTATGTGGTACTTATTTTCTATCCTCTAATAGGCGAGGCAAAGTGAGAGAGCATCTAGTAGACACCTTGCGAGGAGATACACCATACGAATCTTGAGTAGTTGTTTGAGAAATGATGAGAACATGGGTATCCAAAAGTGAACTAGAATACCTTGAATTACATTTCTCTTTTTGAGGATTCAAATTGGTTATGAGAAGGCTCTCAATAGGGTTCAACCAACAACATGACAATTATGAAAGACTTAGACATGTATGAAAGGCCTAGACAATTCATGCACACGAGTAACTAAACAAGAAATTAGAAACAAAAAATTTATCATCGAACATCCTCACATAAGGGTTTGTTACCATAACCCTTATTTTTTCTGGATTTATGACCTCTAATATTGGTCCATGCATTATCACTATAAATCTAGAAGTCTCATTCATAAGATTTGAAACCAGTTTGTCACGAGCAGTCACCAGAGGGAAATATTTGATTTTCGGTTTAGAGGATTGATACCAAAAACAACAGTTGGGTAAATTAATATACATGACTATATAAATATGTTAGATGTTCTCGATCTGAATATCAATGGATTCCTTAAAGTCATGGAAGAGTTCATCCTCGATACAAATCTATTTTTTGGGATGCATCAAGTAAAATTAAGTCAGCCAATGGTAAATGACTCGACCTAAGGAAGCATCCAAATGGTCAAAGAAGTGCTAAGAAGATAGTCTAGGAGACTCGGATCAATTCTACCTAGATAGGGACTTTAAAATTTATTTATTTATAAACAACAAAATCCATCATCTATGAGGATAAAACAAACAAGGACCTATAAAATACCATGTGCCTTTTTATAAAATTCTATCTAGGCATCTTGAGGATTAACAAAACAAAATTAAAAAAAAACCTTAGTCAAATTGTCTCCAATTCATACCATATAGGGCTCGTGTTGTTTGCATCTAATACTTTTTAGCATATTTTTAGAGGGAAATCTCTTGATAAAATGTCTTATTACAGTAAATTTCTCTAGCGACTTATATGCACTATCAAAATTAGGAATATACAAAACAATATTAGGTGATGATTCATAGTCAATACCTCAAGGAAGACTTTCGAGACAAACTTCTGGAGCTTCTGAATTGAGAGTACCATGTCTAACAACTTCACTATTTACAAACACAATCTTATCAGTGATATTATCGATTTAAAATGCCATTATATAAAGTTCAAAACCTTACAAAACTGAACAAACCAAAAAAGAAACAAATGATACAAATTTATCTTAAATATTTATTTCCACTATTAAATATTGTTAAATTATTACTAATTACGCCGAAGGCGTCCCCCCTATGAGAAAGGGCTTTGTGGACATTCACGGTACTATGTTGAATTTGATGGCCATCTTCGGCAATTGTATGCTATATTCTCATTCGTTGGAAGTTATTAAAGTATTTTAGTTACTTCTTCTATTCCAATCCAAAGCCTCGTGGAATGCATTTTCTAAGCGGCAAGATAGCTTTCTATTTTGTCTATTTTAAATTCATGTTGCTCAAATGTAGGGAGAAATCCCCCATTAAACTTGAATTATCTGAGACATGGCAAAAATAGAGATTGATAGTGCTCATGGCTCAGAGAATAATGAAGATGAGTATGAAGATCGTCTGCACTTTATTTTATTTGTGGTTTATAGTGATTGAAGTAACAATTGCACTTTCGTCACATGATGCCCTGAACAAAATTAAGGAAATCAAGATTTCACATAGGAAGGATTTATAACCACAGAGACATTGTTGTGATGTTGGGTTTGGAAATGGTTGGTTCTAAATCCTCCCCAATGATCGATGACATGGATACATGGTCTAGTCCTCTAACTAAATTGCAAGGAAAACATTTTGTTTTACTATGGTTTAAAGTTGAAAAGTCACTTTCCATTGTTAGGCATTAGTTAGTTCTAAACCCTCTTCCATGCAAGATGATCTAACATGCTAAATTTTACCCGCAGCTGCAGCCGCATAAGCTATTGTCCAATTTCTCTTTTTTTTGTTTTTTTAATAGAATTGACACATGAATTAATACATTGCAGGGTTAGCAGGTGCATCACTCCTAACGCCTGTTGTAAATTATAGGTAGCCTGGATGCGCTGCTAATGTATCAAATCAAGCTTATAATCAACAAGTTCGACCAGACCAATGTGTAATTCATATTTCATATTATGCTCCTTGGTTAACTTATTGGTGGATGGCACAAAATTGGTTTCCTACTAAAAGTGTTATATCTTGCAATTTGATGCCTCTGAACCGATTTGATGCTGAGATGCAACAAAAGTATTTGTCCGGTGGAAGATCAGCTGAAGTATTTTTTTACCCTCTTCCTTACCAATATAACAATTGTTAGTCTATTTTGAGACATTATGTCGTAATTGGTTTTTTGTTGATATTTCTTTCATGTAGCTTGCAATTCACACTATGTATGTTTCTTCTTAGTAGGAACAACTCAAAATCTTTAGTTAGAATGTTGTATCGTTTTCTAAATTTCCTATAAATTGAATTTTGAGATCTCCTGGAGGTTGATTGCCTTTTGTTATTCTCATTGAAATAATGATGATCTTATAAATAAGATTCTAAAAGATAGGTGTGTCTGATTTTGAGTTGTAATGCATTTGTAATTGCTTTTTCTACATTTGCAGCATTTTGCATCAGCACATCAAGGAGCTTTCAAATCTTTGCACAGAGACATGATGATCATGTTTGGTAAGTGGGAATTTTATCCCATGGATCTCGAGAATCCCTTTCCCAACAATGATGTTTTTGTACATTTGTGGCAAGGGTGTGGCAAGGGGATGAGGATGCACTTGTTCCAGTTTTGTTGCAACGTTATATTGCTAGAAGGCTCTCTTGGTTTCATTACCGTGAACTCCCGGAGGCTAGTCACATGTTTACTTTCATAGAGGGCATGCCTGATCGTATATTGAAGAGCCTTTTGTTGGGAGAGTAAATTCCAAACAAAATGAATTAGACCTGATGCAATTTTTTTTTTTGTATTTCCTCCATTATAGACAAGGATATTTTGTAGTTTTAATGTTTAGATATAGAATGCTTCATGTTTTGCAGCTTTTTGAATGTTCTCATTATCCTATTCTATGCACAGTCATTGTAAAGTATCTAGAGTGGTTTTTTGTGCATTTGTGATTTAAATGACAATGTCTATTTGCAAAAATCACTGTTTTAAAAAGTCATAGAAGCTAATAAGTAATTGGCCATTAAGCTAACACAGTTGAAATGGATCAAGACCTAAATTTCCTCCATCCATCCAACACAAAAATTGTAAAATTGAAGTAAAGAATGAAAATGTAATAATTATTGACTATGCATGCAGAAGTAAATTATTTTATAAAGAACTGATTATGCCTGCACAATATGTAACTGATTTGTCTTGCTTTTCTTTGCTCTTATCAGGGATCTTCACAGTAACAGTCAACAAATTTACAGGACCTATTCCACCTGAGTTGGGAAACATGACAAAGTTGAGTTAGTTGTAAGGGTCTTTATCAAAATGTTCTATAGTTTCATCCAACTAACATAAGATTAAAAGAGTAAATGTTTATCAAAAATGTTTTCCTCTAAGATTTTCTAAGTTTGCATGTTGCCTTTGGTTATAGCAACGTGCATGGTAATCGATTGAATGGAACAATGCCTCTTGAATTTTAGAAGCTTGGAAGCCTTACTTATTTTGTGTTGTTGATCGATCATGTATATGATGATTGTGGAAGGGTTATGTCAAGCACATTAAGCTTGCATATATAATACACCCGTGGTCTAATGAGTCTAGCAATATCATGTTATTGCTTTTATAAAAATCTGTCCTCAAACAATATTAAGGGAGCAATTCCGATAGAGCTGGGATATATTATAAGTTTAGATACATTGTGAGTTCAGTTATTTTTTATTTTTCGGTGTTACTTCCAATAGGCTATTAAGAATTGTGTTTGGAGAGAAATTTATTGTCTAGATGACAGTTGTGAAAGACTTCCAAATGTTTTGTAGATCTTTGTTCTGGCATGAAATCCTAGGGACCTCTTCGATAATAAACTTTGTGGACTCATTCCATGATCCATGGGGGCTTTGGAACATCTTCTGAAATTGTAAGTCTTGTCCATATAGGATTTTATGGAGCATAAACAAGAAGTCCAATTTTTATGAGTGAAAATTAAATTAACTTGATGATTGATCTCAATTATAAATTCAAGGAATTTGAGTGGAAATAGATTGAATGGGTTTGTGCAAGAGGAATTTGGAAATTTGAGTAGTATAGTGGATATGTAAAATGATCCCCTTCAATATATTTCAATCCACAAAGACATAGAGGCATAATATTGGACAACCGTTGCAAGAAAAAACTTGTAATGCTTCATATGCATTCTTACACTTACAAAATCAATCACACCCCTTATTAACATTAACTACAAAAGTAATAACTATCCCTCTAAATCAAATAACATATACCATTCGGCATTCACATCGCATTGTATACATGCGATTGCTAGTTACACCAAAGGCATTACCCCTATGGGAAAAGAATTTGCGGACATTCATGGGACTATGTCAAATTTGACGACTTAAATGACGGTTTTGCTATTTTTAACAATTTTGTTTTTTGCTTTTCTAACAATTTTGCTTTTATTTTTAAATTTTATTTTATAGCTTTTGGATGCATTAACCTTTGCTTTTGTTATTTTTAATTTTGAATTTTGCTTTTTGCTTTTCTAACAATTTTACTTTTCTGACTTTGCATGCTGCTTTGACTTTACTTTTAATGTGAAGGTTTTGACGTTTTTATTTTTTTAATTTTTTAAAAGATATTTTTAGCTTTTTCATTTTTAACAATTGCATGGTGAATGTTGCGTATATATATAGTCTGCAGGAATATTGTTCTCAAGATTACTTTTCTAACAATTTAGTGGATCGGACACGCGACCCTTGGATCTGCAATAGTATGCGGTACTTGACGAAATTGTTGGCTTTGAGCAACATCCCTAATTTTTCTCTCCAATGTTCCAAATGATTGGAGATCATTCATGAGGCTTCTGCTCGATTTATGATTTTAACGAAGATGCACTGAAATATGACACCACCCCACAAATTGAGGAGAATGTGAATACAAATCAAGGCATCTGCAACTGAACAAAAATACAAGAAATGTGCAAAGAAAATTACACAAGCAAAAATCAAGGTAATTTAATTTTATAAAATAACTTGTAGTGGTTAGTTTATAAGTGTTTTTGAAACAAACTATGGGACTCATTCCAAATGAATTCCACGCAAGTATTGTGGCAATATATATCCGATAGAGTATCAAACTTATTAAACACATGTTAAGTTTTTATTGATCCAACAACTATGTGTTCCTAATTTCTTTATCATTGTAGCTCACATACAAATGCCTATAGTTTTCTCACTTCAAGTGTACATAATTGAACCGACCCAACCAATTATTTTCTTAACATAATAATTTGTAATATGTTTCAAATAAATGCATGTATATATTGCGGCCCTGAACATATGGAATTGACCGAATCTAACTTTTCAACAAACGTGTTCAATTTTTCCTGTTCATACAATTGCTCGCTACTTTATGTAAACCAACAACAATGAATTTTTAATGTGTTCTTCATTATATCTTTCCTTTATACAGACTACTTGCTTCTTTATGTAAACCAACATCAACGGATTTTTAATGTGTTCCTCATGTATATCTGCACACAAATACATATAGTTTTAAAATGCCTTAGAAAGAATCATGCAATTTTTAGTTATTTTCATGTAAAGCTTTGTACATTATATCACTTTTGATGCATATTGAATTGTTAAAGGGTTAGAGTTCATGTTTGAGGATTTTGATTGAAAATATAAATGAAAAAGGAAGCAATCTTTTAGGAAGGTTCTCAATGTTTACAAATGCATGCTTTCCAAAAAACATCCTTCATGTATGCATCAGAAGTTGACTGCACTACAAGTTTACATTTTCTACCATACATTTCTAGAACTCCCACTATCTCGAGCATCTTTTAGTTTCCTTGGTTAATAACTTTGACACACGAAGGCATTTCTCATTGATTGAGGGCGATTCCATTATTGAACCCACATTTCAGATACCTGCACTTGTCCTCCCTGAGGTCCATTCTCAACACGACAACCCAACATCGAGTTTGACCTTTCAGATGGGATACATTTTCAGACAATGTGCACTTCTAAATTCCAACCACAATTTGCAAGTCGTGTAACCGATGTCTAATCAATACAAGAAAGCTCCATAGTGTGCTTACAACAATTCCACGTTAGAATGATCAAAAGTGAACTGTAAGTTTCATCTCCTGCTTGATTACTAATGTATATAAACTTCCTATATTAATTATAATTTATTTATGTTTGTTTTTTTCATCCGTTGCTCAATTCTAATTCTATCATGATTTTATTTTTTGTTCGAGTTGCAACGTCTTAACTTTAGAACTATGATTATAGATATGCACTTAGGATCGATTGTCTAAAGGACCCAACATGATAACTCTAGTCAGTTATCGCTTTCAATGAGACAACTGAGTCATGTAATGGGTGTTGAAGCTAGCGATCTCCACCTATTGTCATAGACACAAGATGCGACTTTTGAAATTACAAGTTTTGAATGTTATGGGCTGATAACAAATACTGTCTTGACACTTTTGGCCAAATGAGATATTTGTAGATACAACAGATTGAAATGTGAATCCTCAGTTCTATGAAATGGATAACAATGAACTTCCGTAATTGGTTACATACTTCTATCGTATCCGTCCCTTCAAACTTTACACACTTACCAATCCCATTCTATACATGAACTATCACCGCTATGTTGCTTATTTCAAATCAACGTTTCGCTTTTTCCCAGCTTCAAAAGAAAACTTCTTAGTTCCTTATAAACTGGCATACTATTATCACCTACTTCTATGCATGTCAATTGTAAGTAATTTTAAGAAAATTGAATGCTTTTGATTTAACTTGCACTTTTATTATGTACCTATTCTCATCCTTATATAGTATTAGAACGTATTGTATCTTTACCATATCAAACATTTTTTACAACAACATCAACCACATCTCATATCACCTCTCCTTCTACTCGCCCCTACTGGTGTTTCAAAATTCAACATCTCTGCACCCACAATCCATGCAGCCCTCTGTATTCTAATCAAAGAATTAAAACCCCTTGAAGGCCAAGCATTATCGTCTTTTCAAGAGTCGCTAAAACATATAGAATATGTTCTTATTGATGAAATGAGTTTCATCACCCCAAAGTTGCTAGGAAAAATTGACAGTAGGCTATGCGAGGTTTTCCCACACTCAAAAACATATGAATTTGGAAACAGATCAGTCATCCTCCTCGGTGACCTCAGGCAATTACCACCGGTTATGGACAGTCCTCTTTATGCAAGTAAATCCTATGGAGCCACCCTTTGGAAGGGATTTCATTCATCCATTACATTGCAAACAATATTTCGGCAACAAGGAA
This sequence comes from Taxus chinensis, assembly GCA_019776745.2. Lineage (NCBI taxonomy): Eukaryota > Viridiplantae > Streptophyta > Pinopsida > Cupressales > Taxaceae > Taxus > Taxus chinensis. The sequence goes on along the minus strand of CM034153.1, from coordinate 655,907,844 downwards.
CAACCGATGCACAAGTTTTATTCCAGAATTTACTACTCAACATGCGAGATTCAACCCCTCTTATTGAGGACTGGGAACTCCTAATGTCTCGCACAGACACACACCTAACTCAGGAAGAGCTCAAAATTTTTAAGGACGCACCACATTTGTTTGCAAAAAATGACCTCGTGGACTCCCACAACCTTCAAATGCTGAAGGCATTGAACGTTTCGATCACCCAATCCATTGCTGAAAGTAACATGTGGGCTGGACCAAGAAATCCTGATGATGATCAGTTGGAGCACAAAGTTCTGTTGTGCAAACAACAAAAAATCATGCTTATTGCAAATTTATGGGTTGATGCAGGCCTCGTAAATGGTGCTACAGGAACAATCACCAACATTGTCTACGACACATCAATGCCACCACCAGCATTACCTTTATTTGTTGTTGTCAAATTTGATAGATACAACGATCCATGTTGGGATCCCTCCAACCCGTTACATATTTCAATACCCCCTATTTCGAGAGGGAATCAAAGACAATTGCCACTTAAAATGGCCATGGGGATTAACTATCCACAAGTCCCAGGGACTTACTATGCATAGAGCAACTGTCGACATTGGAACCAATGAAAGGCAGGGTCTGACATTCACAGCTTTCTCCAGAGTTCCCTCACTTGCAAATCTGCACATTTCACCTCCTTTTTCATTCGAAAGGTACTCAAAAATGGTGCACGTACCAACACTTGGAGCAAGAAAAAAGGAGGAAGCAAGACTATTATCACTCAACCCTTTGTAAATACTACACTCTACTTTGATAGCACCTCCGCTACCACTTTACTCAACACTTCTTCTATCCTAGATGATATTTCCGTTCAAGGGGTATCAAATTTACTCATGTTTACCGGATATAAAATTACCCTCAAAAGGCTACCATTCATGATATAATTCTTCTCATGTTAAGTTCAAATAAAATAGTCCGCAAAACGATACCACTCATGATATGAGATTTAAAAATGTATATGTACGAATTTGTAACAAGTTTGAAATGAAGAGATGAAACCTTTAAATGAAGTGGTTCGTCTATATATCTACAATTACAAAAATACACTTTTCAACATACATGTTCGATTTTTCCTTTTTATTGTTGCCCGTTTCTTTATGTTAACCAACAACAACACATTTTTAATGTCTTCATCTGCACACAAATACCTATAATTTTAAAATGCCGAGAAAGAACCATGCAATTTATAGTTGTTTCCATCCAAAACTTTGTACATTATATCACTTTTTTGCATTTTGAATAGTTTTAAGGGTTAAACCTCATGTTTGCGCTTTTTAAATGAAGTGACTCATCTATATTTCTACACATACAAAATCAATCACCCATAGTTTAAACAAACACAACTACAAAAGTAAAAATTATCCTTATAACACAAATAACATATATCCTTTTTTGTTTGCAAAATACCTCAAAGAAATGTGGTCTTATGGAATGCTATGATTGTAAGATATGCACAAAATAGCTCTAACAATGATGCTCTCAAACTCGTTGAGGTAATAAAGAAATTTGGAAATGTACCATTACCATTTTAGATTTGTTTATATATAATTGCATATTCTGTCTCATTTTAGTTTCATGGAGAGATAATATGTTAAAGCACTTAGTCATTCTTTCAATCTACTTTGACAACAACACTTCACATTCACAACATTCTTGAGAGTGAGTATTAGCAAACTTACATGTCTCACTTGCATTTGCAACATAACTATTATCTAACATCCCTTCTAATGTTTTTGGCTTTAATAGAAAATCAATATTGTCAATCACACCCCTTATCAACATCAACTACAAAAGTAATAAGTGTCTTTCTAAATCGAATAACAAATACCATTCGGCGTTCACATTGCATTGTGCACAAGTAATTGCTAGTATAATAAAATACTACAAAAATGTGAATCAATTCAACAAGAGTGTATAATTAGACTTTCCATTTTATAAAATTTAAGTATGACTAAAATCCAACCACATCTCTTTTATTTCGAATAATCTTCTAATTTAACTTTTTCAACACTTAACATTAAAATACAGAAGAACCATTAAATATTTTTTAAATTGAAAAACACACTATTATTAATAAAAAAGATATAGCACATGCTGATCACTCTATTAGATTTAATTTAAGTGTCACTTAAACCCAACCTCGTTCGATTTATTTCGAGTATCTTCCATGGTATAACATACCAGCATCCACGGCATCAACGAATATATCTGTTCACTCAGGGATTAGCATCCCAACTACCATTCATACACTGGAAAGACTGGCAGATAGATGATTTGAATTACCAAAATCAAGCTGTAACTTTCAACATGTATTCATCCAACCATGGAATTCCTCCTCTAAACAACAAACCATGGCGATACCAATCGATATATTTTTAAATTTTTCCTTGCACGCACTTCACACGTATTCAGAATCACAATAAAACGTAGAGGACACATCTCACCGTTATTCCCAATGAAAGCTTAAAGTCAACAGGTCATACGTACAACTCTACCATAGCTCATTCCAGAAGTTACAGCTCATCTTGTACAGACCAATTCTACCTCGTGTTAAATCTTGGGTTTTTACACAAGAGGGCATCCTGCCCGCAGCCCTAGTATTATATAATATGTTCGATTGACTTCCCAACCAAAAACTCAGGAGCTACAATCACTCCTACACAGATTGCCTATTTATCACTGCAGCTGGGTATTCACTTCAACTAGTCATTTTTTTTGTTACAGCGATTTGGGTATGGGGAAGAGGAAGATTTAAAAAGTTGGGTACTGGTTGGCTTGTGAAGTATTTCATTACAGTGATCTGGGTATATACAGCATAGGAAGAATCAAATTGGGTGTTGATTGGCTTGTGATATATTACATTACGGTAACTTGGGTACAGGTAAGTGGAGGAATTAAAGAGTTGGCTACTGATTAACTTGTCAAATATTTCATTACAGTGATTTGGGTATAGAGAAGAGAAAGAATTAAAGATGTGGGCAGCTACCTGCTGTGCTTCTTGTTGTTGTGGGGCGTGCTCATCACTTGCAGGAACTATTAGTAAGAGATCTTCACGGCTTGCCTATTGTGGGTTATTTGCGCTTTCACTTATAATTTCATGGATTTTGAGGGAAGTTGCTGCTCCTCTCATGAAGAAAATCCCTTGTAAGATTTTTTACTTTTTCATCCAAATTCTTGTTTTATTTTCTCTTGTAAAATCTTTGTTTTCAAATTTTGACTTTTTTGATAAATCGGACAGCTCCCAATTTGTTAGTTTAGATGTGCAAAAAGCTTCTACAAATCTCCATGTGAGATGAGATGATTTGTAATATTCTTTAGGCCAAAGTGGTCTCTAGGACCTATCAAAGTATGTTTACTGGTCTCTGTGGGTATCTAGTATTAAAATATGGTTCCCAAGTTTTGTTGGATTGAGGTGGCTTAAGACTCCATGGACCATGTTTTGACTGCAAATATGTGCCCAATTGCCACTAATATCATTGTATGGTGGAGAAGTTAAAAGGAAATATGTTTCATCTTCTACATCCTCCCCATTTTTTCATTGTTTTGAAATCAAAGTGCTTTTGCATTAGAGTACTGAATAGTTCAGTTACAGACCTCTCAAGTTTCTGTATTTTGTATAAATGCTTCTCCACATCCCTATCTGACATCTACAAACTTCGAGATTTGCATTCTTTTTGAAATCTAATTGCTTTTGGATTACAATAATGGATATTTGAAGTCCATCCCTTCCAGTTTCTCACGTATTCTGTATAATAGTTTCCCCGCACCCATATCTATAGCCTTCCCCAATTCCTTATCCTTTTCAGCTCTAATTGCTTTTGGATTATACTGTTGTATCTTTCAATTACCTTTCTCTCAATTTCTAACGTCTTCTATACAATAGTGTGTCTTGTCGTAGGTTCAATCTCCACTCCAGAAAAGCATAATCTGTGAAGGGCAGGTGGCATAGTGGTGGAGTATCCAGCAATGCTGATCGCAGGTCCTATATCTGAGTCCTAGCTGGTCATTGCCTAGGAACATGGGAATGGAGCTAGGCGGCCAGGTGTGTTTGAGTTCTGTGTGGCTTGAAAGGAGTGTTGGAGGTTCAATTCACACTCTAACAAGGTCCGAACATTGCATATTGTTAGATTGCCCAGCAGTGCACATAGGAGGTCATAGTTTTGAGACCTAGATGGTCCAGGCTTACAACATGGTGCCAGCCCTAGGAGATTAGGTGTGCTCAAGCATGTTGTGGCTTGAAAAGAGGTATCAAAGGTCCAATCCACACTAAAGAAACCGTGTGACAGGTTGATGGATCAATGGTGGAGTGCACAACCTTGCCAATTGAAGGTTCTACATGGCAGAGTGCCTAATATTGTTGATGGAAGGTTCTAGGTTTGAGTTCTAGCTTATCTTTGTCTTAGAGCATGATGTTGGAGCTAGGTGGCCAGGTGTGCTCACGCCTTGTGTGGCTTGGGGAGCGATGTTGGAGGTTCAATCCGCACTCCAGAAAAGCTTAAATCTGAGAAAGGCCAGTCGCTCAGGGGTGGAGCACCCACTAGTGCTAACAAGAGTTCCAATGGTTGCATCTTAGCTGGTCCATGTCTTACAACATCTTCATGTTCCCTATCTGTAGCTTTTACAATTACTTATTCTTTGGAAGTCTATTTGTATTTAGATTAGGTAAAATATCTCACAGCCAGATTCAAAGGATTTGTCTTAATTTAAGTAGTGTAGAAAATAATTTTAAAATTTCTACCCAATGTACCTGCCTTCTAATTCGTGTTTTTTGGGGCTATGGTACATAGATTAAAAAATTGGATGGCTATTAAGGTAGTCATAAATTTGCAGGGTACAAATACAACAAGTGTAAGGAATTGTTTTTCAGTTGCCTTTGCTACTTTATGTCTGTGCATTTGTACGCCCAGAACTATACACTTTGATTTCAAAAGCAATTGATGCCTTAGTTCTGAGGTTGATCATTTGTCCTGGGATGGGCTCTAAGTAATTTTGTTTTTAGACTTAATATTTTCATCTGTATTATTGAAATTCCTTTGATAGGCTGAGAGTAGCCCACTACAAGATCTGGTTATTGTAATCCATTGTGTGAAATATGTTGCAGTTAAGTTTTAGGAAACTGTTTGACTTCACATCAATTAAGTGTTGATTATCCGTAAGTGAACTTTGAAACCCACTAGGACTATCTAGATTAGTCAGTCTTAGCCCGAGTATTAAACAATTGTTAGTTTTTTCAAGGAGGTAAAACTGAATCCTCCCTTCTACAAAGCAACAGGAATATGCTATATGGAGCAATTTATTTTTGTTGTCAATTTTGTGTTCAGGTTCTAATATTATTTGTGAGGTTATTCATCGTATATTTAACTACGCAGCAATCAAAATATGCCTTGTTCATTACAATCCTTATATATTTAATCATGACTATTGTAAGTTGGCTCACTGCCCGGGATTTTGAGGTTGCTTTGGTGAGCACTTCCACTAAAAGTAAAGGAGAGCTCAATTGACAAAATCCACTCCTTTGAATATTGCAGGGATCAACCATTTCGCTCATACCCCTACAAAAGAATGGTTTCAGACAGATGCTGTATTGCGTGTGAGTCTGGGAAGCTTTTTGTTTTTTGCAATATTTGCCCTTGTGATGATTGGAATTAAGACCCAAAAGGATATTCGAGATGGCTGGCATCATGGTGGATGGATTGTGAAGATAATTTGTTGGGTTTTACTGGTAGTCTTGATGTTTTTCCTTCCCAATCCTGTTATAAGTGTCTATGGTAATTGCCATCCTTCTTATGCCACATTTTCATTCCCAATTTTAGTGAACTGAAGTTGCATTGTGGTTAATTGTTTTTAATCCAATTTAGCAGATGACATTATAATAATTGTTAGAACTGTCTGTCTGAATTTCAGTAGTTTCTCCCCATCAGAGGATGTTCAAAGATAACGTCTATAACTTGTTCAATGGCAGAGACATTGTCAAAATTTGGTTCTGGTTTGTTCTTATTGGTTCAAGTGATTATGTTGCTTGATTTCACACATACTTGGAATGATGCCTGGGTCGCTAAGGACGAACGATTTTGGTACATACTTGTTTTTCAGCTATTCAAATATCTGAAGTTTGTGATCTTTGTATCTTCTTGTTTACTTGATTTCTCTCTCTCTTGCTATATTCTTTATATTTCAACATAAACATTGGGAAGCAATTTCTATCTTAATCACATTATTTTGTCTAAAGATTTTCCTCCTATTGATTGTAATCATATTTTTACTTGCAGGTACATAGCATTGCTTGTTGTATCACTTGTATGCTACATTGTGACATTTGCGTTTTCTGGGCTACTGTTCTACTGGTTCAATCCTTCAGGCAATGACTGCAGTCTCAATGTTTTCTTCATTGTTATGACGTTGATTCTTGCATTTGCATTTGCAGTCATCGCATTGCATCCGAAGGTATCATAACTCTTGGTTTTCGTTTACAAGTATTTAAAGCATTTATTCGTTCTAAACAAGGATTTCTGAATGAAGTACTAAGTTGAGTTAGCACAAAAGATTGCAAATAGAATTACGTTCTTTCATTGAATGCCAGAGTACTCAGAACTTGAACGAGTTTGTGCTGACTTCAATGATAATTTATTCAGGGCTAAAGGAACATCATTTTCCTTAGTTCTTTATTAATTCAGAAAATACCATGAACTATTATTGCAATGTGTGTGGCAAGAGGCCATTTCTATCTATCTGCCTTTTAAAATTCAGCAGCTATCTTTAACTGTTCACAAGTTCTCTATAAAGAGATTTACTTTGCTTGCAAGGACATTACCAAGTTGGAACTAAACAAAATTGTGGGGTATTATGTGCCATATCTTCAGATTATTCTTTTGAGTTTGATTTGTTGATGCATGGATATTTCAGCTACGTTATAGGGGACTTCATACCTTGATACCATCTCATGACAATTTTAACCTTTTCGAATGTATTTTTCCAATTCCAAATGCTAAGTTTGAGGTGAACTCCCAAGTGGAGAACAAAAAACAGTCATTGAAGATTTGTTGATATATGTCGGCGATTAGAAAACTTTGTTGCATACACTGTATTTATTGTGTATGGGTCAAGAGTTTTTGTTTGTTTTTTATATTCTCACCATGTAAAATTATAAGCTAGAGATCAACTGTGGGCCTAAAACTGTTGCAATCGTGTTGTTCTGTGTTTGCAGGTGAATGGCAGCCTTTTGCCAGCTTCTGTAATTTCTGTATATTGTGCATACTTGTGCTACGGCGGACTTTCGAGTGAACCCAGGGACTATGAATGTAATGGGCTTCATAATCATACAAAAGCTGTCTCTACTGGTACTCTCATTCTTGGGATGCTGACAACAGTTCTCTCTGTTGTCTATTCTGCTGTCCGAGCTGGATCCTCTACTACATTTCTTTCGCCACCATCATCACCAAAAGGAGGTACTTCATAAGTTATTGTAGTGCTTATAATATTTGTCCCATGAGGCTTGTGTCAATTGTCTGAAGATACAATATTGTAGACATAAAGTTTGCAAAAATCTTAAATCAGCATTGTTTTAATTTACCTGGTGTGCTGAATGATGTTTTTGTTTCCAGGCACCGAGAGACCTTTACTCACATCTAAAGAATCTAAAGATGAAGAAGGGGGACAGAAGGATGAAAACAAGGATGAAGCACGGCCTGTTACTTATTCCTATACCTTCTTCCATTTGATTTTTGCACTTGCCAGCATGTACTCTGCAATGCTTCTTACTGGTTGGACAACTTCAACTAAAGACACTGAGGATCTAGTTGATGTGGGTTGGGCTTCTGTTTGGGTTCGTATCTGCACAGAGTGGATTACAGCAGGACTATATGTTTGGTCTCTGGTTGCTCCTCTTATTTTACCAGATCGGGAGTTCTCCTGATTAACTTTTTCCAAATCTTCTTTGGAATTGGCCTCTAACCCGAACTGTTGAACCACTTAAGCACATGAGGACTGTTGTCTTTTGTAGTAAGCACCATAGGAATCTCATATGGCATGATATGATATGGAGACTCAGTATGTGAATTCTTGGATTTGTTTTACTCTTATGACTTTCACAAGCATTTGAAGATTTTGTATATAATATATATTTTAATTAATCAGTGTGAGATTTTTATTTTTTGAATACCTTTCGAAGCTGCAGAGGGTACTCAACTCCACTCAATTACACTACTACATTGCCATTGTCAATGATGTCCCCACATGATTTGAACTTTGGTTATTGTGGCCTAAGTGCCCCAACTTAACACCAGACTACAGTTCCTCTGACAGTACAAGATATAAATCTGAAACTTGAAATTTCTTCTTTTTTCAGTTGATAGACATCTTTGTTTTTTTGAAATTGCTTTATTCATCTTAAAATGGATCACAGGTTGGGCTTCTTATCCTTAACTAATATTTGTTACTGGGGCTTCTTATCCTTAACTAATATTTGTTACTGTTTCCCTAATCAATTTTGTTGATTTTGCAATCTATCTACATTTTTCGCATTTCATTAAAATGGGTAGGTTGATATTTGTACTTCATTAAGCTTAGGATCTTGGCAATTTAATTATCATGAAAACAAAGTATCTGGAAAAAGACTTTGTCGATTTGAAACTAAATTGAAGGCTGGTTGTTTTCAAACTTGGGAGTGGTTCAGTTGGTTTTTTTTGATTATTGGTTGTAATCAACTCAGTGTCTTTATGTTGAGATAAAATAGATATTCTTTTGAACTCTAAAAAAAATATGTCAGTCTTTAAGGAAAATTTTCATTTCCTAAATTGTTTCAGAATTTAGTTTGGTTCATAACCAGTGTTCCACTGGGACACCCCCCCCCTGAAACTGCTGTCCCATAGACTTGGGATGTCTCCGAGACTTGGGGACCAAGGGGACGTTCCCCCCTCGTCCCGCCACCGCCACTGCCACCGCCACCAGCTCCACAGCGATGTCCTTGAAACGTTTCCCTCAAAGAAGGGATGTTTATGAGACGTCCCCAAATTTTGGGGACTTTGGGAGGCCCCTAGGATGTCTTGGAGACTTCTAGAAGTCTTTTGACCCATCCTAGTGACTCCCTAACGTCCCCGAGACTCCCACCCGTCCCTAGAGGCATAAGGCTGTCAAAAGGTTTTTTTATAAAAAAATCATTATGTTTTATAATTTTCGGCCCCCAACCCTGACCCGAATACTCTATGGGCCTCACCCACCCCCTAAGCACTCCAAAACAATTATAAAAAAGAGTTACACCTCACTCCAAATCACAATAAAAAAATCAAAGCAAGAGTGAGAGGGTGAGAGCATTAGCAAGCAAGAGTGAAAAGCAATAACATTAGCAAGCAAGAGTGAGAGCATTAGCACACAAGAGGAACAACATTAACACCTAGTAACACAAAGAGTTAGAGCAAGTGTCAAGTCTTCATTGCATTGAGCTATTGTCCAACTGTATGTGAATTTTGGATGTAATCATCATTTGAATATAAATATTAATATATTGATATTTGGCTTTTTCACTGTTCAATGCAATGTGTTAAGTATTTCAAAGTTTCATTTATTATTTCGTCTACACTTTTTTATAACTAATTTTTCAAGTACTATATATATTTGCTCCGCCGATCTGCCACCGTCCCTAAACCTAGGCCCTTGGTCCCCCGTCTTCGAGACCTATCCCTCAGTTCCAAGACTCCATGGAATACTAGTCATAATTGTTAGCTTGTGAAGTTATAGTTGTAACATTAGGAAGAACTAGATAAAAGTTTGTTGAAACATACAATGACATAAACTTTCCAGCGTTTGGTTGAAAACATAAACAATATGAGTAGGGATATCAAAGAAATGACCCAGACCATGCAACAACTGCTGCACAACATGGGTAGTAGACAACCTTCATCACATACTCCTCATGCAAGGATGAAACATTGCATAGCCATGAGGCTAGATCTAGAAGGGAGCCTTGTCTTGAGCAATGATGGTCTCATCCCAGATAAGGGAATCCAAGAAGAGAGGCAAGAGGATCAAATGAACATCTTATATGAAGGCTATATGGAGAGTGTACAGGGCAATGACTTCGGCTTCAGATTAAATTATGATTTTCAGGCATACTCTGATTTTAGAAGCATAGATTGATAGGTGGCGGAAAAAATAATTTTCCTACCTCAGATTTCAAAAATATACATCCCTACATTTAGACAAGCCTACATGTTTGTTGATGATATGAATGATTAATTAAAGGGATATGTTAAGGCTCTTAACTACTACACAAGCCAATATACGGAGGTTCTGTCTTTATAGTAACATGACTGCCGCTTTGAGCAGAGCGGCGGTTATAGAACCACCGCCCAACTAGGGTGGCGGTCCTGGTACCGCCGGTTTGCATTGGGCGGCGGTCATGGCTCTTTCGGACAAAAAATAAAATATGAAAATGAATAGCCTCAAAATTTGAAAGATTGTTCGTGTCTCTTCTCCTCCATGACCTTTCCCATTCTCTAGTGCACGGAATGACATGAGAAAGGCTATAAATATATGTTTGTAGAAGAGAATAAGATCATCGAAGCATGAAAGCAAGTGAGCAAAAAGTTCTCAGTGCTGGAATTGTGTTTTGTAGAAGAAAGGAGTGTTGAGACAGAGCAATCAAGTAATTTGGAGGAAGTGCGAGATATTATTTACTTCTCTTTCATACTTATTGTAATTTCTGTACTTATTGTTTGAATTGGCCAATAAAAGTGGGAAGAAAGAGCAATTGCCCTTGCCGACTGGTTTTTCCTCCTCTGGAGGTTTCCAGGATAAAACTTGTTGATGTTTGTGAGTTTATATTCTTTCCTTTCCTGCAATTATTGATTCTAAACAGAAGCAAAATTCATTCACCATCTCTATCATTTTCTAATAGAAATTAGAACAACAACGTTTAATTTGTGATTCTGTGGATAATTCCAAAGTTGAAGAGTTTATAGATCATTTTGGTATCAGAGCTAACAAGTATCCAGGACTGTGGTATTCGTTCTTGGATTTGTATGACAATGATGAGATCTAAAGATGAAGAGACTTTACCTTGCGATCTAGAAATTTCTACAAAGAAGTGGAAACAGAGAATTCATGGACAAATGGAGGAAGAGAACGTGGTTCGTAGAATCGAGATGATGGAGACCATGATGGATAGAATGTTTAGAAGGCAAGAAGAACTTGCAGATTTGCAGAAGACAACTTCTGTCAAGCAAGACTTCATGGACTCAGTGGTTCGAGGCTTAGCTGAAAAGTTTGGCATAGGGAAGAGCCACCACGAGGAAGATTATGGGGAAGAACATGAAGAAGAGACTTCAAACGCAAGAGAAAAGGTAAAATCTGATCATACTCCTTTTAAAGTTGAGACGAAAGTTGAGATTAAAAGCTTTGAAGGACAAGTAGATGTAAAGTTGCTTGATAAATGGTTAAAATAGTTAGAAGTCTACTTTAGCATCCATAATGTCACTGAGGCACAGAGGATCACCTTTGCATGTCTCAAAATGGAGGGACACACTCTGGTTTGGTGGGAAACCCATCTAACCACTTGTGAAAAGAAGAAGCATCCTATTGTGAAATCTTGGAAAGAATTTAAAGAATTACTTAGAGCTAACTTCTATCCTATTGGCCACAAGACTGACCAAATGATTAAATGGCAGTATTTTAGACAAGGCAGTGGTCAAAGTGTGCAGGACTATACTATGGAGTTTCGGAGGTAAGGCATGTTGTTAAACATGGACTTGGAGGATGAGGATATTCTGACTAAGTACTTGGGAGGACTTCACACTCACCTTCTAAGAAAAGTCATCTCCACAAAGCCCAATGATCTCAACGAAGGTGTGTGTGCAGGCATACTACATAGATGATGAAAAGAAGCAAGGAGAAGCAGAGCCAAGGGAAAAGCAGTCGACAAATCAGCAAAAAAGAGAGTATGGGCAAACAAGTAACAAGGGTAAGTGGAAAGGGAAAGGTAAACAAGCTACCACTACTTTAAATACTTGTAAAGATCCTAAGAATTTTTGCAAGAACTTTGATATCAATGGTCATACTGACGCTACATGTTGGAAGTTGCATCCGGAGTTACATCCGAAGAACCGAACCAAGGACTCAAAGAAGTCCATGAAAGCTATGTAAAAATAGAAGGGGAGGTGGAAATCGAAGATGACTCTGATGTAGATGAAAGGCTTGGATGCACGGCCACCAACATGGACAGCCAAGAAGAGGAGATGAGTAGACTATTCTAGATCAAAATCTAGATCAAGAGAACTAAGGTAAATGCTTTGGTTGATACAGGTTCTCAGTCTAACTTGATTTCTGAAGCAGTTGTAAAGAAGCTTGGTCTTGAGACTTACGAGCATCCACACCCTTATCCTTTGGGTTGGGTGAAGAAGGGTGTTGAAATTCAGGTAACAAGAAGATGTAAGGTCAAGTTTGGGATAAATTCCTAGTATATTGATGTTTTGGAAGTTGACGTTATTCCACTTGATGCTTTTGATGTTGTATTTGGGAGTCCTTCCTTGTATATCTAGGGATGCTATATTTATGAGAAGGGAAAAATGGTACATATGGGTCAAGGATGGGATCAGCTACAACATCTGGGCACACCAGCGTAAGACACAATTTACTATGGTGAGTGCTAACCAAACAAAATGACTTATTCAGGCAAATCATAATCAGTTTTGTTTACTTTTATTAAAGGAAAAACAAGATGGGGTAGAAGTTTCAGAGATTTCTAACCAGGGAAAACATGATTTGGATAGTATTATTCAGTCCTTTCAGGAAGTATTTCAGGCTCCCAGTGGGTTACTACCAAAACGGGAAGTAGAGCATGAGATTCAACTATTGTCAGAGTCCCCTCTACCGAACATCGGGTTGTATAGGCAATCCTTGCTTGAGAGTACTGAAGTAAAGAAATAACTCCAGGAACTACTAGACCAAGGGTGATACATCCGAGCACCTCACCATGCGGTTCACCTATTGTGATGGTGCCAAAGAAGGATGGTTCTTGGAGAATGTGCATCGACTACCACGCTTTGAACAAGATCACCATAAAGAACAAATATCCACTTCCCCACATAGATGATCTCTTGGACCAGCTTCAACATGCCAAATTCTTCACGAAGTTGGATCTCAAGTCAGGTTATCACCAAGTCAGAATGAAGGAGGAGGATATATGGAAGACTGCCTTCAAGACAAAACAAGGTTTGTATGAATGGTTAGTACTTCCTTTTGGGTTATGCAATGCACCCGCTACATTTATGAGATTGATGAATGATGTATTATGGGATTTCATAGATTCATGTGTCATTGTGTATCTAGATGATATCTTGATTTTTAGTGCCACATGGGAAGAACATCTAACTCATTTACAACAAGTCTTGCAAGTTCTCAGGGAGAAACAACTGCTTTGTAATATGAAGAAATGTGAATTTTCCAAACAGTCACTTGTCTATCTTGGGCACGTGGTTGGAGGAGGAGAGCTACAAGTGGATCCAAAGAAGGTGGAAGCCATCACTAATTGGCCAACACCAATAGGAGCCACGAAGACTAGGAGTTTTGTGGGAGCAGTACAGTACATGCGGAAGTTCATTCCAGGCTTCTCTGCGATTGCAACACCTCTACACATAGTGGCTGCGTAAAGGTTTTGACTGGGGTAAGGAACAAGACAAATCCTTTGAGTTATTGAAATACAAGATTAGTCATGCTCTAGTACTTGCTCTTCCTAATTTGCAACAACCTTTTGAAGTAGAGACAGATGTCGGTGATTACGCTATGGGCACAGTGTTGCTTCAAGGAGGTAAACCCATATGCTATCATTCTGAAACTTTCACTTCAGCAGTTAAAGGATATTCAGTATATGATAAGGAAATGTATGCACTAGTTCAGGAAATTAAAAAATGGAAGCATTATTTATTGGGTAAAGAAACTATTGTGCACATTGACCACAAACCTCTCTAGTATTTGCAAGCACAGTCTAAATTGCAGTAGGCAAGGCACTACAAATGGATGGGGTTCCTTCAGCAGTTCCACTCTGGTGATCAAATACAAGAAGGGTAGTACAAATTTGGTGGAAGACATGTTGTCTAGGCCTCCCACATAGGAGAAGTTTTCCTGTTTGGCCACTATCTCTCAGATCGAGCCCTTCATGAAGGAAATTACCAAGAGGCATATGCCCAGGATAAAGACTTTGGGGTGACATTTCAGCAGTTGCAGTCCCAAGGGACTGAAAGGACAGGGATTGAAGATTGTTATCTCAAGGACGGGCTTCTCTACTGATGGGGGAAGCTTTGCGTGCCTAAAGAAGAAAGACTTCTATTGATGAGCGAAGCACATACCTTGAAAGTAGCGGGACATTTTGGTGTTGGTAAGACCCTAGCCCACTTGCAAAGGTACGTGTATTGGCCCAATATGCAAGAAGAAGTATCAAAATTTATATGTGGATGTAAAATTTGTTGTACCAGCAAGCCTAAGACTAGGAAGGAGGGTTTGTATATGCCTTTTCTAGTACCTACTCGTCCATGGGAGGACATTTCTATGGATTTTGTAGGAGGATTTCCTATGTCTAAACATGGCCATGACTATCTCTATGTTGTTGTTGATAGATTCAGTAAGATGTGTATTCTTATGGCATGTAAAAAGATAGTAAAAGCACATGAGGTAGCATATCTTTTCTTTGCTAATGTATGGGTGCATTTTGGTTTGCCAAAGTCTATTGTTTCTAACATGGATTCCAGGTTCTTGGGGAAGTTTTGGACTACTTTGTGGGACAAGATGGATACCAGGTTACAGAGGAGCACAACTTTCCATCCACAGACAGATGGACAGACATAGGTAGTGAACAAGACTTTGGTACAGTTAATCAGAGGGTATAACAACAAATACCCAAGGACTTGGGATGAGTCCTTAGCCTACATTCAACATTCCTATAACCAGGCAGTACACACATCCACTATGAAGTCACCATTTGAAGCATGCTTGGGATATCTACCTACAAATCCGCTGGACATAATAGTTGGGCAGCGGGATGAGGAGGAGACACGAGACACAAAGGTGACTAGAGTAAACAAATTCATTGAGAGGATCTGGAAAATCCATCTCAAAGTCAAAGAACAACTAGAGAAATCTCAAGCCAAGTACAAAGCTAGGCATGATTAGCATAGGAGGGAACATAAGCTTCATGTTGGAGATAGAGTTTGGCTTTACTTGAGCAAGGAGAGACTACAAGGTCAAGCATGGAAGCTCAAGCCACTACGATATGGGCCCTTCACCATATTGGAGTAGGTTGGAGAAAATGCCTTTTGACTTGATTTACCGTCATTTATGAGGATGTACTCTGTAGTAAATTGTGAGAACTTGCACCTATATGAGCCATCCATGCTAGATGAAGATGAAGGACTACATTTGCTACCTTCCATTGAGGATTGTATCTTGGACTCACGAGGCGAATTGGAGGAGGATGTAGTGCTGTAGCAGAAGGTCATAGAGACTAGGAGAGGTCCGCAGGAGTCTTGGTAGATTGGAATGAAAGGAAAGACACCAAGGCAGGCCCGGTGGTACTCAAAGGAGCAAGTGAGGGAATTATTTCCTCATCTACTCCCCCACTAAGATTTTGTGGGACAAAAAACCTCCTAAGCAGGGGAGGTGTGATCCATAGGGATCCAAAATGACTCTACTTCATCAGACCAGTCAGCACGAAGAAGGAAAATAAATATACGGAGGTTCTGTCTTTATAGTAATAGGACCGCTGCTCTGTGCAGAGTGACGGCTATAAAACTGCCACCCAACTAGGGTGGCGGTCCTGGGACCGTCGGTCTACATTGGGCGGCAGTCCTGGCTCTTTTAGACAAAAAATAAAATATGAAAACGAACAGCCTCATAATTTGAAAGGTTGTTCGTGTCTTTTCTCCTCCATGACCTTTCCCATTCTCCAGTGCATGAGAGGACATGAGAAAGGCTATACATATATGTTTGTAGAAGAGAATAAGATCATCGAAGCATGAAAGACAAGTGAGCAAGAAGTTCTTAGTGCTGGAATTGTGTTTTGTAGAAGAAAGGAGTGTTGAGACAGAGCAAACAAGTAATTGGGAGGAAGTGTGAGATATTATCTACTTCTCTTTCATACTTATTGTAATTTTTGTACTTATTGTTTGAATTGGCCAATAAAAGTGGGAAGAAAGAGCAATTGCCCTTGCTGACTAGTTTTTCCTCCTCTGGAGGTTTCCAGGATAAAACTTGTTGTGTTTCTGAGTTTATATTCTTTCCTTTCCTACAATTTTTGATTCTAAGCACAAGCAAAATTCATTCACTAGCTATCTCTGTCATTTTCTAATAGAAAGTAGAACAACAACGTTTAATTTGTGATTATGTGGATAATTCCAAAGTTGAAGAGTTTACAGATCAACCGTAGCTCAAATAGAATATCACATATTATCGATAATAAGTGACCACCTAATCTTGTAATGAATGCTAATAAAATGACGGGGGAAGATTCAAGGAAGCAAGCCCGTTGTTTCTTATGCATGAGGAAGTGGGATTTGGGGCACATGCATGGCTGAGGGAAAAAAATATTTGGTTGAAATGTTGCATCAGCTAGGTAGTAGGGGGAATGAAAAACCTTATATTGATGTGGGTATGACACCTCTGGATAATACATCATTAGGATAGACAATTGGCCAACCCAATGCTTCTTTGGCTGCTATAAGAGAGGTATTTTTGCACCCTACTTTTGAGAGGAGGATGGATTCAAGGGAGGCGAGTTATACTACATATTGAACTAGGTAGCAAACATGATTTCATTGATTCTAGAATTTTTTTTACAGTAGTTCGTACACTCCTTAAAATCCCAAGTTAGATATTCCTCTTCAGTGCATCTTCAAATTTCTTTCATGAATTTAAAATGTCCATTCATTCAAAAATAATAATCCCACCTAGATTGTTAGGATTGTTTTACAACATATAAACTTTATATGCAATGGTCCTTATGTCAATGGAGGCAATGCCACATTGCTTCCTTGCCCCTACCCCTCTTCTCTATGGCTTCATAATCCTAAAAATGTCTCTTTCAAATGCCTCTGCTACATGCCTTACTACCCCAAGTTAGATATGTGTCTCAGTGCATCGCATATGAGAATTGCTTTTGTGACTCTAAAATTCTCATTCATATGGGTGCAAATTCCTTTTAAGGTTAAAATTGCAAGTCGAGCTAATATGACTTGTAAGGAGTATGTTGAGCGTGGAAACCTCTAGACAAGATCTTATTTAATGACATATGATTTTTATGGATATCTTTTGTGCGATGTTGATGTGATGTTGGGCTTACAATGGCTTCATGAGCTAGATGAACCTGTGTGGAATTTAAAAGGGAATACTTGAATTTCATACAAGAAGATAAAACACAGGAAATGAGAGGGTTTTGATTTCTTAAATGCTGCATCATAACAACCCATAAAATGCAAAAGCAGATCAATCAACACAACCCAAGCTATATAATCACTTGTAATAGTTTGAAGGGATTGCATACTTTAGCTAGTTCAAAAAACAAGTAGCAATCATCCAGCCAACATAGCCAATAATACAACTGTACCAAGTGGTGCTTAGTGACCTTTCTAAGGGCCTTCCACTTGATAGGGGTCAAGGGCATGGTATATAGTTGGAAAAGGGCACAAAACTGAAAATGGTTACCTCTTACTAGTGCCCCACTTTGTTTAAGGATGAAATTGAAAAGGTGGTTTAGGAACTAATTGACACGAGGAAAATTGTTCCAACAGAAGGTTTTTAATGTGGAAGGACTGCAAATCAGATTTGATATACCCTTTAAATGAAGTTAACAGTCATGCACTCTTGTCCAAAATAACTAACTATTAAACTAGTATGCTTATAAGCGAGATTGACGAAAAAAGATGTACCAAATAACCTCTTAATCATATTCTTAAGCTTGTTGGTTTTCCTCTGTGAATGCCTATTATAAAATTAGAGAATCACACAATGCAAAAAGTTTTTTCACTTGGAAAATATTCACCCAGCTAATGTTTATTCAATTAATAAGAAACAAGGCTGATACAACCCGTATAACAAGATTTGTATAAACAAATGACATGTAAAACACTAATAATATGAGCTACGACGCATAAAAGAACTAAAGTCAACCAAAGACAATTAAAAATAAACTCAAGATAAAAAATATCATCCACTAATAATATATGGTCAACATGCAAAAAGTCATCAATTTAAGTGACACGTATATAGTCTACTTTTCACACTAGTTAAACTAGGCATCTCAACCTCTCCTAAAAATATAAATACACTAAAATAAGACTAAACCCAATCATTTATACATAGAAATGACACTCCACTTCTTGGGGATGAATGGATAATGATTTGACCTCAGTTAAGTACACATCTAGTGAATTACACTCTAACTAACACTTCCAATCTACAAATAGAAGATGTTTAAAAATAAAGTTATAAAAATAGATTTCTAAACATTTAACAAAAAATCCTAAAATTAGTAAACAAAAACTAAAACTAGTTCTAACATTAATTAATTAGGTGCTCATATTGACATTATACCCAACACCAAACAAGAGACATGGGGCACATTGTTCCAAGTGAAATTTTTGAATGTGGAAGAAGTGCAAATTAGATTTGAAATTTCCTTTAAATGAATCTAGTTATCATTCGATCTTGCCTAAATTAACTAACTATTAAACTAATATGCTTGTAAGTGATTTTGACAACAAAATATGTACTGAATAAAGTCTAAATCATATTCCTAAGCTTGTTGGTCTTCCTTTGTGAATAATTGTAGTAAAACAAAAGTATAATATATTGCAAAAAGTGTTTCCATTGGAAAATATTCATGCAACTAATGTTTATTCAATTAATCAAGAAACAAGACTAATATAGTCATTACAACAAGACTTGTCTAAATTTGCATGACAAGTAAAACACTAATAATATGAGCTACAACTCCTAAAAGAACTAAAGTCAGATGGCTAAAGTATCATCTACTAATAATATATGGTCAACATGCAAGAAGCCATTATTAATTTAAGTGACACATACATAGTATATTTTGCACACTAGCTAAACTCGGTGTCCCAACCTCTCCTAAAAATAGAAATTGACTAAAATATGACTAAATTCAGTCATATATATATACCTAGAAATGGAAACCCACCATTTGGGGATGAATGGATAATGATTTGACCTCATTTAACTACACATCCAATGAACTGCACTCTAACTGACATTTTTATTGTAAAAAAAGGTGTCTAAAAATAGAATTTTAAACTAAGCCAAAAAATCTCCTAAAAACAAAAAACACAGTTAAGAATAATTCTAACAATAATTAATTAAGTGCCCATATTGACATCATACCCAAGATTCCCCCCTTTGATGCAAAGAGATAAAATGTCTATCATCTCCTTAAGTCTTCTATGAATCTTCTTCAACAATCCCTTGTTGAAAATATCATCAAGTTGATCTTCACTTCTCACATAGTCAATCACAAATTGATTACTGTTATCCAAGTCTCTAATAAAATGATGCTTGAGTTCTAAATGTTTGGTTATAGCAAATAAAATTTGATTCTTAGACAATTGTATTGCCCCATTGTTATTACAAAAAGAATTGTGTAGACTCAATTTGAGCCTCTCTAAAATTAATCAAGAGTCTTCTCAATCACATACCTTGTATACATGTTGATGTAAGGGTTGTATATTCAACTTTAGTAGATAATAAAACAACTATAACTTGCTTCATTGATGACCATGAAACCAAACCACTTCCCAATGTGAAGCGATAACCTGAGGTATGCTTCATCTCCTCAAGAACCTCCCCAATCTAAATCAATGTATCCAATTAGACATGATGAACTTGTTGGTTTGAAATTAATACCATGATTATAAGTATCTCTTACATGATGAAAACTCTTATCACTGCTTGTAAATGTTTCAGTGATGGATTTCCCATAAATTTAGTGATTCCTCATAACTCATAACTTTGGTCTTGTAGACCCACTTTTTTCGAAAGAAATCTTTTTTAGCTAGAAATTGAATAAGAATACATGCACCATTAATCTCAATTGAATCCATATCAGTTTTTATATCATCAACCCACTCTTTCGTTTGACTAGCTTCTGCGTATTTTTTGGTTCACTAGTCATAGATGCTAATATAAACATAGTATTTTCATCATGAACATCATCAAATACTTTACCTTCATGAGCTTGGAGTCTTGTGATCCTCCTCTCAAAATTTGGAGTCAACATTTGATTTGTTGGATATGAATTAAAAAATGCTTGTTCTTGTTTGGTGTTGATGTAGATGGATGACTAGTCTCCCGGGAAGAACAAACATTGTTCCTTGTTGAACTAGAAACATGCGCAAGAATTTGTAAGCTATCAAAATATTATTCATGAAGCTACCCCCCTTCACTTACGAGCATTATATAAATTTGGTCATGATCAACATACATATCATTTTCAAAAAAATAAATATAATCCCTAGAAACAATTATGAATTTACTAGCATGATTATAAAACTTTTATGCCTTACTTTCATAATTACAAACATGATTTAATTCTCTTTTTGAAGAAAAATAAACATCCTTAATCTCACCCTTACCTTGATTTGTGGTGAGTTGCGTGCCACCCTTTTCTTCAAACTGGATGGACTTTTAATCTCCAATGGTGCTTGGATTTTGAAGGATTATCTAACTTGTTGAAACCATGTTTATGACTTGTTGTATGACTTGATCAACCTGAATCAAGAAACCACATATTATTTTCATTTTATAATCCCACATTACATGAGAGACAATAATTTGAGTCATTTTAACCCTCACTTTTTGCAGCTTGAAATGTATCTTTTCACCCTCTGGATTAACTTGATTCTTTGATGCCAATGTCTTACAATATTTTATAAAGTGTCTTGATTTTTTTGCAATAATGAAAATTAAGGTTTATTTTTAATTTATTTGTGAAGTTAGCTTGATATTTCCCCGTTGAAATACATTGCTTGGTTACAAGTTTCTGTTTTGAATTTCGATATGAATCTCATGTATATAGTCTCATCTTATCTTCATGGGACAAGAAAGAACCTACTAATTCATCAAAACTTATAATGTTCATGTTCTTTCACTTCCCAAGAGTGATCATAATACATAGCCATATTTGTGTTAAATATCTCAAAAAATTCCTTTCTATAAAATTATTTTCTATGGTTTCTCCTTAAACCCTCATTCTATGCACTAAATCATTTATTTTTACGCAATATTCTCCAACTTCTTCATTATCTCACATTCTCAAATTTTTAAAATTCATTTTCAGAGTTTAGAATTTTGCTTCTCCTACCTTAGAAATGACTTGACATGAAGTGTCCAAGCTATTCCATGCCTCATGAGCATTTTTGCTTCCAATAATTTTTAGATAAATGTTTGGGTCTATAACACATTTGAGATAGAAGATAGCTTGTGCATCATCCTTTTCTTGTTCCTTTTTTTTTCTCTTCTGATATTGAGAAAACGTATTCCAATATGCAAGTGGAGTGTATCTATTGATAAAATTCTACTAAACTCCCTTTTCAAACAAAAATTCTCTTCAACCGATCTCTCCAATACTTGAAGTTGTCTACTTTAAAGAAGGGGATATTCATCTAGCAGTAAAATTTACCAAATCCATGATTCTCCTGCCAATGGAAAAACATTATTCTATATATTTTTGAATGAGAAATTGATACCAAATGATGGTGTTTGATGTGGAAGGAATGCAAATTAGATCTGAAATAAACTTTAAATGAAGTTAGTGATAATCCAATCTTTCTCAAAATAACTAGTTATTAAACTAGTATACTTGTAAGTGAGATTGATGAAAAAATATGCATTGAATCACCTCTGAATCATATCCTTAAGATTATTGGTATTATATTTTGAATACATGTAGTAAATTTAGATAATAATAAAATTTAAAAAAGTGTTTCCACTTCGAAAATATTAACCTAATAAATACTTATTTAATCAATCAAAAAACAAGACTAATATAGCTATTACAACAAGGCTTGTCTAAATTTGCACAAACAAGTAAAAAATTAATAATATGAGCTACAAATCCTAAAATAACTAAATTAAACTAAATACGGCTAAAAAATAAACTCCAAGATGACGAGAATTATCCACTAATAGTATATGATTAACATGCAAGAAGTCATTATTAGTTTAAGTGACACATGCATAGTCTATTTTGCACACTAGCTAAACTAGGTGTCCCAACCTCTCCTAAAAATAGAAATACACTAAATAAATTTAAATTCAATCATCTATGCATAGAAATGACACCCCACCTCTTGGGGATGAATGGATAATTATTTGACCTCAGTTAAGTACACATCCAATGAACTGCACTCTAATTAGCACTTACAGTACAAAAATAGAAGATGTCTAAAAATAGAATTACAAAGATATATTTCTAAAAATTAAATTTTACACTTAACCAAAAAATAACCTAAAAACAAAAACACAACTAAAACTAATCCTAATATTAATTAATTAGTTGCCCGTATTGACATCATATCCAAAACTAATCAAGAGACCATGTTTCACACTAGTAGTATTAGTTAGGAAGAAGGACAATTTACTTCACATGTACATTGATTATCATGCCCTAAATACTTGAAGGCTATAAAGAACCTATTTCCTAGTCCTTGAGTGTATGAGTTGATTGATGAGTTACAGGGAGTGAGTTAGTCTTCTTCAAAATTGACCTACAATTTAGCTACAATTAGATCATGATGGGCCCCGTAGATACACACAAAATGACATTTTAATTTTAGACCATATGTCTTTTGGTCTTATAAATGCAACGACAAATTTTTAGGCTATCATGAATAAAATATTTCATCTTTACCTCAATAAGTTTTGTTTTTTTACATCTTACTTATATCTTGGTCTGTAACAAGAATTTATAGGAGCACTTACCCCGCCTTGAGTTGTTCTAAATAACATGAGGATGAAAAAATTATTTACAAAAAACATGTTTTTCGTTGCACTTGAACTACTATATTTGGAACATATTATCTATGGGGATAAATTCAAACTGGACGAGTCCAATATTTGGGAATTAAGGAATGGATAGAACTAAAATCACTCAACTAAGAGGGTTCAAAGGATTATTCAGTCATTGATGTATTATCAAGTTTTTTCCTCACTTGGCTACTTTTTTCATAGACACGTCCAAGACATAAACATTTGAATGACCAAATTTAGCCAGAAAATATTTCATAAAACTCATGGAAATAATATGCACTTGTCCCATCTTGTTGAATCCATATTTTACTTGTAATGCAAGAAAATATTAGCTTGTGAATGCAAGAAAACAAACAGACTTGTTCTCCTGCTCTAATCTTCTCAAACAAAACCTCAGTTAGAGCAATGGATGGAAAGAAAGGATATATTCAATGAATTCACTTACCCACAAGTCACACAAATCCTCCTTTGATGTGTTGGATTTTATCTTGATTGATTGTTGGTTGCTTCAGATGTTGGTGGAGACACACAAGCAACACCTCCCCTTGATTTTGCTTTGAATTGCTTGATGAAGAATGATGATTAATAGATTGGATGATAGAGTGATGATATAATGGATTGATTGAGTGATTGAAGATGAAAATGGATGGTTGATGAGAAAAATTGACAAATATTTTTTATGGAATTCCAAGTTTCATGGCTCTGATGGAGGATGAGAGCTAGATTTATAGTTGAGGGGTGGAGGACTCAATGGATAAGATGAAGCCAAGTTGGATTTGGATCAAGGGTGGATAATGCATGAGAGGAGAATTCTAGAATATAGAATTATAGAATTTGAGAGAAGTCTCCATTGAATGGAGGGAGAGAGATATATTTGAATTTTTAAATATGAAAGAGGGAAATTTAGATAGGTTTCTAGAGATAGAAGCCTCTATATTTAGAGGTGGAGCATGTGATTAGTTTTATAATTAGATTAGATTAATAGAATATGATTAGGGATGAGGTTACATGGAAAGGATAAATGTAGGGATATGTAGGAATATTAAATTCCTATAAACTGATAATAGGGATTAAAATAGGATATAATAATGAAATAAAAGGGATTAATGAAAATATGGGATATAATGAAAATTTAAAAAATTAATGATGAAATAAGATATTAAGTGAATGATAAAAGGGGAAATGTGATAAAAGGATTAATAATAATAATTAATCTCGTGATTAATTATTATAGGGGTTGTATTGGGATATTTACAGAACATATTAATCATAAGTAATCGTGTCGACATTTTAGATGCCTACATTTCACCCCTCTTTCAAGGGTTATTGAGGAGAAATGACCGTTCAAAGAAAAATAAGAAAAAAGGTTAGTATGGTGATTTGATTTCCTTTCGAGGGGTTAGGCGGGGAGGAACGAGGCAGGTAACCACTCGAAAAGAGGAGAGGCCCAAGTTAGTAGATGTGAGAGGATTAAAGGATGAGAAGATTGAGGATTATAAGAGAGGAGAGAGGATTAGAGGATTATAAGAGTGATTGAAGAGGCTAGATCAGAGGATGCCCCAGTTAAGTGGTTGAGATTAAAGATATTGGATTTGAGGATTATAGAATAGATGAGGATGCAAGATTAGAGGATTAGAAGATAGGAGAGAGGATTAGAGGAGTAGGAGATTAGAATATTAAGAGATATTGGATTTTGAAGTAGAGGATGTCCCAATCGAGGGGTTAGGTTTTGAGGATTTTGGATTTAGGATGCCCCAGCCAAGGGGTTAGGATTAAAGATTTAGAATTTAGATTTGAGGATTGATTGGATTAGAAGATGCCCCAGTCAAGGGGTGAGGATTTTGGATGTTGGATGTGGGATGATAAGATTTGGATGTGGATATTGATTGATTGATAAAGGATTGATTGGATAGGGGATGAGGAGGTTAGATAATTAGTTGGATGATGATGATGATCAAGTGTGGATGATGATAAGGATAAAATATGATGATAGAAAGGGGTGTGCTACCATAAGGTTCCCACCATTATCATCATTAGCAATGTGATTAATGTGGCACAAATAAAAATGCATCAAGGTATAAAGACCATGATGATTTAATTTCCAAATCACTATGTGCTCATATCATTGGACATATTAATATAAAAAATATGGTCCTCATATGATTGGACCGTGCTTAAAGAAAAAGAAACAAAAGGGGGCCTCATATCATTGGCCAAAATGTAAATGAAGACAAACAAACATACACACATAAGCAAAAGCACACACATTGCATTTTTGTATTTTGTGATCATTTTATGGATTTTTTGAATGCTTTTATTTTTAGAGTTTGGATTTGGATGTTTAGATTATTTGATGGTGGATGTTGATATTTTGGATGTGTGATGGGGGAATGGCTGAGATTAGGTAAGATGAAAGGATTCGGGACATGATAGTTCATGGGGGGGATGGGAAAGGATGTGAGGTGGGATGCAACTTTCTCCTATAAGTCCTAAAGCATGTTTGGGTAGTATGAAAGGGAAGGATTGAGGGAAATTGGATAGGTTGGACATGATAGGGATTGGTTGATAGGTTAGGATTGGATGGGATATGGGATGAGATATAGATAGATAGGATGAGGGATGTGGAGCAAGATAGGATGGGGGATATGGAAGATAATAAGGTATGTCCCTGGTTCTAGGGGATAGATTGAGGGATAGGTGTGGTGTGCACCCAAGTGTAAACGGATGGATGAGTTTGATTTTACCCCAGGTGTAGGGTATGATGGGTATCTAAAATGGATGGTGCCCTTAGCGGATGATAGAAAGGATGCCCCTAGTCATGATGATGATATTTGAAAATGAACATGAGGAGGATTGGATGAAAAGGAAAGGATCATCGTTTGTCCACATATATTCGATCCAAGGGAAAAATGATGTGGATGTGATGGATGGAAGGAAAATAACATAAATTATTGGTAACTTAAAATTTTGCATACCATACACCATCTTACTTAGTTGTGATTTCATTGTTTGGTCTTTTAAGCACCCTGTACATGAATGCCCATTGGGGACAGGAGCACCCAGGCGCTACTGTCCCCTCTTGGCACTTTTGTCCTCTTTATCTCCTTTTCTAATCTTTTGAATGTTACTCCTTTTTTGTCTTCTTTTATCACCCTTGAATGACCTTTCACTTGCTAATGACAAAACTTATGCAAATGAATCATATTTATACATGTCTTATTTAACCTCCTGATAAAGATGAACGCATTCAAAATGCACATACATTTACAAGGAGCTAACATTTTCTATCTACTACATCAAGGATTGTATTTTGAGCTACATTATTCACTTCATAGGGGGAGCTATTTTGAATTACATATCACACATTTACATTTGGGACAACGTAGTTATATCTTGTTGTCTCTTTGTGTGACTGACACTAGGGAAACCTAGCTCAAGGGACATTATTTCAATCACACAAACACACTAGAACTACATTGAGTCTTAAATGTAGTGTAACACTCGGTGGCAATTACATTGGGGTGACCGTTGAGGTTAACCTGACTTAAGCATATGCATTATTTATTCATCTAATGTGTGCTTGAGTATTGTGCAAATAGTTAGGGTTTATTTTTTAGGTACATGTGTGACTCAATGAATCTGATGCAACACAACTTCCATAGACACAACCACCTAGAACAAACACCAGCACTTGGGAGGCCCTGTCATCTTCCAGGAACTCCTTTCCCTGAGATTTTCACATTCTAGTTTCATACTCAAATCTTACACAATCTAGAATTAGTTGGTCTAGATCAATCACCAACATAAAATTAGTCCAAACCTACAATTTCAAGATGAGTCATTCTCTAAACCATATTTATAACTCTTGCTTGTATTTCTTTAGCTTGATGTTGCATATTTAATTTTTTATCGATTTGATCAACAATATCCCTAGATTAGATTTAATTTTGTTAAATCATTTGGTGAACATGCTCCTTACATGCCCATTATCAGATCTTTCATGGCTTCCCATACCTTTGATTCCAACGCTTCCCCATTCTATACCTAGGTTCAACTTCATAATCTCCTTGTTAAATGTCTTCTAGTTGATCATGGATTTAGTCTTAATATATGTAATATTTCCTTTCTCCATAAAATAGGACTTTTTGTTACTCATATCAAACCATATAATCTTTGTATTTGTATCCTTGATAATAAACCTAAGTAAGTGTTAGACAAAATCCCTCTTCCCCTTACACTTGGATCTTGCACTCTTCATGTTCTATATCATGTTATGCCTCATGATGTTCCTTATACTATCCTTCTATGCCTTCTTTGGTTACATGTTATGCATACACTTCTTTCTACCCATGTCATAACACACAATTCCCTTGCTAGACCTTATTCCATGTATATTGCTATAGTAGATTATGTTAACTTTACAAGTTACCATTTCTAGGAGGACTTTTAAAAAATTTATTGCAATTTTTTGCCCTCCTCATACCTTAGATTTTTTCAATTTTTTTTAAAAACATTGTCTTAGCATCATTTTCACCCATTTTTGGATTTCGGAAGTTGACCCGCATTTTCAATGCAAAATGAAGGTTGAGTTCCGAAGTTTGAAGTTTGATCCCATTGAAATTCGGAACTGAAAGTCGGAACTAGTTTTTAGTTTTTCTTATGAAACCCAAAGTTTGATTTCATACTTTTTTTTCAAACTTCAGAGTCCGAAGGGTAGGTTACATGTACTTTGAACGTTAGATCCTGATTTCTGAAACCTGACCACTTTGCATTTCAGAACTTTTGACTTTCAGAATTCGGAGTTCAGATTACATGTTGCATGCAATTTGCTTCTGACTTCCGGAGTTTGATTTTCTAAGTCATTAATGCTCAACCACCCACATAGGTGTTGGTTCAAAGTAATTAATTTTAACCTCCCTATAAATACGTGAGTTTTTACCGATCATTTTTACCATATGATTAAGTACATTGGCATGCTAAAACACCTCTACACCCCCACCGTACTCCTTTAGGTGATTTTTGAAGCATTTTTTTTCACGTTTTATTTTCGGTTTGGGTAAGTTTTGTAGGTTTCATTTTAATTCCAAATTTGGGGTTCTTGCTCTGCCTTTCTTATTTCTTTTATCTTTTGGTTTTGTTCCTAAATCCAAACAATGACTTACCCTCCCTTGTTATTTTTATTGATTTACAAGTCTAAAATGCAAGGTAATTTCCAAATAGGAAAGAAGAATCTTAGGCACTTCGAGAACAAGGAATTTTGTAGAAATTCGAGGATCAGAGCTTCGGAGTTCATTTTCAAGTTTCCTCTAAAATTTCACAAGTTCGGTATTTTTCTCTTTAGGGGTTTAAAGTTTCGTCTCAAGATCAAAGCTTCGAAGTTACTTTTTGAAGTTCTCATTTTGAACTTCGGAGGTTATCCCTTCATATTTCAGAGGTTTTAATTTTTAGATTTCGATGGTGCTTTGGTTCAGAGTTCAAAACTCTACTATTTCAGAACATAATCACTTCAGAGGCTATCTAATTTGGGTTTAGGAGATTCCCATTGCTTTAGGTGTTGGGCATTAGGGTTTTTAGAACATTTTATTTTTGGAAATCGAGGTTCAATATTTTAGAGTTTTGAAGTTTCTTTTCAAGGTGTAAGTTTCGATTTCAGAATTTCAGGCTTCAGGATTTCGAAAGTCTAGTCTGGTTGTGTAAGGTATTTTGCAAGAATGCACTTCCACTCCAAACTCCAATTTTTTGGATTCTTTAACAGGGAAGATGTCTAGTTTTTCATCTATGGTAAAGGAAAAAATGAAGTACAACTACCAAGGGGTATCACCCCCTTCCAGTATCTCATTTGATGTAGATAATATTGGGGATACAGATTTTGGACATATGGACATGTCTACATTTTGGGAAAGAGTAAAGGCTCTGAAGAAGAAACCATGGATGCAAGCTATTTATGATAGTGGAATTCCCCTTGTGGCTACATTTCCCCACTCTATGCAATGTCCTGAGTCTTTACTTGCTGTAACATCCCAGTTTGATAAAGATTCACGTACTATAAAGGATGATGATGGTACAATTGTAATCAGGGTAGATAGTGATTTATTTGAAGATATTTTGAAGCTTCGTGACATTAAAGGATATGCCCCTATCTCCCCATAATCTTCTTTAGAACATTAGGTTGCGAAAAATGAAACTTTCACAAGGGTTGTCAATAAGAGCTATTTAGCCAAGACTAAAGCCTCATTGTTTAGATTTCCTAAGACACTTCCTCAATCTGATTTCATATTGGAGGTCAATGATATTATCACACTTTTGAGAAAATTTACAAGTCTCTCTTCTAATAGGGAATTCCAAGAATGGATGTACCTCTACATTACCACAATCAAGAAGAATAAAGATCTCATTTGATGGAGTGAACATATAAGCAATGTTATATGCTTTCAGCTAGAAGATGTGTTAAGTTCAGGAAACTTCTACATGACCTCCCACGTAGTGTACGTAACAACAAAAATGAGATACTATCCAGGGATAATTCTAAAGGTATCCAAAGGTACAACTCATATATATGAGTAATATCCCCAACTTACCATGGCAGAAGGCCCCAATCATTTTCGGAGAGTAAACGATGTTTTCTTCTGTCATTCTCCTATATTTATTTGATAAGAATTTATATAATTGGAGGTTCTCAAAAAAATCTTGGAAAGAAGTATGAGAATGGGGAGGTATCTACCTTCAGTTTCCAACTTTTACTTACAACAGAGTGTTAGGGTTTGTAAGAGCTCTTAATAAGCTTCCAAGATGCTCACCTGATAAGTGGATCCTAATGGAATTGGTTTGTCAGTTGCCAAGTTATAATAACATCCAACATGATCCTCATAAAGAAGGGGCCCAATTTCCTATAACCATAGGAATATATATGTGTGCATCTACATACAAGGAGAAAAATGTTAAAGGAGAGATGTATCAGATGACTCTAAGAACATTCCACCCACGTACTAACTTTGATTACGGGGATAAATTTGGTATAATGGGATCAGCCAAAATTCATGTCCCTCAACTTGAAGACATCTGGATTCATTGGTGAGATGAATATGCAATAAGAGAAAGGGAATTTTAGAGGCTAGACCTGAAGGAGATAAGGAACTATGGAATTGCAATCATTTCTAAGGGCCTACAAGATGACGGTGAAGTGTTGGATTCTTCCTAAAAACAAAGTAATGTTATGAATCAACCTTTTCCTATAATAAACTGGTCAATAGAGGAGTGCAGTAACACAAAGGATAGGGTAAGTCCCATTTTACAAAGGATCTACCAATGGTTGACATCCTCGGGAATTACACCTAAAGTGTCAGACCAACTGGCCACAAAATCTGTACAAGCACAGTCATCAGTGAGTCATTCCACCCCTTTAAAAGGAAAAATAGTGACTCAAAATCCTATCTCAAGGCATCACAAGATTTCTTTTATTGTTGGAGGTTCAGGATCCTCTTTAGGAGTTTCTACAATGAAATTGGCATCCCCTTAATTACAATCAAATGAAGTGATAAATCTAAGTGTTTCACTAAAGGTTTCCCTAATGTCGCAGTCACCACCTTCTTCGTCTCTTCCATATTCACCACATTCACCCCCCTATCCCATCCGTCTCTCACTCTCCCTTTGACATTTTCTTCCATTTATCCCTTGATGGCTCATATTTTCTCCTCTCTTCCAACACTCTCAACTGAAGAGGTTTTGGAAATGGGGTCTCCTTTTACAACCCCTCTTCCTCAACAATCTCTTCCCATTTCCACTTTTGTTTCACCCACACCTGAGGCCATCCTTTCCACTCCACCCTCCATCATTACCACTTCACCACTTCATTAGACCAATGATCTTGTCATTTCCCCAAGTAACTATAATAATGACTATATGCCTTTTAAATCTTGTGGTTGTATAGGAAAACATATCCTATTATTGAAAATACTCTAGATCTAACTCCTCGAAGGAAAGATAAGCAACCAAGAGTTGTTTCTAACTTATCAGTCAATCAAACGAGAGAAAGATTCATTGAGATAACCACTCCAGTTACAAGAAAAACTAAAGAATAAATCACAACACTAGATTATCAAATTTCCAAGTTTGCTCTCGAGAAAGCCACCCATGAGGGGGCCAACCAAGATGTTCAGGTGGATGCTGGGTAGTTTGATAGAGAAATATGATAAAGACAAAGCCACTAAGGATAAACTTAAGGGAAAGGTTGAGTAGGTAACCACTCTACTAACCAAGATCATGCAGTCTGTCCAGGCAAGCTACTATTGCCCTTTCTATTTCTCAGAGTTTCGATAACACATATTTTCATGTAGTGGAAAAGATTGGACAAAAATGACGAGTGGTAGGAGGCTAGATGGAGAACTTAATTCAAGAGGCAGATCTATTGATCAAAGATGCTATGGATTTGTATAATGAACTGTATGCAAAGAAGGATGCTATCATGAAGTTAAATGGACTCCTTGTTGATGAGAGTTATAACTTAGACCTTGCTCTAAAAACATGGAAAGAAATTCAAAGTGTTAGCTCAAAATTGGTTTTGAAAGAAGGTGTTATCGATGATATTTCAAAACCTTTTGAATTCAAGGAAGCTATGGAGTTCCGAGCTTGAATAGTGTAATATCTCATGTCAAAATTGGAAAATAAAATATTCAAGACAGTCGATGGTTTGAATGATATTTCAGAAGAATTTGAGAAGATCAAATGCAAATTCTTGAATAAAACTATTGATATCCTTCCAGTTGAGAAAATTACTATGAATTTCAAAAGTTTGGTAAACCAAGATGATGATGTGACCAAATGTTTTAATCTTGAATCTGTTTATAGGTTGGTATCTTATCAAAAATTCTTGAGCCAATTGAAGAAGGTTATTGATAAGACTCAAATATTATTGGTAAAGGTTGCCAGAGAAACTAATTCAACAGACATTCTAAGCCGTTACACATGTGGACCTGAGGATGAGGAGGTCTAGGGAATTATTAAACAATTTATCGAGTACATGAAAAGGTTAGTTGTTGAGGAGGAGTAAGAAGAACCAGAAAAGGAGAAGGATTCTGCCAGCCCTAGCTAGACATGATAGCCATTGTCGAGTAGCCTCCAAGCTCCAGAACTAGTGGAAGTTGTAGGGTTGACTTGGTCAAACCTGTGTAACTATTTTTTCTATTTTTACGGGAGGCTATTCCCTAGACATTAATGCATTCTATTTTTAGTAGGAATTAGTTAGAAGATGGAGTTATAATCACTCAATTTCCTTAGTCTATATAAATGAGGATGCATTATGTTCCACAAAACTTTTAGATCTTATTGCGAAGGGGATCTATAATTTTGAGGAGTCAAAGAAAAAACTTTAAATCATTTGATATATTTAGAACACCATTTTTCCTTCGAATACTTGGTGTGTTGTGCAATTTAATAATTTATTTGATACTTGTGAATGCTTTAATTCCTTGTATGTGGTGGATTATATTGCGTTTACATCAGCTATCTTTTGTCAATTATATGTAAGTTATGGTATAAAATCTTTCATTTCAGTTGTGGACAATCTTAACTCCCTTTTGTTATTAAAGTTTTATATTTAGTTAATTCATTGATTGAAAAGGATTATTAGATGTGCATGTCATATATTGTTCTGCAATATTAATTTGTGCACGTGAAGTAGATCTCCTTGTTCCATTTACTCTTAGTGCATAATTGTTTTTATGTATTTTAGTTATAATCTTATCCCTATATCCCATGAACAATTAGATTAGTTTTATTTTAAGTACTATAGCCATGCACCTTGATCTTAAATCAGGTGCACCAAGTTTAAAAGAAAGTCAACCTTCTCCAGAGGTTCATCCTAAGACGCCAAGGTCCCACAACTTGGAGATGTTCCCATGTTGCACTGGATCACTTGAAGATTCAACGGGGTGCGTGATCCAAGTGAAAAAAGTTTTTGGCACGCCCAATAGGGCTTAAACTGAGAGTTAATACTCCTCTTAGCATTTTTATACCACATTTATGGACTTTGAGTTTTAGTGTGTTAACTTATGTGAAGAATTTAGACAAGAGCTTCTTCAAGGAGAGGAAACCAATAGAATATCGAGTTATCTTTATCTCCGTCAAGAAGAATAAAAGATGAATCTTCATCATCATCTTGAAGAGGTCATTCAACACCCCCTTTTAGAAGTTTTCCTCCACCACAAGACAATCAACCACTCATAAACATGGCCATAAGAAATCAAGTTTTCCTTGCTTTCAATGCCGGTAGCCCTCTCCTATTAGCCCAACATGATGTTATACCTGAAACTACTCTCAATAGTCTACCTTTATATGCAAGAGAGACTAGCATTACTCCCATAGAACATATTTAGGATGTGGCTAGTAGGGAAAATTTTAAGGAACCCCCCTGAAAAGAACTTATAGAAATCATGGCAAATATACGTGTAATCGGTTTCATGGTTTTGGCGAATATCCCTGTAACATGTTTCATTCTTTCGGCGAAAAAAGGTAAAAAGTATTAAAAAATAGTTAGAAATCAAATGGTGAATCTCCTATAACTTGTTTGGTGAATACCCTCTGTCGAATTTTATTGTAATGAGGCCCCAAAATTTTCATTTCTTTTACATGCCTTACCTTTATGCTCATGTGTCTAGAATGTGTGACACTTGGCCACTCGGAGGAACATGAAAATGACATGTGGTATCTTTTGATTACTCACTGCCACTCTACCTTGCCTCATCGACACCTTGGACCTGAAAATTTATTGAATCGGTTCATTCCACGGGCTTGGAGTCTGGGGAATGCCTTTGACTTGGGGAGGCCTGGAATTCTGTCATGTGTTTGTCTGATGGGCAGGGAAGGATTGATAACTTTACTAATAAGGTAAAAATAAATTAGATTTAATAATCAAGGATATGTTGTTGGTTGCTATTAATTTTTTATGTCTAGTATGTACAATAGTAAGAATGTGTTTTTTTAATAACAGACAAGGGGTAAATGTAATGATATGGAGAAGTAGTGCTCACAACATGTGAAGCAAATTTCTACATTGGTATTTTTATATGTGTGTGCTCATAAACATGATCAATATTTTTAAATTTGAAACTTAAGTTTAATTCAAGTCTAAGAAGATGAATTTATTTCAAATGAACACATTGGCAATTTGCAATCTCACAGGAAATAACATGTAGCAAAGGAAAAGTTATCATGTCTTAGGATCATGTCATTTAAATTTTGTGACTAATTATTTCTCTGGTGCTATTCCTATAGTTGATTACAGGTTCTTATACTTAAAAAAAAGACAATTCAATGATTATTCTTGCTTAATACTTATAAGCTTTGGAAAAGACAAACAAAAAGCTCAATATATATTTATTTATGGATATATAGTAGGATCCAAGTAGTTGTCTCAAATTATCTTGGGCTCAAAGGCGATGCCATTGTTATAACACATGCCAATTGTGTTTATATATTCTGTCAACCACGACCAAGACCCTTGCTTTAAATGAAAACAAATGATGAGGATATTTCCGGAAAGCACCTTTCTGAAACAAAATAACTCTCCCACCGTAGTGCAAATAAATAAGAACATCATTTTCCTTGCAGAAAAACATTGGAACATTACGTGGGGCATCCTTAAAATTTATTTCCAAGACCAAAAATTGCCTCTCCTCCTTCCAAACTCAAGCTCAAGCTCAAACAAAATTATGTCCTTCAAATGGTCCCCATTTACAATTGGTGCTGCAAGTAGCACCCTTTCATCAGATACAATCAACCTTGGTTTATAGTGAGGGAAATGGTCTCTGCCATATCTTACAGGTAACAACGAAAAAATTCACAGTAGCATAATCTTGACTGTTATAAATTCTCACACCTAACATAGGTTCATATGAAAATAAGAAGAAAAAATTGTTGCTGAAGACAACGGCTCCATAGAAGAAACAATCTCTCAATCATGCCACAATCCTCCTAGTCCCCATAGAAGAATCATGAATTTCTATAATACCATTACTTGCATTAAATCTAGATCTATTCATGCCTGTTTGAACCACTTTGTACCCCTTGTTGTCATCCACAATCAAAATTCCCTGCGCATAAATATACAAGTGCCATTCATTAGGTTGAGCTGATAACATCTAAGGAAGCTTGTAGGAGGTTCTAGCCTTTAGTGGATTACATACCTTCAAACATGAATCGAACAAAATAAGATTATCCCTCGATGTCAATCTTCAAACTGTACCCAATTAAAGTATGATAACCACGAAATTTTGAGAATTGTCCATGTTCTACTGTAAAAGTCGTATCTCAACCAATGATGACCACGATCATGATTGAAAGATGTTTGTTCCTTATTTCACTATAACACCTGAAGAATATGGTGGAAGTCATGAGTGCTTTCCATTCCTAAGAAACTAGAGAGAACATGCAGATGGATTCTAATGGAAGCCAAAGCAATACGTTTTCCCAAACATCTTGAGGCAGTGAATGATCCCACAGAACAAAATTTCCATGCTGCTCCTCATTCTTTGACATTAAATCATCATCCATTTCCAAGATTTTTCTTTTTCCTTTTCTCAATGACAACTGGAAAGAAAAGGCAAAACAAATTCAACGACGATTGATGATGCTAAAGGGTAGCATGCAACAAGCACACAATACAAGCAGGGGGTTGTAGGCTAAATGGCCAGGCATGGTTTTGGTGAATGGGAAATAAAAAATGTAGCTAATGGCACAGACATGTAGAAGGATGGAACATGACAAGGTTAGTCGAAGGACGACGAAATAGGAATATGGGAAGAAATAGGAACATGTGAAATTGAAAAATATTAAGAATTTGAGAAAGAATAAAAGAAATATTGGAAACAAGATAAGTTTAAGAAAGAAGGAATTTATAAACAATTTTAAAAATGACTACATACATGTCACATAATGAAATCTATTGCAATTTGTAGGGATTTTATCACAATTACCAAATACGGTCAATTTTTACAAATTTACTGTATTTGTTTGTTTTCTTCCCTTCACCGAATGAAACTCCAAAATTTTTAGGATTTGGTAGTTTAAAAATAAGAAAAAGTAAAACCCAGTCATGCGGCTGTAAATAATAATAAAAATTACCAATTTTTTTCCCAAAAAGCCAAAAAATGTGGTTAGAAATAATAGCAAATCCATCGAATCTGTTTGGAATTGATGTTATTATATTTATAATAGCCCGTTGGTATTAATTATTAAAATGACTATATTTTTTTATACATACAATTTACCGTATTTATCGTATTTTTTCTGTGGACTATTTTTTTCTATATTTTGTGTCCACCGTTTAATACTCTATGTACAAAAGTTGCTACTATGGATTTTATCTATATTATAAGTAATTATGTATCCATTCATTATTATAAGTAATTATTTTATGATGGGTAAGGCCTCTGTCCATGAGGCCTCAAATTTCAAGGAGGTTCTTAATGGTTATGAAAATGTTTCTAGACAGATGGTTAACTTCCATAAAAGTGTTGTCTTTTTCATAAACGTGGATAATCAGGTTCAAGCTAGATTATCTCGAATCTTGTGTTACAGAATCAAACATTTTTGAGATTATTATCTGGGAATGCCCCTGATCCTTAAGAAGTCCAACCTTACGATTTGGAACGCTTTGTTTGAAAGAGTTAATAATAAAATCTCATCTTGGAAGGGTCTCTTGCTCTCTCAAGCTGGTAAGATTCAACTACTCCAAAGCTCCCTTCAAGGCATTCCCATTTATGTGATGTATCTTTTCATGCTCCTTGATAGAATTAAGGAAGCCTTTAAGAAAATCCAAAAGAGGTTCCTCTGGATGGGAACTAGTGATAAGTTCAAATTTCCTCTTGTGGCCTGGGATAAGGTTACTAAACCTAAGCTATGCGACGGATAGGGGCTAAAAAACATTGCTCTTATGAATAAGGCTTTAATAACCAAGGCTGGTTGGAGGATTGCTAGAGAGGAAGGTATTTGGATACAAATCATAAAGATGAAATATTTACAGAATATAGGCAGATTGGAATCCTTTTTTAACCAAACAAACCTCCCTAGAGGGTTTTTTTTCTGGAACTCCTTTGTGGACTCAAAAGAAATTTTATCCAAAGGTACGATTTGGGAAATTGGTAAGGGCTCTAGAATCAGATTTTGGTTTGATAATTGGCTTGGGGAGTCCCCTTTAGCTAACTTAGACCTCTGGAAAGAAGTGGTTCAATACTACAAGGATTCTAGAAAATTTTGGATCCAGGACTTTTAGATCTAGGAATATTCTATCAGATGGGAGATCATTGAGCCTCCCCTGGAATTTGACGGTGACATCCAACCTTTCTGGGCTCTCAACAATCGACTTAAGACTTTCCATATCCCCTTGTTCCAAACCAAGGAGGATTCCATCAAATGGAGAGAAGAAGAATCTGGTAATTTCATTGTTAAATCTGCCTATATGTCTAATTTCAAGAATGATATGCTCAAGGACTATTGGGGGAAACTTTGGGTGAAATATCTCACCCCCAAGATTAATATATTTTTTGGTTGGCTGCCCAGAATAAAATCCTAACCGTGGAAAATCTCAGGAAAAGGGGGATGAAGATTCCTAATAGATTTTCCCTTTGTAAGAAAGAGGAGGAAAATGTCAACCATCTCCTCCTTCATTACTCCTTCTCCCACGTTGTCTTTACTGCTATTCTAGACTTGTTCAATATCTAATGGGTCCTACGCTTGACGATTGAAGACTGTTGCTTTCAATGGGTGAGCCCATTCCATTTCCCTATCTTGACCTGGGCCAGGAACATTACCCTTCCACATTTTTTTGGGGTTTATGGAAAGCCAGAAATGATGGTATCTTCTACGATCAAAAATCTCTTCTATCGAAAGTTAGGAGAAAAAATTTGAGTGCCATTAAGGAAAACATTAAACTCTTTAAAGGTAAAGTCAAGAAACCCTATCCGAATAGTGAGCAAAAAGTTCTTGACAAGTTCGCCCTTAGTCTAGTGGATTACCACACTCCTAAAAAGAACTCTAGCGAGAAAAAGCATGGAGGAAATGTTGTAAAGTTAAACTTTGATGAGCCTCAAAGGGAATTCAAGTCCTACTGGGGGAGGAGGAATTCTAAGGAACAATGATGGAGACTGGCTATTTGCCTACGCGGGTCCTTTAGGTCACCAAACAAATAACATGTCGGAATCCATAGCTCTTCTTTAGGGGGTTCTAATAGCTAAAGAAAAAGGCTTCAAGGACATCCAGATCGAAGGTGACTCTCTCCTCGTCATTAATGCCCTTAATAACAAAGGTTCCATTAATTGGGCCATAAGTAATATCCTCAATGATGTTAAGGAAACATCTAATTTTTTTTATAGCATTTTTTATAATCATACCCTTCGTCAAGGGAACAAATGTGTGGATAAGATGGGTAATTACGACATCCATTGTAATGATTATAAGCTATGGTGTAAAGTTGATAAATTACCCACGGATATTAATGAGACCATCAGTAGAGATAGAGGGCACTAAGTTTTATAATGTTGGCATGAGTGAGAAATGTGGCGGTGATAACTTACTTAATATCTTGTTTTTCAAGATTTCTGCTGGTGTGAAAGAAGGTCTCTTGTTGAATTTTTGTAGCAATCAAAGGAAGTTTAGTTTGGTGAATATGGGGGTGATAGGATTCGTGTTGAAATTGCTAGCCATAACATTGATGCTTGTAATCAGCCTCTGTGGAACAAGCTTAGGATTGGCAGTTTCAACAGTTTCATTGCCAAATTACATGGTCATGATCCCTCTATGTCTAAGGATTTCGAAAAAGCTTGGAAAGCAGATAATTTTGTTGTCAGAGGGATGTAAATCGAGGTGTGTAAGTGCTCCATTGCCCTGGTCACGGACATGAAAATGGATGGGCTTAAATTTTTAAGGATATAACCTATAGAGAACAGGAAATTGAGTGGTTCTTTGTTGGCAAGGAATGATGTTCTTTCTTTATGGATGGTATTGCCAGGTCGTGCATTCCGGGTATTTGGAGAGAGGTGTGCCTTCATATTATGAAGTACATCACTCTGGAGGGTAAATACAGAAAAATCTATACTCACCATTTGACCCTTCTGAACATGTTCCACCATAAGGTCATGGTGAGCATCCCCTTCTTTCTATTTATGTCACTGACTAACTCCTTAGTGGCTTTCCAGAAGGAGAAAGTGGAGTCACCTCTGCACGAAGGGATCATTCTTTTGATGTATGAAAATGGGAAAACTACTCTGTATCCTCCCCTGAAAGATCATACGGACGAGGACGACCTCACTCTTGCTGACTGCCTCACTAAGATGAAGGCCGACAATTGTAAATTTTTTGGGGAGGATTCTGGTAAAGATATGGGTGTGGTTGGTCGTGGGGAAGTGAGCACTTTGAGAAAATGGGACAAGGATGGAAATTTAAAGGGTTTAGAGGATTTGAGCAATAAGGTTAAGTACTTAGAAGGGGTGCTCCATGTGATGGAAGAAACTAATGCTAGCCAAAGGGATACAATGATGGATGTCATCAATTCTTCCAAGCATATTGTCACCGCACATGTGAAGTCTAGGTAGAAACTTATTGAGCTAGAGAACCAGGTCAAAAAGCTCAGCGACAAGTTGGAAAGGATGGAGGATGGCACCAAAAGAAGGATTTTCAACTTGTGCATCAGCAGCTCCGAGGATGAGCTGGAGGATGATATTAATGATAAAGGTGCTGATAGTGGTGGGAACAAAGATATCCATGATGGTATCAGTGGGGGATCCGCAAAAAATTAATGTTTGTTTCTGGACTGTTGGTAGAATTTTGGCAAAATTTTGCTGTTTTACCGTTTTGGAGATTGTTTCTCCTTCTCTCTGGTTTCCCCACCTTGCTATAAAGTCTGGTCCTTCTTTGTAAGAGTTAAGCATGTTTAACTCCTTTCCAAGACTTTTTCGTTTCCTTCTTACTGGTTGTTTTTTGATTCTCTTTTTGTAATGGCCCCTGGGATCCGATCCCTGTTTTTACCATATCTAATAAAAAAATTATTTACCTTGTAGAGAATCTCTAAGTTATTAAATTATTAAAAAAGTGAATATTTTTTACTATTGGAAATGCCCCTTATATTAAATAACTAAATCCTTTTTGAAATATATAACATCTAAAAATAATTTCGTAATTTAATAACTTAATAACTTATAACATATATTGCAAAATTATAAGTTATTAAATTATTTTTAGATGTTATTAATTTTGACATTTATTAATTATCTATCCATTTATTATATATTTTCAGTTCTTACTTAAGTTGTTTTAATTGATAGAAAACATGAGTATGGAGGAAACATTGAGGAATATCTAATTTAAATATTATTGTTCTCAAACTAGATTGTACCTTCCTCAGGCAAAAAATACAACATTTGCGTACAATTCAGGACATACCTCACATATATTTTTTGAAACATAAACATTACGTTACAAAAACATTACATATCATAACATAGGCATATAAAAAAGATATAACTATATTATAACATTAATATTACATATCATAATATATTTCTTAGTTCTTGTACCACTTTCCTAGTTGTATCAGTATCGATCTTCTCCACTAGAGTCTTGGCTAGGGTTAGTATCCCGACACATTCTTTATCAATGATAGCTCTGTTGGTGTCTGCTGATTCTTTCCAGGTTTTAATCACTTCAAAAGCTCACTATAACTTCGCAAAGATGGAAGACATTGTTTCGAATTGACTGTCCCTCTGAAGGGTCATTGCTGGGGATTGATTGCCATCAATTTCCATATCCACATTTTTTGTAGCAGCATGTGGAGAATCCATAGTTTCCAGGTTTGGGGATTTTGGATAAAGAATAAAGAGTTCTAGTAATACTTTAGGGATTGGCTGCTCAGATAGGGAATCCAGTTGGAACTCTGCAGGAGAAGCTCCAAGAGAATGAAGAGGAACAATGGTAGCAGTCGGTTGGCCAGGAGAGGGGGGGTGGAAGCACCATAAAAAAGAGAACTAGAAGTAGAGAGGGTGAAGGATTGCCCAACAATACCCTCGTATGAGTTTGTATCAGAACTAGAAGAAACCACGCTGTATTCATGGCTTGATACTGATTTGATGCACTCAATTTGGTCCCCCATGATTTTGCAAAAGAAAATAAGTGTCAGAAAATGACCATGGGACTTGAATTTATAATTGTTGAGTGATTTCTTTGACTGGACCTTTACACGTGTCCACTAAACCTAGGTATGAATTGATGGTTAATATTAAATGAAAATCATGGCAAAAAATTCACCTTTAAATTGGCATCACTATCCCACCTGCCTCCGCCTTTTAAACGTCCTTTTATCATGATGAATATGATATCATTAAGGATAGACATATCGAGATTCAAACAATATATTAAGGGAGAGGAGATAATCATCGAGCATGAACCAATAAATTATAATGGTATTGGTTTGGGTAGATGTAAATACTAAAGATATGGACTAGTACTTGCCAATTCATCACTTAAAATTTGATACAAAAGTAGTCGATAAAATGTGTCACATCAAATCACATTAATCAAATGCTACTATAACTGTGAGTAATTAGTCAACAATATTCATAGAAAAAATGGGGTTCTATTTTAGGGGGCCTTGCCCTTGAAAGCATATATATACATAATATTATAAAATACATATTAAAAATTACTTTATAAAGATAAAATATAATGGTCATTCTTATGAATACACAAATTCATCTTAAATCACTGGAGCACATTTTAGTAGCCTGTCCCTCCGTTGGATAAACACTTCTTTGGCCACTGCATTGAAAATGAACTAGATATCTCCCACCAAATCCCACGACATGCCCATATTTAGCAGCCCCTGGACTCCCACCTGAGGCCCATTCAATATTTTGGTGAATTCTCTTTTCCTTTTATGCGAGTTTACTCACACAGAAAGAGAGCCTCCCCCTCTTATGTATGCTTTGGTTTTCTTCCCTAAAGAAAATTGAGCTATAATGAATTGAGGAAATTTGCTAGTGCCAGAAGAGAGCTCCCTCATGATCTAAAATTTCAAAGGTCAAGTCATTAAATGCCCGCACCTGTCACTGTGGACACAAAAATTTATAATTAAATCGGTTCATTCCGCGGGCTTGGAGTCTGAGGAATGCCTTTTCCTCGAGGAGGCCTAGAATCCTGCCACGTAGCCATCTGATAAATAATCTGCATTGTTTGATATATTAAGATCAATGACACAAGCTCTATTCTGGGATGAAGGCCTGACACACTCACATTTCGAATGGAAGTTCCTGGAATAGGCCTAACTAAGTGACAACTGTCATCCATTGAATGTAATTTGAATAGAGACTAAATTTGATGTCTACAAAGCACAGTGAAAGACGTAATCATTT
Source organism: Taxus chinensis (assembly GCA_019776745.2). Lineage (NCBI taxonomy): Eukaryota > Viridiplantae > Streptophyta > Pinopsida > Cupressales > Taxaceae > Taxus > Taxus chinensis. The sequence continues at coordinate 655,865,383 of CM034153.1, read as the reverse complement.
CTACTGACGTTGATAATTGAAATTCTATTTTTGGAAGACATACTATAACAGAAGGAAGAATATATTCATAGAAGTTATGAACCATGTAAGACTCAATTTTTTCATATTTTAGGGTAAGTGTGATCCTGCATTTGAATCTTGATTCTTTAAATATTATCTTTTTTATAAGTAACACCATATAAGACTTCGCTTCGAAATATTTCAATATAAGGGTTGAGAAATTAAGGTTGAGGGTTTACAGAATCCAAAATTCCAAGCATGTCTACTTCCATAGGATCCCAAAGTAAAAGTAAAACCCAAATCCCATAAGCTAAGCCAAACTGCTTAAAAGTAAAACTCTTGGTTTTTACTGATGAATATCATGATATTTATGAACTTGTAATTGGCACAAAATTTTCACAGCTTAGATACATGTCTGAGACGAAGATGAGGGAAAGTAGATGTTTGGACCCATCAAGTAAACATAAAGGTTAGATAACATGGGGGTCTGGATTGGGATGTATGATGCTCCACAAGGTTTTCCCCTGCCTTGAATTTGTCAATATATGTGCCTAAAATTACAATGGGACAAAAAAAGTAATTGTTGTAAAGGGAAACGTACCAGAACTTTTATTCATTATGAAGGTAAATCTTGGCTATGCGTTAGGGTTTGAAAGAAAATATTTAGGAACCGTTAGCATAAACCTAGAAAAAATTTCTAGTGATTATCATGTCACCATTCAAAAAGACAAAGACAAGTTTTTACAAAAATTAACAGTTAATGGAACAATACCAAAAGGGAAGGCTTCACATGTAATTGAGATGTTTAAACCACGGGTCAGGGATACCATTTCTATGATATTATTTTTCTTTGGCTTTGATAGCAATGAGAAAGTGGATGAAACCCTCCTGGAAATGGTTTATAATATCCATTTCATTTCTCCACCTTATTAATACATATTTGTTGGGTACATTGCAGAATCTATGCATAAACAATTATAAACAAAGAAGGATCTGACACTAAGACCTTTAGCTTCACTACCTACTTGTGCTATTTAATTCTATGGTGGTTTACTGAATGGTTTGAATTTTTTTTTTGCAATCAAGCCTTATATTGTCGAGGTCCAACCAAAAGCAATGCGTCCATTAATTGAGTGGACCCTTAAGATAAATATGTATGAAAATATAAGGGACTACAATCAATTTGTGGATTATTTTTGGGCTCTAATTTATCAAGTAATTACAAAAATTACATTGCCTAGATTACCTGTGAAATGTAGAAATTGCATTCAACTGGGATCAAAAACACTGTTAGTAGACTGGTACTTCATGGACGAATATATTGTGCTAGGGTTTTATGGATTAGGAACACAACCTTACAAATTGCCAATACATGTGACAGAGAGAGTTTTTTCCTTGGAATATATACGACATATGGAAAGCACTGATGATATCTATTTTTTACTCAGTAAAAGAAGAGCATATTTCCTTCCTTACCATTCTCATGTGGAGGGTTCACATTTGAAAGAAAAGAATTCTATGTGGCACATGAAATATTACATATTTCTAAGTTTGATGTTGACTCTCACTGGGTGTATGACCCATGTGAGGTGATGAAAGCAAGGGTAGTGTTGAATTATAACTCTACCACTAAAATTCAACATGAAAGAAAACCCTTTCTAGAAAAATTGAAAAACAAGAACTCTTGGTATGAAGTACAAATAAAAATGAATGAAATTACTGTTGAGAAAGGAATTAGTTCTCAAGAGTTGTCAAAACAAATTTTTGCATTGCCTGAGCCTCCACAAAAAAAGGAAAAGGATTTCCAATCTGCCAAATTTTATGTAAAACTTGATAAAAAGTCCTCTAAAAACATGCCAAAGGAATTGCATCAAGAATTGCGAGATAAAAATTGGACAAGGTCAAAAATTGATGCCTTTTGGTTTATGAGGCAAGAACCTATGCCATCTAGAATCTATAAAAGACTATGATTTTATTCCAGAAGATGTTGATTTCAAAAAATTGTGGATTGAAGAGAATCCTAGAGAGACAAGTAGTGATGATGACACTGCCTCTAAGGAATTACAAACTCCCCCTAGCACATATAAACCAAGTCTCGAAGAAGGCTCAAAACAAAGATATTCTACAAGAGCAGTTACTGATGAAAAGATGGGTTTTAGTGGTGGTGGTTTGGGTTCAACAAGACAAGGCATTTGGCTTCCACTAGAGGCATAATCTATAATAGTTTTCGATAGGTCAAGCCTTGGAGCTTTGCCTTCAGAGAAAAGACCACTGCATACTAAAACATCTACAAGTGCTAATCCAGTGCAATTTACTCTGGAGTCAAATCCTCTATAAACAATTCAGCCACACATTGAAAATCCTCGAGGAGAAGTTGTCCATGAATTTGTTAGTATTGCTAATGTTGGTAGTTCTAGTGATGATGGTAGTAGTCAACAGAGTATTGGAAACTTAAAGAGGCTAATAGAGAAAGTTTAAGTTGCTAGGGATATCGTCCAAGAAGGAAACAAGAAGATGCAAAAGACAGAAGTAGACACATGTACAATTACTCTTGGCTCAAGGCAACTATTTATAGAAGGTGGTGCCACTGCCGCCCCTAAAAAAACTGCCATTCCACAGGGAAATTCTCCCCAAACTTAAATTACTCCTTCTCCATTCAAGGTGGAACATTTTATTCCTACGAAGACCTCAGGTTTTGATTACCTAACTGAGTTTGCCAATAAATTAGAAAGAGATAAAAGAAACAAGAAGAAAATTCTATAGGCTACTGGAACTTTAGATCCAACCACAATGAGGGTATTTACTACATATAACCCAGACACATATACCTTGGAATACATGTATATTGTGCCAAAAGTTGTAAAACCAGATAATGAAATGGTTTCCAGTGACTACGAGGTGACCTCCCTTCAAATGGATTTTAAGACAATGAAACCTCTGAAAAAATTAATCTATCAAAAAGGAACAATGATGTGGTTTACACAACATTACTAAAGGTAGAGAGGGAGAACAATAAGTCGAATAATAAGATTCAAAAGTTAGAGGTAACCCTGGAAAATGAGAAAGCAAAAGGTAAAGCAATAGTTAATAAGACAGGTGAGTTGGAGAGGAAGATAAAACCATCTACCTCTATGACTACAATTACTGTAAATGAACAGGCATAAGAAGAACTAGAAGAAGCGAAGAAAAATTTACAGGAAACAATGAGTACAAATAATATATTACAATAAACATGGGGAAAATTGAAAGAGGTTGTGAAGGAAGAGAATCAAAAGGTCAAAAAGGGAACAAAGCCTAGATGATGAGAAAAAAATAAAATAAAATATTGCAACAAGAATAGGTGAAAGTAAAAAAGGAAATATAGTATTCCAACATCAAACTATCTGGATTTTATAAAAAGGAATTGATTAATATGACAAATAATGTTTGGGGGGAAATAAACCAAAAAATTGATGATTTGATTAGATTGTTTGAATTCATGACTGATCTACAGAGAATATGTAATAAGATCCACAAATACATAACTAGGTAGCAGAAAAGTGATGGCTTTAAGAGAGGATACAACAAAGAAAATTTTGGAAGCTATCTACAAATTCAGTGACACATAACTGACATCCAGAGGAATTCAGAACCAATTTGATGCCTCAATAAAGGTATCATCTATCATTCGGAAGTGTGTGATGTTGGGTGAAGCACATGAATTGCTGAATAAGTGTGAAATAATGTTACAGGAGCTGCATGGAAAGGTACAGAGTTCAAAAAGCTTGGTTTTCCAATTCCTTTTGACAAAACACCAATTCATTACAAAGGATGCATTCCAGAAGAAAATGAAAGAAAAAATGACTCAAGAGAAGACTGAATTCCTGAGAAGCTAGATGAGAAAAACTTTTTGACTCTGTTAAACCATTGATAACCTTGTCAGTAAGTTTGCATACAATAGTAGAAGGAAATCTCCACTATCAGTTATGAATTGCTAACAAAGCTACATGTCAGTCACTCTGATTTACAAAAAATTGCAATTCCAATAGATGAAGAGTGGAGCATGTTACAGAAGATGATATAATTTGTTGAAGTTGTGGAGCCTGATTCCAAGTTGAAGTGGCATTTTGGTTTTGTTGTTTCTATTATTTGAGAGGAAATCATGGTCATGAATAAAAATAGTAAATTGTCTTATTGATAGAATAGAGTTATCTTTATGTTTATTATATTAATAAACATGTGATATTTAGGTTGCTTGTGGTTGAAACAAAAAATTTACAAAGAGTTGCACAAGTTATATATATATGTGCATGGATTTACTCTTTAGTGTATTTAAATCCATTTTGAAAATTATTCCATTTGTTGCAATGACAATCTTCAATTTTTTCATACAAGGCATGTCTCAAGCAAGTTGAATGAGGAATAGTGTTATTTTTAAATTTTCATTTCAGTAATGATTCAATAAAATCCACTTATTCTATCTCAGAATTAATCACCATAACTTTTATTGCCTAAAGTATATAATAATGTAAATGCATTGTGATTTAATAGCCAACCAACCACAATGTATGCTTTTTATAAAAGAGATCAACAACATTGTATGTGAAATATATTAAATACTCAGTAAAACATGATTTTGTAATGTTTCTGCAATCAAAATGGAAATGGAATCAATATGATTACCTTTAGGCACATGTAAGTTTGGGGTGAGTACTAATCCTTGTTTGCGATTAGAACAATGTACTGAATATTTGAATATATTAATTATTATATGAACATCTATATCATGGGATATCCACAAATGGAAGCTTCCAACTTGATGGACCTAGATCATCTCTATCATTTGATTCACTAGATATCTGAGACTGACTCTCTCTTTCTTGACAAGTCAACTATTGTAATAGGGTCGTCTGATGTATTTGTGCCATTGTTTTAGCCCCTCTCCTTTCATTAATCAACTTCCATACTGCCAGAGCCCTGTCATAGGGAAAGTTATCCCCTTCATACCGTGATGTGTAAATTCTCAAACAATTTTCCAAATTTTTGTCAAGCTTGTTTCATGCAATTTTGACTTTATAAAGGCCAAGGAACTGAAAATTCTCTCATCTTCAACTGAACCCAAAATCATTATTTGACATAGATCAGCCAATGAGAAAAACTTGGACATGGTTTGTTGTAAAATAGTACTCACCCCAATTTTCTTCCATAGCTGGGTTATTGCTCCACACTCTAAGGGATTATCCAAATCATTTGAATTTTTGAATCATTGTAGTGGAAAATTCATGAGATTGAGTAATCAAAATATCCTTTCTTAAAATACCTAGAATATTCATTCCATTGATATCAACAGACTTACAAAATTTTTGAATCAATGTAGTCAACCTCTTGAAGTAGTCTTCTTGCATATATCTTTCATTTTGGACATAGGATTCCAAAAGGTGGGATTTACTACATCCATTTCTTCAAGTAAAACATCCCTTCTAAATCATTCCCTTATTTCTTCTAGTAGGGACACTAGTAATTTCTCTTAACCTCACCCTTGTTGATGATACAATGTTATCAAACAATGGCCCTATGACATTTACCTTCTCAACCTTATCGGCTACTACTTTAAACATGTACATCAGTATCTCATATCCATGTACAGAAGCACATACTTCCCCAAACAAGTTGAACTTCAAAAAGCTACTTTCATTTCTAATCTTTATTAAATCATTCCAACCATCAAACTTTGGACCTGTAAAAGCAGTTTCATTGAGAAACAAATATTCTATTGTCATACAAATCATTTCCTCAAACTAGAAAAATCAACAATATAGATAGTTATTTCTTGTGCTTGTTTAATTAAATGATGCATTTCTTCCAACATGAGAAGGAGACCACACAACATTCAGACAATGACTCTATATCAGTCAAATGATGTATCAAATCCTGAGCCTTTTCCACTTCCATGCGATTTTGCCACATCACTCCTAATAAGGATTGATACTCTTCGTACACCCTACGAATTGGTTGGTACAATGAGATCCACCTAGCGTCAACATATTTTAACAATTTATGCCCATTTTTTAGTCCTTCTATAAATATTTGGAATTCCATGAACCTTTTAGGACTACGAAAGAAATAAGCATTCACCTCTCGAACAAGGTCTTCAGATTTTGCTATAGGTTTAAATTTTCCAACTATTTTGTAAGCTAGGTTCATTCTATGAGCCATACAATGAATGAAAATCATATAAGGGAAATGAGATGTTTGGAGTCTTACACACATGCCATTATAATGACCTTGCATTATAGATGCCCCATCTGCCCTGAACACATACCAACTTTGATGCAATTGCAGCATCATCCATGTCACCGATCTCTTTCAAAAATTTTATCACCAACTCATAAAGGTTTTCAACATTGGAGTTCTCTCTCATCTTGTGAATGGAAAGTAAGTGAGGTTATCTCACAAAATTCTCAATAGTATACACATGCATACAGACCCAAGTAGTATTATCTACTGCTATAACCTCATCAATAGAAAAAGATATGTATCATGTAGACTTCAATTTCTCTTTCAAGTCTTCTTTCTCAACCATAGCTAGAATTTTTCCCAATCCCAACCACTAATTTCTGACCAGTGAGAATGAGGAAAGTGTGGGACACCAAGAAAATACAACATCTTCTTTTGTTCAGAAAAATATGTTATAGGAAGACCTCTTTTCAAAATGTGAAAAACAGTAGCTAGCTGAACTGTTTTACCTAAAAGAATGTTTTGAATGACCTTCTTGAATTGAGAGGTAATTGTTCCTCCATTCGCTGCAACTATTATTTCATTTATCTTGTGCTCTTAAAATTATTTTTCATACCTAATATGCAAATAATCATCCACAATTTTCCATCTGGAAACATTCTTCTCAATGCCATCTACAATTATCTTTTCATATATCTTTCCTACATGCTTCTCAATAGTATCTAACTTAAGTTGCATTGTCTTGTCCCTACCCAATTTCTAGCTACAGATTGTACATTTTCATTCTTTGGGAGGTTCAAACTTTATTCTCATTTTCAACAGGTTCAATAAATGGAAACTTAGAAACCTAATCTAACCTGAAACTCCTTTCCAAGTCCCATTTTATTTCCTTTCTATTTCTTCCAAAAATAGGTGTCTGATGAGTATTTTCCTTGGTGGAATTTATATTTCGTTGGATTGCCACTACCAGAAGTTTCACCTCTAACATTCACTTGGGAAATTATAGGTGATGCAATGTCATATTCATTCAATTGGGCAGGTGGTAAAGTGTCAAACTCAACATCATTCAATGGAATGTCTTCAAGGGGAGACATTTAATTGTTGTTGTCATTTCCAACATCAAGCAAAATAAAAAATGATCACATTCTCATTCTAAGTTTCAATTTGGAATGTAATCATTATCCCTTGATTGTGATGGTCATGCTGAAGAAGGATGGGGTTTCTCAAAATAGGAATATTATTTTTTGAAAAAATGCCAGTTACAACTACCAGGATGGGTTGGAATTCATTTTTTCCTTAGGTTTGCGAGCTTCCCTTTTTAGGTGCCATTTTGCTGAATCAGTGAATCCTGTAGAATTGAAAGAAAAAAACAACATTTTAGAATTCCCATGATATTTATATGTGCCTAAACAGTCTCAAAATGAGAAATATGTATAAATAAAAATATTAACTGCATGCAAATGCATTTAGATGAATTCCATTTAGGTAGTTTTGAAGATCAAGAAAATTTGTCAGGGGACAAATTTGTGGGTTTTTGCCAATGCTCTGGGAATCTAAATCCCTCTACTTAACCAGTGCAGATTGCTGTATATGCTGCGTGAGTGGAAAGTGAGTTTTCTGATAGGTGGCCTTATGACCATGGATCAAACATGGGCACTCCACCGCCCCTGTGAAAAACTTAAAATATATTGCTAGGGAAGACTTTGTCTTGAAGAGTGGAAAAAGGGAGTGTTTAAAAGAGGTAGGAGAACTAATGTTGTACCTTCTAGAAAATTAGATTCTTCACACACTAGTCAGAAATTGTCATCACATCACTAAAATTAGAAAGAAAGCTGCCAATTCTTGCAAATTACAAAAAGCTCCAACTAAAATTTAATGTCCCCAACTTATCTAAGTCCCTTAGTCTATCAAAGGCTTGAAACTCTTTCTTCTCCATTACTGATTCTCAAGCATAAATTCTCCATAGTATGAGAATGGAAGACATTGAGAATAGGGGAAAAAGTGGTTAACTCCTTTCACTCACAAGTGAGAAAAATATCTCTCATGATTACAGTTGTACAACCAGCTAGAAGAATTTCAGAATGTAGAACCCTTTGGAATGAAGAGCTTTCCCATTAAAATTTATATGTACTAGACTCTACTAATCCTCATCTTCTTGATGCTCTTTCCTATTCCTTATTTTGAATTTAAATTATTCATATTTCTATTTGAATATTAAGTCCCTTTTATAAGTCTAGAAGGTGACTTAGGGATTTTTACATCAGGTCTCTAAAGGGATTTTAAGACATTTATCAAAAAGTGATAATGACCCCCAACGCAAAATTAAAACATGGAGGAGAGAAAATGTTGAGGTCAAGTTAAGGAGGAGGTTTGTGAAGAAAGGATGTACCCCTGATGAAGTTTATAGATCCTTCATTGATTGATCAACTCAAGTGCAGTGAGACTATGAATCTCAAATCTACCACCTGCTTAAGAAAGAGTATCTTCTTTGATATTTGGCTTACAGAAGCTTTGGAATGAGTGTTTAAAAAACACTTGTCCAATGAATTCACTGATGATCATGAACACCAACTCTAGGGAGATAGGTATAGCTCAGAATGATCATGAGGTTGAATGGGATTGTTTCACCAAAGGACCGCAAATTGTACCCTTCATGTAATATATTGTTAACCTATAAGATTTTGCAATGCTCCAATGTAGTGAAACCTGTTCTCGAATGTCTTATAACATGAGATTCCTTTGATGACTTGAAATAGAATGATCTAAGTGTTTCGGGATGCCTATTGGCAATTACTGTGAGCATCAAACATGGAGAAAGGTAATAAATTTGGAAAAACCCTATCTTGATCCCCTATCAACACTGTAGTGGACATTTGCTTAGTTAATTTGGACATTAGAACTTATATGATTTCGTACATACTTGTATTGAAGCAAGAAATGATGTCGAAAACTTTGAATCCATAAAGATTTCCATTCGAGACTTCATTGGTTCATTTGCGGGAATCTAAAATTCATTATTTCTTGACACTTGGACTGTTTTGAAAGGGCAAGAAATTTTTGGTAAGTGTTGAGATTTTAAAGCATTAGTCTTCAACTTTAATGATAACATGAATGTTCAACTCCCAGAATTCTCATAGGGGACTGAAATTCAATGTTTGGGATGACTTAGGTTGATTTTTATAAGCACCGTTTAAGCAACGTACTATTTTTAGGAACTGGTGACAAATCGGCCAAGGATCCTGATAATTGGTTGTGAATGGCATACCAAAATGCACCTTATTGCTCCTCCCACTTTTGGACCAATGGCATATTTATGAAATGCTCATGAGGCCCTTAGCTAGATTTAGGAAATGTCTAATTTTATGACCAATAATGCTCATTCATAAGATGAATTTTTTATGAGTGCATCCTCTAGTGTTCAACGTTAATCCGTCGCAGGTTCTTTTGGATACTTTTGCAAAATACTCTATGTAGAAGACATGCTATTTTTGGAAAGTGGGCTATATGAGGTCCATATGTTTGGGGTATATAGCCCAGGATATCATCCCTCTAAATTTTGTTCTTGCCTGATTAGGAAGAAACAGTTTGGGAAGATTTAAAAATTTTAAATTTATTGGTGATACTTTGACCTGACAACCATTAATGGACCTCAAAAATTGCACAACTTGGTTTTATCCTAGTTTAAAAAAAACATAATTTTCTTATATGGGTTTTTGTTTCTTGTATTCCAGTGAAATTTCTCTTCGATTCAGTTTCTATTTGACGGGAAATTGAATTTTGAGTTCTAATGTGTGTGCCGGAAATAGGATTCTTGACTGTGAATGTATTTATGCCATGAGATGAATCATGACAGGTTGTTATTCTGATGGACTTCACTTGAGACATGGAATGAACAAAAAAATGGCTCTCAATCCGTTACATGTGTTTCAAGGTTTCTTCAAAATTTGATTTTGCGGCATATGGGGATTTGTCATTGAATCTTCATTTCTATGTCCTTAGCTCGATTAAATCTATTCTTCTTTACAAACCTACGTTTACCATTTCCCAAGATTGTATTTCTTCCATGGAGATAGTTTGATTTTTAGACAATTGCGGAATTGGTAGGGAGTTGTAGAGGAGTTTGCAAAGGAATTCTCAGAATGTTTGTTAGATTCCCAAGCATTATCAGAATTTTTTGAAGTTTAAAAGGCATGGAGAGAGGAAAATTTCACCTCCTTGAATCTTTCCCTGTACCTGACCTAAAGGGATGTCAGTGACATAAATTCTTCACAAAATATCTCAGCTTACACATGCGAAGATCCGACGATAGGGGATTAAATTTTAAAAAACAAGATTTAAAGCACTAGGGGCATGGAAGCTGGTCACATGGGTTTGAATTAAGAGTCTTCCTTAGGGGATGGGATAATTTTTTCATTTCTGATATCCCTCACCTCTGAGACATGACTCAGGGACATGCATTTACATGATGCGACTAGGTTTTTTATTGAATTGGCAACGATCTTGACTGGGGTATCGGTCCAAGGCTTTGTTAGCTTCCAATTGCAAATGGGGGATGACACTGACGATTTGGAGGTTAGCATGAGGGTCCATATTTACTTATGGGGACTAGGTGTATTTTTAAAAAGATTGATGTTAACCTTAAGGGACACGAGGGAATAAAAATTTCACTATCTTGGAGCTAACATGTGTCCAAATTTGACTATTTCCTAACTTGCTCTAAGAGGGTAAATTGAAACAACGATAATGAGCTTTCGATGGAATTTTTTGATGAAATGTTAATATCTTGATAAAATGGAATAATAATATTGGACTTGAAAGATATAATTCTTAAATTACTCCATAGATCCTTGAAAAAGAGTGGGTTTGTCCACATACTCCAATTATGCAAGAGACCACCATTGGTTGCAAATTTATGCTCATTTTCAAAAGGTTCAATAACTTTGACCATCTTGTAGGGCTAAACCTTTAGACTAAAACTCACCCAAACCTCACATTTTTTTGGCTCCAATAACCATCCAGAGATATAGGTGTCTGAAAATTACCTTGAAAATCTAGAACAACTGTTTCGGCCTGTGCACTACCATAAGTTTCACTTTGAACATAATTTTGGGAAATAGATGCCCACCTTAATTCGAGTCTTCATGAGCCATCTTCCTAATTCAATTTCATGATGTCCATTTAATTTTAATCACTTATTTGTCTGGTTTTGAATTCTTTTATTATGTTTCAATGGGGTTGTTCCATTAAAGGAAGACTAGTGATAGCCCATTCCCACAGCTGCTTGAAGCTTGCACATTTTCAATGAACTCCTAAAATCAACTAGGGGGGAATAAATGTAGCTTTCCTAAATCACCTTAGGGGGATGAGATAACATAAATTGGGAGGTCATGTTGGACTAACTTGACAAACCCAAGGTTCCTTAGATGGTTTCTCAAAATAAGAAATTTTTCGAATGCCAGTACCACTACCAGGAGCTTGGAAATATGTTTTTTCCCTTGGTTGAGCTTCCACTATTTGCAGGTGACAACATTTTACTGAATCAGTGAATCCTATAGAATTGAAAGAAAAAAAGATACAACATGTTAGATTAAATGATATTGATATGTGCACAAACATCTCAAAATGAGAAATATGTATAAATAAAAATATTACGCATGCAAATGCATTCAAATGAATTGATTTAGGTAGAAAGACAACAAAGAGAAGAAATTCATCATGAAGCATCTCAAAGGCACTCTCATTGACTAATTGCTAATGTTAAAATTGATTACAAAGAAGTTGATTTCAATATCCATATATCATGTTCTCAAAACACTAGATAGTGCATCTCAAGATGTATCATGTAATGGATGTCAATGCACAAAATAATGGACATATGTAGGAGACAATAAAACATTGCATCTTAAAGAAATAGAAAAATATGAAATAATAATTAAAAGAAGAGTCATCATGGAAACCTAGAAGAAGTTTAGATGTAAAAATAAGAAATTTAAGGAGAACAAAATGTAACTAATCCCAATGGAATTATTCAAAGATATTTGAATGATTTTTCAAGTGATTTTTGACATGAGCTATATAATATTGTGTCACTTAACATGTACTACTTTTTGTACAAGAGTGTTACATTAGTATAAGAAGAAATTACAAAAGTCTTTTCCACAATTTTTCATGGTTGCTTGATTGACATGTTACATCAAATTGGATAAGGATTGCCTACCATTTATTCAGTTTCAATGCACTTGATCTATATTGGTCTGATCTACATGTTTTAGTACAAAAACCACAAGGTTTGACTCTTTTGAAAGAAAAAATTGATATAGAACAAAGTGAAAGGATGAGGTGATATTTTTATCTATCTCTCATATAACTTAGTTGGAAGGAATAAGAATATTACTACAATCAGAATTAGAACATACATCAAGAAAATTGAATATGTATCAGAGGTTTGAGAAGAGAACAAATAATCTAAATGATTTGTTGAGCAGTCAAAGACACTCTAATGATAATACACTCTAGTGATAAGAAGTCTTTGTTGTAGTTAATCAAACATGAAATAGGTGATCTCAAGGTCTGTGCCTAGTTTGAAATCAAAGGATCAGTATGTATCTGCTCATGAAGGACTCCAAGTTCATTGATTCATCCAAGGTATGATCTATCTTTAGTTGATTAATGAAGGAGTCTTGATGACCGAGCTTTGTCATAATGTATAGAGGGTTGTCTTGTTGTATAGAGGTTCTAAATGTTGTCATCAAGCCAAATAAGGTGTGCATCTGCTCATGAAGAAATTATTGATTCATCAGAGGTATGAGGTCTATCATAAGAAGATCCAATTACCAAGAGTGTTCATCATTTCAAAGGAGCTGAGACATAATATATGGTCTTCCATCTATGACTCATTGTGGTATGAGACTGTGAATTCAATATTGAGAATGTATGCATGGTTCTTTGGCTTGACAATGTGTCAAAGCTAGCTAAAGTATCATTATTCTTGAGAGAAGCTTGAATGCTTTGATATGATGTTTCACATATGATACAAATCATGATAAGGGCATTCTTTTTATACTGTCGTGTTTCTACTTGGAGAATGAGTTCAAGAAACTTGAAGGATGCATGAATTAAAAATATCCCTAGATCTTGATGTTTTCCCTTTATATTAAATATTATAGACATGTTGTCTAGACTACAACAAGGAAAAGAAAATATGTCGAAGAGTGATCCCACTTCTGCAATCTTCATGGAGGAATAAGAGATGGTGTAAACCCCTACATTCATTTTTGGAAAATTCTTTCTGTGGAGAGATATATTCCAACTTTGTCTCAACATTAATAAAAATGAATTAGTTTTACTATATAGTTTCTGATGGATTTATAACACAATTATTTTCACAGGCAGTTCTAGAAGTGAATGTAAAGATAAAGAAAGCATTTTGTCCTCCTCATATTGTTGAAGGAAATCAATGTTTGGAGTACATTCAATACATTATGTTTCCATGGTTTAAAAAGTTTGAAGTACATCGCAGTGAGGAAAATGGTGGTAACAAGTAAGCATGCTACAACAAGGACAAGAAAAGATGTTGAAGAGTGATCCCACTTCTGTAATCTTCATGGAGGAAGAAGAGGTGGTGTAAACCCCTACATTCTTTTTTGGAAAATTCTTGCCATGGAGAGATAGATTCCAACTTTTCCTCAACATTAATAAAAGTGAATTAGTATTAATATACAATTTCTGATGGATTTATAACACAATTATTTTCACACACAATACTAGAAGTGAATGTGAAGATAAAGAATTTTTTTTGTCCTCCTCAGATTGTTGAAGGAAATCCATGCTTGGAGTACATTAAATACATTATGTTTCTATGGTTTAAAAAGTTTGAAGTACATCGCAGTGAGGAAAATGGTGGTAACAAATAAGAATGCTTGTGATAAGATGTCTGTACTTTTCCCACAACTTCTATTTTATGTCTTTTGTTTTTCCAAATGCTAATTATCTGTTTTTGGTTCATTGTTGTAACTTTTTTCCCTTTTGCATTTCTTGAATTTTTCATTTTGAACATCTCTGTATGGTCTCTATTTTGTACATTATTGTTTTTCAACATTTCGTTAACCTCCCATTCTAAACCAAATCCTCCTAGCGGACATGAACCCCATGGAACGAGCCACAATTGATAAGTTTTCAAGTCCGAAGTGGGTCCCGGCTCTTGGGAGGTCTATGCCACGTGTTGCCATTCTGTCAGTATCGTAAGGAAATGCCCCTAGCGAACGTAAAACATGTGGAAATGTACCACAATTTCATATATCCTTTGGGCTCGCTATGGGACGAGGTAGTGTCAGCGAACAGTGATAAACATTCATGGTATTGGTCGTGGAATAAATAGAAATTGAAACCACAATATAACTATATATATATATATATAATATATACTATATATATATATACTGTAGAAGAGAGAATATTAACAAAAAGATTCAAAGAAGATACATTGATAAAATAAGGAATATACATAGCAACAACTCGTGGAGATGTATGATTTTAAATATTATATATATATATATATATATATATATATATATATATTGTAGATGTATCTAAGATAGGAAAACTAGTTATGATTCTCTGCAAGCGGAAGACTATTCTAGATGGCATAAAAAATCATATTGGTTATGAGGATGAGGATGTTCAAGCTTTGTAATAACCTACAAAGGTAGAATCGCAAATAAAACAATGTGACATAAAAGAAAATAAGTCTCAAATAGACCAAGGACTCACATGTAGTAAGTGCTTCGAGGATTTAAACTGCAATGCAGTAGCCGGGCCTTAGAAAGACCTAGATTTATTTGAAATTTTGTAAACAAATTGCAATATGCCGATTCACTAAATCCCTTTCTACTAATTCGTAAATACATAAATTGGAAAATCGTGGGAATACATCACCTCTGTGTATATATCAGGAAAACTTAGAGAATGTTTTCTTGGTAAAATAAGGTTCCATAGATTTCTTGGCAAAACACTAATGTTTTCAAATCCCAGCATGTTGATTTCTTGGCAAAACACTAATGTTTTCAAATCCTGATGTGTTGATTTATTGGAAAAACATTAATGTTTTCAAATCCCAATGCTTCGATTTATTAGTGAAACATTAATGTTTTCAAATCCCGGCGTGGCGATCACACAACGATTTAATATAAAAATATACATTGGGATTGGAAATTCCTTGGCGATTCAGATGGGAAAAATTATTGTTTATGGAATTTTTGGGCAAAACTTGGCTACTGGCGTTACTATAAAATTTGCCAAAATCAAATTCCCTAAATTCTACTATTCACCAAACTACGAATATTCACTGCTAAAATTTTCCCTGGTGGCTAACATCTACGCAGTCCACAATATTATAGAGGACAATGTTGCAGTTATGATTCTTGCTACTTCCTTTAAAGGAAAATCACTCCAATGGATTTGTGGGTTAAAAAATAGTTCCATAAACACTTGGGATGATTTAGGAGAAACGTTTTGTAAACAATATGAGGATAAGAGTGATCACTTGTCACTCATCGGAACAATTAACCACTATAAAGAGAGATCATCAAGAACACATGGGTGATTTAAATTTCCATTTCCAGAGGACTTGGAATAGTATTCTAGCATTGATAAAACCTTCTCCTAATAATACATTCTCGTACTATCTAATATCTCTAAACAATGATGTTTTGGTTATGATCTAATCAACGTGAGGAACGACATTACCTGATGCTTATGACATCACCATAAATGTGGAGAATTGCTTGATCCAAGATGGGAAAATAGCTCCAAGACCACTAATGCCTCTGTATACCGAGATTCCCACTAATAAACCAACTATTGCCCACTTCCTCCTTCGCCTAATCAGCCAACTCCATCTACACGTGCTCCATCAAATGATCTTTATGAGGTTAAATCGTTGTTTCAAATTTTTGGAAATGAATTGGTATCCCTGAAGAGACAACATTCCCAATATGCTCATCCTTACCAATCCCAAAACCAACAATATCAATCTAATAGACAATCTTTTCAAAATAACAACTAAGCACAAAATTAAGCTGCCAATGTTAAACTCCTGAATGTTAAGGCTCCCCTTGTTGCTAGTTTCTCTAAAGCCCTTGTTCCCTTACAAAACAATTTGGTTTAAGATTACGAATGGTGTTATCCATGCTCTTAGCCACATAATCAATACTTGTACCCTAAAAGAGTGCCTAGTCAAGCCCTTATGGTCCAAATTATATCTTCATCAACATAACAAATAGAGGACACAACTTCAAAAGAAGTTTTCCGATCAACCACATGCTGTAGCATAAACTACCTTATTGAATTGGCAAGAAGAATATTTTTGTGGGTTTAATACAGACTCTACATCAGTAACTGTTAATACATGTTTGAAAAAGAGGGAAATATAAACTCAAACTCCAAAGGTTGATCATGTATCTACCTCTCAACCTTGATCTCAAGTAGTTGCTAACAAATATACAAGGAAAATGTTACTAGAAACACATACCAATCAGACTGCAAGGAAGGAAGGTTATCCAGTGTCCTAGTGCTGAATAATCATTTTCCAAAGGAGGATACCAACATTCAAAGGAACATTAACAGAGTATGATGTAATCCCTTTATTATTGTCAAACAAATGAATAAAACTAACTTGAATGTCACTATGTGGGAAGCACTTTTGATTCCTTCTCAAAGAAATATGCTATAGGAAGCTCTAAATTTTTTTGGTGCACCTAGTGAATTGACTAAGTGTGGAATTTCAATTGCTAGTAGCTAATGTCAACTAGAAGGAATAAATGTTGCCAAGACCAATAAAATGCTACCATTCTATATTTATTTGATCATTGGTAAACACTTGGTACACAACTATATGATCGATTCTGGTGTCAGCAGCTCCGTGATGCCTAAACAGATTGCAGACGTATTGTGTATTCAGTATATGCCAATATCCAAAGGATTTGTTTAGTTGGATGGTGCGACGATTTAGACAATTGAAGTTATTAAAGATCTCAATCTTACTATTCACACATGTCCAAGTTTGTCATTTACATATGATATATTAGTCATTGATCTTCCACCCTTCTTTGCTATATGTTTGTCTAGAGACTTCACTACCAAAATGGGTGGGTATCTCTCTGCCAATTGGTTGCACATGCTCCTCAGGACTAGGTATGAGACCGAGGTAACTATAAGAGAAGAGATAATTTGTCTGAATCATGTTGAGCCTTTTACTGCTAACCCCATTAATGGAAATTATACTATCTCTGACCAAGAAGAAGAAGTTGCAGATCACGAGTCCATTAATCTTGTGGAAGAAGCCCATGATATTATACTTGATGATGTAAATATGAAGCATCAGTTTGATCCTTATGTTGAGTCATTGACAAAAGAGGAAGTTGGTTTGTTGGTTTTAGAAGAAACTGGGTTAGGCACATATTATATTCATGAAGAAGGAACATTTATACCCCATATTTTAAATTCCTAAGATGAATTGGAGGGACCGTGACAACTCTTTTTTGATGGTTTAAGGAGTAAGAATGGAGCATGTGCTGGTGTCATGCTGATTTCTCCACAAGGTGACAACTACTTCTCATATTTTCAACTTTAGTTCAGATACACTAATAATGTGGATGAGTATGAAGCACTAGTGCAAGGAATCCAATTGGCTAAGAAGAAAAGAATCAAAGCCTAATTTGTTTTTAGAGATAATGAGCTTGTTGTACATCAGGTAAGAGCCCAAAGTGCATCAAAGAATGATCTCTTGAGGTCATATAAAAAATATATGGGATTTGATTGAAGGTTTTGAAGCTTTTGGAATCCAAGCGGTTCCCAGGAATAAAAATCAAGATGCAAATAGGCTTGCAATGGTGGGTTCACAGTATGATGTGCTTGTTGATATCATAAAAGAAGAAATGCAGTTCACCAAAGTGGTTGTCTGATCACCAGTACCAGACAATGCAGGTAGCTAGAAAGTTTTTTATAGTGATAAGTTTGTATAAAAAACCAAGCCAAGCTTCAGGAAGAATATAATGATCAAATTATACAGTTAAAACAAAAAATTAGCCAAAGGGTTTGGTCACTCTTGAATCAATTTTTAATTCAGATGATCAGGTTAAAAGGCAATATGCCAATATGGTGATTAAGGAAGATGATTTTGAGCAGGTTCAGGTCGCGGAAGAAAAGTTTCTAAAAATTGGGAAGGTATGCTCCCTAGCAGAAAAGATAGATTTTGTTGATCTTTGTCAGGAATATAATGATATTTTTTCATGGAGCTATGAGGACCTTTGTGGTTTTGATCCAGGGTTGGCACAACACACTATTAATCTCGATCTAAATGCCAAGCCGGTCCCGCAGAAGCAGAGACCAATAAACCCTAAGATTGAGACGCTAAAGAAGAAAGAGATTTCAAATCTCATTGAAGTAAGTAATATCTTCCTAATTAAAACATTTCTCTTGGGTGGCTAATCTAGTCCCCATTAGAAAGAATAATGGGGAGATCAGGATATGCATGGACTTCAGAGATTTAAACTGAGCCCTCCCCTCAAGGATCATTACCCTCTTCCATCTATGGAGCATTATTAGCATATGGATTTGCACACATGCAAATGACATGAAACAGCGGTGGGAATGAAGTCCCTCCTCAATGAAGGTGAGGCTGCTTTTATTGAAAACCAAAATTTTATTTACACCTGTACTTTTGAAATTGTATGTGGGGGGGTGTTTTGGAACATTAATGGAAATAAAAGTGAATGATGAAGATGGAATGGAATGAAGGAAAGGAATGGAAAGGAATGAATGGAAGGAACATGTAAGAGTTAGGTAAAAGTATAGCCTAATATTGCATGGATAAGAACAAACAATAACTAACACAAATAAAATAGAGTTTGCATCAACTAAATGAGAATTAGTAAAAGGGAACACACATTAGAGAGTAGATAATCAGAGCTTGATCACTGTGAACTAGAACAACAACTTAATAACGTTGACAATAAGATCAAAGACAATATTTTCATGCAAGATTCAAACATCTAACATCTAATGAACATAAGAACATCAAATGTTACAAGAGACAATGAATGAGACACAAAGTTTGTATTTCATTAACTCTAAAATGTTTTCACAAAAGAACACAAAGTTTCTTCTTGAAACAAATGCTTGCACACAAAAGTATTTTCTTCTCCTCTCTCAAAGTCACCTTTACAAATGAGCCCTTGACTTCCTTTTATAACCCAAAAGTTGGTTACAAAGTAGTTAGGGTTTTAAATGCACATTAAATAGGGCACTTAAGTGACCTTTGAATTTTTCAACCAACTTTATTAAAAGCAACTAAAAATAGAAACCACTTAAGTTTCTTCAAACGTGAAATCAACAATAACATTATTTAAAATACCACTTTCAAAACATTCACCAAAAACTAATGCCTTATCCATTGGGCGTGGGGTCCACCTATCTCAATTGTATGAGAAATGGACTCTCCCACCCATGAGGAAATATAGAAAACATCCTACTATGTTGTTGGAAAAACAAGGATCCTGATTCTTTTCCATTTCATAAGACTTGAGCTTTTCCAGTGTCTGATGCATCTTCTCTTCTTCTGGAAAACAACTCGGGAGAAGACCAGCCTCACAGAGTACCTACATTTCAAGAATTTTACCTGGTATGGTATGCAGGTCTGCAACTTTAGATTGGATTTCTTCGTAAAGATGTTTAATTCTGAAACATTGATCCATAGAAGAAGTGGAAAAAACATCAACAGGAGTATACATTTCATGTATCAATTTTGTAAACTGCTCCACCAGGTGTTGTACTGAATTCCTTTGGTTGTGTTCGTTGATGAAGGTGCACAGAATCTCTTCGATGAAGACCTAAATGGAAGAGAGCGCAGTATAGGCTTTGTTGTACAAACTGTCAAACTGAATTACCAAATCTTCTAGGATCATTTTCCTGGACTTAGCATGATTTAACCATAGAATTCGTGTCATGCGATGATCAAACTCAAGTATTCCCTCTGAAGCCAAGAAAGTAGATTCCATGCGGGCGAGATCCTGAAGAGTTGGAAAAATATGATCCAGTGTGATTAATTTTGTAATGAGGCACTCCTTGAATGGAAACACTGGATCGAGGTAGGCATAAATATTCTTAGATATTTTTATCACTTCAGCAATTGTTTTTTCAAACCACCACTTTCTATCTCAGAAACCCATGACCTTAGAGTGTTTCCTAGAGTGATCACATATTTTGATTGATTGAGAATTTCTTGATCTGGGATAGCCATCATTTCTGGAACAAGAAAAGAAGACTCAATTGGGCTGATCAAATGCTGAACATATGAAATCAACTGATTATTTTCTTCCTTGAGTTGGGAAATTTGAGATTTGTATCTCTCCAACCTTTTAAGCACACTATTCATTGAATCTTTTTCCATAGCAACATCACTTTCAAAAGTGGTCTTACCAAGGGCTATCTTGGATACTTCATAATCGGTGATTGTCATGTCTCCACGATCCTTCTCAGTAGTAGGAACTGCAATTTCTACAAACTTATCTCTGCTATCATCAATCACTACTCTGGATAAAACCTTAGGATTTTTGGGAACCATCTTTATTGGAGAGGGAAGAAAGAGATTCCAAATCAATGTTGGCCACTTTGACCAATCTCTTTCTCTTTTTTATTTCAGATTCAACCCAGGTCGGTGTTTCATTCATTAATTCGACACAAAAATGTCGAGAACTGGAAGAAAAATCCTCTTTGCCTTTTTCATGACTAAAACCAGTAGGCAGTGGTTTTGTGGTCTCAATCCTTGGTGAAGTAGCATCTACAACACATTCTTGATTATCCTCATGTTCTTGTGTAATATCCTTAACACATGGATGTTTAGGAAGAATTAGATATCTGCACTACTAGGATTTTCTTGGATTCTGGTGTATGACATTGATGATTTAGATTTTTGGTAGGTCTATTGGAACTCTCAGTGATGTGAATAGATGAGTTTGGGGTAGAAATACCAGAAACACGTTCTTTTCCTTCCCGAAGATGCACACTCTTTACCGATCCTTGAGACACTACTTCTTTATTAGGGATAGGTTTGGGTAACCACCGACTTTGCCTCTGAGATGCATGTGATGATGTTGGTGGGGACTGGTGTGAAGAAGTTTGCACCACCTTTTTCTATGTCACTCCTCCTTTCACTGGAAACCTTTGTATTTCTGACATATGTACCTGAAATGAGAGAGGATTGGCTATCTGATTCTCATACCACTTCATAGTCCTTTTTAACACAGGTTGGTTTATAACATCTAGAGAAGTTTCATCTCCTCTACTCCAATCAATACCAAAGAGTGGAGTGAAAACTATATGATCATAGGCATGATCCATAAGATCAATTCCACTATCGACAAGGGTTAAGGGAGGATCCTTCAATACATAATTCTCTATTTGAGCCAGTGTGAGACGAGAAAATTGTCGTCGGCTTACCTCCCTATCATCCACACATTCCACCCAATAGTCTTCTATGTTTTCCTTGTGCTTATATCTTTCCCCTAGAGATTTTTCCATGGATCCTTTAATATCGAATTGAGCCCTGCTCGTGAAAGGATGTATAGTTATGAGAGAAAATTCTTTTTCCATAAGTTCTGCACTATGAGAATTTGGACATTTGTATTCCCCAATCTGAATTGGGAAACAAATGCCTTCTTTGCGTTTTTCCACCAATAGAAAATGAATTTTGAAAAGATGACGTGAGAGTTCCATCAACACTATTTTGTCATTGACATATTTAGGAAGTCTGTAAGGAGCTCCCACAAATCCATCAACTCGTATATAGGAATAAGAGGGAAACTGGATAAACCAAGTTCCCCATTGTTTTATCACCGCCTTGGCATCTTCTGAAAATC
Organism: Taxus chinensis; assembly: GCA_019776745.2. NCBI lineage: Eukaryota > Viridiplantae > Streptophyta > Pinopsida > Cupressales > Taxaceae > Taxus > Taxus chinensis. The sequence goes on along the minus strand of CM034153.1, from coordinate 655,843,253 downwards.
TTTCCTCTGAGTTTCTTCTTAGTGACCGGATTATATAGAATAAGAAAGCATTGTTTACCCTCCATGGAAATGGTGAGAACCATTCTTGAACTCTAGCTGTGGGTAAAAATGAAAAACACTATTCTTGCTAGGACCCATTGTACCTCTAGTTGTTAACCCTGAAAATATCCTCCTTCTCACTACAACATAAATCAAATATGAAGTCATGTAAAAATGACCTGTCATCCTTACCTCAATCAATTGCTTATGGAGAGTATTGCTGACGATACTTGCCCAATCAATGAACATCTTTGCATCAAGAATGATACAAATGAACTTGTACATCCAAGGATGAAATTTTTGGGCAGAAGGAAGACCAAAAACCCTGCTGAGGAGAGTAATCATATCCCCTATTTCTTCATGAAACTCTACCAAAAACAATTCTTTGGGAATTCTTGAAGTGTGAGTCTTTGGTTTGACCAACCAATTTTTATCAACCATCTTCGACCATCTCAAAGGATTTTCATCCCAAAACTGTTGTGCCAATTCTTGTGTGATGTCAACATTTTCTTCATGGAGTGGCACTCTTAACAAATCTTCCATATGATCTGGAGAATTGAGCAGAAAAGGTTCATTTTTGTCATTAAAAATTCCCCGATGCTTAGGATCATAATGTTCAGCACAAGCTAGGACAAATTCAGGGCATTGTATGGCAACGGGAAATGCTACCGCTTGAGGTAAACCACAACGATAAAGCCTTTTTGAGGAAATAGTTCCCCCTTCCCGTCTTACCCTGTCACAGAACTGAACCATATCTACGTGACCCATATCGGTATCCAAAATGTTGTCATATGCTGAATTTAAAGACGATGCTGGAACTAATCCTTGGTATGCATATTTTAGTGCCGACTTATTAGAACATTCACCCATTATGAATTCTTTTCTTCTTCTTTTAAATAACAAGAGCAAAAAGAAAACCAAGACACTGGGAAGGTGCCGGGTCTAAGTCTCAAGACCACCGTTGTCGCAAGAATAATACGACTCTTTCTATTATTTATTTATTTTAAATAAAAAGAGATTTAGTGGATGCCGAATTCAAAATGACCATACAATAATATTGAGGCAAAGCTCAAATCACCATCGAAAAATAATACAATTTTAGATCATTGTTACACTTTCAACAACGTGTTGAATCTTTGAAGCTCATTATTATTATTATTTTTAAATATTCACTTGTGTGCGTGAATATCTCAATTCACCCTTGACGTGAGAAAGCTATCATCTCCTCAGCATGCGTAGCACCATGAATATATTTTTTTAAAATAAAAAGAGATTTGCGTTGAACTCCAGTCAATTGTGCATGCATGAAATCTGAATTTAAGCTTGTGACTGTGTGGGAAAAATAGAGTTATTCCTCCTCCTCTCAGCATACACAACTTCTAAGTATTTGTTGTCTCTTCTGCAAGCTGCGTAGAAGCTTATGGTGGTCTTCAAACTAATTCTTCCTTCTCCCCAAACATGCGTGGATTTATTTTGAACTGCTACGTGGAAAAGATTGACTTCATTTCTTACTTTGCAAAAGATGCGTGGAAACTTCTTTTACTATCTTTTGGCTCTATGCTGTCTTCATCCAGGTGTGTATTATTTCTTCCTCCTTCACACGTGCATGAGAATCCCTGATTGCTCTGGCTGTGTGTGAGTGTATTATCTCCTTGGGTGAATGCGTGTAGATTTAACTTTTTACCGCTCCTGCGTGGGGCACTGTTGCACTGCTACATCAAAACAAAACAAAAAAACCGTCCCTTTTTGGACTGCTACACTCTGATTTGCTGGAAAACTTTCTTTCCTTCCCAAGCATGGAAATTATTGTGTGCTGGTGTGGACTCCCTTGTGGCTGTGTGGGTTTCTTTGTCTTCAACTTGTGTCGGGACTGTTTACAAAATTGATCTCTCAAAAAATAGCACGTGGCCTTCACCTTTTATGTAGTTAATATGCCCAATGCGTGGGCTTCTAGTTTGGCTTTTAGCTACTGAATGTGACACAAAAACAAAAAAAGAAAGACCTCCACCCACGTGGAGCTTCACCTCCTTGGAGCAGTGAATGAGATTTCAGATTAATTCTTGCTTGTGCATGGACTCACTATGCATGGGCAAACTTGTCTTCTGCACAAAAGTCAATAAAAAACAAAAACACACGTGGAATTTCACCTTTTCCTATGCTACATACGAGATTTATTTGGGATTTCAGATCAATCCTTACACGTTTCTAAGATTTCCTTCACCTTTTCAAGCGTGGATCTCATAAACTTCCTGCTATTCCTTCCCTCTAATGGAGAAAACTACCTAAAACTCTCAAGGTTTCCTGGCTCTAGCTAATGCCTGTGCCAAGTTTCTGTGTGAAAGCCAGGTAGTGTTTGTAGAATAAGCTTTTCCTTCTCCAGGCTTTGGATATCTGTAATATCTCCTTCTTTCTCCTTCTTCCCAATTTCCTATGCTTTATAACCTCTTGTAACCATCTCCTCATCAATTCCTGGATGATAGAAGCAAAATCAAAATTGTCTACGGAAATTGGAAGCGGAAGAAAAATTGCCCCCGGCACTTGCTCACGCCAGTTACGACAATTAATAAAAAGAAGAAAAATTCTCCCAAGTTTGTCGAACAACTTCCATCCAATATTAAAATTAATATTTATTAATTAAAAACCCTAAAATTTAATAAATATTAATTTTATTAAATAACAGGGTAAATATTAATTAAATAATTAAAATATGGTTTGTGGTGTAGCGGGAGAAGGGCTTATTCAAAATGGATGAAACAAAAGCCAAAATGACCTGTGAGAATAAGACGATTGCGATTGAGGAGAACAATCATGCAAGATAACACTTTTGAGTGTTTTTTTTTTAAATTTTCACGTTTACTAATTTTACGAAGCCAAAATTAGCTGATAACAAGCATATTATTCAAACAATGGCAGGAGCAGAGAGGTTTTCACTACTTGGTGGTTATTTAGGCTATAACCATATTTTGGTTAAGGAATCATATTAATTTAAAATGGAATTCACTACCAAGTGGGGTACGTATGCCTACCATAAAATGCCTTTTGGATTGTCCAACACCGGAGCTACTTTCCAACGAGTTATGGATATGGATTTCAAAGGGCTAAAAATGACATGATCCTTGTTTATCTTGATGACATAACAATGTATTTTAAGCATGCAGAAGATAACGTTTCCCATTTGAAAAAGGTCTTCAAGCGATGTAGGGAATTTTAGGTCTCGATTAGTTTGTATTAATCTCAATCAACCAACCTTACATAGAATGGGCTGCAATATTTATAGATATTGCACAGCCAAATACAAACAGGAAACAAAGTTGCACAGGTGCAACCATATTCCAAAATACACAAGCTTCCAATAACATCTGGGAAGCACAAATGAATAAAACAAATATACTGTTAAAACAATATAACAACATCTGTGAAAGACAAATATGGTTTATGAACCATATAACAATACATAACAAAATATGGTTTATTTAATAACCATTATTATTTAATTAATAAAATTAATTAAATAATTATACTATGCATAATTAATTAGGATAATAATATTTTATCCTAACATTCCCCCCCTTAATTGTGCATTGTCTGAAGAGATGAGGAGAGGAACTCTCTGAACAACTCGAACTTGTCACGTGCAAGTGACTTTGTGAAAATATCTGCTCATTGTTCAGCAGTTGGACAAAATTGAAGCTGGATGTTGTGCTTCAACACATGTTCGCATATGAAATGAACTTGAACCTCAATGTGCTTTGTTCTCTCATGAAAAACTGGATTGCGAACAAGTTTGAGTACACCTTCATTGTCAACATACATGGTGGTCAGTTTGTCCTGAGGTATTCCAAGTCCTTCCAGTATGCGACGTAGCCAAATCACTTCACAGACAGCTTCTCCTGCAGAACGATACTCGGCTTCTGTGGAAGAGCGAGAAACAAAGTGTTGTTTCTTACTTCCCCATGATATTGGTCCAGATCCCATAAAGAATACAAATCCAGAAGTGGATTTTCTATCATCAATGTTACCTGCATGATCTGAATCCGAATATCCAGTCAAGAAGAAGTTTTCATTCTTCTTGTATTCTAGACCAAGATCCTCTGATCCTTTGAGATATCTCAAAATGCGCTTTGCTGCTTTCCAATGACAAACTTTGGGTTCCTGCATGAACCTGGATAGATAGCTCACTGCAAAGCTGATATCTGGTCTAGTGTAGGTCAGGTAAATGAGACTCCCAATCAGCTGCCGATAGAGAGTGGCACTTACCTCAGGAGATGGATCTGAATGAGATAACTGTAATCTGTTCTCCATGGGTGTAGCAATTGGTGTGCAATCCATCATCCTAAACTTCTCGAGTGTAGTCTTGGTATATTTCATCTGAGAAACAAAAATATGATTCTCTTTCTGCCACACTTCTAATCCAAGACAATAGTGCATCAGCCCGAGATCGGTCATGTCGAACGATCGATTAAGATCTTTCTTCATTGCATCGATCATCCTCACTGAACTGCCAGTGATGACTAGATCGTCGACATAGACAACAACAATCACCATCTCCCCCCTTGCTTTTTGAGGTAGAGATTGGGATCGTATGGATTTCTAACAAATCCATGTTGTACGAGATGCTCATCAATCTTGATGTACCATGCCCGGGGTGCCTGTTTGAGGCCATACAGAGATTTCCTGAGTCTGCATACCTTTGTTTCTTGACCAGGTACAACATATCCCTCAGGTTGAGTCATGTAGACTTCTTCTTGTAAATCTCCATTTAGGAAGGCACTTTTTACGTCCATTTGGTGAACTTTCCATCCAAACTGAGCAGCTAGAGCAAAGATCATCCTGATCATTTTGATCTTAGCTGTGGGAGAAAATGTCTCCTCATAGTCAATGCCTTATTTTTGTGCATACCCCTTTGCTACAAGTCTTGCTTTGTACTTGTCCACTGTCCCATCTACTTTGTACTTAGTTTTAAATATCCATCTGCATCCAATGGGTTTCTTCCCTGGTGGAAGATCGACAAGCTGCCAAGTGTTATTCTTCATCACTGATTGATATTCAGAATCCATGGCATCTTTCCAAGCTTTTGACTGTAGGGCTTCCTGGACTGTAGAGGGCTCATCTGATTCAATAACTCTACTCATCAAAGCAAAGTTAACTTCTTCTCTTGCTTTACTGCGAGTCCGTGGTCCAGGGGTGGATGTATCCGGTGGAGCATCCAATCTTGCATCTCGTAATGTACTTGTACACCATTTAGGCATACTTGAACTGTTCCCATGGGTCATGGTTCTATCTGATCAACACCATCATCCCCATCATCACTTTCATCTTCTGAGGGAACATCAGCTTCAATTTTTACAATAGGTGAAAAATCTACATCTTGTGAGTCCAGAGGAGGAGTCTCTGCTTCCTTCTTCTCGAAAAACTCAACATCTCTGCTGGTGTAGACTTTTCTGGTCTTAGGATCCATCAATCTATACCCAAGAGTCTCTTCACTGTACCCAATGAAGATGAGTTTTTGTGACTTCATGTCCAATTTCTTTCTATTTCTGTTTGGGTATGTGCATGCTTGCTTTGCACCCGAATACTCTGAGGTGTGCAATGGATGGTTTCCTTTTTGACCATGCTTCTTGTGGTGTTATTCCATCAAGAGCAGTTGTGGGTGCTCTGTTCAACAAATACACTGTTGTTTTTGCTGCTTCTGCCCAAAATGTCTTTGCAAGTCCGGAATCATCGATCATGCATCGCACCATTTCCATGATAGTACGATTTCTTCTCTCAACAACACCATTTTGCTGCGGTGTGTGTGGAGGAGGCATTTGTCAATGAATCCCGTGAGTTTGTAGGTAGTCTCTAAACTCATCACTGGTGAATTCCCCCCCTCGATCTGAGCAGAGAGTTCTGATGTGATGACCAGTTTCTTTCTCAACTGCTACTTTGAACTTTTTGAAGGTTTCAAATGCTTCACTTTTCTTGCGAAGACAGAAAATCCACATTTTCCTCGAATAGTCGTCAACACAAAGCATGAAGTACTGGAACCCAGAATGACTTGGCTGCATCAGACCATAAAGATCGGTATGAACCAGGTCAAGTTTACCATGAGCTCGAAATGTACTCCTTTGGAATGAAGCCCTGTGTTGTTTTCCTGCTAGGTAGTGAGGACACTTGTCTGTATCCTTCTGAAGAGATGGTAGCCCATGTACCATATTACACCGGTGAAGTGTTTCGAGATATTTGAAACTTACATGACCAAATCTCTGATGCCACAACTGTGCTGAGGTGGAATTTTTAGCCACAAGTGCTTGATCATCTCTATGAACAAAATCAAGTTGGAACATGCGTCCCACATTGGAGGCTTTTGCAATTATTTTCGAGCCTCTTGATTTATCTCGAATCAAACACATTTTCTTGCCGGATTGACTATCAAAGTCAATTTTTAGGTTGTGATCTAGGAGTTGACTAACTGAAAGAAGATTCTTTGTCAACCCAGGGACATATAGGACATCTGATAGTCTACATTTGCGTGAACCAAGGGGTAGAGAAATGTTCCCAATCCCCTGAACTGTATATGAAGAATCATCTCCCAACGAAACATGATTTTTTGATGGCGTGTCCCTCATTGAAATAAACCAGTCTCTGTGGCCGGTCATGTGTCGAGTGGCTCCCGAATCAACATACCAGACATCACTAGATGACGTGGATGGTTCACTTGATCGAGCAGTGAACAAGAAGTCTTCATTGTCTGACTGTTCTTGTTGCTCAGCAATATTACCTTGCTGGTGGGGTCTTCTTTTCCAGTTCCCCTTTTTCTACCCGTGATAGTTGTTAGAATGTCCCTTGTAAGATTGTTGTTGTTGTGGTCCAGAGTTGCTTGATGAACCTTTCTTATAAGTGTTATACCAACAATCTTTTAAGTCATGTCCTCTTTTGCAAATTGGACATTGCTTCTTCTGTTGATTGTCCCCATGATACTGATTCTGATGTTGGGACTTCTGATAGGAATTAGGTTTTCCTTTACCTTTTCCTTTCCATTTTTGATGTGAAGACAGTGCCTGCTCCTCTTCATCATCCTTATTGTGCATTGCTTCCTCTTGTTGCAGTAGGTTTACCAGTTTGTCAAAACCAACTGTCGTATCTGTCACATTTAGTGTTGTGACAAAAATGTGGTAAGAAGAGGGGAGTGCTCTCAGAACAATGGGAATGAGAGCATCATCTGTGACTGGTTCTCCCAGGGCTAGAAGTGAAGCCCTTAATTCTGCAACTCTTCTTAAGAAAGCTTCAATTTTCTCATTCTGCTTGAATTTCAGTGTATGTAACTGACTCTGCAAATTCAGTATGACATTCTTGTTCTTGGCCTCGTATACTGTACTCAATTTATCCCATGCATTCTTTTGTTGTTTTGGCATCTCGAATGTGGGGTTGCACATCATCAGACACTCCAAACAAGATGATGAGTTTGGCCTTCTGATCTACTTTATCAAACTGTCGTTGTTGTGTTGTATCAGTGGCTGATCTGGTCAGAGTACCATTCACAACAGACCAGATCTCTTCAAACTCAAGTTGTGTCTTTATTTTTGTCTTCCATGCAGCATAGTTGCTTCCTCTGAGCAATTGTGAATCCGGAAGAAAAAATTTGGGGGCATTGGTGCCCATTTTGCAGAGATCACTGACAGGGTTTGGCTCTTATCACTCCAGGTATTAGGTCTCCCAATCTATATACCATCAGTCTGATATACCAAACCTTTCTATATATGCACCCTTCCGATATACCCGTCGGTACGTGGAAGAAGCTCGCCCTTTCTATATACCCGGCGGTACGTGAAAGAGGCATTAACGTACGTGAAAGAATTCAATACGTGGTACCAAGACAATACTGATGGGGTCTGTGTGATTATTGACACCGGCTCAAAGAAATATCCTCATATGCGCGCGTAACTTCACTATATACTTGGATAATTTCTCAGTCCGGATTTATGTCGTGCAATCGTTCACAGACGGATGGGATGGTTCATAGTGTGTGCACTGTGACCTTATTACTCCCCGTCGATTTAAAGGGACGATGCCCAGACGACATTGTTGCAGCTATATTAGGCATTAAGTGTAGTAGTAGTCATGACGGCTTTACCCGTAAGTGCTTCCCAGAGGCACCGTATATACCGAACGCTGCGAATGAGATCTAGGATCTCGTGAGTGTTACAGAACCAATTTTTTATTGTTTTTTATTACAATTCTGCCAGTTTTTGAGCAGTTACAAAGTTTGCAGTTGACTATGGCAACCTGCAAATTAGTACAATATATAGCAGTATACAATTTACATTCAAAAAACTGGAAAATTTGAATGGCAGGAAAAAAAAATTTGTTTTGCGGGCCCTGGTGGCCTCCTGAGCCCAATACGACCCAAAATGCTAAAAATTGCAAAAAAATAGCTGAAAATGCAATTTTTAGATGGGTCTCCTTTTGCAAAAAATGTCTGAAATGAAAAACCAGGCCGAATGGGAGAAAAAAAAAATTTACCCTAAATTAGGGATTTCTCCGCTAAATTTAGTTAGTTATAACTAAATTCAAAAAATTTGCTAAATTTGGCGGTTCCACCAAAAATTTGCCAAATTCAAAATGCAAGTTGGGGGTGGGATTTGAACCATGCACCTCCCACTTCTAAGGCTTTCCCTCTATCCAACTTGGCCGCTTAAGCATTTGTAATGTAAAATGGACAATATTGTATTTAAATAAAGGCAGATTTGACTCACCTCTTTAAAAAAAATGACTTGTAGAGGCTCCACGTGGCAAATGCTGGTGAGAGGTGGTTTAGGGTTTTCCATTTGCTCCAAAAATGGATCTGAAGCATTTTTTTTAACCTCCACGCCTTTGTATTGTTTTTATTGTTCTTGCTTTGGCCACTCTTTTTTTTGATTTTTGTGCAGTTTTTCACTACTTTTTTCTAAATTTGTGCAAATATGATGTCTTTGATCTTGTTTGTGTCTGCAGATCCTTGTGCATGGAGGGAGATGTTTCCACTGTTTGCATTGCAAGTCGCAATTTTTGTCAGATTGCATGAGGACACCTTTGTTGATTTTTTTTTTGATATTTGCTGCTCTTCCTTGATTTGCTGTCCTCCGCTTATTTTTTTCTTTCGTTTTGATTGCTGGCCATGTGCTATTGCACGCCTTGAATGCAGGTCTTTTCTGACAATTTTTTGCTTCATTTTTGATGCCTTGTCTTGTGTACAAGTCACTGGAGGTCGGTTGGTACAGATGTGTTGGAGCAGAGGTTGTTGAAGATCAGAAAATAGACCAAAAAGAAAAATAGAAAAAAATGACCCTTGCTCATATGCACCACTCTGTCTTCACAGCTCGGTCAGAGGGAAAGACTTCTGTAGCAAATTGATCCCTCCAAATATAGCAGACTACTACATGTAGCAGTAACTGAATACTTCTCTAATATTAGAGATAAAACCCTTGATAGGGATTTTTTTTAAAAATAAAAGTGTGCTGCAAATGTTGTTTAAATTTTTTTTTAAAACTATATATAAATGAACTCCAGAAGCAAATTTTCCTGGTGCAAATAGCACCAAGGCAAAAAAAAATTTGCTTTCCAAACACCTGGAATGAATACACAGGAGGTTGTGGGTATGCAGGGGGTTCTGGGAAGCTGCAGGAGGCAGCACTGGCTCTCTGTTGATGCAAGATTTCTTCTCCACAAATTCTCCTTCCTCTGCAACCTTCTCCAACCTTTCCAGGAGCTTCAATTCTCGCTCTGGTACCAAATGTAGATTGAGAAACAGGGGCGGAAGCCTGATTAAATTTTATTAATCTCAATCAACCAAACTTACAGAGAATGGGCTGCAATATTTATAGATATTGCACAGCCAAATACAAACATGAAACAAAGTTGCACAGGTGCAACCATATTCCAAAATACACAAGCTTCCAATAACATCCGGGAAGCACAAATGAATAAATACAAATATACTGTTTAAAACAATATAACAACATCTATGAAAGACAAATATGGTTTATGAACCATATAACAATACATAACAAAATATGGTTTATTTAATAACCATTATTATTTAATTAATAAAATTAATTAAATAATTATACTATGCATAATTAATTAGGATAATAATATTTTATCCTATCTTGTTGAATAAGGATATGAATGAGAAACGCGCTGGATGGATTACTAAGGTTATGGAGTACAATGTGCATATCAAAGTAACCAGGTTAGTCAGAGGTAAAGGCTTGTTTTAACAAATTGTTGCGGATTTGGAATCTAAATATGAAGGAGACACGGTACTTCATAACCATCCTCAAGAATATGCTCATACCGACTGGTTTTCAAAGATGAAGAATTTTCTTCTATTAGGAAATTATCCCCTTGACTTGGATAAAACTTAGAGGTGAAGTTTTTGAATTCAGTCTATTCCTTATGTTCTTGTAGATGGGTTTTTTTCCATAGGGATCTAAATGGTGTTCAACTCCGATGTATAGAGCCATAAAAAGTGGACAAAATACTGGAAGAATTCCATAACAGTTTGTCAGACGAACATTTTTCAGTAAGAACCACTACTGCAAAGATCATGAGGGTTGGTTACTATTGGCCATTTTTTTTCAAGGATGCCCATCAATGGGTTAAAATATGTAAAGAATTTTTCACAGGGAAGAGAAGCTAGCTTCCCTTCTTCTCCATCTGATCCAGGTGAATCAACCCTTTGTTCAGTGGGAGTTATATTTTATTGGAATGATCAATCCTCCATCTAGTGATGGACATAGTGGGTACTTACTGCAACGAATTATTTTACTTTGTGGACGAAGGCCGTAGCACTAAAGGAAGGAAACAAGAAGTATGTTATGGATTTATTGTAAGGCATTATGACAAGATTTGGTGGCCATTTTACATTGATTTCAGATAATGCCATGGCCTTCCTTGGTCTGAAACTCAGTGAGTGGGCTATTAAAAATGGAGTGTACCTTAAGACTTTGTTCAAATATTACCCACAAGGGAATGGTTTGGCCGAGTCTAGCAACAAGAACCTCATATGGATCATCAATCGAACAATGGAAAATAATAAACTTACTTGGCATACACAACTCAAGAATACTTTGTGGGTGGACAGGATCATGCCTAAGAGGGCCATAAGAAATTCCCCTTTCATGCTTGTGTATGATAGGGAAACAAAAATTTCATTATCTCTAGAATTTCCCTCTTTAGAGTTAGCACATCAGTTGTAGGTTATGTAAATTGATCCATGACAGCTAGGTTTGCTGAATTAATGGAATTGGAGGAAGTTATGAACAATAAACATCTAAAATGTTGACATGGTTAATTATAATTAACTTGTCCCACAAATATCCCAACATCACCCATATAATAATTAATCGCGAGATTAATTATTATTATTTAATCACGAGATTAATTATTATTATTTAATCCATTTTATCTTATTTACCCTTTATCATTATTTATCATTTCATCATTAATCATTTCAATTCATCCAATATCCCATTTTCATCATTAATCATTTAATTTAGTAATAATATCCTATAATCCTATTTTAATCCTTCATTATCATTTTATAGGAATTTAATATTCCTACATCTCACCTACCACCTACCCTACACATCTCTAGACCTTGCCTTTCCATGCAACCTCACCCCTAATAATCATTTATTAGCCTAATCTAATCTAATCCTAATCATATCCTCACCTCTAAATCTAAAGACTTCTAATTCTAGAAGCCTCTCTAAATTTCCCTCTTTCTAATTTAAAAATTCAAATATCTTTCTCCCTCCATTGAATTTAACCTTTCTCAAATTCTAGAATAATCCAACTCTAGAATCCTCCATTCTTCTCATCAATCCTCCACCATTGATCTCAATCCATCTTGTCTTAATCCTAGCTATTGAATCCTCCACCCATTAACTATAAATTGAGCTCTCCTCCTCCATGAGAGCTAGCTTAGAACAATCTTAAGAATCCATACCAAATTTTTTTTTAATTTTTTTCATTAATCATCCATTTTATCTTCAATCAATCCATTATTCATCTACAATCAATCATTATCCTTCATCAATCATCAAGGCAAATCAAAGAGGAGGTGCTGCTTGTGTGTCTCCATCAAAATATGAAGCAACAATCAATCATCCAACATTAAGAACACATCCAACCAATCAAAGGAAGAGTGTTACGATCTTGTAGGTAAGTGCAAGTATTTTTCTTCTCTCTCCTTTCCATCTATTGCTCTATCAGAGGTAGGTTAATAAGTTGTGTTAGGATTATGATTGATTTGGTTTGATAATCATCTTATATTTACATATTAATGCAAAATTTTTAACATCTACATTTTCGCGCCCACCATGGGGCTTACCCCCAAATTTTTGATTGTTTTTAATAATATTTAATATTTAGAACAAAATGTCCAAATTTTAAAAAAAATTGTTGAGATTTACCCCTTGAAATTTTAAACTTTTGTGACAGTCTTCCATTTCAGTGGTTTTGACATTAAACAACTCTTTTATAAACCTCGCGGCGCATTTTTTCAATATTTCAGCACTTTTGTTCAACCTTTATTTTTTGAAAAAATAGTGCATTTGTAGGAAAATTAGCACTTTTGCACATAAAATAGCACTTTTGCACACAAAGTAGTGCATATATTCTAAAGTGGTGCCTATGTCCTATTTTGGTGCCTATGCTCTGTGTTTTAGCACTTTTGTTGCCTAACTTTTGAGAGCCATAACTTTTGATCCCGAACTTGAAACGACTCATTTTTTCCCCGGAAAGGTATTGAAAAAATAAATGCAATGAAAGTGTTAATTTAGCATTTTATAATACAATTTATTCATGGTTTTCATTTTCCTAAATCTTGTTATTTTAACTACACATTAAGTTATCTTTTCTTGTTCCAAACTACTAACACTTTGTGTGTAGCTTCCTATGCTTACCAAAGATAAAAATCAATCTAAAACTACTAATCCTTTTTGTTTTTCAGCTCTGGTTAGTCCAAGACATTTGGGGTTATAATCAAACTACTAATATTTTTTTTGTAGGGCCTCCTCTTGAAGACCCCATTACATAATTTGTAATCATTTTATATTGCATCCAATTTCTTGCATTTATCATCCTTTTTGTGTGTTTTCCTTTGTTGATTTTTCATCCCAAAGGCAAAACCGTGTATGATCTCCTCTCGCATCCTACGACAATCATGAGGATCAAAAGAAGATAAGCCTTCCCATTTTTATTTTACAGGGGAAACGTGACGTGGAAGTGATATCCACTCACTTATCATAGTCCTATGGATCTCATGACTGTGGGCTTCATCTCCATGCACGTAGACACACCCCGTGTTTCTGGCTGGGGTATATAAATTCTTGGACAACTGTCGTTATTAGCTAAGAAATTGCTTGTTTTAAGAGTGGCGTGAAGTGAGGGGCTTCCATGTCCCAATACCCAGGCCTTAGACAACATCCTTGCAACATGGACTAAGGCCCCATGTACTTCAAGGTATATCGGGATTCCCACTAGTGAGCTTGTACATCCTAGACTAGGAAACCTCTTGGCCGCATATTAAACTATAGTGCAAGGAGGCTGCACTCCCTAAGATCACTTCAATAGCCAAAACCACATTGACACATAGGTGGAGATCCAATTGTGGCACCATCTTCGGTGTTTGGTATTAGAAGTAGGCTATAGCTTGATTACAATCCCACTTGACTAGTTAGGGTGTGTGTTGCATGTTTGTTACTTATTTGTGAACCCTAACTAACAAAACAAGTTAAATAACCATAAACATCCATCCTTAATCACACAATCCCAATCCAATCTCATTACCATCCTTAATCAAACATTATTGTAACCATCACATCCTTAATCACCTAATTCACAATCCCCTATCTAACCATGGCCTTTGATCCTCATTCCCCATCCTTTCTAAACAAACATCCAAACCCCTACCTCTTCTCTAAATCCATCAACAAAGCTATCCCATCATCCCCCACCCATCAAGGCCAACCATCTCGCTTTAACCACGAAGTCCCACACAATATCCAACACCTTAATAAAAAATCTCAAACCTAACATCCTACCTTAACCAATCCTCTCCTCGCCATCCAAACCAACCATCCCATGTTGATCCTAACATCCTAAAAACCATTCAACAACTTAATCAACAAATATCATATCTCCAATCTTCAATCAATCAATCACCCCCTAAACTATCATCTCCCAACCAACCCCATCCATAATATTCCCTTCCAAAGATCCCTATCACTCACCCCATTGAATTCCTCCTTGAGGAACCCAAATCATCTCAATCCATACCTCGACCTAAACAACATAAACCACTATCCTCATAAGCCAACTCCATCGACTTTGATGACCTAAAAACTTTAACCTAGACCAAGAGGACCTTCTTTATGTCCTTGCTAATTTAGGCACCCATCTCAAACCCACACAACCATCCCAAACCCCAACCTCCAAATATCCTATCAATCATCATGACCTACACCTTCATCCCATCAAAACTCATACAAATAATCCACCATCGTCCAAAACCTCAACTACTAAATCCAATCATCATAAAACTTATCATCAAGTCCCATTCATGTATCCACAACAATCACAATAACTTAATCCTAAATCAATATCACCCACATCTCATCTTAGTTCTCCATCCTCGTCATCTTCATCACCCCAATCTAATCCTACGAAATTTCTCCTAAATAGTCCCACCTCCCCTAAACCATCATCAAATTCAACCTCTAAGCTTATTTATTATCCTCTATCACCTAATCCCAAAACTATCTCATCCACCATGACTCCTAAGTCACCCTCATCCCCTTCTACCCCTAATCCTAAACCATCTAATGTGGCTCCTAGGCCACCCTCATCCTCTTCATCCACACCTAATACTATCTTAACACCTTCATCACCTAAACCTAACACTATCCTATCTGTTAATCCTATTTCAAATCCACCATCCCCCAATCCTAAAACATGTAACACGACTCCTAAGTCACCAAATCCTAAACATAACAAATCCAATCCCAATCTTACCCAATCCAATACGAATCCTATGCCACCTTAATGTTCTTCATCCCCTAAATCAACTAAATATAATGTGGTTCTACACCACACCCCTCCTCCCAAACATCACTTACATCTAATGTGACCCCCATATTACACCCATCCCATTCATCTAAATCTACATGATATCCTTTATCTACATCTAATACTCATAAACAATCTAATCCTAAGCCACAACCATCTACTTCAAAACCACATACTCCAACCAATCCAAAATCAACAAAATCTATATCAAATTCCAAGCCCAAACCATCCACTTCGGCCCTTAGGCCTAATCCATCCCCTTCATCTTCTAAGCCACAACAATCTAATCCAACTCATAACTCCAAATCAACCAAAACATCTCATTATCCACCCAATCTTGCACCTTTACTTCCTACTCCCCCAAAACCATTTAACCTAAACCACTTCACTCCTTTAGGAGAATCCTTGACCACCATCTTCCATCATCTAAAAACCTTCAACATGATCATCCATCCCCCAATCAAATCACACAATCAAAACCTTCCCAAACCATCATGGTATTAAGGAACACTACTGCTATGACTTCCATCGTACCCATGGACATTCAACCAATCGTTGCATGCGATTTCAATCTTATGTCCAAAATCTCATTAACCAAGGAAATTCTTATCCTTGTACCTCTCTATCCACCACCTTTCCATCCCAATCCTATCCCTAACCATCATCCATCATCCAAATCCCACTCAACATCCAAACATATTCAACCATTTAAATCTCATCGTATATCCAAATACCCCTCACCAACCAAAAACTAAACAAATCTCACCTCCCATCCTTTGTTAAGTCCAACCTCTTAGCGGATGACAAATATTACAAACCCCATTCCCATGTGACTACATGACATCATCTTCCCCATCCACTTCATATCCTATAGCCCAAAATATGTTTGCTAATATGGAACATCACAGAAAAGGCTTAAACATCCATGAACAAGACATTCACAAACCCATCTCCCTTCATCAAAATCCATGTCGCTTAGAATTAGGTTATAAACCTAACACTAAAAATGTCCCTCCCACTACTCCATAAAAAATCATTTGTACTCATCTTGTTGATCCTACCATCCCAACCAGTCAACCCAATCATAAATCATTTAATCCCCATACCAATACCAAACACCTAAAAATGGATTGAGCATGTAATTCATCGATTGCGCACAAATGTTATTTCCTTCCCACCCATTCTCCTTTCATCCAATATCCAAATCCATTTGCATATAATCCATTATTATCATCACATCCATTCATATCCTCTATCAATTCATTCATTTGAACACTTGATCAGCTTGCTCACACACGTTGTAAGACAATAGTACCTACTACAATTGTGTGACCTTGGTCTATCATTACCTCCAACATATAAGTAACGTTGTTCTCCTAGCGATACACATAATTTAACACACTTAATCAACTTGTGGTGAAGACCCTTGGGCGTGTCTGATTGGCACTCTAGCCAATGTCGTCACTACACTCATCTCCATACCCCCATCAAGCCACTTGTGATTCTTAACCCCTTGAGAGTTCTCAAGAGAGTGGAACCATATTATGCAAAAAAATCCAAATATCAAAAAGCAAAAGATAAAAAATCATATTAAAATTCAAAATATCAAATAAAATCCACCTCAAGACTCTCTCTAGGGGTGTTTCTAGCAACTCTACTGGGGCTATGGATGCTTGGCTGGTAGTAGATAAATGTTGTGACAAGAATCAGATGTATCTCCATCAGGGACTATGGACGTTTGGATGGTAGCAGTAGAGTAATGCATGGACTTAACCTTCCATTCACCTTCCATCAACCTACTTTACTTAATCACTCCCTATACATTGGCTAGTTTGTCTTCACAACCTACCCATTAAGTCTTCACTTCAAGTGGTAATTAACCATCACAATCATCACACACTTTGATCTCATAGAGACATAGGGCTCACATGTTTCTAGGTATTGTTTAGACCTTGGTCACACTTTTGTTTTAGTCCAACTCTTGCCTTACAACATGTACCATTATGCTCATCTTTTGTTCATCACTGATGTTATTTTCCTTCCATCCATCACATCCACATCCTTTTTCCCTTAGGATTGAACACCCGTGGGTAGCTGATGATCATTTCCTTTTCATCCAATCCTTCTTATGTCCCTTTTTGAAACATGTCATCATCATGACTATGGGCAGCCTTATGACCATCCACTATGGGAATCATCCATTTTCGATACCCCTGACTTCCTATCCTACCCTACACATTTGGAGAAAATCAAACCCATCCATCCATCCACATAGGTCACCCTACTTTACACTTAGGGGCACACATCCATCTATCCCCTATAATCCTAACTTATCAACCAATCCATATCCTATCCAACCTATCCAATTTCCCACATCTCATATCATATCTATCTCCCATCCCACACCCATATAATCCTAACCTATCAACCAATCCCTATCATATCCAACCTATCCTTCAATCTTATCAACCATCCAACATAAAAAAATCCTTATCCTATCAACCAATCCCTATCCAAAATAAAAAAATACCCATCCTATCCTTATCCCATCTAACCTATCCAATGTATTCAAATTCCCTCAATCACATCCCTTCCCATCCTACCCCATGAGCTATCCCATCATGAATCTTTGGGACTTACTAGGAGAAATTCGTATCCCACCTTACATTCCTTCCCATTCCCCCCATCACCTATCCCATCTAAAACATTCACATCCAAAATACAAAATCCAAAATCTAAAAATCCAAACATCCAATATAATCCAAATAATCTAAACATCCCCAAATCCAAAATCTAAAAATCAAAATAATCTAAACATCCCCAGATCCAAAATCTAAAAATCAAAACAATCAAAATATTTCAAAAAATATAAAATGCATTGTGTGTGTTTTTGCTTATGTGTGTTCATTTTGGCTTGATATGAGGTCACTTTTGTTTTTTATTTACACGGTCCAATGATATGAGGACGCTTTTGTTTCTTTTAATTTGTCACAGTTCAATGATATGAGGACAAGGGCATTTGGCAACTCAGTCATCATGGTCTTTATACCTTGGTGCATCTTGATCTATGACACATTCATAACATTGCTAATGATGATAACAATGGGCACTTTATGGTAGCACACCCCCTTTTATCATCATATTTTATCCTTATCATCATCCACACCTACTTCTCATCATCATCCAACTAACTATATAACCTCCTCATCCTCTTAACTAATCAATCCTTTATCAATCAATCAATATCCACATCCAAATCTTATTATATCATCCTATAATCCAAAATCCTCAATCATCATGATTAATATTCTAATCCTCAATAATCAATCCTTATCCTCTTAAACATCCTCAATATTCTAATCAAACCCAACTATCCATACCATGCATCTTCAAATCCAACATATTCAAATCCAACATCCTCAAATCCATAAATCCTAAATATTTCAATCCTAAGCCCTTGACTAGGGCATCCTCAAATCTAAGTCCTAAATCTCCACCCTTGTCATACATTGTTGACTGGGGCATATCCTATAAAATCTTCTAAATCTTCCTCAACATCTCAACCCCTTGATTGGGGCATCTTATAATCCTCTCATCCTACTCATCCTAAATATTCTAACATCATCAAATCCATCAAATCTCATCCTCTAATTATCCTCTTATCTACTAACTTGGGTCTCTCCTCTTTTCAAGTGGTTACCCGCCTCCTTTCCTCCCCGCCTAACCCCTTGAGGGGGAATCATATCACCATATTAACATATTTTCTTATATTTCTTTGAACTGGTCATTGCTCCACAATAACCATTCAAAGAGAAAAAAAATGTAGACATCTAAAATTTCGACATGCTTAATTACAATTAACCTGTCCTACAAATATCCCAACATCACCCATATACCATAATTAATTGTCACGATTAATTATTATTATTTAATCCATTTTATCATTATTTACCCTTTATAATTTAATAATCAATCATTTTAATTCATCCAATATCTCATTTTCATCATTAATCCTTTAATTCATTAATAATATCATATTATCCTATTTTAATCCGTCATTATCATTTTATAGGAATTTAATATTCCTACATCTCACCTACCACCTACCCTACACATCCCTACACCTATCCTTTCCATATAACCTCACCCTAATCATCATTTATTAACCTAACCTAATCTAATCATAATCATATCCTCACCTCTAAATCTAGAGGCTTCTATTTCAATAAGCCTCTCTAAATTTCCCTCTTTTTAATTTAAAAATTCAAATATATTCCTCCCTCTATTGAATTTTTAATTCAATGGAAACCTCTCTCAAATTATAGAATAAGCCAAATCTAGAATCCTCCATTCTTCTCATCAATCCTCCACCATAGATCTCAATCCAACTTGGCTTAATCCTAGCCATTGAATCCTCCACCCATTAACTATAAATTTAGCTCTCCTCCTCCATGAGAGCTATCTTAGAACAATCTTAATAATACATAGCAAAAATTTGTTATTTTGTTCATCAATCATCCATTTTATATTCAATCAATCCATTATTCATCCACAATCAATTATCATCCTTCATCAATCATCAATATAAATCAAAGGGGAGTTGATGTTTGTGTGTCTCCATCAAAATATGAAGCAAATCCAACATCAAGAGCACATCCAACCAATCAAAAGAGGAGAATTATGAATGTGTAGGTAAGTGAAGGAATTTTTCTTCTCTCTCCTTTCCATCTATAGCTCTATCGGAGGTAGATTAATAAGTTGTATTATACTTATGATTGATTTGGTTTGATAATCATCTTATATTTGCATTTCAACCCAACTTTTTGTCTATAGGAACAAAGCAATGAAGAATTTGGAACAACATCAGGCTCAAACTAAGAAGACCTTTGACAGGAAGGCATCTCATAAAATATTTCTAAGAAGGAGATTTGGTTCTCAAATGGGATGCTGATAAGGACAAGCCAAGAATGCATGCAAAGTTTGACGCTCTCTGGAGCGGGGTGATACATTATTACGAGTTACAAAGAGAAAAAATTATTTTACCTATCCAAACTCAATGGAGAAGTATTGCATATCCTTGTATATGGGATACATATAAAAACTTGTTTTTGAGAAGGTTTCATCTTGTACAATTTAGTCTAGGTTTATTTCCTCCAAGTCCTCTCCACATTGTTTTCTTTTCTTTGTTTGGTTTTGTTTAATTTGCTTGGTTTTACTTTTATTATTTGTGTTTTGTTCTATTTTTTCCAATGTCTAGGAATATTTTTCCCAATGGATAGTTGAAGGCTATTGGACATATGCTTAGCCGAAAAACATCCCCAAGAGGTTGCCAAAAATGTTAACTTTACAAGTTACCCTTGCTAGGAGGAATTTTAAATTTTTTTTGCAATTTTTTGCCCTCCTCATGCCTTAGATTTTTTCAAAAAATTTGTTAAAAAATTGCTTTAGCATCATTTTCACGTATTTTCAGATTTTGGAAGTTCACCTGTATTTTGCATGCAAAATGAAGGTTGAGTTTCAAAGTTTGAAGTTTGATCCCATCAAAATTCGGAACCAGAAGTCGGAACTGTAGGCACACTTTGCATGTAGTTTGTTTTCCGAAACCCAAAGTCTGATTTCATACCATTTTTTCAAAATTTGGAGTTTGATATGCAAGTTACATGTAATTTACACGTTGGATCCCAATTTCTAAAACCCGACCACTTCCCATTTCAAAATTTCAAAGTTTCAAACTTCGGAGTTTAGATTGCATGTTGTGTGCAATTTTCTCATTGACTTATGGAGTCCAGTTTCCGAAGTCATAAATGCTCAACCACCCCCACACGTGTCGGCTCATAGTAATTAATTGTAACCTCCCTATAAATACGTGATTTTTTAATGATAAATTTTACCATATGATTAAGTACACTGGCGTGTTGACAACCCTCTGCATCCCCATCGTACTCCCTAAGGTGATTTTTGAAGTATTTGTTTTCATGTTTTCTTGTTGGTTTGGTGAGTTTTGTAGGTTTCATTTTAATTCCAACTTTGGGGTTCTTGCTCTGCCTTTCTTCTTTCTTTTATCTTTCGGTTTTGTTCCTAAAATAAAATAATGGATTGCCCTCCCTTGTTATTTTTATTGCTTTACAAGTCTAAAATGTAGGGTAGTTTCCAAATAGGAAAGAAGAATCTTGGTTACTTAGAGAATAAGGAATTTTATAGAAATTCAAGGATCAGAGCTTCGGAATTCGTTTTCAAGTTTCCACTAAAATTTCGCAAGTTTGATATTTCAATCTATGGGGATTCAAGGTTTTATCCCAGGCCTAGACCTCCGAAGTTACTTTTTGGATTTCTCATTTCAGACTTAAGAGGTTAGCTGATTTGGATTTCAGAGGTTTTAAGTTTTGGATTTTGGTGGTGCTTTAGTTTAGAGTTTTAAACTCTACTGTTCTAGAACATAATCACTTCGGAGGTTATCTACTTTGAGTTTTGAAGATTCCTAGTATTTCGGGTGTCAAGAATTATGGTTTTCAAAATATTTTATTTTCAAGTTTCAAAGATCAGGGTTCAATATTTCAGAGTTTTGAAGCTGCTTTTCAAGGTGTAAGTTCTAATTTCAGAATTTTGAGCTTCAGGATTTTAGAAGTCCAGACTAGTTTTGCAAGGTATTCTATATGCACGCACTTCTGCTTTGAACTCTGATATTTAGGGTTCTTCAACAAGGAAGATGTCTGGTTCTTCATCTAGGGGAAAGGGAAAAATGAATTACAAATACCAATAGGTATCACCCCCCCTTCTAGTATCTCATTTGATGTAGATAATATTAAGGATACAAATTTTAGACTTATGGACATGTCGGAATTTTGGGAAAGAGTAAAGGCTCCAAACAAGAAACCATAGGTGAAAGCTATTTATAGTAGTGGGCTTCCCCTTGCGGCTACATTTCCCCACTTATGTAATGTCCTGAGTTTGTACTTTCCACAGTATCCCAGTTCAATAAAGATTCACGTACTATAAAGGATGATGATGGTACATTTTTAATCAGCGTAGATAGCAATTTATTTGAAGACCTCTTGAAGCTTCCTGACATTGAAGGATATGCCGCTATCTCCCTAGAATCTTCTTTAGAAAATTGGGTTGCAAAATATGACACTTGCACAAGGGTTGTCAATAAGATCTATTAGCCAAGACTAAAGGCCTCATTGTTTAGATTTCCTAAGACACTTCCCCGGTCTGATTTCATATTAGAGGTTAATGATATTATCACACTTTTGAGAAAATTTACAAGTCTTGATTCCACTAGGGAATTCCAAGAATGAATGTACCTCTACATTTCCACAACCAAGAAGAATAAAGATCTCATTCGATAGGGTAAACATATAAGAAATGCTATATGATTTTAGCTGGAAGACGTGTTAAGTTTATGAAACTTATACA
Organism: Taxus chinensis; assembly: GCA_019776745.2. Classification (NCBI taxonomy): domain Eukaryota; kingdom Viridiplantae; phylum Streptophyta; class Pinopsida; order Cupressales; family Taxaceae; genus Taxus; species Taxus chinensis. Next base: position 655,820,705 of record CM034153.1, on the reverse strand, counting down.
TGACCTCCTACCTAGTGTATGCAGCAACAAGAGAATATCCAGGGATAAATCCAAAGGGATCCAAAGGTAAATCGCAAATGTATGAGTACTATGCCCAAATCACCATGGAAGAAGGCCCCAATCATTTTAAGAGAGTAAACGGTGATTTCTTCACCGTTCTCATATATTTATTTATCAAGAATTTATATAATCAGAGGATCTAAGACGAAGATTGGAAATAAGTACGAGAATGGGGAGGTATCTACCTTCAGTTTCCAACTTTTACTTACATCAGAGTGTTAGGGTTTGTAGGAGCTCCTAATAAGTTGCCAAGATGCCCAACTGATAAGTGGGTCCTAATGGAATTGGTTCATCAGTTGCTAAGTTATCATAAGATCCAACACGATCGTCACAAAGTAGGGACCCAATTTCCTATAATCATAAGAAGATATACATGCGCATCTACATACACATTAAAATTTTTTGAAGGAGAGATATCTCAAATGACTCTATAAACATTCCACCCCATACACTAACTTTGATTACTCGGATAAATTTGGTATAACGAGATCGACAAACATTCATGTACCTCAACTCGAAGCCATCTAGATTCATTTCCGAGATGAATATGTAATAAGAGAAAGGGAATTTGAGAGGCTAGACCTAAAGGAGATAATGCAGTATGGAATTGCAGTCATTCCTAAGGGCCTAAAAGATGATGGTGAGGTGTTGGATCCTGCCTACAAACAAAATAATGTCATGACTCAACCTTTTACTAGGATGAACTGGTAAATTGAGGAGTGCAATAACATGAAGGAAAGGGTGGGTTCCATTTTACAAAGAACCTAATAATGGCTGACAGCCTTGGGAATTACACCTAAAGCATAATACCAGCTATCCACAAAATCTGTACAAGCACAATCATCAGTGGATCATGCCACCCCTTTAAATGGAAAAAGGGCGACTCAAAATCCTATCTCAAGGCCTCACAAGATTTCCTTTATTGTTGGAGGTTTAGGATCCTCTTCAGGAGTTTCTACTAACAAAAGCAACATCCCCTCAATTACAATCAAATGAAGTGATAGATCTATGTGATTCACAAAAGGTTTCCTAATGTTGTAGTCATCACCTTCTTCATCTCTTCCATCTTCACCACCTTCAGTCCCCCTCTCCCCTTTGTCTCTCACTCTCCCTTCGACATTGTCTTCATTTTCTCCCTCGATGTCCCATGTTTTCTCTTCTCTTCCAACACTCTTAACCGAAGAGGTTTTGGAAATGGGGTCTCCTTTTGCAACCCCTCTTCCTCAACAATCTCTTCCCATTTCCAATTTTGCTTCACCCACACCGGAGGCCATCCTTTCCACTCCACCCTCCATCGTTAGCACTTCATTGCCATTTTCCGTAACTGTGAGTAGTGCTCTTATCATATAAACTACCCCAAGTACTACCATAATAATGCCAATATTATCTTTTGAATCATCTTCTTCTATTCTTGTGTGGTTGCATAGGTAAATAACAAAGCATAAGAAGAAGGTGTCTATTATTGATGTTCTCGATTAGATTGATCTAGATCTAACTCCCCGAAGCAAAGCTAAGCGACTGAGACTTGTTTTTAAATTATCATTCAATCAAACTAGAGAAAGATTCATTAAGATAATGACAATATCAGCAATAAATTATCAAATTTCCATGTTCACTCTCGGGAAAGCCACCCGTGAGGGGGCTAAGCAAGATGTTAAGGTGGCCCTGAGTAATTTGATAGTGAAATATGATAAAGACAAAGCCACCAAGGATGAATTTAAGGGAAAGGTTGATAAGCTAACCTCTCTACTAACCAAGATCACATAACCTATCCAAACTACTACATCCCTCACTATTTCTCAGAGTTTCGATGACACGTATTTTCATGTAGGAAATTTTTTGGACAAAAAGGGTGAGTGGTAGGAGGATGGATGGAGAACTTAAATCAAGAGGCAGATCCATTGATCAAAGCTGTTGCGGATTTGTATAATGAACTGTATGTAGAGAAGGATGCTATCATGAATTTGAATGGACTCTTTACTGTGGAGAGTGATAACTTAGACCTTACTCTTGAAACATGGAAAGAAATTCAAAGTGTTAGCTTAGAATTGTTGTTGAAAGAAGGTGTTGTTGATGATATTTTAAAACCTTTTGAATTCAAGGAAGCTATGGAGTTATGAGCTCAAATAATGTAAGATATCATGTTAAAATTAGAAAATAAAAGAGTCGAGACAATGGATGGTTTGAATGATATTTTAGAAGAATTTGAGAAGATAAAATGTAAATTATTAGATAAAACTATTGATATCCTTCTCGTTGAGAAGATTGCTATGAATTTTAAAATTTTGGTAAACCAAGATGATGATGTGACAAAATATTTTAATCTTTATTCTATTTACAGGTTGGTATCTTATCAAAACTTCTTGAGCCAGCTGAAGAAGGTTATTGACATGACTCAAATATTTCCAGTAAAGGTTTCAAGAGAAACTGATTCAACAGACATTCTAAGTCGTTACGCATGTGAACCTAAGGAGGAGGAGGTCCAGGGAATTATTAAAGGATTTATCTAGTATAGGAACATGTTAGGTGCTAAGGAGGAGAAATAAGAACCAGAGAAGGAGAAGGATTCTACCATCCCTAGCTAGGCATGGCAGCCATTGTCGAGTAGCCTCCAAGCTCAAGAACCAGTGGAAGTTACATGGTTGACTTGGTCAAACCTGTGGAACTATTTTTGCTATTTTCATAGGAGGGTGTTCCCTAGACATTAATACATTCTATTTTTAGTAGGAAGTAGTTAGAAGATGGAGCTATAATCGCTCAATTTCCTTAGTCTATAAATATAAGGATGCATTATGTTCCAATTTTTTTTAGATCTTATTGTGAAGGGGATTTGTTATTTTGAGGATTCCAAGAACAAGCTTTAAATCCTTCGATATATCCAGAACACCATTTTTCCTTCGAATAATTAGTGTGTTATGTAATTTGATAATTTATTTGATACTTGTGAATGCTTTAATTCATTGTATGTCATGGATTATATTGCCTTTACATCAACTATCTTCTTTCAATTATCTGTAAGTTGTGGTATTAAATATTTCATTTTAGTTGTGGAAAATCCTAATTCCCTTATGTTATTAAAGTTTTGTATTTATTTAATTCAGTGATTGAAAATGATTATGAGATGTGCATGTCATATATTGTTTAACAATATTAATTTGTGCACATGAAGTAGATCTTCTTGTTTCATTTACTCTTGGTGCATCACCGCTTCTATATATTTTAATTATATTCTTATCCCTATATCCCATGAAAAATTAAATTGGTTTTATTTCAATTACTTTAGCCTTATACCTTGATCTTGATTCAAATGCACCAAGTTTGAAAGGAAGTCGACCTTCTCTGGAGGTTCATCCCAAGGCACTATGGTACCACACCTTGGGGATCTTCCCATGTTGCACTGGATCACTTGAATATTCAACGGGTGTGTGATCAAAGTGACAATAAATTCCACACATCATGTTGTTACTCCTTGTGATATTCCTCTCATACACTATGCTCATAACATTACCTACATTACACATCCTTATCCTCTTGGGATGCACCCTAGTACTTCTAATTTACACGATACATTTTTTATTGGCACATATGATACTCCTCCCATTATATCTCACTCTCGATGCAATTCTATTGATCATATGCTTCGTGATTATAATGTTACATCTCTCTCTCTGCACCTTCCTCATCACAAGTTAGAGCACTGTACGCTGATTTTACAATGATTCATAATACTCTCAATTTCCAAGATCATATGTATGATTCATTTACTATGGCTACAACTTATCATGTTACATTCCTGGGGGCCATCCATTCCCCTCTTTCTCCATTTTTATCTATGATCATATGGGCTACTTCATATTTCTTTATTTCTTCCAATCTTCCCACATTGCACCTATTAAGTTAATCATGGGTACTGATGAGTCTCCTAGCATTATATATTTTACACATCTTTTGATGTAGGGGCATCATAACTGGAGTCAGTATAGGGTTGAAGTAAGAAAATTCTGGTTTGATTAAGTCTAAAGTAGTGTGATTAAGTCATTTTTTGGTGTCCTTAGGGCTGAAAATATTCAAATTTTTGAATTGGAGGTTTTCCCTCCATTTTTGCATATTTAAAATTTGAAATTCTTAAGCAGTTTTTGGCTTGTTCCTTGTATGTAAGAGGTCTAAAAATTATACAAGGGTCATTAGGTTTGTTCTAAGCATGTGTATAAGGTGATTTTGTCTTTTATAATGTGTGGAGTCTCACTTTAGGTTTAAGGAAGTGAATAACATCTCAAAGCTTCAAGTAAGCCCCTTTTTAATTCCACATATGACCTTGAGCCTGAAAATTTTGGTGGTTACATGAGATTAATTCAAATGAGGGAGTATAAAAAATATTTGTAATTGTCTATTCACCATTGATCAATCAATTCAAACAATTTTTGGAGCTCCAAGATTCGAATGCACATTTTACTTGTTTATTTACTGATTGTATTGGATCGTGTCTTAGTTTTATGGAATTTATAAGTATATTTAAACCAAACTAGTTGTATCTCAGAGGAAGGAGTATTTATAAGTATTAGTTGTATTATATTTGATGAATTCTATTGATGATGGAATTGTGAGTGAAGGTATAATTATTGGAAAACTATAACAAAACCCTTATATGCACAGTCATCAAACTTTGTGGAATCAAGGTTCTAATCTTGAAAGACACTATTTCATGAAGGATTATAAACCTAGAGAAGTTATAAAAATCGAATCCAAGCCCCTTAAACTTGTAGTAAAGAGAGGTATTATCTATCCTTCAATAAATTGTGATTTTTGCCCTCTCGGGCTTGAGATGCAGCTATACCCTGAAACTAGGGTTTTTGAGAGGAAAAAGACATCAAACTTGAAATTTATCTAATTTGAAAAATACTTATTTAGAGAATTACGAGGATATTGAAAAAATTAATCAAGAAAAACCATGTTGTTTTGAGGGATAATTTCATGACAGTCACAGTCACAGTCAGACATGGACAGTTGGCATTCTTAGAAAGAAAAGACTAGTTTCCTAAGTTTTAAGGAAACCTTTCAAACTAATTGCAAATAGTTTTTAAAGGTATCCCTCAAAAGAGTTAGGGAACCCTAGATAACTGGTATTGAAGAGGAATAAAATTGCAAGAAATCTTACATACTGCATTGTTCATAGAGCTCAAATAAGACTGAAACAACCTGCAGGATAGAGAATTGGCTTTGCAAGGTAAATATTACATGTAAAATTTTTTTTTATCAAAATCCATTGGGAGGATAGTTAGATGTCAGTAGCCTATATAATATAATACTTGAATGGTTGTTAAAGTCTTCTGATGGCATGTAAATGCATTAATTTGTCTCTAGAGTCAACTTAGATGAGTACAGACCTGGAGGGTAAATTAGGAAGGAAGTAGGGAAGGATTTCAGAGTTGGACCAATTCAAGTTAGCCCCACCTTAAACTCTACAAAGAGTGATCATAAAATATTTCCTTCAGATAGTTTGTAATTAGTTTTACTCTATGTCATTCCATTGAGTGTGTTTCTCAAGTAGCCCCAATTGGACAATTTTTCAAAAGAAGAGCAAGATAATTAATTCTTGAGCTTCCAAGGGTCTAAATTGGAGTAAGATAGATATGCATGAGTAAGTAAAAACATGTTTGTATCATTGTGTACCTTGCTATTTGAATCCTAAAGGATTTTTTTTTCAAGTTTTTAATGTTTTCAAGCCTAGAGAACAAGGTCCATTTTTTGTAAGAGTTTGAATTGAGTGAAGTTGATATAATTTTCTTTTTGTGAATAATAAGATTCCTAGATGTGACTACATCATATTGGTATAAGAGTAGGAGAAGAAGAAGGAATTGATTGACAAGAAAGTGATAGAGAGAAGGTAAGAAATAGTGAAGAAGAAAGAGAAGAATTTGAAAGGAAAGAGAAGAGTTTGAAAAAATGCCACCAAGAAGAGCAACTAGAGGAGGATATAGAGAGAAGCTAAGAAAAAATGATTGGCTTGCAAGTGTTGACCAATATCCAAGACAAGTTAGGTGCATTGGAATTATCTCAGAGAAGAGGGAATGCATTAGAAGAATATAGTGATGAAGAGGAAGGAGAAAGACAAATGATAGCAACAAAAGCACGAGAAGAAGAGGATAATCCAGATGTGAAACTCCTAAAAGTAGTCATAGGAGAAAGCATAAAGCCAAAGATGAAAGTTCCAGAGTATGGTGGTAGCCTACATCTAGAAGAGCTTATAGACTAGATAGCTAAATTGGATAAATACTTTGATTTAGAGGGAATTGGAGAGAACAAGAAAGTGAAGTTTGTAGTGACTAAACTCATAGGACATGCAACAATATGGTGGGATTATGTGCAGTAGGAGAGAATGAGTAGAAACAATGAGAAGATCAAGAAGTGGGATAAGATGGTGGCTAAGTTGAAAGTAAATTCATTCTTGTTGATTATCAAACTAGTTTATTCAAGAAATTGCAAAATTTGAGGCAAAGAGAGTCAAGTGTAACTGATTATACTGATGAGTTTTACAAAGTTGGCTATGAGGTCTGGACATGTACAAGATGATGTTGAAGAAGTGACAAGGTATGTGAATGGATTGAGGTTGAAAATTCAAGATGAAATCAGCCTATTTCACTTGAGATCAATAGAGGAAGCATATCAAGCAGCCTTAAGAGCAGAGGAGAAGTTGTCAAGAAAACATACTTAGTTTTTGAGAGGTAGAGGAAGAGGAGTAAGAGGAAGAAATCAACAGACATGAAGAGGACAACAACCAAAAAGAAATAAATGAAGAAGAAGTCTAGTTCACAACCACAAAGCTCATTTAGAGGTGGTTATTCAAGAGGTGGATATGGATACAGAGGCATAAGTGGTTATGGAAGAGGTAGATGTGAATTTATAGGAAGGTGCTACAAATGTAACAAGTTTGCAGGACATAGGTCTTTTGAGTGTCTTGAATACCCTCAAGAAAGCAGTAGCAGGGTTAGTGAAGCAAGGAACCAAGTGGTACATGTAGAAGAAGAAGGAAGTGAAACATCACCAACTTTAGGAGAAGATCCTGAAACTAGGAGAGTCTTTGATGATGAGGAGAGCTATGGTAAATGCAAGAAAACAAGAGGAACCAGTGGAAAGAAGAACTTTGTTTAGGACAATATGCAAATCAAGAGGTAAGTGCTGCAACATTATTATTGATGAATGGTAGTACTGATAATCTAGTGTCTAGTGAAATGATAGAAAAACTAGATTTGAAGAAATTTAAGCATCCTAATCCATACAAGGTTTCTTGGGTACAAAAAGAGCATCAAGTACTAATAACTCAACAATGTTTGGTTGATTTCAAGGTGGGTAGATATCATGATTAGGTCTTATGTGACATATTACCCATGGATGCATGCCATCTTCTATTAGGAAGACCATGGCAAATTTGATAGGAGAGCCATCCATGATGGGTGGAAAAATACATACACATTTGCAAAAGATGGAGAGAAGTATACTTTGATATTCATGGCAAGTAGAGGCAAGAAGGGATGAAAATAATTACGTAAGAAAGAAGGTGAGGTAAATGAGGAAAAATGAAGTGAAGATAATGTGGCAGTGGCTCAGTGGAGAGCATGAATACCAAGCATTTTTAAAAAGAAAGAGAATGTGGAAGATGAGAATGGAAACCCAAGTCATGATGAACATAAAGACAATGGTGCATTAGTAGAGGTAAATAATAAGTGGTGTGACTCAGCATATGAGGCCAAATCAGACTTTGAAATGGAAGAAATCAATCCTAGAAGAAGAGACAAAACAATCCATGAAGCATAAGAAGTTGCAAAATCAAGAAGAAGATGAACATAAGGAGAAACAAATGATAGTTAAGCATGAGAAGAACTCAAATTTTGAAGACTAATCTTTGTTTGAGTGTTGTTGGTGCAGGTATGATGGAGAAGAAAAATAAGGAAATCATATGAAGATGAAAAGGCCAAGCAAAAACTAAATTTTATCACAATTGAGAATGAATTGAAACCGCAAGAGGAAACAAACAAAAATTAGAGGTTTGTGTAGCAGTTAAGAAGCAACAAGAGGCTACTCCAAGAAGGTATGAAGCAAATGTAGGAATGTAGTTAGCCCCCTTGGTAGAAGATGAAGAGCACAATCTTATGGAAATTCAAGATGTTGTGAAGGTGATTCATTCAAAGAATCTTGCCAAGAACATGGTAAAACTCCAAGTCATACCTGAAGCCATGCATAGAGTCCAAGAACATTCTCAATAATTCAAACCAAATTGGAAACAAAGGAAAAAGGATAAGTACCAGTTGGCAAACAAATAAACTCCATGGAAACTTTCTCTTCCCCTTGGTAGTATGATGCAGGGGCATCATCACCAGAGTTTGTATAGGGTTGGAGTAAGCAAATTTTGGTTTGATTAAGTCTAAAGTAGTGTGATTAAGTCATTTTTGGTGTCCTTAGGGCTTAAAAGATTCAAATTTTTGAATTGGAGGTTTTCCCTCCATTTTTGGCTTGTTCCTTGTCTGTAAGAGGTATAAAAATTGTACAAGGGTCATTAGGTGTCTTATATGCATGTGTATAAGGTAATTTTTTCTTTTATAATGTGTGGACTATCACTTTAGGTTTAAGGAAGTGAATAGCCTCTCAAAGCTTCAATTAAGCCCTTTTATTCCACATATGACCTTGAGCTTGAAAATTTAGGTGGTTACATGAGAGTAATTTGAATGAGGGAGTAAAAAAGGATTTTTAATTTTTTTGAATTGATCAATCAATTCAAACAAATTTTGGAGCTCCAAGATTTGAATGCATAATTTACTTGTTTATTTACTGATTGTAATTGGACAGTGTCTCAGTTTTGTGGAATTTATAAGTATATTTAAACCAAAATAGTTGTATCTCAGAGGAAGGAGTATTTATAAGTATTATTTGTATTAGATTTGATGAATTTTATTGATGATGGAATTTTGAGTGAATGTATAATTATTGGAAGACTATAACAGAACCCTTATATGCACAATCATCAGTCTTTGTGGAATCAAGGTTCTAATCTTGAAAGGCACTATTTCATGAAGGATTATAAACCTGGAGAAGTTATTAAAATTGAATCTAAGCCCCTTGAAATTGTAGTAAAGAGAGAGGTGATCTATCCTTCAATAAATTGTGATTTTTGCCCTCTCGGGCTTGACATGCAGCTATACCCTGAAACTAGGGTTTTTGAGAGGAAAAAGACATAAAACTCGAAATTTATCCAAAAAAACATTCAGAGATTTGGAAATATAAATATTTAGATAATTAAAAGGCTATTGAAAAAAATAATCAAAACAAACCATTTTGTATCGAGGGAGAGTTTCGTGACAGAGTGCAGTCACAGTCGGGTAGACAGGGAAGTTACCATTCTTAGAAAGAAAAGACTAGTTTGAAGTTTTGAGGAGCCTTTCAAACCTACCACATAGTTTTTAAAGGTCAAGAAAAGATTAGGGAACCATAAATATGTTCTTGAAGAGGAATACAATGTAAGAAATCTTCCATATTGCTAAGACAAAGAGCTCAAATAAGACTGAAACAACCTGCAAGACAGAAAATTTGTTTCCCAAGGTGAATATTACATTTAAACTATGTATAAAACTCCACTGGGAGGCTATTTATATGTCACATAGATAAAATAATCCTTGAATGGTTTTTATAAGCCTTAAATGCATTGAATTTTTCTCTAGAGTCAACCTAGTAAAGTGTATAGACCTAGAGGGTAAATTGGGAAGGAAGCATGGAAGGATTTTAGAGTTAGACCAATTCAAGTTAGACTCATCTTAAACTCTACAAAGAGTGATTAGAACATGAATATTTCCTTCAGAGAGTTTGTAATTATTTTTACTCAATGCCATTCCATTGATTTTGTTTCCAAGTAGCCGTAATTGGGTAGTTTGTAAAAGAAGAGAAAGATAATTAGTTTAAGAGCTTCCAAGGGTCTAAAGGAGTAAGATATGTTGAATGAGTAAGTACAAAAATGTTTGTAGCATTGTGTACCTTGATTTGATCCTAAAGTAAAAAATTGTAAGTTTATGAAGTTTTCAGTCCTAGAGAACAAGGTCCATTTTTGGTAAGAGTTGAACTGAGTAAAGTTGATGATCTAACTTTTTGTTCTCAGTTCATACTTGACTATTCAGGGCATTCTTTACATGGACCTCACTTTGCACACACACTGGGGGAATACTTAATCCTCCCTTTTCTTTGTTTTCTTTCTCATATTTAAAACCAAAAATCCAAAAACATGTTTACTTAGAACTTGATTGTATGTAACATGATTATTGTAAAAGAATTTCTGTAAAATCAAGTAGTAAGAATTAAGAATACATACTCATGATTATTGTAAAATATAGAGTTTCTGTAGAAATTCTACAATAATTAGTAACACTCATTCCAAATTTTACGCCAATGAATCAGTAACATGATTATTATAAAATTATTTCTATAAAATCTTAATAGCCTGCAATATTCTAGTGCTACATTCATAAATAGAATCTTCCAACCATTGTTCAAGTGATTTTGTTGTCGGTCATCTCTCTTGCTATACTCCAAGCAATTATTTTTACCCTGTAAAACAAAGTGATTTTGGGATACTTTTTTTTGTACAGATGAACTCTTGGGGTTAACCAACATCCTTATTATTTTTTTTTTTTGTCAATTCTTACAAAAATGAAAAAGTTAAGTCTTGTTGAGAAGTTTGAAGGACAAGGTTTTCATACATGGAGAATCCAGATGCAGCTGAATTTGATTGAGAAGGATATGTGGGATGTTGTTAAACCTAATACTACAATACTAAAAAATGCAACGGATCTCGCAAAGTGTATTGTTAAGGATCAAAAGTCCTTGGGAACCATTGGTCTTGGTTTGTCTAAAGCTTACCTGCACCATGTGGACTTCACAAATTATGCAAAGGAGATTTGGGAGAATTTAAACAAGCTTTTCGGATCTCAAGTAGATAGTGCCAAGACGACTCTGAAGCAAAACTTATATGGATTAAAGATGGACGAAGGTGTAAAAATGACATATCATATCAACAAATTCCACTCACTACTTAACCCGCTCACATGTATTAATGAAAAGGTAAACGATGATGATGCCGAAGTAATTATTTTGAATAGTTTGCCTAAAAAAATGTCTCATATTTTTTTACTCTGAGCAAGCTTAACATTGGTTTAAAAGGAGTTATTTCTACTCTTCTTGACCATAATGAACCTTCCGAGCTAGAAGATGAGGTTTTATATGTGCACAATAAAGCTAGTGCATCATCAAAAAAGGGCAAGTATACTTCAAAGCACGCTCCTTCACGAGGAAAGGTTAAATGTTTTTATTACAAATAATTACGACATGCAATTTTGAATTTTAAAAAAGGGCACAAGATCTTCTTGACGATAAACTAGATCTAAAGGCCTACTTAGTTGAAGAAATTGACTGGGATGAATATTCCAATGATGAAAAACTCTCTTTCCCTAGTGATGAAGAATTATTATTGAAAAATCAAAGTTGGAGGAAGAAGGGCGATCAACACCTCTCGTCAGTCACCAACGACGGGTTACATTTTTCTATGGTGACATCTATTTCAATTGTTTTCTTTGAGTGGTGTGTGTAGAATAAAATGGTGTGTGGTTTTTGTCCCTTGTTATGATTGAAATGAGGAGGATGTGCATTTTTGAATTTGAGAACAATTATATAGGAGGGTAGCTGAACTGGAGTGATCATTTGACTGCTGAGATTCTTTGATCGTCTGACTTCTAACATTGATTGGCCAGTGAAAGAGCATTCACTGGAAGTGAAAGTGGGAACTGTTGAGTTTGCCTATGTAGGTGAATCAATGGAAGTGTGATCATCCAGTATGAGATTCAATGTGGTGAAGCAGATTGGTCATGTGCAACAAGATCCAAGCCAACAATATGTAGGCCTAAAAGTATGCAGAGGCATACGATTTTGTTTCTAGTTTTTTTGATGTGTTTATTCCCATGTAAACACTAATGGGGGGACTGTTAGGAAATCAATGTTTACTATGTCATAATTATGTTAGATTTTTATACATTATTATCACAATATATACGACATGTTTATTGTTAGGCATATTTTTAGTGTGGTTAGAGGGAGTTCCTCTAGCTTAGGAACCATGATATCCTATAAAAATGCAATCCTTGAATATGATTGTAATCGGGTATTATTTCTATATTGAAAACTATTATTCACATTTACAATGGACAAATCTTATTCTCTACATATTTATCTTTCCTAACATGCTCATGGGTGCTTCATGTGTAACATTAACCTTGCAAAAATCCTTCCAATATTGGTTATATGATTTTCTTGTACCTTATTTGTCATTGTTAGTGGGATATGCCATATGTTTGCTTATTTCCTTTTTTGCACAAGCCATAAGGGGTCCCATTTTCTTGTGATATCCTGAGTGATGTCACATGTGTGAAACTATATACTTGTTGTGTCCTTGTTTGTTGTTTTTGTATTTTCCTTTTCCTAGTTAATATTTCCGCATGCATTGCTTATTTGTCACTAGCACTTGTATGTTATTATTTTCCAATTTTTTTGCTTACACCATGGTTAGTACCATGTGTAATCTTTATCCCCCCTACATGATTCCTATATCAAATGTGCACATCAATTACAACCTTCCTCATTTGGGCTCCTTTCGCTTTTGTTCATCTCATGTACCCAAAATGAGTGGGGAAAAACATTAGATGAACCTTTTCACCCTCCAAATAGTCACATAAAGTAGTTACAAAGACACACATATTATCATCAAAGCAATAATTAGTTACATATCAAGTTTTAAAAAAAACTTGGCCACAAAAATCAGCCTGGACAGAAGCACCCAATGCAAACAAGAATGATGGGCACTAGTGTCCCACCTAAGTGCTCTTATCCTGGGGGAAAAAATAGTTATAAAACAATATCAACAATTACATAGTTACAGTCTTATTCAGTTTCAGCAATCACACGACCAGTTTCATATTGCAACTAGTTACTAACAGGAACTAACTATTTACTCTTGAACCAAAGCGGGAAGTAAATAAGGGAATGACACCTAGGGTATATGTAGGACAACCATATGTCTGGAACAATGTGTAACCCTAAGAAAGTTATAAATTGGGTTTGTGATCATCTGCAGTGACACTTATCCATGGGGAAGCATTAATGGTTAGAGGGAAAAATAGGTTTCTCTCCTAATACACTTTCCCTTAACAGCGACATGACACCCAAATCCAAAGTTTAGCATCAGGATGCTCAAATCCCTAGGTTGGTGACAAGATGCCCAAATCCTTTGTGTTATTCCAACGAATTCCTAATGAACAAGTCTATAACAAGGAACAAATTTTTATCCCTTTCTCTTTCAGCATTTCAAGTGTACTCTAACCTCTTTGTTTAGATTTTTCCAAATATGCATTTCCATTTTACATATTTTATAGGTTAAAGTTCAATTGTATTTACTTATAGCATTGACTATACTTATTTTCTCTTACAGGTCCTATCCTATACGAACACAGGTAAAGCACACAAGAAACCATGAAACAAATCTCAAGCATGCCCCAGAAAAGATGATACTCCAAGGAACTACACACACGTATCACATCACTCGACACATGCAAAGGTAACCCCTAGGATCCTTATCCTTCCCTCTCCTTAGAGTTTCACGATACACATTTTTCACTATTCCACTCAACACACTACAACACTCATTTGACACACTACTTGACATGATCTTCCTTCAATTCCCTAAGGTACGCTTCTCTTTTCTACTTTATGCTACCGAATCATTATTCACTAGCATAAAGTGGGGGAAAATGTAGTAAATAAATCATGCACATTATGTACATCTAGCCTCTAAATACGTAATTTATATGCATGATTCCTAAGAAAGATAATTACTGACGAACATTCCTTTTACTTTTATTTGACATTTCTTTTATCCTTTTCATCTTTATTGCTTAGTATTTCTGATTGGTAACTTATATTTTTGCATACCATGCAACATATTACTCAACTATAATTTCACTATTTGACCTTTTGAGCACGCTATACAGGAACACCCGTTAGGGACAGGAGTGCTCGAGTGCTTTTGTCCCCTCTGGGCGCTTATGTCCTCTTTATATCTTTTTCTGGTATTTCGAATGTTACTCCTTTCTTGTCTTATTTTATCACCCTTGGTTGGCATTTCACTTGTTAATGATGAAAATTAATCAAAGGAATCATATATATACATGTCTTATTTAACCTCATTAAAGTGGAACACGTTCAAAAGGCACATACATCTAAAAAGAGCTAATATTTTCTATCTCCTACATCAAGGACTACATTTAGGGCTGTATTATTCACTGCACATAGGTAGCTATTATGAATTTCATATCACAAATTTTCATCTGGGACAAATTAGTTGTAGCATGTTATCTTTTTGTGTGACATGCAATAGGGTAACCTAGATCAAGGGAAACTATTCCAATCACATACACACTAGAAATACATTGAGTCTAAAATGTAGTGCAATGCTCGATGACAATCACATTGTGGTAACCACAAAGGTTAGTACGACTCAAGCATATGAATTATTTATTCATCTAATGTGTGCTTGAGTATTGTGAAGGTAATTATGGTTTATTTTGCAGGTACATGTGCGACACAATGAATCTAATGTGACACATAATGAGATAAAGGAAATAAGAATTTAAAAAGAAAGGATCAGACCCTGAATACTTCCGTAGACACAAGCGCCCAAAACAAACACTAGCGCTTGGGTGACGCTATCTTCTTCTAGAAACTCTTGTCCCTGAGATTGTCACATTCTAGTTTCAGAATCAGATCTTACACATTCCATAATTATATGTTATAAGATGAGTCATTCTCTAAACCATATCTATCACTCTTGTTTATATTTATTCAAATTGATCTTTCATATTTATTGTTTTATCCATTTAATCAGAAGTGTCCTTGTATTATATTTAATTTTTAAAAATCATCATGACATACAAATCGCAATCCATGAAATTACAATATATATGTCAACTCTAAGTATGTATTTTTAGTACAAAAATTGTGCAACTGTGTAGGAGATCATCATCTAGAAAATTTACCTTCGACCATAGGCCATCGATTCACCCGTACACCTCCCTAACTAGGGGGGCTACCCTTAAAGGGGTGGTAGATAAAGGAATTCACTTTTAAACCAAACCAATCAAAGAACCATGTGCAACATATGCACAACCACTACCATATATAATCGGTCAAGAAGACAAGGTACCTAAACTATCTAAAAAACATGTGACTTAAGGAAGTACAATGGTTGGACAAACGAATACAACATAATTAATTTTGCTAAATTATTTCAATGACCCCCACATTGGAGGGTAATAATTTTGAATTCATGCAATAGATGAAATAAGGTCCAATATGACACTATCTCAACACCATACAAACATTTAAACAAAAGCAAATAAAATTATAATTGAAGGTCATATGAGTGAAATTAATTGGTTCAAATTTTAAATTGAGTTCATCCACGGGCTCTCATCCCGTACCATAATAATATTCCATTCAAGTGGTTTTTGAAACAAGATAGATAAATATATTAAACACTGAGAAGTACAAATCATAATACACAAAAATCCTACTAAATTCTAGGAAAACAACAATATTGTCATTATTTTCTACCCAAAAGTTTGTATATTATAAAATTAAACTCAAGAATAATCCATTTCGAAAGAGTACAAATCAAACTGCTAACAAGAGATGTTAATTTGTGGGTCCTACAAATTTAATTAAATACATAATTAAAGAGAAAACATAACCAAAAGAAAACATACTAACTATAATTTTCATTCACATTCATCATCTAAACCAAACATATACAACATAAAGAAAAGGTACAATTTTATTAAGTTTATGATTCCATTTGATATTAATTGAGTATGCACATAACCTAAAAGAAGGTACGAAAACATTTATTATTTGTGCATATCAATATACTATAGCTAAAAGTAAGAATAATTTTTTTAATAAATATACACCTAAATAGTATCTGAAGGTACAATAATATTAATAGGTCCATATTCCAAAAATAATTTAGTTGTGGGGACCAACAACCTACCCCACTAGCCAATGGAAACACCAACATGTGTTTATAAAATATTGAATGACTACTAAGCATGATTTACAAATCATAATACATGAAAGTACACTATATATGTATGATTTGAGTATGTAGTGCTAGTACAACAATTGTGTAGTTGAGAGGTAGAGTATTATTTGTTTGTTTTAACTCCAACCACAAACCATTGAGTTCCTTGCATACCTCACTAACTCGAGGTGGCCTTATACCTCAATGAGGGCGGAAGATAAATGATTCCACTTCTGAACAAAACCAATTATATAACCATGTGCAAACATATTTATAACCACTGCGACTTAAGGCCGATCAAGTAGAACAAGGTACCCAAATATCTTATGTATCTATTCAATAAGAATGTAACTCAAAGAAGTATAATGAATGGACGCATGAACACAAAAAAATCATTACCTTGTCCAAAGTACTTTAATCACCCCACACATTAGGGGTAACATTTTCATTTCACACAATAAACAAAATATGGTCCAACAATCCATTGCCACAACCATCTTAATGTCATATTCCACATAAATAGGCATTTGAATTGTTTCGCTAGGCATGTGAATTGTTTCAGTAAATGACTCAAGGAAATGTGGTCTCATCGAATACATTTTTTCTATTTGTTTTATTGACATCAAAATGAAATCACAAATTAACTTTGGATTTACATCTCATTCGACGTAATTTGCGTCTCATGTGCAATTGCTACTTAATAAAAACAAATGTCTTTATTAAATTTCATGTATGCACGAGTGTGGCTTCTCTTTAATTCTTATTTCTTTTAAAATGTTTTTCCCCTTTTTAGTCATTCGTGTCTCCTTCAATGAATATAAAACTATTTCCTTTTATGTATAAACAATATTTATAATTAGTGAGACACTCACTACTTAAAATAAGCTTTTGAGCTTTGAGAACTAAATTATTAAAAATAGGTTTTTTAAGCCTCGAGAAGCATTCAAACCAAAGATAATGTTAGATGATAAATTATTTAGAACTGAAAAATTAGTTAATAGAACTATTATCAAATTCAAAATTTCTCAATATCAAGTATCTACATCTATCATATGTTATCCTCATGAGAAATGGAGTAGTTTCCACACCATTTCTGTATAGATAATAAAAACCTCACGAGTTTAAAGGTTTTATTTTCTCTTTAAAAAAACTAATCAATTACATAGTATAAATAAATGAGATTAAGTTAGTTATGCATCTATATCTAATTTTCCTTCCAATTTAGGAATATTCATTTTCTCTATATTCATACCTCATTGATTGAGCATACAAAATGCAAAGAAAGATTTAGATAGGAACTTTAATACCAAATAGATTGATATAAAGTGTATACATTGACACCACTAATTTGGGGCTTAGAAAGAGATTCATGCAACAAAACGCTCACAAAATCAAACATGTTATGGAATGTAAAATATTTATGTGAATGATAAAAGGCTAAATATATCAACGTGCTTATAAACAAATAGAAACAAGAGTAATAAGACACCACACTAGAATTGTAAATGTAATATTATATCATAAAAAGTCTTGTACACTTATTTTTTCTTCTTTTTCTTCTTCATAGGTACAATACCTTATTTTACAAGTGTGGAAGACGAAGAGACAAATTTTACCTGCTCATCATGGGTTTTTTTACTCTTTATTTTGTCATTTTCTAAAACATTGTACAACGTCTATGTAAAAGAAGGTTGACATTGTCCGATATGTGCCATGATTTAAAAATAGTTAGAACTTCATAATAAGATCATGTATGTGTGAGAAGTTCTTCAAATTGATAGTAGATTATCTCATGGTGTTAAGTGGCATGATTATACCATAAGGTATTGTAAGTGTCAAATTCTCCTAGATCGTTTTGCTAAAAAAATATTATATATACTCTAAAGTCGAGAAAATTTTGATTTAGTATTAAATACTCAAAATAATTACACTTCGTAAACTAACCCTTATTGTCCTTAATAAAATATATGTAATAAAAACCAAATTGATTTATTATTGTTTAGTTACAACTATTGAAAATCTTCATAGTCAGCCTAAACAAAGAGTTCATTATATTCCAATTTCTTACGGAAGGTTGGGGAAAGAGAAAAAAGATTATAGAACAAATTTGATATGAATGACAAAGCAATCCATTTAATCATGTGAATATAATATATCATAATAAATGATTTAAAATTATAAATATATATCTCGAATAAGTAACAAATTATTCCTCACTACTAAATGAAGCCATAAAATACTCAATTTATTTAGTATCATTATATGGTAAACATTTAAAATCACAAAATGATAAGAGGGAAAATACAATTATTGTTAAATAAATATTAAAATATAAATTATATTTGTAAAATAAACTCTACTTTTAATCAATTTTTTATATTTTATTAGATCTTTATAATTTATTTAAGCATAAATAAAAGAGATATTTTAGAGGGTATGGTTCTTTAAAATTATTATATAAAGTTACAAAAATATTTTATCATTTTATTTTTCTAAAATTATAGAGGTACTATTTTTTTAAAATTATTATGTAAAGCAAGACTAAAACCATTTTTTCATTTTTCATTTTTAAGGACATAATTGTATTTAGTATATTTTTTGCTAAATTTAGTTTATGATGATATGACAACTCTTAAAATAATAGACAATTTTTTATGAAGTATATATAAGAAATATAAATTTTCTACTAGTAATATATTAATAAGGTTGGTTTTGAAAAGAGTATGAAATCATCTTAAAGTCTTAGCTTTTGGTCTCATGGACTCTTCACTCTTAGACATCATTAAAATCTTTCATTTCAATTCATTTCATTTCTTGGCTCGGTTGATGGCTTGGAAAACCCTTATTGGAAACCCCTTAAGCTATGACTTGTTTCATGATGATAGTGTTGGTGGTTCACATCAGGAATGGAAGGAGGCATATGAGGTGACAAGGGACATAGCTTGAGGGATCTTCGTTGTCACTGGGGCATAAATCTATGACTTAACATCCCACTTTGCCCCTTCCACTGACTTAGAGATCATTAAAAGGTTAGGTTCCCTTGTTCGTTATTTTGTTGTTGTGACGACAAGTGTGGCTTATGAGAAATTAGAAGGCTGTGGACTTCACTGAACCTATGGAAAAGTGTTTGTATGGTACAAGGGAGGAATTTACAGCGATGAGGGGTGAAGGAGAGAAATTAGGAAAGAAAGGGTTATTGTTGTGAGTAGGAAATAACAGAGTTCACACACAATAACCAGAGTAGTTCAACATTCAATTAGAGGAAAAAAACAATGTAATCCATTAGTGAGACTAACAAATTAAAGACACACAATTCTTAGATTCATCAATCAAGGATGCAAAGTTCCTTATTTGATCACTATGCTTGCAAAGTGCAGAAAAGAGAGAGAAAGAGGAACACATGAGAAAGGGAAATGGAAGAAATGTAGATTTTATTTCTTGTGTTGGTGATACAAAGCTCAACATCCAAACCACAATCCAAAATTTCTACAAAATAGAGTAAAATTTCAGGATCCCTTTAGAATGGAGAAGCCATTCTAATTTATAGCATTGTGAATTGTCTTCTCATCTACCCCCCACATGAATTTTCATGTTCTTATTCCACTTGTGACTTTCCATCTTCCTAGGAAGTGAGAAAATAAGTCCCCTTTTTATAAATCAAAAGGGACTTTTACAATGAAACATAAGGAAGTCACTTAAGTGAATAAGACAAATTACAATGATTTCTTACAATGAAGAATTAGAAAGGAGGAGAGAAGAAAGAGGGAGAAAGAGAAAGGAAGAAGGAGTTGACTAACTAATTTGATGAAGAAGTCTCCTCTGATGAAGAATCAACTCTCGTAGGCTCCCAAGAAGATCTTGGATGATGAACTTTGTGCCCTTGACCTCCTTGCTGAATTGAGCCACTACAATTGCTACCTTCTCAGAATGCAAGATGTGCACATGTTCCAAAGTACTGAGCCAAGTCTCAGGAATGCTACCAAGCCCTTCTACACTGTGTGAAAAAAAATTTCATGATCTTTTGCAAGATTGGAAATAGAGCCCCTAATCTCTATGAGAGATTCCAAAGTATTCTCATTGAATGAAGAGGGCTCTCCTGTAGCTATCTAGACCATCTCTTGAAATGAAGTCAAGAGTCCTTCTGAGGATGTGTTCTCATTGAGTGAAGGTGTTCCCAACTCTTGCACACCTTTGATAATCTTATTAGAAATCCATATACATGTTCTTCACAGGCCTAAAGCTCAAAAATGTTCCTCATTCAACACATCACACCTTGTAATCATTGTGTGGGACCAAATGTGGGATAAGTTCTCAACAATGGATGAAAACACATTTATGATTTACCAAGAAGGAAGAGTCCAGATAGGTCATCTCAGAGACCAATGGAAGAATGACTTTCCCAAATGGACCTTTCTTTCTCAATATCTCCTTCCTAGTATCCCTTATCCTTGACATAGTAACCAAGACATATTGGAAAAATGAGAGCACCTCAGGTAAAAAATTCTTCCCCTTTCAATAATCATGTTCACCCATTTATCATTGGATTTTCCCTACATGATGAACACCTGAGCTTTCTTGATTGTCTGGGAATCAAAGCTACAAATGGGAGATACTACTTCAGTTAGAGGACAAGGATGATGAACCTAGTTCAAGAAAGGATAATACATATGAAGATAAGGTCTTCACATGCTCCTCCAATTGATCAATGGTCTTCTTGTACTCCTCATTCCATGTAAGGATCTGAGTTGAAGACTCCTTGAACATAGGTGAGCATCACTTTCATGAGTGTAGCTTGACCCAAAGATACCTTCATCATTACATAATCATAAGGTTTCATTTCTCCCATGAGCTTATTTACCTTCAAATGTGCCACCTCCACATATTGAGCTCTGGAAGCCTCGGTGTAGAAATGGGAAGTTGTTTGTGCTCTCTTTCCCTTCTTATTCTTTATGTACTTTGAGATGGCCTCAAAGTTAGGTGTCACTTCTTATTGCACTATCCTAGATTATTTTCCAAGTAAGTCCTTTACCCATGAGAAAGGCTCAACAGATGTGGAAATGAAACTAGGCATCTCAGGTGCTTGGTGGGAGACCAAGGCATGACTGAGATGAGTTGATTCAATTGCCTCAGTAGGAACACCTGGATCCACCAGATGATTAGGAGACCAAGGAGGATCAATTTCACTTGGTTAAATTTTTTCAGGAGGATTTTCTCAAACCTTAGACCTCTTATATACCTTCACAAAAGGAGATAATTCAACATTTCAACATCCGCCTTCTTTCTCTCTCCTGAAACATCCATTGTTCTTTCTTCATAAATCACATGTTTCTTGATCATTCCATGAAATTAGGGAAGAGAAGATGGTTGCACTGTTCCAAACATAGGATCCAAATGAGGAGGTGAAGGTGTGTGTGAAATTTGAACTTGATCATAGCACTTACTATTTTTAGTAAGTTACACCCCACCCTCAGTTTCTATTTTTAGCCAACTTTCCCAATTTTCACATTTTGTAGTTTTTTGAGTCTGGACTTAGAGAAATGCACAGAGGTTCCAAAATTGTTTCTTCTTTATCTTAAAACTTACTATTTTTAGTAAGGCTTAGATGCCAACTTACTAAAAATAGAAGTATGCCTTCCCGGTGTCCGATTGAGGTGAAAATTATTTCATTAGATTAGTTTTTGTTTTGTGATTCCATGCTCCAATTTTTAGGTCTTTTTGATCCTCAGATTTTCCAGGATATGAAAAGGAAAGTTTTTCTTCTAAAATATTCAAGGGGATGCTATGAAAAAATATAGGATTAATGGAAATGAGCTTTTTATCATCTTCAAGGCGTTCAGGAGTAGAATCTTCAGGCAAAATTTCAAGAAAAAGGAGCCAAAATGAGGGAGATATGAGCAAAAAGGTTGTTCTGGCAATGGTGGTTCTGGGGAAAAATGGGAACCATAATAGTACACAAAAGAAAATGGAGGGAAAAATTTTTTAAAAATGACATTTAAAATGGCTAAGTGTTTATTATACTCACCTTTGCATTAACCTAGCCTAGCTAACTCAAGCCTCAAACTCACCTTTGACCATTCTGCTTAACCCGGTTAACTAGAAAGTGAGGATGAGTTAAAAATTTCTAAATGGGTCTGAGATGTCCCCATGTCCCTTACCAATTTAGTAAGGTAAAAGGGACATCATGGAGTGAAAAATGCACCAAGGGTGGATGATTCATGGAGAGGGGGCCAAAACACATCAGTTGTGAAGTTGAGAATGACAACCTAGAGAGAAAGTTTGAAGTCTTCAAGTGACGAAATATTATCCTCCATGTGGTGGACATTTATGTCCCCCATGTCCCTTTGGGAAAGGTTAAAAAGGGACATCAGCCTGGAAAATGTGCCATGGGTCAGGTATCTCATGAGAAGGGCCAAAGGTGAGGGTGAGTTGAAAACATGATTCTAACACTCAAGTGATGTTTAAGTGACACAAACCTCTTTCCATGTGGTGGCACACTTTTATGTCCCTATTTTCCCTTTATTAAAGGTAAAAAGGGACATAACACCCATGGATATGTGCATCATGGGTCCTAACAACATGAAAAAGGGGCCAAAACTTAATGTGAGTTTATAACATCCTCCTAACACTCATAAGTTTATCATTTTAAGTGAAAAAATCTTAATCCATGTGGTGGTGCATTTTATGTCCCCCATGTCCCTTTGGAAAAGGTTAAAAAGGGAAATAAGGGGTCTCCAAGTGTGGTTTTTCCACTTTTGGAAGCCCGCCTTCACCAAACACTACCAAAAATAGCCATCCGAGACCCATTTTCTTGCCCCGAGAGCTTCCCTAGGAGTTTCATAGGAAACCCTTATATGATTTTGACTCCAAAATTTTTATGAGAACATTTCCCATAATTTTTAGGATCCAATTATTCCTTAAATTTTAAATTTACCCCTTTTTTAATTCTTCTCAAGCCTATGTTTCGGTGAAAGGAGTTGCCCCAAAAGTTTATGATGATAAAAATGAAAACCAACACATTGGGTGTATAAGGGGACCTCCCATATGTAATTTTTTATTTTAAATAAAGTCCTAAATCTTCATATAACTCCCAAAATCTTTTGTTGAATCTCAACCAGGATCAGGGATCTTCATTTGCACTTGTCGGGTCCATATCTCAAAATATTCACCATATAATCTCCTGAAACATTTTGCAATGTGAAGTAGGCCTCCTTATATTTCCAGATGAGTATCTGATTTTTTCCAATTCATCTTGAGGCTCCTGAACCTTTAGAACAAGCTAACTAGATTTTTCACTACTTTCATTTCCTTACACCAAGCCACAAGTAGCCTGGTGTTGTACAACTTGTTCCTAAACCTGATTTTTCTTGCAAAACTTTCCTAAACTACCTTAGGTGATCATAATATCTATACCACACACTACTTGGATGCATTGGCTCTTCTTGTATTCATTCCCAGAGGGTGTTCACTAGGTGCAAAAATCCTGAAAATAGGCCTTTCAGGGCCTCCAGAAGCACTTGTCTTTGCTTGGATCCAAATATCTTCATGAATCAACTTGAATAACATCCCCTACACATGAAACACACTTTAAAATCATAGTAGCACATCCCTCTAGGCCATAATGAGGGTAACACATTGACTAAGTTGGCTGAAGGGTAGGTTCACATTGATCCCGAGAAGGATTTTCAAGGGTGACTTAGACCAAAATAGTATATGAAATACGAACAATAAAATCTTATGGAACCTTAATCATAGCCACAATATTAAACTATACCAATATCACATAGTCGGGATAATAATGTTGATGTGCTCTATTAGTTTGTGTTGGTGTGGTATAATAATGTGCCTGGGCTTTATTACACCATGAAGAGTTGTGTTAAAAACCAAAATCACTCAATTAGAATTATAACCTTGATAGTTTTATCTATGTTATAATGGGTTGAAGTTTGGTTTCAATTGGATTTAAACTTTGGTCAATTATATTTAGATACTTCTATCTTATTTGATATAAAATAGATGGCATTACCACACACACACACACACACACACACACACACACACACACACACACACACACACCACACACAACAGCGCGCTCGCGGCGTCTGCGCGCGCGCGCCGATCACACACACACACACACAGACACACACACACAACACACCGAAAGCACGCACGCACACACTTGGCCCCCCCCCCCCCAGTCATGCACCCACACACGCACCCATTTGTCACCACACACCCACACACAACACACACACAACCCAAAACCAACCACACCCCCACACACCCACCCACACACACAACCAACACACCCAACAAACACCACCCACACACACACAACCAGGGCACGCACGCACACACACACCACACCAGCACAACCCCAGGCACACACACACACACACACACACCACACACACAACACACACACACACACACCTACACCACACACATCCACAACACACATCCACACACACACACACACACACACACACACACACACACACACACACACACACCACACCACACACACACACACACCCACACCCACACCCACACAGCCACACAGCCACACCCACACCCACACCCACACACATGCCCACACACACACACACATACACACAAATATTTTTAATCATTAAAATTTTGATTTTCTAATTTAAAAGAAAGAATTTTTATTTTATTGATAAAAATGTTAAGTATGGTCTTAACTTGCAAATTGGAAGTTATGTAACCCATGAAGATGCATTTGACAATAACAGTCATGCACTTACCAATGATCACACATGAAAAGATGGTCTTGCACTTATTATTGGTTACACATGTGAGAATGATAGTTGTAATTGTCACCAACAATCCTACCCTATGTGTCAATTCATTGCATTAGTTATGAGTGTAGTTTAATGTATTTTCTATTCCCTGACAATTAAGGACTGTTTGGTCTACAAAGCCCACTGAAAACTAAACTTTAATAAATGAGAGGCACATGATATTGGCTAAGACCAATGAGTATAGGAGTGAGTGATGAATTTAGTTGCTGCAACAAAGGATTGAGAGAAACTTATTGTGTTGATGATTATACACTTTGTTTGTTCTTTTTGTAATTTTCTCAATACATATATGAGCTAGGCCAAAATGGATGAGAGAAGTAATTCATAGTATAATGTTAGCTCATACTTCATATGTGATTTTTGTAAGTTTCCCAATTTAGTATGGAAGAATCTTGACGACATTCAATTAACACTATTAAACCCCTTTTCTCAATATTTAGGTTTCCAAGATAAGATCCTTATTTATTGCTTGTTTGATTCATTTATTTTATTGATAGTATTATGTTTTGATTGAAATAAATTAAAATTCTATTACTCCAATCCAAAATCTAATTCAATTTTGTTTGAATTACAATTCAAATTGTAACATCAAACAACATTTAAAACTTACATTCAAATTCCAACAAGTTTGCTTAAGAAATTACATATCACACTTCATGTTCGAAGTATGAAATGAAAAGAGTTCCTATTTCACTACCCAACCTTGTTCGAGTGTGACATACATTAACATAAACATGCCAACAAGAGCTTCAATTCATATCATCATTACTTTGTCTTGCCACTTAAGTATGTTGTTGAAATATAAAGATAATCATATCAATTATGTATACCTAATTAATTTATTTTATTTTATTATATTTTTCACACGAGATTGTATTTTGTATCATAATTTATGAACTTGAGTGGATTTTTAATAGATATTTTCATTTTTTTTGGATTATCAATAATGTATTGAGTGATCTTTTGATGACCAATGCACATGAATAGTAATTACTTATATATTAATTTTTACTTGGAAGAGAACATCGATAGAAGGAGAATCAAAAATCCCACAAAAACTTCAAACATTATTACTAATGAAGAAGAAAATTGTTTTTTTTTTCATTTTCGACAAAATATTAACACTTTGTTATCAGTCAAGTTGTATCAATGTTTTTTTGGTAGTATTTCTATTCTACCCTAATGATAATATGTTTATTAACTACTAAATTAGGACTAAAAGTGTAGCAAGAAATAAACAAGCAATTCCGGTCATATGCATCACTTTTCAAAATTGGAAACTAGAGATTGCAAACATGATTATTCAATAAAGCAAGTAACAATGCAATATGGGTTCGAGAAATGCCTTAGTGAAATCAAGATGTTCCAACTATGTTGTCAGTGGATCTAGGAGGTATACATATTCATTGTTTACATGTGTGTAGAAAGACCAAACCATACAGTCATTTATTAGATTGTACCACTACCTGGTACTTTTTTCTATGGTTTCAATGTAAGAATTGGTGGGTCTTTTATTTTTCCTATGTCACTTCACTTTTGTTTGTTTCACGTCTTGATATATTTAGCTTCCCTATAACCCTCACATTTGCGCATGTACCTATGAAACCATATCTTCTTGCAAAGCAATTCAAGTGTACATAAGACAACAAAAAACAAGGTTAAGTGTTTGAGTTAGACTAACTTTTGTGGTCATCCTATGTGATTCAGAACAAGCGTTGCACTACATTTCAAACTCTATGTAATTATGCTAATGCACGATATATGTGTGTATGCAACTAGTTCCCTTGTTCTATCTTTTCCTTCGTGCCTCAACACCAATAACAAGCTAACAAATTTTCCCAATTAAAACCCTTTTATCCAGATGTAAAACACTTGAAATCAAATATTTCCCCCTTGTGATGTGCTCATGAGAAGTGTTATAAAATCCATTTCTTTTTACTAGTTTCTTGCATGGATAGCAGATAGGTAGTGGTTAGATGATAAATGCTTATAGTAAACTTGTATATATAAGGGTTGATCACTTTGAAATTTGAACCTAATGGCATGCAATGCTGATCCAAAGCATAAGATACAAAATAAAAAAGAGTAATGAAGAGTCCCAACGAGCAAAAAGGACCCAAAGCAAAAGGGGACGTAATCATTTTGCTTGGGACTAGACCATGGGATGGTCTAAACGAAATTGTACAATCCTATACCAAAGTCAACAACAATTAAAAAATATAAAGTAATAACTAACGATCCTTGTGAAACACCATAAGAAAATGTGAAAGATCTAAAAAAGTGAATAGACGACAGTCAATCAAGCAACGTGAAAATAAAATAGCAAGACACCACTAAATTATAGTTTCATTATTCAAGACTCACACACACACACACACACACACACACACACACACACACACACACACAGATATATATATATATATATATATATATATATATATATATATATATATATAATTTGTTAAAAACATCATGTAATAATGATTTTTGTAATAATTCCTACAAAAGAGAGAGATTAAAAAATAGCCTTGGTTGAAAAGAGATGGCGGATAGGGTTTCTAGAGAGAGCGTACACAAACCTGTTGGCCTCACGACTGCATTCGTCTGCCTTTTCCTTACATGCGCACTTATTATTCATGGACCCAGTTTCTTTGAAAGAAAAATCCTTCCTGGCGGTTGTTGTATGGAATCAGGGGCAAGGTTCTTCAAGTTCTCTAAATGCGTCAGGATTTCCATACATTGTAGAAAAATCGGATGTCACACCTATGGTTACCCTTTCTTTTTGAGAGGTAACCGAATCTATTTCTACCCTAAAAGATTCTGCCATTATTTGTCAATTTAATGGATTTTGGTCTCAGAATAAAGATCTATATAAATGGATCTACTCTACTTGGTCCAGTGACTGAGAGATTCAACTATGTGCAAAGGGTTTTTATTGTTTGTTTCTTCTCTCCTACAGATTATCAACAAAATCTTAATGAGGGTCTCTGGTTCTAGGGTAGGGCTGGCCTTTTTCTTACTCCATGGTTTTTGGATTTTGATCCCTCTACTATGGTAGTCTCAAAAATTTTGGTTTGGGTTCATCTCCCTAATCTTCCTCTCCCCTTTTGGCACTTTGCGGTTTGTGTTGTTATTAGTGATTCTCTTGGTCGATTCATCAAGATGGATGATGAGTGGTCTAAGAAAATCTTGTTCACTTATGCTCGTATTTGCATTGAGGTGGATCTCAACAAAGGTCTTCCAGACAAGTTGGAGTCAAACCATGATGGTTTCAAGTGGATATAAGCTATAGAATATGAGAACACGTCCTTTTGATGCCGGTTATACCATCAAACTGGACACCTTCAAGAGGCTTGCCCATTATCGCTCAACCAAAATCAAAAAAGAAAAAAGTGGTTTCTTCACAGACTAAAGGTTGGAAGCCATTCACAACGCATGAAACTAAATAATATCCTCACCCTAGAAGTTCAAAGGCTATGAGTGTTGAGATTTGCCATGTTGGTGGTTGTGTCAAACGTTCTCACGTATGTGACTCTTCTGACTCATACCCATATCAAGACCATCCTCGCATAGATCCCCCGTAAGATTTGGCTTCCTGACCTGAGAATTGGATAGTTGTCAAGAGGTCTAAGGAGAAGAAGGGGTACTTTGAGCCTCCTGTTACTCGGTATACTACAACGTCAGGTGCCATATCACCCTTTTTTATTTTGGCTTTTTTGCTCTTTCTAGGCCCATGCCTGGGTCTTTGTAGTTTGGCTTTGTTTGTTTTCCATTTTGGCATTTTGTGTTGCCTTTGTGGCATATTTGTGGGACCACGAGTTTTTCAGTCACCCTTGCTCTTGTAACTCTTATTATATTTTATTTGTAATAATGATTTAGTTTCAAATTAGGTGTCTACATTTCCCCCCCTTGAAGCTAATGAATAAAATTTTCTAGTTTAAAGGAGAAAAGGATCGTAAATGATAGTATAAAGGTAGAGAAAAGTGCAATTGTGCCAAGAGAGTAAATAAATCATGGTGAAAAAAACAATTCATCGGTTGATCCACACACATAGATGAAAAATGTGTTGTATGTGTCAATAAGGTGTTTATTGTGTCAAACATGCTCAGAGATATAGAGATTGTATTTGTGTTTGTGGAGAATTGTGGGTGATCAATCCCCAATAGGTAATTAAGAGATATGAGGGAATTGGGTATCCCAACACTAAGGAAGAGTGTCACAGAGATTTTCAGTCACCCCCCAAAAAAATTCCCAAGATAGAGTGAGAGGTAGGTCATAGGGATTTCTATTCACCCAAAAAATATTCTTGTCACGTGACCACAATATTGCAAACAAATCAAGGTCCCAAATTAAAAAAACCCTATAAAGTCAAAGGGGAATGATGCCTCATACCCCCCTTTGCATTGTATGGGTGTCACTAGTAATATTATATGTGTTAATTTTTCAATTGTGCCCTTGCATTTGCAATAAATACAATGATGATTTCATTTGTATTTATGTAATTTAGTATTTTTTGCATCCTTCTAGTTGGATTTGATTAGTATGTCTTGTATTCTTGTGTATAAGAGATGGTGGCTTGAATAGTCAGCCCATATGTTTTCCCCCCTTTCAGTGAAAGAGATGAAACAAAGTGATATCATTTGAACCAAACAAATTTGATAATATTGATTGAATTAAGGAATCATGGTAATTTGTCACACAATGAATCAAAGCTTAGAGCAAGATAATAGTAAATGTATCAAGTTTTAGTATAAAGGTGAAAATTGAGACTTCATAAAAAGGTACAACACAAAATTAATATTGTAAAACATGGTGAGGTCACATTATAGTGTGGAAATAAGTGAAATGATGGTCCCAACGCTAGACATGGCATGAGAATCCGATAAACAAGGCTGAAGATATCACATTGACAAGATTGAGACATTAAATGCTTATTTGAAACTTGAGTCAATAGTATCGTAATATGCTACAAGGTCAATTTATTATAAATAGTAAAGTTAAATGGTCAAAAGTAATTTCATTTTAACCTTGTGTGATAGTACCCTGAGTTTTGAGCAAGACACCATGCCACATGCTAGAGAAGTCATGAGACTATGATTTGGATTGTTGTAGAGGTCATCCAAACACACATGCCTAGAGATCCAGTGACTACCAAAAACTATGATTTAGGTTGAAAACAACAGTAAAATTTGGATTTTGTAAAATTATAAAAATGCCATTTTTGAGTAGAATAGTGCCCACTTGTAGTGGTGGTAATGTTGTGTTAGGGGACAAAATCGTTGGTTTTGGGATGGTTTTTTCCTTCTCTGGATGGTTTCATCCAAATGGGATGATTTGGTTTGCGATGTGTGGGAAATGTGTTTAATTAGTTAGGCAACTAAATATATTGATTTTGCAAGTTTGTATTATTGATTTATTGACATAATTTTGATATGTGTTTTGTTTGCTTTTGTTTTGTGACTACAACGAGATGTACAATGTCTAAGAGTTTTATGGGAGCTACCATTTGGAGACATTGCTCGAGCTATGCTTAAATGATGATTCATGGGATATATTGAACAAGGCATGGCTTTATCATGTGACGAGATTGGGAGAGGTGCCCCCTAATATGCATTTTATTATGGCACACTGCAAGTGGTGGAATGTCAATACTTATACTTTTTGACTCCTAACAAGAAATATGGCAATGACATAAAAGTGTATATATATATATATATATATATATATATATATATATATATATATATAGGATTCTAATATTTCCCATAATAGGTGAGAGAATATGCATACTCTCAATTGATATACCTTTTCAGATGAGGTGGGTATGAAAATTTTGGTTGGGTTAGGTTGGAGTTGCTTAGTTGACAATACAACTTGGTGTCATTGTGACTACAGAGATTATGTGTGCAAAAATGTATTAGTGTATTATTGGTATCTTTTGTAGTAGTAAATGGAGGTGGTGTATCCGTTTTGTATAGAATGTGGAAGGTATCAAGCTATAAAGGAGCAGGGGGTCAGATATGCCTAAAGATGTTGTATGATAGCCCACTTGAACCAAGATTTGTATAAGTTTATGTTAGAGAGGCACAATGGTAGAGTAGCGATGGTGACATTGTTACATGTGTGGGAATATGAGCACATAACAATGGTGCACCTTTTGGAGGAATGTAGGCTGATTATGCCCATCCAAAGATCCATCTAATAAGATAAGTGTTACCCAACAAACAACGACTTGAAACTATGGCGCATCAATCCATGTTAGATATATTGCATCTAGGGGATTATTTATAAATTGTACAAAGACTCCCTGGGGTGGGTAGAAAATGTCATGGAGTTATGCCAAGTGAGACAAAATATGTGGTTGGAGTATTAGTTCCTCAAATAGGGGGCAATATCAATATGAGTAGGTGATGAGATAGTTTGGGGTCATGCAAGATGTGCCCAAAAATCTATACCCATGGTTTAAATCCCTCCATACAACAATCAAATATAGATACAAACCAAGGCCAATGCCAATTGAATGATTCCACCACCTACAAATGAGGTAGACTTGTTGATAGAGGTGGATGTTATGGATGAGGTTGGATACACAACAACATATATGTAGTGGTGGATAGAGACACGAAGGTCATTATTTTTTGTCATGGTACTAGGTCCAACATAGGGTGTGGGAGGCATATAAGGAGAACTAGGTGGGGCTCCATCAATAAGAAGAGAAGGGGGATCCATCCCCACACTTAAAAGAAGAGATGGGTCACAGGAGTGAATTCCCTTAAAGATAATGTCATGTTAGTAATGATAACACAAAGTAAGTAAATTGTGATTTAGATTTATTGATTCGAGTAATGGATAATTGTAATTAAAAATTGCAATTAGTGATAGTTAATACCTAATGCTTGATTTTTGGGCTTGTTATACAAGTGGAGCCTTTTGGAAAATGATCGTGGATGCTTCTATCCACACTTTAACGTGGAACATTCTGACATATGTAGTGATAGGAAATATATTGGATTGTGTGGATGATATTGTAAGAAATTTCACCTCTTTATTTGATCATGTTGCTATGGCGGCCAATAAATTATATTGTTTTATGAGCAAGCAAGATGAGAGTCACACGAAACTAGCAAGGAGACTCGAGCCTCCTCCTGGGACAACATTAGCCCAAGACTTAGTAAGTTGATTGATGAGCATAAAGACATAGTATGCCTAGAATATAGTTGAGATAGACATATTGCAAGAGTGAGTATAACATTACACTCACAAGGTGAACAGAACACAAGAGAGGCATTGAGCTCATGAGCCCTTATAAATGTATTTAGTACTGAGGATGAGTCTAGAGATGATGTATAGATTATTTTGAAGGGCATGACCCTCATTGTAAAATATTTTGTTGATTTGGCATTGTATATGGGAGTTTTTATTTTCACATTGTACTTTATGTGATTGAGCTTAATTGATAGTGGTTTTGATTCTACTCTATGCTGAGCAATAGAGTAGCGTAATTGATTCAAGACACGTAATTTGATGCACAAACTAACCAAATAAAATACGTTTGATCACTCCAAACTCTAAGTATGCATTGTTAAATGTTTATTAATTATTAGTTGATTGTAACACAAATTCATGTGTTATTAATTGTTACTTGATTATCTTGTAAAGAATTTTTTTTAGCTTTAATAACCCATTTAAACTTAGGAATATGCGTTGATCAATTAGGAGAAGCTCCTTTCCAAGAAGCGTCTTTTGTAGGAGACTGAGAAACCATTACATTATGAGAAGGACCATCATGGTTGATCATGTGATCTCTGTAGAGAAATGACTCAAAAGGGGAGAGGGAGATCTATCAGAGTATCACGTATTAAAAGATATAATGCCCTTTTCTTCAAGAAATTTGAGTTTGTAATATAACACATAATAATAATTGTTGAAGTGTCCATTAATGTCGTAATAATTAAAAAAAGGTCAACCTTTTCACACTCAATTCAATGAGAATGATGATGACCATTAGATGGTTAACTGAATTAAACAGTTATCAAGTAGGTTGAGCAAGATGTCATGTGGACGATCACAAGATTTATCAAAACATAGTGGTTTCTACTTAGAAGTGACGTGAGAACTCGTATGAGCCCTAGGTCTAGTATTAGTTTAATAGAAATTATTACCATGATGTAAGACTTTGACTTGACTTGAATCAAAATATGAATCAATTATAAAACTAGTATCGATATTTGTAGTAGGGATAACAGTATCATGTAAAGGGATACATACACATGGGGGGGAAAGTTCTCCTTAATAACATGAATGAGACCATGCCAAAATAAATATTTCACTTCTAAATTAGTGGGCTTATAAATTAATTGTCGCATATTGGTGTTGAGTCATAAAATATAATTTAAAACATACTCATATTTTCCTTTATGTAGATATAGAAAATGCTCATAAGTGACTCTAGGACCTTTATTGTCAATAAAATGAATGAGAAATGCCTCTTCAAATTCTAAAATTTTACTCAAAGATCTGTTACGTAAATGGTTAAACCAATGTGTTGCAATACCTGGGGATTTTAGTAAATAATTTCACTAGCAATCAGTCATTATCATAGGAGGTCATGGAAAGTCTATAACTCTTAAGGTGTAGATAAGAATCAATAGTCCCATCAAACAATTGAAAGTTAGGCATGATGAAGTATCTAGGGAAAGTAGGTTGGAAGATCTTATGCGTTATTGGGTTTCTCTATGTAACATTAGAGTCAATCCAAACATTATAGGCTTTCTTTCTAAGGTTAGGGCATGCATTGTATTGTAATGCACCTATATGATGCATCAAAGATACGACCTCTTGAGGAGGAATACCATAGATAATAATAGGCTTGTTTAGAGGTTGTACTTTTCCATTAAGAGTGGTTATATGAACACTAGTTTGTCAAGGGGAAGGAGGAATAAGATGTGAAACAACTTGACTAGGAGCACTAGTACTAAACAAGGGTGTAACATTAAAATTTATAGGTTTATCATCACATCGCAGATCTAAAGATACATAATTGATAAGCACATGTAATTCATTTGTAACATGAATATCAGCAGCAATAAGATCATTTTCAATACAAGAAAGAGTAGGAGTAATTATAACATGTTCAATTGCCTTAAGAGGCATAAGATTTGATACTAGAATTTTCCATGTTATCAGTGATAAGAGTATGTGAAGAGATACAAATTAATACACCATTTTTGCATTCACTAGAAAGAGGAGAAGTATAAGTGGACACATCATTATTACATTGAATAAGAACATTTTTTATTACATCATTGTCTATAGTAGAAGAGGGAACAAAAAATTCACTAGTAAAATTTGCACATTTATTGAGTTTCATTTGTCATTTCAATATCATAAAAAGTGTAGTCACAAAATCATGCACTTTAGAAATTTATTTATCTTGATCTCATACTACTATTTAGATGGTTCTTGAGTGAAGAAACTACTAATTAAACGTTGTCCTTTAGCCATCTTGTTTATTTTATTTCATAATTTTCCATCTATTACACCCATATGCCCAACCATTTTATGGCATTCCACGTTATTTTAGCCTCTACTGGGGTTCCCATGGGCGTCCTGGTCCCACCAAGGGTGCCCCGACCCTTTTTTCACTTTCCCATCATTTTTTGGGTCTCTTCTAGCCGTTTTACATATTCATCTTTCTTGTGGTTGGCCTTTTCGGGGTTAGTTATGAAATTAGAGCAAGATACCCTTATAAATATAAAGTTATGAGACCATAATGAAGAACCTAGCATAATCTACTACTATCACTCCATCTAGAGTTGCATCCATCTATTGCATTGACATCCACATAGCTCCATCATCAAAGCATAAGCTAGGACATATGCATCACACTTCATAGGGGAGAGATTCTATTATATTCCATGCACACATTCTATTAGATTTTCTACATTTATTTATTACTCGCTATTTCACAAAGTGCGACTGAAACAAGAGCACCTAGGGCATGACACGCACACACTCACCAAAACTACATGTGGGTCTGAAATGTAGTGCAATGCTCAGTTAGTAATCCCATTGTTGTGACAGCTGAGGTCAGTCCGACCCATGCATTTGCATCTTTCTTTTTTATAGGGTTTTGATACTTCATTTTGGGTCTTTTGCATGTCATTCTTCATCTTGGAATATTTGGAGCATTCGACGTAGTACAAAAAAACTAGTGCGATAGACAATGAATGTTATCAGTCATCTCTAGGACCTATGAAGACAAGTTCCAAGCATTTTTCCCAGATCAGGGTGTCTGTTTTGCTTACTAGAGCGCTTGTGGGTGCCCCAGTCCTCTCCCAGGTGCTCCAATCTAGCCATATCACCTAGATTTGTCCTTTGCGGGACCCTGACACAGTCATTCATCCTTCTGATTTTTACAATTACTTATGTGACATTGTTTGACAATCATCTATTATCCGTTGAGTTCTTTCCTCTTCTCTCTTGCACATTAGGGTTTATTATTTCATTTTACATATTTGCTTAGGCATTAGTAATTTTTTTTGTTGTATTTGTTTACTTCATTTACAATTGTTCATATCTTAGATTAACTATCTTCATACTACCTAGTTTAGACATATTTTAGTTAATCATAAAGGAACAATACCACCAAACATTTCATTGATTGAAGGAATAGTATAATCAAATGTATCAATTTTGTCATCACATGAAGAAGAGAAATCCCTTTCATCATTAGGTACATCAAGAGTACACAAAGAAAAGTACAAGAAAAAGCATTTTTCATACACTTGGTGGAAGGAACATTTCTATTATAAATTGCTAGTATTCACTAGCAATTACAACATCAACATTATTATAATCATCTATATATTATCATTATTAAAAATAGGGTCGAGTATAACAATTTTTGCTCTTATTCAAATTTTCTTATAATCAATATCCCAATCATTAAGATAATCATCTACACACTCAGATGTTATCATTAGAACATGGATCACATGCATTAGCAAGACTAGTCTCTATAACTTGTTCACAAGAAAATGAAGATTCCATGGGAGGGGAGGTATGGGGTTCCTCTAACTCAAATTGTGGGATTTGCTCATAGTTATAACTTTGAATCCTACATATGTCTCAAGACAACCATAAATAACATGTAAAGGGTGATAAGAACCAGACTTAGGAGAAAGAGATCCAAATAATCGTTTCCCATTAGGTGACAATAGGAACAATTTCAACTTTAACATATCATCATAAGCACCTTGGTGGGCCACATATAAATCCTTACTCGTGATCTTATAAGGTGCATGGACCTAATTAAAAGGATGGTAGCCATTATTATCTTGAGAAGCAAGACCTCTCGCATAATTGATCAATGGAAAAGCCTATGGCAACTAGGTTGTGCAAGACAAAATTCCTAATTGAGGTAGATAACCTGAGCTAAACTAGGCAAGGGTTCGAACAAAAAATAGGTTCACCAAATGATTCAACCCTAAATTTAATAATAATAATAGTTTAATTAGTTACTAAATTAGGACTCAAAGTGTAACTAGAAATAAATAAGAATGTAGATCATATGCATCAGATTACAAGATTTGAAAATAGAGTTTGCAAACACAATTATTAGATACAACAAGTGAGAATGCAATAAGGGTTCAAAAAATGACTTAGTTAATTCAGGAGATGTTGCAACTATGTTGTTATTGGATCTAGGTGTATGAGTTTTGGAATGTGCCCAATAGCTCATTATTTGTCTTGTACTGGACCATACTACAACCTAGTCCTTTTCTATTAGTTTCAATTTTGTTTGCCTCTTATTTTTCCTGTGTTCATTCACCTCCCCTTTTGTCTTGTCTTGATATATTTAGATTCTCTGTAACCCTCATATATGCACCTATACCTGTAAAACACTAACTTCTTACAAAGCACTTCAAACACACATTAGATTTTAAAAACAAGGTTATGTGTTTGAGTTGGATTGACCTTAGTGACCACCCCATATGATTTGAATCAAGCATTGCGCTACATTTCAAATGTTATGCAATTCTCCTAATGCATGGTACATGCAACTAATTCCCTTATCCTAGTTTTTCCCTTGTGTCTCAACACCAATAACGAGCTAACTAATAGTCCCAAGTGAAATTCTTGTATGCAGAGGTAGAAAACTTGAAATTAGATATCACCCCCTTGTGATGTGTTCATGAGATGTGCTATAACATTATTTACTTTTTACTAGCTTCTTTCTTGGATAATAGATATATGAATGCTAGATAATAAACATTAAAATAAAATTATATATATAAAGAGTCATTTACTTTGAAATTTGAACCTAGTGGCATGCAATGCCAACCAAAGCATAAGATTTAGTATAAAAAATGGTAACAAAGAGGCCCAACATGCAGAAAGAACAAAAAGCAAAAGGGGGACGAGACCATTTTTCTTGGGACCAAACCATGGGACGATCTAAACCAAGTTATATGGTCTTGTACCCAAGTCAACAACAATCAAACAATATAAACTAACAGTAATAGATATATGTGATACGACATACAAAAATAAAAAAGATCCAAAGAAGTCGATAATGAAAGTCAATCAAACAACATGAAACCAAAATAAAAAGAACTTGCGCCACTAAGTTCTAGTTTCATTATTCAAGACCAATATACATATAATTTGCTAAAACCATGATGTAATAATGAATTTCTACCAGATTAGGTGTCTACATATTTAAATGTTTTACCATTTGTAATTTCACCTAATCTTATATTTATTTATATTATACACTTTATTTTAGTAATATAAACAACTTTTAAAAAGTAAAGACATTAGTTTATTTTAGAATGATTATTTTAAATTGTTTACACGTGCTAGTTAAGTGTTGGATAGGAAACCTCATTCTTGTGTAAGTGAATGCACCAATACTAAAAGCCACAGCAACCTCAAAATATGGAGGGCTTAAGGAGCCTTGAATGTGGATGTAGATTTGCGGGCGCCAAATAGATGGATCTGTGATAATGTTTGCAAAATTGAAACAAATACGATTATATAGATATATGCGGGTGTTGCCCAAACAATGTCGGTTCCAAGAGGTTGTTAACTCCCTTGGAGGATGTCAACCCCCATGTCTAGAAAGATAGAAATAAATGATGAACCATAGATAACATGCAGAAGTAGAGAAGTATAGTATGCCAAGTAAATGGGATGACAGAGGGTACTTCAAGGGCATGTGGATGACATTATGGTGCCATAAGTGGCATCATAAGAGCAGCATGAAGGATGATATGAGAGAAGCTATAATATCAGAAATTCGTTATCCTTTCTTACTTGTTCAAAATGAAGGGGGAAGGCTTCTATAGTGGAGAGCTATAATGGCAGAGGTCACTTTCCTTGACTTCAAAACTTACTTCCAACTTCAAAAATCAAGACTCTTCAAACTTCATTTTCCAAACTTGTTTTTAAAAACTTACTTCTAAACAAAAACTCAAAACCAACTTGTTCAAAAGACTTCTAACATTATGTTTGAAAGAGGGGGGAAGGCCTGTATTTATAGCCTGGAGATGGGGTTATCATTAGGGGTTATCAGGTAACCTGTTAGGTTTGGGGGGACAAAGTAACCAGGTGATTAGATGAGTGGGGGGATTTAGATTGTAGGGGACATGATTTGAGTGATTAGGTGAAATAATGGATTTGATTGGATTTGATTTGATTGAGTGGGGTTCATGTGGGGTTCATTTGGATGGTTTTTGGATTATTTAATTATTAGATGGGGTGATATGACTTAATTGGAATATTTGGATAATGAGGTTTAAGGGGATCAATTAATCAATTACGATTGATTAATTGAATATGTATTTTTGGTGGGAAATGAGATTTATTCAAATTGAGGAGTAAGCCTATCTGAAGGAGAGAAAACGCGGGATGAAGGGATGAACGATACCAAAAATTGGTGTCTATATTTGGCCCCTTTTGATGAGTGGTTTGCCTTGGGAAAACCAAGCAGCAATGATGAAAAATTATTGATGAAAAAACGATTATTGATTGAGTGATCGAGTCCCCCTCAAACTTCGGAATTGAAAACATAAAAGAAGTCAATCACGAGTTTGAAAGAGATAGATGGTAAAGATCGGATGGGTGAAGAAAAGATGGACGAAATGCATGACCAAGGTAAGATGCCCCAAGACAAAAATGATCACAATAATAATGAAAAATATGGTGGTGACTCCAATATCACATTGGTAGAGGAAAATTGTGGTCTCAATGGAGACAAGTGACAATGTTCTATGAACCAGTGAGTGGGTGAAGATCACTGCAGTATGGATGCAAACCGCAATGACCAATGGGTCATAGGAAAACATCAAAGTATGCACAAAATGTAAATGTATGAAAATAATTCGTATATGAGGAATCAAGTGAAAAATCATGCGTCCACAAAAGGGATGAGGATGAAAATAATGATGCCCCAACCCAGTGCATCTAGCCAAAAAGGTGATTTATATGCATCCACAAGTATGAGGTTCCAAAGAATGGTGCCCTAGCATAGGACATGAAAACGACAGAGTGAAGATGGATGTGTAAATAAAATGCCCCAAAGGGGGAACGTGTATGGGCACAAAGGTGGACATGAAGTGCAGATAGATCTGGGATAAAATGCCCCAGGTAAGAGGGGGTAGAATAGGTTTGAAGAGATATTTCCTAAGGAAGATGTTTTGTTGACAAGAAAAGACTAGAAGAAGAAAGTAGAACAAATTGTGATTCATGGAAATGTGGGGGAAGATTATGATCTAACATTTTCCAAGCAAAAAAGTAGAGTAGGCACTTGCGAGGGAAAAGGTGATAGGTGATGGTCGTTATGGTATCCTCAAAGACAAAAATACCATGGGAAGAAATGCTTATAAATGGATATGATGATGCCCCCGCGAGAGGGATGACGAGGATAGAAGAGGTGACAAATATCTCGAAAAGAGGAGAGGTCAATGCTACAGAGAGGAGGACGAGAATGGGTGTAATGAAATGGATTGGCGTTGGTGCAAAAATGGAGAAATATCAGAATCGAATGTGAATTATAGGTGTGAGGATGTGTTGAAGGACGTAATGAGAAAGAGAAAAGGGAATGGACATGAGTAGTGGTTGATTATGAGAAGAGCAAGAAAGGCCAAAGGTGAAGGAGACAAGGATATGGAATAGAGCATGGACGGAGATGGAGGAGTATAGAAAAAAGGAACGAAAGAGGGAGAAGAGAATAATAGAGAGGGATGATAGGGAAGGAGGAAATGGTGAAGGAAAAACAAGGAGAAGATAAGAAAATGACAGAGAAAAGGGTAATTATGAAAAATGGATAGATATATTCAAGGGTAGTGAAGAAGAGTGAAGCAGATGAAGGGAGAGAAATGATGGAAAACATGAAAGAGATGACAGATAGGAGAAAATATTGAAGGGCCTAAGTTACCATGAGGAAAACCAAGGTAAATAATATGGAACATACCGCATGGAAATGCATGTGGATGGTGGGATGATAAAAAAATATGGGACAATGCTGAAGAGCTAGGTTATCACTTAGGGAAGTAAGAAGGAAACATGAAGTTAAAAGGGGATGAAGATGATACGGAGGAAGTGAAATAAGATGAGGAGCAGAAAGGAGGAGAGGTAAAATAGATAAAATGATGCAGAAGGAAGGAAACTAAGAACAAAGATATTTAGTGAAGAGTGAGTCAGTATTAGGAACGGTAAAGAGAAGCTAGAGGGGAGGAATGATCACAAATTGGAAAATATGTGGAGATGCATGAGAAGAGGATACAAGGATTATGAGACAATAGAAAAAGGATGTATGATGAAGACAATAAAGAAATTGGTAAGGAAAGAATGGAAGATGGAGAGGTGGCGAAGAAAAAGAGAGAAAGGGATAAAAGAGGACAATGCCAGCGGAGGGATGTTAGGAGGAGTCCACTAATAATGATCAGTAGGGAAGGATGGGAGGAAAAGTGAGAAGAGGGAAAAAGTAAATGAGGAATGGAAGAGGAAACACCAATGAAGGGACGTTAGGAGAAGTGCACCAATAATGATCAGTGTACACATAGGGGAAGGAAGGAATGGAGAAAAAAATGGAGGAGGTCAAAGAGAGGGAACAAGGCCATGTAGAATGGGGATGAGTGAATTTTAGGAGAAGTCCACTCGATAATTATTAGCATGGAAAACTGAAAGATGATGATGAAATAATGTTAGGGAAATACCAACAACAATGGTGGGTAAGCATGGGGGTAGATATGTGGGAGAATTCAAGAAGATGGAGTGGAAAGAGTAAAGAAAGGAGGGATAACAATTTGTGTGAAGATGAAGGTGAGGAGAGGATGCAGTGGATGAGAATGAATGAGGTAAAGATGAAGAAACAAGACATGAAAAGAATGGAAAGAAATAGTATGAAGGATGATGGATCAAGAAGGAGAAAATGGGGGAAAGGAACATAATTATAAGCAAAAGATAGATAGATGCATTCTGTGATATGATAGGTTGAGAAAGGATAATGGTAGGAGTGAAAATGTGGTTGGTAAGGAAATGACCAGGAGGAAGAAATGATCAACAAAGGGAATGAAAAATGAGGCGAGGGAGAATTCAAGAATGATGAGTTCAACTTAAGGAGGACCCTTAAGCAATACTATCATGAGACAAAAGTGGTTAAGTAATATTTCCAAGCGAGGGATGATGGAGATGAAAATTGGGAAATAAGGAGGTGGTGTTTGCGAAGAATGAAAGAGGAGGTGAGAGATGTGATGATGGGGAATGAAGAGAAAATGTGGATGGTGAGAATGTGGAGTCATGGGCGAGTGCAAGATGACAAATCATCCTTAAGAGGGACTCTTAAGTAAGATCGCCATGCTGCAGGAGTGGTTAAGTAAGATCTCCAAACTGACAATATGGAAGGTGAAAGGTATAAATGTATTGACAGGGGTGGAATGGTGGTTGGAGAAAAGGATTACAACAAGATTTGAGAGAAATATGGGGAAGGCATATCATCCTTAAGGAAAGTAAGATTTCCATGCGACGGGAATGGTTAAGTGGATCATCAAGGGATACTAGAAGGATGGTGAAAGAAGTGGTGCATGCCAGTGGGACAAGAGGTGAAAGTAGTGATGAAGGTGTTAAAAAGGAAATAAAGGAGGTAACATGAATGGATGGAGAAATATGGATGGAGAGTGTGAGAGGATCCTTAATTGATGCCCACATAGTGAGGGAAAATATGGTGTGGTGATTTTCGTCTGATGGAAAATAGTGGAGGAGTTTCTACCTAAGATCTAAGGAAGATGATATCTTAACCAAGTGCCCACGTGATTGATTAAGTAAGATGTCAAGCTGGAAGCAGATGAGTAGAAATTAAGTAGGATGATGGATAAAATACAAACATGGTGGGAAAAGGACTTGTTGGATAACAAATTAGTTGAGAGATATCTTCAAGTAGGATTCACAAACTCATAGATCAAGTAGAATTCCCAGAATTATAGGTAACAAAATTCATGGGATATAGATGATGGTAGATATTCCATCCTTAAATGTAAAAAAATAGGTATAGAATCCGTGATAAAGGGAATATGTGATTCTTGATAAATTTGACCTTAATAGAAAAATACATAATCGTAGCAAGGGGCATACAATGAAACCATGCTTCAAACTGGATTGGAGGTAAACAAGAAAGGGTACCACTCAAGGCATTACACTTGCAACCAATAACAGGTGTTAATATATAACCAATGACTATTTAGTTATACCAAAAGACCATGAGGGAAATATGGATGAAATAATGCTCATAAACCTAATGTCGACACGGCAAAGGGGATTCTAGATGTAACTTGTATGCAGAGAAGAGGGATCTATCCATAGGTGGTTGTTCCTTAGAACTATGCCCCAACTCTAAGAAGGGGGGAATGTTATGCAAACTGATCAATGCGGGAAGTCTAGTAATGTATATGAGAAAGTTGATTGATGCAAGAAGCATTTCTTAGGATGTTATGATATATATAAGGTTGATCAATGTGGGAAGCCTTTGCTTACCATGATATAATAGAGTAGCCATCCTTCGAGGGTATGGTCTAATTTTTCTTTTTCTCTCTTGGATTTTTGACATGTTTGGTTTGAGATGATAGGATAAGATATGCATGATAGTTGTCCTTTGAGGGGAGACAGTCTAATACTTATTATATGATTTTAATGAACATTTTTCCTTTGAGGGAGCAACCTATGTTTTTGGATAAGATAGCAAGAGATAGGAGCATCCATAATTTTGAATTTCTCTTTTTGTTTGTCTTGATTTATTTTTTGATGGGGAAGAGTTGGGTGTAGCTAGGTAGACCACTTAGGAGGGGACGATAATCATACAAGTGACACCCTGTGAACCCTTTATGTGGTTTCGATAGGTAGATAGGAGGGTGACAGGTGTAATGATTGTGGAGTTCTCACCAAAAAGGGAGAACCTATCCATAAGGAAAATGTTATGGATAGATCCGTGGTGCCCATATTTAAGGTCATGTCTAGGAAAGTGATAGTAGACCACATAATTCCAAATCATTACAGTGATAGATGGAAGATGTTCATGATGGAGGAATGATCTAAGGATATAACTAAGTGCTCATTGGTAGATATGATAACAATAGAATAGCCACAAGTGCAATGCATTAAGAGGTTCAATCATCTGGTTTACCAGCAAGGGAAGCCAAACTTTCCATAATGACCCCAGACCCATATTATGTGTAATTGAAAGATAGATGAGGGAAGATTAAAAAATATGCACTTAACGAAGTGAAAATATGTGTCCCCTAATGAATAGATAGGATAAAGGTGGGCTTAAGATGAGGAAGATATGAGTCCCCCCATGATGATATAGATGAGCCACAAGATAAAAATTCATGCCACTATCCTTGAGGAAGCAAAGGAAGGGACACGTATGTGCCACAACGGTAGACTTAAAATGAAAAACATGGTCCCTCAAGGGAGAGACGAATATGACCACAAAAGTGGGATTTAAAAAGAGATGAAGATTTGGACAAGATTAATTTGGATTTAAGATAAAATGAGATGGATTGGATAAGGTGATGTTAAAGTAAAGTCCCCCAACATCAAGGGAGTTGTATGAATGAGTAAGAGATAAAGTGACGTGGAAGGGATGCTAAGGATGAGAGGAGGATTTCTGCCTAGTGAGGGAGGTTATATTAGACGATTATGAGTTAATGGATCTCGAAGGAGTTTAGATAATATTGTTTTGGATTTGAATTGGATAAATGCTTGGAGACCACAAGGATTATTAGTAAGATAAACAATATCAATGAACAATGAAGGACCTTCCTTAGGAGGAATGTCATGTGCAGGAGAGATATTAATGGATGATATGGATGGAGAAATTATGGGAAACCCGATGGATGGGATATTAATTGGATTAGATGTAGCAGGAGAAGGATGTTCCCTCTGAATGAGGAAATCATCTTTCTCAATATGGTTGTGGATGATTGTCTGAAAGGCCTTACAATGTTCAATGTCATGGCCCGGGGTACGATGATAAGCGTAAATGCAATTGGGATTAAACCATGATGGCTTTGGACTATATGGATTAAAATATTTGGTGGGAGGAAGTGTGATGGAAGATATTCAAATTAAATATCAAAGGATGTCTGCGTAGGACCAAATCAAAGTTTTATGGGGAAGGTAATGCTTGTGGGTTTTGATAGAATATGTTGGCTTCGAGTTAGGGGAAGAATTGGACGTAGATCGGATGGGTGAATTAGATGTCTTAAAAGACGAATTAATTTTGAGAGGAGTATTAGATTATTTGGATTGAGATTTATTAGTTATGAGGTGTATTAGATGAAGGGATTGACCCTAAAATAGATGTCGTAATATTGGATTTCTGAAAAATAGGGAGGACTTGACCTCTT
The DNA here is from genome assembly GCA_019776745.2 of Taxus chinensis. Lineage (NCBI taxonomy): Eukaryota > Viridiplantae > Streptophyta > Pinopsida > Cupressales > Taxaceae > Taxus > Taxus chinensis. The sequence continues at coordinate 655,775,745 of CM034153.1, read as the reverse complement.
ACGATGATGTGCAGGAGACTTTTGGGGATGTTTACCACGATGCATTATATTTTGATCGAGACTATTTAACTTTGGAAGGGATGATAATAATATCAACTGGAGGATCTAAATATTGTGGTGTAGATGTGGATATTGGTGGAGAAAGAGGTGTTTTTATGATGTAATAAATAAGGTATATGCGAGATGGATTGTGTAGGTTTTGGATTGGTCAATGTGGAAATAGTTGATTTTGTAGAGGGAGAATGGATCTCCCTTTGTGTTTGCCTTAGGTGGATGTGTTTGTTCTATAAATTTTTCAAGGGGTATCATCGATAGAGTAGTAAATCGAGAGGATTTTGTTTGTGTGATAAAGGATTGAATAAATAATTTTGGGATAAAATGGGTGATGTGGCCATGGGCAAGGATATAGGTTTAGGTGATGAAGATGTCAAGGTAGGGGTAAGTGGATTTGTCGATATGAGAGATATAGGGGTATTTGGGATGGATATGGAGGTGGGTGTAATTGGAATATTTGGATATGTACGTGATGTGGTAATGGGTATGTTTAACATGTAGATGTGGTTAAGGGGTTGAATATGACTAGGTTAGGGCATGATAGATGTTGATGAAGTGGTATGTATAGTCAAAGTTGATGTGGATGTGGTAAAGGTAGTTGGTGTGGTTGGTACAGAAAAAAAGTGGGGAAGGAGGAATTGGGATTGACTATCAAGGATGGTATAATGGGTAAATGTGGAATGGATGTAGGTAAGGTAGTCAAATCTAATGAAGGGGATGTGGTAACTGATGGAGTAGATATGATAGGTAATGCATTAAACGCAGTGAGTAATATCAGGTGTAGAAGTAGTGGGAATGGTTGTTTCATAAATTTTTCAAGGGGTAAGAATGATATGTTTTCTAATGGGGTTGATGTTGTAGGTGTGGATGTATGGATAGGTTTGTTTGATGTAGATGTGGGTGAAGGAACAGATGTGAGAGATGTAGGGATAGTGTGTATATCAATGGGGCCAAAAATAGGTGCTAAGGATGAATCTGATGTGATAGATTGGGGCATGATCAAAGTGGATGAAGTAGATGGTATAGTCAAAGTTGATGTGGATGTGGTAAGGGTAGGAGAAGATATAGGTATAGGACAAGTAGTAAAAGTTGATATAGGTGTGATAGTTGTGGATATGACAGGTTCTAAATAAGGAGTGGGAATAATGTCTAAGGTAGGAACATGCAGTAGTCAGTGAGATGAGATCTTGATTAACGGGTGTTAATGGTGTAAGCATTTGATAGTTGAGATGTAAAAGGGGTGGCTTGATTTATTGGTGGTTGATTAGGAAAAGGTTGCATAATTTTGTCGAGGGATTGACTAGGTGAAGTGGTGGAGCTGTCCATTTGGATATCCCCTTGATTTATAAGTTGTTGGATACGATATTTGAAGGAACAACACTTCTTAATGTCATGACCTTTTAATTGATGATATTTACAATAGTGGGCTTTGTGATACCAAATAGGATTGGGTTGTGAGTCATCCATGGGTCATATGGGAGGAATTTGGATGGAGTGTACTGCCATCAACTTATCAAATAAAGAACTATAGGATTCCCCCAAGGGGATATAGTTGGGTGTTGGTCTAGGGGCTTGTTGTTGAGGCCATGTGCTAGATGTAGGTGTGGATGAGGAATTAATAACCACGGATGTTGGCTGCACCCTTAAATGTGTCATTATGTGTGGATGGTTTAGTAGATTCAATTTTAGGTTTGGTCGATCTGAGTTTAAGATGACCTTACTCAATGACACATGTTTTGAGTTTGTGAGCCATGGTGAAGGCTTCGTCAAAGCTTTGGAATGATTAGATTTGCAAGGTAGATGATATATGCTTCACACATGAATGTGAGAAGATTTCGATGAGTTCGGTTTGTGGAAGAGAGAAGGATAGTTGGTTTATAACACCACACCATTGTGTGAAAAAGTTGGCAATGGACTCGTCGTCAAACTGTCAGATGGTGTATAGGTCAGTGATAGTGATTTTACATGTAATATTGATTGAAAAGTTTTCTAAGAACAACTGCGCAAGTTGGGTGAAGGAAAATATCGAGTATTGAGGGATACTATTGTATCAGTCTAACATGGGACCAGACCAAGGACATGGGGAAAGTGTGAAGCATTAGGTCTTGATCATGTGTAATAAGATAACATGCGTGTTTGAACACAAAGATGCTGCTGGGGATCTTCCTTGTTGTTGAACTTAATGAACTTGGGAATATCCCAATGAGGAGGGTAAGGTTTGATAGGAACCGATGGATGAATCTATTTGTTACAGATTTGTTCGTAGGATAAAGTAACCTTGGGTGCCAAGGTAGCAGTTTCTAGACTAGCCAACCTATTCATCAAGAGCATGAATAGGATCATTTGATGCATGATGTTAGGTTGGGATTGGATTGGTTGTGTGGCATGAAATGTAGCTTGATAAGGTGGATTGATAAGCTTGTAGATGTGTGGGTGTTTGGGGAATTGTTTGATAAGGTGATTGATTAATTTATAGGATGTGTAGGTGTTTGAGAATCCATTTGATAAGTTTGATTAATTTTTGATTAATATTTGTAGAATGTTTGATAAGGGTTGAGATGGAATATGTTGCTGCATATGTTGATGTTGAGAAATAGGGACGTGATGTGATTGTTGAAGATTGGGTAGGTTGTTGTGGTAAATGATAAGTGGGGATATGAGTGTTAAGGGTTGAGATGGATGGAGCATATGGTGGGTAGGAATGTAAGTGTGAAGAGGTTGAGGATTGTTTGATGGGCATACTAGTGACAACAACACACAGATTAGAGATAGAATTAGTATGAACTGACATGGGTGGAGTAGGATCAACCAATTGAGTAGACTGATAAGATTGAGATATTGTGGGGGATTTACAAAATAAGAAGTTATAAATGGGGTTAGAAGGAGGTCCAAGAGTTTCTAAAGGAGTCAAAGATGTAGTTGGTCTAGAAAGGTTAGAATGATGAGAGACATGGATTGGTTTCAAGATGGGGACAATTTTGGATGACATGGTCCTCATGAGGTGAGACCATGGAGACCAGAGGTTGGGTAACCGAAGGTGTGGTCTCAAGTGTAGAATCTTGTTGGGAGAGATCATTAGGGGAAGTGATGTCATTGGATGGAGTGGATTGTTGTTTTGTTTCATCTTGAGAAAGAGTGACCACAGGCATGAAATAGAGAAACATTTGTTTATTTGTTAACAAACAAATCAAGCAACAAGTTTCTTATCATCATGATTAATTAGAAGATGTGAAAAGAAAAGTGGATAACAAGGTGCCTAAGGAATGATAGTCTAAGGTTGGTTTCTGGTAGTTTTGGCTAGGGAATGTCTGAAACAGTTTCCTGTTGGGTGTTCAAATCCCAAATAGTGAACCAAATAAGGAGATGTTTTGATGTGTTGATTTAGATGTGTGAGTTTTAGGTTGTGTGTGGTAATGTGAGATGTAGAAGGTTAAACCCCTATTTAAGCTATGTGATCAGGCAAGATGTAGAAAAGAAAGGTTCTTTTTAAGCCAAAATGAAGTGTGAATTTCGATGAGGACACACCAGGAAAGGGAAATTACAATGCAGAAAGGAGAAAATAGGGAAAAATGAGGAATACTTGTATATCACTTTCCCCTGTTATTTGATTGTACGTGATAATGGCGTATGTGAAGGTGATGGTCAGTGGCCAGGAACGTCTGGGTACCCTAAAATTACACCATTCATGATTGTGGATGGGGTTAGTGAAAGGAGACTTGTTTTATGGTTTACAATTGATCTTTGACAACAGTGTATTTTGTGGTCGTAACTTTGTGTCATAGATTTTACCTGCAAAAATAAAATAAATGTAATTAGATGATGTGGTTAAGAAAAATGAAGATAAATGTCATAAGTATTTTGTTTACAAAAAGTGTCTTCATAAAAAAAAATAAATGAATTAATAATTAACAAAATTGTAGTTCAACGTTCCTATTCGATTAGAGTAATTAGGATACGAAAACTAATTGATAGACTATAAACTAGGAAATAAATTAGGGAATGATAACTTTATGAAATAAATGATCAAATAAATCACAAAATATTTTAAGTGATTGGAAATGAAAAATGATAAAATAAACGATGGAATGATAAATTTTTGTTTTGTATTATGAAATTAAAAACTATAGAATGAATGATGAAATGAAATAGTTTTGTTTTGTTTTTTTATTACTTGAACGATAAAGAAGACAAATTATAAACAATGTATTCAAAGGTTAGGTCATGAAAGTAAAACAAGTTATTAAATGGGTCGGTGGGTTAAGTTGGATTGAAAAGTGGTCGGTTGGTCAATTGGTTTGTAGTGGAAATGGGGGTGATTGGTCAATGTGAAAGGGAATGGGTCAGTGGGATGTGGTGGCCAAGTATGAAGTTGAGATCCAAACTCTACTAATTGTATTTATGCAAAAATATGGTGTTGTCTTGTAGATGAGGGCATGTCACAGCCAATGAAGCAAATCATGGGATGGTTATACTACACATGGACATGGCTCTTCACATGTATGATGACATAATGAGAATCACAAAAATATAAACGAGAAATATATAATTGGATATGGTGCTACAAACATTGTTTATAAATGTGTTGTAAAGAATTGTAAGCCAATTGCTATAAAGAGAATTTATAGTCACTACCCACAAAGCTTTGTGTGAATTTGAAACAAAGCATGGAAATAGTTGGAAGCATCAAGCATCGGAATCTTGTGAGTACCAGTACTAAAGTTGATGTGAAGGAAGATGAAAAAAGTTCAATTGGTTTGAGCAATGTTATTCTGTGTACACTAGAATATGATCTAGATAAGAGGGTGCCTCATGCATTCACTGTGTTAGGGCTTGAAATTGTTGTGTGGTCATTGATTGTGGGTTCGGGGGGTGGACAAATGTGTTGAGAATGAGCTAGGTCTGCGTGGGATGAAGGGAGAGTAGGAGTCAGGATGTGAGGTGGATGAGTGGGGATGGGTCGGCCCAAGAGCCAATTTTGGATTAAGAGTCGAGTGGAGGGTAAGGGAATAAAGTAGGAAGCTCAGTGAGGGAAGCAGATGAGATAGCTTGGTGAGGGGAAGTTAGGTGAAGTCGAGTGGCACGGAGTGAGAGGTCCGAGATTATAGGAATCATGGAGCCGAGTGTGGATAGAGTTGGGAATGACATGAGTGGCCAAGTGGGAGAGGGAGATGATAGAGCTGAGGGGAGTGGTAGATATGTTGGCCAAGTGGAACATGAGTTGAGAGGAAGGGAGATGGGTAATAGGGAGTGATGAGTAAGGAGTTCATTCGGGGAGGGCTTGATGAGTGAGCGGAGGGGATGTGGTTGGGTTGTAGGGTTGGAGTTGTGTTAAATGGTGGTGAGGAAGAGGGAGTAGTGATGAGGAAGAAATAGCTAGCTGGGAGCTTGGGAGATGTGAGGTGGAAGAGGGATCAGTTTGGAGCTGAAGGAGTTGGGTGGGAGAGAGGTAGTGGAGGGGTGAGGGCTACGAGAGTTGAGGAAGTGGAGGACTTTGAGGAAAGTGGCAGAGCTGGCTAGGTGGGGTTGTTGGGGACAAGGGATGGTTGTGTCGAGTGGAGTAGTCATTGGTGAGGATAGAAGTCTAAGGACGTCTTGATGAGTGGTTGGGGAGTGAGGTGGAAAGAGATGGAGTAGCTTGAGGAGTTGGTTAGGGAAAGGGGGATATGTAAGATGAGGTGTGGTCGAGTTGGTGAGAATGGAAGGGGAGCATGCAGGTTAAGGGAATAGCTTTGGCCGAGTTGGCCAAGCTAAGGGAATATGGGATAGTTTAGGGGGTAGTTTAGGATAAAGCAATAATTAATTATTATTTTTTTTCAATCTTATTTATTTAATTATATATAACATTTATTTATTTCATTTTTATTATTTAAATAGAAATAACAATAAAACTTTATATCAATTATAAACAACGAAATAACATTTTTTTTGAAAACAAAAAACCACTTACCTCAAGGAGGATATAAACTATGAAATGTAAGTGGACATACAGAATTGATGGAGACCACACTAACACCCTGTAAACAAGTGAGCCTAAAACACGAAATATTCACAAAATAATATCTAAATGATGACAACTATGAAACACAATAACTGTGCTACTCATGACATACACAAGATGAGTAAAGAAATCAAAATGACTAGATCTTGGGTTGATCCCACCAGGCGTGCCAAAATGTTGGACCCTCATTCTCATGCAGGTGAATGCACCAATACTGAAAGCCACCAAAAACCTCAAAATATGGAGGCAATATTAAGGAGCCTCGAATGTGGATGTAGATATGTGGGTGCCAAATAGATGGATATGTGATAATGTCTGCAAAACTGAAACAAATAATGATTAGATAGATATATGCGGGGGCTTCCTGATGAATGACGGTTCCAAGAGGCTGTTAACTCCCTTGGAGGATGTCAACCCACATGTCTAGAAAGATAGAAATAAATGATGAACCGATAGATAACATGCAGAAGCAAAGAAGTACAATATGCCAAGTAAATGGGATGACGAGGGTACTTCAAGGGCATGTGGATGAAATTATGGTGCCATAAGTGGCATCATAAGAGCAACATGAGGATGATATGAGAGAAGTTATAATATCAAAAATTCATTATCCTTTCTTACTTGTTCAAAATGAAGGGGGAAGGCTTCTATAGTGGAGAGCTATAATGACAGAGGTTTTCCTATCACTTCAAAACTTACTTCCCAACTTTTCTTATTTGAAAGACTTAAAAACTCTTCAAAAATTCCTATTGTTTGAAAATACTCCCACCTTTTGAAAGAGGGGGGAAGGCCTGTATTTATAGCCTGGAGATGGGGTTAGATTAGGGGTTATCAGGTAACATGGGTTTGAAAAAGTAACCCTGATTAGGTGAGTGGGGGGGACATGATTTGAGTGATTAGGTGAAATAATGGATTGATATGGATTTGATTTGATTGAGTGGGGTTCATGATTTGAATGGTTTTGGATTATTTAATTATTAGATGGGTGATATGACTTAATTGGAATATTTGGATAGTGAGGTTTAAGGGGATCAATTAATCAATTACGATTGGTTAATTGGAATATGTATTTTTGGTGGGAAATGAAAGATTTATTCAAATTTAGGGGTCCAAGCAGGTTGAATGGAGAACAAACACGGGGTGAAGGGGAGGAGACGAGTACCAAAAACTGGTGTCTACATTATGCTATAAAAGTCTTTTACCTCCATAGAGACATGTATGAGTCTGAAGTCTCCAGTGTATTTGTATGGGAAAGTGAGTAAGTGTAAGCATTCGAATAGTTCATCTAAAGGGGTCGACAACATCCTTAGGATCCATGATTTCTAAATTGTGAAGTTCAGGTTCAAGAGATGTGAGGAAGTTTGGTTGGCCCTAGTCAATGATGCCTAACATTTTATAACCCCTTAGAGGGAACATGTGCATATAGCTCTATTAGAGGGTACAAATGTATTTAGATGCTCATAGTGAATTCATTGAAAAACAAGCTACCCATGGAAACTACATTATAATAATTTTTGATATGAACATACATGTAACATATGGAGGCGTCATCAGGGAGAACCCAACTAGAGGCCTTGACCTCATGCAATTAGTATGCAGAAGCCATCTTGTAGAATTCCATCTTACAGGAATATGAGAGAGTGGAAATAGATAATACAAACATAATGAACGATGAGGTAGTTAGCAAAGGAGTCTGTGTTCTAATCTATAATAGATAGAGGATCGTGCATAGAGACATGTGCAAGCCATCATTGTAGAATTTTACCTGCATAGAGTGATGAGGACATTTTTAAGGTGAATTTCCTACTCTTAATCTAATATATTCTAGATGATCTTGAGGTTGCTGGCGTACGAGTTGTGTGGATTCAAACTCCATTGAGTGAAGGTGGGTATAGTGATACATGAGAGACCACTACCTTGATGTGCATACAACGGAAGCTTGAAATTAGGTGGAGTGCTTGAACATACAATCCTGTAAGATGCTACGAAGAAATGGATGACCAACTCAGCTTCAAGGGCCTTCCAGAGGTGCAGAGATATGAATGTGATACGACACATAGAAATAAGACCACCTAGTGAAGAAGGGTCTTGCAACCAAGGGTGGTGAGGAGGTGAAGAGTGCAAAGGAATTAGTGGGGAGTTTAAGGGTGACAGAGTGAGAATGCATGGTATGCTTGGAAGGTATCACAAGAAGGCTTGCGTAGAATCACAACTGAAGGTTCTACAAGAAGAGAACAATACAGACGAAGTGTCTAGTTTGGGATTACCGTAGAAAGATGTGTATAGTGGAGGTGAATTGACCCACACTGTGTGAGAGTATCAAACATTAGAAGGAGCTTGCTTAGGAAGAAATAAATATGGTCGGTAGAGACCATGAGTGCACAAACATGTGAGAGGAGATTGTGGAAATGCATAGGGGGTTCACTTAGTAAAATCATGGTATAGCATGTTCATTCAAAGGGTATTAAAGAATATCCTTAATTCTAGTTTTTACCTCTAATTATTCAACTGATAATACCCCCTCCCATTATATTATTAGAATTAAAAATACCCCCTATTTTTTCTATGTACATTACTTACCCATTTTTCCTTAAAAATATCAAATAGAAAATATTTACCCCTTTGTATTTCTACCATAATATATTAAACAAAAAATATATCATAATTCTTACTCATTTTTTTATATGCATTTTCTCTCGAAAGATAGTTTAAATCCATTCAAGACTTATTACCAATTACCCCTATAAAATGTTAATATTTAATCATTTATTAATAGTTCTTCAAATAATTAAGATGGTGAAATAATATCACTTGTGTTGAAAAGCATACTCAATCCTAGTTTTCTAACATCTTATTATTTCTTGGTTAAGAATATCTTAATTGACATTTCTTTATTCAAAAAGAGATTATAATTTAACTTTATGACACACACTCCTTAAATTGTAATTTTAAGGTACTTATTTATAAAAACTAGAGATTCAAATGCTTTAGTTTAACGTTTTAAAATTAAACCTCGCCTTTCCTTTTGCACACCTCTCTACACCAACCCCTAATACATGATTCAAAATATTAATAGATTAAGCCCTTTCACCCCCTAACATGTCTACCGGTATATTGACTTTGACTTTTATTAATTTTAATTACCTCAATATGAATGAACATGTTAAGATATTGTCTAGCTAATGAATGCCCCCCCTCGCCCCGTGTAGGTTGGTTGGTCGAGCCGCACCTAGGTTCAAATATCATTAGGCCTTTGAGGTTGTCAGGGTGTGACCAATTTGTCAATTGACATGTTATTTTATTTAAAGGGACCTAGAACCCCCACTTGTATCCCAAAAGGTTATGGGACGACCCAAAAACCCACATTGAATTGATAAAAAACAACCAAAAGCCTATATTGATTTGGTTCATGAATTCTCAATTCTAATTATAACATGTCTATTTGGCAAGAAAATATCTTTCAACCAAGCTTCAATGGCCAGTGAAATATTTTGGAGTGTCCTTTAGATTAGTGTAGTATGGTCAGAATTGCAATTATCTTTGAAAGCACCCTAAACTTTACAAAGCAAATTGCATGACTAACTAAGGAAGGCTAACACCATTGCCACCTCTAGTCAAAGCTCTAAGTCTAGGAATGTAACATTAAGATAGAAGCTTAAAGGAATGTTTAACTAACATGAATATAATTCAAAATCTAACTAAACATGCCTACTAATATGTTCAATTACCTAACATGGGCCTAAATAGACGTAAGAGGGAAATCAAATTGGGATGGTTGCTACTTCAAACACGACCTCTCCAAACAACTTATTTAGCCACTTTAGATATCCATCTACTAACCTTGTTGAAGGTTTTAGGAAAGGATTGAACTTGGCTATAAATCATATTTATTATATGAAATGCAAATCAAAGCATGGTGTAAAGTATAGAGGACTGAGGTGAGTTGTTTTTATAGTTTTCACTTTGAGGAAAACTAATATTTTGGTGCATGTGGGAGGGAAAAGTCCCAAATTAGATTAGAATTGTTAATCATGATTAAGCTTTGCTAATCACAATTAGTGAATTAACAAGTGATTAAGATGTGAGATCCTTAATCAACCACTTAGGGTCAACTAGGAGGTTAAGATAAGCTTTTGAAGCTTGTTGAGACGTTGTGGAGGAAAGTGGGGTGATTTTGAGTGGTAATAAGAGGGGTTTGATCCAATACTAGGGTATATTGACTAAAACAAGGGCAAAATAGGCTTAATTAGCTAATAATCGTTAATTGTTTGTTTTGAAGAGGATTTTGACTTATGATTCGTTGTAAAGTGGCATCCTGAATGTGAAAGGGATAAGGCAATCAAAAATGTGTTGTTAATTGGCCAAAGTGGAAATAAACATTAGTTAATTAGTGGAAATCACTAATTATAACAGAAATGGTAAGAATGAGAGTGATTTGTGTGCGTTTGGCAATAAGATTGCAAAAACGGAATTTAAGTGACTACATTTTCCCATGTTTCAGGTGAAGTAAGTAACTTCTCTTCAAATATAGGAGACAAGCAGAAACAAGTAAATTTTTGGAGAAAATTTAGTAGAATGAAGGATGCCCCCTCGAGTGTTGATGGGGTGATAGAAGAAGTCAATCGACGATCAAAAATATGATTGAAATGGATAGAAGAAATAGGATAGAATGGTCATGAAACACTTGGGTATTTAAAAGGGAATAAGGATAGGGATAAACATGGTTGTTTATTACCCGGCTGATTTAGAAGAAAAATTAGTAGTGATGATAAGCGATAATGGAGAAGAAATGATAATGGAGAATATAGGACAAGCCCAATCTTTGCATCCAACCTGGTTATATCATTTTGCCCCTAGGTCTATAGCATCGACCTTTATTGAAATGAACAAAAATGTAAGATAAGATGAAAAACTAAATTACTAACATTTGTCCATGATGCAGCCTAGAATTTACAATAATGACCCAAGCGTGCTAGCACATCACTCAACTAGAGTTGAGCACTCACTCAAAGCGCGCAAAGGCACCATGTCCTTCTTTAGAGTTTCTTGTACATAATGTTAGCATGTTGGTGCATATAGATATCTAGATTCATTATCAATAGTAAACAACACACAGTGTATAAACCAAATCTAGTTCTTAGAATAGATATAAAATGAACTAAACAATGACTATAACAAGATTTACCATGCAAGAACTAGATTCAGTCATGTTCAACACCATTATCCAACCAATATTATCCATTGTATTGAATACTCTAAAACACAAAATCTTCTTACATTACATAAGTATCTTCATAGAGTCATGTGCAAGTGAAAAACCAAAAACATAACTCTACCATAGTTTTTCACACTAGCACTGTAAATTAATACACACACACACACACACACACACACACACACACACACACACACACACACCTAAACTATGCAAATCGACATACATATATATAGGATGGGGACTTTCCCTTCACTGTCCCATGCACTTCTCAAAATAGGTTGCATGTTAATAATAGCCATGCACCTTTACAATAAGGATGCACACATGTAAGTGCTCTAAATAATAGACTTCTTATAGTTAAATCTAAGTAGAAATCATATTATTAGCTCTAAACTATGCATGGCACTCAGTTGTCACTTGTTCCCAAAATACCATTGTGTGGACCACAAGTCTTCATGTCTTTGTGTGCTCTGCACAGGCTATCTCCCAAAATAGCCCTTATCCACAAAACGGCTAAGTCCTGAATTCAAAGTGTTATAGCGTGCATGCTCATTCTGCTATTCTTCTGCGCCCTCAAATGTGCCTTGCTCCAGTGCACACATCATTTATATTGCCTTTACCTTAGAAAATATATTATCTACTCAACATTACCCCACACTAAAGTACATTACCACCCTCAGGAAATGGGAATTCACTTCTTATGTCTCCAACAATAAAGAATAAGGAATGAAAGAATGAATGAAGCATGTACAAAATAATGAAGTTTACTCTGTAGTACCCTCTTCCTCAGGCAGGAATAACTCTAGATATTCATTTTTGAGTTCAACCTCCAAGGTATGCCAGTCACTTAGCGTGCTTCTTGTCTTCTCTAGGATATCTATTATGATGGCGTCCATTTCATCCTGAGTGATCTTTTCCTTCTCATTTTGCAGTACTTGGACAACATGTGCCATACTTGAGACCATTCCCTCCATGGAGTCCATTTTCTGCACTATAAGTTTCCCAAGTTCATTGATCATATCTTTGTGTGGATCTTGGGTTGTTGTAAGAGCCTCACGCTTTTGTTTTACTAGGGATAACCTCTCTGTGACACCCAAGTGTTTCATCCTTCATTGCCTTCAGCACTTCATTATCCTCTGACTATAGTCCTGATTCTTATTATGGCATCTGGATGTACACACATGTTCAAAGCTTGATCCACTTTCTTTAGCTCATCTTTCAATGTTTGGAGCAAGGCCTCAAAACTTTAAATTTTCCTAACAATGGTAGCCCTTACTCTTGTTGTTTCTTCTACAAGATATTTTGGTGCGGCCATAACAATGGGATATTCATTCAAAACCAAACCCACCAGAGTGTAGCAAATAATGCATTGCAGAAGGAAACTTCTGAGGAAATTTAGACTCCAAATGAGGCCTTACCTTAAGAATATGATCACCGATTTCCTTAGCCATGCTAACAAAGGCCTCATTCTTTGCCTCTTCACGTTCCTTCTCTACTTTTAAGTGCTTTTATTTCTGATAGTCTTATCCTTGTTATCTTCAAGTAGCGCTCGAATGGTGGTTGCCTTATCAATGTTCCTCTGTGCCACTTCAGCTAGATACCTTGACAAGGCATTGCTTACTTACTCATCATACATTACTGAGAGGCTTAAATCCATGTGCCTAATCTGTGGTTGCTTCTTTACCCAGCTGTGAGACACATGACTCCTCACACACATCAAAATATGGTTCGTCCATGTGTGTCTGCATGGACCAGGAAAACTATTTTCTAGTCCGCACATTGGCCTTTTTTGGGTCCATTAACTCCCAAGCCATATAAATCCTTTGGCCCTACCATGCTCTAGAACTTGGCATGAATGATCTTGTTAGATGTCCTCTATGTACCCCATAGCTAGAGTCACATAGTTCTCACCTACTTTTCCTTGTCTTTATCCTTCTTGCCCTTGGGAACCTAGGTGCTAGAATCTGTAGTGGGTCCTTCACCTTCCTGTATGTGGAGTGAGGTTCACACTAGATGGCTTGCCCATCTCCTCTTCTATCTCCTTGACCCCCTCTTCATCATATTTCATTTCCTCATCATGAGGATCCTCTGTATTTTTGGGATGCACCGGGGTTCCTGAGCACGCTTTCACCAGACCTCATCCTCTTCATCCTCTCGGAGCTTTAACTTTATCCTCCTCTTCTTCTCAGGTACTTCTTTCTGAGGGGAGATCTGAGGTGATTTGCATGGAGGTTGTGATGGCCCCATGCTCTGAGTCCTTTTCCTTCTGAACACCCTTTTAAATTGGTGTTCCTCATTTATTGGGTCTACATCTAAGGCTGAGCACATCTATTTCTAAGTCTTCCTCCTCTTGTTGTTTGTCCTGGAGGAGTAACCTCACACTTACTTTCCTTAGTGTCTAAGGGCTGCCTCCATCCCCTACACACTAAACCACCCATTGTCCTCCTCTTCATCTTCTTCTTCTTCTACTAATGGTGAAGTGGGATTTTCAGCCACCAGGCTCCCAACTATATGTTTCCCCTTTGGCGGGCCTGGTAGCATACATTCATTTTCGAACATACTTACCATTTTCTAGCCTAGGCTTAAGCTGGATATAAATTAGCATGGCCCCACTGTCACCAATGGCCAAAACTAATAGGCCTCATGGTTATATCATCTGATATGAACCTCTCAATATAAGCAGACTTACCTAGGTATGTGTAAGTCTTTCTCAAGGTATGGTAGTCACAGTCTACCTTGTCTACATTGTAGATTAACCTGCACACATTGGAAAACCTGTGAACTACCACCTGGAAGAACTGCACTTGTAAAGGTGTAAGGGAGTTTACACCAAGGAATCCATGTCCCATCCTTCATTGCAAAACGTGTACAATGCAAAAGTGTTGGTACACAACAAATTGTACCATCTTCCCAACTACTGATGGCAGCTCCTTAGGAATTCTCCATTCCTCTTCAAAGCCGCCATGCGAAGTTTATCATACCACATCTCTATCCTTTTTCCTGAATGGGCCACTCATAGATCCCTCACATAAATACTTCTCAAAAATATCTGCTAGAGACTTATTCTCTGTAGGATACTCCCAAATATTGTTCTTTGGCCCATCAGAGCACTCCAATTTCAACAAAAACAAGAGATAGAAAAATGGTTCCAAAGCTTATCTTCTCACCTTTGCACACTTCTTCAATGATGGTATCTGCTATGTATCCTGCCAAGTTGTAAACTTCCCCTATGTGATATCTTCTTAGCAATATGTAGCCACATGGTGTTCACTTGTGACCATCTCTCCTGATCATTCAACTTGGTGAGTAAGTGCGTGGCTGCCTGTACCATAAGGTACTTCCTTAACTTGTAAATATCCATTCCGTGTGGACCCTTTGAGTAACCCAGCTCCTTATGGGTGGCCAAAATAGTTTCTTTGATCAGATAAGTCATTGGTAATCTCTGTCCCTTCCCTTCAAACTTGTCAGGCTTGCAATTAAGGGTGTGGTGATCCTCATTCACTCGCCTAGCAAAATAAAAGAAGTCCTTATGGACTCTGCTCATAAGCCATTGGTATAGTTTCTCTAGTTTTCCAAAGTAAGGGAGTTCATAGAGCTACAAGACCCCTACCTTCTTCAACAATTTGTCTCCAACATCATCATAAATAGGCATGTCATTGATTGTGCGCTTGTTTGTCTTTCTACTTAAAATCGTGTCCAACTCTTCCTTGTTGTTCAGTCATGTACGATGATTGTAGTCTCTTACCTTGCTGATCTGCGAACGTGAGAATCCCAGTCACATCCCACGATTACGTCCTCTAGGTAATACATTTCTGAAAACCTTCTTTCGGGGGCATCCTCAATCTCCACCTCAGTTTCTACCTTCTTCTTCCCCTTTTTTCATGCTCCAGGTGCTTTCCTTGGTGCCATGGTAAAACAAGGTTGCACCTTTTTACCTACTGTCAAGAAAATTCCCCATGCCCTAGCTTGAAACCCCTAACATGCCCTAGCTTCTTCTCAAACCCTGATGCCCTATTTCTCCTCTATTGTATGCCTCTTCTTCACTTCAAAACCTTCTCCAATGGAGACTCAAGCCAACTTTGTGCATAAATCCACTCTCCTTGCCTAGTTTTAAAGCTCTTTACACCTCGACGTGTCTCAAATACATCTTGGTCGCAAACAACTCTCTTGAAAAATCATAATTACAAAGGTAAAAATGAACCCACATCACATTCTTATATAGAATTTGAAAAAGTTAATCACATTTATTGCTCCTCCACCTACCACCGATCCTCTCATTAATTGAACATTTTACCACATTTCCACGTGATACACCTGCTTGCACCACAACCATAACCTTCTAGTGTGACCTTTCTACATTTTTAGCCACAGACCTCCTTTCGCATGCGCTTCCATGCGCACTGAAGTACCTTACCACTGTGCCTTCCCTTAAGTAGTTTCCATGGCCATAACTTACCTCGCATTATACTGGGCATTTTTTCAACTATGATCTTCTTTTAGGAGTAATTTTCTTTCTAGCATCACCTTTCCATACCATCTGCACTTTCTATACAAGAGAAATCACCTGCACCAGTATTTTTTTCCTTATGCATACCCATCTTTGAATGATAACCACCCCACACTAAGGGTATGTGTAGTCTGTCTGCGCATACAAAGCACTTCAGATTGCAATCAGCTTCTGGCGCACAAGCATGCTTATTACACAAAACACTAAACTAAATTGACAAAAACATAGTGAACGAAGAAGGAAACACATTAAAGGAAATACAGTAAGGAAATATAATCTAAATGGAAATAATTGCCTTATTAAAAACACCAATAAGGATTATTTATAGTAGGGCTTCAGCCTACTCCTATTGAAGTAACCAAGGTAACCGTGTATCCATCAAGCACCTCTAACTAAGCAAACACTTGACTCAAGTATATGAGTGATAACATATGGTCCCAACCAATGCACCTTAAGCTTTCTTGGGTGGCACAAAAACTTTGAATCATAAATCAAGTACCATCTATCCAACCTCAAGCTTCTTGTCCTTGATGTGCCTTGTTGTGTCATGCCTTATGGTGATGGATTTTTCTTGCTTTTGACTCCAATGTGTTATGGTGCATGCCTCTTATCTAGATGTATCAACTTGTCAATTATTTATTCCAATGCTTGCTCATCAGCTAGACCTCCCACGTGTGTGATACGCAAAGAAGGTAACATGAATTCCATGGGAAGAACTGCTTCTGCACCATACACCAACTGAAAGGGTGTTGCCTTATTCAACTCATTTATAGGTTGTTCTATATGCCCAAAGTATCAACAGAAAAGTTTATCATCCCAGTATATCCTTTTAACATCACAAATATTTGTCAAAGTCTGGCTCAATATCTTGTTGAAAGCCTCAGGGAATCCCATTTTCCTGAGGGTGATATGGTGTTGTTTTGTGGTGTGCGACCATAAATTCATCCAATAATATCTTAATTGTCGCATTCAGGAAATGAGTACCCCTATCACTTATCAAACTCAAAGGACATCCATACTTGGTAAGAATATTTTCCCACAAGAACCTTGTTGTTGTAGCCACTGTACAATCCTTTGTAGGTGTTTCTTCCACCCACCTTGTAAGATAATCTGTACAAGTGATGATGTAGCACAATCTAGTTCTACGCGGGGCTAGGGAAATATGACCCAAAAATTCTATTGCCCATTTTTCAAAAGGCTCTGCACTAGTAATAGGCCTCAAAGGCATTTCATCTCTCTGCCCAAGTTTTTCAAGGTGACTGATAGTGATCACATACCTTAAAATACTCCTTTAATCCTTGTACAAGGTTTCCCACCATAATTCTTAGTGAATAGAATATTGTGCACAGTAAGCATCAATTGCATAATTTCCTCCTGCAATACCGCCATGAGCCTCCTCCATGATTTTGCATGTGCTCATGCTCTAGTACACACTGATCGCAATACTTCATCTCGGCCTAGTTTATATAAGTCACCACTAATCAACAAAAAAGGTGTGGCACAAATGGCAAGTTGTTTCTTTTCCAAGGATTTCATTTCCTTCTGACGCCAGACATGATAATGTGTAAAAAGACAACAATATCCTCTAATTTTTAGGGCACATGAGGTTTAACCTGTATAACTATGCATCCAACATTGTATCTTCAATACTTTGACACATCCTCTCCTCATTGAATCCTTGATAAGTGGTCTGGGACAAAATTAGGCTTTTACCTGGCTTTACTAGAACTATAAAGTCAAACTCTTGGAATAATAGAACCCATCGGCATATGTGCCCCTAGTAAAATGGGATTATTTACCAAGTATTTCAATGTCATGTGATCTGTATAGAACACAAAAGGTGTTTCCAGCAAGTACTATCTAGAAGCTTATGCAATCGCGTAGATCTTGACAAAGCTTCACGCTCCGTAGTTGTATAATTATGTTCTACATGAGTCAAATTTCTACTAGCAAAACCATATAGGATGATCTACAATACCTTCTCTAGGATGAGCTAGAACTGTGCCAATGGCCATGCCAGAGGCAATCCACATGTACTATGAAAGGGGATATTCTAGGAATGGAAACATAAAATAAATGGCACCGTAGTAAGCCTCTCCTTCAATGCTTTGAATGAAGGTGCGCATGATGCTGAATGGTTCTCCCCAATAGAACTTCCCTTTACCTCTTTAACAACTCCTCAAAGGGTCACAAAAATGAAATTAGCATATCCTGGTTGATAAATTATTCTTGTAATACTCTGTGGATGGCCCAAGAAGTTTACTGCACCTCAAGGAGTCTGATTGGTGATGGTATCCTCCGAAGCCTAAAATGAATGCAACCTTAGTTAGATCTACTAACAAACCCTCCTTGTAGATGATATGCTCTAGCAAAGTTCCAAAAGGTGTAGCAAATACACACTTCTTGATATTTAAATAGATGCTTAATTATCTGCACCTCTCAAACATTAATGTCAAATTGTCAAATGATCCTTGATAAGATCATCCCCACGGTCCAATGATCCAGTAAACCAGTGTAAGAATTTGTTGAATAAAATCCTTAGAATGCTTGAACCAGAATGTACATAAAAATACTAGGTATGCATCTACTTCAATCTAAATGGCATCACTATGTATGCAGAAATTTCCCCATTCAATGGTGAATGTTGTCTTCTCTTGATCCTCCTTAGCAATTGGTTACCTGATGATATCTAGAGAATTCCATTTGTAAAAGAGTAAATTTCAGTTAGCCATGACAACGCCATTCTAATATTTCCTCAGGGTGAATGGTAGGTAGGGAAATGATCAATCATACATGCAACATTCAGGACTCCTTGTAGTCTACATAAATATTGATTCTTCCATCTTTCTTTATGTTGATTACCATAGGGCTAACCCACTATGATTCCTTTATGAGATCAATAATGTTAGATTCCAACCATCTTGTCTATCTAATTCTTTAACTTTTACGTGTAGGTTAGGGTTCATTCTATAAGGTCTCTTCCTAAACGGGTGTGCACCTCCCTTTAACTAAATTTTCATCTTGCCCAAAGATTCATGCACCCCTTTCAACTCATGGGAGCCCTTGGGAAACAAGTCCTGTGAAATCACATAGTAACTCAATTATCTTATCCACTTCAGAGTCAGACCAATAATCCCCAATTATGGCCTCCTTAGGTTCAACATCCATGCCAATGTTCACTTTCATTGTCTTCATAGGTTCATGGTAGGCACGCTCCTTCTCATCTACATTGTCTAAGACCTCGCGTGTACTCTCTAAATGATCTATGTACAACTATTCCACTTCTTCACCATCCACCATATGGTTAGACCATATTTCCTTTAAGTCCTTCTTTAGGAAAACGTGCTCAATAAGTTTTGCATCTGTCTCATTTACAGTCATCAAAATGTGCTTCTAGGTCTGACTCACCAAATAACTCCTGTAATGAGTTCTTCAGCCTTTGCACTATCTCCCATAGTCAATCGGTTCATAACCTATAATGCCTCTTTCACCAGAGGTTTAGTGGAGAAGTAGTCAAAAGTTTGGATCATTCCTATAGTCAAGTCTTACCGATTTCCAGTCTCCCTGTGCAGCTCCGCATAAACATACCAAGCGAGCACGTAACCTCGCAAGGTGAAATAAAGTTTGTGCACCCACAATGAAGGAGGTAAAGCTTCATACCCCTCTGTCCATAGTCTCTCCCACTGCTAAACGTGGTTTTGAACATGATTATTACCATGATATTCACATATTTGAGTAGGTGCATTACTCCTAAAAAATCAGGCTGATAGAGCGATTCTCACTTCTCTCCATTTTATGAGATTATCCCTATGAACCATCCACTAGTGTGTTGTTGTCCCACATAGGGTATACACTAACATATTCCTTCTGTCCACTTGATCCTCCCACTATACTTCCATGGATCACAGGAATACCTCAGGGTTTCCTTCACCAATGTACTAGGGTACAGGGTTGTTGCCTAACCTCCTAACACAGTGAGGCATGCTTACATGTGCAGCACTACTTCTCACTCTGCGCCCAACCATATCATAAGTCCCATGTGCCCAATTTTCGCAGGCAATACTTGTAGTATCACTGATGGAATGTGCATCATCCCACTGGAGAGTTCCTTCCTTAGATGGATCAAGCACTTCCAGATCTCGAATAGTGCACACATAAATTATGTTCAGGTCTTCTTCACTTAAGGGCTCAACATAAGGTGCAAATTTCCCATCTATCAAAGGTATAATAACTCATTCTTCCTTGTTCTCAAAACTGATATATCCCTTATTGAACCGTAGATCAACATTATTTATATAAGCACCAAGGGTGCCCAAGTAGAGCTGGGAAGTTTTCTGCTTCTGCAAGCACTAATACCTCAAAGTCCCCAGTGAACTTGGCCCCATGTATAGTAATAGATGCATCCTTCAATACTCTAATTGGCATGGCCTTGGTCCAATTTGCCATATATTTAGTACATTGGAAGATGGCTGCAATAGAGGTCTGCCCATTTGAACCCATGCATCTAAGGTAAGCACATTCACTTCCACACCCATGTCAATCAAAATATTTCTCAAAAACCATCCATCTACAACGACATTCAAAGTGATCTCCTTATCATAATCCAAGCTGATGGGGAGGGAAATTAGCATGCAAAATATACCGTTCGGTTTTAATACCATCGCGTGGAGTGTTTCCTTTCAAACCTACTCCCTAGTAATGAAATAATGTTCTCCTGACACAACATCTTGCATACTTCCTTCAGATCATCAACATCTGACTGGAAAGTCTCAGCTGCCTTCTTCTGCTCCAACTTCCACGATTATTCCTTTAAACATTGTATTTCACCCTATAAATTTCTGAGTACCTCTCATGGTTTCCTGATAAACCTCCTTCTGATGTGTAGGGTCTGAGTATTTTTCATGTAAAACCTCCTCCTTAGTGATGGTAGGATTCTATTGCAATGCTTCTCTAGGGCGTTCAGCCTCAGCACATGTACTAATCTTCACAGGTACTACCTCAGGATCCGGTGTTTACTTTGACATCCATTTGTTTTCTACGGCGCGTTGTATCCTAACCATCCATGTGCCCTTGTTCTCATGTTTGTGCTTCTTACTCAGATTTTCATATAATTCAGGACACTCTTCATAGTTATGATTCTTTCCGCAAAAAAACAAGTAATGTTTTGTGGAAATTTACACCTGTAGATGGTCAGGGGATCCACACGTATAACATGTTCCATGAGGGAACTGTCATCAGCAATCCGGCACTATGATAATTCTTCACCGGGAACTCCTCGTGCTATGATTATTTACTAATGCACAGCCTTTAGTTTGGTGGACGTAATCTGGAAACAAAACAACAACATAACACAAGAATACCATTGACTATGATAAGACAGAATGACGAAAAATCTGAAATATCAAAATAAATTATAATATTAACATGAAACTGTTACAATCTCACCCATGAGATTCTTCAACAAGACTATGGGAGAAACTTTACAATTACACCTCTCGATGGCTTCTTCAACACACCTTTAACTGATGGCTTCCTTCGCACACTTCCTACAATATTTCTCACTACTTCTTTCTATGCTAAATGAGGGGGGTGGCCTCTCTATTTATAGAACTTCCAGGCTTATCCATCCTATCTCTAAGATAGGATAAGAAATCCACTCTGACGAATCATATTCCATACCTTAACTCTTATCTGTACATGTAAGCTTATCTGTTAAGATAAGATAAACCTTATCATTTTACATGGGTTCCACATTTTTAGAATTTTTACAAATAAAATACACAAAATATTTATGACCTCACTCCTTGTCCTTATTACCAATATAATATTTCTAATTCCTAATCATGTAGACCCTACTTCTCTAATTACCCAAACTTTGACATTTTAACATTACCGGACCACTTACGACAAATATTTACTTTTTACAACATTCCTATTGTACTTTGACTGTTACCGTACTCCACATTATTGGCGGCACCGTACTGACGGCGCCGTTATCTTCTATCGGACGCTACTACTAATTACACTTAACAACATCCTATTCCTAATACATATATTAATGAAATGGAAATTTTGGAGGAAAATTTTAGTGTCGACATCTTCCCCCTTCCTAGCTTCTACTCCGTCCTCGGAGTAGACTATTCTGGTGCTTGGAAAATCTTCAACTTGTCGTGGTTGACCCATTTCATAATGGGAGTGCCATCCAATTCCTCCAGTCGGTACGTACCATTTTCATGCACAGCTGCTATTTTGTAGGGCCCCATCCATTTTGGAAGAAATTTTCTCTATCTTCTTTTTTTGTATCTGGAATCATATACTAGAACCAAGTCATTTACTTGAAATGGAGACCACCGGATCTTTTGATCAAAGTACTCCTTCTGCTTCATTTTCTTCTTATGGCTTGTATCCTTTGCTATTTCCCTCATTTCCTCTAGCAAATGAAGATGTACCAACCTTTCTTTTACTGAATCACTTTCATCCATCCTTTCATTTTTCATAACTCTCACAGTGGGAATATCAAACTCAATAGGAAGAACTGGATCAATGCCATAGGCCAACTGAAATGGGGAGTATCCTGTTGCTGACTTTGATGTTGCCCTATATGCCCACAATGCTGCATGAATCCTTTTATCCCATTTATGTACCTGCAAGGCTGCATCTTTTGCTAGAATTTGACACATCACAAAATTTGTTCGTTCCACCTGTCCATTTGTGCTTGGCTTGTATGTTGTTGCCTTCCTGTGCTTGATAGAAAACTTATTGACTAGGGCTTCTACCACCTCATTAATGAAGTGGCTTCCTTGATCTGTTACAATTTCTAATGGACAACCAAATCTGGTGACAATGCGTTCATATATGAACCTTGCCACTTCATCCATGGAAGCTGCTTTCAATGGCCTAGCTTCAACCCACTTGGTTAAATAATCTGTGGCAACTACAATATACTTATTTTGACGTGATGTAGTTGGAAGTGGACCTACAATGTCTATTCCCCATTTTTCAAAGGGACCAAGGGGAAGAATAGGACATAATGGAGCTGATGAAGTCTTACGGTTACCATGTGTTTGACAAATATCACATGTCTTACAATAATTATAACAGTCTTTAAAAAGAGTGGGCCAGTGATAACCTGCATCCAAGATCCTTCTTGCTGTAAGTTGTCCAGAGAAGTGCCCTCCACATGTACCATTGTGGAATTCTTCTAGAAGCTCTTTTCCTTGATCACGTCCAACTGCCCTCTTGTACTGTCCATCAGGTCCTATTCGAAATAATGCTCCATGCAGAATAGAGTATGGACGACTGGCTTGAGTAATCTTTCTCTTAGTCTTTGCATTGGCACCATCAGGAAACTTGAATTCATTCAGATAATTCCAAATATCTATGTATTCACTAGGGATTGTGTCAAGGGAGAACAATGCTGCATCGAGAAAATCATCATCATCACAAGATGATCCTAAACCATCATAGGCTCGAGAGAGTGCATCTGCATTGACATGCTTCTTTCCTGGCCTATCTATAATATCAAATTCAAATTCTTGTAGCAAAATTATCCATCTTGCTATCCTCCCTGATGGGTTAGGCTTATTGACAATATATTTCAGAGCCTGATGATCCGTTACAACTATAAATTTCTGCCCTAGCAAGTAATTTCTAAACTTCTTTACAGCAAAAATGATAGCCAGAGCCTCTTTTTCAGTTACAGTATAGTTTACCTCAGCACTGCTCATTTGTCTGCTCCCAAAGTAAATTGGATGTTCATTCCCATTTTCATCCTTTTGGCTCAAAGTACTACCTAGTGCTGCATCTGAGGCATCAGTGTACACAATGAATGGCTTGCTCCAATCTGGATTCTTCAAAACAGGTGAAGACACCAGGGCTTCCTTCAGTTGTCCAAAAGCTTCATGCGCCTTCTATAGTAACCCACATGGCCTAAAAATGATCTCAACTTACTTCTATTTACAGGAAATGGTAAATCTTTGATTGTTTGAAACTTTATCAGGATCAGTACAATACCATTTGAAATGTTGTCTCCATCTGGTGCAGGTGGTCCAACTTGCTCCCATAGATGCAAAAATCATCCAGAAATACTCTGATGAAGGTCCCAATGTAGGGTTCGAACACCCTATTCATTAAACGCTGGAATGTTGCTGGAGCATTACACAACCCAAAAGGCATAACTCTATAAGCAAACGTTCCCCAAGGAGTGGTGAACGTGGTCTTCAGCTGATCTTTCTCTGCTATACGAACTTGGTTGTAGCCGCTATATCCATCAGCAAAACTATAGCACTCCTGGCCAGCTACTTCGTCCAAGATCTGATCTGAAAATGGAAGAGGGTAATGATCCTTCTTTGTTGCCTTATTGAGCTTCCTATAATCAACACAAATGCGTAGCTTCCCATTCTTTTTTATTGAGATCACAATGGGAGAAACCCATTCTGAATTCTCCACAGCAAATATGAATCCTGCATCAAGCAACTTATCTATTTCTTCTTTTACAGTCTTGGAAAAATTAGGATTCATTCTATATGGCATTTGCTTTATGGGCTTAGCACCATCTACCAGCTCAATACAATGTTCTACCCAACTTACTTGGCGGAGTTCCTTGTAATCAAAAGTGAATAAGGTGTATGTACCTTCGAAAGAGCTGGAGGTAGGATTCCTTCTCACTCTCCATCACAGCATCACCAATCTTTATTTGTTGGAGACGATCATCAACTTCTTCTTCAGATAATTTTATGGGGTCATGAGTTGGTGTGACTGGCAGGATATCCATGACTGAAACATCCACCTCGCTTTCTTCATCTTCAGTGTCCACTTCACTGGTACTAGAGTAATCAGAGGATGTCCAATCATCAGTTTCATCACTTGAATCCACAGGTTCTACTTTATGATGTCGAGGGATCACGTTTATCTTCACCCTCTCTCTACCACGTCCAAGTGTCATGAAACCTTCATTCCAGTAGTTTCTTGCATGAACTCTCCTTAGCCATGGTCTTCCCAGCAGCATTGGGTACGCAACAGTACCATTTTTCATCACCTGAAAGTCTACCACACATACCACACCCATAACAGATATTGCCACATTTGAAATTACACCTTCTGGTTTAGTTTTTCCCTTATTTAATGACCTTAACATAAGTGTTGAAGGGCGATCAATTTTTAACCCCAACATATTCATTACAGACTCAGTCATTACATTAACTGCAGCACCTCCATCAACTAAGACATCATGAATTGAAATACCATTACATAATACCTCAGCTTGTGGAGCATAGGGATCTGCCTCTGCCTCCAAAACAGGGACCTCAACCTCCTTCCTTCTTCGAGCATTGAGTCCACCTCGCAACTCCCGCCTCTTCTCAGAAGACATAGCCAAGAGTTGACCATATGTAATATTTGCAGGCCTTTTGGACAGATCTTCCAAGATGGAGTATGGTCCTTGCCCCTGTGAAATCAGAAAATCCTGCACACCCAACTTTCTTCTCCTATGTTTCTTACTAGTTTCTTCTTTCATCTTCTTAGGATCATTTCCATCTTGATTATCTTTTTCTTTCTTTCTTTTTGTTACAAACACATCTACTTCATTATTTCTGCTCTTATCTACTACATCAAAAGAATTCACAGGTGCTTTTCCTTTATCATTATCTCCCTTACTAGATGTAGAAGCTCTATCTGGACAATTATACTTATAATGACCCTTTTTATAACAACCATAACAAACAACTTCAGAAATATTTCTCTTTGGACCTCTATCTCCTCCCTGAGAACTAAATTCCTTTCCTTGAAGAAGATTAATAGTTAACTGACCCATCTTTTTGAGCAGATCTTCATACTCAGTAGATGTATTAGGAGAAATATTTGTGCTCACCGGGAGTGGTTGTGGATTCAGGACCAAAGGTGCTGGTGTAGGCTCTACTTTAGCAACAATTTCTTTGGGCTCCTCTTCCATGCTTTCTTCTTGCCTTCTTGCAATCTCCTTTGCTTGTTCAATGGTGGCTGGGCGGTCATACTTCACTCGTTGTCTGATCTCTGGCTTCATCCCAAGAATGAAGTGCTTACAGAGGAGATTATCCACGCCATTCATCAACCCATCCGCTAGTCCTTCCTTCCGGATCTGGGCATCGAGCTTCCTCCTTAGCTCTAGAACACGAGCATGATAATCCCTTATCTTCTCCTTCTCTCCTTGGGATAGCTTTGTGATCTCGATCATGAGATCTGCATATTTCTATTGTTCACCAAATTCTTCAAGAAAACTTTCAGTTAATAAATCCCATGAATTTTTCACATTATCACCTAGTGTTTCAAACCACCTAAGTGCTGAACCATCCAAAAAGGTAGGAAAAAATTCAGTCCATTGTTCCCTTCTTATAAGGCCATTACAAATACAAGATCGTTTAAACTCTTGAATGAAAGAAGAAGCATCTTCATTAGATTGAGCTGAAAAAACAGGAATCTTTTCCATTTTCAAAAGTAACCACCGTGAAATACCAACCCACAAGTACAATTAACAAGACTTATGTGCACAAATAATTGGAATCACTATACTAGAAAGTGACTTTACACCTTTCTACAGTAAAATAGAAATGACCACGGTAAACTATGGTAAAACTTGACTTACTATGGTAAAAACTGACTTTACTGTGGTAAACACTATTCACAGTAAAAAGTGAAGTTACTGCGGTAAATACTATTCATGGTAAAAAGTGACCTTACTGCGGTAATTACTATTCCCAGCAAAAAGGACTTTATCAGGGTAACTACTATTCATGGCAAAAATGCCTTTAACATGGTAACTACTATTCACGGTAAAAATGACTTTACCATGGTAACTACTATGCACAGTAAAAACAAGGTTACCCTCCAATTGATTTTTGACTTAGTGGGAATATCTCTCCAGAAAATCCACCAACGAGGAATGGTCCCGGCAACGGAACCAAAATGTCATCAGCAATCCGGCACTTTGATAATTCTTCACCGGGAACTCCTCGTGCTATGATTATTTACTAATGCACAGCCTTTAGTTTGGTGGACGTAATCTGGAAACAAAACAACAACATAACACAAGAATACCATTGACTATGATAAGACAGAATGACGAAAAATCTGAAATATCAAAATAAATTATAATATTAACATGAAACTATTACAATCTCACCCATGAGATTCTTCAACAAGACTATGGGAGAAACTTTACAATTACACCTCTCGATGGCTTCTTCAACACACCTTTAACTGATGGCTTCCTTCGCACACTTCCTACAATATTTCTCACTACTTCTTTCTATGCTAAATGAGGGGGGTGGCCTCTCTATTTATAGAACTTCCAGGCTTATCCATCCTATCTCTAAGATAGGATAAGAAATCCACTCTGACGAATCATATTCCATACCTTAACTCTTATCTGTACATGTAAGCTTATCTGTTAAGATAAGATAAACCTTATCATTTTACATGGGTTCCACATTTTTAGACTTTTTACAAATAAAATACACAAAATATTTATGACCTCACTCCTTGTCCTTATTACCAATATAATATTTCTAATTCCTAATCATGTAGACCCTACTTCTCTAATTACCCAAACTTTGACATTTTAACATTACCGGACCACTTACGACAAATATTTACTTTTTACAACATTCCTATTGTACTTTGACTTTTACCGTACTCCACATTATTGGCGGCACCGTACTGACGGCGCCGTTATCTTCTATCGGACGCTACTACTAATTACACTTAACAACATCCTATTCCTAATACATATATTAATGAAATGGAAATTTTGGAGGAAAATTTTAGTGTCGACAGAACTCACCTCGTCCAACGTCACGGCCTCGGCCTCTGAATCCACCACGATATCCTCGACCTCTACCACGGCCTCCCTCAAAGCGCCCTTCATTTTGATCATAACGTCCTTGAGTGTGTTCATGATCATGTCACTCACCTTTATCCTTAGATTTACTTGAAACCCCCGTCTGTCATACACCAATATCAATGGCATCATGAATCTGATTAATCAACCTATAATATTTTGTATTGTGAGTCATGGACCGGAAAATTTTACAGTAGCAGGACACATTCTTTCTTGTTGTAAGTTATAATAATTGGCAGTGGCTCGCATCATAGACCAAATGACATATCTCACATTCCAGTAACAAAGAGCACACCGATCTGCGAGGACAACTACCCTTAGTATGCCCCTCTACTTCACAATTTGTGCACCAACTTCCATTGCATGTCTCATGTGTTGTATTGGCTGATAGTTTCTCCAACTTTTTGCCATTGCTACTATCTAAGCTTCCAAGAATGGGCTCACTCCAGTGTCTATGCTCCCGACTGCCTCAGTGCACAGAGCTGCTTCAAGTGTCTATAAGTCTTATGTGAGAGTAACCTCTTAAAAGGCGTAATTAGGCCTCCGACGAACCATTCTGCATGCTGACTTGCATGGATATTATATGATAGTTTAGACAAGAGTGTTTTAAAATGAGCATCATACTCCCAGACACTCTCAGTAGTGCCCTACTTGATATCCTTGAGTACACTTATACTTTTCTGCTCAAACTCAGGTATATAAAATTCCTTAATGAAAGCATCATGTAACGTTGTATAATCCACACAAGTTTGATCAGGGTCAAAATTTCTATACTAACTATGTGCGCGTCCCTATAACGTAGTTGAAAACTGATTGGCCTTACACTCCAAAGTTGTTATTCCTTTCACGTGCCACCGTTTATCACACATATGCACATACTCAACAACATCTTCTATTCCCCTATACTCTGGGAGACGAAGTGACATCTCAATGTAAATATTCTGGGATTGGTGAGGGCCATTCCCATTAGATCTAGAACCTTCTATGTTACATCCACCTCCATATCCACCAGATCCGCCAAAACCTGAGTTACCTGTTCCACCTTATCCTCCACCTGTAGTAGGAATTGGACCAGAAGATGCATTGTCTTGTGTCCCAATAGTGGTGCTAAATTGAACTCCTACAACATGTGAAGTTATGTTGCTCCCCAATGTGAGTCAAAAGTTTTGTGTTCCTGTTTTTTGTGTCGATGACGCACCTGAAAAAGGATCCTCCAACCGATCCTCCAAATAATAGGGACGATGTCTGCCTGACCATAAATACACTTGCTATATGATTCACTCATGAACTTGTTGATAAGTCAAGTATATCGTTTGCTACTCTACTCTCCAAAATAGCTTGTTAACTACTGGTTATACTAGAAACTGGAAAACCAAGCACAAGGGCTAGGTTTCCAGGTATATTCATATGCACACCCATGACCCAAGTTGTCTCTACTAGCGCGCTCTCATAAGAGGTTGATGAGGGTTCCCTATCGTGCTTGCCCAAATGGGGAAGTTACAGATGCTCTGGCTCCATGTCCTTTGCATGAGCTCCAAATCCTTCATGAGCCATCTATCTCCTCAACACCATTTGTTCTACAATCTCATGTTGCTTCCCTAAATCCCTCTCACGTGTCTCATTATACTTAAGTCACCTTTCTTCTTTTTTCCTCTCTGGTGTTAGGCATGTCATCCTTAACCAAACCCGTTCCTGCCCCTGCAAGTGGCATGGTTTAGCTATCCATCAGCTTCTCTTCCAAATTCAAGGTTACCAACAAGATTTTGATCGTCAGTAGAATGCCTTGCAGATAGGTTCCCTTGGGATAACATACAAAAATGAAACTCAGCTACCTCCAAACAAGAATATGTGGAAATTGAGTACTCCAAAATATAGCTATTAAGAACACCACTGAACCAAGTGTCCACAGCACGCGTCCAAATCAGATCAACATCATAGAGGACCTGAAATTCTTCTTGCATATAGAAAATTTTGTGAAACCTCCAATTCCTTTTAGACCAGTAAGCAACCAGCCACTCATATAGCTCTATTGGGAAAATAGAAAAGAAGCTCTCATACAAGTAGTCATATAGATTCGGCTCCACCCATGTGCGTGTGTCAAACCTAGACCCAGTGATGAATCTCTTATTGTACTCTTCTTCCAGATCTATTATCCACTCAACACTTGCCAAGGTCAACTGGTACATCTTCATCATGTAACATCCTGAAAACAACTGAAAAAGAGGTCCTGGCAATGGAACCAATGATGCAAGCTATAATTTACCGTGACACATTGCATAAACTAGATCTAGTTCTTAGAATAGATATAGAATGAAGTAAACAATGACTATAACAAGATTTACCATGCAAGAACAAGATTTAGTCATGTTCAATACCATTATCCAGCCAATATTATCCATTGTATTGAATACTGTAAAACACAAAATCTTCTTACATTACATAAATATCTTCATGGGTCATGCGCACCACCAAACCAGCAACATAACTCTACCATAATTTTTTACACTCGCTAACCCGTGAAATTCAATACATATATATAGGGGTGGGAACTTTCCCTTCACCGCCCATGCGCTTCTCAAAATAGGTCACATGCTAATAATAGCCACGCGTCTTTACAATAAGATGCACACATGCAAGTGCTCTAACAATAGACTTCCTATAGTCAACATTGAGTAGAAATTCTATTATTAGCTCAAACTATGCATGACGCTTAGTTGTCACTTGTTCCCAAAATACCATTGCGTGGACCGCAAGTCTTCATGTCTTTGTGTGCTTCGCGTGCTATCTCCCAAAATAGCCCTTATCCACAAAATGGCTAAGTCCCGAATTCAAAGTGTTATGACGCACAGTCATTATGTTATTCTTCCACACCCTCAAATGCATCTTGCTCCAGCATGTGCATCCTTAGAGCAGTATATTATCTTCTCAACAGTCCATTGCTGGGTATCTCCATGTAACATACATAATGCAATGCAATACGAGAAAGTAAAACGATACCGAACTCAATGCAACATACACAATTGTAGTGCCCATATTTTGCACCCATAATTACAACAGTAAAATACTAGGATAATTTTTGTTTTTACTTACATTGCTCACTACACAAAACACAGCAAGGGCTCCAAGTACAGAAACTCGACTTGCATGTGACAATCACATAAGTCACCGACTCACATAGACACATGAAAACAACATAGGCATGTCGATGCCATACTTTTCCCAATGAATAGTTACTAGTAATGACCCAACTACAAGAACATGACTTCAGGAATGGAAAACCCATAACACATCATTTCTTTAATTGTATTTTAGTTACAATTTAACATCCCAAAAACATTATTTAGGATAAATTTATCATTTTTCCACCTACAGATTCTTAAGTTAATTCCGCGGTTAAATTACCATTCGACCCTTTTTTAAGCTGGCTTCTTATTCTTTACAAAATTTTCCATAACTTGTATACTTATTTGGAATAATTCAAATGCGTATAAAATACTTAATTATCTTGTCCTTATGTTAAGAATATTCTTCTTGAACACATATTCAATGTCTACCTTTTTACTCTTACTACTGAAGTGAATGTGACTTGGTGTCCATATAGCGATATTAGGATTTAACGGAGATTTAAAATACAAGATAGTTTTTTACCACAAAACATTCCTCGATCGCAGAATAGTTATTTGACTACCATAGTTAATAAAGTGCAATAACTTAATGACTTCCTTTTATATTTATATATCTTTGGTTTTCTCGTAGTTTGATCACAACAATGCAATACATATTCTTTGAAACACATAAAGATATTTAAATGAATTATAAGGTCTCCAAGAGTGGTAGTATCCCTAACATCAATTCTTGTTTTTTTTTTTTTTAACTCTTATATACTTTATATTCTACGTCACATTATGGTCTTATTTTTATCATTTTCTTGTACAAGGAGTTACGAAGTGTTAGACTAACCTCTTGAAGGCATAAAAGGTTAGAAGACTTGAAGCTTCACACGAACTCAAGTTAACATCCAAATCAACTGAGGTTTAGATTAATTCTAACTTCACCTAAGAGTATACCCCTCAACTATATATGTGTTTTAAGCAAGAGGACATATTTATATTAAACCACCTTCAAAAAGGACCAAGGTGTAATGTTGAGAGAAACCAAGGTAACACATTTAGCTGAGCGGAGCTAAGGAGTTCATTAATGAGAGTTTAAGACCTAGAACAACTAAGTCACAACCTCCATCTATGTCGTCTGGATCCAACAGGGATTTCATTCGATGAAAAACTTCAATTTTAAATCTATCTTCGGATGACAAGGTAGTCCGCTAGGCTATGAAGGAGGAGTTAGGTCTACATACTCTAAGAAAGGTTTGATTGTGTCACTCCTATCTACCAGGTTTATGAGAATGTCACTAAACATACTGACTAAGGCAATGAGCCCAATTCGCGGGTTCTTGTTTACTCAAACTAGGAGGTTCCATTGAGTGTTGGGTTTAAGTTCATTTTATGGTTTTCAATGTCGTCTATGGTAAGGAGTATCACACATGAAAACAAGTTATGCTTCGATATTGAACAAGGGTAGAGTGTTTCGGTTTAATTCTCTTTATTACATTTACAAAGTATGAATACAGAAGATGACTCAATCATTTATAGAACAATAATTATGCACTACAAGATATTACTTCAAATTCATTTACCTTATATAAATATCAAACCTTTTTACCAGGTGTACTATAAATCAAAATTGAACTATGGTTAAATGCACATTTCCTAGGTGTCCTTGAAACTAGCATATCATACATATCAACAAATTATCAATTATAACCTTCTGTAACATGAGACTACATTATACATTTATTCATTTAACAACAAACTATCTAAATTACAATGATAATTAATAAATTACACATCACCTTTTGCGTTGTCATTCTTTCATCCTGCAAGACCACGTGAGCATGATATCAGCGATAATTCGTTGGCATGGCATCCACCCTAATCTAACATAATTATCATTTTTTAGTTTCCCATTTACATATAATCATAATTACAATTTGCAAGCGAGAGAAAAAGTTTAGAGACATGTATTCAATGCATTTCATTTCACTTCATTTTGTAACCCAGGAGAGAGAAAGAGAAGGGAAGAGAGAGAAGACACCATTTTTTCAAAAGTTCTATTTCACACAACAGTTACACTATAGAGTTTTAAACAATTATTTGCATGTGTTAAAAGTTTCCAGGGTCGTTTGGCAACCTTACGAGGGTCCCGCAACTCCCTATTTTTACATTTTCTTACTAACTACAAAAACGTCCAAAACAGGCTCGAAGGCTAAGAAACCGCTTCCAAAATTTATCTTCTGATGAGAACACACACCATGGTTAACTTTCTACGTGTCCCCAAGTATCTTGAGAGTTCATAGCAACTGACGGAATTAGGAAAAAGTGAACAGTTTGTGTTTGGCGGCTAGTTTTCCGGGACCATTGGTCGTAGTTGACCCAGTTGCAAATGAACAAAAGATAGTTCGAGGGCTCGAAAAACCACATCCAAAACTGACGTTCAATGGGTGAGCACACAACGAGACACTTCCAACAAGTTCCTCTATATAAGGAAAATTCATCAGAGTCGACGTCGAAATTGACTGAGAACTAGAAAATACAAAATTTTCAAACGGCGACATGTTTTTTGGAGCGACAATTCGAAATCGGTCCAGTTTGACCTCGTCAAACTGCAACCGGAGGCCTAAAAAAATAATCCTTAACTCCTCGCATACCAAGGTACATGAATAATCCTTAACATCTCATTTTCAGAGTTACGAAGGGTACTTAATGAGTATCCGAAAAATGTAAAAATTAACTATTTAAACAGGGAGAAGGTCCACATTATTATTGGGAAGTCAATCTTGTCTTGTCGATAAACCAATATTGAAGCGATCTAGTTGGGTAAGAATTTTCCTAAATTACCTCAGAATGAGGGTGGAATTCCATGGTTTAATGCAGAAGAGTTATTTTGATTTTGTGAGTTACGACACAACATTTCAGTGTTTTTACGAGTTGATATAAACATTTAACTGTATTTAAATCCTAATATTTTAAAATTCTATTAAGTTGAAAAAAGAGAACTAAAACACGAGAATTTTGAGAGGTAAGGGAAGATGAACCATTCCTAGGAAACGATGAGAAAAACGGGTATAAGGGGCTCCAAGTGGTTTACACTTGTGATCCGTTGAGACCACCATTGTTGCCACATGATGTTAGATAATCACGTGCAAACCAAGCCATTCATTGTGCACCCATGTCTCATAAAAAAAACATTTTGTGCTTTCAAGAAGTCATCCCAATTCATGAGACCACATTTTCTATGTCAAACAGTTCACACACCTTTTCAACAAATCCATTTTACACATATCCCAATTTAAAACACTTATTTTGGTATAGCTAAGAGGGTGTTGAATTTTTTTTTTTGTTAAGTGTTGCTTTACAACTGACAAATACATTTCCTTCAAAGTTTCAAAGGCCTTTACAACAAGCTCATCTATGAATACCCTGAAACCATTGCATTCCATGAGATGAAATATCTGAGGCATTTTGTCGAACAATTCACATGCCTTGAATACACTTCCACATTTTTCATACATACCAACTATAACACACTTCCACATTTTTCATGCATATCAACTATGACACTTACAAGAACAAAATCTTACAAAAAAATTAGATTCTATTGTTCATACCCTGCTCTAAAGCTTCCATCTTGGCACAGGCTTCAGAAGCACATCCCCATTTTGGCAAATGTAAACTCATCAGGTTGGAGAGCTTCTGTTTGTTGCATGGTGAAATAGTGTGATTACCTTATGAGGTGACCCACGTCTTTCCATGCATAGGTAGAAAACATATTGGCATAGGTCGCAACAACCCATGAGGATGATGTCTCAGCGAGGCATTTCACTTGGTCAAACATGGATCTGTGCCCAAAACTGCAACCCAAAGCATGGATCTGTAAAGAACCCCTGTTTCATTTACCATCACAAGGAAAAACCTTCCGTTCTTTAATGCGCCAGGTTGGGAGCATGTTGACAGGTTCAGAAGTTTCCATGGCTTTCTCCATGACACAGGCATGCCCTGGCGAGGATGTCCATTCTTTAATACCAAGGCAAAAAACAAAAGCCATTGGATTAGTGGAAAACTTACGACCTGTCAACAGTGTTTTCTTGATATGTTTCAAATGTGACCAATTTTCAACGAAACCACATTTTTACATTTTAGCATCCTTTTCAGTGCCAAAGGCTAGTTCAGAGCTATTATTATTATTGGCGGTGGCTGCTCTCCTCCAAAGGACAGTTCAAAACCCTAAAACGAAACAAAAAGATAAGCAATGGAACCTAAGCAGTTTTCCCTCTTTAGGCATTAGGAGACTGCCGTCCAGAGTGTGTGCCAATGACATTTGGCATTACATTTGGAATTCCATCGCCATTACACCCTACATGAGTTTGTTTGTCACCTTTCCACCATATCTCTAAACAAAGCACATCCTTCGCCTGAAAACGCCAACAAAATGTATTCCCAACGCTGGGTAACATAAAAAGCATCTACAATTTCTCCATTTAAATGAGGCTATTCATGTAAAACCATTCAACTAAGCGATAAGCAGACCTTTCAACCAAGGTACACCTAGTGGTAGGAGGAAATGCATGAATAGGTTCAAGACCGACCACTATGGTCAAAACAAGAGACGGTGGCTACTCTGCCTAGACCACAGCTGACCCCAAAAGGATGAAAATCGCTGAATCAAGGAACCCTAATTATATTACCTAAACTGTTACCCATTCACTGGATACTTTATTACTCGTAATCCACTGGACCCACATTTAATCTTGACCAAAAGCAGATAGATATGCTTGAATTTAATTCCAAACAATTTTATTATTATTTGCATGGTAACGGGTGACCCCTCTAGTACGCTCTAACATGACATCAAGTCAGCAGTCAAAAGGGACCTGGTCGAATTCGAGATAAGATCATTATACATTCCTTTACAGGATAATCAAACAGGCGAATTAGCAAGGATCAGTAGGCAGCATAACATACATTATATGCTTAGCAATTCAAGGTCATCGATTTTATGAAAAAGATAGAATTGAGGATGGGGCATTACATTCTCCTCCCCTTAAGAAAGCATCATCCTCGATGCGACATAATATCAAGAAGAAAGAGGAAATGGTACGTAACAAGGAGGGAATATGGGTGAAGGTACGCTCTAAGGTTAAGATTTCAGACACAAAATCACGGCACAGGGTGGCCCTAGGAACATCAGGTATAAATTTGTAACTTTCAAGGTTCTGTGAAGATTGGTAGTTCCATTTTACCATATTACTTTGTTATGTTTTCTTTTACAGTATTTCTTATCTCAAGATTATAATATTCATTGTTTAGAATTTTTCAGTTGTCCTTAAGTTTGTGGGTGCCCAACAATAACTAACATCAAGATGTCACACAAAACTTAACACAACACAAACAACCCATGAGACATCTTGCTACCTACTTTCATGACTGTATCACATCACAAGATCTTTTAATTCCTCCATGGAATGACAACAAGTAGTCCACATAGCAAATAATTTCCAACAATTATGTCCTAGACATAGATCTAGTACACACATATGACTGACAAACCGGGTCATCACTTTGATACATATACAACGGGTATCACATGACCCAAAATCCATGACTGTACCAACATAGTGCCAAGACAATATCCAATAGTCCATACCAACCAAGGGAAGAGTTAAGCCTCAAACATAACAAGGTGTCAAAAGACTCACAAGGGTACACATAACTCACTATACCAGCTCCACACATCTCAAAATATCAAGAAATAACTCCATATGTCTCATGATGCATCATAAAGCCACTCCATATACCTCCTAAGCCGTCACCAAATAACTCCATATACCTCCCAAGGAGAAATAATCATAGTGCCAAAACCAAGTCGGGTCACTCAACCATAGAGTGCCATAAGAATAATAGGTCACTCAACCATAGAGTGCCATCAGAATAACAGGTCACTCAACCATAGAGGCTCATCTCATTTCTCCTTTTTAGTGAGGCCAGGTCACCCTATGGCCCTGGGCACATAGAGCCCCATCACCCCCCACCCAAGTGACATAATAAATCATGGTTGAACAATCTGCTAGTTATCAGTAACTCCTTGGGGCGTACCCCCATACAACGAAGTGGGTCCATAGGTTCAACCACTCCATGGTTAATCCCATGACCCTATTCCAACACATTACGACATTAGAACCAACATAACAATCCATTCAAATGTCAAGTGGCAAAATCAAAAGCCTTGGGCTAGGCTACAAAACTTTTAAATATGACAAGAAAGTTTTAAAACTAAGAAAACAAACAAATGGCTAATTAGCCATGGTTAGTGAAAAATCCAAATGTTAATGCAACAAATCAAATAAATGCCCAAAATATAAGAACATGTTAATCAAGAAAAACAACTTGTTCTAGCTAAAAGAGATATAATGATTAATTTATGAATAAAATACGTAATGAGAAAATAACACATTACAATCACTATGTGGCCTCATACCACCACCAAATGGGTACTCATCGAGTTGTTGGCACTCGGACATCGAGCCTCATCTCGTAAAAATATACATCTAACCAGAAATGAGTATATCGAATAATGTAACTGTCATCATCTCTACCTGAATCATTACTCCATACTCTCACAAGGATCAGCATAGTCAAAATCACATAGGATTATTCAATGAATAATCCAATACGAAAGAGCAGGGAACTCTAGTTGCATAAGTTGATCCTAAGGTGGTGCGCACCCACAATATACTAAGCAAGCTCGAAGTATACTAAAGAGATAGAAGTGGGTTTTCAGTCTATATAAGACTCCACTTCCTCACTCGTACTCAGCTTAAGATTATGAAAACCTGGTGCATGCCTCCTCTCTCCACACATACACTCTTGACAGTTTATCCCCTTAGGGTCATCTAGTGTAAGGTTCACAACATACACATAACTACATCACTAACACAATGGTGATTCATGCACATTAACCATAATGTCTTACGCATGGTATTTATACCGTGGGGTATAACACAATCATTACTTTCACGGGTTACGATACATCACATTACCACATCCTGCACCCAAAGTGCAGTCACTGTACACTAGGGATCATACTCACCATATGCCCCTAAATCACGACATGAACCATCACATATTACATGAATTATACGTATGAGGGACACAATGTCTAACCTTACAACATACAGTCCATTGAAATACAACACGACGATGCACACAACTAATCACAATACAGGTGATGACATCACGAAGAAATGAGATTCAATTTACATCAATTTTGTCATGCAATACATCAATACACCTTCACATCACATAAATCCAACATGTTTTAACCCTCTGTAATCCACAATAACATTTCATTCACAAACAACAAGGCGGTACGTCACACACAGATTCCTCATTGAATCAACCACATAGAGAGTGAATACTATCATCACTAGCACATAAATATGATAACAAATACACAATAAGTGACATGCACAACATGTGCGTTCACAATTTCACAATTACGACATAGTTCACATCACGCCTATATCACATTACTCTTCCACTATCCATCACATCACGCCTATATCACATTACTCTTCCACTATCCACCACCATCATGTAGAATCATCACAACTCCAATCCATCCCAGAGGTTTGAGAGCATGAACCTCCGCTCGGATGCCATATGTAGTGCCCACATTTTACACACCCAAATACAACAGTAAAATACCAGGATAATTTTTTTTTAATTACATTGCTCACTACACACAACACAGTAAGGGCTCCAAGTACAGAAACTCAACTCGCATACGAAAATTCACATAAGTCATCGACTCACATAGACACATGAAAACAATATAGGTATGTCGATGCCACACTTTTCCCAATGAAAAAATACTAGCCAATGACCCTAACCACAAGAAGAAGACTTCAAGGAATGGTGAACCCACAACACATCATTTCTTTAATTGTATTTTAGTTACAATTTAACATTCCAAGAACATTATTGTACAAGCATAAATTCCTCGTGTTTGTCCACCTACAGAAACTTTAAGTTCATTCCACATTTAATTTACCATTCGACCATTTTAAGTTGGATGCTTATTCTTTACAAAAAATTCCATAACTTGCATACTTAATTGGCATAATTCGAATGCATATAAAATACTTAATTATCTTGTTCTTATGTTAAGAATATTCTTCTCAAACATATATTCATTGTCTACCTTTTTACTCTTACAACTCATGTGGATGTGACTAGATGTCCATATAGTGATATTAGGATTTAATGGAGATTTATAATGCGAGATAGCTCATTATCACAAAACATACCTCGATCACGGGTTAGTTATTTCACTACCATAGTTAATAAAGTGCAATATTTTAATGACTTCATTTTATATTTATGTATCTTTGGATTTCTCATAGTTTGATCACAACAATGCAATACATATTCTTTGAAACACATAAAGATATTTAAATGAGTTATAAGGTCTCCAAGAGTGGTAGTATTCCTAACCTCAATTTTCATTTTTACTCTTATAAGCTTTATTTTCTACGTCACATTATGGTCTTATTTTTATCATTGTCTTGTACAAGGAGTTACGAAATGGTTTTCCTAACCTCTTGAAGACATACAAGATTAGGATACTTGAAGCTACACGCAAACCCTACATTAGCATCTAAATCAACTGAGTTTTAGGTTAATTCCAACTTCATCTAAGGATCTCTACCCCATCAAATATAAATGAGGTTTAAGCGAGAGGACAAATTTATGCTAAACCATCTTCCAGAAGGGACCAAGGTGTTATGTTGAGAGAATAACAAGGTAACACATTTAGCTGAGCAGAACTGAGGAGTTCAGTAAAAATAGTTTAAGACTTAGAGCAACTAAGTCACAACCTCCATCTATGTCGTCTAGATCCAACAGGGATCTCATTCGATGAAGAAAATTAATTTTAAATCTATCTTCGGAAGACAAGGTAGTCCAAAAGGATACGAAGGAGGAGTTAGCTCTACACCCTCCAAGAAAAGTTTGACTATGTTGCTCATAACAGACATGTTTAAGGTAATGTCACTAAACATACTGACTAAGATGATAAGCCCATTCTCAGGTTCTTGTTTACTGAAACTAGGAGGTTCCATCGAGTGCAGAGATTAAGTTCATCCTACGGTTTTCAATGTCATCTATGGTAAGGAGTATCACACATGAAAACAGGTTATACTCCGATATTGGACAAGGGTAGAGTGTTTCAATCTAATTCTCTTTATTACATTTACCAAGTATGAAAGCACAAGATGACTCATTGATCATTTATTGAATATTGAATATGCACTACAAGATATTACTTCAAATTCAGTTACTTTATATAAATATCAAACCTTTTTACCATGTGTACTATGAATCAAAATTGAACCTAAGATTAAATGCACATTTCCTAGATGTCCCTGAAAACCATCATCTCATACATAGCAACAAATTATCAAATACAACCTTTTGTAACATAGGAAACACATTATACATCTATTCATTTAACAATGAACTATATAAATTACAATGATACTAAATGAATTACTCTTCGCCTTTTCGTCGCCATTCTTTCATCCTAAAAAACCACATGAGCATGATATCAATGATAATTCACTGGCATGGCATCCACCCTAACCTGACATAATTATCATTTTTCAGTTTCCCATTTACATATGGTAATAATTACAATTTGCAATCAAAATAAAAAGGTTTAGAGACATGTATTCATTACATTTCATTTTATTTCATTTTGTAACCCAAGAGAGAGAAAGAGAAGGGAAGAGAGAGAAAACACTGTTTTTCCAAAAGTTCTAATGCACAAAACAAGTTACACTATAGTTTTTTAAACAATTATTTTCATGTGTCAAAATTTTTCACGGTGGTTGACAACCTGACGAGGGTCCCACAACTTTCTATTTTTACCTTTTCTTACTGGCTACAAAAACGCTCAAATGGGCTCGAAGGCTAAGAAACCACCTCCAAAAGTTATCTTCCGATGAGAATTCCCACCATGATTAACTTTCTATGTGTCCCCAAATATACCAAGAGTTCATAGCAACTGACGGAATTGGGAAAAAGTGAACAGTTTACGTTTGGCGGCTAGTTTTCTAGGGCTACTAGTTGTAGCTGACCCAGTTGCAAATGAACAAAAGTTAGCTTGAGGGCTCAGAAAACCATGTCCATAACTGACGTTCGATGGATGAGCATGCAACGAGACACTTCTTACAAGTTCCCCTATATAAGGAGAATTCATCAGAGTCGACGGGACTGAGAACTAGAAAACAATTTTCAAACGGCGACAAGTTTTCTGGAGCGACAAGTCGAAATTGGTCTAGTTTGACCTCGTCAAACTATGACTGGAGGCCTACAAAATGGCTTTGCCAAACTATCCAGAAAATTGTTTTTCCCTAAATGGAAGGTCCCATGCAATTTTCTAGTAAGAACACTAGAGGTTTACGAAGGCGGGAAGTAATTTCTTTGTCCAGATTTCAAATGGCAGTTCAAAACGAAAGCCAACTTTCTAGATTTAACAACTTTCTACTATTGTAAAACAGTGTAACAAGGCTCCTATAAGAGCGTCAAAAAGATCTCATATGTTCATTCAAGGTCAATCCAAAGGTCAAGGTGACTCCTCGCATACCAAGGTACACAATCGAAGCTTAACATCTCATTTTCAAAGTTATGAAGGGTACTTAATGAGTCTCTAAAAAAATGCAAAAATTAACTATTTAAACAAGGAGGAGGTCAACATTATTACTGGGAAGTCAATTTCGTCTGGTCGATAAAAAAATGTTGTAGTGATCCAGTTGGGTAGGAAGTTTTCTACATCACCTCAGAATGAGGGTGGAAGTTCATGTTTTAGTGCAAACAGGTTATTTTGACTTCATGAGTTTTCGACATGACATTTCATTGTTTTAGTAATGAGTTGAAATAAACATTTAACGGTATTAAAATCCTAATATTTTAAAATTCTATTAAGTTACAAAAGAGAACTAAAACATGACAATTATGAGAGGTAAGGGAAGATGAAGCATGCCTAGAAATGATGAGCGAAATGGGTATAAGGGGGCTTCAAGTGGTTTGCACTCGTGATCCGTCGAGACCATTCCATTCAAAAAGGATTTTCGTCAAACAATTCATGAGCATTAGGTTTATATCCACAACTGTATACTTATCTTCCTGTTCACTTGTAATTTGAAAAAAAAATCCGCTGCCCAATATGCTTGCCAGTTGTCTAAAACTGTTCCAAAGCTCCACACCTCAACTTTGGGGGTATCCCCATAACCAAAACGCAATGCTTTTGCAAACAACAATGACCCCAAGGAGTTATTGACAGATCCACTTTGTGTTTACAATAATCATTCCTATCCAAAGCCTGTAATTCTCTGAGGCATTTTAACAAACAAATCATAGAAACCCTGCTCGGGGTATGATAACTACTCTAAAGGGCTCCAGTTTTAATTAAAAAGTATCAATGCCTTCATTTTACTTCCATATCAGACATAATTTCTTTTTATTTTTATCCTCAACGCTTTGATGGAGGTCCACCTTGTTTCTTTTCTCTCTCTCAGGCGTGAAGACAAACAGTTCACGTGCCATGTCTATGCTACCACATTTTTCATACTTTTCTACCAATCCATTCTGTGCAAAACTGCATGTATTCAGTCTATAATAACATGTTTCTTTCCAGTAGGCCACTTTTTTAT
This sequence comes from Taxus chinensis, assembly GCA_019776745.2. NCBI lineage: Eukaryota > Viridiplantae > Streptophyta > Pinopsida > Cupressales > Taxaceae > Taxus > Taxus chinensis. The sequence goes on along the minus strand of CM034153.1, from coordinate 655,733,269 downwards.
CAGACGTTTTAGTTAAATAGCTCTCATGCCTTGTGTTTATTTACACATTTTTCACGCATATCAGTTGTGACACTTGCAAGAACAAAATATTACAAAAAACTAGATCCTATTGTTCATACCCTATTCCAAAGCTTCCATTTTGGCATGGCTTCAGACTCACACATCCCCATTTTGGCGCAGGTTGGGAGGAAGCTTCTATCTTTTACGCTTTGACAGCTGTCCACATAGGTATGGGGTGTGTTTTTTGACATAGGTTGGGAGAATACTGGCACAGGCCGCGCCCAAGGCATTCCATGAGATGACATGTTTTCCTCCAGCAGCTTGGTGGGTGCGCCAAAGACTGGTTCAGAGCCCTCCTTCCCCTAGCGGTGGCTACTCTCCTCCAACAGCAAAACCAAAGGATGAAAAAAAATACCAAAAAGATAACAATGGAGCCCGAGCCCTCTTGCCCTAAACCGTCCCAAAACAAATCACGGGATTTTTAAAAATTTAATCCCTTTATTTTATTTATTTATTTTGTTGTTTGTTTAAACTAAAGAAAACATAAAAAAATCCCTAAAACTTAATAATAAAATAAAAGAAGTAGCTTAAAGGTAAACCCAAATAATAGAAATAAAATTTGACATTGAAACAAATGATCAAAAATCAACCATTTAAATCATAATATTATTATTAACATTATTTTTATTATTTATTTATTTATTTATTATTTTGATTTTACAGCTAGCAATAATAATAATAATAATTAATCGTATTAACAAGGACCAACATTTAAGCTTGACCAAGACAATAATAGCAAAAATCGACAATTCAAAAGAATTATTATTATTATGCAGGTGTTCCCTCTAGTTGGTCACGCCCCAACAACATCAAGTCATCCTTCAAGCCACCTATCGAATTCAAGAAAGAGATTTTTCCTTAACAGGGTAATCGAAAAGGTGAAGCCAGCAAGGATCAACAGGAGCACAACAACGTTAAACGCTTAGCAACACGGTTGTCGAAGAAGAAAAAAAAGAACGAGGAATGGGGCATTACAAAAATGCAATGCAATATGAGAATTTAAACCAACTAACCTAACAGAGAAACCAGTATAATCACATGCACTCAAACAAACAACATTTAAGATAATTGCACCAATGTTTTTGTTATCAAGCTGTAGTTCCCAAATGTTCATTTTGTAAAGAATAAGGGTTAAAAATGGTGCCTTTAGAAAGGATACATATGCAAGGGGAATGATATAGGACACAAGTAGTCCTATGGAAAATATTTCGTGCACTACAACATAGTCTATGGCAACTCACTGTTGCACGGGAGTACCGAGATAACATGCAATCAAATTTTTGTTAATGGAGGTAGATCACAATGATCCACAAGTTGTTTGAGACTAGAACAAGAAAGAATCGTATCGAAATATGATTTTGTAAGACATATTTCGATGTTCAAGGATAATGTAATTGACACAGGCCTTAGCCGCGTGTATGTAGTGTTAACCATTTTTTTGTAATATTTTAAATTTTTACAATTTTTTAGGATTTTTAATGATTTTAGCAAAAAAAATTGAAATTTTTTTGGTTGTTTTAATTTTTTTATTTTTACAGAAGAAAATATTATAGAAAAAATAACGAAGTCCTGAGAGACAACATTAGAAGTGACCGTAAGGTTAAAAAAATGTGCCTAGGTAGTAGAAAAGGCCGCCGAGAAGCACAAATATGCCCCAACGTAGCGAAAACATGCCGAAAATAATTATTTATTACAAAATAACTCACCCTGACAAGTGTTAGAAGAATATTAGAAGAAATAACGGTGGTTTCAAGAGCACTTTCAAGGGAGCGAAAAAACACATCAGCGAAAGGTAAAAATGGGTATATACAAGCCATCGCAGACAATTTATTTACCACATTCACTTATCCATTTTACCACTAATTTGAGCTCTGACCTATGATAGGAAATGGCAAGAGTACCAAACCGGAGGCACCATGCAGACCATGTGAGGGAATACATGCAGGTTGCAGCATAGATGGAACACAGGTACACAAAATTGCTCCTTTTTACCCTCATTTTTCAAAGCATTTAATTTTTGGTTAAAATGCATGTTTTTAGTGCAAATTTAGGGCAAAATTGAGGGGGGTGGGCCTATATTGGTGGCTACATTGGTGCGCCACATGGGTAACCCAATGCGCCTATGCATTTGAACAGTTTTTATGCATGTTAAAATGTTTATTCATGCGAGGGCGCCTATGCATTAGTACATGTAGAAGTGTGCCTATGCACAACTGGCAGAATTGACAGGCGTGGGCACCTATGTTCTTATGCACCTAGGCATAATTTGCCTTTGCGTATATGTTAAAATTTTTTACAGGCATTTTGGTGCTTATGCGCTAGTGCATGTAGTAGGGCACCTATGTGCTAGTGGAAATCGACAGGGAATGTGCCTATACCAAGAATGCACCTATGCATCTTTAATGCAAGAAGGGTGAAAATTGTACCCATGTTGATGCAAGGGCACACCTACACATTGGGGAAAATGCGCCTTGTGGAGTGCCACACTGATGCGCACCCATGCGGGAGAAAAGGTGCTCAATGCACAAGGGAAGGTGTCGCTAGTGCACACAGAAGAGTGCGCCTACATGAACAAAAGACAATTTTAAATTGCTTTTAGGTGAAAACTAAGGTTTTTAGAAAACCCTAGATGGAAGAAATAGGTGAATTATAGAAGATTTTAATGATAGAATAGAAGAATAATGCGATAAACTAGACTTAGAAAAAATATATGGTAGAATAAAGAGAAAGATCATAATAATTGACCTGATTGGTTCTGCATGCAGGACTTGGGCGCACTAGTGACGCGGGAGTGACATGTGCATGACTTCAAACCTATGAGGTGACTTTCAGATGACAGGACCTGGATTTTTTTAGAGATTACCCTAGAGGTAGACAAGTTTATCCTACATAGCACATATGCCACGGATTACCTTAGATCATAGCGTGCTCACAGCCTTAGCTGAGAGATGGCGGAGCGAGAGTCAAACTTTCTGATTGCCCACTGGTGAGATGAGTATTACACTAGAGGATGTTTGGCAGATCCTAGTGAAGTCCCTATTCAGGGTCATTTGGTTACATATGATGGTCGCTCAGGATCACATTGAGCGTTATACAAGTATGACATTTGGAGTGACCACGATATCCCCCACCAGGGTATGGGTGCAATTTGGTTAGGAGGTGCATGGACAATCCGCGGCTAGGATGGGTCCCTGTATATTTATTAGCTCTTGTCAGCGGTACATATTGCTTTGACAAGACTGGTGCACGATTCCCGTCTGGTCTCATTGGAGTGATTCACGACCTGCTTCATGGAGAGGTGTACTAGCTGCGGGTCAGTGTATAGAAGCTCATTTATATTTTGATTTGCACTTGATATCCTATCATGGACAGAGGTCAGTGGGTCCTGCCACATTATTACAGATATAGGCTTGGGATCATATTGCGATAGGCTTCCCTGCAGGAGCTTTGAGAGCTCAAGTTTATTGGAGAGCCTTCCCTCATGGGTTGGGTTCTAGACAGAGATGACATTCACAGCCACAAGGGGGACACATATTCTTACAGGTGAGAGGTTTGATGAGCTACAACCCCATATGATCACATGACGGCCATACAGGTTATACCAGTTAGCCTCAGGATGTAGTCAAGTTGAGCACAACTGCAGTGGACCATTTCATTATTGGGAGCAGGAGCTATATCCTGGAGTGGTACAGGGTGGACAGGGTCCAGCGTCAGTTTGGTCTTCATCCAGGGGATTCCTGGTGATGAGATGTGGTATGCACTTGACAGATATAGAAAGATCTTCCACATGGACCCCAGATCAGGTTGGGCCAAGCTCGCATGAGCTTTTCACAGGTAGATCCACAGCCTTGGGTACAACGGGTGCATGATAGTAGATCCACGGACTACCCTAGATTATGTAGTGTGGTATGCGACAATTGTTACCACGTAGATTGACTATACCACATGAGGTATTGGATGCAACAGTGCAGGGGGGATAGGGCCTAGATCCAAAGGCACAGGAACAAAGCAGGACAACATAGAGTCCACTAGAGAGGTGCTACATATAGGGGTACCATGGTAACATAGGTGTTAGTACAACAGCATGTCTTCAGGATCCAATAGTAGGTAGTGACTGCAGGCACCTCCATTACCCCCTCACGCGAGTCCATGACATAGTCCACCAAGAGGTGGAGGAGATGGTAGGGGTGGTGAGGACATGGAGGAGGATATTCACAGATATACAAGATATGTAAGTTATACATGATACACATTATACATAGGCTGGTGGGCAGGTGGCTACCTTGTAACAACAATTATAACAGGTGACAACTCTACAGCTCCAGATGATGACTTGAGAGGGATCAAGGCATTACTCAGAGAGACTAGGCATCAGATGGGGATCAACTCATGATAGAGCGAGACCAAGCCAGGACAAAGAGATTACAAGCCTTGACAGAGAGATACCAGGTGATAGCAGATAGTTTATAGCTACATGAAGACTAAGATCAGGCTATAATAGACTAGGTTACAGCTACAAGTAGAGTCAGATGAGGCTATAACATATAGATTATAGCTATAGGTAGAGCAGAGATCAGGCTATTATACAGAGAGGACCCAGATACAGACATGGCTGAGCTAGCATGAGTGGTCAACAGAGCATGATACACAGGTGTCGAGCAGACAAAGCCACATCCTCAAGGGTACATCTAATGATCTAGAAACAATGCCTACCGTCAGTAGGCGAGGCCCCCTGTTACAGGATGTATGTACTACGTGGTCATGTCTATCCGAGCTAGTGGCAAGACCTATTGACTATAAGGCACATAGCAGGCAACAGGTCATGATCCAGAGGGACCATAGGATCACTCCTTTTTCCTAGTGTAGATGTTATAGAGGGTCCCTCAGGACAATATATTTCCCAACAGACTTCACATGGGTTAGCTCAGGATGGCAGTTTAACAACCTGCAATGTCCAACACCTTAGATGTGCAATGGGCCTAGTGGTAGGACCATAGACATCAGGCAGCCTCCTCCCCCGGGTGAGAGTCGAGGCTGAATCAGTCTTATTGATGTATTGGCTGTATTTTTTTTGTGTATTACCTAGCAGACTGAAATCATACTTTTCTATGAATGTATTAGATGTACTATTTTTTGGTGTACTATGGCTCGATGATAAAGGCACATAATTATGTATAGACATACGTTATGTAGTTATTTTTTACTATGCCTTGTGATGAAGGAACTTTTTTGCATAGACGGCCATGATGGCTCATTATATCTAGATGTACTTTTAAGACACATTTGTTTTATACACAGACATTTATATTTTTGACAATGTATGATGATAGATGGATTACTGATGTATCACATGTTGTTTATGAGATATCATGTTTAATCTGTATGTTTTGTAAATTTGTATCACATGTTGGTAGATTATGAGATAGCCTTAGCTGATGTCATATTGTATGTTAATGAGATACTTTGAGTAAAACATGTCTTTATTTTTGATATTGGTGTGGGGGGGGATAGATTTTTGATCATGTGCAACCCCTCTTGCCCCATTGGTGATATAGTATTTGATGATTAGACTTCAATATACATGTGTGATGTAAACTTAGCATTTATTGATATATGATGTATGGATGTGATGGTTTCTATGTGATATGATGATGAAGTGATAACACAATGTACAAGTTTAAATTGACAAGCACAAGTTAACAAATCTAATCAAAACAACACACTTATTTACAAGTATGCAAGATAAAATGAACTCAATGCAATGAACTACAGATTAAAGTAACATTCAATCTAAGTAAATAAATGAATTTAATCTAAAGACACACAATACGAAAAATGTAATGCAACTAAAAACCATACAAACTGAACAACTAAAAGTAAGTAAACTATTACTTTGTTTTTGTGGGACAGTTTTGGGATGTTTTTCGCTATTTTTGGGTATTATCTCTAAGACAATTTTCTATTGTTTTGGAGTTTTCTACGAAATGTATTTGAATGTTTTTGATTTTTCAAAGGAACATATCTGCATGTTTTGGGGTTTTCAAAAAGTTATATACGAATGTTTTTGACGTTTTCTAAAGGCTTTTTGAAGTGAATGTGCAAGGAAATGAAGAAATATGGATGCCCCAATGTTAGATGGGATGTACAAGGGAAGAATGCCACGTGTTATATGCTAGAAGTGACGCTGCAGAAGTTTCCCCCAACATGAGATGGGTTCATTCAAAGTTAAATTCTCTGCATTCAAAAGGTTAATATTAGCCGGATCAGGGAAAAGAGGGATAGGCTCACAAGGGACTCAGAACAAAGGTAAAGACCAACTTAGGACAAAGTCTGTCGTACTCCTAAACCTGAAATGACTTGTGAACAATGGACCCTCCCTTGGCACGCTAGAAACCATTTTTCACCAAAGGACTTGTCCAAAGTGCCACCATTGCGTGGTTTTCACTATTGGACGCACCTATTTATTTATTTTTATTTTTTATGTTTTTATATTTTTTTTCTTTTCTTGATATTTTAGAGACCCCATATTTAAGCATAGAAGCTAGCTTAAGATGCATTGCATTCATGGGTTCTCAAAGCTCTTGACCATCTGCATGGGCTAGCTTATAGGCACCTGAACCAAACTTGGCAACCACAACATATGGTCCTAGCCAATTGGGCTCAAATTTCCCTTTCTTTTCACAGTCCCTTATTGGTGTTCTTTTGATTCTCTTTTAACACCAAGTCCCCTACCTCAAATTGAAGAGGTATGACCCTTTTATTGTAGCTTCACCACACTTGATCCTGATACACTTTAAGGTGATTGAGAGCGTGAAGTATTTTCTCATCTAATAGCTCCAACTCTGCCAGTCGAGCTACTTTGTAGTCCTCCTCTTCATTCAGGTAGTCCCTTATCTCGATGTGCAAAGAAGGGATCTCGATCTCTAAAGGAAGTACGACTTCAGTGCTGAATACTAAGGAGTATGGAGTGGCACCTATGGGGGTGCGGATAGATGTTCTAAATGCCCAGAGGGTAGGGTGAATTTGCAAATGCCAATCATGACCTATCTTGTTCACCATCTTCTCCATAATGTGAATGAGGGTTTTATTGGAAGCCTCAGCTTGCCCATTACCTTGAGGGTAATAGGGGTCGAAAACTTAAGGGATATTTGAAAGCGTTTGTAGAGTGCTTTCACCATTTTTATTCTTAAATGGCTTACCATTATCAATGATAATAACAGAAGGGATACCATATCAACAAATGATATGGTTCATGATAAATTTAGAGATTTGGGCACCTTCAACATAGGTGAGAGGAACAACCTCTACCCATTTTGTAAAGTACTCAGTTGTAGTAATTATGAATTTATGACCATCTGAAGAGACAGGGTTAAGTTTCCCTATTAGATCGAGACCCCACTTTGAGAACGACCAAGGGGTTGTGACAGGCTACAAGGATTGTGCACTGCGGATGTATCAAGTTGTCGTATACTTTTGAAAATCCACGCATTTCTTCACATGGTTACAATAGTCATGCTCCATGGTAGGCCAATAATAGCCTACTCTGAGAATTTTCTTCGCAAGGACGATCCCATTAGTATGAGCCCCACAGATGCCTTCATGCACCTCTTTGATTGCTTGGATAGATTAGTCCAAACTTAAACATCTCAACAGATTCCCATGTCGTAGCCTCAGTGGAAGAGGGTGCCCCCAAGTAGGGTATAGTGAGGCTATACGCTGGATGAGGGTGCATTTTTCAGCACAAGAAATGTTAGTGGGAAATGTTCCATCATGGAGGTAATTAAATATTTTAGCGTACCATGGTGAAAAGGGACCAACAACCTCGCACACCAAACAAAACTGTGGTATGTCGTATGCCGATTGTTCTTAGATGTTCAACAAAGACTGGCATATCATTGTTCCTTGGTGGAATACTCAACATAGAACCCACTATAGCCATAACATCTACTCCTCTGTTCTCGGGCTCTTGGTATTTACTCAAATGTTATCTATTCAAAATACTCCTTCAAAGAATCAACCAACCTTTTGTATGGAAGCAAGTTTCTTGTATCCTTGACCTTATATTCATCTGTGACTTGTTTTATGATGAGCATTGAATCACCAATGCACTTTAACTCATTTGATATCCTATTTGATGGCTAGCTTCATTCCTATGATGAGAGATTTATACTCCACTATATTATTTGTGCATGGGAATCTCGAGTCTAGAACGCTTAGGGAATAAAGTCTCCCGTAAAAGTGATTAACACAACTCTAGCACCTGAACCATGAAAGGTGAAGGATCCATCAAAGTATAGTTTCCAAATGACAGATTCCTCGAGCTACATGATAGAGGCATTTGGTAGTTCTAGGCTTAAATTTTTAGTGCCTGGTAGTTGAGATTCTACTAGCTGATATGCTAGAGACTTGTCCTTTTATTGACTTTTGATGTACATACTCAATGTCAAACTCACTTAACAAGATGATCCAATTAGCCATCTTTTCTTGTGAGTGCGGGTTTTGAAAAGTAAGTATTTTAAAGTGGATCCACCTTTGAAATAAGCTTGACTTTATTGTTAAGAAAATAGTGACTGTAGCTTCTGGAAAGAAAACACCATACGGCCAAGCAAGCTTTTTCAATTTGCGGATAGTTGAGCTCATATGCTATCAACATTCTGCTCAAGTAGTACACAACTTTTTCTCTGTGCTACTATTATCATACCAGGCCAATAGTGCCCCAATTACAAAATGTGTAGCAGAAATGTAAAGCAACAAGGGTTCTCCTGCCATGGGCGGTATGAGAACAAGGGATTTAGCTAAGTATTCTTTTAGTAGAGATAACACTTGTTGTTGTCCTGGTCCCCATAGTGGAAATTAACATCTTTCTTAAGAAGATGTGTAAATATATGACACTTGTATGCTAGCTGTGAAATAAACCTTCTAATGGCCAAAATTTTCCCTTGTAAGCTACACAACTATGTCTAATAGTCTTAGGAGGAGGAATCTTATGTGATAGTTGTGACCTTTACATGGGGTCCACTTCTATTCATCTCCTTGACACAATGAATCCTAGTCATTTTCCCAGATAGCACACCATAGACACATTTCTTTGGGTTAAGGCAAACTTTATAATCCCTTAGGTGCTGAAAGATACACCATAAAATATTCTGGGTGTTCCTCTCGAGTTCTAGATTTATCTAGTATATCATCTATGTAATCTTCCATGATGTCACTTATCATATCAAGAAAGATCACAATCATCACCCTTAGATATGTAGCGCCTGCATTCTTAAGGCCGAAGGGTATGAATTGGTAGCATAATGTCCCCCATGGGGTTGTGAAAGTTGTCTTGTGTTGATCTTCTTCCACAATCTTTATCTGATTATAACTTGAGAAGCCATCCATGAGTGATAACATCTCATAACCAGTAGTAGAATCTACGATCATGTCCATGTTAGGAAGAGGTGTTATCCAAAATTTACCCCCCAGGGTAATTTGATAACATACATCAGAATATTCAAGTCCCAGGCACATTGATTGATTCAGAGCAAACATCATGTTTCTGAGGTTCCCTCAGATATTTTTATAACTCCCCTGGCCAAAGAAGGAAGGAGCAAGCTCTGAGAAAATGCGAAAAATGGTTGCAGAAGGCAAGTAGGTTGATCCAGGAAAAATTGTGAAAATCGGCTAAGTCCTAGTCCTAGGAGCAATTGGGACATTTGGGACAAAAATGCGCGGATCGGCCGAAAAGCCTCGAGGTGGCCCAAATAGCATTTGGGACAATCGGGCCAGAAGTACGCGGCAGGCGCGAAAAGCCGATCCGGCCAAAAGAGAAAAAAATTGGCTAACTGCTGAGAGGGTCACCTTTGGGACATTTGGGACAAATGGGCGCGAACCAGCCGGTTCGCCTGAAATCAACACAAACAGTCTGAAACAAAGTGGGACAAGCAGGACAAATGGATGCGAACCGGCCGAACCGGCCGGTTCGCCCGAAATCAACACAAACAGTCCGAAACAAAGTGGGACAAGCGGGACAAATGGACGCGAACCGGCCGGTTCACCCAAAATCAGCACAAGGAGCACTGTGCCAGCCGGGAAAAAAGTACGCGAGGGACGCGTGGGACACGAAAGCACGAAATAGGCGAAGGCAGAAGAGGAAAAGTCAACGTTTGACCTGCGAAACTTCAAACGGCCATAACTTTTGACTCCGAGCTCCGATTTTCACAAAATTGGACTTTCTGGAACGAGCACGACGTCCTCTATGCCACAGAAACTGGATTTATTATTTTTAATGAGGGTAGATATATTTAATTAAGAGAAACATATTCGGCTCCAGTCAGTTAATGTTCATTCCCGTCAAATGACAGAAAACGCCTGCCAGACCCAAAATAGCTGCCCGCACTCAGAAGGCCATAAATTTTGCATTTCTCAACGAAATTGCACAAAATTGGTACCGTTGGAATCGTGGTTCCGAGCCCGATGCACAGCAATCAAGAAATTCTAGATTTGATCAGAAATTAATTGATTTTTTTAAGAAAACGTGGCCAGGTTCAGAACAGTGTTTTATTTGGTAGCTGGGAGTGCAATTAAGAGGCATGGTCATCATTCTTTCTCTGCTGCAGCACATGGGACAGTATGGGGAGCCTTTTGCAAGTAATATACAATCATTTCACTCAATTTAATGCTTCTTACAGGTGGTTGAAGGACAGATTTCGGGATTTCCATTTTCCTTCTCTTCTCCTTCTCATTTTTTCTATAAATTGGAGTGTTGGGCTCATTGTAAAGGAGAGAGTTTTTGGGTAGCAAAGCTCTGTCAAAATTGCTTTGTGAAGCCAGTGTGTTGCAGGCCCTTGTAGTGGACTCCTTGCATGGTGATCCAGGCCCTTATCTTGTAATAGACTGAACTGTGCATACCAGGAAGCAATAAAATACAAAGTTTGTGGATGTATCTTCCCCTGCTGTGTTTTCTTGCATTCTTCTTGCCCCTTTTATCTTTCTACAAGAATATTGTGTCTATTATTATGTTCTTGCAGGAATTCACTAACATTGTGTATGCTTGGAATATTGTTGTGAATGCATTTTGCTAGATTATGGAGAACTGTCATCACCTCTTCTAGTGTGCACTTTCCCTCTGTATTTCACACATTTGGAGATTACTCTCACACCCTCCTTTTCTGGTGTATCACCGCTTTAGTGTAGGCTTTCATTTTATGTATTCTCTCTCCCTGGTCCCTTGGAAATTTAGATTAGAATAGTTAGCTTATCCTGCATTAGAGTAGATTGTGGCAGGTAGTTTAGGAGCAAGAACCAGCTTTCTCTGGAGGTCTGTCTCAAGTAGCAAGTCCCACAACTTGGAGATAGTACCCATGTTATCCAATCACACTGTGAGTTCAAATACATGCACAGGGGTGCTGTGATTCAGTGATAACAGTTCTGGCACGCCCGGTGGGACTTAGAGGTCTTTACTTTCATTGCAACAAGATTGATGTGCACTTGTTGTAAGTTCCAGCTTTGAAGGAGCTTTAAAATCGCACATCTGGCGACTCCAAAAGAGGCATAATCCGCTGGTTTCTGCAGTCCAAGCCTGGAAAATTTATGAGAAGAATACAGACCAGGTCAAGAACTAGGGAGGAAGGATTGTTTGTTTATCTACATCTATCTCCGGGCAGAGAAAGAAGGGGAAGAAGAGCTCAAAGATCTGCGTCTCCACCTAATAGAACTTTGTCTACACCTCCACCTGGTAGACCTTTTCTCGCATCAACAAGGGTTCTCAGGCCAATCAGAATGGCGCAACCACTAAATCCCTTTGTCAATTTCACTGGCAGCAGCCCACTTGCCCTCAATGCACAGAATCCAGTTCCAATTGCAGCATTGAAGAACATTCCATTTTTCACTGGAGAAAATCATACCACTCCTGGTGATCATGTCAAAGACATTGCTAACGTCTGTGCAATCCATGAGATAAACAAAATGGATGTGGCTGTCAAACTGCTGGCATCATCGTTCAAAGGGAAGGCATTGCAATGGTTCAGAAGCCTTGAAGCCGGTTCTATCACAAATTGGAATCAGTTGTGCATAGTTCTCCATGAGCAGTTTGGAGAGAAGGGAGACAACTTGTCTCTTCTAGAACAATTGACAACTATCAAGAGAGCCCCCAACGAGCAGCTGACTGACTTCAACTTCAGATTTCAAAAGTCTTGGGATAGGATTCCAGTGGCAGTCAGGCCAACAGCAGAAGGTGCTTTTCTATACTATCTTAAAGCTTTGAATTCTGATATTTCTATGTTAATTCAATCTATGGGAGGCACAACCTTACCTGCTTCTTATAGCATTGCCATTAGGGCTGAAAACTGTCTTATTCAAGCTGGTAAGCTAGCTCCAGGCCCCCAATGCCATTATACCCAAGTTTGGAGAGCCCAAGTACTAGTCAAGCACCTGTCTTAGCTCCTATTCCCACTCCTAGAAATCAAAGTTCAAATGAAGCTTCCACTTCATCTCCAAGTGCCCCAAATGAGCTTCAAGAAGTTATGAAACAATTGCAAAATTTAGGTAATGAGCTGGTCACACTCAAGAGACAGCAAGCTCAAAGTTTTAGACCTTCCTATCAGCCTCAAGCTCAACCAAATAGGCAACCATATCAACCTCAAAGACCACCCAATCCAGCTGCAAATCAGAATCAAGCAAGGCCTCCTGCCAACAGACCATTTCAGCCCTACAACCCCAATGTTGCATCTGCATCCAGAGCTTTGGTGCCAGTCCAAAATAACATGGCCCAAGAGTATGATTGGTGTTTCCCGTGCAGTCAGCCACATAACCAATCAATGTGCTTTAACGGTGCATTAAATCAGGCTCTAATGGTGCAAACCATTGGTGGGTCGCAAGAGTCCAGCCACGAAGGAGATCAGCAGCAGGAAGCACCTCAGCAAGGAACATCTCCGAACGAAACTACTCTTGTCAATTGGCAGGCTGAAGATTTCTGTGGTATGAATCAAATACCCTCTCAAAGTGTTGCAGCCAACACAAGGTCAAAGAGGAGAAATTTGGGTGAAGGACAACCATTAGATCCGAGTAATCCACAACCTTCTACCACTCCACAAGCCGCTGGCAGACAAACTGTAGCTCCAAACATACAAGGAGCACCTAAAACGGCCCCTAGGCCAACTCAAATGCCAGTTGTTGCTGCCCATACACAAGGAATGAATGTACAGGCCAAGGTACAACAAAGAGATGCTTCATCCCCATTCAACATCATTGATCAGATGAAGAAGACAAATGTCAACATATCAATGTGGCAATCACTATCCATCCCAGGCCAAAGAGATTTGCTACAAGCTGCCATGAAGGACTGGTCAACTTCAAATCACCATGTCCAGATGCAAGAGGAGGTACTCACAAATGCTGCCCAGCCTGAAGGAAATCATGGAGGACAGCAAGGTAAAATGTTGAAGCCCCCTCCATTTTATGTTTCATTGATCATAGGAGATAAGCTGGTGCATAATTGCATGATTGACTCTGGGGCAAGTAGTTCAGTAATGCCAAAACAGATAGCTGACCAGTTAGGGCTTCAATATGAAGTCGTCTCCAAGGGTGTAGTGCAATTAGACGGGACAGCAGTGACAACGGTTGGAGTAATCAAAGGTTTGAGCCTCACACTGCATGCATGTCCCAATGTAGTAGTGTTGCAAGATGTGTCAGTCATAGACCTGCCACCACTCTTTGCATTGTGCTTGTCAAGAGACTTCACTGCTAAAATCGGAGGCTATCTTTCAGCGGATTGGTCGCACATGTTGTTCAGAACAAGATATGGAACCAAAGCCACAATTAGGTCTGAACCTATTGCAAACTTTCACATTGAGCCTTACACTCCAAGCCAAATCAATACCAACTGTTCAGCATTTGATCAGGAGGATTATCCAAGCACTGATGAAGCTGACACCAAGGTTGGAAGCATACCAGATTTGACTCTTGATGAATGGGCAAGCAAGGTGCATGATTTTGATCCTTATCAAGAGATAGAAGAATCTGAGCTAGGAGTTTATTGCATACATGAAGAGAATCAACCTCTTCCTAGCATCACCAAGCCAGAACATAAAGACAAGAATGAAGTATGGCAATTGTTCTTTGATGGGTCAAGGAGCAGACAAGGTGCAGGAGGAGGAGCTATGCTCATTTCACCACAAGGTATAAGGTACTACTCAGCCTTCTGTTTCCAGTTTTCCTGTTCAAACAACACAGCTGAGTATGAAGCTTTAATTCATGGACTGCACTGGGCAAAGAAGAAATGCATTAGGAATTTACAAGTATTTGGTGATAGTGAGCTGATCATAAACCAAGTCAAAGGAAAAAATGCTGCCAAAAATGATCTGTTGAAGAACTACAAAAATCAGGTATGGGATCTTATTGAAGATTTTGAAGCTTTTAGCATCATTTCCATCCCAAGAAAAAAGAATGAAGCCGCTGACAGACTGGCAGCAATTGGGGCTGCGTTTGATGTTGTAGAAAGTATCAAAAGTGAGAAAACTCAGCCTCATATCAAAGTGGTTGTGAGACCAGCTGTTCCGGATAACAACACAAGTTGGCAAGTCTTCGAGAATGATCAGCAAATTGTTAATTTCCTGCAAGAAGAAGCTGAGTTCTCCATGAGAAATCAAGACAAGCTGGAGCAGCAGTATGGTGACCAAGTGGTGCAGCTGAGGACTAACAAATTACCAAAAGGCCTCATAACGCTAGAGTCAATCTTCAACCCGAATGATCAGTTCCGGAAGGAGAAAGCGAACATTCAAGTAAAGGGTGAAGATTCAGAAGCCTATTTTTGTAGATGAAGGCAAGACATTGCAAATTGGCAAGGTAAGTACCTCCACAAGAGAAATCTGATTTTGTTCAGCTTTGTCAAGAATTCCCAGATGTCTTCGCTTGGACTTACAAAGATTTAAGAGGTTTCAACCCAAAGTTGGCACAACATACTATTGAGTTGGATCCGGAATCCAAGCCTGTCAGGCAAAAGCAAAGGCCAGTAAATCCTCATATCGAGCCTCTCATGAGAAAAGAGTTAGGCAAGCTCATTGAGGCCAGTATCATCTTCCCCATCAAACACTCAAGTTGGGTTGCAAACTTGGTGCCGGTAAGAAAGAGAAACGGAGAAATAAGATTGTGTGTGGACTTCCGCGATCTAAATAGAGCATCACTCAAGGATCATTATCCGCTTCCATCAATGGAACAAATATTGCAGGTTGTAGCTGGTTCAGAAAGGTTTTCATTGCTAGATGGATATTCAGGCTATAATCAGATATTGGTGAAAGAAGAAGATCAATTCAAAACGGCCTTCACTACAAAATGGGGCACATATGCTTACAAGAAGATGCCATTTGGACTGTCAAATGCCGGAGCAACATTTCAGCGAGCTATGGATATGGCGTTCAAAGGCTTGATCAACAAGATAGTGCTGGTATACCTAGATGATATCACTATCTTCTCAAAGAATGCAGCAGACCATCTCTTTCACCTCAGACAAGTATTTCAGAGGTGTAGAAGGTTCGGAGTGTCATTGAATCCAAAGAAGTGTGTATTCTTGGCACACGAAGGCAAACTGTTGGGCCACATCGTCTCTAGGGAAGGGCTAACAATTGATCCTGAAAGGGTTGAAGCCATCCGAACGCTTCCATTACCACACCACAAGAAATCTCTCCAAAGCTTCTTAGGAAGGATAAACTTTGTCCGCAGATTTGTGCCTAATTTTGCCACTCTTGTGAAGCCTCTAACAATGATGTTGAAGAAGAATCTGGCATTCAAATGGACAGCAGAAGGCAAAGAGAGTTTCGAAGACATCAAGCATGCAATATCACAAGCTCCAACTCTTATCAACCCAGATTTTTCAAAGGACTTCATGTTGTATGCGTTTGGAGGATCAGATACAATCTCAGCTATCTTGACACAGCTGAATAGAGAAGGTTCAGAACAGCCCATAGCATTCTTCAGTCAAACCTTGGAAGATTACGAAATAAAGTATTCTTTCATCGAAAAGCATGTCCTTGCTGTCATCAGGAGCTTGAAGAAGTTCAGACATTTGGTCTCAAACAATAAGATTCAACTGCTGGTGTCTCATGCTGGCGTCAAGGACTTCCTCCTAAACAAGGATTTAAATGAGAAGAGAGCAGGTTGGATCACTCGGGTGATGGAATATGATATTGAAATCAAAGTGACCAAGCTAGTTCGTGGCAAAGGCTTGTGTGAGCAGCTCGCTTCCAAACAATCAGACGAGCCAAAAAGTGAAGAGGATGTTGTCCTGCTACTACAGAATGATCAAGAACAACCAGCTGATGATGCACCCATCCCATGTTGGACTCAAGACCTTGTGCATTACCTCCAAACAGGTTTGTGCCCTCCAGAAGTGAGCAAAGCAAAAAGGAGATACTTCAGATTACAAGCCATTCCATATGTGCTTGTTGACGGAGTTTTGTTCAAGAAGGACATCAATGGTGTTCTATTAAGATGCATTGGAACAGGTCAAGTTGAGAAGATCTTACACGAGTTCCATGACGGGGAAGCAGGAGGCCACTTTGCTCCACGAGTGACAGCTCTCAAAATCATGAAAGCTGGTTACTATTGGCCTACTGTGTTCAATGATTGCTACTCATGGGTCAAGAAATGCAGGAAATGTGCATTCTTCACGGGGAAAGAAAGGTTAGCAGCGCTGCCCCTTCATCCAATTTCAGTAAATCAGCCATTCATGCAATGGGGATTGGACTTCATTGGGGTTATCAATCCCAATTCAAGTCAAGGCCACAAGTGGATTCTAACAGCAACAGACTATTTCACCAAGTGGACTGAAGCAGTGGCACTCAAGGAGGCAAATGAATCTAATATCTTAGATTTCTATGAAGGGATAGTCACGAGGTTTGGTGCCCCTGCCACTATCATATCAGATAATGCATTGGCATTCCTTGGCACAAAGATCACTGAATGGGCTGTCAAGAATTGTGTGTATCTCAGCACTTCATCAAACTATTACCCTCAAGGTAATGGCCAAGCCGAGTCTACAAACAAGAACCTACTAAGAATCATCAGGAGGACTCTGGATGAAAATCAAAGGACTTGGCACACAAAGCTCAAATCAGCCCTATGGGCTGATAGGATCACACCCAAGAGGTCTACAGGAAGCTCTCCATACAAGCTTGTGTATGGAAAGGAAGCAGTTCTACCCATATCACTCGAGTTGCCAGCATTGGAACTCATGAAACAGTTGGAACTAGCTGAGTTTGAACCTATGGAAATCAGGTATGCAGAGCTGATGGAATTAGAAGAGACAAGAGAGCACGCAATACAGACCATAGAAAAGGATAAAGCATTGGTCAAAAAGAGTTTTGACAAGAAAGCTAAGGCCAGGATATTGCAAACTGGAGATTTGGTACTGAAGTGGGATGCTGATCGTGCAAAACCAGGAAAGCACTCCAAGTTTGATGCCATCTGGAGTGGCCCGTACATGATCATCGAATGCAAAGGTAGCAATGCTTTCCGACTGGCTAAGTTGGATGGTGAAGAATTGCAGATTCCGGTCAATGGGATCTATCTCAAACGTTGCTACTAGAAAGAAAGCTTCTCACCCTTGTAAATATTAATTTAGATTTTCCATTCCTCTAAGTGCTTATGCACATTGTACTGTTGTTAGAGTAGTTTTTATTTCCCTAAGTGCTTCTGCACATGTCCTATTGCTTCTAGTATGTGCATGTTTGCAGTTCATCAAGTCCCTGGAAAAGAATTTGTCGCCATGAGGAGACCAGCTCAACAAATGTCAAATGGCTCATTGATACAAGCTTTCAAATTTCAGATCAGCTGAGAGATTATCAAACAGACTCCATGCCCAATGGATTGCTTCAAATAGCTAGTCGTTCCTCATCTAGCAAGCAGATGACCCCGCTGAGTCGCCAAATTGTTATCCAAAATTTACCCCCCAGGGTAATTTGATAACATGCATCAGAATATTCAAGTCCCAGGCACATTGATTGATTCAGAGCAAACATCATGTTTCTGAGGTTCCCTCAGATATTTTTCTAACTCCCCTGGCCAAAGAAGGAAGGAGCAAGCTCTGAGAAAATGTGAAAAATGGTTGCAGAAGGCAAGTAGGTTGATCCAGGAAAAATTTGTGAAAATCGGCTAAGTCCTAGTCCTAGGAGCAATTGGGACATTTGGGACAAAAATGCGCGGATCGGCCGAAAAGCCTCCAGGCGGCCCAAATAGCATTTGGGACAATCGGGCCAGAAGTACGCGGCGGGCGCGAAAAGCCGATCTGGCCAAAAGAGAAAAAAAATTGGCTAACTGCTGAGAGGGTCGCCTTTGGGACATTTGGGACAAATGGACGCGAACCGACCGGTTCGCTCGAAATCAACACAAATAGTCCGAAACAAAGTGGGACAAGTGGGACAAATGGACGCGAACCGGCCGAACCGAGTGAAATCAGAACAAACAGTCCGAAGGCAACTGGGACATTTGGGACAAATGGACGCGAACCGGCCGGTTCGCCCGAAATCAGCACAAGGAGCACTGTGCCAGCCGGGACAAAAGTACGCGAGGGACGCGTGGGACGCGAAAGCGCGGATCGCGAAAAGCGTCCGGGAAAGGACAAAAGTACGCGAGGGACGCGTGGGACGCGAAAGCGCGAAATGGGCGATGACAGAAGAGGAAAAGTCAACGTTTGACCTGCGAAACTTCAAACGGCCATAACTTTTGACTCCGAGCTCCGATTTTCACAAAATTGGACTTTCTGGAACGAGCACGACGTCCTCTACGCCACAGAAACTGGATTTCTTATTTTTAATGAGGGTAGATATATTTAATTAAGAGAAACATATTCGGCTCCAGTCAGTTAATGTTCATTCCCGTCAAATGACAGAAAACGCCTGCCAGACCCAAAATAGCTGCCCGCACTCAGAAGGCCATAACTTTTGCATTTCTCAACGAAATTGCACAAAATTGGTACCATTGGAATCGTGGTTCCGAGCCCGATGCACAGCAATCAAGAAATTCTAGATTTGATCAGAAATTGATTGATATTTTTAAGAAAACGTGGCCGGGTTCAGAACAGTGTTTTATTTGGTAGCTGGGAGTGCAATTAAGAGGCATGGTCATCATTCTTTCTCTGCTGCAGCACATGGGACAGTATGGGGAGCCTTTTGCAAGTAATATACAATCATTTCACTCAATTTAATGCTTCTTACAGGTGGTTGAAGGACAGATTTCGGGATTTCCATTTTCCCTTCTCTTCTCCTTCTCATTTTTTCTATAAATTGGAGTGTTGGGCTCATTGTAAAGGAGAGAGTTTTTTGGGTAGCAAAGCTCTGTCAAAATTGCTTTGTGAAGCCAGTGTGTTGCAGGCCCTTGTAGTGGACTCCTTGCATGGTGATCCAGGCCCTTATCTTGTAATAGACTGAACTGTGCATACCAGGAAGCAATAAAATACAAAGTTTGTGGATGTATCTTCCCCTGCTGTGTTTTCTTGCATTCTTCTTGCCCCTTTTATCTTTCTACAAGAATATTGTGTCTATTATTATGTTCTTGCAGGAATTCACTAACATTGTGTATGCTTGGAATATTGTTGTGAATGCATTTTGCTAGATTATGGTGAACTGTCATTACCTCTTCTAGCTGTGCACTTTCCCTCTGTATTTCACACATTTGGAGATTACTCTCACACCCTCCTTTTCTGGTGTATCACCGCTTTAGTGTAGGCTTTCATTTTATGTATTCTCTCTCCCTGGTCCCTTGGAAGTTTATATTAGAACAGTTAGCTTATCCTGCATTAGAGTAGATTGTGGCAGGTAGTTTAGGAGCAAGAACCAGCTTTCTCTGGAGGTCTGTCTCAAGTAGCAAGTCCCACAACTTGGAGATAGTACCCATGTTATCCAACCACACTGTGAGTTCAAATACATGCACAGGGGTGCTGTGATTCGGAGATAACAGGTACCACATTATAAATCCACTCTAAGTAGTTGATAGGCCTAATGAAGCCTACTTCTAATAACCTTTCTAACTTTTCCTTTACCAGCAAGGCAACACGAGGATGCATCTTCCGGAGCTTTTTTTTTTATGGGCTTGGCGTCTGGGTGTACAACAAGGTTGTGTACTACTAATCCAGGATCAAGTCTTGGCATGTGTTGGTCCGAAAATCTGTCGCTTGGGCAGATCTATGGATAAACGAGCCAACAGTGTGCAGGGCATAGCCCCTCTTTGAGTCAGCAAACTGAAACTAGTTTATTTCTATTCTACCAGCAGGAATCTATGCAAGTCTCACAAATTATGCCTTCGGGGGTTTGGGATCTCATCCCAGTAGTGGTGTTTCCGACTGTGAAGAGAAAGGAAAGGAAGAGGGGATGAAGAAAGAAAGAGCAGGTCCGAAGGAAGAAAAGAAATGAATTCCAAAGCAGAAAGGTCAGAAGGTTTATGTTTTGGGATTGGTAGTAAACAGAGCCAAACCTACTTGCATAAACGAGCAAAGCAATACTGATGATGAATAAATGATGATAAAACAGAAGAATATTTAACACAATAAACACACAGATCAGACATAAGAAAGATCTAATGCACATAACACAGGTATTCAGCACAAAGTCTAAATATTGTATTAATTATCCTTCTATTACAAAAAGAAAGATATTCACCCATCCTTTCCAATACAACAAGTGTTGGGGTATTTATAGAAGAAGAGAAAAGAAGGCAAAAAGGAGCCAACAACTTATTTACAAAGATATTTACAAAATATCTAAAAGTCATGTTGACTTTTGACCACTTGGTGGATGACATCATCCCATGATGCAACATGGATGATGTTATCATTTGTGTCAACATACTCCAGATATTCCCAAAAAGAAAGTCGAAGAAGAGAGAGAGAGAAGAAGAAGAAGAAGAAGCTACTCGTCATCGTCATCCTGCGGCCGAAAGGGGGTGGACTGCTTTTGTTGTTGCTCAGGTGACAAGATATGGAATTGAGAGCGGTATTCCATAAACTTGTTGATCATTGGCCCTAGCTGATCCTAGGAAGGATCCTTGTGCCGATCACTGATCGCCTCACAAGTTTCTCGGGGAGCTTGGAATAGTCTTTTTCCGCTTCAATGAGTACCCCAATGAAGTCTCGGCAGGCCAGCAGGTTGTTGATAGACTCTGTGTCAAAAGTGACCTCTGGCCCCATGCCTTGAGAAATGATTTCCTTGAAGATCTGAATGGTCTCCTCAGCTTTTCTTAAAGTAAAGGAAGGAGTAAGTAACCCTGGCGACATGTTAAGAACGATTCGTTCCATTTGGTGCATTGCGTCCAGGGCTTCTTCCTTCACTTTGTCAATCTTTTCTAGGACAAATTCCAGCTGATCCACCTGGTAATCCAGAGTGGACATGATTTTGTTGAGGGCCCTGGGATGGCCGAAGACGCCGAACTTGACCAGATCTTCGACTGAACAGTCAAACATTTGTTGGAAGGTCTCGTGCTGCAGTCTAGCATGTTCCAGCTCTTCTGATATGGGTCCCGCTAACGCTTGGAGCTCTTTATTCGCCTTATTGATGCTTAGATATAAGTTGGAGATCTCGGCGATTACTTTTTCGCTGTCTTTGAGGATTCGGCTCCTCCAAGAGGAAACGGCCATACCCTGCTCGCCGATCTTTGTGTACTCGTTAATTTTCTCTTGGCTGAGAAGCTCAGAAGTCTCGGCGGCAGTTGTGGGAGGCGCACTACCCATCTTCTGTAAGGCTTGGAGCAGATATTTGTTTTGCTCTTTCAATTGCCTTTTCTCTTCCTTTGTCTCTTGAAGCTTCTTGCAGAGTGCGTCAACTGCAGAAAGGGACTCCCCCTGAAGGCTTTCGGAAGATGTCCCCATTGTGACCTGGGTCACGGTATAACTGTCGGAGACAGATCCTCTTTCTCCTTGAGGGGACTGGGGTATGCGATCTCCATAACCCTCTCTCCTACAGCACTTTGAGAGAAGCTTGTGACGGGCTTCTGATTCTTTTCCCCCTTAGATGGGATTACAGAAAAGTCCATCGGAGCGATGGGAACTTTCCTCTTTTGCTGACTTAGCTGCTAGGAGATCCAGGCTGGACCTATGGGAGAAGGACCGGAAACGGAGAAGGGGGCAGTTGTAGTAGTAGAGGGGAAAAACGTGGAGACACGTGGAGGCGACATGGAGAGAATAGCCGAAGAAGTGCCCACGGGAGGAAGGGATACTGCAGCCGAGGAAGACATAGGAAGGGAAGGGAGCTCAGATATGAGGGAAGAAATGGAGGGGGAAAGATCTGCGAGGGAAGAGAAGATAGACAAAGAGGCGTGGGGAGCAGTAGAAGAAGGGGGAGAGGACACGACCAAAGGGATGGTCGCTTGAGTCACTCGAGGAGGGGAAGGAAGTGAAGAAGAAGGGACAGAAGGGACCTCGGTTGTTGTAGCAATGCCGACATCCTGAGTGGATGGGCCTATTGGAATATCCTCTTCTGCTTCTTTCTCTGGCAAAGCCAGAGTTATGACCTGTTCAAGTGCCACGGAAGGAGGACTTGCTGGAGCTTCTTCCAGAGTGGTGCTGGATTCACCCTCTACGCCTTTGCCCTTGCCTTTAGGCTGCTGTTTGGATCGAGGAGGTGCGTTACCCAATGGGGAGGTTGTGAAATCAACCCCGAGGTAGATTAACCCGTTCATACGGCACCAATGCTCTGTTCTGTGCAGAGTCTCCTTGACCCTCTCCTCAATCGTCTGAGGTGCCTTAGTTCTATCAATGGCCGGAAAAGTCCAATTGTCCCCATCTGTGTTAGTATATACTTGGTCTACTTCATCTTCCGTAGTTTGGAAGCCTTTGGGG
Source organism: Taxus chinensis (assembly GCA_019776745.2). Lineage (NCBI taxonomy): Eukaryota > Viridiplantae > Streptophyta > Pinopsida > Cupressales > Taxaceae > Taxus > Taxus chinensis. The sequence goes on along the minus strand of CM034153.1, from coordinate 655,710,405 downwards.
ACAATTGCTACCCCGTATTGGATGAATTCTGCCAAGGCTAAGCGAGAATGATCCTTTCTCCTGAGCTCAACCTCATGAATGATGTCGATGTAGATGTCCTCGATCTGAGGGACGTGGATTGGATCGAGCTTAGCCCTTGGCAGACAACTTCTTGGATCAAAGGTAGGCCTGGCCGGCAAATCATGTCTCAAATTGAGCAGCTCCAGCTCTGCGAACATGTCCTTTGCCTTGTGGTGGGTAAGGCATGTATATCAGCCCACTGTGAGGGGGAAAGGAGTTCCACCCTTCTTTCTTTTGAGGCACTTCTCGTGATATGTAATCAGCTTTCTTGACAGCTCCAGCAAAATCAGCTTGGGCCCAGCATACCTCGGCAGTCTGGTTGGCTCTCCCAAGAAGTTGGCCGCCCTCAGATAGGTGAACGTGGGGAATTGGGTGAACAGGGCCCCCCATTTCTCAGTAGCTGCCGCTATGCTCTTGGTCGTGCGACCGTAAGTCATATTTGGCCTCAACAGGCAGATGATGTGGTAGAAAAACACATCGTTGATTTTTGTGAATTGAGAGATGCTATTCTCCAGCCTCAATTCTGGGTAGTACTCATATATTTTGACCTGAGGCCAAACCCCACTTCGTATCAGGCCTGGGTAGTCTCTCTCTGATGCTGCAGCATAGACAACATAGGAGTTCATGTAGAATCTCCCTGTTGTATTGAATTGTTGAAACTGCTCGGAGATTGTGCTGCTTATTATTTCTCCCCAGCAGAAACGCTGATCGGGCACATTCTTGTTCATGGTCTCTAAGTACCGCAACATCCATTTGTGGAAAAAGTGGGCGTCAGGAAGCCCAAACACTCTGCTCAGAAATGTGATAGTGTCGATGAGCTCCTCTGAGAAGTCGCTGCGGTGGATGATTTGAGGCCATCGGGTCACCACCTTTTTGTTCTTCAAATATACCTCATTCATCAGCTTCATGCACTGATCTTCGTTATCTTCCCAGGCCTGAATACAATCCTCTCGGCTGACGGCCACAAAGTGCCGGTGATGAGGGATGCTGAGTATTATTTCGAAGTGGCGAGCAGTGAGGTTAATGACAACCTCGCCCTTGTCATTTACGACACACCTTGTGTCTTTGTTGTAGCACTGGGAAACCACCATCATGAATTCGTTGTTGACGGTGCTGACTGGGATCCCTCCAGCAAAGTGTAGGGCACTGCCCATTAGTTTGTCCATCCATGGACTTCTTGTTACCTTCTGAGTTCTGCCCCAGAATTCATCCATATCAATGTGACCCAACTCTGAGTCCCTGATATCTAGGTCGCATTCGGCCTGGGAGTCAGGCATTCTGACCCTCTGATATTTATATTTCATCTCTTCTTCTGTAAGTTTGGCCTTGCCTTTGGATTTGGTAGGTCTCCTGCTTGATGTAGACATATGTTCTTCTAAGCTTAATTGTTGATCTGCATGAAGAAGAAGCGAGACCCAATCCAAAAAGGTTGTATTAGCCATTTGATCTTCCATTGAAATGTTAACAGAGGAAAGAGTTAGTGATTTTGAGGCTCAGGGCGCAGGGCGCATGAGAGCTGCAGCTTACAGGGCTAAATAGGTAAGGCGCACAGAAAAGAGGTTTTGCAAAGGCGCATGGCGCATAGAGACTGCAGGGTACATTTTGTAAAGGGCGCATGGAGATTTGGTGTTACATAGAGATAGGATGCGCCAAAGGCGCATAGATCGTTCATGTTGCATGGAAAATGGGCGCGCCCTTAGGCGCATGTATCTTTTGTGTAACATGAACTTTTCGTGCACTACAGGCAGCTTGGCGCAGCGCACAAAGGGTTTACATAACATGATGTTTTTGCAACGAGGAAAGCACCTGCACCTTCAAAGTCTTGCACTTGGCGCAGATTAAGCTGATGTTGCGCAGATGTTGGGTGCGCCAAAGGGGCGCATGTTTATGTGATGTAACAAGTAAGGTTGGTGCGCCAAAGAGGGCGCAAGGCTAGCGCTTGCAACATGTGAAGGAGGCGCGCCTTGAGGGCGCAAAGGTTTTTGATGCAACAAGTATGATGGGTGCGCCATTGGAGCAGATTTTATTCATGTTGCGGGGGGGACAGATGCGCCAAAGAGGGCGCAACTATTTTTTTGATGTCGCAGGACGTGCCAATGCGCCAAAGAGAAAAACAGAGTCTTCGGGTTATGAAATGGCTTAACCAGAAGGGATTTAAACCATGCTTTTAGAACAACTTCCTCTACCAGCAGATCTGGAAAGAGGGGGAGGAATATGGAAAGACAGCAAAGGGGGGGTGGGCGCCAGTTCAATAATTCATTTCCAAAACCAAACCAACAAGCATCAAAGAACCAAAAACGTAAAACACGTGAAAGAGATAAGAACCTCTTACCCGGATAAATAGTAAAAACGTGCAAATGGGTCCACAACGTGTTGGAAACGACAGGGCAGGTGCTAACAGGCTCAGAGAATATAAAAAAAATGTGATGCTCTGGTGATAATGACATTTGCAGGCGCGCAAATATATATATATGCGAGTTAGTAATAAATGCGCCACCAACTTTGTAAAGGGCGCATCGAAATTGCTGTCGACATAGGAAAGCATGCGCCCTTTAGTGCACCAAAGCATATGACAACACAGTGTTACATGCGCCTTTTGCGCACCGGCAGGGGTGTCAACACAAGATTATGCGCGCCTTTGGCGCACCGAAAAGAGGCGCAACAAATGGGTTGCTAACACGAAGGCGTATGCGCCTTTGCGCACGTAGGGAAGACTCAACATATCAAGGCGCACCAAAAGGTTTGTTGACATGAAAAAACATGCGCCAAAGGCTTAAAGGGGGCGCACCAAAAGTTGGTGTTACATAGTAATTCCATGCGCCCAACCAAAAGACCAAAAATGACTAAGTTCGGAAAACCAGATTTCCCAGAAAAGGGGTTTTGCAACGTTCCGAACGCAAGGGATCCCTAAGGAGGGATCGGAACAAAATTTTCGGTATGGTTATCGGTATAATTGCCCTTGTCAATTTTACGAGATAATAGCTGGCTCTTTCTGGGGACTATCCCTGAGTAAACTTGGGGGTAGAGAATCCCAGATCTCATGTGCCTATCCATTGGGTAACAGAGTCAAAAACAAGGGCGACCGGAGGGAGAACAAAGAAACACACAACAAACCGAAAGAAAACACACAACTAAAGCAAACTGTACAAAGAAGAGAGCAAGCTCTACTTCTTGAAGATTTTCAGGTGTTGCCTGCTATAAGGAAGCGGGAGCTCGGTTCCATCCAGATATGAGAGATAGAAAATATTCTCTCCGTTGAGCTGCTTGATCTTGAAGGGCCCTCTCCACAGGGAATCAAACTTTCTGTGCATGCCCTTTGGCTCTCTTCGTTTGTCCCACAGAAGGACGAGATCTCCCACTTGGAAATCCCTTCGCTTAGCTTTTTTATCGAATAATCTCTTGACTTGATTCTGATGTTCGGTGATCCTGTCGACCACTCTTACTCTCTTTTCTTCGAGCTCTGTCAGATACATGATTCTCTTTTCAAGATAATTTTGGAAAGTTTCATCTTCGATAGCTCGTGCCAAGCGCAGAGCAGGAAGTTCAGTAGAAATGGGAAGCTCGGCATCAGTGCCATATAACACTTGAAAAGGTGACATACCGAGAGACCTCTTGGGAGTAATACGATCGGCCCACAAAGCGTTGTACAAAGACTTGTGCCACATTCGTTGATTCTCATCCACTAACTTTCGTATGATGGTCACCAAGTTCTTGTTACTGGATTCCGCCTGACCATTTCCCTGAGGGTAATAATCTGAGGCGTGAGCCAAAGTTATCCCATATTCATAGCAAAAGCCAATAACTTCCCGTGAGGAGAAGTTAGAAGCATTATCAGCAACAATTTTGTTTGGAACGCCAAACCTGACAATGATATTTTCTTTAATGAAATTGCAAACAACTTCAGAAGTGGCATGCTTGATAGGTATGGCTTCCACCCACTTGGTGAAGTAATCAGTTGCTGTAAGGACATAACTATGTCCGGCACTCGATTGAGGATTGAGTGCACCAATAAAATCAATTCCCCACTGCCTGAATGGTTCGTTGACAACGACAGGCCTAAGGGGAAAAGTAGCCAACTTAGGCTTGCCGACGAACTGCTGGCAAGGTTCACACTTTGCCACCCAGGTGGCTGTATCTTGGAAGAGCATCGGCCAATAGTACCTGGCTCGGATGATCTTATGTGCTGTCACGGAGGAAGAGAAATGACCTCCACAGGCTGAATTATGAAAACTTTCAAGTAACTTTACCTGTTGTGGTTTGTCAACACATCACAAAAAGACGCCATCTATTCCACGTTTATATAAACCGTCATCCCAGATGACATATTTAGCTGCTCTGAGCTTTATAGTACGCTTCTCCTTTGCAGTTAGGTGCACTGGGCATTCGCCGTAGGTGAGGAAGAAAGCGATATTGGAATACCATTCATCACTAGTCGCAACAAATAAGACCAGAGGCAGTGAATCAGGTTTTTCCAGCCGGTCCTGTGCTTCATCGGTGTAGTCACCCCTTTCATCAGGGTTTTTTGGATCTTTGTTTTCAGCCATAAGCTGACATAGGCCCTTGCCCCTTACCAGCTTGGTTGGTTTAATATCCAGGTCATACTCCTGGACCTTTGCGATCCAATTTCCTCGCAAGCTTCCTAAGTCCTGTTGGGTTAGAATTGATTTGGCCGTCGTGTCAGGGACCAGCACCACCGTGTGAGAGTTTAGAATGTAATACCTAAAATTTTTCACTGCTTTGACAATGGCGAAGGCATGCTTTTCCAGTTGAGAAGTTTTTAATTCGTGAGGCTTGAGGGGAGAGCTCATGAACGCAATCGGAGATTCAACATCCTCCGAATTCCTTTGCATCAAGATTGCGTACACAGTATGCTCAGATGCATAACTATACATGATGAAGTCCTTGGAGAAATCGGGACATACCAGGACTGGTGCGTGAGCAATGGAATCTTTTATTTCTTCAAACGACCTTTTCCCTTCCTCGCTCCATCTGAAAGTTTGTGACCCCTCCATCATGTTCAATATGTGACGGGTCTTCTCAGCAAAGTCAGGAACAAAACACCTGAAAAAGTTCACCTTTCCGAAGAAAGAATGAACACCAGTCTTGCTTGTAGGCAGAGTAAGCTTTGAATAGCCTTAACTCTTTCGGTATCTATCTTTGGTCCTTCTTTGCTAACCACATGCCCTAGCAACTTCCCTTCTGTGACTCCAAAAACAGACTTTTTTGGGTTTAGGGAGATCCCATGTTCTCGGCACCTGGCCAATACTTGCTCCAAATGATCACAATGATCATTTCGTTGTTTAGAGAACACGGTTAAGTCATCTAGATAAACCACAATGACCTTTCCCATCATACCTTTGAATGCAAAGTCCATGGCCTGCTGAAAAGTGGCGCCAGCATTAGTTAGGCCAAAAGGCATCCTGCTGTAGGCAAATGTACCCCAGGGAGTTGTGAATGTTGTTTTAAATTGATCTTCAGGCGAAACTTCAATTTGATTGTAACCTAAAAAACCATCAAGCATGGACAGCATCTCTGATCCAGTTACTGCTTGCAGAACTTGATCCATTATAGGAAGTGGGTAGTTGTCTTTCAAGGAAGCCTGATTCAAATTGCGAAAGTCTACGCATATGTGTATCTCGCCATTTTTCTTGCGCACTGGCACAATATTCGCCACCCAAGTACTGTGGTGGATAGGAAGCATTTTCTGAATTTTGGCCTGGATGGTGCCTGAAACCTTAGGATTATAGTGCCTCTGCTTTTGGCGAAAGTCTTTGACATCTTCTTTCAACGGGATGTCATGCTGAACGTCCTTTGGCTTAAAAGACTTTAGATCGGCATAGGACCATGCCAATACATCCATATATTTCTTCAGCAACTTGACGAATTTCCTCTTTTCTTCAGGCGTGCAACATTTTCCAATGTTCACAAACTACGGGTGCTCTACCAAACCTATATTGACCGGTTCGGTTTCGGGGGATGAGTCAGGATCATCCCGCCTCTTCTTTTTCACAAAAAGATCATGCATGTCGAACAACCGCTCCAGAGAAACCAGGCCCTTTGGAATTTTATTTCCTTTGAGCTGACATATGTCGTTGTTCCCTTCGGATTCATCGTCTTGATCGGTGATTGATTCACGGCAAGTGGAAGTGGATCCTTCAAAGTGCAATTCTTTAAAATTTTCCGCCTTCTCTAGAAAGGCAATGAGTTGATTATCATCGTTAAACACTTGCCAATGCTGAGAATTATCTGGCACGCTCGGGCGGAAAACCACCTCAATGGTGTATTTGTTTGTTTTCAAACCTGGGTGAGGAAGCATGAGGGATGCTGAAACAGCCAATGAATCGGCCATGTCATTTTGGGCTCTTGGGATGGATTCGATTGAAAAAGCATCAAACTCTTCAATGTTGTCCCACACCGCATTACGGTAATGCCTGAGCCTTTCATTCTTCACTTGGTAAATCCTTTTAACTTGATTCACAACTAGCTCCGCATCACCTTGCACTTTCAGATTCTTAATCCCTCTTTCTTTTGCGGCTTGCATGCCAAGTAGCAAAGATTCATACTCGGCAGTATTATTTGTATTAAAAAACTGCAACTTGAAAGAGAGAGGAATGACTTCTTCCTCGGGAGATATTAGCATGGCCCCAGCGCCACATCCGTTGGTTGCACAGCTGCCATCGAACTGCAAGGTCCAGATCTTATTAAGATCTCCTTCTTGAACAAGAACAACCATTTTGTCAGACTCGGTAGACAAGAAATAGTTCCCCATCCCTGATGATTCAAAAAGGATTTGAGCTTTGGGGTCCTCAGAGCTAGTAACCAAGTACTTCTTTTGTGATTCTGGCTCCAAAGTCTGCATTACACCTTTGACGGGAATTCTAGCTTTAGACCAGTCCATATGAATCTCTCCACCCACTTCACTGCAAAAGCTTCTTCCCAGCAAAATTCTGTAGGCTGCCGGAATGTCAGCAACGAGGATGGTCATCTTTACTCTTTTATCTGGGAACGCCGCAAATGCAAATTTTGCGTCTTTGATTTGACCAATCAACGGAACCTGCTTGGTTTTCAAGGAATAACATCTGCCAAAAGGCTTGGTAAGGGTGAGGCCCAAAGCATGGGTGAATTTTGCCGGCATGACGTTATCAGAAGCCCCGGAATCAATTATGCAGTTACTTAGCTTGTGACCATTGATTAGGAGGGAGAGATAGAAAGGCTCTATCTTGCCTGATGCAGATGTTGAAGCAACATTTATGTGGGATTCAGGGGGAGTGGAAAGGATTCCTTTTGGGGAAACCTGCTTAGATACAACAGCTTGACTTTGAATATACTTGGTCAATCTTACAAGCTGTTCGGGATTTGACTGAAGATACTCAGCTTCGGACATTTGGATCTTGGTCTTTTTTGCATGATCTATGATATCAAATGTGGCCAAGGGTTGCGTTGGTGAAGGAATGAGTCCCTCACTTCGCGATGGTGGAATAGGATTACTGGTCTTGATAGGAACATGAGAGGACTGATTTGGAGGAGAGATGGGGGGAAAAGATTTCCTTGTAAAAGACTTGCCAGGGAGTTGAGTAGGAAGATGATTACCTCTTTTAGCAATGATCGGAGGTGCGTTTGACACAGCCTTCTCCTGCTGCACATGGGCAACAACTTCCACTTCTTTTCCTTGCGAGCGGGTAAAAACAACATACGACTGTCTGCTTGCATAACCCTGGGTACCCTCTTCTTCATCAGATTCTTCCTCATCAAATTCCATATACCCGATAGTAGAGTCGTCAGTCGGTTCACCGACATCTTGATCATCTTCACCTTGAGATGAAGGTTCTTCATAATACTGCTCTTCTTCTTCAATTTCGGCCAGAGCGTTGACCGGAGGAGCCTCAAGCGCCAACCGCGGAGCAGTTGCGGGTAAGCGCGGCCTTTAAGAAATGTTGTTGGGAACGAAATTCCTCCGCGGAATATCCCGGTATGAAGAACTGGGGGAGGCCTGGGCCAACTGCTTCTTCAATGCAAGCAAGTCATTCGCCATCTTTTGAAAGGCCGGATCAGACGAAGTAGCGGGCGAAAAGCCCAAAGATTTAGGCTTAGATGATTCCTTTTTTAATTCGCCAGATATTATCAGATTATCTTCTATTCGAATGGTAGCGGCCTGGGCGAGAATCAAGGTAGCCACTCGCTCTTGAAGTAGCAAGAAACTGACTTTAGAGCTCATAGCATTTACGAAGAAACACTTTTGATTTTCCGGTGTTGGAAGCATGGCAACAAGGACACGATTGATTAATGCATTGAACCTAGCAATAAAATCGTGCATGGTTTCATTTGCCTCCTTCTTTAGGTGAGTGATCCGTGATAATAATGCAAATGCATCTTCTGAAGGTTTGTACCTGTCTTCAAAAGCATCCCGCAAGGTGGCCCAACTCGTAATAGATCCGGCCGGCAAATGCTGAAACCATTCAGCTGCGGGCCCTTGTAGAGTTTCCAGAAAAAGGCGAACCGATACGTCCTCGTGAGTTACATCCAGGATACTGCATGACATAATGAATGCAGATATGTGGGAATCCGTGCTTTGATTTCCGCTCCCGTCGAATTTGGGAAAATTCTTTCGGTTTTCGTGAGGGAGCGCGTGAACTGGATGTGGTAAAGCCAAGGGACCCATAGCATTTCCCCATGGCACTGCCATTTGAAAAGCCGGAAAAAGAACACGAGCTGGAAGTGTGGTTCCACTGAGTAGCAAGGCACTACAAAGGGATGTGGATGCCCCTTGCGAAAGACTTTTCCTTCGTGGAGGTGAGACACTCCTGGATGACCGGTCAGCCGAGCTTAGCGTTGAAAAACGTGTCGGTGTTACGCTGAAATTGTGCCTTTGAAGCAAATCAAAAATAGGATGAGTTTCTCCATGAGCTCTCCTGCTGCGCGTAAAGGGTTCACCTGCCAGCGTGTCTTTCCAATCTGCGGTTTTGGAGTGCTGATTCAAACTTTCTTTTTGGCTGTACTTGCTGATTTTCTGGCTTTTCTGGCAAAAACCAGCAGCATGTACTTTTCTAAATATTAAAAACTATCCTCTTTTGGAAACCGATTGCGGTTAATGACAAATAACAACGAGGATAAGAAGGCAGAGAAGATTAGTAAGCTGATTTTCGGATCTAATTTTGACTTTTTTCAAAGGGTTTCAAACTTTTAGCAAACAGTCAAAAACTCAGATCTATGGCAAAATACTGATTTTTATAAAAACTCAACGAACTAAAGGTCTCCAACTAGGCCAGATCTATGGATCTCAGAAGAAAAATTTTCAATTTGAGTCACTTTTGCAAAATTTTGGATTTTGACAAAATATGTAGATTTGCAAACAGGCAGCAATTTTCTGATTTTTCTGATTTTCTATCCTACCACCATCATAGATCTGATAGATCTGTTCGATCCCCAGCGGAGTCGCCAAAAACTGTTGGTCTGAAAATCTGTCGCTTGGGCAGATCTATGGATAAACGAGCCAACAGTGTGCAGGGCATAGCCCCTCTTTGAGTCAGCAAACCGAAACTGGTTTATTGCTATTCTACCAGCAGGAATCTATGCAAGTCTCACAAATTCTGCCTTCGGGGGTTTGGGATCTCATCCCAGTAGTGGTGTTTCCGACTGTGAAGAGAAAGGAAAGGAAGAGGGGATGAAGAAAGAAAGAGCAGGTCTGAAGGAAGAAAAGAAATGAATTCCAAAGCAGAAAGGTCAGAAGGTTTATGTTTTGGGATTGGTAGTAAACAGAGCCAAACCTACTTGCATAAACGAGCAAAGCAATACTGATGATGAATAAATGACGATAAAACAGAAGCAGATTTAACAGAGTAAACACACAGATCAGACATAAGAAAGATCTAATGCACATAACACAGGTATTCAGCACAAAGTCTAAATATTGTATTAATTATCCTTCTGTTACAAAAAGCTCAAAGTCTTTTCTCCTTACTCCTATTTCTTATCTGAAAGATATTCACCCATCCTTTCCAATACAACAAGTGTTGGGGTATTTATAGAAGAAGGAGAGAAAAGAAGGCAAAAAGGAGCCAACAACTTATTTACAAAGATATTTACAAAATATCTAAAAGTCATGTTGACTTTTGACCACTTGGTGGATGACATCATCCCATGATGCAACATGGATGATGTTATCATTTGTGTCAACATACTCCAGATATTCCCAAAAAGAAAGTCGAAGAAGAGAGAGAGAGAAGAAGAAGAAGAAGAAGCTACTCGTCATCGTCATCCTGCGGCCGAAAGGGGGTGGACTGCTTTTGTTGTTGCTCAGGTGACGAGATATGGAATTGAGAGCGGTATTCCATAAACTTGTTGATCATTGGCCCTAGCTGATCCTAGGAAGGATCCTTGTGCCGATCACTGATCACCTCACAAGTTTCTCGGGGAGCTTGGAATAGTCTTTTTCCGCTTCAATGAGTACCCCAATGAAGTCTCGGCAGGCCAGCAGGTTGTTGATAGACTCTGCGTCAAAAGTGACCTCTGGCCCCATGCCTTGAGAAATGATCTCCTTGAAGATCTGAATGGTCTCCTCAGCTTTTCTTAAAGTAAAGGAAGGAGTAAGTAACCCTGGCGACATGTTAAGAACGATTCGTTCCATTTGGTGCATCGCGTCCAGGGCTTCTTCCTTCACTTTGTCAATCTTTTCTAGGACAAATTCCAAATGATCCACCTGGTAATCCAGAGTGGACATGATTTTGTTGAGGGCCTTGGGATGGCCGAAGACGCCGAACTTGACCAGATCTTCGACTGAATAGTCGAACATTTGTTGGAAGGTCTCGTGCTGCAGTCTAGCATGTTCCAGCTCTTCCGATATGGGTCCCGCTAACGCTTGGAGCTCTTTATTCGCCTTATTGATGCTTAGATATAAGTTGGAGATCTCAGCGATTACTTTTTCGCTGTCTTTGAGGATTCGGCTCCTCCAAGCGGAAACGGCCATACCCTGCTCGCCGATCTTTGTGTACTCATTAATTTTCCCCTGGCTGAGAAGCTCAGAAGTCTCGGCGGCAGTTGTGGGAGGCGCACTACCCATCTTCTGTAAGGCTTGGAGCAGATATTTGTTTTGCTCTTTCAATTGCCTTTTCTCTTCCTTTGTCTCTTGAAGCTTCTTGGAGAGGGCGTCAACTGTAGAAAGGACCTCCCCCTGAAGGCTTTCGAAAGATGTCCCCATTGTGACCTGGGTCACGGTATAATCTGTCGGAGACATATCCTCTTTCTCCTTGAGGGGATTGGGGTATGCGATCTCCATAACCCTCTCTCATGCAGCACTTTGAGAGGAGCGTGTGACGGGCTTCTGCTTCTTTTCCCCCTTAGATGGGATTACAGAAAAGTCCATCGGAGCGATGGGAACTTTCCTCTTTTGCTGACTTAGCTGCTGGGAGATCCAGGCTGGACCTATGGGAGAAGGGCCGGAAACGGAGAAGGGGGCAGTTACAGTAGTAGAGGGGAAAAACGTGGAGACACGTGGAGGCGGCATGGAGAGAATAGCCGAAGAAGTGCCCATGGGAGGAAGGGATACTGCAGCCGAGGAAGACATAGGAAGGGAAGGGAGCTCAGAGATGAGGGAAGAAATGGAGGGGGAAAGATCCGCGAGGGAAGAGAAGATAGACGAAGAGGCGGGGGGAGCAGTAGAAGAAGGGGGAGAGGACACGACCAAAGGGATGGTCGCTTGAGTCACTTGAGGAGGGGAAGGAAGTGAAGAAGAAGGGACAGAAGGGACCTCGGTTGTTGTAGCAATGCCGACATCTTGAGTGGATGGGCCTATTGGAATATCCTCTTCTGCTTCTTTCTCTGGCGAAGCCAGAGTTATGACCTGTTCGGGTGCCGCGGAAGGAGGACTTGCTGGATCTTCTTCCAGAGTGGTGCTGGATTCACCCTCTACGCCTTTGCCCTTGCCTTTAGGCTGCTGTTTGGATCGAGGAGGTGCGTTACCCAATGGGGAGGTTGTGAAATCAACCCCGAGGTAGATTAACCCGTTCATCCGGCACCAATGCTCTGTTCTGCGCAGAGTCTCCTTGACCCTCTCCTCAATCGTCTGAGGTGCCTTAGTTCTATCAATGGCCGGAAAATTCCAATTGTCCCCATCTGTGTTAGTATATACTTGGTCTACTTCATCTTCCGTAGTTTGGAAGCCTTTGGGGACAATTGCTACCCCGTATTGGATGATTTCTGCCAAGGCTAAGCGAGAATGATCCTTTCTCCTGAGCTCAACCTCATGAATGATGTCGATGTAGATGTCCTCGATCTGAGGGACGTGGATTGGATCGAGATTAGCCGTTGGCAGACAACTTCTTGGATCAAAGGTAGGCCTGACCGGCAAATCATGTCTCAAATTGAGCAGCTCCAGCTCTGCGAACATGTCCTTTGCCTTGTGGTGGGTAAGGCATGTATATCAGCCCACTGTGAGGGGGAAAGGAGTTCCACCCTTCTTTCTTTTGAGGCACTTCTCGTGATATGTAATCAGCTTTCTTGACAGCTCCCGCAAAATCAGCTTGGGCCCAGCATACCTCGGCAGTCTGGTTGGCTCTCCCAAGAAGTTGGCCGCCCTCAGATAGGTGAACGTGGGGAATTGGGTGAACAGGGCCCCCCATTTCTCAGTAGCTGCTGCTATGCTCTTGGTCGTGCGACCGTAAGTCATATTTGGCCTCAACAGGCAGATGATGTGGTAGAAAAACACATCGTTTATTTTTGTGAATTGAGAGATGCTATTCTCCAGCCTCAATTCTGGGTAGTACTCATATATTTTGACCTGAGGCCAAACCCCACTTCGTATCAGGCCTGGGTAGTCTCTCTCTGATGCTGCAGCATAGACAACATAGGAGTTCATGTAGAATCTCCCTGTTGTATTGAATTGTTGAAACTGCTCGGAGATTGTGCTGCTTATTATTTCTCCCCAGCAGAAACGCTGATCGGACACATTCTTGTTCATGGTCTCTAAGTACCGCAGCATCCATTTGTGGAAAAAGTGGGCGTCAGGAAGCCCAAACACTCTGCTCAGAAATGTGATAGTGTCAATGAGCTCCTCTGAGAAGTCGATGCGGTGGATGATTTGAGGCCATCGGGTCACCACCTTTTTGTTCTTCAAATATACCTCATTCATCAGCTTCATGCACTGATCTTCGTTATCTTCCCAGGCCTGAATACAATCCTCTCGGCTGACGGCCACAAAGTGCCGGTGATGAGGGATGCCGAGTATTATTTCGAAGTGGCAGGCAGTGAGGTTAATGACGACCTCGCCCTTGTCATTTACGACACACCTTGTGTCTTTGTTGTAGCACTGGGAAACCACCATCATGAATTCGTTGTTGATGGTGCTGACTGGGATCCCTCCAGCAAAGTGTAGGGCACTGCCCATTAGTTTGTCCATCCATGGACTTCTTGTTACCTTCTGAGTTCTGCCCCAGAATTCATCCATATCAATGTGACCCAACTCTGAGTCCCTGATATCTAGGTCGCATTCGGCCTGGGAGTCAGGCATTCTGACCCTCTGATATTTATCTTTCATCTCTTCTTCTGTAAGTTTGGCCTTGCCTTTGGATTTGGTAGGTCTCCTGCTTGATGTAGACATATGTTCTTCTAAGCTTAATTGCTGATCTGCATGAAGAAGAAGCGAGACCCAATCCAAAAAGGTTGTATTAGCCATTTGATCTTCCATTGAAATGTTAACAGAGGAAAGAGTTAGTGATTTTGAGGCTCAGGGCGCAGGGCGCATGAGAGCTGCAGCTTACAGGGCTAAATAGGTAAGGCGCACAGAAAAGAGGTTTTGCAAGGATCAAATCAGCGCCAAAGGTGCATGGCGCATAGAGACTGCAGGGTACATTTTGTAAAGGGCGCATGGAGATTTGGTGTTACATAGAGACAGGATGCGCCAAAGGCGCATAGATCGTTCATGTTGCATGGAAAATGGGCGCGCCCTTAGGCGCATGTATCTTTTGTGTAACATGAACTTTTCGTGCGCTACAGGCAGCTTGGCGCAGCGCACAAAGGGTTTACATAACATGATGTTTTTGCAACGAGGAAAGCACCTGCGCCTTCAAAGTCTTGCACTTGGCACAAGTTAAGCTGATGTTGCGCAGATGCTGGGTGCACCAAAGGGGCGCATGTTTATGTGATGTAACAAGTAAGGTTGGTGCGCCAAAGAGGGCGCAAGGCTAGCGCTTGCAACATGTGAAGGAGGCGCGCCTTGAGGGCGCAAAGGTTTTTGATGCAACAGGTATGATGGGTGCGCCATTGGCGTAGATTTTATTCATGTTGCGGGGGGGACAGATGCGCCAAAGAGGGCGCAACTATTTTTTTGATGTCGCAGGACGTGCCAATGCGCCAAAGAGAAAAACAGAGTCTTCGGGTTATGAAATGGCTTAACCAAAAGGGATTTAAACCATGCTTTTAGAACAACTTCCTCTACCAGCAGATCTGGAAAGAGGGGGAGGAATATGGAAAGACAGCAAAGGGGGGGTGGGCGCCAGTTCAATAATTCATTTCCAAAACCAAACCAACAAGCATCAAAGAACCAAAAACGTAAAACACGTGAAAGAGATAAGAACCTCTTACCCGGATAAATAGTAAAAACGTGCAAACGGGTCCACAATGCATTGGAAACGACAGGGTAGGTGCTGACAGGCTCAGAGAATATAAAAAAAATGTGATGCTCTGGTGATAATGACATTTGCAGGCGCGCAAATATATATATATATATATATATATATATATATATATATATATGCGAGTTAGTAATAAATGCGCCACCAACTTTGTAAAGGGCGCATCGAAATTGCTGTCGACATAGGAAAGCATGCGCCCTTTAGCGCACCAAAGCATATGACAACACAGTGTTACACGCGCCTTTTGCGCACCGGCAGGGGTGTCAACACAAGATTATGCGCGCCTTTGGCGCACCGAAAAAAGGCGCAACAAATGGGTTGCTAACACGAAGGCGCATGCGCCTTTGCGCACGTAGGGAAGACTCAACATATCAAGGCGCACCAAAAGGTTTGTTGACATGAAAAACCATGCGCCAAAGGCTTAAAGGGGGCACACCAAAAGTTGGTGTTACATAGTAATTCCATGCGCCCAACCAAAAGACCAAAAATGACTAAGTTCGGAAAACCAGATTTCCTGGAAAAGGGGTTTTGCAATGTTCCGAACGCAAGGGATCCCTAACGAGGGATCGGAACAAAATTTTCGGTATGGTTATCGGTAAAATTGCCCTTGTCAATTTTACGGGATAACAGCATGTCATAATAAGACCAAGCGAAAATGTCTGCATACTCTCTCAAGAGTCCTGTAAATGTTTTTTATTCTTTGGTTGAGAGTAAAGCTCCCAACTTAACTATCCTCGGCAGCTCCTTTGTGTCGATGTTAACATCTATTGTATCTTCCACTAGTAGCTTTGACTCGTCCTCTATGTGTGTAGGATCGAGAGGGAGATTGATATTTTCCTCTGTCAAAGGTGGTTCAGGGAGATCCTCAGCTTTAAGTGGGTACACTATTTTAGCCATAGGTTGTTTTGTTTGTTTGTCCACAAGCGCCTCAAAGAGGTTTTCGCTATAGGACTTCCCCTTTGCCTTTCCGTAAGGATTTTCTTTGGAACTCTTGCCCTTGCTCACTTTTTTACTAGTGTCCACACAACTCTACCTCCTCTCCGAAGTACGCATGCGCATTGAGATGAATGGAGAACCCCTTCTTGTGATCATTTCTTGGAATGTTATCTCTGATGCCCAAGAACTCGCCAAGAGTCTTATCGTTATGGAACACGTCAATAGGTACATCATGTTAATCATCCCAATTCACAAGTGATGGGTAGATGAGGGTTAGTGTTTGAGTTATAGGGGATACAGTGGGTGTAACAGGGGTTATGGTAAGGATATCCATTTTAGAGAATAGGTTCATAGAGGTGAGGTCTTCATAAAGACGACACTGGGAATTTGTTTTGCTTTTATTTTCAGACAAATTATCCTCACTCTCAGAAGAAGCATACTCGTTATCTGAAGGGTGAGACTCATAAAAATGGACGCCAATACCTGATTTACCCAGTATGCGACGAGGTATTGAAAGAGCTTCTAACGGACCTTGTTCTTGGTGGTTGCAACCACGTCCTTGATATCTCATAGTAAGCTTGATTATGTTTGGAATAACATACCTAGATGACTTGTGACATAGCCATTTCATCGTCTTGAGGATGAAATATGATATTGTTGAGAATTATTTCATCTTCTAGCAAGCCACTAGAAGTGAAATTGTCAAAAGGGAAATTCTCCTTTGATCTTTGGAATTTGTAGCATGGTATACCATATGCTTTAGCAGATAGGGGAATGTTTTGAACCATAAAGGCATGTTGTAGATCATACTCTCCACAACTGCTTGGTCTAACCTTCATCTCCCATGTATCAAAGGGAGTTTCTGAGGTGGAAGCACCATTGTCATTGGTAGACAAGGTATTTGAATCACTCGTGAAATGAGGGCCTCCGACTGAATAGGGACAATAATCTTTGTAGAGGGACACTCGTAGATGGCAGGAAAATAGTCTGACAATGCTTTGTAATGAGCAAATGGTTGGGGATCCCCTTGTATGGTAAGTGTTTGTCCTTCGTATTGCAACTTTAAACACTGATGATGCGTTGATGGCACGGCCTGCATGGCATGAATCAATGGGAAAACGAGTAAGATATTGTAAGGAATTTCCAAGTCCAGGACATGGAACTTCGTATCATGTGTTATGGGGCCTACTTCTAATGAGAAAGTGAACATTCCAACTAGTTGTTCTTCATTGTCATTCGCCTTGATGGTGATGACCTTTGTCTCCAGATCAACTTCTATGCAGCCTAGTTGACGGAGTAGTTTGAGAGTACATATGTTGAGACCAATCCGATGTCCACAAGCACTCTCTTGACCTTCTTACGTTTGATGATTACCTCAATATGTAATGGCAGGTTATGTGAGGGATTCTCAGCTAAGGTTTATGTCGGACTGAAGGTTATGTGTCTTGTGGGAGAGATTTGCGCTACCATGGCCTGTAAATGTGTTGGGTCAACATCAATAGATACTCTTGATCCCTGTAAGGTTTTGCAAAGTATATCTTTATGGACGCTAGAGATCTTTAGGTCTAAGATTCAAATCTTACTTGTAGTCTTCTCTAGTTGATCTAACACATAATAGTGACTCTCTTGAGGAGGAGGGGGAGTAGGTTCGGAATTTATAACAAGGTGATCTCGTCACATTGCCACATCGCACTCTCTTGTTTTAATTCTAATTGTATTGATTTGCTCAACGAGTGGTCAACACAGCCTATCAAGGCATCAAAATGATCTTCGTTTGACACATAGTTAGCATTCTTATTTTGAGATGATTGTCCCCGATCCGGCTTTTTCTTTTCTTCGTGATTGGGAAAAGGATCTTTGAAGATCCCTAAGTTTGTATTTGGAGATTTTGCAAGCAACAACGGAGTCTACTTCAATATCACCGTTGTCAACTAGGTCTTGAATATAGTGATTTAATCTTAAACATTTTCAATTTTATGACCCTTTACGCGGTGAAACCCACATAATTCATTCTCCCTAAACCAAGACAGTTTAGGTGCGTCGTCCTCGTAGATTTGAGTTTCATGGTACTTAACCATGTTTACGGCCTCTAACTTCTTTACTATGGATGATATGGATTCATATAGACAGGTAAAAGTACAACGTTTATACTCAGTAGGTGGATTGCCCTTTGCAAGCTTCAAAGGTGTGTCCTTCTGAATGGCTTGCACCCGCTTAGAATATACTATCCCATCATTAACGACATTTTTATTCTTATCCTGACGAATTTTGGTTTTTCATTAGATTTAGAATCGTTATGTTTGTAGGAGAAAGGTTTTAGAGTCCCCCTAGCTAACAATGTTTTTTTCAATTTGACTCCCTTTTTCGATTACCTCTTCAAATGTGTTGCCACAATGCATTTGCAAGTAGAACGTAATGTCTGGATGGAGGTTGGGAACAAATATATTGATTAACTGCTTTTCGGGTATGGAGCAAGGAAAACGACTAGCTAATCCTCTCCATCGTTGTAAAAATGCAACGAAGTTTTTGTTATTTCGTTGCTTGGCATTGCAGAGATCCAACATAGTGATGTCACTCTCAATATTGAATGAGAAGTGTTGTACAAAGTTTTCGGCCAATTCCATCCATGTCGTTATGGATGCCTTGGGAATGTGTAAAAACCACTCTAATGCATGTCCTCCTAAACTTTGTGGGAAGAGGAGTATAAGATAATTGTTGCTAAATGCAACCTCTTAGCATGTCATATAAAAATATTTTATATGGTCACGAGGGTCACCTTTTCCCTTATACTTATCAAATTTTGGAAAATCAAAGTGTCATGGGAAAGGTACCTGTAGCATGGCCCTATCAAACGGATAAGGGCATAACTCCTTGAACTAGTATTTCTTATTGTTACCATTTTTACCTTCTTACAATGTTAGAAGGACGTTCTTCATAGTTGACTACTCTTGATTAAAAGGGGATCTTGTGTGGGTGGCATAGGTCTATACGTAGGATTAAATCTAGGTGTATTCCCAGCCTTATTTGCTGCGAGAATTTCCTCATAAGGATCTCTTTATGATTCCTGTCGAGGAGTGTTTATTGGGAACTCGTGAACCAAAGCTTTAGGTTTTGTCTTTGTTATAGCTCGTTTCAAAACTTTGGGTTGTTCCTTTTATATATGTGAAGCCAAACTTGCCAATTGGCGAGTAAGAGCTTGGACCTGTTGTTCTGACGTCGCCTCTTGAATAGGTACTTCATGACTATTTTTGTTAGGAGGAGGTTGTGCATGATGAGCATGTTCCTCGTTGTCTTCACAACGTACTTTAACAACAGGTATTCGATAATCTTCGTCATTTTCAAATGGTACCTCCTCATTATTTTTTCGTGCAGAAGTAGAGGTATGACCTAGATTTAAAATTTCCTTAACAGTACGATGAGGTCGGTCTACTTCCTCTTCTCCACGAATCATTCCGACAATGAGAGAAGGGTCCACTGTGGAAGGTAACTTAACTCCTAATTCCATAACACACATAAGAACCTCATGTTTGTTTTGGAAAATGTAATCGTCAAAGTTGGCGGGATGATACTCTAGATTCATAGGAGGAGGATCCTCCTCTCCACCACTATAGTCAACCATGAGATTATCCTCTAAAAGAGGGTTGTCACCTCCAAATATATCGGCTTCTAATCTTCAAGATCCCATTCTCGTAATAGGCATACTTGAGATAGGAGGTACAATGTGAAAGACTTTCGTTAAGGTTTATCAAAAAGGGACCTTAGTCAAATTTTGGCAATGTAACGATGCTAAGTCGTCACAAAAAAAGGTGACTATAAAATAGCCACAAATCCACTAGGTCAATGTGACCCTAAGAACCAAAGAATAAAGAATAAGCTACCCTAGCAAGGCAATTTATGACACAAGTTTTTCTAGAACAATACAATGATGTAAAATGCTCAAATTCTGCCACAACAAATAGTTTACTCTCTAAGACCTTTCTAGATAAGTTTGAAACCGAATAGTGACAACACAATATCACTAGTTAGGTCAAGTTTGCTACAAACAAGGCCTTAATGATAAGAGAATGTTGACGCGGTCTTCTAACAAGATATACTAAAAACTAGTTTCTAAACACTAACAAAGTTTAAGCCTTGTAAAATGGATGAAACAAATGCAAGCATCATAACAACATTATTTGGACACGTAATCAAACTTTGCGAGAAAGCAAGATTTTAGTATCAAAATGGGATTGTAGTGATGCTAACAAAGTAATCTCAACACTCACAAAACTCAAGACAAAGCTGGGGTGTAAAAACTATGTCTAAGTATAACAAGAAATTTTTATGCGTGCGAGCAACGTAACACTAAAATATAGAGATTTAGGCCTAATTTCACAATGGAAATAAGACGTAAATATCTCAATTGTATGGCTATAATGCGGGCAACACAACAACTCAAAAGAAGACAAAGATGAAATCACCCAACTACTATGATAATAAGTCTCAAATATGGGTCTTTGAGACAAGGGGGGCCTATTAGATCGTGAGTACGTACCATGCACACTTTCAACACTTGTGCTTCGGCATTGCAACCTACTCGCACAAATAGAATACAAAAGTGGTGGACACATGATATCTAATAGTATTTGTATATGTTGTTTCCTTTAGTCCAAAAACGGGCAACAAGAAAACAAGGGTGTAGACCAAGTGGTGTTGAAATAAACTTGGTGTTATTTTGGTAAAGTTTTGCCTTATCTTAGGACAAGTGAAAAACTATGACAAAATGACGCTAAGTAGATTTTGTGATTAAATATCACGTGGTTTCAACTTTAAGAGATTTTTTCCCTTGTTCGAAAATCAAGAGTTTTAATCTAACAAAGATGTCACTTTGTGAGAACTCTCAAGCATAACAAATAAGACAAAAATAATGGCTCCAAGCTGGCAATCTTCTTAGGTGGTTCTCTCTCTATTTGTCACAAGTTTATTTTTGCGAGCTCGATTGACCAAGAAAGTTGCACTGACTAATCTTGGCATATCTCAGTTTTACTTTACCCCCTTCTAATACAATGAGCAATTAGTGTGTTTGGTTATATTATCACGAGGGTCACAATGGAAATAACTTTGACTCTAATCTCACCAAGGTGTTCAATTACCTAACATGGGCCTAAATAGACCTAAGAGGGAAATCAAATTGGGATGGTTGCTACTTCAAACACGGCCTCTCCAAATGACTTGTTAAGCCACTTTAGATATCCATCTACTAACCTTGTTGAAGGTTTTAGGCAAGGATTGAACTTGGCTATAAATCATATTTATTATATGAAATGCAAATCAAAGCATGGTGTAAAGTATAAAGGAATGAGGTGAATTGTTTTTATAGTTTTCACTTTGAGGAAAACTAATATTTTGGTGCATGTGGGACTAAAAAGCCCCAAATTAGATTAGAATTGTTAATCATGATTAAGCTTTGTTAATCACAATTAGTTAATTAACAAGCGATTAAGATGTGAGATCCTTAATCAACCACTTAGGGTCAACTAGGAGGTTAAGATAAGCTTTTGAAGCTTGTTGAGACGTTGTGGAGGAAAGTGGGGTGATTTTGAATGGTCATAAGAAGGGTTTGAGCCAATAATAGGGTATACTGACCAAAACAAGGGCAAAATGGGCTTAATTAGCTAATAATCGCTAAATGTTTGTTTTGAAGAGGATTTTGATTTACTGTCGTCGAATAGTGGCATCCTGAATGTGAAAGGGATTGAGCAATCAACAATGTGTTGTTAATTGGCCAAAGTGGTAAGAAACGTTTGTTAATTAGCGGAAATCACTAATTATAATATAAATGGTAAGAATGTGAGTGATTTGTGTGCGTTTGGCAATAAGATTGCAAAAGCGGAATTTAGGTGTCTACAATCTTTAATCCAGTTGACAACTTATTTTCTATATATTTGAACCTTATGTGTAAATGCACTTCGACAACAACATTTTAGAGTGGGTCCTTTAGATTAGCATAAATATGTATAGTAAGAATTCCAATTATCTTTAGTCTAGTTGGCGACTTATTTTCTATACATTTCTCAACGAGTTAATGCACTTCAACTACAATGTTATTTCTCCACTTATATCATATTAATGATTTACCATAATCAATTTGATCTCAATAAATGAATTGCTTGCATGAGACCATGGTTTATTCCACATAGACACCTAATCTGGGACAAAATCATTATTTCATCGTGCTTTTAGAAAATTATATGTATACTCTTGCTACTCTTGATATTACTAAAATAAAGTGTATAATATAAATAAATAAAGTGTATACTTATACTCCTACTCTTGATCTAATCTATTGTAGATAAGCCTCGTGCAAAGAATGTGCAAGTCATCTTGTAGAATTTTACCTCCATAATTATTAACATTTTTAAATTGTATTTCCTACTTCTAATCTAATATATTCTAGATTAGCATGACACGCTCATACTAATTGTGGGGATTGGGGTTTCATTTGCCTTTCGTGATGTAGGCCACCACTACCTTAATGTGGATACAACGGGGCTTGAAACTGGGTGCTTGGCATATTTGTAAGTTACAAGTTGGATTACCAACTCACTTAGGGACCTTCCACGATATAACAATTTCATATTGATACAATTGAACTAGTCCTATATGTTTGTTTAAATTTTAGGGTAAATACAACTATCAAATGATATTGATGCTTTAAATCCATAAAATTATATATGATGGCATATGGCCACTAAAATAAGGATAACTCATGTTACGTGGGAACACGTGCCCTTGATTTTGGTGAAATCTTAGAGGTCTCGAACGTGGGACTTGGGAGGGCATCCCAAATTTAACAAAAAAAAATTAATGTCTTTACTTTTTAAAAGTTGTTTATTTTTACCAAAAATGCATGGTGAATTTTTCCTCTGGTTGGAATAAGTATCCATATTTAGCAATTCAATCTTCTATGCAACTTGCCAAACAATGATGCAAATCTTATTGGTATGCAAGAGTTATGGCTCTCCTCCAAAAGTTGCATATCGCTGTAGAAAAAGTCCCTTCCCTAGGGTTTTCTATTAATGCTTCTCAATTCATTAAACATGACGTCAACAAAGGTGTTCATGAAGACATGAGTAAATCTTATTTGAAAGTTACATGGCTTATTCAAAAGAGCCTTTGAAACCAAGATTTCATTATTATTTCCAATTTTACTCTTTCTTTCATGACGATCAAAATGAAACTCCCGAGTACATGTAAAAGATCTCAATTTTGTGTTTGCTTTAATCAACTACAAAAATTGTGTTTTCTAGAACCTAAAAGTGAAGAGTTTTTTGTATTCAAATACCCTATCTACTATGAAATTTGGGGGAGATACCATTGTCTATCGAGAAATTCCCATGGATCCTTGAAGAGCTTCATTCAATATGAGGACCAAAATGTTTAGCATTGTTTATTCATAAGACACTTCGACTTCGACAAAGAGCACTAAATTTGAAGTCTTCAAAAAGAGATAAGTTTAAGAATATCGGTCTTACTTCCAAATAACAAACTTTGGGAAACTCAAGAGACTACATATCCAAACAACATGGTCTAGATCTAAGGCAACATACATTTTATTGGTTTCAAGATCTATGGCCTTCAAATAGTAAAATCGTGGTTTTTCATTGATTCTTTTTCTTTTTCAGTGTATTTAGAGATACATTTGGCACTCCTTTTATGTGTTGAATTCATGTAACATCTTTTTTGGTCCCATCAACTATTCTTGGCCTTTATTCGCCATTAATATCTAAATTAAATTAAATTGAAATACAATCTCAAAAGTACCTTATAAACATTAAATACATTTTTAAACCCCTAAATTTCATACAATAAAATTAAATATTTAAATATTAAATTTTACATATTTAAATAATCGTCCCCCTACCATCCCCAAAATCTAGGGGAAAAAAATCCATCCGAAAACCTCATCCCCTTGACCCCAAGACTTAGATAACTATGTTAATAATTGTATGTGGCATGTGTTCCTTATGAAATAACTACAAGATGCGTCAAAATGTTCATTTGTAGAAACTTGATAAAAATGTACATATGAGGGCTAAGGACCGCTAAAATAATGATAACACTATAGAACTTATGTGTTCCTTACAAAGTAATATAAGACATGATGTGTCCTGTTGTTAGAATGATAATTAATTGACAATATCCATCTCATAGAAACTCGATAGGAATGAACATTAGATTATTAATTTTTGTGGGTTTTTTACTTGTATGTTTAAGTCATCTAATGATGGCCACCATTCATTAACATAATTATGTTTCCTTTTTCTTCTCTTCTTTTCTTTGTTTTGGGTGGTAGAAAAGAACATGCTCAATGACCATTTGCTCTCTTAGAACTTTCATTTTAATAATTTAAAACTATATGAATGAATAAACGCAATTGAATCCAAAGTTAAATGATTAAAATTATGTGAAAGCCTTGAAAATTCCTACAAAAAGCTTTCTACAATGCAAGATATATGATCAGTTGTAGTATGTTATTTCCCATTTTATTGTCCGTATTCTCTCTCTAATAGGTCACACTCGAAGTGCTTAATTATACCTCACAGGGTTTGTCGCTTAAGGGACAAGTTAACTAACCATCGCACTCACTGTATCTGAATATGGATGACTCCTGCAGGTTTCATATAATATATAACATAGTTACCTCAAACTCTGGGACGACAAGAGTCGGGGGTGGGCGTGGGGGGTTTCCAAGACGGCAAAAAAAAATCAAAATTTTGGGATGGCGGGGGAATGGTTATTAAAATTATATAAAATTTAATATTAAAAATATACAAATAAAATTTTTGAACTTTATGAATAGCAGTCTATGTCATTCCACCATGTGCATTTTGTGCTTGAAAATTTGTGTATTCATATATCACTCTTGATTCTTATCATGTCTTCGTCATACAATACACTCGGATTTTGGTTAACCGGTAAACATTTTGATCTGTCTTACTGCCTTTATTATCTACACAACCTTTCACTTCATATAGAAAGATACATACAAGTCGTATAAGTTTGTTAAGTGATTGGAGCTTCTGGAGTGAATTTCAATTAGATTTAAAAATAAAACTTTTTTGCAGATAGAGACGAGTGGTTTCCAAAAACAATCTTACAGTACAAGAATAAAATTAAAAATGTTTGTTCTTAAAAGAGAAATAAACAGAGATTTTTTTTAATATTAAAACAGAAAATCAGATGTCCAGGGGATGTCCGGCATCCCCAAAACAAGGGAGACGTCCCCTAATATTATTGCATGTCCCGGAGACGTCCCCAAGGTTTTTTCTTTTGTCCAAAACGTGGGGGGGAGGGGGGACGTTTCCCCATCGTCTGCCATCCCCAGGACGTTCAGGACTTCCCGGACATGCTGGTTTCGGAGGGGATGCGTCCCCACGTAACACTGCTATATATGCACTGTGTAGGCTTGCAATAGTAAGTCCCCTTCACCAAAGTGAATTTTCAATAGATTTATCAGAATCATAAGGGAGCCAAATGATAGAGATTATAAATATACAAATATAGCAACTTTCCTTTAGGAACTGTGTTTTAAGGCTATTCATGTCTGCACATGTACTTCAAATGTTTAAATGACATCAAGAAGCTTTTCTCTAAAAAAGAAAGTGCGAAGCTTTTGTTATTCTCAAAAGCTACAATGTCATGATTTGTTCAAGAAATCGAATATTCCCCAAGCTTTCAAATCTAGTTACAAGGAATTCCATATCAGGAAAGACTGTATAATACTGATCTCAATAGCCATGTATCTCTCAAGTGCATTACAACTTTTCCTTGGATAGAATTAACAAACAAGGAAATAATTTAGACAGTAGATCCTTCCCCATAACAATGGTGCAGCAATTCACAATCAGATATACACAAATAAAACATGAAATATATCCTGCCCCACAAAAATAGCAAGGTCATACCTCTTGATGTTTTACCTTCTCTCTTTAATTTATAGTTCTCGAGTTTAACATGCGGTGCCCCAAAAGCTAAATTGTAGTTTTCGAGCTTACCATGCAGTGCCCCAAAAGCTAGACTTATACAAGGGAAAATGATATAGCAGCTGAACGCAGTTTATTACCATCATCCTCCCACTTAGATCGAGGAGCTGTTGCCCCTACAACAAATACCTGTTAAATGCAGACATCAGTAAATTTTAACCATTCACGCTAAAAAGTTGCTCCTTGATAATGACCAGAATTTTTTGAGCTTGAATAATTTCCTAAAAACAACCAAAATGCAGGCTCACCTTCCCCTGAGAAACAGCAGCTTCTAAGGCAACATGCCTGTCTTGCGCAGAAAATTCATAAAAATAGTATGTCCTACATCCAGGTGTGCATAATTGTAAGGATTGAAACAACTTAAAATGCTTCTAATTATCACTGGTTTTTTCTCGACTACAAGAATCATATTGTCTTTAGGCTTCCACATGTTGACATTTTAGTAGTAGAAAATACCTGTGTTTAAAAATTAATTGTCCTGGCAAGCTTTTATTTTGTAACAACTAAACCCATCATCAGAGGTGATTACAAAATGGTAAGGATTTTCTCTCATGATAGGTGGTGAGATTAAGAATTATTACTTATTTATGTTAACTGAAGTTGACTTATGATGAATGGAAAAATTAAGCCGGAAAGAAAATAATTATGTTATACGAGTTGGCTAGTTCATTGTTGTTGTGAAAGGCAAAATAATGAAATTACTAATAATTATCTGTACCGGCTAAGACGATAATAAGAGGTTTCCAAGTATTACTTAGTTTGACACCATCCTCCCTGTTAATGTTTGTTAGGATTTTTCTCAATTTCAAGAAATCCCCCAAATGTTCAGCCAAAGCCGGTTTTTCAATGGGATTATGATTAATGTCAATTCTGTTGTTTAAGTCTTGTTCAAAATGAACGACCAGTTTGAACAGTGTAGGAACACCCACGAGAGCAGGGAATTTCATACACAACCTAATTTTGGAGTGGGTCAAGAGGGTCCTTTATAGACAAAAGTTTATTTCAAAGGGCTTTCGGGGTAGTGAGGAATGCTATCATGTTTTTCTTTTAAGGATTTTAGTTAACCTATTAATAGTGACTTTGATATAGATAAGAACTTGGGTGCAAGTTTCTTGTTTAATATAAGTAGGGGTATGTTAAATTTTAATAAAAAAAATTGATTTGTTTAATGGAATACCAATTATTTTGGAATACTTTTAATAGATGGGACTTCTCAACTTCCAGATGTCCTTGGTCAATAATCCTAAACATCCTGGTCACTGCGTGTTTAAGGCCCCTGCTTTCTGAGAGGGAAGATGATGGGAATTAACAGGGAGGTACACATCTGTGTGTGTTTCTGTTTGGTAAACTATGTGGAAGGAAGCCATAGAGGTTCTTAATTATAGGGACATAGAAAAGGAAGGCATTTGAATTCCATGATAAACTTTAAATGACCAGATTGGTTACTAAGACAACCCCGGAATCCATTTAAGTTTCGCTCGCAATGTTGCCAATCAATACAACACAGATCTGTATCAACACCAGTTTCAAGGGATAAGCATTTAAGGTCTTTTCGTCGAAGCATTCAATAAACAAATTGGTCACAATGCAAGAGAGGGAGGAATCTTTAGCTATCCCTTCTGCTTGTTCAAAGGTTTTCCCTTTAGAATTGAAGAAGGTAGATTCCAAGCAAATCTTAATAAGATTGGTCATTTCAGGGTTGAAAAATCTTGAGATGATAATTATAACTCCTTCAGTTGGAAACTTGGCAAACAGGGAAAGCACGTTGAAACTAGCAAGTGGACTTTGCTTCAGGTGCAACAATTCCTAATTTTTCAATGAAATCCGAGAAGTCCTTGATAGGAAGGAATTTCGTGGTAAAAGTTTAGCAAGGAAATAGGGAAATTGATGGCACAAACAATAGGTTGGACGGAAATGCCTTATTTATGAATTTTAGAGATACCACAAACTCTAAAAATTTGAGTTTATTGGAAAAGAATATTTTTCTTAATTTTTGAATCTAAGGCACATAAGTTAATGGCTTAGGTAACCATTGCAGTGATTTGGTTAATGGGGCTTGTTCTATGTTCGTGTACCTTTCTGTTGAGAGGTCTTCTATGATGCCAGGATGCGGGTATGGGTACGGGTTTGATACGCGGATACATCGATTTTAAAAAAACCTTGGCTATGATACGTCCGTACATATATAATAAAAAATCAAATACACACGCGTGCGCGCGTGCGCACACACACACTCATTTTTTAGTCCATAAGAAATACAAAACTTGAAAAATATGGTATGATCAATGTTCAAAACATTCAATATACTTCAGATTTTATATTTTCTATGGTATATGAGTATTGTATTCCTTTGTGTTTCATCCATTTCCTTTGAGATTAATTTTTGTGTTGCAACTGTGGCCATAAAAGATGTATATAAGGTGCTCCTAAAGGACCTATTTAATGAGATTGAATCTAACCAGCCAATGATAACTAAAGAGGTCAATCCAATGGCTGGTTCTTGCATTCATATTATCCGAAATCACCTTCTAATCCTCCTTAAGGATGGGGGAAGGAGTCAATGTTGTGCCTTGATTATTTCGGGAAAGAATGCTCTTTGAAACTTTAAACTATGCAATTTGCGGTTCCAAATTTTTCTATTAGTATTGAAGATCACCTGAGATTTGATCTCAAAAATAACTTGTACCGAGGCTTAGATATATGTCCAAATTTCTATGAATAGCTTCTTTCCTTGGCCAATTGCAATGATCCCAAATAATTACCTCAAACATTCTTGATATCCTTCAAATATTTTCTCTTCAATAAACTAGAGGGATGTTAAACAATCTCCAGGTTTCCTTG
Source organism: Taxus chinensis (assembly GCA_019776745.2). Lineage (NCBI taxonomy): Eukaryota > Viridiplantae > Streptophyta > Pinopsida > Cupressales > Taxaceae > Taxus > Taxus chinensis. The sequence continues at coordinate 655,681,919 of CM034153.1, read as the reverse complement.
TGGTTGCCATCCCCTCCTAGTCTAGTCCTCAATAAAACTAAAGTTTGTTTGAGTTGAAATAAAATAAAATAAAGCTTTTTTAGAGCCCCCCACTGCCCAACCCTGCGGGTACGTCCTGGTACGTCTTGGGCATGTCTTGGGTATGTCAAAGCAAACCTGGAACGTACCCGAGACATATCAATACCGCTGTGATCTTTCAAACTCATGACCATCACTGCGTTCCTTTGTCATCTCTTACAACCACAATGTTAGGGTTGTCATTAGGAGATCTATGAGCAATGTTTTCACTTTTAAAAAGATTAGGTTATCCAATTATCCCATCTATTCCTTTTGGCCAATAGGATTCCCTGAAGGAGGTCCCTTGCCACGGCAATGTCGTTAGAGGTGGCTCCTAAGTCTTCAAATTAGAAAAGTAGGGCTCTACCAAGATGGTCCCTTATCATTCCACCACCACCAGCAGGACTAGGATTCCCTTTCGCTTCCTCATCAAAGTTAAGCTTTACCACACCAAGGGGAAGAGGATCCATTTAACAAAGACTTCACTAGTCTTCTTTCTACCTACCCATTTATCGAGGATTATTATTATTATTATTATCATTATCATTAAACATCCCATTCATATCATCTTTATTAATACTTCCAGATAATTAGTCTTTGATGAAGATCTGAATTCAAGGCTATTATTAACGCCCATGTCTTTTAATGATGTTAATGCTAATAATATTATAGTTATGCGAAAACGTTTTAAGATACTTTTGGGGAGATCATCATTTTATATCTGCCATATTTACCATACATTAGAGATGCAGACCCAGTATCGGAACTGACATTCAGATTATTTCCATGAGCTATGCCAAAAAGCCAAGACACAATTGTCCCTTGGAGCCTGGCAGTTGGAACTAAACCTCATGGTCAAGTGTTCAACCTCATTGCGAGCGAGCTTCTGTTACAAAATCAGTTGTTTCAAGAAAGATATTGTTTAGTGGGGCTCGTTTCAAATTATTGGTCTGTCTGAATCTGCATCCCACAGAAAATCCCCCATTGAATGATGAGTCCAATTGTTTAAGTACAAGTCAAATAAAAAGTTCAGCCAAATACTTTTAATTGTCCAAGATGAAAAATTGCTCTTGCATCGAAACTCAAATCTGCCATAGGTTAAATGGGACTATTGCTCACTACTGAGTTCAGCAGCATTTTATACCTCCAACCAAGGTTCAAATCCAGTTGAGATCTTCTATACCCAAATGACATGAATAAAAAATGAAAAGGCTGACAGTGATTCCTGGACAAATTTAGCAAAACAGATACCCCTTGGATATGGCATCTAAGCTGAAGGGATGCCCATGTGTGGTTCAGTCCCTCAGAGGCATGTTTCTAACAGCATATTAACACAGACAGGAATCTATGCCATACGTGAAAAGGGCTTATGGAGTTGAGACATCAAAGTAAAATTTGCCAATGAATTTGTCTACTCTATCAACCTCAATTTCCTATAACAACAAAATATCAAAAAGCGAGATAAATCTAGAATAGGAAGTAGTAGGTTGAAGTCAATTTCAAGCTTCTGATTCCCTTGCTAGCCAAAATATCACATTCAAAGAAAGCTTCAATATTATCCGTGCCAATCTCTGCTCTTCAATGTCTAAAAACGACAAAATAAGCACTTTGAAGTAGCCCAAAGTATGAATCACCACTCAAATAGCGTGAATTCCTCATATGCATCCAAAAACCAACAATCTATCTTAAATGCCAAGATCCCATCATAAATGATGGTTGTTACCCCCTGAGAGCATGTTTCCCCTATTTGATATTTGAATATTTAGAAACATATGCAAAACTAATATATTTTTATCTAAATATATTTTTATTAAATTCAATTTATTTTTATCTAAATAGTTGTCAAAATAAATGTCAAACATGGAGTTCAACCAAATACTTCTAATTCCATGCAAGATGAAAATTTATTGTTAAATCAAATTCAATTTGGCCACAAGTCAGTGGGGCCCTGCTTCACTTGTGACTTCGGTGAAGTTTCATACGCCACCAAGTTTCAAATCCAGGAGAGGTTTGCCCAACCCAAATGACATGAACAGAAAAAGGGATGAGGCTGGATGAAAGTCTCAGATGGCTTTGGCAGAATAGATATCCTTTAATTTTGGAATCTAAAGCCAGATGATGTCAATGTTATGCCATCCAGCTCCCTCAAGGACATGTCTCTGCAAGCATCCTAACCACGATGGATAACAAAATTTTGCCAGTGGTCAAAAGTGCTTACAGCTTCAAAGGAAAACTTCTATAGGAATAGAATCTCAAAAAGCAAGCTGAAATCAAAAAGTGGCAATAGGGGTAGGCCAATGTCCAAGCCCAAGTTTCTGATGCAAATCGCTAGCATCATATCACTTTCAAAGCAAACTGATGTCTAATTTCTGCCGATTGCCACCCTCCAATGTCCAAAATTGACGAGAGAAGCACTTTAAGGTAGCAGAGAAGGGCCACTGAACTTAAATAGTCCACATTCTCCTCAAATGTAATGCCAAAAACCAAATAGAAATGATGGTGACTCTTTAGTGCATGTCGTCCCTCTTATTCAGTTTAAATCCCATTTATGGCGTAATAAATGAAAAAAATATTACATAACAATGATGAAATCCCAAGTCTGGAGGTGTATGTATACGAGCCTTACATGGAAGGAAATCAGTTGACTTATTGAGCACACACTCTGGTGCTAGCTAGGTGCAACTGGGTTTGCTAGACCATCTAATTTGGCTAGACTGAGAGGCTGGATGGTGATTTTTTAAGAAGGTTATATGTCAGTGAAACCCACGATAAAACTCCAAACATAGGCATATCAGATAGCTTTGGGAACCTCTTGATCTCTAGCTTGTGGGTATATAAATTTTGAACCATTTTGATGCCTTTACTGCGACCATATGCCTTCATTAATTGTGCATGCATCCATTTATGAAATTTTATGGGAATGATTTATAAGGAGAAGGGAAGCTTGGAGCTCTAAGTTTGGGAGGTGAAGAGTGATCCTCCATGAGAGCACCTTCAAGCTTCCCATGTGCCAGCCTTCAGTTGATAGTGGTAGGGGTCTTGGTCAATTCTTGGTTCGCATGTTTAGTAGAGATCTTCTTGAATTTTGTGTTAGTCTGTTCTCTTTGTTGGTCTATAGGCTCCACGTATTGTTTTGGCTTGCTTTGTATTCGCTGATTTTTTCAGGCTTGTGCTTTTTGATTTTGCTTGGCTTCTATGTTTTCTCGCACGTGGGAGTAGTAAAAGTTGGAGAAGATAGAGCAAGCAAGAAAGATGGCCTCATAAATGGTGGTGAAGGGGGTATTAATAAGAATTGTGTTGTTAAAAGTGGTCGACAAGAAGTGGATCTCCAAAAAAGGTCCTTCAAATACGTAGTACAAGGGGAAGCTGCAATGGGCATTCCAGCCTGCACTACCTTTGAAGTCTACAAGGTGGAATCGAGTGATGGAGGAGTCGACAACAGACCCAAAGGGGTAGAACCGACAGGTAAGTTCTCTACCACTAAACCCTTTCTCACCCTTGTTCCAAATGATGAGATGAATGAAGTGATTGGGAAGGAAGAAGCTAGAATCATGAATGTCAGGATTTTTTTTGTTTGTTTGAATCAAAATGATCTTCCATCTAGGGGAAAGGAGCCAATGACCGTGAATGACCCAATGACTGTTAGTAGTTACGTGAAACAAAGTGCCAATGATCATTTGAATTAAAGTTAAAAATGAAATAAAAACTAGCCAATAAAGTAAGTCACATCAAGTCACATCAATAAATGAACCAATGAAATGATGACACATAAACAACCCATAAAAGGTGATTTTATTCACAACTAATGGGTTGTCTTAAATTCCTTTGTATTCAAAAGTACTTATTTTAAATCCCTTAAAAATATATTTTTCACATACTCAAATTTTTTGAAAGAAAATCTGTATATTAAAAAAATCATGCTCTCCAAAAGGGTATTTTTTTTAAAAAAAATTATGATTGTTAAGTGGCTCTAACAACCTCCCACATTATGATTCACCATGATTGGCTCCTCTCCCCTAGAGAGTTTTTTGATAACTGGATAGCTTTGGTGTGGGGAAAAAACTAGGAATGTGAGTTTCTGCCAAATGCTTCAACCTGGGATTTTTCTCATTTGTTCAAAAACTCGAATATGCAACGTAGAGCGATTTCAAGACATTATTGGAATGTGGGTAGGTTTTTGTTTAAGCTAGTACCCTGGTCTCCTGCCCTGGCTTGGGATAAATAGAGTATGCCAAAGGAACCCAGATGGCTTGAAGTATCTAATGTCCCTATTCAACTTTGGCACCTTTTCCCACGAATTCTGAGGCTTGTGGGCAAAGTATTACAAGTACAGGAATCTAGGGTAACTTTAGCCCATATGAAATCAAGGGTGTCAATATCAGTAAAAAACATGGAGATATTTCAAAAATCCCTAGAGATTAAGATGCCAAAATATATGTGTGCCCTGTTTTGAAGTTGAGAGAGTTAAATGCATGTTTTCAATGCAAACGAGATGGGCACCTTAAAAAAGACTGCCCAAAGTCTGTAGGTGAGGGCCTTCCCAAAAACCCATTCAAAGTATGCTTGGACTATACCCTCCCTCAGTATGGGGTTGATATGGAAGTTTCATCGATAAATGATAGATATTCGGTAGAGGAGTATGTGGTGATACCGGCCAAATCGGTGATGGAAAATATTCAATAAGAGATCAGTTTGTATGTTGAAGCTACTAAAGCAAATGAAATAATGGAGAAACATCAAAAGGATTGGATGAGCTTGACATCTAGTGTTAAACCAAGTGAGCTTGTGTTGAGTCCTCAACCTCCCCCCGCCCCCCTCGTGATGGAGCTAGAAGATACAGGTGACATGGAGGCCCGGGTGCCTTAGTCTCCAACGCTCCCCAAGCTGGATGCTAATAAAAGTTTGAAAAAATAAGGGGCGTTCGAAGCACCCTACACCTCTATGGGTGGAGGTGAAGATGGCAGGAAGAGGATCCATTTAACAAAGACTTCACAAGTCTTCTTTCTACCTACCCTTTTATCAGGAATTTTATTATCATCATCATCATTAAATATCCGATTTATATCATCTTTATCAAGACTTCCAGATAATTAGTTTTTGATGTAGATCTAAATTCAAGGCTATTATTAACGTCCATGTCTTTTAATGACGTTAATGCTCTAATAATATTATAGTTATGCGAAAATGTTTTAAGATACTTCTAGGGAAATCATCATTTTTATATATGCCATTCTTACCATACATTAGAGATGTCGTTCTTTCTTCCTTTAGTAGTTGCGATTCGCCATGTTGGTTGTTCCCCAATTCACAATTTGACAAACTTCATAGATCGATAAGCGACTTCTTATGGTCGGATGGTAAGGGTTGTAAGAAGAGACATGTAGTAAAATGGGATGTTTGTTGTAAGCCCAAGGCTCTGGGGGAACTTGGATCAAAGATCTCCAAAAGAAAGGAATTGCTTTAGCCTCTAAATGGATTCTGAGGGCTATAATTGGAGATGAACCATGGAAATTTCTAGTAAGGTGTAATATCAGTAATGGATACCCTAAAGGACACAAAAAGTGGAAAGGGTTTCATATGATTGACTTAAAGTTTGGACTCTTTGTTGCTAAGATCATGGGATTTGTTGTGTTATCTGCTATCTCAAAAGCCTGAGAAAAGGTTTAAAATATGACTATAACACAACCCATTTTCTCATGGTTTGACACTAGATGCCAAAGGATTTAGATCTAGGTGGCATCTTAGGTACAAAGAAAAATAATTGGCCTTTATTAGAAGTTGCTCAGCTTGGAAATGATTTTCTAATGGACTAAGGACATTCAATGACTTATATAAGAAGTGGTGGATGACATGGGATGATATTAAGTCTACCTATATGATACCCCAATCTCGTGTTAGCACCTTTTCTATGTTGATGAAATGTCTAGAAAACCCTTCTTTAGCTTTGTTGATGGAAGAAGAGGAACAATTTTGGGAGAATCCTAAGTGGATCAAGGGCCCTTATTTGTTGGATGTTACTAAAATTATCTATGACACGCTTGGTTTTTCACCTAAAATTTTGCTTAGTCTTAATGATAAATGAAGCCTATGTGACCTGCCTAGAGTTTGGATGAATAAGGTTGATGTGCTTTGGCCATCATCCATAGAACACAAAAAATCATGTTTTAGGTGGCTACTAGTTCACAATAGATTAGTTGTTGGTGAAGTATTAGCCAAGTTGGGTATTGGGAGTGAGTCTTGTCTAGTCTGTCATTGTGTTGAGACTAACAAACATGCTTTCTTTGAAAGTCCTTTTGCTCAAAACGTGTGGGGTACTGTACTAAAGATCTAGGGTATGGTTGCTCATAAGTCCATCAGATGGCATGAAATTATTTTTGGAATGTTAAATTACATTAATTTTTCATAAATCATGGTTTTTTATGTCCATTGAGGTCCTACGGTTTATTTGGAAAGCTCGAAACAATTGTGTTTCAAAAAATTGGCAAGGAGCTTACTAACTTCAATAGTGAATTCATAGTGCATCTATTGTGCGTGCAGGTTAATGTATAGATGAAAGTACCAAGGGAGGAGATGAAGAAGTTCTTGCAATCGGGGTTAAAGGGAATTGATCCCCACGTTCCTGAAAGAGACGGGCCACTTTCCAAATGTTAAGTCTTTTGCTAACTGGGAGGAGAGTTCAAATGATGATAGTGAAGAACCATTCATACCTGGATGGGACCCTGTAACTGAAACCTCTCATCCACAAAGTGAACCTGACACAAAGGAGGTGACTTTGGAACAAAGAATAGGTATAGACCTGACTGTGCATGAGGGAACTACACAGTTGCTGGCCCCGAGACATGTGGTAAGAGCTATCCATGATGTTGTAGCCAGATTGGAAGTTTCACAAGCCAGTGAGAATGTTAAACATATGAGCCTCTCAGGATGTGAGATGGAAGTTGAGGGAGAATAAGATGAAGGTAACAACAGTGCAAGAAATAGCAAGACCGGAACAGAGCTTGAAAGGATTAATGAAATTATTGAAGCAGTGCAGGAGAAAGGAATTGTGGGTATCGAAAGATTGGGCATAGAGGAATCAGTTGGTGACTGTACTACGGGCCTTGAGATGGGAAAATTAATCTTGGATCAGCCTATTGTCAATCAAGAACCCAATGAGTGGCTATGACTAAGCCTTTTTTTAAATTTTAAATTAAAAGATAATGTTGTTTGACGTAGTAAGTTAACAGTGCCTTACTTATGTAGGGCTATTTTTTGTTTTGTGGGTTCTCTAATTTACTGTTGAAACTTGAGCGCCTTGTGCGGGTCTTCCTGCTTGACTGGGTTTCCTTTTTATTTTTGGTTTCAAACTGGTGATATGGTTTTCAATGTTGACATGTGGGTCGTATATATCTGGTAAATTTTTCAATATAAAAATAAATAAATAAATTTATGAGTCATATTAGTTTCATATCATTTATAATTGGTGTTCCATGCATGATTGCTGGGCTATAACATGTTTTTCCTTTCATGGCCAAGAAAATCCTTTGACAAGTACCTAACCACTCTTAAAACAGTCTATAATTATTTTTTAGAACATTTGTCCTTAGAAGTTTTTTAGTGAATGAGAACTAGACCCATATCATTGCTCTTAATCATGGAGTGCCAAGCAGTCCCATAGACCGCCCTTGCATATCTGTATACTTATTTTTTCATGCACCAGAATGTTTCTAAGAACATGAATGGTACTTGAAATTATGCATTCATGTTTCCTTGCGCCCAAGGATTTGATCTTCTTTTGTCTTCGCTACCATAAAACTAATTCCATTCTCAAATCCTACTCCCACTTGCCTCTACACCACCCTAGCAAGCTTGCCACCACCATTCTTTGCCAATTATGTCTATATGTATGCTGTGGGGTGATAGGCATTGATTTCATGTTTTTCATTTGAAGTTAATTTCGGAAATATAATTCTCTTTACCACTGGCTTCCAAAGCTGGAATTGGCTTAATTTCTTGTCCCATTGGCATTGGAGCCAAAACTTGTGAACACAAATTAAATCACTGTTGGAAGTGAAATTGTCTGGCATTGGTAGGTAGGTCCTACCCGCTATCGACTTAGTCAAACTCGCTTCGTATTTCTTTTCATAGCACGTGGATGATATAGAAAATTTGGTTCCTTTGTCCCTTACATTAGTAAGCTTCCAAATTTTTCTGACACATTTTTTCCAAGGGTATACTCAAGGAATAATCTGGAAGCTATTTATTCCGGTCTATATCTACCCCATAAAGAATTCCATTTTTTCTAGCTATGTAATTTAATTTCTTCATCGTTATCAACCATCTATATTTCCTTCCTTTGCAAACATCTTTTTGTTGCATTAAAATGCCAAACCAATCTCATACTGTTGTTGTTTGCTACGCTGAAAAATATTCTATTGAAAGCTTCTAATTTGTCTTCAATTTTTTTAGCCCTTCAAGTTCCTTCAAAGTGAAACAATTTCCAAATAAATGCATTCAGCCAGAGCCAGAGTACCTTGGAATGTCAGACTTCTTTAATTTTATTGTACGCGCAGCATACAATGTTGCTCCCCCTACAGCATCCCACATTGGCAATTAGTATATGTAGAAATCACAATTGAAAATCCTAAACAGGGACATTCTGACATAGTACAATTGAAAGGAAGGCAAGAACTAATGCTTTGAACTTATATCATACTTGACTTTTAGAAATGGAGCAAACAAAATACAATCCTCATAAAGCACGATTTCATCCACAATCCATGTGGACTCAGCAGTCTGATGTGGTGCCTTACCTACCATGGAGTATTTTGTGCCAAAACAATCAAGTAGAAGATACATCACATCATTTAATTCAGAGGCTTATATTTCAACATTCAACATCTCACGAGTTATATACATACAAAGAGAGAAAATCATAAACATATGTGTGCCCAATAAAAATGCATGATTACTGTTATGGAATCGGCCTTCCAAACCAGAAACCACAACACAACAAAGCACCCATTATAGATAAATTATAATGTTATTGTGAAAACATGTGATTACTATTATGGGACCAATCATCTGATCCAGAGCACTGTTATAGAAAATGTCACTTTTAAGTGTTTATTTGCAGTGTATCAATAAATTAAGGCTCTGTTTTATAACTAGACGAAACTTGGTGAGTGCTTGGCACTCTCCTGCAAAACGATAAGCTGCCTAGAAACTCGCAAGCTGAGTATATGTTCAAAAATCACAAGTTTTAACTCACTGAAACTCGTGAGTCTATGAGGAAAACTCAGCAATCACTGCATAATATCAGGCCCACAGAAAGAAATAATGTTATTAATCAAAAAACTCAGATATTCATCTCTTTCTTCTCTGCTAGGTGATTTTGTGCATTTGATAGTTGTTGCTAGTTGATTGACAGTGGTTTTCATTGATTCCGAAGGATTTTCGTAGGGATTTGATCAGGTAAATGTCCTCAATTACTTTTAAGTTAAATTTGTTTTGATTTTTTATTCCATTGTAGATGCCCTAGAGAATATGTCACTTCTGAGTGTTTATTTGCAGTATATCATTATCAATACATTAAGGCTCTGTTTTATAACTTTGTGAGTACTCAACACTCTCTTGCAAAACAATAAACCACCCAAAAACTCACGAGCCAAGTACCTGTCCAAAAATTGTAAGTTTTAACTCAGTAAAACTCGCCGAAACTCGTGAGTCCATGAGGAAAACTCAGCAATCGCTGATGTTGTTACTAATCAAAAACCTCAAATTTTTATCTCTTTCTTCTTTGCCGGGTGAATTTATGCATTTGATAGTTGTTACTAGTTGATTGACATTGGTTTCCATTGGTTCCGAAGGATTTTCATAGGATTTGATTGGGCAAATGTTCTCAATTAATTTTAAGTTAAGTTTGTTTTGAATTTTTTTCCATTGTAGATGCCCTACATTTAATTTTTCTTTGTTTTCCCATTTTCGTCTACTTCTTCCTTTGATAGACACTAGCGGCTAGGATTCTTATCTAATTTTTTTTTGGGTTTTTTAGGGTTTCTACTTTTGTTTCAGTTTACATTCAATTTGTAGCAGTATACATCCTACAAGAATGGCATCAAAATCCAGTTCAATTATCCATAGTAAGCATAAGAACTCTGATCACCCTTCTTGGAAGCATTGTGAACTGGATGAAGAAGCCAATTTTTTTAATTCATAAATGAGGGTTGACAGGTCCCACTCCCGATTATATTGATAAGCCAAAAAAAATACAGTGAGAGCTATTACACATTGAGAGAGTGCCAATGGTTCTATGAACCAAGATCAAGGCAACCAAAACACAACTTAACTAAACTAGCAAGAGGACCAACAGACAGTCACTACATCAAACAAAACATATATTTGCTAACAAACCTCCAGGTGGAGGAATCATGGATTAGCCATCAAAATGCAAAAACCTCAGGAGATAGATTCATTACTCTGTTGCAGATTCCTCTGCCACCAAATCAACATTTTCAGTCTCCAAACCATCTATTGTTCATTGGGGTGCAGGGGGCAGAGGAACCATTCGTCCATCCAAGGAAACATCCAGGCGTGTCATGCCGGCCATGTAGGCAAGGAATTTGTATGCCCTTGCCACTTTCTTTCTTAGAACCATGATCCTCTGGGTCACAGGAGTGATGGGGGCACACAAAGAAGCCAAATCCAGTTGTGGAAGTAAGAGATCCAACTAGATTCCTTAATTGCAACAGTGGTTGGTAACTTATGTTCAGCGAAAGTTGGCCACAATGTGTAAATCATCCTTTCGAGTTCCACAAAATCTTTCGCTTGCCATAATGTTATCCATCGTAAAACCTGAATTCCAGAGAGGGAGTCCAGGGGACTGTAATTCAATTTCTTCAGCCATAAATCCAAGCCCAATCCGATGAGTAGGTCAAATAAAGTGCAAGTCTATGACAGCCATAACTTGTTTTTTTGGATTGATCTGAAACAGGTTATCCACGAAAATAGAGGTAAATTCGGAGTTCATGTTGGGGTGTCCAACAAGCTCAATATAGTCAGATGGAAAGTACCGCCTTAATGACATTAAAAACTGAATCCTGAATGGAATGATGATTATGTGGTACAACCTCTTGTTGGACATGGTTGAGAAGAAGGCCATCTCTCAATTTTGAACCAGCTAGGTGGAATCTAGGGAGCTGAGGGTACTTCAATGCAAACATTCACTGAAGAGAACAGAGCAGGGGAAGAGCTCCAAAACAAAAAATGCAAAGACAATTGAGGAAAAAGATGTGGAGGCAGTGAGGATCAATATAGGGCAAGGGATGCATGGGTGAGGAGTTATTAGGACTCCATCCCAAAAGCATGCATAAACCAAGGGCGAGATAGTGAAATCCAAGCCATGAGAAAGAATGATGAGCTTACATGTGGTATAAGTTGGTGTTATCCACTTAGTGATTGACATGGATGAATGGAAATTCGTGAAGAAGCAACTCCCATAGGTCATGTCATGGCTCCTCCAAGTTATCGACTTAGTCATGTAAAGTTTGGTAAGCTTTGTGATTTGCAAGGAAATTCGCCATCGTATTAGCTTCCCATTAGCAACATTGAGTGTTTCATATGGAGAATCTCGAGAGTATGTGACATGCTTAGACAAGGATGGTGTTGATTCTTCATGTCTTGAATTTTCTATATTTAATAGCATTTGTGATGACCATTAAGTCCCCTTTAATGCAAATTTGATCGATACCACAGCTAAGAGCCATACATAGAACATGAACTAATGTTGAAGCCTACACAACACTACAAGTTACATCTGAGAGGTGGAAAGAACCAACACGAATCAAAGAGTTGGAACAGTCCCTGTTGATGCACCCAACCCAAGAGACCCCCAATTACCCTTTAGAACCTCGTCGTAATTTAACTTGAAAAAACCAAAGTCTGAGAGATGTCATTAGGAATTGAGCCTTCTTACTTCGCTTTGTGATGGGGACACTAGACCAGGCCCATTAACGGGAGGTGAAGAGGCCAATTTTGCCATATGCAATCATTGTGGGTTTAAGATGAGTGGAGGTGTTAATCGCCTCAAATACCACCTCATACAAAGTGCGAGTAAAGATGTGCAATAGCACAAACAAGTGCCACCTGAAGCTCAAAGAGAGATGGTTGCTTATCTTGTGAGTTATGCAAATAAAAAAGGGGGGAAATGAGGAAAGTTGAAGCAATTGCAACCTACTGAATAGGACACAGAGGGATGATTTGAATATGACATGGGAGCCCCTTCTATTGCCCCAACTCCAAGGGAACAGGGATGGGAATGCAAATGGGAACAGGGATAGATGTGCATGGGCACGGGACTCATCACTAGAGATAGTTCGTCTACAGATGGAGTTGAACACGGTTTAGTTGTTGCTCAAAGTAGTCCTAGGGAACAACCTTCACTAGAAGGTACCTTTTGGAACCAAGAATTGCACAATAAAGCAAGGGTAGTCAAACCAAACTTTTGGCTTTACAACAAAATTCCATTCAATGTGGCTAAAATCCCATATTGGGATAGTTTGGAATCTGCAATGATTGTTGTCAGGGATGGGTTCAAGCCTCCTACTCATGATTTGCGTGTCCCATTGCTGAAGGATGACATCAAAAATACACAAGTTATTGTAAATGAGAAAAAGCAATGGCATTAAACAACTACACCATTTTGCCTGATAGGTGGATAGATGGGGAAAAATGCACTTTAATTAACTTTTTAGTGACTTTATGTGAGTAGTTGGTGTTTTTAATGTCAATTGATGCCTCCCACCAAGTGAAAACTACAAACAATTTGTGTCATATGTTGGATGAGGTGGTGATAGAAGTGGGTGTGGAGAATGTTGTCCAAGTTGTGACATACAATACATAAACATATGTAGAAGCAAGGAGACTTCTTAAGGAGAGGCACCCTACACTTTTTTGGACCCCTTGTGTAGCCAATTGCATTGATCTCCTACTTGAGAACATAGGAAAGATGACATCGGTGAAAAATGAGGTTGAAGAGGCAAGAAATATCACATAGTTTCTCTATGATACCCTTGGGTGCTAAGCTTGATGAGAGAGCACACAAATGGAAAGGAGATTTTACAAGCACGAGTCGCATGATTCGTTACAACCTTCATCACATTTCAAAGCATTACAACCTCACTAACATCTCTTAATTACATGTTTGTGAGTACATGCTAGTTGGAGTTTGCTTATACTAGGAAAGCCGAAGGGGAAAGGGTTGTGAAGTTGCGAAGAATGCAAATGAAACCATTTTTTGTTTATCATTTATTTTTATAATGTTCAAATTCCTCTTAATTTTCATTTTAAAATTGTGCATTATTTTGCGTTAGGTGTCAAAGCCCTCGGTAAGATTTCTTCGCTTGGTAGATGGGGAAAGCACTTAATAGGTTATCTGTATGAGGCCATGGACATGGCCAAGGAAGCCATGGCAAATTATCATTAGCAATATAAAAGAAATATGAACCCATTTGGCACATAATTGATCGGAGATGGAACAAGCAACTCCGCCAACATATACATACATCGACCTACTACTTTAACTCCAAATTTTTATATTCCCATTCAATCAAGGCAAATGAGGAGGTTATGATTGGCCTTAACACATGCATTAGAGGATGATCCCAAGAGATGCAATTCTTGATAAGTTGCAAATTTACAATGCTACAAAGAAGAGGCTCTCTTCTTCGGCTATATGCATTCGACAGAGAAACACTGAATAATCAAGAAAAAACAAATTGAATCATTTGTTTAGTCTCAATACTTGTAGATACTAGACTTCATTTATTTGAGCCTAGTTGACTTACAAAATTTTAAATATTTCAATGTCCCATTTGCATATTTGTGGTGGGAAGATTATGGTGCAAGTACAATAAATATTTTGAGGATAGCATTCTCCATTTTGTGTCAGTTGTGTAGCTCTTTTGGATGTGAATGTAATTGAAGCATGTATGAAGGTGTTCACACAAAGAAGTGCAGCCGGTTGACAACACAACACCTCAATGACCTTATTTTTGTGTGATACAATCTTCTTCGCACGAGACAAGCGAAGGGGCTTGAGAGTTATGAGTTAATTGAATTGGATGATATAGATCCATATGTTGACTTGTTTGCTAAGCCCAGCTTAGCCCCATCTAGAGTTCTCCCGGGAGGCTGAGGGGGAAAAGCCTATAGTTCTATCTGGGGGCTTTTCTCTCTGCCCTATCTAGATCAGATATAGGGTGAACTATATCTAGATGGGGGCGCCTACGTTCTATCCGGACTGGAGAGGAGGCCAAGAGCTAAGCTACTATGGATAGGAGTTATAGTTCTCTCGGCCTCTAATCCGGGTCTGATCCAGGTATAGAGGTTGCCCCCCGGTCGGCTAATAGGGGGAGATCGCCCCCAATAGAATCTATATCCCCCTATCTATAGAATCTATATGGGAGAACCCAACCAAACCTCCGCGCAACTCCGCGTTAGATATAGAGTATAGGGCAGCTCCACGCTCGGGCCCCCCTATCTCCCCGGGCACCCCTATCCCTATATGGCAAGAGAGCCCCCTCCCCTTCTATAGATCTGGATATGGATATGGGAGAGTTGCGCTAGTTATGTATATAGAGGGAGAGGAGAATCAAGGGCCTATATGAGTAGCCCACGTTTAATGAGGAGAACATCGCAAATTTGGTGAGGGAAGCAGAAGAAGTGATAGTGTCAGGGGCAACAAAGGCATCAAGAGGAATCGGTGAGGATACAACCAATATCTTTGTGGATGATGAAATGTCCCTTTCTCTAACATAACAATTGAAGACCCTTAGCCAAATTTTGCTTCCCAACAGCTAAGGGAGGAATAAAAGGGAAACTTGTCATAATAAATTAATCATAAAGTGCATCTTAAAATATTATTATAAGCACTTTATTAATTTATTAATGACAAAGTAGAAAAAAAGAAAAAAGAAAGAAAAGATAAAGTGATAAAATATAGTTAGAAAAAAAAGGAGTCACTTTATTTATTTTATTTTCCCTAAGGAAAATGTGACCCATGTGGAGGAGGAAAAACGGTAAAAGAAAAATATTGACATGCGGGGAAATAAATCTGACTGGTGTTTGTGGGTGGCTAAAAGGCCAAATAATCGCTATAAAACTTAAAATCAAGTCGACTTGCAAGGGGAAAGACATCTCTTTTGCATTTATGATAATTTCTCAAATTTGTGGTGTGAAGCTTGCATACTTTCCATAACAATCTCCAAAGGACGAAAACCCTTTAAAGTTAGCTCTCGAGGACGAAAACCCTCTTGAAGGATTAGAGAGAGGAACAAAAACTCTTCTTTCTTTCGAGAGGGAGTTCGATTCAAGAGCTTCCATTGGTATTCAAAGATATATTTCAACAGTGTTTTCCAGCAGTATTTGAAGACAAGATTTGCAGATTTGGGCTAGGGTTTAAAGAAGGATAATTGTTGTTGTGATCCCCCTTTAATTTCCAGCTCTTTCATAGTGGAGCGACCCATATTGTGAGCAGTTTGGAGTGATCTGGAGCTGATTCTGATCAGATCTGATTTGTAGTTTATTAATCAGAATTTTGGAGATAAAATCAACCACTTTGCATAATTTTTGGGCCATGGAATTTCTATTTTCCAGCTATGTTTGAGGACTATCATCTGCAGATTTTTATTAAATAAAATTCAGCCTTCAATTAACCAAATCTGGTATTTTTCTCATTGATCTTGCTTATTAAAATTTGTTCATTTGTTTAGTTGAAGAATTCAGTGGTTTAACTTCAGTTTTGAAGGGCTTCCATTCCTGTGTTCATTTATATCTTGCATATTAAAATTTACTAATTGGGGGACATTTGATGGCACTAATAAAATTTATGTTAGATCTTGGTTGAAGGAATTTAAGACATATTTGCAATGGAATCCTATGTGTCAGGATGATGACCTCATGTTCATCTCTATATACTTGAATGGAATGGCACATAAGTGGTGGCATCATTTGCTAGAGACTCAAGGGGTCGAATCTATTGCCTCCCTTGAAGATTTCACCAAAGGTTCCTAGAAAGGTTCAATGTGCAAGATTGCAAGGATGAGCAAGGTAAAAATCCCTCATTAGTTGAAAATGTTTCTTTGCCTTCTAAAGATTGCATGCATGGTGGTGAAGTAACAGGAAATGAAATCATGGAGTCTACCCCCGAGGAGGAAATCAAGAAGCCAGACTTCGAGAAGGAAGAGAACTTTGATCCGCAAGTTGATGATGAAAGTTTGGGGGTGAAGGCCCAAATTTCAAATGATGAGGACTACTTTCAGCTTTCTGCCTTGTCCGGAATAACAGTCCATGAGGAGGTACATGAGAAGCAATATGTTGAAAAGAAAGGGGATAATAATCAGTTTGCTGGTCCTGACATAACAACAGTTATTGATGAGTCACTTGGTATTTTTAACAAGTGTTTAATGCTTCATACTATGGCACTCCCATATGGGAAACATCCTACTCTATCAACAACAGAGTCCAATGATGATGGATATGCAAGAAAAAGGGAGAAATCAATCGTTGATCCTACTTTTACAATTCTGAGGTACAGTGTTCAAAGGGGAATCTCTATTCCATTCACGAATTGGGTACATTCTTTGACCAATGTGTGGCAAGATGGCGGTGGAAAGAAGTAAAGATGGAAGACCTCTCATGATACAATCGGTCATAAGGGACATGAAGGCTCCTTTATACAAGGGCACCTTCATGGGCACTATAAGGTATGGGATCCGGGTAATATGTTGCATTTGTCCAAAGTTATTAGTTCTGGTTTTGAAAGCTTTGTGACTGATTTCATAAGGAAAAGAAAGAATTCATAATTATCTTTTGAGATTATAAGTGTTGGCAAGCATGGATTCCTCTTAGGAGACTCTGGTGTAAAAAGGGAGAGTACCTCTCAAGGTACTAATGTGGGTTTTCTGATTGCTAAACTTCCTATGACAGCCACTAAGGGTAAGCAATTTGACTATCTTCATATATTGCAAGGATTTGTTGTACCCCCATCATACTTTGACCTTGCATTGTTTTGATCAATACGAAAATTATGCTAACAATGAAGACAAGATGAAGGGTGCTAAGCAGAGAAAGAACCCCTTTAAGGCAGCCCAAAATTTTCAAAGGATCATTGGCAAGAGGGTGACACCTTCCAAAATTTAGTCCAAGTGATAGTGAGATCAGCAAGAGAGTGACTCAAAGATGTGGTAAGCTACTTAGTTTTGCTTTCACTCAATTCAGTTTTGGTAGCATTACTTGGGCTATTTCATGTGAGGGAAAGATTGAGGTTACATGGAAAAATGGGTGGCTAATAGACATTGTGCAAGATAGGGTAGCAACCTTACACTCTCATATGATTTGTGGTTCAACTAACAAGCTTGTTGTCATGCAAGTAATTCCAGTCATCAAGGTGAGTAATTTTCAATTTGAAGCCTCTTCTAAGAGATCTACAATCACCGGGTATGAAGAGGAGTCCACACATGAGAAGGAGACCTCCCATGACACTAATATGGATCTCCAGCTAGCTGTAGTTTTCAGGTCAGCAAGACACTTTTGGTTGAAAGAAGGAATCCATAATGTTGAAGATGAACAAGTTTGGAGGGCAGCAAAAGGTGAGCAAATTTCTACACTATCAGTTCTTGGATAGCCACTTTGTGATGGGTATGTTCATTTTCCAAGCGTTGCATACAAACCTAGTGGAAGTTTCATAACAGGGGTAGAAGCTGAATTCGTATGTTCCATGTTAAAAGTTGAGCAAGCCAGGGTCAATCTTGCAACTAGCAAGGAAGGTTTGTTTACAAATGATGCAAGACTTGATTTTTGGGATTATAAACTGGCTGTTATGATCTTTCATAGGGACTGCTATCACATGTTTCAGCTCTTCCTACATTGTACTTACTCACATAAGCAAGAAAGTAGCTTCAAAAGGTGATGATTTTCAGTCTTGCAAGTTACATTCAATCATCTTAGAGTTGGGATTTGTTGCTAACATTCCAAGGGTGAATCTGAGGCACCTAATGGATCATGGAGTGAGATGTGTGGTGAAACTAGTTGCGGTCGTTAATAAGCAGCCCAAAGATCACATTTTGGTGATTCAAACAAGCAAACTTGAGCAATCAAATGGCTACCTACGGTAAGCAGCCATAAAGAGAGAAGATAGAGCTTTATTAATGGAGCCCATGGCTGATTTTTATATCAGCAACATGATGGAACCCTTGGAAGGGTTAGTGGGGGCACCTGGTCCTCAAAATTTTCAAAGAAACAAGGTGCAGTCTGCTGATAATGACGAGGAGTTGATTTCAAGGGGCATTGATGACTTCCCACTATATGGCACACTATGGTATGAAATTGGTTACCATAATTCGAGTTTGTTGATTTCTCCTATGTTGTTGCCATATTTCTATCATCTTGGACAGCATGCACATGTTTGGATGATTGAAGATGACTATTCCCTAATCAAATTACAAGGTATACTAGATAGGACAGCCACATTCTCCCTTCATATTGTTTTCGACTCAGCTAATAAGCATGTGTTGGAGAAGAAGATTGTGGGGACAGCAAGTTGTAGGTTATGGGAAGGATGGTCGAAGAGAGGTAAAAGCCTTGATTACATTCATGATTACAACTTGAGATATGAGGTTGATTATGGTCCCAAGAATTCATTACATCGTCCTTGTAGTATGTTATGGCAATGTTTGTATAGTTATGAGAAGATGAAGGGCAGAAAATGGAAGGAAGATCCTTTCTCCTTACTTCAAAAGTTTTTATGTATGGTGACCCTTGTCAATGGCATCATCATGCCTTGCATGGAGAAAATAGTACAGCAGCCCATTCTATTGAGAGAACATGAGGTATGTGATATATTTTTTGTGATTGAGTTTGCTAGAGATGAGGTTGTTCTTGGGACACAATGGTTGCAATCATTGGGGAAGTTTACCATTAAACACCCTCATAAGGAACTGAAATTCCCTGGTGAAAATTAAAAAATCAGAATTCAAGGCATGAGGGAAAGGGTGAAATCTGAAGCGAACTTTGAGGAACCTCCTTGTGGAATGCCCTCTCACACAACTGATTGGAAAGAAGTTATTACAGTTATATATATCAAAAATCAGTTTGTTAATTATGATGTGAAAGGACTGAATTGGGTTTCGCATGCAAGGAAAATAGTCACTAGCCATCTTGGGAGCAGAGAAAAAGATTACAGCAGCATACAACGTAGCAAAAGTAAACCTTGGGGATGCCACCTTTGGGGGATAATTTGTGACATGATCATGAGACATGATGAAGAGGCTGAAAAAGTGTTGTTCAATACTCATATTTTTTCTAACGTGTTTGGTCCATGTGTAGAATCAAGAGCAAGGAAGAAGGTGGCCAATATTTTGATCTGGCCAATTCGCAGTGGGAGCATGAGCTTAGATGGTCAAGTGATCTCCCATTTGACCGGTACCGGAGCGAGACTTTGGGAGTGCTACAGCATGTCCTCTTTCTTGGACATTGCACTTGTACACATGAGCTTAGAATTGCTTGAGGGAAAGCAATTAGGGGAAGGGAGGACTGAAATGTCCCTTTCTCTAACATAAGAAGTCAAAGACCCTTAGCCCAATTTTGTTTCCCGACGGCTAAGGGAGGAATAAAAGGGAAACTTGTCATAATAAATTAATCATAAAATGCATCTTAAAATATTAGTATACGCACTTTATTAATTTATTAATGACAGTGTAGAAAAAAAGATAAAGAAAGAAAAGATAAACTGATAAAATAAAATTAGAAAAAAAGGGTCTATTTATTTTATTTTCCCTAAATAAAATGTGACCCATATGGAGGAGGAAAAAAGGTAAAAGAAATTTGATTGGTGGTTGTGGTTGGCAAAAAAGCAAAAATTTGCTATAAAAGCAAGTCGACTTGCAAGGGAAAGATACGATAATTTTATTAATGTCCAACAAATGACCACAAAAATAGGTCAATGGGACTGCAGAGTACAAAGCCAAAGGAGCCAACAAGAGGTCCCAAACGCGTTGCCCGAAACACAAAGAAAGAAAAGAGAAGAAGAGAAGGAAGCAACAGGGGCCACATGTGCCAAGAGACCAGAGAAGAAGAAGAAGAGGATGACGGTGTGGGGGAGAGCGGAAGAAGAAGCAACACCCCCAACATCATCGCCTAGCATTCAAGGCCGGCTGGAAGTAATTGGCGATGCGTTGATGTCCAGTAACTGAAACTGTGGAATGTCTGGAAAGCCGATGTTCGAGAAAGAGACCGTGCCTCTACGTAAGCCTGGTGGATCTTTGTCTATGTGGGGGGGGGCCCAATACGCGCTTGAGGAAGAGAGCCTCTGGTGTAGGAAGTGGAGTTCTGAGTCCTGACAGATCTGAACTGGAGCTCCGTACTCGTGTCAAGATGTCGCTTGGTGCCCCTATCCGGGGAGATCATCGAGAAGGAGGAGATCTGTCTAGTATCCATCCATTTGGGAGGAGGGTGAAGGAGCCTGTCCCGAAGCCTCTTGCAGAAAAAGAGCAAGACATCTATGATCATAGTGTCTGAAGAAAGCTGCAAAGGATGGATGATCACGAAACAGACAATGGAATCTCCCCCTAATCTCGTAGTGAACAGGACACCGGAAAATGAAGTGTTCTTCAGTTGCAACCTCCTAGAGAGAGCAAAGCTAGCAAGTCTGCTCTAAGTGGTCTAGCTGGTGGTCAGTCTCCACACAGAGTTGATGTGAGCCCACCCTGAACTGACCTAAAGAGATATGAAGGACCTGTAACCAATGTCGGGAGATGTACATGGGTCTAATAATGAGCCTGTCGTAGATATCAAGAAAGTGTGCAGAGTAGAAGGACATCTTCGGACGTAACCCAACTGGAGGGTTGGTCCAAGTGTGCTGGATGAACTGTCTGTAGATATCATCTTTGATAATTTTGTGGTCCTGGTTCGGGAGGAGATGGGCAGGGGCATCCAAGGAGTAGCTGAATGATGGGAGGCGGTCCATTTGAATGCCAATGGAACCAAGAAGGCGTGAAGCGCAGGCATACCAACAACGAGAACAACCACTATGATCTGAGAGGGCAATAGCTTCAGAAGAGCAGTAGGCAAGGTAGATGTACCTGTTCCTATTTACGAAAGAATCAGAGAAACCTCGGATGTGGTGCAACATCAACATAAGGTTGAAGATAGTCTCTAATCTAAAAGGGCGAGCCCCAAACTCAGCAAGAATACTGTTGTGAGGAACAGTCTCTTTGCACCCGATGATACACTTGAGCATGAGGATCTGGACATGCTCAATAGTAACCCAATCCGAGTCCAAAAGGGAGGGACCCCAAATTTCGGAACCGTACAAAACCGTGGGCCTGACCAGGGAGTTGGAGAGAGACCTCTTGGAAAGGATGTCCTGAAAGTGATGGCGGAAGCACTGTCTCTCAAGAATCGTCAAAGAACCATACCCCTTATTAACCCGGGGTTGGAGAGTAGGACAAAGGCTAAAACGTGGCCCAAAAAACAAAACCCCCAAGTAGGTGTAAGAATAAGTGATCTCAATCTCCTCCCCCCGAAAGAAGAACTGGAAGTCCGAGGTCTTCAGACAATTGAAAACCATAACTTTGGTTTTCCCAAGGTTCACTGTCAGTTGCATGTGATCACAAAAGAGGGCTAAGGCATCCAGCTGCCTCTAGAGTCCTTTCGCAAAGGAAGCAAGGAGAACCACGTCATCTGCAAAGAGGAGAATGTAAATCAAGACATGGTGCATAAGACAACCATCCCCCTCCTAAACGTGATCCCTGAGAAAATTCTCAAGCTCATCAATGTAGATACCAAACAAAGTAAGAGAGAGGGGGCATTCCTATTTGACTCCAATAGTACTCCTGATGAAGTCGAACAAGCCTGCAGAGGTACAAAGATGGCTTAGGACCTCATATAAACGCATAATGGTTGTAAGAAGAATTTCAAAAATACATGTCCCTAAGCCTGCGGAAGAGTGCTTCCTGTGGTACCAAATCAAAAGCTTTCCGAAAATCCACAAAACAACATAAAACTCTGGAGGAGTGGTGACGAGCCGCCTCGATAATAGCCCCTAGAGTGAGGATGTGATCAATGGTCTGGTAGGTTGGTCAAAAACATGCATGTCCCCTAGCTCTGTAATGGTACTGATCAAGGAATTAAGAAAGTTGCATATGAAGAACTGTGGCATAGAGCTTGGAGAACGTGTGGCCCACCATGATAGTCTTGTAGTTGTTCAGGTCAGAAGTAGGCCCTAACTTGTGGATGGGGTGGATAATGTGGTGGGACCAAGACTCTGGAAAACCTGTACAGACCACCTGATTGAAGAGGTCCATAAGGAAACTACGGAGCGTCTCTTGCCCCTGTTTGAAAAGTTCCGCTTGGAAACCTTTTTCATCCCCTGCTTTGCTGGAACTCATAGCTAGAATGGCATTCCTCACGTTGGTGTGGGTGAAGATATGGCAATAGGAGGGTGGGGAAACAACCTAGATCTGAGGCTGGCCAGAAATGTCATTAAGAGAGTAAACATGGAATTGGGATCTAAGTCCAAGGGTAAAGGTGAATGACGGGGAAGAATGGTGCGCCAGAAATGTTTGGGGGAGTGGATGAGAGACAAACGAAGCTCCTGGCGTCTATAAGAGATAAAGGTGGATGAGGGAAAGACATCTTTTGCATTTTGACAAATTCTAAATTTTGGAGTGAGCTTGTAAGCTTTGCACAACTCCAAAGGATGAAAACTCTTTGAAGTTAGCTTTAGAGGACGAAAACCTCTTTAACCTTAGAGAGAGGAACGAAAACTCTTCTTTCCTTTGACATGGAGTTCTATTCAAGAGCTTCCGTTGGTTTTCAAAAATAAATTTCTGCAGTGTTTTCCAGCAGCAATTGAAGACAAAATTTGCAGATTTGGGCTAGGGTTTGAAGGAGGATAATTGTTGTTGTGATCCCCCTTTAATTTCCAACTCTTTCATAGTGGAGCGACTCATATTGTGAGCAGTTTGGAGTGATCTGGAGCTGATTCTGACCAAATCTGATTTTCAGTTTATTAATCAGATTTTTGGAGATAAAATCAACTGCTTTGCATAATTTTTGGGCCATGGAATTTATATTTTCCAGCTGTGTCTGAGGACTATCATCTGCAGAGTTTTATTAGATAAAATTCAGCCTTCAATTGACCAAATCTAGTATTTTTCTTGTTGATCTTGCATATTAAAATTTGCTAATTTGTTTGGTTGAAGAATTTAGTGATTTTACTTCAGTTTTGAAGGGTTTTCATTCCTATACCAAGTCGCATTTTCCTATATTAAATTCAGATCTGCATTTAAAAAATTTAGTATATCTTCTATAATCTGCTATTTTTAGTGGGATTTGTCGCTATCCCATTTGAGGGTATAATTTTTCCAATTGGGAACATTACAGATGATGTTCTAGAGGAGGAATCTTCACCTTCCACTTCCACGGGGCAGCAAACAAGACATTGAAGATGATATTCATATAAGTATATTTTGATGCATTGATGACGAGTCTATGACCCCATGAGCATTGTAGTTTGCACTCTCTTGTGGTCTAAATTAAGCAGTGTACTCTTTTTTGGTAGAAAATTAATGGAAAATATACTTATGAGTTCCCTACATTTGTTTCTCATGTCATTTAACATATTTTACATGTTATTTAAGATTATTTTATGAATTTAATTTTTTTTAAGTTGTCAAGTAATTGTCGAGTCCAAGTTATTGTTGAGTACAAGTTTATGAACCATGCATTTAGGGACACATAAACTTAGGGATGCACTTGCACACTATAATTACCTATTCAGAAGAGTCTTTTGGTTCAAGCAATTATTATGTACCTATGCATTTAGGGACATACATTTACAGATGCACTTGCACACTAACACTATCTATTCATAAGAGTCTTCTGGTTCAAAGTAGGGTATGGAGCTATAAGCCAGCATATCTACTAATTTTACAAATTAGGAAAAAAGTTATGACTTAGAACCTTCCAAAGGAATCCCTTTTGTTAAGATAGGTTCCATTTAAGTTTGTTATATCCCCTAATTGGCATAACTCACATATGGCTCCATCCCTGCATCATAGCCCGTGGACATGTTAAGTTTTCCCTCGGTGCCTTTAAGCCCCTCTCTGGAGGTAAGAATAACAAAGTTATACCACAATAGCATAAGAAGATTTTTTGTCAACAGACAAAGCAGTTTGTCCATCCACCTCTAGTTGGAGTTTCCACTATCGTAGCACACATCAATCCCACATAGATAACCATTATGAAAATGCATATGTATGTACAAGCCCTAATATGTTCTAGCATAATACACATCACTGTCTCATGGGTAGTGGGTGGATTGGAAATACTATTTGCAAGTAAATTACTTGCAATGTCTAACTCCTATTTGATTTAACAAAATTAAACTTTTTGTAAAACCCCAATTGCAGGGTAATTGTTAAAAACAATGAAGTACAGCTGCTAGATACTCTTTGACACAAGCAATACACTAATAAAGTATGAAACCCCAAGTGCAAGAGAGAGAGGAAAGGACTTAGCTGATTTGCGCTTAATATAGGACTGGTGCAGACTAGGAAAACTGCTGAACAGGAAAATAATAGTGTTACAATCACTCAGGGTAAATCTTAGAACTGTCGGATAAAGATGGACTAGGGCACCTGAACTGGAGCGAGGGTGCCAGGCACCAAAGACCTCTACTGGGGTCCCGTGACTGCGTAGGAGCTCAAAACCTAATTTCTAGAGCTTCGCAATAGTTTCATTGATATTCGTTGTTAGTCGCTTGTGTGTCACACCTTGATTGTTGGATGTACCTGTACCCTATAAAATAGATGTTTACCTACAAAACACACAAAACCGCATCAAATCCAAAAAAGAAAGATGCAATATGGGGAGTTAGACAGACCCCGACGGTCACCCGACTACTGAGTGAACTTAAGACCGAGCGTTGCACTACATCTCAGACTCCATGTAGTTCTTATGAGTGTGTGAAAATGGTGCCCTAGGATGCCCTTGTGCAAGAAGCATTAGAAAGCAAACTAGATTAGCTAAAAGATGCAAATGTGTGTATGGAATAGAATGAAATTCCCCTTCCTATGTTGTGTATGCAGAAAATGCAGTCCCTTGACTTTTGTATGGATGCTAGATGAAGGCCTTGAAATGCTTTTGATGCCTTTAGATGCAAGCTTAGGCGATAGATAGTATGCTTAGAGCTTAGTCCCTTATTTTGATCACAGAGTTATGTATTTATATGATTCCCTTGTTTGACTTTTGTAATTGACAACTGGAAGGCCGACCCATAAAAAAATAAGATGCCCAAAGGATAAAAGAGACCCAAGAAGAGCGAGTAACATATAAAAAGGTCAGGGGCGCCCAAAGGGGACGAGGACACCTGGGTGTTGGCGTCCTGGCTAGGCGTCCTAGCTAGGCTTTGGTGTCCGAAGTCATAAAAGATAAGCAAGTAAAGTTCTGAATGGATTGTAGGGTAAGACCAAATAGAAAATAAGAAACACAAACAAGAGGTCAAAAATAGTTGTTAATTACTAATTTTTTTGCTTAGGAATCATGTAAATGCTAGTATGTTTTTAGGACCTAGAAATGTACCCAAGTGCGTGATTTTGTGTTTGCCTCCACTTTATGTTGTTGAGTGAATACTTGATAACATAAAGTAGTTAGAAGATGTGTACCTTTTATTCATGTAGAGTGTGATGGCGATGGCATGCTGAAGAGACAAGTGAAAGTATGAAGTTATAGAAAATGAAGCGTGGAAACTAAGAAAGACGAAGTGACCCTAGGGGTGAAGCGTGTTGTGTTATACCGTGTTGTACCTATTATTGTGCTTGATATTATGCTTGATGTAGGGTTGTTTCTTGTTGCGTATTAAGGACGGACCTGTAAAAGAAGAGCAAAAGAGTAATCAAAGTCATGTATTATGAGAACTTTGTAAAAGTGTGTAAAAGTGTGTAAGAAGTACTAAAAGGAAAGTGTGCACTTGATGTGAATGAGTGTAAAAGGATAGAAAGATGTTCTGAAATGCTATGTAGAGCGAGTTTTTTGTGCGATCTCATGCCAAGAGCGATTTTTTTGGGTAATCACATGCCACGACACGAGTTTTTTGGGCGATCTCGCACCACGGCAGAAGAGTGTTCGAGAGAGAGGTCTAGTGTTACTCTCCTTCCATGACTGCTTCTCGAATGAGCACCACTGCAGATGGTGCGTCCCTGTTTTGTTTCGAGTTGTACCGAATTAGTTCCGAATTTGTTTTGAGTTGTACCGATTGCAATGGAGATAGAATGCATTCTGTTGTTGGAGGATTGTGCTTGTACTGTAAAAATTGCTCTATGAACTATTGTGAACTATGCTAATCTGAGAAAGTAATTGTATCTACCCCAGGACATAGGCGCCCAGGGGGCGTCAGGAGCGCCCAGCTGCTATTGTCTAAATCTGGGCATTGGTGTATGTGTTGAACTGAGGTCTCAAGTCAGATTTTGCGTCGTTTTGTGACTGCATGACTGTTTTGTTCATGTAATGTGCAGGCTTGTACTGTAGCTCTGAGCAGTTGTATGGGGTGACTGATTCACCCAATGTATGCCCCAACTCGTTTGGGGTGCATGTGACACCGATAGGAGCATGAGGTCCAAAGGAGAGGACCTGGAACTGATCTGAAGTGAATACCCTGCAGGGGGAGGGGATGTGCATGGTAGAAACCAAGGCACATACAAACAAAAAGGCTAGTAACATGTGTTAGTGCAATCAAAGTTAGTATGCAAGTAGAAGGCAATGTGCAATCAAGCAAGCAAGAAGACAAGATAGACCGCGAAAAGCGGGATTCAAACATGGGACATCACTCACAATGTCACAAAACAATCAAGGCCGAAGCGGCCAAAAACATACAGTGTGCATACAAGACAAAGGGCATAATCCACAAACAATAGCATACAATGAAAACAATGACAAACAAAGTGTAACAGACAACCATGGTGGCATATAGTCCTGCAAAGAAAATATTGCACATGAAGCACCCATTTCGCATGTTAGAAAGATAGAAAGTATGTCAAAGTTTGTATAGATCAATGGAAAGTAGTGTGCTAAAAAGTAGCAGTGAATAATGAAACAATAGCACATGTGATATATGTAAGAGTAGAAATGTAGATGCCCCCAGGAGCCTCAGTGGGACTGATAAGAGGTACAGTGTCAAGCATCAGTGCAGCATGTACAGACATGTAAGTGATCTACATTCACTCCAAAAGACCAAGTGAACACGCATGTGTATATAGAAAAGATATTGACATACTAAGTATCTATCTAACATGGAAAACAAAGTGTGCATGTGAGTATAAGCAAGTAAGAGTATGTGCAAGCAAGATATGCAAATGATGTATGAGTGATGTGATGTTATGCAAGATGTGAATGTGATAGGAGAAGCGTGCTCCCCAGTGAATGTGTGCATATGAGATGAGGTTCATTTATAAAAGACCCCTCGATAGTCAAGAATGAACCATAGAATAAGAGTGCGTCTTCGGGAAATGGTTTGAAAGAGATATGCTAGAAAGATGTATGAAGAAGCACATAGCGTGAAGAGTGAAAGGTGTGAGGTTCATTTCAGATTTAGACCTCAACAGTCGAGTATGAACCGTGGAACTAGAGTGCATCATAGGGTAGTATGTTGTGTGAGAATAGAATATTAGAAAGATGTATCGTGAAGCACTGAGCGTGAAACGTGCAATGTGTGAGGTCCATGGATGTAGTATGCCCTCAACAGTCAAGTGTGAACCTTAGCACAAGAGTGTGACATAACGTAATGACGATACAATGCGTGTATCAAAGGGTTTGTAGTGATGTTAAGGAAATATTAGACATTAAGTGCGGAGCGCCAAGTGCATGAGATGATAGAGACATTTGATAATAATGCAAGGGGGGAAAGCTATGATGCCCCCCAAGTGTGTGAGTGATGGAGATCTATGTGACAATGCTAGCGAGATATTGCAGTGGTGACGGAGTTTGAAATTTGTCCTGGCCGTCAATGTAAGGATTAGCTTGTTTGACAAAGTGAATTGGAAACGGAAGCGGAGTAGGATTAGGAGGGATCTTGAATGGTGGTAGCTTATGTGGAATTGATAATGTTGTAGAAGACTCGAGAGGAGGGGTTAGACCGATTTTTAGAGGAGGTTGCTTAGGCAGCTCTTGACTTACTGTAGAAGGAACATTAGTAATGATGGCATGATGCTCAGCAAACATAAATGATTCAGATTTAGGAACCCAGTGGGATGTAGCAATTGGAGATGAACATGTAGCAGTATGTTGTGCAGCAAATGAAATAGGACAATAATGCTTAAGATGGCCAATTTGTCGTTTTAGAGCATAGCAATCATTTTCATTATGTCCATTAATTCAATGATAATTCCAATACTAAGCAAGTGCCATGTAGTGGCTTATTCTTGTTGAAGATATTGTAGTTGAACAATGTTACGCAGGGACGCGCCCCCCTCTCCCCAAACATCCCGGACTTACTTGTAATTTGAAAATGAACATTGAATATATAGCATTTTGGGCCTTGGCTTATGTGATGAATAATTAGATTAATCATTAATGGTTTCAGTCTTCAAACTTTCAGTTTTAAGTTTCAATTTATTGAATTATTCATGTTATATTTGTAAAATTAATAAATTAGATATATATTTTATCAGTCGTCCCCTAGCCATCCACAAAATTTAAAAAAAAATGCCGTCCCAGAGTCTTAGGTAACTATGTAGTTGAAATACTACATGTTTAATTGTATTTAATGGATGTTGTAATTATTAAGTATGCCATAAGGAATGTGATTTTTCTTAATATTAAGTATTTTTATACAAAGAAATATTTTTTTAAATATAAATATTATTATATTTAATTGCATTCAATCAATGTTATACTAGCAATCACCATAAGGGTGCAAACTAGACAATAGAAGATGTGATTCTTTTTTAAATATTAACTTTATATAAAAAAGACATTTTTTGATATAATGTGCTATTATATAATACAAAAAGTGTCGATCACCATTATGATTTTTATCAATTGTTCATGGCTAATGTTTATTCGCACAAATTTATTTTAGTACTTCATAAACTTGTGATTGTGGAATGGGAAGCTAAACATAGTAGACACAAATATATGGGAATCAACTTTTGTCGATCCAATTAGATTAAAGTTTATGGCATACTTAAACATTTGTCATGTAAAAAATATAACTCATTGACTACGTGCTTGTGATATAGTGCTCATAAGGTATGTTCCACCTTCTGATTGCCATTATTTTCACTAACCAATAGATTTATAACTCTAAGAAGAGGTAGTCAATTTGATGCCATACTCACCACTTAACGTTTTGTAAATAGAAACGAAATTATGCACTTGATGTACACAGACAAATGTAATGTGACATTCTTCCCTAAGCAAAAATATCCCAGAAGTTGTCTTTTGAAAAAAATATGGTGAAATATTTCATTAAGTCTATAGACAGTTAATATTGGTATAGGACTAATTAATTGCTATGGTTTTAGTGTATTTGTGTAATTATTTTTTCAAGATTAATTAATTGTTATGATATTAAAGTATTTTTGTGTTTATTAATTACTGGTATGAGACTAGATTATTCGGGTATTAGTTTATTTCTGTGTTTATATAATAAAGTTTTGACATTATTAACAGACTATTTATATCAAAGTTAAAGATGTTGGTTGATGTGACGGATCCAACATATGGAAATAATGATAACAATGTTGGTATGAGACTAGTTAATTACTATGGTATTAATTTATTTGTTGATAATATAAAGTTTCGACATGATAAATGGAATAATCCACGTTAACACCCTCAAGGAATATTCCATTTTCTTTAAATGTCAAATTTTAGAATTATTAAAACACACGTCAATACTAACATATGATTGGTTAAAAACTAGAAATTATTGCATCCAATGAATGTTTGTATACCTGCCTTCTGCACGAATAATAACGATGAAACATAAAACTGATTACTACAGAAATCATTGCAAAGATGAAAAGTATTCACACATACTCATATGAATCACAATATTACACTCAGTAATATGTTTGCACAAGAATTAGAAGTACCTGGAATAAATAGGCTAGCAGCGTCTCTCAAAGAACCCAAATCTGAAATATCCTGAGCCTGTTTATATAAAAGAAATCAATGAGGAACCGGGAAGATATTTTTGTTTCTAATTATTTTACAATGTGCTGTTTGCTTTCTTGATATCAATCTGAGCTCTAACGAACTGTTTCCTCTCCAACTCAACAATAAATTACCATTCACCATAACTTTTTTTCCCTTTTTTTTTTGCTTTGATTATTTCTTGTTAGGTTTGTTTTGTTTATCTCTAGGCTTTAGATATTAAGTTGAACAAGAACAACATTTAATGGCCATGGATCTCGAATCTCCCAAATATTAAAATAGAACTCCATTTATTGGTCTCAATGGTAAATATCATTGAAAATGTATGCCAAAATGTAAACAAAAACCAAATTTTGTTCAATAAAGAAAAGCAAATATGCAAAGAAATATAAAATGCACCTATTCAAGCAAATTAGACATCTATGTAGTACTTATAGCAGAAATTAACATGCAAAATGTATGTGCCAAATTCGGCGAGTTTCATGACTGAGGAACAAGTCTTAAATGTGGGAGCTTGTTTGTGCATGACGCTTACGAAATTAGGGTTCATTAGTGTTTTGGGGTGCACTATGCGCACAACTCTTATATATGGTATGAATTTTGTCTATAATAGTTAGTCTCAAATGTTGGGATGATGAACCTCTCTTTGAGCCCTCTCATGATGAACATCAGACGTGAGGTTAAAAGGCATAGTTTGAACTTGAGGAAAGGACAGCCCCACAAAGCAGACCCATTAAGACAAAGGATACTACCTTTCACAAGATAAATAAAGACAAGAAGTCCAAGAGACCCCAAATAGGCCCAATTAGGTAAGAAGGGAATATTCAAGAAAATCAAATAATGATAAAAGGGTGAACATCCCACATGAGGCAATGCAAGGGCCATAGGATAGGATGTAGAGTGTCTGGCCTTCCCTACAAGGATAACTTAAACTATATGGAAGATGGAAAACAAGAGACTCAAGTGCTCTGCATATGAAGCATGGGATATCTCTAAACAAACATTTCATGAATAATTTATACACTTATGCATTGGAAGAGGAGATTATTCGAGAAGAATTGATCAGCCACAGTATGCTTACTGATCCGAATTAAGTATGCAATTCAATGGACAACACACTAACTATGGAGATTCATAGAACTGAAATTGCAAAAACAAGAAGTGAAACTGAAATTGAAAAAATAGAAAAATATTTTATAGCAAATGAGACAACGCACTAATTATGGAAATTCATAGAACTGAAATTGCAAAAACAAGAAGTAAAACTGAAATTGAAAAATAATAAAAATATTTTATAGCAAATGAGACAAAACACAATGGAGATTCATAGAACTGAATTATAGCAAACGAGAGTGTATACAAAGAGCAATCTCTGTAGGAGAGATGTATGCCTTGAACTTGGCATACTATCTGTTTTATATCTGTACAATGCTTAAATTGGAAAGTTACTAAAAATAGTAAATAAAGGGTTTCAAATGGGAACCCAAGAGTCACCCCACATGAAATGCATGGCCACAATTGGACAAATTGCCGAATTTTGGTTAATGACGTTACTATTTTAGCAGTGCCATTTGTCAGGGTCATATCTCCTATCACGTTGATCAGAATTTGAAACTGTAATATTCATTGGGAAACTCGTCAAGCAAACTAGTTTAGATGCCATCAATATATGCTTTTGATAACTATCTAGAGCATCCAGCTGAAGTTTGAAGACCAAATTCTGCACCGAAGGCCCCCAAAAATACAAAATACAAAAAATGTTGAAAAATCGCACCAAAGGCCCCCGAAAAATGCAAAATGCAAAATACAAAAATGCTGAAAAATCTGAAAACAATAGATTTTATAGAAGTTTCAGAATCCTGCTCCAAACGGCCATTGAGATCATTAATATAGGAGATTATTCATTACAGGTATGTGGCTCGAATGTTAACACTAGTAAAGCCTATATGAAAGGTATACACATCAGGTACATTCATAATTTAATGAACTGATTGTGGCCAAATATATATTTTCTTTTTGCATAAGAATACATTCATTTCATAAGCCATGTATGGCCCGGTCTAGGGTGATACCCAAAGTTATGCATTATGGAATAGGACAGATATTAAGAGGGTTGTATGTGATAAATGGTCTGTGCTGCTTACATGAGTCTTTCCCCTAACTAGTACCGATGGGCTTCATATTATAGGTACTTCCTAATACATTCACTGAAATTCCTAGTGCGCTTGAGAAACACACACACACACACACAGGTATCTCAAACACCTTTTTTACATCCATCATGAAGCTCTATAAAACGGATGTTGGCCAATTTCATACTAACCTTGGTCTCTCTAACTTTGTCCAGAGTAACATTGGAGTGAACTAGGGGTGCCCTCTCTTACCAACTCTCTTTGGTATTTACATAGATGATATATAAGAATTTTTTCGACAACATACATATGTTGATGATCATGGTACATTGCATCAGGTTTTGATTGCTACACCGCTTTTAATTAATGATGTTATCCTCCTCTCCCACTCTCCAAACAGTCCATAGAAAGTTAGATGCTCTTGTTCGCTTTTAAGAGATTCGCCAACTAGTGCTTAACCTTAGTAAAGCTAGTGCCGTGATATTCAATGTCTACAGGGATGCTCTTTACAAGTTTTCATTTTCCTATAAAGGAGAGCATGTGGAGATCACGAAAACAGATAGTTACTTGGGAGTGTAATGTACCAGATTATCTGTCAATTTGAAGCCTCCTCTCAATCATGTAATTACAAGGGATATGCCTCACATTACTTCTTGTAGCATTAGTGCTTTTAGATGCATTTCCGAGATATCCCTTCAAAGATGCACCACTTTCACATAATCTTTTAAGTTGTAGTTCTTTATGGGTCAAAGGATTGTGGCCCCAATCTAGGGTCTATTGATTGGGTATGTGTTCCTAGAGTTTTGACCATCATTCTTCAGCGTCTGATCCATTGCAAATGGGCAGTTCCTAAGTGCATTGTCCAAAACAAGATTTCCACGTAACCCCTATCTCAAGAATTTCTTCAAGCTCATTTTCTATATTTCCAAACTCAAGTGCCATGGTAATTCAAACACATGTCAAGAGAGATGCCCACACTTGGCACTATTGTTCTTCACTAAACTGCATGCAACCATGCCACCCTCGCACTCTTATCTTGAGTGCCTTAGTCACTCACACCACTCTACATAGCCCCTTGCAATTTGCACTTCTTGTGCAGCACCAAGGAACATGCCATACAACTTAGAAGACAACCTCACAACATTTGTAGCTCTCGTGGCATCTCATAGCTCTCGCAGCGCTCACAACATTGTATAGCACTTATTGCACCTTGCATCACTCACTACACCTCACATGCATGTCATGCAACCCAACTGCTATTAAGGACCTCCAAATACCACTTAGCCACATGGACACTTTGTGCCACAATGTGTATGCAAGCTAAGAATGGTCTATAGAATATCCTCTCTCTTTTCAATAATATAGATTAGGATAAGAAGGGGGCCATTCTGCGGCCAAACACAATGGGGGTGTAAGGTACAAAAACCATGGACCTAGAAGATGTTAGTCCACTCTCTATCAAAGGCATAGGGTTCCAAAGCCTCTACATAGGATAGGGGATGGCATCTTAATAGTATCCTAATTGTAAATAGGTTGTAAAGATTGTAAACAAGAAGGTATCCACACTAGGGTTGTAAACATGGGTTTTACAAATTGATAAATTGTAAAGCCCAAAGGATGGGTTGTAAGGCAATGTAATAATGCAATAGATTAAGAATATGTTACTCTATTCTGGCCTATATACAGGATCAATCAAATCTAAAATAATATATAGGAAAGAAGCGGTTAGAGATGTTTACCTTTATGTAGACACCACTGACACCTTAGCTTTCCCGCAGGATGAGCAACACCTTGTGAGAGAGTTGATGTGGAGGACCACAAGAGGGATAGGAAGAAGACGTAAGTAGATCACAGTTGGAGACTTCAAAGACTTGATGTGCCTCACTCATGCAGCTCATAGTCTTGAATATTTGAGACCCAATGCTCCAAGAGTAGACCTCCAAAGCTAAGAAAAACTAACTTATAAACCTTTATGACATTTACGAGTAGCTTGGCGAGCGCAAGTAACTGATGATGGATGATGATAAATGCTCACAAATTCTACCTATAAATAGGGAACATGATTAGCTATTATACTTCCTTATGGCCAACGGCATTGACCATGGTTGATGTTCTTGACCATGAGGATGGAAAGCCAAGCGGTACCAACTGTAGTTGATGCAATCAACTCTAGGTAATAACATATCATGGGGTCCTAGAAAGAAGGCTCAAAAGATGGAGGAAGACTCTAGAGCTGATAAAAAATGATCTAGCAGAGGTATAGGGGTGTTGTAAGTGGATATGTACATGATCATAAGAGGATAATAAGGTGATGTCATAGGAGGCAATGAAAGGATGATTGGGAGATACAAAGGATGGGGTATCTAAGGTAACATTGACTGCACATCAAAGTTATCTCACAATTATCACCACTAACCAAGCCATCCCACTCCTGATTATATCTCGTAGGATATCACTCAAGGGAGGTTAATGCGCCAATAGTGTCTACGAAGAGAAAAGGTCAGAAAGAGTGAAACATGAGGTGTACACACACAATGCCATGCCAAATGGAACCTTTTAGGGCTTTGTTAGAAAAATATTTGGAACTTCGACAAATATGAGACTTTTGACAATAGTCGGAGGACGAAGTCCCTCCTCTATTATGAGACGAGGCTCCTTTTATTGAAAACAACATAAAACACATAAGGAATATTTACAGTATTCACACTAAACTAGCTTGTGGGGGTGGTTTTGTATTGAGTGTGGGAGAATGGAAATGAGTGAAAGAAGTGAGGGAGGGGGAGGGAGAAATGCACATGCAAATAAGCAAGCGTAGATCTTTTTTTAATGTGTAAGAAAAACTCATCAACATAGAATTACCATTCAATACTATAATTTTGTAATGCACAAAAGGGACAAGAAAAACATTCAATTAACAAAAGAGAAATGGCATCACCAAAGAAATTCGAAGGCAAATATCCTTGTATCTATAACTAAGGTTGACTACAAAGCCTCAATACACTCTTCCTTTCCAATAAATTTTCGAACAGCATTAAAAAGTCCTTTCAAATGAGTTCCTTTATATATTTATAAAATAGGAGTAACCGATTCTTGAAACTCTTCAACTACCTTACTTTTACAATTTAAAATCAGAACTCAAAAATACCCAAAATATAACATGACTTAAGTTACTTTTTAATTCTAAAAAGTAATAACAAATTAGACTTGGGAACTTTCTCTTGAGCCAATACTGCTCCTAAAGACACTTTTTCGTTTGTCCTTGCATGATAACATTGAAAGCTTTGAATCTCCTTACGGTATCATCAATGGAATTCTTATATGGCACAATCATGTTTTCACAACAAACAGCCTTATGCTCTCTAATTTGCTTCAAGTATGTAGGCACATTCTGAAACTTTGGCAGCTTATTATTAATTTCCCAAGGTGCAACATGAATAGATCTCAAACGACAAACGACAACCATGTCAAATCCATTTGCACAGAAAAGCTCACCCTTGATGACTGTAATGTCCCCTTAGGGCATAAAATAAAGAAACCTAGATTTCCTAGGAAACCCTTATAAAAAATGACAGCATTTTGATTTTTATTTTAAAACCTTATCAAAAAATACAACAATCTGAAATTTCACTTTATTTATCAAAATACTTGCAACCCACAATACCCAGAAGGCTTAAAACATCTAGAAGACCTCTAGTAACATCAACATGGAAGAAAATATTTTTTCTAACAAGGATATGAATTTATTTTTATTTATTTCAAACCTAGAAATAGCTGAAACTTCAAAATTTCATCTCCCAGAATACTTGGAATTTCAACACAAACCAATGCTCAAAATGATCTTGAAAAGATCAGCTATCCAATGAAAGTGAAATCACAATTTTCCAACCATGGAAACCCACTGAAAAGTGATCCCGAAATCTCCAAATGGGTAGATTGAGTTGGAAATGAAAGTGAAAGCCATGAAAATGGTTGCCAAATACAACCCAAAACTATCACAAGTGAATCTCAATTGATTGCTGGCTGACCCAACACAAAAAAACCCTGAAAATCAAACTAGCAGATAATGCCCTAGCTGTAATAAATCTGAAAAACAACCCCAAAACATGCCCCAGATCTAAAAAACAACCTTCCAAAGACTAAAATTCTGAATTGTAGCACAATAGTGAATCCCTAGTGGATCCACCTCACAAAGTTGATAAGTTTTCGTTCCCCAACCATCAAACCTTGGAGGTTTTCCTCCCAAAAGCTCCTCCTTAAGGGTTTTCGTCATTAGAAGATTTGATGTAAGCAAATATCTTAATAAGCAATGATAGAGAGTAGATTGGCAAAAGATGATCTCAAATGAATATTCAAACCTCCTTTTATAACCTTTCCTTTCCTTTTTCGAAGTTGGGTGCTCCATGTGGGACTAAAAGTGATTTTTAATTTATAAAGTGACTTCCTTATTTCTATTTTATCTTTATGAATACACTATCATAAATTCACTTTAATAATAGAAATTCCCCCTTCTAATTAATCGTTATGACTTAAAGTTGTTTTTTCTATAAATACTACAAGTCTTAATAAAGCAACTTAAAAATATAACAAAAATCTACTTCCCTTGCATTTCCCTTTAAGCCCCCGAGAAATCATCTAGGGCAAAAAGGGACTCATGGTGGGGTCGTGTTGAAGAGGGGACATTACAATGACTCTCTTGAATCTCTCCACTTTAGTAGCATTTAAGTGCATAGAACTCCCAAGCTAGAAAAAGTGACACTAAATAGAGCCCAAATTCACACATATCACAT
The DNA here is from genome assembly GCA_019776745.2 of Taxus chinensis. Lineage (NCBI taxonomy): Eukaryota > Viridiplantae > Streptophyta > Pinopsida > Cupressales > Taxaceae > Taxus > Taxus chinensis. The sequence continues at coordinate 655,644,751 of CM034153.1, read as the reverse complement.
TTGGCTTATATTCCATTGACTTCAATTCTCCCATGGCCTCTCTAAGGGCTCAGCTATTGTGTCGCACACTAGCAAACCCATTGTATGTTTTGTTGTGATATTTATCCTTAAAAACTCCTTTGGCTATCAACAAGTCATCATCAGTATGGCTCAATTTTTCAACATCCGATTTCATAACTTCCCACTTTGCAAGCTCTAACTCCATTTGAGTGATAACCTCAACCAAATACCCCTCTTCTTTAATGATCTCACATGATCTAATCAACTTATCAATGTATTTCAGGACAACTGAGCCAAAAGCAAACCTTGTTTGGTTCTCACCTCCCATTTCATCAAATCATAGTGTTAGGCACAAGTCGGCACTTGCTCTGCACTTTGGATTGAAATAAGGAAAGTTTGTTACTTTGGAAAGACCGCTTTCTGTCAGGTGTTGAATGAATGTGGACTTGTTTGATACTTGGAGTTTCCTTCCGAAATTGGAAAGATCGATGTGACCCACATTAGAATCTCATATTTTTGACAAGTCAGTTTCTAGGTGTAATGTCCCCTTTTTCGAAATAATCCAAAATAGAAGACTTCTTGCCTTTCTTCTTTCCGAAGGCAAGAAAAGGATGAACAAGGGAAGACATTGTGTTATATTTCAATTTTTTTCATTAAAATTTATGTTTTTATTTTGTATTTCTCTTCCTAAGTTGGTTGGCTAGGTCGGAGAGCTTTTAATAAGCTCAAAATGAAGAAATAAGCTACTGAGGATGTCGGTTGGGTTTGGAGAGTTCCTAAAGGCAAATTAGAAGATAAAGTGAAGCTTAAAGAGGTCAGTCTTCACCTGTTTGGCCCTTGGCGCCAACCAAGGGATATAAAGGGATTGTATGACCTCATTTACAAATCATCATTTGGGCATATACATTTACATTTGGTTTGTTGGGCTAGTTGTTCAATACCATTCCACTTGAGGACAAAAGCCCTCTTGTGTGGCATCCAAGGAAGACGGAAACCTTTCTTGTGGCATAGTGGAGAACAAAAGCTCTCCATATTGGCGGATTGTAGGCATTTATTGAAGACTCTCTTGCTAACTTGCAACTTGGGCATCACGGAGAAGACTATCAAGGGTTTATCGTTTTGGGCTCCCTCTCCTAGGATAGCAACTTGGGTGATAGTATGTTTGGGTGCCTTCTAAGGGCATGTTTTGGCATTCTAAGTTGGTATTCAAAAATCTCATATTTTATAATGTTGATCTATCATTTATTTGTCATTTGTTGGGGTTTGGAGACCTCGTTTTGAGCTATATTTGTGGACTGCACTTCTGCTGATTATTTTAATAATTATAGTTGTGTGTTGGCACTCATTTTTTCATGATTTGTGAAGTATATTGGCTGACATAATTTCTACATGGTTAATTAAATTATTTGGGATCATTCTATATCATTTTTGGCTAGATTATGCATGTGAACGGTTGCTCCTAAGTGTTGGTACAGTTCGCTGCCCTAGAAGAATATTTATTAATGTTTTAAGTTGATTTTGATACCCTAAAGGTGTTTTCAATTGGCTGCTAGGGTTTGATCACTGCTGTTACAAAAATCCAATTTCTTGCCCTTGGGTTTGTGGCAAAACCCTCATTTTCAGAATCAGCCCTCGAAAGGGACATTACACTAGGGTGGCTTGGGGTTCTGTAATGTCCCCTTCTTGGGACATTGATGAAATTGAAGACTTGAAGATCCTCAACCCATTCTCTCTTCTTATGGGCTTGAGGATTGAGCTTGACAATGATCCAAAGATGTCTATTGTCTATTTTGTGACCCCTTGGCATGCCTAGCGCTACAAGTGGAAGTCTTTTTAGTTAGTTTAATGTGCACATAGGTTAGTTGCTTTTATTATGTAATTAAAAAATAATAAAGTGCACATGGTCTTAGTTTATTAGAGACTTTATTTTATAATGAGATTTTATGTTTTCCCTCCAAAAGGGAAAGGTCGGTCTTTATTGAATATTCCACCCCTTAACTCTATAAAAGGAGGTCGCATTTCCTCTAGTGGAGTTATGTTGATTGATCATTTGATTTCACTCCATGCTTGGAGTATTGGCATGTATGCCCATGGGATGTATGCCCTAGTTCTTGCATTGTGCTTTCTCTCATTTGGATCTATTGTTGAAGAATATTGAAGACTCCATTGTGTTCTCTTGTGTTGGATGTGTTTTTGCATGATTCATCCATTTAAGTGTTGGCGACTTGGATTGGGGATTGTTTAAGCATATTTTTGACGTCTCAAAATACATTTATGTTGCAGATCTGATTTAGCATAATTTTGTGAGTATGTGTGACCAGATTTGAGGGTTTTGGGAGTAATACAAGTGCGGGAATTAATTTATGTGCAAGCAGCAATTTATTTTGCCCTAGGCGACTTGCTATTTTGGCTATTTAAGGGATTTAGCAACTGTTGTTCTAATTTGGTTGGGTTCATCTTATTCCTTGTATTTTTCCAAGTCCGTGCATATCTCATTTGCCCAAATCGGAGTAGTTTTTAGGAAGATATGGATTTTTAAAAATTGCAGCAGACTGGGGTTTGATTGTCAAGTGTTTTCAGCTATGTATGATCATAATAAAAATTTGATTTGTCTATTAATTATTTCTGAGCAAAGGGAGCTGATTTGGAGTGTTTGGAAGCTTGGAGAAGGGCTGAAATATTTTTAATGATTTTATTTGAACCCTAACAACTTGGAGGCAGATTTCGGGAGCAGATTTGAGTGGGTTTCAGTGTTCAAAAAAATCAGTTTGTTAGTTCATTTGAAAGCTCATGATTTCTACTTTATTGTGCAATTCGTTTCATGCCAAAACTCCAAGTATCTTGTGAGATATTAATTTTTAAAGTTTCAGTGGTTCTGGGTGATTTACTAATTAATTAACTACTGCTAAAAATCAGATTTGGATGTTATTAGAGTTCTAATTAGTTCTCCCATTTAATCCAGCACTTTGGCATACTCCAACCCCATTTTGGGTTTGTATTATTGCCGACATTGGGTTATTTGAGGTCGAACTAAGAAGATCTGATCTTCCTAGGATCGATTTGGTTAATTAATTTTCAGATTTATATTTATCCTAAAAACGAGATATTACAGGCTCAAAGCCTTGGTGTCGGTACTTCATTTTGAAAAATGAACAAAGGTCTCAAGACCTAAGGCTAAAAGTTAGGGTCCTAAAGAAGTATTGAAAATTGTCACAGCAAAGATGGAAACCCAAAGGAGTAAGCAAAGAGAGCAAAATGAGTGCAATTTTTTTGAAAAAGGCCCAAAAAATGGCCTGAAAAAGCCAGAGTTCCCTTGGAGGGTATGATTGTACCTCTCCAGAGGCTCCTCGACATTTCAAGGGTCAAACCTACTCCATTTCACGGGAAAATTTGTGGAATGATGTTTGCGATATGTTAAAGGTGGGTGAGAAGTTTGTCATAAAGTGCACAAAAGTACATGCATAAGGAAACGGGCAATTTGAAAAAAATAGGTATCAGAGAAAACTAGATGAGTCACTTAACAAACTTCGACACCCATTGAACCAAACTTGAAGGTACAAGGAGGGGAAACGCACAATTGTAAGAGAAACACGCAATTGAAAAAGGGAACCACACCAGCGAGAAAAGGAAACACACCAAAATCCTAAACCACCTATGTATATAGAAGGGACAACCCGATTTCACTGTTTGTACTACTTATGATGTTTCCTGTTGTAAGGCAACATGAGATGACAAAAGTTTACAAACCCATTAGCCGGCTCAACAAAATAAGTTCCTTTCCTTAACCACTTGTGAAAGATTGGAGAGGAAAAATAGACTTGTGCATCAGGGAAAGCTACCATCATGAAGTTTTTCTCAAACAAGTACGAAAGAGCTGCAATGTAAATGAAGAACTTGCAAGCTGGATTACCATCATCATTGCCTTGATATGTTTCTGTTTTCACATTTTCAACTTGAACCTTGACCAATTCACCACTTCAATGTACTGAACAGTACAATCACCAACAATATCTTTCTCGTCTCCTCATGGGTGGTATAAATCATGAGCTAACCTCTCTTCCTTGAAGAATATTAAGTCCATTCTTGCAATAGACTCTCTAAAGATTACCACCTTCTGCCTCATCACCCATTTGCGGCCAATTGTCTCGACTAGTTTTATGATTTTGGGAAGAAATTGTAACTATGCCTAAAGCAAACAAGGAATCTGTAGTCTTTTCGTTGGAGCAGCAGTAAGCCAGAGTTAGAGACAAAGTTATTCTTCATAATTACCTTATTGCATACCTCTTCCTCTTGCATCTGATCAGATTTTTGTTGGACTTGATGTAAGCAAATCTCCATTTGTTCAGTCTGGCCATTGGCTCCATAATCAGAAGGTTGGGAAGAAGATAAGGAATGTGCTACTTGCCCATTTTCAAACTTGCTAGTGAGACCGCTTTGTTGGGGGGTATTTTTTTATTCACTTCTCATTACTTCTAGTTCCTCATACTTCTCTTGCATGCATTCTGCAAGACACACCACTTCACAGTTGAGGTTAGGACTCACCTCCCCACTGAGCACAATTTGCAGCTTCAACTTGTATTCCAACAGCAAGGCTACCATCTCTTCATTACCGTATGTCATGAACCTTTCTAGGGGAAGACAAAGAAAAGAGAAAGATCCAAGTTTCTCACTAAACCAAGTGTTATCCACAACTTCTTCCGCTGTTTCTTCATACAAAAGATCTCCTTCCGAAGCTTCCAAGAAATGACTCGGAGTGTAAACCTCTGGCTGTTGAAAGTTTTTGCCAATTTAATTCTCGCTAGATTTCTTATCCTCTTGTTGCTGATGTCAGGTGGAGGAAGAAAATGGTTGGCCACTTGTATCTTCAACCACATTATCGTGCTCATCATCATCTGACACATTCAATTTATTCAATTGTAAAGTCGTCACTGGGTTCTCGAACATCCAATTCTAGATACCCAAATCATATTTGTCAATTTCTTCAGCTGGAGGAGCTTCAATAGCCAGCCGTGACTAATTGCCATAATAAAGAGTATACATTCTATGAGGCACATCTTTGTACAAAGAAGTTGGTCCACTTTGAGAAAGTTTCCCTTTGATAGCCAGCACATTATTTGTCAATTTCTGTAACAGTGCTTTTGTAGAATCTTGTATTGCGGACTGGTTTTTTTTTCTAGCAAAATCTGTATTTAATTTCCAAGCCATTATCATATCATCTTCTACTTTGATGGCCAAAGCTTGAGTAGCATCAATATTTGCTACTTGTGCTCTTCGGAGTTGATAGCTTACTTCCGACATTTGAGATTGATGAAAAAGCATTTTTGATTATTGGTTGTAGATTTGGTAGTAGCAAGGATTTTATTTACTAACTTATTGAATTTAGCCCCAAATTCCCACATTGGCTCTAAGGTTTTTTTCTTAATCTAGGATTGTTGCGCAAAGAGAACGCGTTCATCTTTTGTTGGCTTGAATATGACGTGGACTTCAAGGTAACAAAGCTGATTCAAGGTAAAGGTTTATGTGAGCATTTGGTTTCAGATTTGGAAGTCAAGTACAAAAGAGGTTGTTTTTGCACTCACGGATCAGACGCAAGCAGCTGAAATACCATCTTCTGTGAGTTAGACACAAAATATGATTAATTACTTGCATGTTGGCATTCTTCCCCAAGGTTTGGATAAGACAAAAAGAAGGTATTTCCGGTTACAAGCTATTCCTTTTGCACTCATTGATGATATATTGTTTAAAAGGGATATTAATGGTGTTCTTCTGCGATGTGTAGAACCTTCACAAGTTGACAAATTATTGCAAGAATTCCATGAAGGTTTATCAGGTGGCCATTATGCTCCAAGGACTACTACTCTCAAAATAATGAAAGCAAGTTATTATTGGCCAAGTATTTTCAAAAATTGTTATGCATGGGTCAAAAGTGTGCTTTCTTCGTGGGTAAAGAAAACCTTGCAGCCCGTCCTCTTCATCCTATTTCAGCAAATCAGCCCCTTTATGCAGTGGGGATTGGACTTTACAGGAATGATTAATCCACCATCCAGTTTGGGTCACAAGTGGATTCTTACTGCCACTGATTATTTTACCAGATGGACAAAAGCAGTTGTATTAAAAAAAGCAAATGAAACTAGTGTGCTTGACTTTTGTGAAGGTATTATAACTAGATTTGGAGTTCCTGCTACTATTACTTCAGATAATGGTCTTGCTTTTGTTGGTACTAAAATTACAGATAATGGTCTTGCTTTTGTTGGTACTAAAATTACAGATAATGGTCTTGCTTTAGAGCTTATTCATTAGTTAGAGTTATGGGAAGCAGGTTCCATGGAGGTAAGATATGTTGAACTTATGTAGTTGGAAGAATTGAGAAATGAAGCCATGCTCACCAAGCTCAGGTAAAGAAGAACTTTGATAAGAAAGCAGTTGCAAGATTCTTTCAAGAGGGTGATCTTGTCCTTAAATGGGATGCATATAGAGCAAAAGTAGGAAGACACACCAAATTTGATGCTATTTGGAGTGGGCCATATGTTATTTTAGCTTGCAAGCCTCACAGTGCTTTTCAGTTATCTCAAGTGGATGGTGAAGAAATACAAATCCGAATTAATGCAATTTTCCTCAAAGCTTGCTATTGAGGATTCAGCATATTAGAATAGTTTGCTTTCCAATAAATGTTTGCATTGCTTTTCCAGTTTTCATAGTTGTCTTTTCAATAAGTGATTGCATGCACATCATTTCCTTTTTGTTGGAGAAGGTATTTCAATTGTATTGATTCAGAGAATACAAGATTTTCGAACTTGTGTGAACCAGTTGTTGGCAGAGGTATGTGACTCCATAGCCCAATGGGTGTAGAAGACCACTGATCTCCTTGTTTAGCAGGCAAAAAATCTCATGATGTTGCCAAAATGTTACCATAGTTCCACCGCCAATTAAAACATTGGCGCCAAAAGGATAAAGGCGCAAATAAATAAATAAAATAAGAAGGAACTGCAGTCCTAAGGTTGGCGCCAAGGAGGGATAAGCATGAAAACAAAAATACATAAAATTTAATTCCTATTTCAAGGGCCAAGATAAGATGGATCAGTGAATTGCAGTTGACTGAAGACTTTGCATGGATCAAACTGCTATTGACTGGAGAATTAATATTTAATTCTATGGAATTAAATAAATAAAAAATAAACTACGGTTGATTAAAGACTAAGAATGAAATTAAATAAAAATAGATTGTTAATGTTCCATGCCCCAGGAAGGAGGATAAAATAGCAGCAGTCCTAAATCATGTGCCATTAAGGGAGACAAGCATGGAAGGGCTAAAATAACAGCAGTTGTTAAAGAATGCGCCAAGGATAGACGAGGAATTAAATAAATATAAAAGTGGACTGTTGTCTCCATGCGTCAGCAAGGTATAAGAATAGAATAAAATAAATAAAAGAATTGTAGGTTTCAGCAGTCTATTCTTATCATTCATCAATCTATATAGGCTGGTTTTTATTGTAAAATTCATATACTTGGAGCGTTGATTTTCTCTAGCATCTCCAACTTTTGTACTTGGAGCATTGATTTTCTCTAGCATCTCCAACTTTTGTACTTGCACCTCTGAATAATAAGGTTCATTTTGCCCTCTCATATTTCTGTTTTCAGATTATTCATTGTGTTTGTTATAGGATATTGTGTTTGCCTTAGTGTGAAATTCATTCCATCTATCGTTGTCTTTTCTTAAATCCTTGAATTTATTATGCAAAATAGTCTAGAGTTGTGCAGATGTGTGGATCTTTAAATTTTGCGTGCAGAGTTACATGCAAGTGTCAAACTTTTGGTGTATCACCCCTATTTCCCATTTTCCGCATTACTTTTCCCTTTTTCTTGTCATGTTTTCCGTTTTTTAGGTGATTCACAAGGGAACCAGCCCTCTTTGGAGGTTTGCCTCAACCATAGGTCACCCACAACCTTGAGGTGTTCCAATTTTGTCAACAAGAGAGAGAGTACATACACCATTCTCTATCAGGGTGCAACTTCTGGGTGACAACACTTGCCATAATCTTTGGGTACCATGTAACTTCTGAAATGTGTCCATAAAAGCAAGGCTTATGTGGTTGCTACAAATGCGTGTGACAAGGCACAAAAATGGCCATATTTGGCAAGCTTATCCACTATCACCATGACGACATTCTTCACTTATGACTTGGGCAACCTTGTAACAATATCCATGGAAACCTCCTCCCACCATTGGCTTAGAATAGATATGGGTTGCAAAAGACTTAGTGTCTTAATTGCCTCACCCTTGTTTTGCCGACACACCATACATTCTACCACAAATTTCTCGACATCTCCCTTGAGTCCTTCCGAAAAGAAATATTTCTTGGTCTTTTGGTAAGTATTCAAGAATCTTGAATGCTCCCTAGTAGAGATGAATAGAGCTCTACAAGAGCCTTTAGTTTCACAATTAAATTCCTACAAGTACAATTCGTCCTTTTATCATAGGGGGGTCCTCTTTCCACACAAATTTGTTTGATACACGAGAGTTGGAGCTTTTGAATAAAAAAACTATGCATCAGCATCATTATCCCTTCTAGATCTAGCCTCATCCACCTAATCGGCCTACGAGACAAACATTGCGTATAACAATGCTTCTATGGGCTCCTCCTTCCTGGAGAGTGCATCCGCCACTATGTTTTCCTTCCCTTTCTTATGACTGATTTCAAAGTGATATCCCAACACTTTTATAACCCATTTTTGTTTTCCTTTGTAATGTCCCCTTTTTCAAATTAGTACCACTTGTAGACTTCTTGCCATTTCTCTTCTCTTGGCCATGAAGGAATTGCACAAGGGAAGTCCTTGAGTTTCATTTTCACTTTCTTTCATTGCCGTTAATGTTTTGCTTTGGTGTTTTACTCCCTAAGGCCGCTCGGCTAGGTTATAATGCTCCCAACATGAAATTAAAAGATTAAGCTCTTTAAGAGGTCGGCAAGGTTGGAGAGTTTCCAACATGGAAATAGAAGATAGAGCAAGCTTAAGAGGTCTGTCTACACTCTTATGACTCTTGGCACCAACCAAAGGGTATAAGAGGAGTCTCATAGGCTCATTTGCACATCACTTTTAGCATATAGACTTTATCTATTTGGACTCTAAGGATGATTGCTCGATTTCTAACTCCATGAAGGGTGAAAATCCATAGTGTGGCATCCAAGGAAGACGACAACCTTCCTTGTGGCATTTGGAAAGTGAAAACTCTCTAAATTGGGTCGTGTGAGGGAAAATGCTAAAGATCCTCTTGTTGGTTTATATCTAGGGCATCAAGAAGAAGACCTACAAAGAGCTTTTGCATGATTTGGAGTCCCTCTTCTAGGGAGCAACTAGGGTTGGAGTCATTTTAAGTGCCTTCTAGGGCATGGAACTCATTTATTATTTGATATTCAGACTTGGCATAATTTATAAGGCTGAAATCATTCACATTTGGTCATTGTTGGGGTTTGGAAACCTCCATTTTGATTATTTCTCTTAGTTGTACTTCTGTTGTTGATTAATTAATTGTCAATTGTATTTGAGATTTTGATTTTCATGGTGAAAATTGATCTAAAGAATTCCTAAAAAGTTTATAGATATTTTGGATGACTTTTACGGTGATATTTGGGTGAAATTTTTGTTGTTTACAAATTGTTGTTCCAAAAATCATACTGCTGTACCATCTTATTTAATTTTCAGTTTGTTGGTCCAAAAATCAAATTGGGGTTTGTGTTATTTCCTTGTTTTTTAGTTTCAGCCCTAGAAAGGGACATTTACATCCTTCATATGGCAACTTATATTCCAAGAAGTACCTTAGACTATCGTTATTTGTCTTCACCTTAAAGTGCCTGCCCATCAAATATAATCTCCATTGTTTGACAACATTAAGTACAACCATCATCTCCTTCTCATATATGGGCTTTGGCAAATTCTTCCCTTTAAACTGGCAACTTTCAAATGTGATGTGTCATCCTTTTTGCATGAGTGCCACACCCAATCCATACCCTCATGCATCACATTCAATAATCAAAAAATCTGGGTGAGCCAAGACTGGAGTGGTGCACATAGCCTCCTTCAACTTCTAAAATGCCTTGGTGGTTGTTTTGTTCAATGGAAGAAGTCTTTCAACAATGTTATGAGTGGTACTGCAATACTGCCATAATTTTTCACATAATTGGGATAGTAACCTATTAGACCCAGGAAGTCATGGAGCTTCTTGAGAGTTTTTGGAACTTGTCATTCTACTATGGCCTTGATCTTGTGGGGTCTACTTTTCCACCTTGATGTGAAACAATATCACCCAAGTACTCCACCTCTTTCACCCCAAAAGCACACTTAGAAGGCTTGGTGTAAATGTGATGTTGTTTTAGAGTTAGTAACACTTGATTCGCATGTTATAAGTGTCCTTCCCATGTCTTATTGCATATTAATGTCATCAAATATATCGAGACAAACTTCCTCAAGAATGGGCAAAAAACAACATTCATCAAACTCTGGAATGTAGATGGTGCATTTGTGAAGCCAAAAGGCATCACCAAAAACTCATAGTGGCCCTCATGGGCTTTGAATGTATATCCTCATCTATAATCCAAATTTGATGGTAACCAAGCAATAATCAAATTTAGTAAAATAAATAGCACCATGTAAATCGTCAAGCAAATCATCATGAGGGAATGGGAAGTTTATCTTTGATGGTGTACTTGTTGAGTTACCTATAATCTGGGCACATCTGTCAGGTCTCATCCTTCTTATGCACCATTACAACTGGAGAAGAATACACATTTGGTTATGTCCAATAATACCTGCCTCCAACATCTCCTGCACCATCCTCTCAATCTCGCACTTTTGGACATATGGGTACATGTTAGGATGGATGTTGGGTGGTTGACTCCCTAGTATCAGTTGAATGGCATGATCATGATTCCTATTAGGCAGTAGTCCTTTTGGCATTGCTCTGAAAACGACTAAGTGGTTATCAAGAACCCACTCCAACTTTGGAGGCATAAACATCTTTGTTGAAAGTGCTTCTAAGGATTGTGCTACATAACCATTTGTTCCCTTCTTAAGAATCAGTCTGCATCTGATGAGAACTAGCCATTTATGGGGATTTTGCATGCAACCCACGAAGTTCAAATGTTTTTTTTCCTTTAAATGAATATGCATGAACAACTCCTAAAAATTCATCTCAACCTTTTAAAGGTTGTGAGCCATTGGACTCCCAGAAATATGTTTGTTCCTCCCATTGAAATGGAAAACATACGAGTCTAACCTATAATCTCCCATCAAGATCTTAATACTATGGCATTTCCCTACAAAACTGATTGTGCCTCCATCTGCAATGATGACCTGAAATTTTGGAGTTGGATAAACAAAACAATTCAAGTGTGCCACCACTTATTGTTATTAAAGTTATGCATGCTCCCCAAGTCAATTAACACTATCACTCTCAGTTTCTTCATAAAGCCCACCATTTTTAGGGTTTGTGGGGTGCTAATTCCTAAAATTTCATGACACAAAATAGTTAGTTGGAGTCTTTTGATTCTTCATTGGTCTCTTCATCAATATTTGCCTACGACTTCCTAATTCTCTTCTTCTTCATTGGCACCTTCAATGTAGAACAATTTCTTCTCGGCACATTTATGCCTTCAGTTGTATTTGTTGTCATAATTGAAACACAACCTTTTTGAGCTTTTCTTTTCAATGGAGTCAATCAAGTAGGTTGAGGGAATGATGGAGCTATAGAATTACGCTCCCTACCAATGTTGAATGTCCTTCATTTGACCAAATCTCTCTCTTTCTTCTGCTCTATGGGCAAAGACAATGGACTCTGACACCGACCACAAACTAAACATGCAAACATCAAGTTCGATGTTATCCTTGAGCCCACCCAAAAACAAGTCATTGTTGATTTTCTTTTGCAGGTATATGCAACCTAAAATTTGTTGAGCGTAAGAGTGGGAATAATATTAGAGATTGTACCTCGCGGAGAAATTGAATAAGATGCTTGTTGATTTGTCAGAGGGGGTGGCCACTCTTGATTCCGGGTAATCGGAGGGTGCAGGGGGGGCTAAATCCTCTTGTTTGGGATAGACATGTGCAAGATTCCCATGTTCATGACAGATTCTATATCGGAAGGGAATACTTTCATAATAAAAAGGTTGCTCCCATTTGATTCCTTCCATATCCCAAATGATTCAATTAAAAAGAGAAGGTTCGAGATAAATATTGATGCAAATCCAAGCATAGTTAAGGACTCTTGGATTCTTAGTGAACTTTGATGTTGTGATGTATTCACCCAAGGCAGATCCAATTTTGCATGAATCCAATCTACTTCACTTTTAAACAACACTTCTTTTTGGAAATAATATTTACGTCTTACTAATAGAGCTATAACAGCACCTATTTGATTCAGTTTTTGCTATTCATTTCCATCTCCAAGTACAGCAATCCTCTTATGGTGAAACACTCTTGAAGTATCACCAGTTTTTAGACAATTTCTTTCTATTATAGCCCAAAAATTGCAGCACCATAGAGTCTTGATTGCAGACATGATGGCATATGCTCTTGATACTTTTTGTGTAACATTTTTGTCGTCACAAGGAGTGAAAGGAAAATATTCTCTGGATATTATCTCTTAAAGCACTTATTAGCTAGTTATATTATTCTTGAAATAAAAGCCCCACAAAAAATTACCTTTAGATTTGAAACATCATTGATTCAATCAGCTTTGGTTCACTTCCCTTATCTGTAAGTAGAGCAACCTGCCTTTCTTAACTTCTCTTGAAGTAACATCATTCTCAAGTACTATCTAACCGTCCGTGAAGTGCAATAACAAGCTACTATACATGTAAAATCTAGACTAGATACCTAAATAGGACTCCTATCTAGGGTCCACATTAAATTGACCCATATTTATTTTCTTTTATCATGTAATGAACCTTGAACACAAACACAATTAGAGGAAGAATTTATATACCTTCAAAGTAAAAACCAAAAGTATGCTCACTTCATCTCAATTAACTAAATAAGCAAGCCTTTGACTTGCTAATCCCTACTAAAAGTTCAAGGTTCAGAGACAACACCCTATAGGTTTGGAGTCGTGTCGCGCCGTCACTATCAATCAAATCTTGACAAGAATATCTCTATATAGATAGCTTTTGGAAAAGTGTCGCTCTTATACAACTAAAACCCAAGAGAGAGACTCAAACACCTCAATCAATGCAAATTATAGGGAACATTGCCTCAATATGATATGTATTATGACTAAACCTTGTTCAATATCTACTAAAGATACCATAAAAAAAATTGTAAAGACACAATCATCAAAAACAAAACTTATAGTAGCTATATATGATACACCAATTAGTATGGATTGCCAAAAATAAAAAGGAAATCAACATATTACACTAATGCTAAATAAATTTCAAAAAGATACACAAAATCACAACTGATGATAAAAGCTTACATAAAAGCCCCTAGACCAAAGAAAGATAACCAAAAATCTCCGCAAAATCATGTGGGCCATTTCACAATACTTCACAAACCAGATGACAGAGCATACAATGTTAAACTACAATCACATATCAAAGCACATCTAAGCCTCCACTTCACCTTTATATAATAAATATTAAGAACTTGACAGTGTTTCCCCAAATTGAAGACATAAAGAATTAAACAAAAAAATAAAGAGATCAAAAAGAGTTAAAACGAAAAGAAAAAAGATTAAAAAATAATTAAACCAAACAACTAGGAAATAAAGAGATTAAAAAACCTCATTATGATGCCAATAAACCAATTGAAGATGCCTCTTCCAAATTACAACTCTCAAAATAAAACTGGTTACACTCCAGTGGGATGCCTGCACACAAAAACAAAATGCAAGACTGCTCTTGACTTTAATAGTATCAACTCATAAACCACCAAAGTCAGTACCAGACCCGATAGGTCCAGGCTAGGTAAATACCACTAGCAAACCATGTCCAAAGACAGATGCCCTTTGACATTCATGGCTGTAAAGCGTCACTAAATTGGGACTCCAACCAACATTGTCTCATTGTCTAACCCAAAACATATCAAAATAACAATCTAATTTTAATTCAATGTGATAATCATTCCAATATCTATTCAATGGCCTATGAGGATCCACAATTGAGGCTACCATTGTTTTAGACATGATTAACCTCAACTAAACCCCACAACTGACATTGGCATCATGAATAACCTAAATTCAACATGGTCACATATCATCAGGAAGAATGAGTAACCTCAATTAAACCCTCAATTGAACCCCAAAATACTCAACTCAACTTGGCCATCTAACATTGGGAGCATGTGTGACCACAAGTAAACCTTGTTAATCAATCAATCAATCATGGAAAGTAATGAGTAACGTCAACTAAACTCCAACACCGAGCATCGAGGAGCGTGATTAACCTCGACATACCCATCTTTGTCATAGTGGACACAAGTAACCTCAATTGAACCCTTAAACGTCACAATCCAATGTACAACAACATTTATGGCATCGCAGCTCATTTATGATACCCAAATCATCATCATTATCTAGTATGGCTACTAATGCTCGTTAAATACAACTAAAGAGTTAAATCAAGATTGTCGGATACTCCACCCCTACTACTAGGGTGCACATATCTGTGTGCCGAATACAGATACAAGTACGGCACAACTTGAATACACTTTAAATACCATACCAGCCATATCCGGATACAAACTCGTAATTGGGCTATATCAGATACAACCAGGTACACTAAGTGAGGCAACTTTAGCCATGTCTAATTTAAAAGTTTAAAAATTTGACCAAAAAAACCTTCAAAAGGCTAAAAAGATGCTTAGAAACTGCAAATGTATTTCTAAATGCATTTTAGCAGCAAGAATTGAGGACATGGAGGTGAGAGTGTCAATCCGCAAACTTTCACATTGGCGTTGATCAACCTGCAATTCTTTTGATCTATTTATTTTGGCTAGTATGTTGTTTTTCTTTCATTTCGTCTATTTTCAATTGGCCTACACAACTTGCAATTTGTTTTATCCATTGAATACCCAATTTCCTACCTTTCCATGGATTGGGAGTGTGTAATTTGCATGTAATTATAAATGAACTTATATACTTTAGGATTTAAAATTGATAATTACTATGTAATATCCCCTTCTTGAAATAACAGGTCGAAAACCCTTAGCCTATTCTTTGTTTCCTAACAGCTAATGAGGTAGAAATTAAGGGAAACTAATCTTAAGAAATTAGTTTTAGTGCATAGTGATTTTTATTATAAGCACTTTAATTATTTATTAGTGATAAAGTAATAAAATAAATGTTCACTTTATTTTTATTTTCTCTAAAGAGATAATGCGACCCATATGGGGGAATAAAGCAAAGGGAAATAAAAATAATAAAAAGTGACTTTCCTCCACATGAAGCTGACTAATTAGGCCTTTGTTTGGGCTCATGTACCATTTACAATTATAAAAGGAGGTCGCCACTCTTGGGAGAGACATCTTTTTGGCTATTTTGATATCTGATTTTGGTTTGAGCTGATTGCTCTTCCATTTTTTCATTGAAAGATGAAAATTTTGTGATGCATTTGCATTAGAGGACGAAAACCCTCTCTTGCCAAGGTTGAAGAATGAAAACTCTTCATCCTCTATGTGAATATCCTCCATTACAGGGGGTTTCCATTGCAAATTTGAGGCATTTCCGACTAGGGTTTGAAGACACAAGTGTTCGGGAAAATTTCTACCTTCAAATTCAGCCAGATCTAAGGTTATCTACACCCTTGTGGGTGGAATTTGACACATTCTAGGGCACAGGTGTCCCGGATCTCATCACCAACATCTTTCATAATTTTGGAGGCCATATTCAGCTTTGTTTCAGTCGACTTGGGCTTGGGATCACTTCCTTCCGGCCATTTTTGTAAGTTGTACTTCTACAGATTTTTAATAAATTTTCAGCACTTATTTTGGGTCCAAAAATTATATATTTTGGTATTCATACATGCATAATTAATTCTGATTATTTTGGATAAGATTCGGTTAAGTTTATATCAAAGTTGAAGGTTGTTCATCTCTAGATCAAGTCACCATTTTTAGGGAAAATTGAGATCTGCATAAAATATTTTTATTTTATTCAACCAATTAGTTGTCATAAATCAGATTTTGCAGGCGTTCCCTTTGGTGTTTGAAAATATCCCATCGGGGACATTACATATTATTAATATATATTTTTAAATTATGATCTAGATTATTATAATATTTTTAATATATACAAACATATAAGGGTGCATTAAAAACTAGCCATATTTGTATATGATATTGTATCCACATCCATAGCTGTACCCATCCAACTCTGAATTAAATTGATCAAACAGTCTACATACTCTTAATAAACAGCAGAGATGACCACTTGGCAGAAAAATATTCTGATCAACACAACAAAAATTCTCATTCAACACAGCAAAAAAAATAGTTCAACTCAGCAAAACTGATCAAACATCTGTCCTCTTGGTTAATGCAAAATAAATTCAATCAACAAGGATCAGAACAACAGTCTAATCCTTGTTGATATCAGTGATGACCACATCCATACAGTCTATCCCTAAATCCCCTATTCCTTTCTCAAAGTCAGCACAAGTCGGAGGAGAGAGAAACAAGATGAATGAGGCTCGTTTAATGACATGCTTACATGTTAATCAGATTTTTAATTTGCTCACATGGCACCGACCAGCCTATTCAGTGTTTGACCTTATTTCAAGACAATATTAAACATTAGGTAAGCTAGGAAACAAAGAAATAATTTATATTAATGTCCACAAATGACCAAAATACATCAATGGGACTCAAAAGTACAGCCAACAAATAAATTTAAAGAGCAAAAGGAAACTACACACCCAAAAGTACACCAATGAAAGACCTTGGCTAACAACGGAGTTGAAATGTCCCTCTTCCTAGCATAATAATAATGAAGACCTTTAGAAAAAGAAAATTCTGACACAAGCGAGGAGGTCTTGGGGATATGAGGGTCCCACCAAGTGTGTGTTTTGTGGAGCTGATGAGGAAGACCTGGACCACATTTTTCTTTTCTGTCCTTCCACTTCCAGATGCTGGGATTGGCTTCTTTGTAAATTAAATCTTGCTTGGGTTCCATGCAAAAATATCAGCGAAACCCTCCTCTCATGGCCGAAATTCAATTTCAAAAGCTCTTTTTGTTCTATTTGGTCCATTGCTCCATTCTTCCTCCTTTGGCATATTTGGTGGGAGCGCAATCTTCGGCTCTTCCGGGATCAAAAGGCTGAGCAGCATGTTTTCCTCAACAAGTTGGAAGTGGCCATATCAGAAAAAGTTAGTATCAACAGTCTGTCAAACTCCAACTTCTCATCCAGAGATGTTGAAATCTCTAATTCTTGGCCTCTCATCAAGTTGCCTTGCCCGGGTTCTATCATTAAAAAAGGTCTCTCACAGGTTGAAAAACTAATTCGACGGAAAAGGGCCAGGTGGAGACCCCCCCCCCCAAAGGGTATGTGGAAACTTAATTTCGATGGTGCTTCTATAGGAAATCCGGGTAAATCAGGGGCTGGATGTATTCTTAGAGATGATTCAAGATCTCTTATTAAGGCTGGATCATTTCCCCTCCGGGATGGTTCATGCAATGTTGCAGAAGCCCAAGCGCTTTTAGAAGGGGTGAAGATGGTTGTTTCTTTAGGTTGCTCTCAACTTTTTATTGAAGGTGACTCACAATTAATTATCCACACCATATCTAGAGGATCTTCCCCCTCATGGAAAATCAACTCTTTCATTCCACATATTTTCTTTTGGCTAGGTAAGATTGGTACTTGGCAAATCATGCACAATTACCGGGAAACTAATTATGTTGCTGATCTACTGGCGAACTTTGCAATCGATCAACCTGCCGCCAATGTCATTTCTGATACAGTTGATGCGTGGCAAGGTCTTCCAAGAATAATCTCAAGCGAGCGGCACAGCTAATGCTCTCAGGTCTGATGTGGCTTTTTGTGCATGTTTTGCCCCTTTTATGGGGGGATGTGGTCCTCTATTTGCTTTGTGTTTCCCTGTTTTGGCTCTTTCGTTGTTTGTCTATCAGAGCGGCACAATGGCATTTCTTGGCTTCCCATTTGTTATTCTGCAAAGCTCTGTGCCGGACGTCACCACGAAGTTGGCGATTGATCGCTCTCGCCTTTCGGAGATCTTTCATTTCTCCTCGGAACAAGAAGCCGAGGCCATTGAAACTGTGCTGGGCGATACTTACAAGTTTTAGTCTCGACGTGCGCGCTCCAATGCGGACATAGCGGCTACTTTCGTCTCCTTCTGCTTGCTTTTGGAGGAGGATCTTATCGTTGTCGAGTTCCTATGTAACTATGTTATTCGTGTTATTCATCGCATGGGACTGGGGGAGGAATTAGCCGACTTCTCCCTGTCGGATCCGCTCCTTTGCATTGAAGAGGTCGACGAGCTTGCAGTCGGCACTGGGCGTGGTATTCAGTGGATATGTGGACAGTACAGAGCTCTTCTTCACCACGTACAAAGTGTTGACAACCTCTTCACGATTGGGCTGGCTCAATCATCGTCTCCTGCCTGCGGTGGACATTAAGGTTGTTGGCTTCCCTGTCAACTTTGCAATTGATTAATGGAATGAATTTAGGGATAGGGCGCGCGTCGCGTATCGCCTTCTTCTGAGGGAGGCCAACCGTCGTGCTGGCACCGGCTTTGGTTGAGGTGTTGTGTCCCTCTGGCTGATGGTTCGGTATTTTGTGTTGCTTGGGATTTTGGTTCTGTGTATGCGGTGTGGGCAGTCGCCTTTTTTCCCTCTCTCTTTCCTTCTTCATTCTTTCTTCCTAATGTATTCTCTCCTCTTCTTCTTCTTCTCTCTTGTTAGGTTGGGGCCTAACCCCCTGGTTCAAAGCTCCGGTCAAAAGCGTTAAATTATCAAAAAAATAAAATAATGAAGACCTTTAGTCTATTTGGTCTACCCGGCAGCTAAAGGATGAATCCAAGGGTGACTTAAGTCACAACAAATTAATATTAAGTGCCTAAAAGAGAAAAAAAAAATTATCAAGGCACTTATGTTAATTTATTGGGCTTAATAAAGGAATGCACTTTTAAATAAAAGTTGTAATCTCTAGAATAGCGCAAAGGGTCTAATTTTATGTTGTATCCTCCCTAGGAAGTTTGGCGACTTGTCTAGAAGAGGAATAATGGCTACCTAGAAAGTAAAATAGACCCATAACAATTTTGTATCTCCCCTAGGCAAAAATGCGACTAGGCCTAGGAGGGAGAATGGGCATAGAAGAAAGCACTACAATCTGATTGGAGGAGAAAAAGGTTCCTTTGGGTCACTTTTCCTTTATAAAGGAGAGGTCGACTTAGAAGAGCTCATCTTATACTCATCTTTCAAATTCTGAATTTTATCTTAAGCCTAGTGCTTTTGTATAAAAATACTCTAGAGGACGAAAACCCTCTTAGAGCTTGAGAGGGATTTCCACACACAAAATTCTATTGCACTTGCAAGGATAATTTCGACAGTAGTTATGATGGATTTTGTAGATTTGTGTCAAAGGAATGAAGGGTAATATTGCACCAGTGCCATACTATTTTTCTCACTTGGATCGACCATCTTTTTGGATGTCATGATGTAATGGAAGGCATTCCCAGGTCTGAAATCTGTTGCTACCTGTTGCATTAATTATTGTGGATCAAAAGAAGGCATTTTCACAATTTTTGGAAGGGTTTATATAGCTGTTTTAATCCTCTCTCATCTGCAGATTTCTGATATTATTTTCAGTCCATTTTTGTTCCTAAAAATCAGACTTTCCCTATGTGTGGGCTGTTAAAAATACAGAGATTAGTTTTGACAAGAAACATATTAGTTTGAGTACTGTTTGTATGAGTTTCATGTTCAAACCCTAGTTGCCATTAGGGAATATTTATTGCAGCAGTGTGATCTGATCTTTGTATGATCATATATATCATCATAGGGGCTGATTTGGAGTTCTTACAATCTGACAATTCATAGCTGAGTTGGTAGTTAAGAGTATTCACCTTGTTACATGAATTTTCTATTCGCTTTTTCCTTCAACAAATCTGATCTGCAGTAATAAATTTTGTGATATCTTCATTGAGTTGTCTCATTGCTAAAGGAAGTGCCTAAAATCCACCTAAGGCAAAGATTGTCCCAAGAGGGGACATTACAGGAGGTGAACCCAAAGCAAGTAAAACCTAAATTTAAAATATTAAGAAGATAAATCCATGCATTACAAACATTAAAAATAGCCATAAGAAAGGGATTACTACCATTAAAGATAGGATGGAAACAACCTCTGCCCCTAATCTGAATCATGTATCATGGCTCCTTCATAATTGATCATCATGAAATAATCGATAAAAGGCCTGACGATATCCATGGGAGAATGTTAGGACTAAGTGGGCCTGGTCATGGGAAAACATAAAGAGAATCTCTTGGAAAATGCCTCTAGCATCCAAGGTCGACGATCCTCTAATGATATAAAGAAAGCTATTGATATGTGACTTTCTATATCTCATAGAATGCAAAAGAGACATTGTGGTTGATCCTCTAGCCCAAGAAACATCAGATCTACCATGTGTGGACCTAGAAAAGGAAGATGAAGCTCCCCTAGTATCTACATGTGGAGGACACGGCCTCATCACTCTATCACCATCCATGAAGGTAAGCTTAACATCCAAGGGATGCTTAACACCTTCAAGCACTGAAATAGGCTGAAAGAAAGAGCTAAGCAATCTAGTACTCCCCAGCATTCCCTACAAAACCTAAATCCTAAAGGTGGTCACTTCCTAGATGTAAAGAACCAAGCACCTTTCATGAAGAAAGCCGAAAAAGATAGTGAGTGACCCACCTAAACCTCTATACAATTTACAAGCAATAACATCTCTCATGAATCTCATAATAGATGGGGTGCCTGAAAATAAAGTGTTCCATCGTCTCCAACTCATAGAGGGAATAAAGGCAATAATAAATCTTACCACCTCATGGAAAGTGGGATTAGTAACCACTTGCAACTAGTAAGAACAAAACCTCAACTAGCCAATAGGAATTATGAGGCCATGAATTGGCCCTATTTATAGTCCACGTGCATGATGGTGCCATCCATAACCTGCAGGAAGTGCTCAACATAGAATGCACTTGTTGGCTAGATTTTTTGCATAGCATCAAACCTAGGCAGTCATGAGATAAATCTCCCTCATTTAACCGGTGAGGCTCCCGTGTCAGATTTGTCAATAAAAATGTGTTATTATCTATCAGGGGTTTTACTTTAACCACTTAGTTCATGAACCATAACTAAGAAGTTCTGCAGCAAGTAAGCAGCTGTTTAAGAAAGGAAAGTTATAGAAGAAGGAAGTAAAGGAAATACAGAGAAGAAATGGGGAAGATGTGCATCCCAATTAGTAGATAGCAGAGCTAATTGCATGCACATAGAAGAAACTTAATAGATATGAACACACAGAATTATAAAACAAAGGCAGCTCTAGATCCAGATCTAAAATAACACAAAGTTTACTAAGAGATCTAAGATTAAAAGCAAGAAACAAAGTACACCGTGACACAAAGTTCTCCGGAAACCTGCTCCTTTGTATTCCTTTGCTCCAAGTTGCTCTCAGGGGTTCAGCACAAAGTCTAGAACACAAGATTGCTGCTTACAAATTCTGATCGATTATTAACCCGAAGGTTCTTCCTCTACTTATAGAATGTAGAGGGGCAATTACAAGCTGGAAGCTTTAGTTGAACTGGCACATGTGGAAGTCGAAAAAGAAACAACTGGCAATCTCCTTCCTGGAATTCCTCTTTGCATGACATGTATGATTTGCAACTGAAAATAGAACCTTCTATTTTGTACGCCTGCCACCTATCTCCAAGTAATTGACTTCTTCAAGTAATGGCTTTTAAACCAATCACGTAAGTTGTATAATTTAATTGATCGCTCAATTACTTTGTCGGAGGAAAGAAGAAGGAAGAGGAAAGCTGACTTTGTCGGAGGAAAGAAGAAGGAAGAGGAAAGCTGACTTTATCCTTTTTCAATGTCTGCATGCAGCTGATTCAAACTGGATCTGGAAACAGCTGGATCTGGAAACAAGCTGGAATTGCAAGCAGTTGGAATTGCAAGCAGTTGGAATTGGAAGCAAGCTGGAATTTTGCCTCCGCATTGTCTTCTCTTTTATCCTTGAAGCTTTTGCAGTTCTTTTGTTGTACATGCATCAGTGCAAGGTTGGTCGTAGATAACTCATCATCCTTATTTTTAATTGCATATGAGCAATTAAAAATTCTGGAAAGCACTCAGGGTGAATGAAAATTCAATGAAGGCTTCAACTGGAAGATGAGAGCACATGCACAGGATCTTGGAAGGAATTTTCCACGCACTGACTTCTTCACGGGCTGCATTCGAAACATGAGGATGAAGCCTTTGTGCCGGAAGCTTTTGCAACTATGAGATCTGGATCTGGATCTGCATATGGATTTGCATTTGCATCTGCATCTGGATATGGATTTGCATCTGCATCTGGATATGGATTTGCATCTGCATCTGCAAACTTTGGCAAATGGGCTATGGATGGAAAAATTGCAACTCGAATAATTCCACTGCTTTTAATCTGCACGCATGGGTGAAGTTTCTCCTGCACGCATGAGTGAAGTCTTTCCTGCTCTGGATTTGTCTATCAATTCAGCAAGAGGTTTCGAGCCTAGATCTGTGTCTCCAGTATCTGTAATTTTAGAAGCAATGCATGACTCCATCGTGCTTTCTTTTTCATCTCCCTTCGCCATGGCTTTGTCTATCTTCGTCTGAATAATTCTTTTTCTTCTTACTTGGCCGGATTTCTTCAATACTGGTGCAGATCTGGACAATTCTTCAGATTCAGAGGATATTTGCAATGTATTGGACATTGATAAAAACTCCTTTTCTTTTGTAAAGCACCTGTAATGAATTCCTGCAATTTATTCAGACAAAAATGGCCACCGGAGCATGAATAGTGAATTTAAATTATAAAAATCTGCACTTTTCAAGCCTGCTGCCCCAAAAATTGGTGTTTAATTTGCACATAAAGAGAGCATGAATCCTTTCAATCAACACCTGAGCTCCTGTAACACCTGTGAAAACAATTATGCAGACAAAGATCAACCTCCTCCAAAGCATGCGCCAAATCTGGAAGCTTTTAGCCTTGTTAGCACTTTGTCTGAACAAAATCCTTCCTTTAATGGGGGCGCACTTTTCCTCTTGGCTGCAATTCTTTACCTGTGAATTAAATAATTCACCCATATGGCTGCCCATGCTTATATAACCTTTCATAATTCTATAATTAATAATTGCCCTAATAATTAAAGGCAATTAATTAATTAAAAATCATGTTTTTCTCTTTTTAAAATAGCATGTTTAAGGACAGCCATCCAATAAATTAAATTAATCCAATTTAATCCTTCACACAGCACTTCACTTAAGCTTCACAGTGTGCTTTGACCATAGCCACTGAAAATAGAAATTAATTTAATGTTTTAATGCTTTAAAAAACATTAAACAATTCCCAAATGGGGCGCACTTTTTGAGAGGAAGGGGCAGCCACTAAATAAATTAAATTTAATGCATTTAATTCCTTTCTTTTATTCCATCTTTGACTTGTTGACCTCCTCCAAGCTTGGGCGCACTTTTTGAGAGGAAAGATTAATTAAAATAATCAATTTAATCCTTCCATCATCACTTCAATGGGGGCACACTTTTTTGCACATGTAATTCTATTTTTAAGAATTTTTCAACAATGGGATTCTTTACCCTGCAAGGCAGGCACCAAAATCCCGTGATCCACTTAAGTGATTTGACTTTGACAATGGGATTATTTACCCTACAAGGCAGGCACTAAAATCCCATGATTTCACTTAAGTCACTTTCCTTTTATTATATCATGGGAATTTTTACCCTGCAAGGCAGGCAATAAATTCCCACCTGCCTGCAGCCTCTATTTTTCCCACTGCAGCTTAAGTGACTTTTATAACACGGGAAAAAGTACCCTGCCAGGCAGGTATAAAATTCCCACCCTGCCTGCGGCTTATATTTTTCCCATCGCAGCTTGAATCCTTTGTTTTCCAAAAATGCGCCCATCCCCGCAGGGGCTTTTCTGTGCACGACTTCGCTTTTTCCCAGTGATCCAGACCTCCGATGACGACTTCCTCCGGGCATAATGTGCGTATATGTTTTCCAGCTGCTCCAGGCCAAAAATCGGGCTTACCCGACAAAGGAATTGCTTCAGAGAAATTTCACAGAAAACGAAACGGGACACCACAAAAACACGAAAAATTGCCAAAAGTTGCAAATAAAGCCCAAAACTTAAAATAAGTTAAAACCTTCTGGCACATAGGAATAATAACATATTCGCTCATAATAGAGTTAAAACAGAGCGCAAATAGCCTCATACGGGGCTCAAAATAATTAAATACAAATTTCCCGCAGACAAATCCCGACGACAGAATAAAACAATTTTGGGCATCTGGGTATTTGGCGAAAAAGGCTAATATGGCTCTTTAGGATTATCTTGACGCAATACAAGAACTTTCAGGCAATAGAAACACAAAACAACCCATTATTTTAAAAGTACGAAAAAATTTCGGATAGGGTAGTCGCAGATTTCAGGGTGAAATCTGAGTGACACCAGCACTCTTGGGGCTAAGATGTTGAGGAGAGATCCAAGTGACCTTAATATGTTGTTGTAATAGTCCACTTTATTGCTAGCACCCTTACTCAAAAGAATACAAACAGGCATCTAAAGACTACCTGAAGGAAGGAACACGGCCAATGAAAATGTCCTTGACTAGAGAAGCATAGTGGTCTCTAAATACTACTATTGTCATCATCTGGGGAGAGTCAAGGAAGCAAACCACTTTGAAGAACAAAGGGCTAAAAATGGGTTGCTTCCCAACCCAAGGGAAGACCTCCTATTGCTATAAGTCTACGGAGATGGAAAGTAAGCCTAAAGACGATATCAAGATGAAACAGCTAGATAATAAGCTCAACCTAGACAATGCACTTTAGGACTACTAATTTGCCACAGATCTGCACCCACTCGATAATTTCCCAATCCACAAGCCTTAGCTCAGCGCCCAAATCTGATCTAACCCATAAAGCATCATGGGTTAAATGATAACATCAAAGAGATGCATTTTAAAGTAAAAAGGGAGGCATATTAATTTCCACAGATGACTAAAAATAGGTTAACGAAACTTGAAAAGTACATCCATTAAAATGTGAGGATCCGTCTGCACAGATTTACAAACTCAAAAAAATAAAAGAACAATGAAAGAAACTTTGGAAAATAACTCAAATAACTTTTATGATCACAGGTCACTTCAAGGGGGCAACCTCCTTTGAGAAAGCTCAATACAATAATATTTGTGGATACATTTCTTGGCCTAAGCACTCCTTAATATACTAGTTCTATTCTAGAAATCACTACTACCCATACATGTGTGATAATACTTAATAGCTTACGGGACGACTTATAAAGCATAAGCATCTGTCGCATCTATTACATTACTAATGCAAGGAGAAAGGGTAAGACGAGGGGTCTTAACATCCCCTCCCCTTAAAAAAGAATTTGTCCTCAAAGCTGTAATTGTGGGAACTTTTGCTAGAATCTGGAGAAGGGGCTCTCAAGTTGCATCTTTTGGTTGCATGCCATGCCACTAGATCAAGACCTCAATGATAGAGCGGTTGCAAAGTTTGCAACAGCGCCTATCAAGAATTGCGGCAGGTTCAAGAATGATGGATCCTTCATTGTCAAGCTCAGGTGGTACTGTTTGTGAAGTAATGTGTTGGCCCAAAACTTTCTTCAAACAAGAGACATGAAAGACAGGATGAACTAGCGAGCTGGGTGGAAGCTCAAACGTTTGTATGCAACGGCACCAATCTTTTGAAGAACATTGTAGGGTCCATAAAACTTAGGCACAATCTTTTGATGCCCTTTGAGTTTCAAGGAAGTTTTGTTTGTACGGTTGTAAGCGCAGAAAAAGCATGTCCCCCAGTTGAAAGTTACGCTTTGAGCGGTGCTAATCTACTTGTTGTTTCATACGGTTTTGTGCCATATGGAAAATTGTCCCAAAGAGTGCAAAGAATTTGGTCCCATTGGGTGAGGGTAGTGTTGACGGCCTGAATTGGAGAATTGCCAAGAGTGTAAGGGAGGAGAGGTGGTGGCGATTGGCCATAGACTGCTTCATATGGAGTCATTTTGGTGGAGGTGTGATATGAGGTGTTATACCACCATTCAACAAGAGGTGGCCACTTCACCCACTGTTGTTGGTGCTCAGAGGTAAAACATCTACGGAATGTTTCCAAACATTTGTTAACAATTTCAGTTTGACCATCCATTTGCGAGTGATATCCTGAACTTATTCTCAATTGGGTACCTGTCCTACAGAATTATTTTGTCCCGAAAATGGCTAGTGAAAGCCACATCACGGTCTGAGACAATGGAGTCTAGGATACCGTGGAGGCGGAAGATTTGGTCAATGAATAGTTGGGCAATGGTTGAGGCCATATATGGGTGGGGTAAGGAACAAAAATGGGCATACTTGGAGAGGCGGTCCACTATGACCAGGATGACTGACTTACCCCCAGATTTAGGAAGCCCTTCAATGAAGTCCATGGAAATATCAATCCAGATCCGTTGAAATTGGTAATGGTTGTAACAAACCTGGGGTTGCCACTGTTTCACACTTGTTGCGTTGACATGTAGCACATTCCGCCACAAACTGTTTGATGTACGCCTTCATTCCCTGCCAAATGAAACTCCTACGAACCCACTCATAGGTTTTTAAAAAACCTAAGTGACCGATAGACGGAGAAGTGTGGAGAATTCAAGAAGAATTGCATGGCGAAGCTCAGCTTCAGGTGGTAACACCAAGTGCCTTTTATACCGTAAATAGGTGTCGTCCCAAGAGTAGTGCGGGGATGAGTAGGATTAGATGCCAATTGTTGGATGAGGCATTGCAAGGTTGGATCTTTGTTCCACTCTTGTTGGAGTTGTGGAAGTTATTCGGGTATGGACACAGATACTACGCATAAGGAGATGTGATCCTCAAAAGTGCGAGATAGAGCATTTAGCAACCACTTTGTCTTTGCCTTTCTTATAGACGATCTCATAGTCATACCCCATAAGCTTGGAGACCCAATTTTGTTGAGCAAGAGATGAGACCCATTTTTCAAGGAAGTACTTCAAACTATAATAGTCTGTCTAGATGCAGAAATGTCTTCCTAACAAGTATGGCTGCCACTTTTGTACTACATGCAAAATTACCATCATCTCTTTCTCATAGGTAGACAAGACTAAATTCCTTCTCGAGAGAGCTTTGCCAGTGAAGGCAATCGGGTGACCTTCTTGGAGGAGAACAGCACCGAAGGCCATTGCCACAAGCATCACTTTCGATCACAAAAGTCTTGGTGAAATCTGGCATGGCTAAGACAGGTGTACTACAACATAGCTTATTTTAAGGCCTCAAATGCATACTTTGGTTGCCTCATTCCATGCAAAAGAATCATTTTTTAACATGGTTGTCAATGGGGCCGCGATTTTACCATAATCCTTAAACATATTTTTTTGTAATATCCTGTGAGACCCAAGAACCCACGAAGGCTTCGAAGTGTTTTGGGTAACAACCAATTTTCATGGCACTAATTTTTTTTGGGTCCACATAGACGGAGAAATTGTTCCCTCATGTTATTTCGGTTTGTGGAGCTTGTTTTTGGCATGTTTTTGAGAGTTGTGGTACACCTTCTATGTAGTTACCCTCGGGTATCAAGTTTACGTAATGTCCCTTCGCCAGTGGGGGTCAAGGGGGTTCGGGGGCTAAAAGCCCAAAAATTTTCAGATTTATGGTTTATTATACCCATGGGTAAACCTAGGTTAACCCATTATAGGGTTGCGACCTTTTTGGGGTTTCCCCCATTCAACAGGTTCAAAACCATTTCGGTTCAACACTTTTTATGATACCAAACACATATAAGGTCTTTTTGCCCATGGAGATATTTGATACCCTTGTCGGTTTTGTATTCACAACTACTTAGAAACAAAATGTCTATTTAACTCATGAGTCTTATGCCTTATATGATAGATAGACAAGCAAATGTCAGATTTGCCAGATTAGTGCACACATACCAAATAATCCACTCCAAGGTGGTCGAATTCTGTAGAAATTTGTTGAGCATAGCTCCAAACGAGATACTGGGTATTGTAATTTGCAGAGAAAATGGAAGGCTTTTCGTAATAAAATTTGAGCAAGTGATTCTTGGTGGACGTAACCCAAATTGGGTGAACCACGTTAAATCTTGTCTCTTTGTGTTATGTTATTTATTCTACACTTTTATTTGAGATCTGTAATATTTTCTACATATTAGTTTCTACTGTTGCGATTCTGTAAGAGATTATTCCACATATTTTATCTCTTATTTCCTAACACCTCCGCCGAAACAATATGTCCAAGATATTCCACTTTTGTTTGGTCAAAGGAGAATTTACTTAAACAACAATAGTGTTTCGTGAATAACTAATTATCTGCAAGAAGTTGCAATGACCAGTTAATGTGTTGTAGATGCTCCGCCAAGTTTTACCGTAGGTCAAGATGTCATCAAAGAATACCAAGATGAATTGACGAAGGAAGGGCCAAAAGATTTTATTTATCAAGCCTTGAAATGTAGATGACACATTCGAAAGCCCAAAGGGCATGAGCAAAAATTCATAGTGACCATCATGAGTTCGAAAGGCCATCTTAAAAAAACCTCCTTGTGAATGTGAATCTAGTGATGCCCAAAGCGGAGATCCAATTTGGAAAAAAATTGAGCGCCGTGAAATTCATCCAAAAGCTCATCAATCGATGGAATGGGGAATTTACCCTTGATAGTGATCTTGTTTAGTTCCCTAAAACCGATGCAAAGACACCATGAGCCATCCTTTTTGCAAACAAGTAAAACCAATGAGAAATATCGGCTGGTGCTAGGACGAATGACTCCCACCTTGAGAAGTTCCTAGAGGAGCTTTTCAATCTGTCTTTGGTATGGGTACCTGTAGGGCCAAATGTTGGGCGGGGCACTTCCTGGAAGGAGCTAGATACGATGATCCTCTAGGCATGAAGGAGGTAATCCCTTGGGCTCGGCAAATATAGGAGCATGTTTGTCCAAAATGGCTTGTAAATCTACGAGGGTGTTAGAAGAGATAGGTGGAGTTCAGCTGGATAGAAAATAACTAGGCAATGACCCCATGTGATCCTTTCTTCATAAGTTTTTCCATACAATGGAACTAATAATACTAGTGGAGCCTAGAGCAAGACCTTTTAAGGTGTGTTTTCTCCCATTGTCAGAGAATTGCATCCACGGTTCAGAGAAATCCCATAAGATGGGTCCAAGTGTTTGCAACCATTGAGCTCCCAAAACGACATCACCTCCACCCAAGCGTAGGACAAACATGTCAGAGTGAAGATTATAATCTCTCATTGCAATGCAAACATTACGACACTTTCCCTTACAAGGCAATGAACCACCATTAGCAATCATAACTTCAAATTTAGAACAAGGATAAATAAAGCAATCTGCTTGTTTGGCCAGCCTGTGGATCAATAAAGTTATATTTGCTACCTGAATCAATTAAGATGGTGAGGGGAATCTTTTTGAAATACCCTTTTACCCTCATGGTTTAAGGGGCGGTGACTCTTGCCAAGGCGTGAAGCGATATCTCTAGTTGAGAATCCAAAGGAGGGGATTCGTCCAACAGCAATCGTTCTTCTTGTACTTCCTGAGCATCTTCCCAGTTGTCTGCTTCAAGGAGGCGATTCGACATCCAGGAGGTACAATTTTTGTTCCACGCATCAATGCCCTTAATGAACTTGTCCTCACAATTGTAACATAGGCCTTTCTCTCTGCGCTCCTGCATTTCTACTTCAGTAAGCCGTTTGATTGGGGTTGTCTTTAAAGGAGATGTCGTGGGAGCACGCTGAGCTACTGGGTTTTTGAATGAAGTGAAACCAAAAGGTAGGCGTTGTGATGTGTTTTTTTCCTCTATTAATTTGGCCAAGCCCAATGCTTCCATCATGGAATTGGGTTTAAACATTTTGAATTCTGAGTGTATTTCCTCCTTGAGGCCATTGATGAAACAACTCTTGAAAAAATCATCTAACAAGCCTTCTGTGTGATTGGCCAATCTCTCAAATTCCATCTGGTAGTCACGGAATGAGCCTGTTTGTCAGAGTTTAGTGAGTGCGTTTGTGAAGTCATCATAAGCACTTGAGCCAAACTTCTCTAGAATGAGAGATGCGAACCACGACCACTTTGGTTCATCATGAACTTTTAAATACCAACGATACCATTGTAGGGCCTCTTGTTCCAAGTGAAAAGAAGCAATGGGGACCTTGTTCACACAGTAGGTATTATAGAGATTAAAGAATTGTTTTGCCTTGTATATCCATCCAGTTGGGTTCGTCCCATTAAAGCGAGGAAAATCCATCTTGGGGCCACAGTGGCATATTTGGTGCAGAGAAATTGTGTTCTGAAGTGGACACAATATGGAGTTTCTTAGTGAGGATGGCATTTTGTTGATTCAGTCCTTGCATCATTTGTGTGAGCTCAGACATTTGTGCCTTCAAGGTGGTGATTTCTTCCTCCATGTTTTTTTATGCCTAGCATGAGTGACAACCATAACCAAGACTTAAAAAAAAACATTGGGAATTCCTATAACGGTCGGTTTGTTGTTTCTACGTAATAACTTGATCGGCTAGAAGTGCATGATTACCAACAATTCTCAATTGTCTTCGCTTTGTTGTTTTCTTGTCAAAATTGTTATGTTGGAGATGGCCCTAAGTATGGTTAGGTTGCCTAAGGGTTTTAAGGATTATATCTACCAATGTTTTCTAAATGAATACCACTTGCAAGAAAAAGTTTGGTCACCAAATCTTTACCCCTTAATCAATTAGGATGGGGTCGTTACCACATGTGGACATACTCATGGTTTACCTCAAGGGTGGAAACTACTCAATCGGGATAGGGCCATGTTCCTTTTTCATGAAAACTAGTCAGGTCCTCTCAATGGGTTTGCTACTTTGGGGTTCCTAAATGGTACCTCCTCATAATGAGTTTTAGGGCTCATGCCCAAGTACTTCCCAGGGAATTATGCGGGAAACGGTTATTTACCCTTATCCGGGGAACCCTGCAATAAAGATGCAAATGCAAAGATAAATTTATGTAAATGGCACTAACTCCTGAGAAGCCCTACTGAAAACAAATTTCTCCAAAATCTACCTACAAGGCCAAGAAAGTGCTTATGATACCATATGTGAGGATCCTTCTTGTGCACAGATTTACAAACTACAAAAAATAAAAGAACAACGAAATAAACTTTGGAAAATAACTGAAATAACTTTTAGATCATAGGCCACTTCGAGGGGGAAACCTCCTTTGAGCAATCTCAATACAATAATATTCATGGATACATTTCTTGGCCTAAGCACTCCTTAATATACTAGTTCTATTCTAGAAATTACTACTACCCATGCATGTGGGATAATACTTAATAGCTTACAGGATGACTTACAAAAGCATACATGTTCCGTAACATCTATTACATTACTAATGCAAGGAGAAAGGTAAGACAAAGGATCTTAACATAAAATACGCTAAAAGAAAAGGTAAGCAATCTAGTAGTCCTCAATGTCCCCTACAAAACCTAAGCACAAAGGTGGTGGTCAATTCCTAAAGATAAAAATCCAAGCACCTTTGATCAGGAAAGCCGAAAAAAGGTAGCCAACGACCCACCTAAATATTTGTAAAGCGTACAAGCAATAGAATATCCTACAAATTTCATAGTCGATGGGATGCCTGAAAATAAAGTGTTCCATTGTCTCCATCTCCTAGAGGGAAGAAATGAAACAAGATCTTATCACCTCAAGGAATATGGTGATTAATCTCTACTTACAATTGGTATGAACAAAACCTCAAAAAGCCAATGGGAATTATGAGGCCATGCGTCCAATGGCGATAATATACTCTGGGTGGACAGTGGTGACATCCACAACTAGCAAGAAATGTTCAACATAAAATGCCTTCTTAGGACTAAAGATGTTAAGGTGAGATCCGAGTGACCTTAATATGTTGTTATAGTCCTCCCTAACCACTTTATTGATAGCCCCCTCAGTTAAAAGGAGAGGAAAGGGCATCTAAAGAGCACTTGAAGGGAGGAATTCGGTCAATGGAAATGTCAATAGATTAGAGAAACATATTTGGTCT
This sequence comes from Taxus chinensis, assembly GCA_019776745.2. NCBI lineage: Eukaryota > Viridiplantae > Streptophyta > Pinopsida > Cupressales > Taxaceae > Taxus > Taxus chinensis. Next base: position 655,612,445 of record CM034153.1, on the reverse strand, counting down.
CTGAATACCAACATTGTCATGATCTGGGAAGAGTCGAGGAAGTAACCCTCTTTGAAAAACAAGAATTTAAAAATGGCAACTCTCAATCCAAGGCAAAACCTCCCATTAACATAAGTCTATAGAGATGGAAAGTAAGCATAAAGATGCTATCAAGATGAAGAGGCTAGATATTAAGCTCAACTTGGACAATGCACTGTGGGAATGTTCATTTGCAATGGATTAGCACCCACTCAATAGTTTCGCAATCCACAAGCCTCGGCTCAACACCCAAATCTCAAAACCCATTAAACATCAAGGGTTTAATGATAGCATCAAAGATATGCATCTTTTAAGCATATTTTGGAAATGCATATGAAAACATTGGTGCTCTAAAATAGAAAGGGAAGCATATTAATTTCCACGTATGACCAAACTTAGGTCAACGAAACTTGAAAAATACATTCAATTACTATAGAGAAGTAAAAGGGTGAATCCTAAAAGGACCCTAGCCTATGAAAAGTAACTAAACATTAAGCAATAAAGAAACATAAACATAACAAGATGGGTAAATCTAAAGTCGTCAAAATCAAGTACAAATACAAATCACTTTGTACAAGAAGGGCACCTCAATGAAGTAGGAGTTGTTGAATATTTAAAGTGCGAGAGCATGATAGGATACTAATGATGTCACATTATAGCAAGACTGGGACAAAAAAACCAATGAAATCATTGTCTATCGCCATGAAAGGGCTAATGCAAGGCATGATGATGATCATATGGGAATGTCTAGGATAAAGGAGACTAGAACCAGCAATCCTAGGATGAAGTTGGGTATTCCCCCTAGAACCTATCCTCACACCTATGACAGATTAAACTTTAGTGGAAAAGAAAAACCTAGTAAAGTGTGCCTACCTCCAGGACATAGGTTTTAAAAAAGCGAAGGCTCCCAATGTCAAAATGAAGCACATCCACTTCACCTTTAGGAAGACCAAGTGAGTTGAGATACTCCAATGCAAAGAGAAAGTATGAGATTTTGTAGTCAATGTTTTTAAGAATTTCAGGGAAATTAAGAGGATGATGTGAGATTAATGTTTTAAATGCTATTTTCTGATGTTATCCTCCTTTATTGGGCTTGATTATTGACTTGGCTGTTTTATGTGTAGACTAGTATTTTATCATTGTGTGCAGGTTTTCAACGGATGATTGTAACAAAAAATCAGTCTCACTGAACACAAGTCTTCCCAATGGTTACGATCCTAGAACTGTGATACCATTAGATGAACCATACACCATTTCAAGATACATAAGTTTTCCAACAAAATGTAGTAAACCCATATCTGTGGAGAGATGCCATGTAAACCTAGTAAGCAACCCTATGGCCCCACAAAAAGTTATCCTTATATTATTAAAAAAAATACCGAAAAACATCTCACTATTGGAAAGTACATTCTAAGAGATCTCTAGGGATATATGATTTGGCCATATTTGGTTGAACCACAAATAGATAGAGATAACTGCAAAAAAGATGTCTAACAACATAATAATATAGATAAATATTATTTCATCACCTTGGAGGAACTACAAAAAAGATGTCTAACAAGATGATAAGATAGATAAAAATTATTTCATCAACTTGGAGCAACTTTTATTTTTGTTCACATTCTACTGCATTTACAACTTCTTGATCCTATAGCAACACCTATTCAGTCCACTCTTTTTGCCATTTTCATTTTCAAGTACAACTCCCTGCTAGTGAAAACCTCTTGAAGTATCATCACTTTCTAGACATTTTATTATAGTGCAATTAGTGGATTCCCACAGCAACTCAATGCACATGTATACAAGCAATTTTTTCTGCCTACATTTTTTTCAAAGAGGAATACGCCCCTTAATCAAAAACCTTGAATATTACCATTTTAAGGTACTTATTGATTATATTATTGTTGAAATAACAGCCCACAGAAAATTATCTTCAGATCTGTAAAAGCATTGATTCAACCAATCTCGTGTTCATTTTCCATATCTATAAGTAGCGTGACCTGCCCTTTTGGAGTTGCTGATGAGACATCATGCATAGGTACTCTCTAGCCATACCTGTCAAAAAACTTCTATTTTTCTGCTATAATTATGGCTGACATCAAAATATTTCAGATCTGTTCCAGTAGTACAATCACTGTAAAAAATTAAAATTATGCAAGATGATGATTTCTAGTTTATTTCAAAATCTGAATACTGTAAATTTATAAACGTGCAGAATAGATTTATGATCATGAATTACAGCACCCTGAATGTTTATAAACTCAGACATTGAATGTTATGCATACATAAACCCCTAGAATACATGGACTTCAGATGATATCAAAATCTACATTGGTAATCCCCCCATACGATAATTCTACATGTATCATTGAAATGCCTCTTTGTTCCTAGTCTTGGCGGCACTTTGGTGCCTCTTAGGAACTTGTGTTTTTCACCAGTCTTCATAATCATCTAGTGCCCTGTGAAGAATTCCCAATCCATGGTCACCTGGCATCCTACAGGGACTGCAACCTGTGGTTGATACTGGTTAAAAAACCCTCTTAGTCATAATGGTCATAATCCTGTCCTTACCTTGGTATTTCAACGAGACTTTTGTGTATCCTTATCTGTTGCCAAAATGAGTTCATGCTTCATTTTTTTTGGGCAACTTGTTTTAATTTCCAAATTTGAAGGATTTGATCATAAAAATCACACGTTTTAACCACCTGAGAATCTTCAAACTTGTTCAAATTACTTGCATGGATCAGCTCTGGGTTCACACAGTTCGAAACAAGCAAAAAACTGATCAAAATCAATTGTTTTGGGCTCAAAACGGCTTGTGACATCCAAATGCATGTCTTCCCTTTGATCCCCAAGCCATCAAATTTAATCACACAGGTAACAGGGTTCAAGGGATCAAAATGGGTTTCCAAGTGCCCGGAAATCCCAAGGGCATATAAGGCGACCCCCAAAACAGAGTTTCAAGCCCGAGCCCGAGCCCGAGCACGAGCGAGAACACAACGGTGACCCTGGAACTCCTGTGAACACAAAAGGGCCGTGATTGGTCCACGTGAACCAATCACAGGAAGCTTCAAACTCAAAGCGATCAAGTGATCCATGTGACCCCCACCGGCTCGGAATCCCCGAAACCAATCAAATGGTGACACGTGGCACAAGTTCTGGGCAGAAATGAGATAAAGGTCACCAATTAAAGCGAGACACATAGCAAAAGTGATCCTGAGGGTAAATTTGACGGCCCCGTGGCTATCATTTGTACCAAACGGCATGGGGACTTTCAAATGGTTGTAGATTTTGACCAAGTCCACCATATCACACAAAATCAGTCTTGTTGGAAAGCTCTTGGGGAGTAGATCATGATTAGAGTGGTTGTGGGTCCCTGCAAGTGTGTTTTGTGACCAACAATCAAGTCAAAAAGGCCCACTGCCATTTTGAGATCTGGGTGTTTGTGGCATGTTCTAGGTTTGTTTCAAATGCTCATATATTTTGATTCAGAGCACCTATTCACCTGCATGTGGTACAATGGAAAGGACTTGATCAGAGCTTCAATCTGGGATCAGTTTCAAAGGGAATAATTGAGAGATCAAGGAGATCTTTGCGATAGAGTTTTGGACCTTTTCAATCTTGTTTTTCATTCAAATGGTGCCCAAATCAGATTAAATCACCTCCAACAACCAACATTGAATTGTCCTCAGCAGCCCTGGTGGATCTGATCCTTCCAAGACAAGTCATGGTGCCCATATCTTGGTTTGTGCATTGATTAATGTTGATTGGTCCTTAGTGGGTGAAGAAGTGGGTGATCTTATTGATTTTAGGAGATATTCTAATCCTCTCTCTTCTCTTCTTTTTATATAAAAATGCAACTCATAATTCATTGTAAAAAATCATCTCCTGAATGTAAAGTTACCATGCCCAAATGGTGGTTGAACTTCACAGTTGCAGACCTCTAATCTTGATCTTGTGCAATGCACTCAGTGCCTTCCCCCATTGATGTAATGGACTATGGATATTCTTATCAATAAAATCTTGTTATTGTGGCTCATATCTACCCTTAACTTGTGTTTATTGCGCTTCTTACCTCTTTGTTCATTAATGGCATGATGTGTGTGAGCTATACTTGCATGCTTTCATTTCTATGTATCTTAAATGTGTGGAATGGGAGTCTAGTTTACACAGAGTTGAACTATGGCTTGTTTCTGCCCTCTTGGCACTGTATTTTCCCTCTTGTTCTTCCTCTCAAGGAGAGATCTTTTCTATTTTGGTGCAATCACCACCCTTTTTCCTTAGTTTATTTCATGTCTTTCTCCTTCCCCTTTTCCCCCTACAATCAATAACTTAACTTAGGAGTAGTGTTAGCATTAGAATAGATAGGTAGAGGAGCCAGCCTTCTCTAGAGGAATGTACCAAGGAGCAAGGTCCCACACCTTGGGGACATTCCAATGTTTCACTGAGGTGCTAAGCCCGGCCTCAGCAAAGGGTGCAATCTCAGGTGACAACATTACCCTTAGACTAAAGTAGGATCCATTGCAAGTATAGCTTGTGTGAATGTATTTATGTGTTTTGTCCACCGTGTATGTACGCAGGTACAAGAAAGGCCCTGGCAGTCCATGGCACTGGACAAGCTTTGATTCGATTGAAATTCATAGTTGCCCTACATAGAAATTACATCCCCTCTTTGGAACAAGGAAAGAAAAGGTGCATTCAAATCAAAGGGTGACTCAATTGGGTTTGATTCTTTTCTCTCACCCACTGAAGACTTATAATGGTGCATCCCAAAGGAACCTAGGTTCAGAAAATCTCAAGAGGCCATCTCAACCTTCGTGAATGGCCAGAAACCATTTCAGTGTCCCTGAAAGTTTGGGTCAGTGTCCCTGAAAGTTTGGGTCATGGCTTCAAACCTAGGAAGTTGGGTACGCCTGTGTACAAGCTGCAAGTTCCGCACCTGGTTTGGATTTGCCTGTGGGTCTGCAGAGATATACCTAGGGTTCAGGTACAGTTTTTTGAATCCTGCGCGTAGTTTTTGCGTACCCACAGTCAAAAAATGGGTTTTCCCATTGTTTTTGGGTCAAAAATGTCAAAAGAGTTTTAGAAAATATTATAAAACCCCAACCCTAAAAGACACTCCCCAAACGTTTTTTAAACAACAAGAACGTATTACCTCGCATTGCATACATATCTCTCATGGCACATTTGCTCTCTCACCTTCAGATTTTCAGTTGCTTAGGGTTGATCCTTCGCCACTACAAGTGCCAAGTAGTTTAAGGAGCTTGCAAGATGAAAGCAACTCAAGAGCATTACGATTATGAATGTGTTTTGTCTTGATTTTTGTGAATACATTGTAACAGTTGCGCAATGTACTTGTTCTAAATTTGACCAATGAATATCACGACATGCAGCATTGAATTATCAGTATGCTTTGTGGTTATTAAATATTTAGCTTATTTTGTTAACCCTATGCATATTATATGGTTAATTTGCTTATTTGGCTATATTTTTAAATATTTTTTTATTATTTTTTGTACAGCTATATCCAGCCCCCCCCCCCCCCCCCCCCCTAAAAAAGAGAAAATGCCATACTAGTGTACCGGGTTCCCGCACCCATACCCGTACCAGCTACCTATATCCAAACAAGAGGTTTAAATTAGTTGTAAAGAGAAATTGCTCACATCAAATCTTCTAAGGAGACTCAAGGTTGGCAATAGAAGTTGTCCCAGGGAATGATTATGTTTAGCATACAGGGCTGCATGCTCTTCCCGCCATAGCTGAGATATTTTGAGGTCAAGTGTAAATCAAGGTTGGCTGAGGATAACTAGCCTATTTTTGTAACAATTGTCTGTATACCATTTGTATTTATATAATATTAGTGTTCCTTTATCTTTCTGCACATTATAGATACAGTCAGCAATAAGTAAATCTTAGGACTAGAAAAAGTGATTGTAGAGGCATAATGTTTCTTTTTTGTAGTCACATATGTGAACAGGTTGATTTGAAGCCAATGTAGCCATGGTGCAGGCCAGATTTTGACTTATATAAAATTTCGGTTGAGAAATAAAATGGGAATTCCTTTTAAGGTGTAGAAGTATAGATCTTTCCAAACCTCCAAGAAAGATAGCTTGAGCTCGTTTGACGGTTTAATCACCACGCTCAATACTTCTGACCTGGACTCAATTGGCAGGGAACAGAAATGTGATATCATAAGAGATATACAAAAAAATAATCTACAAAAATAAGATACTATAAGCTTCAAGCAAGCATATAAAACCTGCCTTTTATTATAAAATAATTGTCAATTCTTAACGCTAACAGATTTGTGTGAAATAGGCAGTACATCTCAATGCCCTATAGACATCTTAAGTAGTTTTTGATAGTGTTCCACATCATTTACATGACTTGACCTAAAATAAAAATGCACCAACCACAGAAACATTCATTCAATTCAAAAAATATGGCACAAGGAACTGTGTACATTGCTACCCATCAGTAATTAATTGTTGGAAACAGCAAAAAGCTGAGCCATTTGAGTAACAATCATTCTGGGGAATATTAAGGTTACCTATCAGGTGATGCAAACCGGGCGGCAAAAGTCTTGGTCTTTGCCCGTTCACCATATAACGATGCGCCTGCTGAGTAATCCTGGCAGCATAGATTATAGTTAAGCACATTTTGCTTTAAAACTAGTAAAAATGTTCACACATATCCTGCATTGGTGGTCTATCATTATTAGAAATGTTCAAACATATCCTGCATTGGTGGTCTATCATTATTGTTTTTGTTTGCACTGAAGGCATTGCCACTAAAAGATGTGAAGGATTACCAATCACCATGGAAAAGATGAATATCACCCAGTCTTCTAGATTGTGGTCTAGATCAAGGTTCTAAACAGCTTACATTGCTGAAGAAGCACATCCTGACAGCATAATGAGTTTGTGTGCTAATGCCATGGGAATCAGACTAGTAAGCAGCATTAGGCGATATTTGGTAAACAACTAGAGCAAACCGACTGTGTATGGAATATCTGCCTCTTCTATTTGTGGGTGCGGTTCATTTCCTGTGAGTTTGAGAGAACAACGACCCACCAACCAAATCCCTACTAAGATTATCTATTGCTTGAAAGAAAAAGTGAAATTTCCTGATTCATAAAGCTTTTTCCAAGAGATGAAAATCAAACCGCAGAAATTTAATCCACTGGTCAAAAAGAGTTCCTATGATATAATTAAAAGATGCGGACTGCAAGGAAGTGGATTGGAAACCACAAAACAAGAGGGTGGACAAAGTATTTTCTAGTATATGAATGACCCATAGTTTATGAGGTTTACAATGCCTTATTCATGCATAATTATATCAATCAAAAACAAAAGTACAACAAGAAACAAATGGATTTGATGTTCTTTCAAATTTAATATGTTGTGGTTTTTACCAGTAAAGAAACAACTGAAGCTGAAAAGACAAAATTCTACTCTGAAGCTCTAACCTTGCATCATTTGATGTGGACTGCACTTCTGGTATTTTTAATAGTGTGAAGAAAATAAGCCCATATCACATGAACATATGTCATTGGTTTCTTAAGATATGCTACCCAAGGCATTGAAGAACAAAATCCTAACATGGTGATAAGGTCCTGCTTCCCCAAACAAATACATCTTCCAGCAGCAACACCAGGATCTATAATGACTCCATGCAGATGGAACTAGGGCAATACCCAATGCAGCAGGTAGATTTGATTTTACATTTACAACAGATCAAGCCCACTTCATCCATTAAGAATACATGATCTAATCTACTTCTTTATAATATATAGGCTAAGGAAAGTCCAGAGTACGATCGTAGGGAAAGGATCACGGAGGTAAGATCCCATTTAACTTGTCTGTTTTTAATTAAACGATATAAGACAGATGTTTTCTTTTGAAAGTGTAATTTTACTATATTATGGAATAACACAACTGTGAATTGGGTTGTGGGCAAGATGAGGAACTGATTAGCAATGGCCCCCATTTAAGACTCGAGAGGCGTGCGCCCCCCACTCCCGTCCACCCCCCTACCTCGTTTTGAGTGGTCTCTGTGTTAATGTGGCTTAGTGGACGTGAGTGAGGAATTGGATTGGAATGAATCCTTAATCCTGGGAGGTGGCTGGCTTCTCATCTACAGGGAATTTCTGTACTATGATGAAGATTACAAAGAGTATAATGGGATGGGGCATTTTACCTATAAAAATAGAGGAATGTAGTCTAGTGGTTGAGACCGAGCGTCCATGCAAACAACCCGTGTTCAAACCTAAGCGGTCTGAAAGTCCCATGTGTGTGGAAATGGGGAAGGAGTTTGACCCTTTCAGTTAACAAAGGACATTCTTCAGACCGTAATTCAGATGCAAATACCCCACCACAATAAGGATGCTCATCCAGAAATATGTGGTTCCAAACTTCCTCCACAAACCAACCATAACCCCACCCAAATTTTATTTTATAAAAACAAAAGTTATGGCTGGCACAGATACCCTTACCTCAGGCTCCATTATATCATCAAAATCAGGGGGAACGCGCAGGGAAAACCCATTTCCTCTGAACCGGTACCATGACTTTGTATTAAGAAGCCCAGAAAAAATGCTTTTCTTGGGCTCCCCAGATTTCCTTCCAGAGTCATTCACTGTACTAGAAGTCCCAGACCCCTGTGATGAATCGCCATCCCTCTGTTCTACAGTTTCAACAGCAATTGAAGGCTTTCTCACTAAACACGGTGCAAGCATTACAACAGACACTGCTATCAACTGTCTCTTTGAGCACATGAAAACATTTTCAATGCTATACATGTCCTCAAGTTCAGAGGAATTATCCAACAATGATTGATTTCGTACTATTTTATCCCATTCATCTCCAGAGCCTCTGTTTTGTAATGCTTTTATGGCTACTTTATTTGTCATTGATGGTCTTTCTAGTTCTATATTGCCCATCATACCAAATTTAGAGGTGCTGTAAACCCGAACAGAAAACCCGTTTCTGCACTTATCAGCAAGGTGATTGGTGTATGAATTTGGGAAATTTATGCACAGAGCCAATGTGGGTGGGCTTAAAAACAATGCTCCCACCATGCTTTTCCTCCAGTTCTCCTAAAAGGGTTATAGGGGTTATATTGCAGCCTCTAATAGAAGTGGAATTGAATGGAAAACAGACATTCTTCTGCAATAACCCCAATACCATAGTAGGCCACTCCACCTGCAGATTGGGAGAAATTGTGTTCCCGTTTCATTTGTCCTAATCGTATTTTAGCAGGCAGAGATTATCCGAAAAATATACTCGATGAGGTTTATCTGCCCACTAAATTTTTTCATTTATTATCCTGCGGAAGGCAAGGATATTCTTTCCACCATTGCAATTAGTTATTTGCATTTTGTCCAATTAGATTTTATCATTTGTATTTAACTCGTTAGAGCTAAAGTTTCATCCTTTTGATTTTTTGTTTTTGGCAAGGTTCTATTGGTCATCCCCTTTATTTGTCACTTTTGAGGGAAAAAGGGGATGTCGTCCTAATGATTAAATGTGTTTATTATTCAAGCTTAAATGCATTTATTGTGCACCCTGTAGATTTGTACGGTTTTGTGTGGCTTGAGCCTAGGTACGATTTTTTGGTTTGAGCACGTCAAGTTCCCATTGCTATTTTCACAGACCTAAAGAGACATACAACACTCTGAAGAACACAACAGGTACAAATCTATTGCCTTGGCTTATGCCGGGAAAAAAATGTTTGCAATATTTTTTTGGTTTGCCGAGAAATATGTGTCTTTCGGTTCTTTACGATGGCTTTTGCTCGGTTTTACTTTCTCTATGCTTTCCCCTTTCGTTGATAGTAGTGGATTCAGTTTTATGCAAGTTATGACAACTTTGTTATGTTAGAATTCATTGTTCTACACATTATTTTTCATATTGAAACAATCTCACTACAAATTTATGTAATTACTCCACTCTCTCAATCAAACATTAAAGAATAATATCTCAGCCTTCTAAATTAACTATGATGCTTGTATTGCTTGAAAAGCTTGGCATCTGTAAAATGTTTGGGCTGCTCGTTGAACTAGTTGGTGTCAAAAATAGAACTTCCCTCTACAACTCCCCTGTGCTCTGCTTCTTTCCCTCCACCATTTGCTTAGTTGCAACCCATTTTCCTAGCACTTCGAGTTGTATGAGTTTTTCCTACGCTAGAAGAACTGTCCTTTGGACTGGGCTTCGTATAAAATTTTCCATTTCCTTTCATAGCCACAGAAGCTGCATTGCCTTCATCGTGAAGCAAATTAGTGGTGTGGGCATATTGACATCCAGGACGAGGCTCATTGATTGAACGCCTCCTTTGGTTCTTAAGTTCTAAAAACAGAGGGCAAGAACATCTTGGGGAATGATTTTTGAACCTTTCCCTTCGGCCCTGCTCTTTTGGTTGGACTTTTCACATGCCTGCATTCACTGCAAACAAATGGGTAGCACCGGATTTGACATAGATCCAGTCAGAATTAGATATGTGATACTTTTCAGTTGATACTATACTAAGACAAATTAACCATTTAACTATTAATAATATATAGTCCAATTTGCTGCAAAATAATCTGAGAAACTGACTAGTGATTCAAAAGTATAACAAAATTGGGGAAACATGAACAGGGTTTCATTTTTTTCTTTTTGATAGGGCTAGTGTTGTTTCGCCTCTGTTATGCCTTCTGAAGAATGGCTATGATGCACCTGAACTCAAATCTTCTTAAGCATTAAGGCAACCTTGTAGCACACACTTCAACTGATTTTCCATTGTTATTTGATTTGTTGTTTGTCTGTTACACTAGAGCAAATTGGGTATTCCAAATTTCATAGAATAGAATTTTTTATCCTCGTTACTCTCATTTCTTTATTCCTCCATTAACTTTTCAAAGCCAGTCAGGTCCTTATCTGACTCTATTAAGTTATCCATGGATTCGATGACTACCTTTTCAATCTTTTCTTCCCAATATAGGCCTATGTTGCTCTTCATGTGTTACGACTTTTGAAGAATGGGTATGATGCTCACGAACTTGAATCTTCTTAAGCATTAAGGCAACCTTCTAACACACACTTAAACAATTTCTACATTGTTCTTTGATTTGTTGGTTGTCTATTACATCAGCAAAGTGGGCATTCTAGCTTTCATAGAATACAATCTCATTATCCATTAACCTCATCACTCTCATTTCCCTGGTCCTTCATTAATGTTTTGAAACCATCTAGGTCTTTGTAAAGCTATCCTCAAATTCTATGACAATCTTCTCTGTAATTGGATACCAGAGATCTAATTTTCACTTAACACATTTCTAAATCTAGAAGAGGGTGCTATTCAATCCACAAGGTTGCATGCCTCGATGCAACTCCATCTTTTGGACATCAGCTAACATATCTACCTATGGATTAACAACAAAAATGTAACTGCACTAGAACTCTAGTTATTCAACTTCTGTAACATCATTGTCACAAATATATCTTAACGCACTCTTCCTCAACACGGCCTTTATCTACACCATTTTTATATTTTAATTGTCTCATTTGCATACTCGTCATCTTCTAACATTTTCCCATTAACTTCTTTTGTAAATTCTTGATCATTAGTTGCATTCTTCGGTTCACATTTTTATAAGGCTTAATAACCTGCTTCAACTTTTCCATTATTCAAAGAAGCCTCAACATATGTATTGCAAAACTATTGAGCATTGAGTTCCATGGTATACAAGATTAGAATTAGTTGAATTCCCTTCTCCGTACTCATTTCTTGAAGGTCATAAATTGATTCCATATGATTATGATTTTTGACATACTTGATATGATTTTGGATATACTTTATAATGGACTATGTGAGTGTGATTCAAAACACATACTTCATTGTCTTCATATTTCTCTCCAACGCTTCCGCACAGGGTCCATAGAAACAATCAAACAAAACACATGACTTTCTGCATATCTATTATCTGGTCTAATAAAAGTATTACATAAAGAAGCCTAATGATTAACACTCAAGGTTATACAAATTAGCATGTGTCCTCTTACAAAATTTAACTCTCCCCTCAATGTCACACCTGGTTGTGCACTAGTCAGCTAAACAAAGCACTCATTGGCGTTTCCCTCCTCATTCAAGCATTCATAAATTCATTACCGTTTTCTTATTTTGATATATGATTTCCTTTAACAAAACACATGATACTACATAATGTTGCCATTACATCAACATTATGCTTTTAGCTCCACCATAATCCAAACATGATCAACGCACGTTTCCTTGATATTGTGATAGCCAGCCCACAAACTATATAAACATAAAAAAAAGTTCTCATGCATGCTTTTATTTTTCCAAACAAAAAATCTCTAAGCTCACAATAAGAGCACCTCAAATCATGCACTCCGACTCCAACTGCTACATAAGAAGAATTCACTCTTTGACTAAATTCTAAAAATGGTATATCACCACATACAAATCTTTTTGTTCACCCACTGGATTTACACACCACAAAACAATACAATCACCTTTTGAACAAAAAATCCCCGCGCAAAAAACACAAACCATGAACCTCTCCCGCTACGGAAAACACCATCTTCGACAGGATTTGCCATATCATGGCCTTGTTTATTTTCTTCTCTAAATAAAAAATCAGGATGCAAGACCAAAGTCATGAATTTTTCCAAAACAAGTAAGAAGCAACAAATTATGTGTTGGCCAATATATTTGCCTTCATCATTTCAATTAAATCTTCATTTTTAACCAATAACAAGGCTTTATTTTTTTTACCTTGAATTGTGTATATAGTTTCAAGAAAATAAATATTTTATATACAATTAAAATTTATCTAGTATTTGCTTGGAAGATAAATCACTCCATTTATTCTTTCTTAAAATTGAGGCATCTGTATCTTTGAAAATATGTACAATAAATTATATACAAATGAATCGATATTGTTTTGCAATAAATATTTGTACACATTCGATTAATACTTGTGTTATTCGTATTTAATGTAACACTTTGATTAGATTGGTTGTGAATTGTTTGGCTTTCCGAATCATCTTATATGCATCTCCAAAAAAATTCTTGCACAATTTGTATATGCTGGACAGTTAACACTACGTGGAATTGTTCATGAGGCTTTACTTTAGGTTAAGAGAAAAAAGTATTTAAGAGCAACAAATAGTTTTGGGCACTAGTTTTTTTGTTCATTTTCTTGTTCTTCACGGCAATGGATAATGTCATTTTCATTCATTGTTATTAAACGGTACTTTGTTGTCATGCAAAATGTCTTTCATAAAAAATTCAAAAAAAATATCATGGCAACCTATACCTCATTTGAAAATCCCTCTCCCGGTCCATGTGAACATGTCCTTTGGCCAACTCAGTTACTATGTTACCCTCATAATGTCTAGGAGGAATGTGCTAACATGATTTTCAAGTTTTTTCATGTGTAGGGAAGAGATTCACAGATTCATTCAAAACCATTCACAAGGAATTGCTCCTGGAGGCCTAAAAAAGGCCTATTTTTCAAGATTTTTTACATTGATTGACATCCCTCGGAAGCTGACTGTTGAGGCACAACCCACCTAGGAGTTGTACAGGGGATTTATAGGATTCCTCAAAGTGATTTAGGGAAATTTAGGAAAGATTTGGAACATCAGGAAAATCTTCTTCAAGACCGAGTTATTTTTACTCAATGATGGGGATTACATTTTCCTAAAAAGTGGCCTTTCAGGTTTCAAAGATTTTAGGAGCCTCGGGATGAATCAAAGGTGATCAGATACTCATTGGAAAGATAAGAATTCCTACTTTACAATTCAAAAGGTTACACGAAATTTTGTGGAGTGGATTTGTAGATATTAGCTCGATAGTACATGTAAAGAGTCTTGATCATAGTGGAGATTCAACTGAATATTCTGATAGTTCCAAGTAAATTTAGAGGTTGATTCAAATTATAATGTGACACATGTGAGGCCCTTTTTTCATCCAAGGTGTTGGTTCTTTCTTTGATCATCATAAACTTCAATGGCAGTATCTTTCATCAGCACATAGGCTTGAACAGAATTGAAAATGGGGGTAAATTTCAAATTATAAGAAGAATTGGATCCTTAAAATGGGGTAATGTTCTCATCAGTCCTTTTGGAGTCAAAATCATATAATTTTTTCTATGGAAAGTCTACTCCTAGCTCTGGCGGTGAGAAAATGTGTCCAGGTGGTTATTTCAGGCAATGTTTAGTGAATGCAAGCATCTATTTTTGGCTAAAGTGCACTTAGAGACACTTGATGTCCCTTTGTACCTTTGACCAAATTCAAAAGGGACATGGGGAACATAAAAAATTTCCACCATTGTGGAGGGGAAGTTTGTGTCGCTTAAAAGATGACTTGGTGGTTAGAAAATGTCTTACACTCACCTAGCCCACCTAACCACTTCTCATGATGACCTGACCCCTGGCGCATTTTTTAAGGGGTGATGTCCCTTCATCCCCTTGTCCAAAGGGACATGTGGGACACTAGAATGTGCCACCATGTGAGGATATTTTTATTCGTCACTTAAAGCATCAACTGAGTGGTTAGAGCATCTTTTCAACCTCACCTTTTAAAGCTGGCCCCTTCCTCATGAAGATCAGACCCATGGCGTATTTTGATAAGGCTGATGTCCCTTCGTCCCCTTTCCCAAAGGGACATGGGGGAAAAAAAGTGTGCCACCATATGGAGGAGATTTTTTTTGTCACTTAAGTGCACAAACTGAAGTGTTAGACAGGTGTTTTCCACTCACTCCCATGACTTGTTTTGGTCCCCTTTCATGTTACTTCCACCCTTGGCACATTTTTGATGGGATGATGTCCCTTTTTTCTATTAATAAATGTGGTAAGGGACATGGGGACATCTGAGACCCATTTAGAAAGTTTTTACTCCACCCATGAGCCTATAGTTAACCCGGGCTAAGCCAAGTGAGTCAATTGATGGGTTAACAAGGCTTAGGTTGAGGGAAGGTGTAAAGTTCATAGTTAGTCATTTCTCACTCATTATTCATGTTTTTAACTCCCTCATTTCGTGTTCCCTTGTGTTATGCTAATGAAATTTCCCCAAAATATTTCATGCTCAAAAACACACTTTTGCTCATATCTCACAAACCCTTGCTCAAATTTCTATGAGATTTGGATTGTAGATCCATTACAAAAATGAATTTAAGGGGAATGTTTTCATGCCTCTTTTAATTCCCCCTACTATTTTCTAGATCCCCTTAAATTTTCAGCCAAAAATACTCATTTCTCATATTTACAGAATCCAATAATCGAAATCCTCTAAAAGTTTAGCAAAGGTCTAAAATGAAAAATAAAAACTTATGCAAGTGGTTTCGTTCAAATCCGGCACCGACAAGACCATTTTCTATTTTTAGTAATCCTTCATGGGAATAATTACTAAAAATATTAATTATGAGAAAAATGTGCATTCATACACCTCGTTTCATTCTCCCATGTTCGAGACACACAAAATTGCCAAAATTGGCAAGATTGTTGAGAATTGGCTAAAATGGGACAATAATGATGAATATTCTAAAAATTATAAATAGATGGGATAAGCTCAAAATGATCACATTTAATTCCTTCATGCATTCTCTAATGGTCATAACATTCACATGAATTTCTCCCTCAGTTTTCAATAAAATTCTTACATTCCCCGATGCGGTGAGCATAAAGTGCCTAAATGGGAAAATGTCAATTTTGTCTCGAAAGCTATTTCAATTCATCCCACATGGAGTGCATGATCAAAAGGTGGATGACATTAATTTTGGTTTTATTCTTCTTCCCTTGCTCTATAATTTGAAGGATTTGGTCTCATGTTTCATTCATCAACAGTGCTCCTACAATGGCAAAATCACAATCATGCTTATGTGAGCAAAATGCATTAATTTCTCCCATGTGAATGATTGATCATAAAAATGTGACAGTGTCTCAAGAATTATAAGGATGTTTCTTAGTGAGGGAAATCACCTTTCGATGTTCTCGGTGGTCTACTCTTCAAGTTCTCATCACTCCTCTTCTCGGTGTGTTCAAGCAATATTGTAAGGTTCACCATTTCAAGAGTTTTCAAAGGGGGGAAGGTGTTCAAAGGTCTTCAAATGAGTTCTTCATCAATGCATCACAGTGGAGGTTCATCATGGATCAAGTTGTCATCTTAAACATCTTCAGATTTGATCTTCATCGATTGTGAAAGCATCCTCATCCATGCTTTGGAGTATTTCTTCTTTCCTCTCCTCATTCTTTCTCATATTCTCTTCCCCCCTTTCTAATTCTTCGTTGTAAACAATCATTGTATTTTGTCTTATTCACTTAAGTGACTCTAATGCTGAAATGTAAAAGTCCCTTTTGATTTATAAAAAAAGGGACTTATTTTCTCACTTCCTAGGAAAATGAAAAGTCACAAATTGAATAAGAATGTGAAGAGGCATTTGGGGGTAGATGAAGAGTTGCATTATAAAGCTATAAATGGGGAGAGCCTTCTCACTTCAAAGGATGGTTATTATTGTTCACTGGCTCTCATATTCTCTCTAGACGCAAGATAGTTGAATTATTCCATTCCATAGTCTCATGTTTTCTTCCCCATCTCAACTACACTCCATAAGCATGTACTTGTTTAATATAATGCAACGAGACTTTGAGATTTTTGTGTCTTGTTCCTTGTTATATGTGAGGTGTCTTCTCTTTGAATTCATGGATGTATTCTAGTTTTGAGGCAATAAACTCTATTGTGTTATTTATTTTTTCAAAACCTCCCCTTCTTGCTATTCTTTTCATACCTTCCCTCTCTTTCTCCCTCAAACTACTTTTTCCTCCCTTATTGTTTCCACAAGCATTTTGCCACAGGTGTACGGGAGTACTCCTTTGTGATCCCGAGTTAAAAGACCACCTTGATTGATAGAGTAGTGTAACTATTGACTATTTTCAATAAATGGAGCTACCCCATTCAAGTAGAGGGACTTAGCCCTACACACTGTTGCTGAGAGAACCCCAATTTGACCACTGACAAATTATTTCGCCAACATACCTGTTGGTTAGTCTTTTCCTCTGGTCACTGTCAATTTTTCATTAAGTGTATTTTTAGAGGATTCCTCTCAAATTTTAATCCATTACCAATTCAAGAATGTCTTTTAATTCTCAAAAAGTTACACCGCCTTCATCTATTCCTGATATTTTGGATTAATATGCAATTTTTTGAATTTAATGCATGTGTAATACTTATAACAACAACTTCTAGATTATGGTTTTGGTTGAAATCAGCTTTTTCTTTGGTTTCTTACTCATCGCATCCTACAAACCCCTAAGATTAGAGAAAGGCACTCAATCTTCATTTATTAAGGATGAATATTGACTATTCAATTCTCTTCAAATATTCAACTTCTTAATCATAGTTTCATGTATTTTTTTTTCAATTTAATTGCAACAAGAAAATTTATATTGATTGTACAAGGAAAATTTGTATATGATGACTTGATTGTTGGTATTTCAATGAAGCTATTTAAATTCTTCATGCCATAAGGGATTTATTCTTTTTTATTTTCCTCGCACAATAGTTCAATCTTAGGTGGTCTAAAGTCTTTTTTTTGTCTTCATGTGGGCAATATATATTATCCACACAAGAAAAACTAAAAATGTTCTTTATTTTAAATAATTTTTATTTATAATTTCCTTTCATTTTGTTGGCGAGAAATTTTTTTGGGTGGACAAATTAGGTGTCTCCCCCAACGTTCATGGGGCTACGTCTCTCTGCATTGAACAGTACAACTCCCATTATTAAAAGTAAACTAATACTAATCCTATATAAATGTTTTGTGTGGCCAAATTGGTTGGGGATCACACAGGGACACTTCACTGAACCTGTGGCAAAGTTCTTGTATGGGGTACAAGGGAGGAAATTACAGTGATGAGGGGAAAGGAGAGAAATTAGGCAAGGAATCTTACTACTGTGAGTAGATTGCAGAGCTCACACCCAGTAACTAGATTAGTTCAATATTCAATATAGAAGAAAGCACAATGAAGGTATTTAGTCATATGGACAGCTTGAAACACCAATTTCTCATATTTTCTATCGAAGATACAAATATCTTGCATCACTATACTTACAAAGTGCGTGAAAGAGGGAAGTGGAAGAAACACAAGATGATTATAAAAACTATGTTTATTTCATCAACAATGATAGGAAAAAATGCATACAAAGTTACACACATTCATACATATTGGAAAGCAAAAACTCTATTCTTTGATTGACATTTACACAAGTTGTACAAAACAAGGGAAAACAAGAAATCATGTAGAAGAAATGTAGCTTTATTTCATGTATATTGATGACACGAAGTCTAACAACATATTACAATCCATTATTGCTACGAAGTATAGAATTTTCAGAATGTGATTTTTAGGATCCTTTGGAATGGAAAAGCCATCCCAATTTATAGCAATGTGGATTGACTCTTCGCCTACCCCCCACATGGCTCTTCGTTTCCTCATTAAACTCGTGACTTTTCACCTTCTTAGGAAGTTAGAAATAAGTTCCCTTTTTATAAATTAAAGGGTCTTTTACAATGTTACTTTATGAAGTCACTAAGTGAATGAGATGAAATACAATGATTATGCCCAACGCGGAATTAGAAAGGGGAGAGAAAGAAGAGGTAGAAAGAGAGAAGGAAGTAAAAGCTACCACATCCTATGAAGAAACCTCCGGCTAAGATGAACCTTATTAAATCATGCCTCCTGATGGTGGATCTATGAGGCAGGTTCCTTTTCCTTGAATTCCTTGACGAATTGAGCTATCACAATTGTTAGCTTATTTTCCCCTAGAATGAAAAATCACCCAACACCTTGGTCCATGTCTCAGGGACACCATTGATCCTTTTATGTTAATAAAGCCATTTTTCGTGATCCATTGCAATCGCAGCAATGCAACTCCTAATGCCAGTCAGGGACTCTAAATTGTCTTTATTGAAGGAAAGAGAGTCACCTACCTCCTTCTTGACTATCACTTGAAATGCAATGATGAGTTCCTTTGATGATGATTCCTTAGTGAGCAAAGGGAACTCAAACATTTGAACATAATGATAGACTTTGTTCAAGATTCCAGAAACCTGACACCTGTGGGAGCCTAATTCAGATATGGCATTTTTTAGCATTGCATGTCATGCATTCATGATGCAGATCCAAACCTGGGACAAGTCAACAAAAATTGATGCAAATAATTCCTTACTCATGAGGGTGTGAGAATCAAAAGTGCTCATTTCAGACACTAGTGAGAGTATCTCCTCCAAATGACTGACCTATTTTCCAAACTCCTCCTATGTCTTGATTACTTTAGACAATGTTGCATGAGCATATTGGATGAGAGAAATGATGTCTAGAGACAATGCCCTACCTTACTCGATGATTTCCTCAACCCACTTTTCATAGGCTTTTCCCCACATCATGTATTCATTTGCTTTCTTTATTGCCTTGAGGTCGATACTGCTGATTGGGGGAATATCTTTGATCAGAGGGGAGGTGTTGATTTGAACCCGGAGAAGGGTTGAATGTATGCACTGAGAGCTCCTACACATTCCTCCAATTGCACAATGGTTAACTTGTATTCTTTGGTCTGAGCAAGAAAATGAGAGGTGGTTTCTTTGAACAGGTGAATGTCACCTTCGCAAGAAGCTTGACCCAATGAGATGCAAGTCAAATCATAATCAAATGGATTCATTTCTTCCATGGGCTTGTCGATCTTAGGCTTGACAATTTCAACAGACTTGTTACCTAAGGTGTCATTGAAGAAGCGGGAAGCTATCTGGGCCTTTTTTCTTCACTTGGGCTTCAACATTCTGTAGATTTCCACAAGACTGGGAATGGTAACGAGTTGCGTTGTTCTTCGTCCACTATGGAGCACTTCTTGAATCCATGCAAACGACTCTTTGGGAGTCATCACGATGTCAATCACCAGAGTGCTTGTAGAAGATTTCCATGGAGCAATCTCTTGATCACCTTGAGAAGACATATTTGATTTTTTTACAAAGGAAGATACTACTACAGATTACCTTTTCTTGTCCTGAGAAGCTCAATCTGACCAACTCTCCTTGGCCCACTTAACAACTCTTCCAACTCACCGAGCTCACTGAATTAGCTTGTTTTGAACTAACTCACCAAGGGGAGAGGAGGTGCTCTTGACCAGCGAACTTGAAATTCTTGGTGGAAAAAAGCAACAACATATGTTACTACAGAGATGGTAGCAACTTTTTGCTCTCGGGACCAAAAATTGTTATTTTTTGAAAATAGGTCCCAAGAGCTGCTATTTTGGGAAGTGACGCTTTTTTGCCTTGTTTCTTGCATTGATGTGTTCCCTTCATGTTTCAGGCTTGTCACAGATGTCTTGGGGTAAATCCAAAGCATTTTCTATTTTTGGAAAGTTGTTTTTTTTACTTTTGACTCACGTGCCGTAGTTTTTAGTTTGTGTGATTTTCACTGTTCTTTTTGCTGGAGGGAGTTTGCCATTTTTGGAAACTTACTAAAAATGGCAAGTGAAAACCAACGGTACTTGCTATTTTAGAAGCTAAAATACTGAGCGTCGGATTGACGAAAAAAAATTGGATTCGTTCTAGGTTTTTGCTCTTCAGCCTTTGTTCAGATTTTCAAGTCAAATTGCTTCCCGGATTGACAAAAAATGAAGGAAGAACACCTTAGGGCACACAATTTAAAATGGATGCCATAAAAAAGTAGGGTGTCTTTCGAATTTCTATTTTTTTAGGTTCAAGGCATTTGGATGAGGAAGATTTTCTTATATTTTCAAGAGGATTTGATGTATGGTTTGGGAGATATGAGCAATTTGTGGTTTTTAGACCCTAGGTTTTATGGCAGCTCACATTCATGGATTTTTCTCAGATAGACTGATTTCTTTGCATTGCAGTAGCATGGAATGATGGAAGAAAGATATCGAAGGTGGTAACAAGGTTGTGGAAGTATCAACAATGACAGGGTTAAGAAATTCTAGCAATTGGAGCTTTCACGGATGTGCGTGCAAGAAGCAGTGGAAACATGCAAAAACAATGGGTAATCAGACTCTGTACTAATATGCATCTTTATAATAATATTTATAAATATAAGTTTTTACACAGATACTTCCTTTACATAAGAACGAAGGATTAAGATTCGTTTTGTTATTAGATTGGGTTACCTGTTGGGAGACCATCTGGTTAATTTAGTGTTTCAGGAAATGTGTGTGTGTGTGTGTGTGTGTGTGTGTGTGTGTGTGTGTGTGTGTGTGTGTGTCTACAAGATGGGAGGTCACCCTCACTAATAAATTTTTTATGTGCATAGGAACCCTTCCTTCCACAAAAACCTAGAATCTAGAAGTCTCTATATGAGTTGCTCTAAGAAAAATTGGCTCGGTTATGAGCAGGCCGAATGGAGCTCATCTTATTGAAGATGTTAAGTCTAATTTGTAGTGTTAGGTTCAACCTGTAACTATGAAGATTATTTGTGGTTAAGGGGCTAGCAAGATAGATAGGCTCATTGAACTTGTCTTGGTAAATATTACTTTACTTCTTGATAGTTTCCTTAAAGCAAAGCCATATCGTTGTGTAGTAAGAAATATAAGATTTTCATGTTCGTTTGGGTATATCTGATAAAAAAGATGAATGAAATTTAGTGGGTTCATTTACCCAGGACACAAATTTTTGGTAAAGAATTCGACCGGTTAAAAATGTATAATGGAATTTATATCAGTATGTAAGTTCATTGTTATGTCAACGTCTATCAATGACTTAGTGTATAGGGTTGTTATTAGACTTTAAGAATATCATCATTTTTCTTTACTACGAGATTGAAGTATGAGAATATGTTAATAAGTCTTTGTTTAATCAAATGTTTGGTAATGTTGGTAAGACTTGATTATGCAATGGGTATTTTAATTTATATGTTGGATATTGGTTTTAACAGAACTTTATGGAATACCTTTTGTTGACCTATAACTGTACGGAATAGAGTTAGCTGAATTTCATTAGATCTTGCTGAACTTATTATATATTTGTTATGGAATTATGGGATGGCATATAGTTGGCTGATACATATTCTTTTATTTCAAATTAATGCTACATGATTAAGTAAGGAAAGTTCATGTCAGTTTTTTTTGAGCTGTCCATGTATAAATTATCCTTTTCAGATTGCAGGTTGGAAAAATGTAACGAAACGATTAAAGATTGGATCATGCGTTGAATGATATTGTTCTATTTCATGTGATTGTACTAAATGCATTGTATCTAAATTATGTGAAAGTACTACCCGGAAATGGGTAAGGCAAATGTGCCAATTGTATTAAAAGATTATCTTTGACAATCTAGTTGTGAAAATGTAATGAGGTTATTAATCATGAATTCTAATGGTTGTGGTACAAATTATTGTATATGTGTTTTATGACATTTGTGTGTCGTTGTTTTTGATAATAACAAATCATTCGTTGAGAATTTATGTTTAAAAAGTGATAATAATAACTATTTTTATGTTATCGTCATGATCAAATGAATGGGTAATGAAACAATAATGTAAGCAATAAAGTATGAAAGTACATTGAAAACTCAGGAAATGGTATAGATGTATATATCTATCTCACATGAACTAAATGTGGCATTAATGATGTTTAATTAATGTTGTGAAATTAATTAGGCCTTGTGCTTGACTAACTCTAATTATAGATTGTAAAAAGATGTAGTTGAATTATAAGTGGCGAGAGGTACCCACATTATACAGTGACTCTATGAGATCATTACATACCTCCTATCATGACTTAGACAAATATAATGAAACTCAATTAACCTAATATCAGAATGGAAAGTATGATGAATAGTAATCAGAGGTAGGAATCATGACACGACCTTCGTGTCATGTGATTCATACCCGTACCAGTTCGGGATGGCTATGGGGAGAGGGACGGATGTGTAATGAATTTTGTCATTACATGAACATGTACCTTTTCTTGTAGGGGTCCCGAAGTGATTTTGACATGAACCACATGACCTGGATGTTGAGTTATGATATCTACAACTTCAATATTTGAACTTATTAATTAATGATTACTTAAGTAGAGTAACCGTAAACTAAATAAGTAAACAACATAAAATAATCTTGATACTATGTTGAGACAGTTGTGCGGTGAAGGAAAGACATGTATCGAGTGGCTTATGTGTAGTCACGAAACTAGCCTTGCAACGTAATGCCAAAACTATGCACATAGTAGTGCAAATGACTGATTGGATTGTTTGTTCACCATTTCTTCTTTTAATTACATTTTGAGCTGGAGTGAAGTAGTTATATACTTTACTTGGTGACACTAAGAAGATGCACCTGATTCTTTGTACCTACAAATAAGTTCCACCAATTATATACAATGTATATTGGCTTGTATAGAGCGTTTGAAGGGGGATCGAGAAGGATCTGTTTAACCCTTACAATTGAACATGATTGTCATAGGTTGTCAAGATGGATTTTGGAATATTAATAATGATGGATTATTTAGCAAGTGGCTAAGTACTAATGTTAAATCATTACAACATGAAAATAATTAAGGGAATCATAAACTCAATTAATATGTTGGGTTATTTATGTTGCGTGCTGATAGTCATTGAAGGCATAAAGTTAATTAATGTTTATATTTTTTTCCCTTTAGTTTTAGATGAAACATAATATGGGTGTTATGTTTTGGTATCGGAGCTGAAGGTTACAACTCTTGGACATAATGGGTCCCTACGCTAACTAAACATTTTACTTTGTTAACTAAATTAAAATGAATATGTGAAGCATGTACCGTGAAAAATGAACTTGACCAGATTATATTATAGGTTTGGCGGTTAAAATTTAGACAAAGATTATAACAATCCTTCAGGATACTCGAACCAGATAGTTGCCTTTGAGCAAGTTGGTAATGCAGTATAAATGATCAGTTTAAGGTAAAACAACTTGAACTGATTGGTAGCAATAAGCAATGGAAACACTTAATTGTTGAACTAAATTTTATGGTAGTTTATGGAATTGAAATACGATATGAAATTAAACCTAAAAAAGGTAGATGAAGTAGATAGGTGTGGATTTTCTACTATGGAAGTAGTGTTCAGAAAATCCAAAAGGCTAGAACAAATTTTGCAATAAATTCAAACTCGTAAAGAGAAAAAGTAGAAAAAGAGCTTTAGCTCTTTCTCACCTAAAATTTTAGGGAAAAGTGATGGAAACGATATGGCAATGAATGTGGGATGCCAGGATGAACACAATAGTAAAAACTTGTTGTAATTTCTATTAAGAAGGAGAAGAATAATGCTATAATGGTTAACAACCAAAAAAGGAACAAGTTGTTCCTAACGAGATTTCAGGTAAGTTATAAAGGACTTTCTGATGTTGTTTTAGTATAACTCTAGTATGATTGAGTTTTTTGTATCCAATGATTAGCTAAAAATATAATGAGAAATATGATTTATCTTAAACATATGATAAGAAATTTTCTTGAACCACAAACTTATGTTAGTCAATACGACATTAACGTTGTTTTAAACTTCATCACGGAAATTGGAGTTATACGTAAGGTTCAATTAGGAACTTATGATGTTGCAAGTAATATTGGTTGTCTAAATGTAAGTCAACAGTTTAAAAAACAAGTCTTCTAACGAACTTCGTAGCTTGGAAAGACTTGGATGAAATACAAAATATTGTTTTCCTTGTTTATTATAACGATATATACTTGTTTTTTACTATATGTTTTGTATACTAAATAATATTGCATGTTATGACTGATTATATTAACAAAAATTATGTCAAATTATTGGTTGTGCAACAATTTTCACTGTTTGAAAGGTTGTTACATCTAATAAGATTAATTTCAGATGAACTAAAATCTAGAAAATTGCAAGTTTTTGGATGAAAATATTGACTATTCCCCTTTGTTATATGATATAATTTTGTGTTTAATTATTTCAATTGTGATTAATGAGTAAAAATCATCGGGATGATGATTCATTAAGGGGGGAAGTATGTCATAGCCCTGTGATTTCATTTCTTTTTGTCGAAAGGTTAAGTGTTAGATGAAGAGTGGTTTACGAGAGCCGGGGGATAAGCCCTATTGTAAAGATGAGTATGCAACTACACGTGCCTATGTATATCCTGAAAAATATATACACACTTACTTGTAGTTGCATGTGCAACCGTGCAAAAACACTTAACATTTATAACTTAACATTTATAACTTATTTCTTGTTTCACTTTGTTGTATGAGGTTAATTTACTTTGCTGAGTGCAATGGTTTCATACGATTGGAGTATTGTTTGGTTGTTATACCTGTTGATGAGATTTGCATATCTTATTACTGAAGTTAATGGGTTGTTGATGATTAGTAATCCGTACATGTGTTTAATATTATTATATCAGTACTGAGATAAAGATATGAATGTATAATGCTAACCTTATTTTGTTACCATGACATTCAAAGACCGCAAAACATAATAATGGTCCTTAACAAGGGGCAGGTAAAAATTTTAAAGTTGGTTTAATGATATTGCTTCCAGTAAGTTAAATGCAATTCCTTTTGTTGCAAGAAAATGTTAACTTGGTTTATTTGATCATAATTACTTGAATATTTTGAAAAACTTGATCATAGATTATAAAATGTTCTATTTATAGAGTTGACGATTGCACTATGTTGTGGATAAAAACTTGTTTGTTCTAATGATGTCTTTGACCAATCGATAATCCATTGTAATCGAGTTTAACAAAGGTAAATTGATAGGCATAGTTGGCTTAAATTGATTTGATCATACATCATTGATTGGGAAAAATCAAGATGGTTAAGTATAACAAGGTAATTTGTCAAATGGTTTATTATTAAGACCATATATCATTGACATCTCTAATGATTTAGGAAAGCCACATGGTCATATACCATATCATGGCAAAAATATGGCAATTAGTTATGTGGGTTATAAATCCTATCATGGCTAAGGTTATTATTAATTGTTGATTTTAAATCATCCCCATGCAAATATGAGTATATAAGTTTAATCGTTTTGAATGAATGATCCTTCAACTGATCGTGATCCACCTTTTAATACATAGAGGTTATTTTGGAAATACCATGCAAACTATGTTTAAGGTCAAGTATAATTTGAACCAACTGCCACTTTAGGAGGGAAACTGTTAGCTATTTTAATAAGCCACTACGTGGAATTGAGAAGGAAATAAATGCATTTAAAGATAATTATTTATTTTGGGAAGCACGAAGCTTCTTGAGGAAGCTAAGTGCATGCGTGTGGTTACATTTGCAATTTTATTTTTGTTACAACTTAGTTAACAAGTTGTGTATGAGGATTTTAATGCTAGCTATACCCAGTTTTCCCAAAAATAGAGAATTTACTTGAAACATAATGCATGTGAACTAGAAAACTGGGGCATTGGCATGTTTATAATGTGAAGAAGTGATTGGGGGTTTGAGTATTTTGGGTTTGATTCGACATGGAAGAGAAGCGAGAAAGTTGTTGGAAATTACTAGTCCACGGGCATGGACATTTCTCACTTAACTTGCAGTCTTAATTTTGAAATTTTAGAGTATTTATTGGTTTCCCTGGAAGGATTAAAAATAGCAAACTGACGAGAGGTGAAAAGATGAGAAGAATAAACTGTGGAGTTCTTGGTAATTTGGGCATTTGTGATAGAAAGAAATTATCTTGACTATTTTCCATTGGTTAAATTTTTTGATTTGTTGGTATTTATTTGTGGTTGATTTCTTGGTGCTCTGGTTGTGGTTTTTAAAGTAAAAGACCTAATGAAAGAATGGGTAATCAGTCTCTGTACTGATATGATTCTTTACAATAATATTTATAAATATAATTTTTTGCATATCTACATCCTTTACATAAGAATGGAGGATTAAGAATTGTTTTGTTATTAGATTGGGTTGCCTCTTGGGAGACCATCTGGTCAATTTAGCATTTCAAGAAATATGTGTGTGTGTGTGTGTGTGTGTAAGATAGGAGGTCGCCCTCACTAATAAAGTTTTTATGGGCATAAGATCCCTTCCTTCCACGAAAACATAGAATCTAGAAAGCTCTAGTATGAGTTGATCTTAGAAAAATTGGCTTGGTTATGAGCAGGCCAAATGGAGCTCATCATATTGAAGACATTAAGTTTGATTTGTAATGTTAGGTTCAACATGTAACTGTGAATATTCTTTGTGGTTAAGGGGTTAGCAAGGTAGATAGGCTCATTGAGCTCGTCTAGGTAAATATTACTTCACTTCTTGATAGTTTCCTTATAGGAAAGCCATATTAATGAGTAACAAGAAATATAAGATTTTCATGTTCGTTTGGGTATATCTAATAAAAAAAGATGAATGAAATTTAGTGGGTTCACTTACCCAGAACACAAATTTTTGGTAAAGAAGTCGATCGGTTGAAAATGTAAAATGGAATTTGTATCAGTATGTAAGCTCATTGCTATGTCAACATGTATTAATGACTTAGTGTCTAGGGTGGTTATTAGACTTTAATAATATCACCATTTTGCTTGACTATGAGATTTAAGTCTTTGTTTAATAAAATGTTGGTAAGACTTGATTATGCAATGGGTACTTTAATTTATGTGTTGGATATTGGTTTAAACATAATTTTTTGGATTATCTTTGGATATTGGTTTAACATAAATTTATGGAATACCTTTTGTTGACCTATAACTATAGGAACAGAGTTACCTAAATTTCATTGGATCATGCTGAACTTATTATATATCTGTTATGGAATTATGGGATGACATATAGTTGGCTAATACATACTCTTTTATTTCAAATTAATGCTACATGATT
Organism: Taxus chinensis; assembly: GCA_019776745.2. Classification (NCBI taxonomy): domain Eukaryota; kingdom Viridiplantae; phylum Streptophyta; class Pinopsida; order Cupressales; family Taxaceae; genus Taxus; species Taxus chinensis. The sequence goes on along the minus strand of CM034153.1, from coordinate 655,584,584 downwards.
AAGTAAGGAAAGTTTATGCCAATTATTTTGAGCTTTTTATGTATAAATTATTAGTATTCCCTCACTATTACCTAATCTCTTATCAATCTACCAGATTACTCACCTTAGTCAGGGTATGCTAGTTGAGTTCACTATAGATTCAATCTATGTCAAAGAGCTACACAGTGACACTATCATTGCAGTGGGTACAATCGATCATCAAACTCAGTTATATTCTCTCTTACTTTGTCCCTCCTTTAGATTCTTCACCAGATTCACCTGTACTTGATGACACTTCTGAGCTTGAGAATATTTCTGATGAGAACTTCTCTTCTGACATAGATGACTATAGTAGTGAACGGGACTCACCTCCACCATCTCCTTATCACCTTCCAATTTTAGAGAAGTTATTACTTCATCCACCTACTTTTGGTCCACCTCATACTTTTCAGGGAGCATGCATCTTGGTTCAAGACTCATTAGACATCAGGTAATATTCTACTCAGTTACAGGACCCTCCACATTATTTCTTCACTTCTACATTGAATACATCATTCCTTCATGGAGTAGTTGGCACTTCTACCTTGGATGAGGAACATAGTTCCTTGTATGGGAACCACACTTGGAGATCCATCAGACACTTGGCGGCTACCTTCACTCTTCTATGGTGATCCACTCTTCATTGTAAGAGGTTGATTTACAGGATACCATATGGTTACCAACAATTGTAGCTTTGAGTAGGACTTTCTAGTCCTACCTTCTCTTCTTTGTCTCTCTTTTGGGGGAGTTTTTTCCCATTGGGTTTTATCCTTTTACTCTATCTTTTTGAGAGATGCATTGTACCTGGGCACCTTATCAGGTCTTGTTGTTAGGACCTACTTTCCTTGTTCACTGCCCACTTAAGCTATGCTTATGGGGGGTATTAGTGTAGGATTTATTTTCCTCACTTTATTTGTATTATCCTACTCGAGATATTCCACCTCACTTAAAGTTTCTATACACTTATGGGATATGCTTGCTTAGGTGTACACTTGACTACACTATTCTAGGTGGAGATTTCCATGATTTTAGGAGGAGGTTACACATTAACCTCCTATATGTTCATCTCTTGCATTATTCTATTTGATCGTATTGAGTTGGAGCTATTTCCACATTATTGTAATTATCTCTCTTATATTTTCATAATTTTGCAGTCTTGTATGGTTGCTTTGTTTTGTCTTGGAACAATTCATGTCTCACATCATTCACCTGTGCATTCTTCAAGCTAGTAGATATGTGGCATTTCTCTGATATCTTTTGACACTATCCATGTATTAGCACGTGGTATAACGACCGATATTAGATCCATGTATGTCTGGGTACATGATGAATGGCTCCTCTCCATTACCGTAATTTACAACTGTTGTTGCAACTTCAACATTGATACTTCATAATTTAGTAGTTTTGAACATTTTTTGGGGGGATTCACCCATATTTACAAATATTTTTTTAGGACATGATTAGATAAAATATGCTTCATTACATTTTAAGCGGAGTTATTCTTCCTAACGTGTTTGATTTGAACTAATATATTTATTATTAATTTTTTTTAGTATGGAAGAAACTTGATATATTTGATAGGTGTTTGGACTTATTGTATAATGCATCCTTTAATTTGTTGGGTTTGGATTAATTAGCACACACAAAATCCTTGACCAACGGTTTGAAGTCAAAGAGTTCTGATCAATTTTTCTAGTTACACCCTACTAGAAACTTGATATATTTGATAAGTGGTTGGACTTAATGTATAATGTATCATTTACTTGGTTATGATTGGCTTAATAGAACACACAAAATGCTTGAGCAACACCCTGAAGTTAAAGAGTTTTAACCAAAAGTCTTAGCTACCCCTTAGTTTGGATTTAACTCTCTGACCTCATTATTTCAACTACGATGCTCTTATTATTCCTCCCACTTGATTCTCGTGTAACCATATTAATTGAGATTTTATTTAAACTATTACACATCGATAACTGCCTACAATTTTTCTTCATTTTTACTTGGACATGCTTGGGTAGCATTTGCATATGTTATATAAGTCTAGCTAATTGGTTGCATTAATATATTCACTTCTTAACCCAATAAAATAAAAATTTATTATTTATTTTTAAGATGTATATACTAATGTTATTTTTGTCATATAAAATAAAAATATATAAATTGCTTTTCATCATGGAAGGGTTTGGTTCATGGAAAATTTGACTAGCTCTTCAAATTTGATCCCTTATTATGTTATTTATATTCTTTCTGCCCATTACTGACATTCCCACTAACTAGTTGTCTTGTCTGATGTATTTGTTTTACCTGCTACTGATTTATTTGTGATATGTTTCCACTGATTTACATTGTTGATGTTCATCACTTTCTATAAAAGTGTACTATGTATAAACATATTAATGTATGGATTGGCTAGGCACACTATTGAAGATATTGCGGGGGCAGGAAATCCAAGTTTTTGACATTGAAGCACATTTGGTGTTATTTTTATTAACCAAATCATTCACACACCATCAACACGAACGTGGTGATTTGTTTTGGCTTTTTGTATGTGCCACAAGAAATTAATAGTTTTACAATATATATTTTAAGTGTAAAATTGGATTTAATATGAAATTAATGATCATATTAGTGTCTCTATGTGAAGAGGTGTTGAGATTCTATGGAAGCTATGATGTGAGTATTCATGGAAACACAATTCAAAACAGTTCGTAATGTCTCTTCTAGTTCTGTAACGCCCACAATTTTCCCACATAAAACCCAACACAAATCTAATTTACATCCACAAGATTTCAAGGACCATCTACCTAAATTATTACCCACATGTCATATTTTCCCTCTTAATTTAAATTTAAGCTAAACTAGCTAATTAAGATACATTAGCAAGTTTTAATAAAACAACATTATTTCCCAAATAATTAAACACATGCACAACAAATTCAAACAATAAAATAAAAAGAAAGGAAACACATTACACCCATGGCCACATAAATGAGGTTACCCCCCTTATGGGAACCTCCTAACGAAGCATGCAACAACACAACATAACATTATACACAAGTTGTCAAATTTTGGCCATGTTGCACAACACCCGACATCCTTCCGTGGTTGGTCCCCTATCCCCTTTTGGATGTATGTGATAAAATTTACCTGCAACAAAACAAAATACCTCTCTGGCCTTGCGGCCGTATCAACAACATCAAGAATAATATACATATAGAAATCAATAATCGTCATCCAAAATTAGCAATTCTATCATCTATCATCATACAATTTAATTCAATTTTAACATCCATAAAATCATAATTCTACTCAAAATATCCAACATAGGCTATGCATCTAGAATATGACATGTTAGTGTTAGTATAAAATCATACACACACACACACACACATAAACATGTATACATATATGTGTGTGTATATATACACACACACACATATCTGCCCATATCGTCATCATAGTGCATCATAGTATGATCAAGCTGTAATACATCACAATATATGTATAATCACACACAGTCATATATCCATCACCGTCATCTAGTGCATCATAATCAAAATGTAAATCACAACATGTCAATAGTCCAAATATCTGCACAGTCTATCATCTACTGATCAAGATATAATAATCAAAATGTCTAAGTATCAATCCAACATTAATAACATCATAATGAAATAGTGTCGAAGAGGAGTGAGCTCTACATCCCCCTCCCCTTAGACTCAACTTCCTCCTAGAAGTCACTAGAATAGGTGTGGAAACTGGGCCCGTAACAAAGTAGCATCCTCCCATGTGGTTGCAGTCTCATCATACCTATCCCACTGGACTCACACTTGGTCAACCTCATGGCCACAAAGGCCCTAAGGTCTTACGCTCTATGATGTGCATGGGCTCCACAGTCACCTACCCCTGCTCCGACACCTGCAATGTGGTCCAATCCAATACATGAGAGGGATCTAGAATGTATCTCCTAAGAACAAAAACATGAAATACATCATGGAACACGAGACAAGCTGGGTGGTAAAGGCTAGACGATAAGCTAAGGTACCGATCTGCTCCAAGATCTCGAATGGACCCACAAATCTAGGAGCTAACTTAGAGCCTTTTCCATAATGGATATGACTCTTATGATGTCTGACATGAAGAAACACCTTCGTGCCCACCTCATAGCTGCGGTCAACTCTCCTTTGATCTGACATATTTCTTTCATTTATTATGTGCCTCAGTGTAGCCTTTGTCTTATCAAAACAACATGTTGCTCCATGTCCTGTAACAAAGCTGACCCAAGAGATACTTTATCCTCAATTTGTCCCAACTTAGTGGTGTCCTACACTCTTGATACTAATTCTTAAAAAGGATCCATACCAATAGAACTCTGAAATCAGTTGTTGTAAAACTCAACCAAGTACAAATACTCCTCCCATCTCGACTGATGGTCCATGGACATACATTGAAGGGATGTCTCTAAGATCTGATTCACCATGTACACTTTGTCTGTCCATCTGTCTTTGGGTGATATGTTGTACTGCCAGTTTGATACTTGTCCCAAGGGCATGCTGCATGGTAGTTCAAAAATGAGAGGTAGTATAAGGGATCACGGTTACAAATAATCTTTGCAGGATCCCGTGTGAGTTTGACAATATCATCTAAGTATACTCGCACCACTACACTAACTGTATAGGTGGTATTCACCGGAGAAAAATGATCCACTTTCCTCAATCTATCCACCGTGACCATAATTGTGTCGTGGTGGTATCTCGACGTCGGTAGCCCTACTATGAAATCCATGGAAATGGTGTCCCATTTCCACTCTGGTATAGACATGTGGGTAAAGAAGGCCAGCTAGATGCTGATGCTCAGCCTTCACCCTCTGACACTCGAAACAATGAGACACAAATTATTTTACATCTCTCTGAATTCCTTGTCCAATGGTACAATTGTCTCAAAGTGGCTTGCATCTTCTTCACCCCTAGATGGGCTAAATAAGGTGCAGATGAGCATTATGCCAAAATATCCTATCTCAAACCTCCATACCTAGGTACATAGATCCAACACTCTGTGTCTGAGAAGTCCATATGTCTCCAATGTGAATACCATCAAACTTATCCTCAAGGGGTCATTGAGACTGGATCTCTACTCTAAATGAAAGGTAGAAGTTGTCATGTGGAAGCTACTGCACAAAATCATGCTTCGTAAATCTGTACCCACTAGAAGTAGCCATAACTAAATGCTTTCGATGGTTTGGAGTGTTTGCAACCACATTCTCCTTCCCCTTTACATTCTCTATCTCAATGTCTTACTCACATAATAACTCCATTCAACGTCTTGATGAGCATTGAGATTGGGCTACATGAAGAGGTGACGTAAGTTCAAATGGTCTGTCTTGAGAATGAACCTATGCCTAGAAGGAAATATGCCATACGCACCAAAGCATACACCATATGTTAGAAGCTCTAGGTCATGATGTCAGATAATTGAGCTCATAATCCTTGAGTTTTATGAGACTCAAAGGCTACTACACGTCCCTCCTACATCAATAACACCTCCTAATCCTACCAAAGAAGCATTTATTCATACAAAGAAATCTCCTTGTAGGATCTGGCACTGCTAGAATGGGTGATGTCATAAGGCATTCCTTCGGTATCTCTGAAGGCCTACTCACATCTATTTGACCAAATAAATTTCTTCCTTTTTCGCTGAAGGGAAGTAATGGGGTGTGTACATATCTGAGAGAATTCTTGAACAAATCTCCTATAATAACCTACCAATCCCATGAAACTATGTACCTCAGTCACATTGGTTGGTGTTGGTCAATCCATAATAGCTCTAATCCAAGATTGGAAATATCCACACTAGGAGATACCTTCCCTAGAAATAATAGTGGCCCAAATACTGAACCTCTGACTGGAAAAATGCACACTTCTCCATGTTCCTAAAATATATTGTTCTCAAAGACACTTTACAGGACCTTGACGAAGGTTAATCTTCGTGCTCCTCATGCACTAAGTGATTATATTAGAATGTCATCAAGAAACACAAGCACAAAGTGATCCAAGAAGCCACTGGTCCCATTCACCCCATTACCCATGCAAACTTTTTAATTAAATTTCATTCGTACACCAAAGGGTACCACTGTGAACTCAAGTGGGGTAGATTTCATGTGGGCCAGTTATATTGATATCTATCCTAATCCCTTAGATTTGGGTTGCCCTAAACATCCTTAGGGTCTATCCTTTTATTTTTATTTTACCCAAAATCATCCTCATTTGTTCATTTTAGTTTTATAGGTTTGGAAGAGGAGTAAGGATTCTTGATTGCCACTTTGAAAGCAAGAAGTGCACACACATGGGTAAATTTTCCTTGGTTCTAGTTCTAAATGGAGAAATCACTCCTCCATTCTTCTCTTCATAGCTTAGTTTAAACTACGTTATGGTTTAGGATTATTGTCAAGGTTATTCCATTTGCAACTTAATGTAGATATCCCAGGTGGATCTATTTTTTTATGGTAATGCGTAAAGATAGGGCTTTGAGTCTCAAAAATTGAATACGAAACCCCATTTCATTTGTGGGAGGTATGAAATTTTACCATTGGAAAAGAGGATTTACACCTTAGGAAAAACATCTGAAAACTCCTAAAAATGGGGGGTGGTCATCAATTGACTAGATGCATGGTAGTTTCATCCTCTGAAGGTTCGCTAACAGCTTGGATTTAACTAAACCTTGTTGGAAAACCCACTTCAATGCATAGGTTTTTTTACAAATCAGAGATTTTTATTTTAACTGTCAAAACTGATCGACTACCAACTCCCTACGTAGACTGTCGGTCACAATGATAGTAACCTACCTGGGGGGACAGTTCATCGACCACCACTATGATCTGTGTGTAGACAACTAAGTTCATGCCCAACTATAACTCCATCTGAACACCAGGCATTAGGATACAAAGTTTCCAAAATCATGGTGAACCTTCAAATTCCACTAAACACTCCTTAACTAAGTTTCCTACTTAGGTTAGTTTAGCTCCAGGAAACCATCTAATTTCCCAATTAAGGCCCTACCTAACTACCACCATTCTTTATCGTTCTACTAGATTGATAACATATGAAAGAATCTTGATAGAGCATTTTCATTCAAACATCAAATAATTAAACATACTTTCGAGTAGAAATACAACCAATGATACAATATGAAATCTCAATCACCATGCCATGGTGCTCTACCTGGTGGTTCTCGACTGCAATATAAATCATGATGGCTCACAAGCCATGTCACCAATTGTATTTTCCAAACAAGAACCTTACCCTAATTAGCAGGGTTTTGAGGGCACTCTCTCCAATAAAATCTATGTCCTTTCCACACCCAGGTATACAACAAAATGGTCTTTCTACATTGAGCAGACTAAATCACTACAACTTGGAATAAATGAGATAGTACAATGCTTTCTTGCAAACATAAAAAAGTCCTACAATAGATCTCTAAGTGGGAAAAATGGTATGATTTATAACATTGAGAATTTTTCCAACAAGGTGGAAACACAAGTCTTCTATTCAAGGTCATCTCCCAAGCTTTTAACTTTCAAACTATGCATCCTTCTGACTCTTCAAAACTTGGAGGGGTCGACAATACAGATAAAGGGGTATAGTTACTGATTGCTCCCCACCCAGCCTATAATTTAATAACAATTTCTGAAGTGTGTCCATCCCCTTATTGATGAGGAGCTAATCCCCTTGACCTAAGATCTTACATCTATTGTATACGAGCAACTCACTCTTCTCAAGAGGCTTCTGAAACATACATTCCCCCTAATTTTCACAATCAAACAGGCACATTCAGCCACTTCATTAAATAAAAAACAATATTTGTGGACAATGCACAAAGGCACTGACTACACCAAGCCAAGTTCAGGAGAAATGATGAACCTATTGGAACCCTAACCTCATCTTTTTAGTCTCCACAAGTGATGTAGGAGTTCCACCAAAAATGACCTTCATACTGTGCTACCATCATGGATGCTCAAAACATGGAAATCAATCTTTATTTCTACACTTGCAAAATGCAAAATATAACCACGTTAATGTATCTCACTCCCCATAGTTGGAAATCCTCGAAGAGTCTCCAAGTAATGTCATGCCTCTACATGCAGCTCCCTTTTCCTCTCCCACCAAACTTTAGCTCCCATAGAAGGTAAATATCCCACACACAAGCTTAAGTGCAAGCTACCCATCTAGGACAAATAACATAAAGCAAACACTCATACACTATACAAACAAACATGCCATTTCTACATCAAATACATTAACACACATATATTAAAAAAGAGGAGATCCAGTACCTCTCCATAAAGTTTCCAATTACTTTGTTCAACAAGTCTTTGATTCCTTTCCCCAAGCTCAATCTGAATATGCCACTCCGAAAAGAGAAGCTCCAAGTATGAAAAACAAGACCAAATTTTAAAACTGCAAGAGATGAAAATAAGGAAAGTAACCCAATATCCGTCAAAATCATCCCATAAAATAGAAAACGGATGTGAGGATGATGAGGTGGCTCTATGTAGGATCTCACTTCATCATCCCCCCATTCAAATAGATAAGTCAAACACCAACCCAAATCAATTAAATGCACATGTAAGATTTATGACATGCCCACATGTCACTCTAACTTGCACACCATGCTTATGAGGGAAAAAATTCAAATGTGGTAAGTGATAAGTGGAATTATTTACCCTTTTTACACTCCAAAATGCATAATTAAGCCTAAAATTAACTCCTCATACCATAGGTATGGTTGTTGGATGAATTTCAGAGGAATGGGAAAAGCTTAGCTTGTCCCACAAGTCTCCAAAAAATGCCTCCCAAGTCAAAATACAGAATTTTGAAGTTGGGAAAGAGTACACAACACAAAATCCCAACACAAATCTAATTTACATCCACAAGATTTCAAGGACCATCTACCCAATTTATTGCCCACATGTCAAATCTTCATTTTTAATTAAAATTTAAGCTAAAGTAGTTAATTAAGACAAATTAGAAAATGTTAATAAAGTGAAAATATTTCCCAAATAATTAAATACATGCACAAAAAATTAACATAAAAAAAATTAAAGGAAGGTAACACATTACACCCATGGCCACATAAATGAGGTTACCCCCCAATGGGAACCTCCTAACAAAGCATGCAACAACACAACATATCATTATACACAAGTTGTCAAATTTTGGCCATGTTGCACAAAACTCGACATCCTTTCAGTGGTTGGTCCCCTATCCCCTTTCGGTGTATATGATAAAATATCCCTGCAACACAAAAAAAATACCTCTCTGGCCTTACGGCCATATCAACAACATTGAGAATAATATACATATAGAAATCAATAATCATCATCTAAAATTAGCAATTCTATCATCTATCATCCTACAATTTAATTCGATTTTAACATCCATAACATCATAATTCTACTCAAAATATCCAACATAGGCTATGCATCCAGAATATGACATGTTAGTATAAAATCAAAATACTGCAAATCAACATATATATGTGTCCATCATCGTCATCTAGTGCATCATAATCAAAATGTAAATCACAACATGTCAATAGTCCAAATATCTGCATAGTCTATCATCTACTGATCAAGTTATTATAATCAAAATGTCTAAGTATCAATCCAACATTAATATCATCAGAATGAAAATAGTGTCGAAGAGGAGTGGGCACTACAAGTTCGCCAATTACACTTCAGTTAATGTAGATGGTGTGACAAGAAAATAACATAATACATCTTCAAAATTTTCACGATGTTGAAATCCATCATTTCTCAATGGTATGCAGTATGGTACTGAGAATATCTAATCATCTCTATTTTATATTAATTACTATTTGAAGAAGGTTTATTAAAAGCATGTTTAATGATATATACGAGACAATTGTGTGTCAATAGAAACTGTCTCAGGCATCCAAGAATAAGTAGTAATTGTCATAATTGAAAGATATAAGTGTTGTTTAATCTTATTCTTATTCACGTGTAATTGTATTCTTTTAAAATAACAAGGAGTGGACTGTGGGATTGTTGAAAAGTGTGTCCTTCTACAACATATAGATTCTCAACGTTATAGTACCCATTGATATCGATCAAATCTGTTGTGATAAGAAAACCTTCTCGACTCAGATTGTGGTTGTGTTCATATTTGAAGTGACATACAAAAAAAATACGAGTACTTACGTTGAACGACCAATTCGTTGAATGTCGATGAGATTTTTTCTCTAACAACCATTAATGTGTATCCACTAATTGCTAGATGTTATAAAAATTGCCAACGAGGTATGTTCATTCTAAAAACTGCTATTGTGAAGCACATCAAAAACTAAGATTATGTCGGACTATCAACATCCATAAATCTCAATCCTATCTATCCATTTTCTGACCAATGTAAGACCAAACAACCCTAAATCCAATACAAACAAACACCTTCTACATAATTACAATTATATTACCTAAATTACAACATAATGGAAAAGACAACCATTGTGACATTATGAGACTTGCTTTATTGTTTATTAAAGATGAATAAATTCTTGACTTTGACCCGAACTTCAACTTTATTAATGAATAGATTCCTCGTTTGGACTCTAACTTCAACTTTATTAATAAAATTGTGCCTAACTATACTAGTTAGGTGGAACACTTAAAACAAAATTGACATTAAAATTTAAGGCATCAGTGGCAAAACATTTTTGAAGTAGGTTGTAAGATTGGATTCAATGCAAGGTGGATGTTTATAGGAATGAAACCTGGACGCAAACTTTTATTTTTTATTTTTTAATCACTAGTTGGTTTTTTCGAACCATTTTTTAATCATGGACCATATAAAGATTAACAAAAGAAAATCAGAAATGACGAAAATAAAAGAAATTAGTTAAATTGTCTTATGGACGACGCAAATTTATTTTATTTTATTTTATTTTATCAATCGTTTCCTTTTTCGAACCATTCCTTGTCATTGACCACATAAAAGTTAACAAAAGAAAATCAGAAATGATGAAAATAAAAGAAATTGGTTTTATTGTCTCATAAACTACACAAAAGAAACTAATTTTACTGTCTCATGAACGACACAAACTTTTTTTTTTTTTTGTTTATCAGTGGTTTCCTTTTTCGAACCAATCCTTGTCATTGACCACATACCCGCATGTAGAGGTTTTTCGAGGCCGAAAATGATATAAAATGATGTGGGTTTGTCAAATCAACGTTTGTATTTCTGCTGTATGTCAACGTCCTCAATAACTTGAATCCCCTCCCATAAGACAATATAGGGGAGAGTACCCTATAACCGAGCATGCACCAAAATATGTACATTGGTTTTCACCATAGGTTGTTGAAAAAAGGACTAATAATTGTTCACTATCTGATTAATAACACTTTTTACGAGCCAATGACAATGTGAAATATAGGGCGCTCGATCATTGGTCCCTCTTTCAAATGCTTTATATTAATTTTCTTCATTTAAAATCAATTCAAAAACTACTTTTCCCTCCAAATAAAAACACGAAACAAAAATATTGATGTGACCTAAAGATACACTACACAACGATATAATTTTTTTACAAGCTGACGAGACTCGCTACATATATTTACGTACCCCTAAAATTAAGGTACACAACTACAAGGTCATCTCCTCTATTCAACTTCATCGAATAATATATTCTGTTCAAGGTATTGCAATTTGTAGTCTACCATGCATGCATACTAGTTGGCAATGCATGTGCACTAGTGTTGTGCCATTCTTCCAAATGCTCGATCATATATATGATCAAGATTCAGATTCCCACTAAATAACAATGCTTTTCTTATTACTTAGTCAAAAAAAAGGCATCAAACTTGATTCAAAAACATGAAAATCATCTAAGTCTAGATACTGGAATTCAGTGCTATTCACATGTGTATTTCAGACTGGGAATCACTTGCAGCACTACTCGATCCTAACATGCCTGGTTATTGCTCTCATATTTTATTAACTTCAATGCAGTAAACAGGGTATCCATTTCGAACCTTTTGGGAACTCGAGAAAAATTATCCTCTCTACAGATCCTTAAAAAGTCTATCTATTCAATGCCCTTAATGAGTATGAAAGTCCCACCTAAAATCGGTCGACTTTCCCGTCTAAAAAATACTCAGGCTGCGCAACAACCGCTTGTTACAGAGAATTAATTCCGACTTGTAATTTGGTTGCCGCATTACTTATTTAATTTAGATGCTCTAATATTTACCGACTCCATGGCAGCATACCGGCTAAAACTCGGCCTCCTCTGGAGTTTAAGAAGATATCACATGAATTTAGTATCATACAATCTTACCGAGTAACATTCCTGCAATATATGGAAAATTTATCTGCCTAAATATCTGTCGGGTTTTAATGGAAATTAATATAAAACATAAATTTTATTGTTTAAAAGTCCTTGCTCAGTCACATTGAAGGTAGTTCTATCTTTATAACAAAATTAAGTTATCAGGCACCATTACCCCCATCTCTGGGAACATATATTCGCCTTAACTGCTGTCAATTTTAGTGACAAATAAGATACGGGGCCCTGTTCTTGCTGAGTATGGGTAATAGAATCACCAGAATTGCTTATTGCGATTAATAAATCGATTTGGAAATCAGCAATTACTTGCAATACATACCAAATTCCATTGGAAATTGTTCCGTATCTCACAATCAAACTTTATGTGGAGACTCTCAACTATATATAGAGGCATGGAATGGTGCTGATGGAGCTGGGTAAGCCTTTCCGGTCGAGCGCCATGCTTAATAAGGCTTTACCTACACTTACAATGGAACTTGTTAGTGGCAGCAACAGTGGCACAACTGTAATTTTCTCCTCTGCTCTCACAAATTGTTCCCAATTGGAAATATTTAAATTTTGTCAACAAATATAAATAAAATGAGTGTTTTGCCTCTATCCATAGGCAACCTTTCATCGATTCTATCTTACTTAGATTTATGCAGACAACAATATAAGTGGAAGCATACCTCAACAAATCGAACAATCTCTCCAACTTAAATTTACTATAAATTTACAAAGCAATTGAATCTTTTCAGGGGCAACTATTCCAAATGGAATTTATAAGATTACATAAGCTACAAAGATTAAATTTGAAGTGGGAACCTATTAGAAGGAAACATTCCTAGTGAGATAGACTCAAATGAAGTAAGTCTGGGACTCTTATTTCTAAGTCACAACAATTATATCAGGAAAAATCCCAGATTCTCTTTGTATCCTTCAACAGTCTGAGACAAGGTTCGATCTTGATCACAACTATTTATCAGGAGGGATACCTGTATAGTCTAAAGGGATGTCAGAATTTGGAACTGCTTGATTTGTCTTACAATAAACTAAGGGGAAGGATACCTTGTGAAGTCATTATCCAGCCTTAATCAACCTTCAATTCTATCTCAATCTTTCATGGAATTCATTGCAAATGGTCGTTGCCGCAAGAGTATTTAGTAAAATTGTCATGGCTCAAGCCATAGACATTTTTGGCAATCAGCTGTTCTGGGGTGATTCGGAATTATGCTACTAGGACTGATGCACAACACTAGAGCATCTAAATCTCTCCCGCAATTCCTTTGACGGTCAGCATACCAGACACGAGATTCCAAATTACAAAATCTACAAGAAATGGATGTTTTTCCTAAAAATAAATTGTTAAAACAGGTTTAGCATTGTCTTTAAGCACTGACTCAAAGTGCTTCGGTACTCTGAATCCAAACTTTCCTAATTTATCAGGTCCCAAGAAGTTCCAGGAGCTGGTATTGTTTCGCTGAATTGCAAGCATGGCATTGCATTGTTGGATGGGAAACCGAGGCCTACGTGGTCCTGCAAAATTATTTGCATACCATGCATGTCCGAAACAGGGTCAAGGGAAAAATTTCACAATCTCAGAAAAACAATCTCTCTATCAAAAGCTGTTGGAATCATTGAATTTGTACTATGCACTTCAGTCTTGGGAACAGTGTGGAGGCAGAAATTTTCAAGAAGACAATGCTAGTCCCTCAAATTTTAGGTCTTCAAAAGCTAAGGTATCCAAGATTTTCTTATCGAAGATCTTGTGGACTGCCACAAATGGATTTGACGAGTCAAACTTGATTGGAGTGGGGAACTTTGGATCAGTCTACAAAGGCAACATTGAGGTGATGACTTGATGGTAACTTGCCATCAAGGCTCTGGATTTGCAGAATGAAGAAGCCGGTGAAGAGCTTTAACACAGAATGCAAAGTGTTGGGGAGGATCAAGGCACCGCAATCTCATTAGAATCATAAGTGCATGTTTCTTACCCTGACGTAATAGGTTTGGTTCTTCAATTTACATCTAATGGGAGCTTAGAGAAGCATTTGTACCCTGATTTAGATGAGCAGTTATCTGTGAAGTGGGATATGAGTGAATGTATTGAACTATTGCTATAAATGTAGCCCATGGCATGGACATATTTGCATCATGATTAGGCTTTCCCGTGCAAGTTGTGCATTGTGATTTAAAACCTAGGCAATGTGCTGCTGGATTCCAACATGACAGCCCTTGGACTGATTTTGGTAAATCTCCATTCAACTACTTTGACTCAAAATTTGCCAGGGAGTCATATTAAGTACAACATTATTTGGACACTCCAAAGGAACTATTGGCTATATTGCCCCAGGTAAAAATTATCGTTATGAATTTTCATTTAATTATGTTTATTAGCTTTCAATCTTCATTTAAAATCATTGACTGTCCACTGCACAATATTCCAATTGCAGAGTATGGATTAGGAGGGAATGCCTTTTTTTACTCACAGGGACATGTTGGGTCCATCGGAAGGAATTTTGACACTAATTAGAGATGAGTTATGCAAGAGTAGATGTCTGCTAAGTGATGACTAATAATTTCAGTTGGGATATATTTGAAAGGACTTAAAAAGTGCATGTGATCATCTTTGAACAAAGATTTAATAGCTTACAATTTTTGATATAAAACTTGAACAGGGATTTGAATGACAGCTCTATCAATAGAGAATATGTATGAAGTGACACATGGAGAACACTAAAATTTAGACTCCCGTTGCTTTGAGATTTTCTTAGCAGCGAATCACTAATTTGCAACGATTCAAATGTCAACATGAGAGATAAAACAAGTACAACTGTATACAGTAATCAAAAGTTCACTTCTTTATGCATAGGAAGTAAAGCTTGCTTCACATTTACTCACATAGTGATACCATATTCAGAGCACGAGTATCACTGCACAATCCTTTCAAATTACCATCCGAGAGTGAAACTTCAAAAAACATTTTAGGTGTTTATGAATTCCCTTACAGAATTTCTCTAACTTTTTGATCAAAATGTCCTTCCTTTTGCATACCTTCAGACTTGTATTAATGGATCTGCGTGCAGAAACTAAATAAAAAATATCTGGATATAATTGTTTCTAACTTAACATTTAAAGTAAGATTCTTGCTACTCATGATAACTAAACATTTAATGACTGACAATTATATTCATACAAGTAGAATATTGTCGCAGGAAGGATTTAAACAATTTTTATACGTCTTTCCTTATACTATTAGTAGAAGCACTTCATGCTCTTCCCATCATGTAGTTTCCAACTTGGAGTAACTTAAGCATGACTTTAAGCCCATCATTATTCATTGTATTGGGATGTCTTTAATACAGTTTCCTAATGTTGGCTTACTTTATGATATCATATAGGGCCATGTGTCAGATTATTCATAGTTTAATGGATTTTTTTTTAATTTACTAGTTTCCTTTAAGTAACTTAAAAATTGACTGTTAAGCCATCATTAAGATCATTACTATTGGGTATTTTTAAAAAGTTTCTTAAAACTGTTACACATAAAATTTATGATCACATATAGGGCCATGTGTAGATATTTAGTTTAATATTTTTCAATTTATTACATGATTAATACATACATACAAATCAAGTTTGGCCACTTCTTTACACCAAAATTTAGTTACCATGTTTTACAATGCCTATTAGAGCATCTTGTTTATAATAGGTACTAATTTGATCTGAACATTTAGCTAGACATTTTTTATAGGAATGTGTTCAGTTTTGCAGATTAAAGTGTTATCTAAATTAATAATAAATGGTAATTAATGTATAATCATCTTGCATCTGTTTGATGTTCATCAAATTAATGTTCATCATGTATTTATAGATTTCTTGAAGATGGAAAATAACGACTTTATTGTTATATAAGTGGACACATAGGTGGTAGAATGATACATGTTTTGTCTAAAATTATAAAAAAAGTAGTTAATCAAACCAAGTTAGGGTGTAACAAGGGACCAAACAACGTGAATGTACCATTCTCATATAGATGTAACGACTTTCACAGTGAGTACAAAAAAATATCAACATATTACTAAAAGGGGAGCACTCCTTTAGTGAGCCATCAAAGAATCGACAACATTCAGATAAGAACAAGGTTCAAATTGTGGAAAGTCAAAAAAATATATTATACTTAAGGAAGACACCTAACGAGATGCACCAATAATCAATAAACACACAAATACAATAGCACTGTAATAATTAACTAGTCCCATATGAAAAATTAGGTGTTTAAGTGTCACATTTTGATTTTTGTGCATGCATACATATCAAAGTAAAATAATTAAATGGATACAAATGATTCATTGTTAGCTCACAACCTATTGAGAATTATTCAATTCAGTATTAAAATAATGATAAGATAAAATTTAGAAGAAGAAAGAAAGATGTAGACCACATGAACTCCATGGTGGAGGGTAGGGACGATTCTGGAACTAACATCCACAACGGATATAGAAAGTTGTGCCCATATATGCAAATAAAAACTTGTGTAAGTGAATCTATGTCTATATACACAGATAATTATGGAAATCCAAAATATAGGCAAAATAGAATAGGAAAAATTATAACTGATTGTGCTTAAAATATGAAGATATTTTTATGACCTAGTATATTTAATATTAACTTTTTTAATATGGAAGAAACTTGATATATTTGATAGGTGTTTGAAATTAATGTATAATGTATCTTTTTAAATCATTAGAATTGACTTAATTAGCACGGACAAGCTCCTTGACCAATTGTTTGAAGTTGAAGAATTCCAACCAAAGTTATTAGTTATATCCTGCTAGAAACTTGATATATTTGAAGAGTGTTTAGACTTAATGTATAATGTATTATTTTCTCAGTTGAGATTGGCTTGATACTACACACAAACTCCTTGAGTAGCTCCTTGAAGTCAAAGAGTTTCAACCAAAAGTCTTAGTTACACCTTGCTGGGATTTAACCCGGTTACCTCACTGTTTCAACTACAATGCTCTTATTGTTCCTCCCACATAATTCACGTGTAACCATATTGACAGAGGTTTTATTTTAACTACTACACATTGACAGAGGTTTTATTTTAACTACTACACATTGACAACTGCCTAAAATAATTTGGCGTTTCTACCTAGACATGTTTGGGCAGCATTTGCGTGTGTTAGATAAGACTAACTAATTGGTTGTGTTTATAGCCTAAAATATTTTATAGTTTAATATATTCACTTATTAATTAAATAAGATCTTAATTTTTAGGATGTATATACTAATGTTATTCATCTCATATAAAAATATAAAATCTATATTACTTTCCATTATGGAACGGTTTGTTTCATGGAAAATTTGAACAGCCCTTCAAATTTGATCCTTTATTATATTATTTATATTCTTTCTGCCAGTTACTTACTGGGATTCCCACTAACTATATTTGTATTTTTAGAATGCGTATACTCTTGTCATATAAAGTCTAAATATATAGATAGATTGTCATATAAAATATAAATACATAGATTGTTTCTCATCATGGAAAGGTTGGTTCATGGAAATTTTGACCGGCCCCTTCAAAATTGATCCCTTATCATATTATTTATATTCTTTCTGCCCATTACTGGCATTCCCACTAACTGGTTGTCCCTTTTTATGCATTTGTTTTACCTGCTAAAGATTTATTTGTGATATGTTTCCATTGATTTACATTGTTGACGTTCCTCGCTTTCTATATTTTGCAGCAATTAAAATCTTCTATTAAACACGATGAAGTATTGGTTACTTTTCTTTGTGCTTTTGTAGAAAACTATTAACATATAACATACTATTAAACACACTATCGAAGATATTGCAGGCGAAAGAAATCCAAGTTTTTGACATTGAAGCACATTTGGTCTGATCCTTATCCAGTCTTAAATGTTTTTATCAACCAAATCATTCACACGCCATCAACACGAACATGGTATTACTGGTGATTTGTTTTGGTTTTTTTGCATGTGCCACAAGAAATTAGTAGGTTTTACAATGGTAGCCAGTAGCCATGAGTATTAAACGCATTAATATTTGTTGAAGGTCATGATTGATTTATGCAATTGTAAAAGATACAATGTAAAGAAGTAGCACCCCGGACACTCGAGAGAATATAAAACAAAAATAATTAAGTCTAAAATGAGCAATGGAATGTAACATTCTAAGATAGTAAGATACCATGAAGAAGTTGTGAATAAAAGGGGCATGATTTAATGAATTAAAATTTGTTTTTTTAAATATTTTTTGATATTTAAAGTGGTGAAAAAAATGTGTATTGGGTGTAAGACCATATGAGTCATTAAGTTTGCAATGCCTCTCTATTTTAACATGTAAGTTTAGAGGATGGCCGCATGACATCTTCCTATTAACGATATTAAATGGTTGTCCAAGTAGGATGTAATTATCGTAATAGAAGCCCTCCTAAGAGACTTATGTTTGAGAAACCATGGGCGAAGGTCAAACATCTCTTTAAGGAGTAGGGATAAATAATATGGTCTTTATAAACCATGAATATTTGGAGATAGAACAATAAATCTTTGGAGAAGCAAAAGAATCTCTTTATATCATTATAATAATAGCATATGTCAATAACATGGTCATGTCTTAAACTCCAAAGAGGAAAACTATCAGATACAATGGGATATGGTTTTTTTTCAATATGAGTTTGATGGGAGAAAACTTTGAGTTAAGCAAGCGGAACACTCAAGCTACAAGGTAACCCTACTTTTGTGTACAGTGGGAGTTGGATGAACATATAATTGAAGTTAAGACATAAGTCTAAATAGTATTAAAGTTTTCAGGTGAGTGGTTCTTTAGGCTAAGTCTATGTGGACTAAAGGTATGGTCTATAAATATCAGTAAAATGTCCTTGTTTATCTCTCTCTTGTATGGATGAGGATCATCCATATGAATTCTAGGTAGAGGTGTCCTATCATTATCAAGATCAATGAGGTGAAGCAATGGGGAGCTTAACACGTATTAACATGAACCAATACCATGGTTTTCCTAGTCCACAGGTGATTGGAAAGCAAGGTATGAATACATAAGCAAATAACTCTCCGAGTTACCCAATTCTTCTTAAATTCCTTAATGATAGAGATCAAAGTTTAGATATATGGTCACTAGTATAATCATCCTTTATGAAACTTGCTTTCTTCAAGGAATTCAACCTCTTGGCGTTTGTCCATATAGGGATATGGATGTTTAGAGATGTGGAAAAGGTATTAGCCAAGGCACGTCACATAATGATAATGGTGTAATTATTAAAATCATTCTTCTCTCCACTTTTATAGATGGGAAGGACAATATGTGAGGGTCCAAGAAGGTGGAATTTCATGGGTCATTATGTGGCTGAATAAGTTTGTGATATGGACACTAAAATGGAGTGATTTTTTCTTTTTTATGTTTATATTATCATTTCATGGAAATTTCAATCATAAATTTGATTTCAGTTGTAGTTTCATATAGAATATTTTTGCTTAAGGAAGACAACTGAAAAATGGTAATATGTCAATATTTGCATGGAGTTTGGAGCTTTCCCTTCCAATCAAGACACAAAATGTAATTAAATTGTTTCTATTTATCACTAATCAATGAAAAATTCAATGCACAAACTTATTAATTGATATTCTATGTAGAAATTCCAAATTAATATTTTAAAAAATTAATCTCTAAAAAAATATTATAATTAAATAGATTTAAATATATTTATATTATTACCTAAAGTGTATCTAATTAATATACTAAAAAAAAAAGGCAAGAGAGCAACAAATCAATATTAAGGATTATAAATTGATTATGAACTCTATTATCCTTTCTATAATCAATATTGTTAATATGATAAATTAGTTTAATTAAGATTTAATGATATTGTAATTTTTAAATTGTATTCTCTAATAAAGAATAAAACTGTCATATAGAAATCAAATATGGATTAAATATAATAATTAATTTCAGCAAACAGTGTACATTCTTGAAAATTACCCCTCTATCTTATTTTTTCATAGATGTTTCACTATGTGGGTGGCTTCCATCTTTAAAATTCTTATTATGATTTTTTTAAAATATCAACAAAAGAAGACATTTTTCTTAATATTGAAAAGAAATGAATAAATAAAGATTCTGGACCCCAAGAGCACTTAGCCTTGGAGGCTACCATTGAAACTCGTGAGCATGATGGTAGTAATGTCCCAAAGTTTAAAGGATATATAAAAAATTTAGTTACTAAAAGTGGAAAAAGGACATGAAGGGATAGTGACGTTGATTAAAGAAATGTGGTATGGAATTATATTAGTGGAGAATGAAGATCCAAACAAATAGTATATATAGCTTAAAATAATAGGAAATGAGATAACAATGTGGCATGTCACATGTCATATGTCATATGTAATTTTTGTACCCAAAGTATCATAATTATATAAGAAATACAATTTGATTTTGATACATCTTATGTGTCACTCAAAAATGACATCTCATCATATAGTGTTTCTGGGAATTATTAGTACAAAAAAACTATGTCTTTAACTTGAGAAATGAGGGGGGAATGAACAACAATCCATTTCATAGATAGAAGAAATAGACCAAGTTTGGGAGAGGACTTAATGAGATGAAAATGGAGATTTTACGTAATATTTTGTAGATTTATTTGGGATATGTAGGCTTTAAAACATTGGTAAATGCAATGGCATAGAGAATGGATGAATTAAAGAAAAATCACATGAAAAACATATAATGACCAATCCTTGGGGGATTACACTATTTTTTTCTCATGGATGTATTTCAAGTTTGACATAATTAGAAAATGGGACTATCCTATATAGATAAAATCATGCCATAACCCAATATATGTGAAGATTACCATGCATATAAATAATCACCTAAGAGAAAAACACACCACAATGAAAGAAAAGAACCTCCTCAATGTAAAATTATTATGACTCACAAGAATAGATAACTTATTAATTCATCCCTTAAGAAACACCTTGTAGAGGATAGAGTATAAGCAACAACCAATTTTTAGTAAAAAGAAATATGTTCATTCAAATCATCCTAAAATAACTAAGCATGCAAAAGATCTAGTCCCAAAAAAGAGAAACATAAGTATTTATTGTAAAAAGACATGGTATGATGAATAGTGGAAGGAAACAAAAAAATACATTTTTGAGAGATTCAAAAATAAAAATAAAGTAATAAGGATTATGAAAACATAATTCAATCCAAAAAACAAGGTTACATGAGCATTATAAGGAAAGAGATGATTTCCCCAGGAAAGTTTCATACCAAAGGATTCTAGAGAGAGATTCATTAGAAGATGAAAAAAAAGAGAATGGATAGATTATGCACAATTTCTATATGATTTTGAGCAAGATAAAGACACCCCAAACCCACTATCAACATAATAATTGATCTCTTTTCCATAAGGGATATCACTCAAGAGATAAAGAGACTGGTAGGTGGAAAAGGTAACAATATAAATGGACATTAAGAACAGTATCTCACATGGGGTGTGAAATTACTCACATCACAATTCAAATGCATATTGAATGGTATCATATAGGAAGGATCTCTTTCGGATTGGAAAACTAGTGTTGTTATCACCTATAAAAGTGGCGATATTAATAACCCATCAAACTATGACACTATCATGGTAAACCCTTTTCTTATAAAACTATTTGGTAGCATGATGGAGTGTGTAATTTGTAGTTAGGTAGAAAAAGAGGGGAAAAGATAAATTGTGAAGTAAAATATTGGACCAAAGCACTTCATTATTGATGGTTATATCACTCTTAGACACTTTATTTTAAAATTTTGGGACAGCCAAGGTGAAAATTTTATTTGTCGCTTTGTTAAATTTAAAACAATAATTGGCATAGTAGATATAAACAAAATTTAGAGCACAATGTAAGAACTTAGAGTTCTATATGAGTATAGAGTGGCTAATCATAGGATTTTTGAGAAAGTTAGGGCCAACTTTTGAATAGGAGATGGAATGTCAAAAAATGTTGGTAGAAACATTGTCCTTAAAAAGGGATTCCAACTTTCTCCTGTTTTATTTAGGATTTACATTGATAAGCTAAGCGAGTGGATAAAAAAAAATGGAAGGAGGAGGTATCCACTTATAAAACTATGTACTATAATTGCTTCTCTATGCAAACGACCTCAAATTAATTGTAAAAATAACTCAAAGTTTGAGAGAGCACATGAGGACCCTTGAGATCTTATTTCAAGAGGTTGGAATGAATGTAAACATCAACAAAAATAAATTTATGATCTTTTCACTACGATGAAAAAGAATAAAATCAACTTTCTTTTTTAGGAAAAACCATTGGAAGTAGTCAAAGAATACAAATGTCTTAGGGTGCATTTTCAAAACAAGCTCAGTTGGGAAACATGTACAAAATATAGAGTTCAAGGAAGGTGTAAGGAAGTATATTCATTACAAAATAAGTGAGAAAATGAAGAATTATGGTATTCGAAAACCTAAAAACATTGGCAAGCTTCAACAAAATAATGTCCTAAGGTCTTCAAGACAAGTTGTTAAGTGTGTGTGTGTGTGTGGATCTCTAGGAGGGTAATTGTTCTTAATTCAGCAAGCAAGGATAGACCAAGTTCAAAAAATTGTAGTAGATATTATTGACTCACAAAATGTGACAACAACATGATCAAATAGTTAATCAAAGGATTTGAAACAAACTAAGATGTGTAATGTGAATGAACTGTAATTGAAATGTGTGGTAGTGAACAAAGAACTGGAATGAAGCAAATACAAAAGAACATCATTGAGAAAGCGCTGGTTATTGAAATTATTTGGAATATATATATTTTTTTGGATTTTTGAAATATGTTTAGCTGTATGGATATGTGTCAATGATGATAGAACAAGATGCGCAAACAATCAAGTCAGGGTTCGAATCTAGGCCAGATGAAGAGAAGCAGAATGTAAGGAGCATGCAGAATGCAATAGTGTAGACAAATGAAAGTCCCCCCAATCAACATAGGGACTAAATCAATAAGATACATGATGTACATAAGCAATCGATAGATGAGATTAATAATTGGAGTGGTGGGGATGATGTGATGATAAGCGAATCAAAAATGCTAAATAGAAGCTCTAAAATAGTGGTAGGTGAAGAACGTGAGTGTAGGGATGAAGCACATAAAAAGGTGGTGTGTAGGGTGGATGTGTGAGAATGTCAAGTGGTTGAGGACATGAGAATAGATCAATGGTAAAAGGTATAGTGCTATGAAGCTTGGTGCTAGTGATGATATCAGGTGGATGAGTAGTTGGGAATATGGTGATGTTTGAAGGAAGCGTTAGGGCCAATGGTGTGTTCTTGTGTTGAATGGGTGTGATGAAAGAAGGAAAAAATGGAATAGGAAGATGTACGTAAGAAGGAATTACTACACAAGATAATGTGGGAGAAAATTGAAAGGATGTAGAAGGGTAACTAGATGTGCAAGAATCTTGGGAGGCACATGTAGAAGAACAACGGGTCGCGTGGGTATGATTGATGATGTGAACACTAAAGGAGGAGTGGATAATAAAAACTGGTACTTGAATGAGTGGTGTATGAGGCAAGATGTTATATGTGGAAGAAATCTCCAAATGAGGTGAAGTAATGGGAGCACGCAGAGGTGGCTTGCAAATAAGGGGTGAAATGATATGTGTATACAAGTGACGATGCATAGAGGCAAGAGGAGTGGAAACAACCATAATATATGGTAGAGGATTTAATAGAGGCACCACAAGTAAGAATGGGGCTTGAATGTGATACAAAGAAAAAAACTCATTCAACCAATCAAATAAGTTATATTGATCAAAAACTCTAAAACAGTATTTTACTCAGCAAACTAGCTACTTTTCCAAGTTAAGAAACCTCTTAAACTAGCAAATATTGGCTAAATTTGATTCCCCTTATCATTTCCTAACAATGTACCATGTCCTTACATCACATTCCATGCCAAATCATCAATCAAATTGAAGGAAAACACAAGAAACCGTCAAATTGTTCACCTAGCCCAAAACTATCTTCCTATCTTCTTAAGAGCAATGCCTCTGGTGAGTTAGAGGTTGGATCAAACTACAAACAACTAGAAAAAACTCAAACTAGTTTTGGGCACCCATTTTCCTTTTTGATGTGTGTGAAATGTTTTATGTTCCAAATCCTTTGCTAAATACCTTTTTCCACCCTCACTCCTTCATTTGTTTAAGTTTCTTGTAGCCCTACTCCAAGGCTTTTTTAGGTATAACTTTTGATTTTTAGACTTTCCAAGCAATGTAAAAATCTTTTGGATTACCATTTTGGGAAATTCTCCATTGTGTGAAGTTTCAAAGTACCTTCTTAAGCAAAATTACTATAAAAAACCACTTCCTCAGTTGTCAATTAGGTCTTTACTAGTTGCTACAGGTTTGTACTAGGACTATCAGTCTTTCTAGTCAACTGAAAGATTTTCAATGGTAAATTATTTTTAAATCTTGTTAAAATATCTATGAAGATGGTTTCTTAAATGTTTTATCCCTTGAAATTGAGTTTAAGACCTTTAAATTGTTTTGTTTCTACAAACCCTAGTAGGGTTTCACAGTGAAACTAGGTATGGATATTTACTCACCAATTGATTTATACTTGTCTTTAATGCTTAGAACCACCTCCAACAAGGCTTTTCTCTCCTTCCAATGCCTCCTATTATGAGAGTGAGTCTGAAATAACACTTGCACTTCAACAATGATCTTTTACTTGACTGTGTTCACACTAAGAACAGAGGATTTATAGCCTTTAAAAATGTTCCTAACTAAATAATGTCTTCTCCTTTGTTGGAAAGGGTCACTGAGGGATGTTTATAGCCTTAGATATCTAATCACACCATTCATAAATTACAAACTTCAATTCTTTCCTCCAAACCTCGTTCTACTTTTTCTTTTTAGCCCTGAATGTGTTAGAATAACACCCTGCTACATATTATTGGAATTGTTCGAAACAAATTAAATTCAACAATAGATGAAATATACCTTCAAGACTTTAAAAAAGAGATTCAAACTCATACCCATCATGATTTTATTTTCTAATGGAATGTATTAGATTAAGTGATCACTGAATGATCACACATAGATTTTGATAACTGTCAACTCCTTTGTTTGCAAACAAGAATTCCTCCTCAATTTTCTTGGAGCTCCTCCACTAGTTTCATTCAAATTAATATGATAATATAAAAAATAGTTACAAAATAATTTTTTATACCTCCTTTACTCAAGTTTCGCTCATAACTAATAGTTATGGTCACAAGAGGAGGGTCACATCTTGAAGGAAAAGGAGATAAGAACAACTTAAGAGCTACATGATCAACTACACAACATATGAAATCATTTAGAAGACATAAAGTGATTTTAAACCCTTAACAAGCTCTCAACAACCTCCTAGAATCCTACACACTATGTTAATCAAACCAAAATATCCCTCAAAATTTCAAATTTACATTTTGGAGGGAAAAGGAAAACAAGACCAGATTTGAATTTTATGACCACTTGAATATAGCTAAACAACTAGTAATGAATTCAAATGATCTTCTAAAGATTCCTAAACAATCTAACACACCAAAAATTGATATGCCAAGCCTAATTGCATGCTAGGAGAGATGCTCCTGCATCATACTCCCATGGGAATGAGAAAGATTCCCTATAAACTTCTGGTTTTGTAACCTTTTCCTCTTCTTCCTTTGTTTCCAGTTGAAAATGATCTTCTGAAGGTGGACTTTGACTGAGTACCATCCTTGGTTTTCCATCAGTTGCATCATACTTCCCGCAAGCTTTCTTGCCTTTGAAATGACCATATTCTAGAGCAAAATGATGGTTCTAGGGTTATGTATGATGTTATCCACCTTTTGTTTGAGAATATACATCTGATCCATGTTCATATGAGATGAATTTTCATCAGTCATGACTATTAGACTATCCTTGTTGTCTTCCTATTGTCTTTCTTAAGTCATCTCATCCTTGAGATTGGAATATACTAGCTTTTGCTTGTAAGGATATTCTTCTTTTTACTGCTCCATCTTCACCTTAGCTATGAAACCTGCATACAAAACACTCGGAGAGAAATTAGATTAATTAATTTTATCTTCATCACCCTCTTTGACCACCATTTCCATATCATACTTGCTCCCTTCTTGATTTTACAACCTCTTGTCTTCTTGGACTATTTTAACACACTTTTCAAGACTATTTTCACCTTCGATCTGATTTCTTTCTTGCTTCATCTTGCTCTGATTTGTGTTCATTTTTATTTATCTCTTGTGCTCCTAAGATCTCACCTTCGTCTTTTTCCTTCATGTGGTCTGTTGATCCACTTACCTCATCCTCCTTTCTCTCTCTTCTTTGCAAGTTACCTTGATACCTTGATACTCTTGGTGTTTTATAAATCAACCTGTCATATGACGTTACTAATGGCTTCCCCTGTGACCTAGAAAACAATCTTTATTTCACTAATAACTTAAGAGTAATGTTATTTCCTATACTTATTTTTAGTGGAATAACTATTGGATTTATACGTCACATGATGAGCACGACAGTATACTCAAATCAAATGGCAATAAAAAAAAATTAGCTGGGACGACTATAAATCAATGAAATTCACTGAATGCGTAAGTGAAAAATCTTTATTTACATTTTATGAACTTAGTAAATCGGTTTTATCTAAAAATTGAGTGTGTTTTGTGTATTATTATATAGGTAACAACACAATATGTTATTCTTTAACTGGAGATTAACAAATTGCCCAAAAGAGGATTGCACATACCAAATCTGCAATGAGCATTTGATTGGTAAAATGTGAGATTAAGAAGAACTGTGACTGTTTTCAGGTTGTGAACGAGGTTCTTCGACTGGGTAACCTTGCATCATTCTTGTACAGATATACCGAGCAAGATGTGAGCATAAAAGGTAAGGGAATAACTTTTTCATATGCATGACTCATTGCATTTTGATTTCCAGTACTTAATTGTTTTGATCGAAGTTGTTGGGTTTTTAAGGCTATCATATTCCAAAAGGTTCGACTATCATTTCGTTTATGTGTAGTGTTCACATGGACGAAAACAAAATGTTAGAGCCCTTGAATTTAATCTGTGGCGTTGGGAAGGATGCCGAAATGTAAGCTAAAATTTGCTTTGTTTTTTTTGCTTGATTTTCAAAACATTATTTAATTTTTATTTGGGCTTTGTTTAACAAATTCCAGGAGGTTTCAAACAATCCAGAGTTTACCCCTTTTGGAGGTGGCGGGTAGGATGTGCCCGGGAGCCCATTTGACCAGGCTGTAAATATCACTCTTTCTACACCAACTTGTTACACAATTTAGGTGATTTTTTCCCCAACATAATTATACATTGCGACTAGATTTTATTTACATTTTAAGGTTTAATTCACATATGATAATAAATCATATATAATTGTAGGTTATTGGAATAGAAGAGTATGGAAAAATGGGATATAAATAAGTGTGGAAGGTAAGTAGGGTTTGTAGTAAAATATTCTACTTCCTATTAATTTATAGACAATTATTAATGATAAATATTGCTAATTAGTGAGATGAATCAAAGCTTAAAAGTCAGAATTTCCCAACCCAACTCACCAATTTCATACAAGTATAAAAATGAACAATCATTTTTGAATATAAGTAGTGAATTTCGATATATACATACAAAAAAATGACTTTGACAATTGCATTAAGTGTATTGAAAGCTTATCTTATATTGTTTGAAAAATTAACAAACTAGCAATCGTATGTGAAATGTACAATGTTAACGCGGAAGGGGGTGGATTGACTAAATAAAACTTGAGCGTGTGGAAATGTGGGAGAGGATGAAGGGAAATGAAGAACCAATTTGAGAGAGTAGAAGTGCAAGTGTAGGGAAAACATTACAGGGAACCAATACGACTATCAAGGACGACGACCATGGAATTGATGGCACCAACTTGAGCCTTAATAGACTCGACATATTTTTTTACTCGACATCCTCCACACTTTGACAATCTTTTTATTTTTTATTTTATTATTTTTTAGATGCAAGGTTATTGATTAGATGACATTTAATTTGTTAGATAAGAGTAAAACATGAATAGAAAAAATAGAAATACAAAAAATGGAAATTTAAACTATGCACATCCCACACCTATTCCAAGACTCATATTGTTCCAACACAAAAAGTATTTTGTATTTATGCTTCAATTTATCATATTGATTTCTGTTGAGTTCTAACAATAATTGTTTATTGAGACCCTCTAGGTTTAAGCTGGAGTAATTGCAAGAGAACATATAATGCATGAACAATCATCGATATTTGATCCCTTCATCAGTTGGTCATATAAGCACTGGGTAGATTTTGTCTTCCGATAAATCATTGTTTAAAAAAATATGGCATAAAGGTTTTAAATTGGACGATGTTTGATTTTTTAGAAAAGAAAAATAAATCAATTGAAAGTTGGAAATAGAAAAGTGAAAAATAAACAGCTACATGTACTACACCTTTTCCACAATGCAAATTGAAACACCAAAATAATGCGTTATCTATGTTCCACTTTATCGACTCGATCTTGCTCAAATTATTTATGTGAGTGCAATTTGTGCTTAAAGGAGCCTAAATAAAAATGGGCAAAATTCAATAGGTTCCATGTTCAAAAATGAAATTCTTGTTTCTTAGAGCACTTTATAGGCCCCCTTTTAAATTTTATGCTCGAATAAGTGCAGGAAAACACATGATGTGTGAACAATCATCGATAGTTGAGTCCCTCTAGTTGCAGGCCATTCAATGATGTGTCAAAAATAATTGATAATTGATCCCTTCCAGTGATTAATCGTATGACTGACATGTATATTTTTTCTGCCAATCTATCTTATTTTATTTTATTTTATTTTGTTACGCCGTTGTTGGGTTTTTAAATGGTACTTTAACAAACCACAGTTAAGGGACAACAAGTATTTCCTCTTTAATGGGAGTGGTTCCCTTATTGAAAGCAAACAAAAAAAATTATATACAAATGTACAACTTTCAAAGTGTGGGTTCCTGATATTTTGAAGTGTTTTATGCCCAAAAGATTATCAATACGAAAGAATATAAGAACTAAGGAGGTGAGAGAAGAAGAACATAACAATACTTTCAGGAAATTATAGATAGCAGGGTATAACCTTATACGTATTGAGCCATGGAGATGTAGAATAGAATCATTCACTTTCATAACAAATATAATTCCATAGATGCAAAGTTCTAGAAATCATATAAACAAGAACACAAAGTTTCTTATCATTAAAGATTAATAATTCACAAATTTCAGACAAGGAAAGAAGGAATAGAAGAGGAAGAAAGGGAAAAACTTTTGTATTGATTACTTCTGAATCTATTACATCTACAGAGTATCAGGATCCAAACCCTCCAACAATGGCGTGGACAAGCCATTAAATAATCCTAAAAAAACGGTTACATTCAGTTACAAAAATGATGAAACTGATTCAAGAAACGGACGTCTGAACTTCTCTAACACCTCGGTCATTTTCCATGCCTGGTGGAAAAACCAGATGCATCATATCATAGCCGTTCATTTTGCTTTCGCAAACTTTGAATTTGAGCCGTCCATGTGGGAGAGATTTGCTGAAGTGGGCATGGGGAAAACTTTTATATTTTGTGCCTTTTAGAGAAATGGCACTTTGAAACATTTCGGCCCACCCATCCACTTATGATATAGGCCTGACACATGGCTTTACTTGAGTGGCGATGGAGTTGCGGCTCACTTTTACAATTTTAACTCTTTTTAACAAAAGCTCAAAAACTCAAAGTTCTCCGCCGAACCGCCTTCCCAATTTGACTTTCGATGCGGGCTCAACATTTGACTTTATCCCTTGGCATGAGCGGGGCCGCGGGTCACTTTATAACTTTACACTCTCCTTTTGGAAATAAAACCAAAATTCCCAAATCGCTCCGACGAATCGCCTTTGTGCTTTGACTTTTGATGCAGGCTCAACATTTGACTTTATCCTTTGGCATGATTGGGGCCGCAGGTCACTTTAATAACTTTACGCCCTTTTGGAAACAAAGGTAAAATTTTTAAAGTGTCTCGACAACCCCACCTCTCCTCTTTTGACTTTTCAAAGAATTGAAACACAAAATGGGCACGCCTTCCTACCACCCGCTTGAAACATGGCCACGTGTCCCTTTGCGGGCATGTTCTGCATTTTTTGTGTTTTTAACTAAGTCCCTTTGTTTGGCGAAGGCTTTATGTCTGACCCAGGACACGTGGAGGCTTCCCGTTCATTTGGAGACTCTATTTGGACCTGACCTTCGGAGCTGCACCGATTGGACACGTGGAGAGCTGGCGCACGTTTGGGACCTAATTTTGGATTCACCTTTTGAAGTTGCACCGATGAGACACGTGGAGGCTTCTGCCGACCCTCTTATACTTAATCGATTAAACGGCCGGCTCTATCCCTCTTCTGCCCAAAAAAACAAATTACTCCTCGTGGAAAAAATAACTGCAAACAATACTAGGCTCAATGCGATCCACGGCCATAGAAAAAGGATTTGACAATTTCATTCCAATAGAGGAAACGATTTTCAAGCATCCAGACAGGGAAATAGAAAATACTTCAAACTGCGAAGACAGAAGAATTTTCAAGTGAAAGGGTGAGATTAAAACCGAGCACCCACGACTTCAAAGCATAGATTTCTCCTAGGCACTAACTCAAAATTCTCAAAACTTGACTTAAAAAAGATGGGGGATTTTGAGAGCGACAACAACCATCAAGGTTTTCGATCGGATAACGTTTGATTTTTTTGAAAAGATGGCTACATTAATGGAAAGTTGGAAATGAAAAAGTGAAAATTAATACGTGCTTGTACTACACCTTTTCCATGACTCAAATTGTGACATCAAAACAATATATGTTATTTATATTCCATTTTATCAACTTATTCTCACTAACATTATCCAGGTGAGTGCAATTTACACTTAGAGGAGCCAAAATTTAAAAAATGGATAAAATCAAGTCAAAACAATCTCATGATGAAGTCAAAAGCAATATGGAAGATAATAAACGAAAGAAATACTTATTGCATGTTGGATAGATGTGTGGATGGCCTTGGCTATGGATGTGCAAGACCAAAAAGTAAGGCTTAAGCTAGTCTCTTCTAGCGGTACCATCTCTAGCAGAAAGTTTAGAACTCATCCCTTTCAATCTCCCTTCTTCTTGCTAAATTGCATTGGACCAAACTTAGGTTCTGTATACCCACACTTGTTTGAAGCAAGCAATCCCATAATGGAGTGATCCTTTTTCTATTGCATTTGTTCCTATCTCTCTTTCCAGTGACTTCCAGGAGGAATTCGAGTCTAAGGGGAGGGGGATGTAGTGCCCACTTCCCTTCGACACTTTTGATATTGATCATGATACTGCTGACTATATTATGGACATTATTATAGTTTTGATTTAGTATGGTGTTAGATGTCAGATCATGGATTATTGTTGACTCTGATTCATATATGATGCATGATGATTGTTAGAGACATTTTATATAGATGTTGACATGGTTATGTACATACATGGTTATACATACATACATATATATATATATATATATATATATATATATATATATATATATATATACTTATGGATGTTGTTAGGACATGTGATATTTGGATATATTGAGTAGACCAAGAAAATTGAAATTTAAAATTGATGATTATATAGTTGTTGATGAAATTGTAAGTGATATTGTTGATTGTCTGGATGTTGTTGTGATTCATATATATATTGATGATTTTGAAATTATATTATATTCATTTGGATGTTCTGATATGGCCATGAGGCTGAAGGGGTATTTGTATTGTGTAGGTTAAAAATATCACAACAAACATCGGGGGATTGGAGACCAACCACATTGGAATTCTAGATGAATTCAACAAGGTCACCATGGCAACTTGTATTGTTCGTGTGTGTGTGTTTGATTGTTAGGTGTCACCTTTAAATGTGTGTTATGTGTATTTATTTATTTGGTTCCTTTTTATTGATGTTGCATGTGTTTATTTTGTGGTGCTTTTACCCTTTCATTAATTATTATATGGTGTGTAAATTTTGTGAGTAATCATATTGTTAAAATAAATAAATCAAATATGTCATAAGAAGGTAATTAATGAGAATTGTTGGCCATGATTTAAAGTGTTATAAGTAATGTGTAAGTGTTGTAAGAGATGTGTAAGTGATGTGTAAGTTAACTTTTGAGTGTGAAACACTCCACCTTCTTGGAAATTCGAAATTGTCCTTGGAGGCTGATTTTGGAGGCTTGTGGGACAAGTTAAACTTGTCCCATACCTCTTAAATTTATTTACCAACCATACCTATGGTTGGAGAGTTAAATTTAACCCTTCTTTATTCATTTTTGTAAGTCAAGTTGAATGTTTTTATTGCACTTTTCTTACATGCTTTTAATTTCAGTCATTTTGGGGTGTGGGCTTGTTTTAGAGTGTGTAAGTAAACTGTCATTTATTCACCTGCTTATTTATTGTGCCTTGGAGATTGAAGTTGACTTATGAGTTGGAGTTGAGGATGTGTGATGTGGCATCCCACATGGATCCACCTCATCCTCTTCTCTTTCCTCTTCTATATATTTGAATTCCTTGCCTTGTTTTGGGTTGCTTCATTTTTGGAGACTAGATTCTTGGGTGAATTCCTTGTTGTTTTGGGAGCTCTTGTTTTGAAGAAGTTTTGGGAAGATTGTTGCATGCTTGTGCTTGGCTATTCTTGGATTGCTTACATTGAGATAAAGCTTGCTGATTTTGGAACTTGGAACAACTCCATCATGGAGAGGTAGGAGCTTGGCTCTTGAAATGCTCTTCTTTTATAAATGTAAATGTTAATGTGTGAATGTTTTGGCATGTTTTGTGGGATGTTGGGTAGATGGCCTAGGAATGGTGTAGGAGAAGACTATGGGGTTATTTTTTGGGAGGCACAAGTGTGTTTTAGGGAGGTATAAGGGCAGAGGGAGTTGGGATTTGGGTTCCACCTTACAAAGAAATAACTTGCATTTCTTTACTCGTTATGGGTGCCATAAGAGGTTGGGGAGGCATAAGAAAATGGGAGGAATAAGGGGTACTTGGGGAGGCATAAGGGCATGTTAGGGATTTGAAATGATATACGTAAATATATATATTTATATATTTCAGGCGGTTTGTCCTCAGGTGGTGATACCCATTTCCCCTTTGGGAGGCATAAAAAGCATCCCCCATAGTTTCTTGCTCCTTTGGCTTGCTGGATGAAGCCTCAGTAATGTTTTTCATGCTTTAATGTAGTTGTAAACTACATTCTATTTTGGACTGTGTTTTCTTGTGGAAATGTTGCTTGTGTGTTTGTGGAAGCCTGTTGTTGCCATGAGTTGGATCACACCTTTTATTGCATTGTGGTTGGGGCTCAGGGGCCAATGAAGAAGGATGAATTCTCCTCTTCATTGGATGTCTTGGTTGGGTGGAGAGCATTGCCTTTCCCCTACTCTTGTTGTGATCAAATTGGAAGAATGAGAAATCTGCATGTTGTTGTTCTAGAGCAAGGAAAAAAAATAGTTTGACAGCCCCTTGTGAAATGAAATCTTATTGTAACCTTTCCCACTTGAAGTGGATGAACTTGTATATGTTTGTAATGGAAAGATGTTGTAGTGGTTATGGAAGTGTAAATTGGAATGTGAAAGAATGAAACATATTTTGTATGTTGTATTTTGAAATCAAATGGAAGGGAAGTTGTAAGAGTTTCATTTGAATTAATGGATGTGGTTTTGTCTTGTCCATATGATATTATTCCATTGGAAATCTATGTTTAGCATGCACTATGAAATCCTAGTTTGGAAAGTGGAAAAGTGAAACACGTGAGAAGAAAATGTATTATTCTGCCCTGTATATAATATATGATTTTGGAAAGAATAAAAGAAGGAAGTTGTAAAGTTGTCTTTTGGAATAAATAAAGGATTGCATAACCTTCCTCAAATTGTATCATTGTATTGAATTTAATCATCTAGTTGTGAGTTGTAATCTTTGTTTGAAAGGAAGAAATGCGTATAAAGGAAGTGTAATACTCTGTCTTTTGAAATATGTGAAAATTTGAAATCAGAGATGTATTTTAGTTTTTGAATAGTTGAATTGAATCAACTAAATGTATTAGATTAGAATTGGAACATATTATAATACTTGGAAGAAGAAAATGGCAAATAAACCCTTTAAAAAATTTGATCTCTGTCTTGTATTTTCAAACTGGCAATTATTTAATCCAAAATGCATAGACCGAACCTGCAACAATGAAATAACAAACTAAATGATTAAATTGAAGTAGTTTTCCCTAAAAAAATTCAATTAGACAAAAATACTTAAAGAAATCTTTCAAAACCTGGCAAAACCGAGTTCAAAGCTTTCACAGTCATTTTGCTATCAAAATTGTAAAATTTCAAATTGGAATTCAATCACATAGATCTACCTCAAAAAATTATCCTAAATCCACCTAAGAAAAATTATCCATGTCTATTTGACATGTTGAGAGAGGAACAAGAACAAATTGAGAAAATTTAATAAGTTCAGTTTTTACCAGTTTGCACTGTAAAAGCCTGCAAATTGTTTTCTTGAAATTTACCCCTTAAAATTTATCAAAATTAAAAATTAATGAATCTTGTGCAAAGAGGACATAGAGATATTTCTAGAAAGTCCTCGTTTTCCCAAAACCAAGCTCTCTATCAAAATTTATGGCCTTCTGAAGTTTTTTCTTCACTTGGCGTAAAAAAAAATTTGGGAAAAATTTCCTTGGCGGGCCCGCGGGCCCGAAATTTTTCCCTTGGAGCTTCAGAAAATTTTGAATTTTTTTTCCAAATTTTCCTCCACCCCCCCCGCAGCCAATCAGAGGCTGCCACGTGGCACCATGAGGTGTCAGCAGGGGGGGGGATCCCTTTTTAACTTAGTGCTTTCAAAAATTTTGGGAAAATTTTCCAAATTTTCCCTGCCGCCCCACCGGACCAATCAGGTGATGCCACATGGCGTCATGAGGCATCAGTGGAGGAGCGGGTCCCTTTTTTCCTTTTTTACGTTCTGGAGAATTTTGGGAAAAGTTTCCAAGTTTTCCCCGCCACTCCACCAGTTGCAGCCAGTCCAGAGTTGCCATGTGGCATCGTGAGGTGCCGGCGGAGGCACGGGTGAAGGTGATCCTTTTTTCCCTTCGAGGCGTTAAAATTTTTTTCTCCCCGTCACCCCTACTTTTCCCGCGTTGGCTTAGGAGATGAACACGTGTCCCTTGTGGACTCGTGGGAGTGTGGGCGCAAAGTGGGCTTCTCGCCCCGCGTGGGAAATTTTTCAAATGTTCCCGCCGCCCCACTTTTCCCCGCGTGGCTTAGGAGGCGCCACGTGTCCCTTACAGACCCACGGGAGCACGGGTGAAAAGGTGATTTTTCACCCCCACATGCAGGAAATTTTCCAAAAGTCTCCTGCGGCCCCATAGACCCGCCCTTTGGGCAAATTTTCTCTCCTGGGCCCGCAGGCCCGCTCTTGGGGAAAATTTTCACCCCAAGGCCCGCCGACCCATAACTTGAAAAATATGAGGATTTAGGAGGACTTATTTATATCATTGGAAAGGTGAGGAAATTTCCTATCCAATGGGAATGATTTAGGGAAATTTTGAATGTGTTAATTTTGAGAAAAATCAAGTTGAACCTTTAAGCCTGTTAGAGAGTGGGTATGGTGAGGAATTACCCTCTGAACCTAATTGAACCTTCTAACCCTAAATTTTGGACCTTGTGACCTCTAATATATGTTAAAAAAAGAAAATTACATTCTAGTAGATTAGAATTGACCTGAAACTTGTTAGTGACAAATCTTGTCTTGTAACCTAGTTGTAGACTCCTTTAAACAAAAAACATTATTCCATAATTTTCCTAACTAATCCTAGGTTGTTCTTGGGTCTCAAGTGGGTTGTTTTTAGCGGGCATCACACTTTGTATCAGAGCCATGGGTTCAAATCTTGGACCCTTGGGCACACTAGAAAACTTGAGACATGAACTGTAAACCTAGCACACTTTTGAATCTAGAAAACAACCTTGTTTAAAAAAAATTGAACAAAAATACGTATGAAGAAATATTACATTACTTTGTTCATTTGAACTACAAAAATTAAAATAATAATAAAATAATAAGTTGTTTGAATTTTTGTACTCGCTCAGTGGTGTTTTTGTTTGAACCCAGGTAACTAAGAATGTTAAATTAAATTGATTTTTGTGAACTTCTAGTGTAGTGGAAACTTGGTTCTCCTTTGAAAATGAATTGTTTTACAAGTCCTAAATCTTGATTTAATTGTATGATGCGTTAAGCCCTTTTAAGACCCTTCCTTACTGGAGTGGTTGGAATGTTAAATTTTATGGTGTGATTCTTGTGGTTGGATAATAGTGATTGTGATCTGGGGTTGAGAAGAGTAAATTAAAAAAAATTAGAGCGTCCTTCCTTCAGTGGTTAGGAAAGATGGTATGGTTGTCAGTTTTTCCATTTTGTTACCCGTATGGGAGAGTGGACATTAAGTTTGAGTGTCATTTTGGACCTAATCCTACGTATGTGTCCTTGGAACTGACCTTGAGGCAGAGTACCCCTATTGGTGGCAATGAAGGGTTGCAGAGTGAATGTGGTGTTAAATTTTATGTTTTACATTCGTAATCTTGTGTTATTTTATCAAGGACCAACATCTTATTTTATGATTGGATTGAGAAGCTCTGAGGCTCTTTTATTTATTTATATTTTTGTGAGAATTTTTAGACTTTGCAATGCAGCTACTTAGCCACATTCCTTGATTGTAGACATTTCTTGGATTTTATTTTGATTGGTGACTCAGAGCTCATTATGTTGTTGACTATTTAGCTAAACGTTACGTGGTTCCTTCTTGCATGATGATGAGCTGGTTCTATGCTTCTTGTATTGTGACATTTCGTCGTATGGGGGTACACCCTTGGTGTCTTGAATGTCTTCTTAGGTTCTTAAAGTTATGCCTTGGTTTTGGATGCACGGAACCTTAAGGGTGTCTAGGATCTTAGAGTGACTTTTTCATTTCTCGACCTTGCTAGATAAAGAGCTCGTTGTGTTGTGCGTTCTAGTTGGTAGTCTCTTAGCGGTGGTGGTGATTATCTTACAATCCAGTAAGAGCTTGAACCTCGTAAGAGTAGAGGTGTTTAATTGTGGGTTGATGAATTATGTTAGGATGGGGTTGCTTTTGGTTGGCTCTGGATGTTAGTGGAAAAGTGTGTGTCTGGTAGTGGCTTCTTTTCGATGGCATGCTAAGTTTTATCAGGATTTTCTTATGTCATTATATAAAGTAGTGACTTGATGGTTGTATGCATCTTGGTAATTATGGTTAGAATTAATCCCATTTGAGTATTGTGTGTGTAAATTAAGTGTGTTTGTTTTCCCTCTTGACCTATAAATATGTCTACCCTTTCCTTAACTTTTTTTAGTTACTATGAATAATACTCTATGACCTATTAATTTTGGATTATGTGGAGACACTTATGGATGCTTTGAGTCTTTTAGACCATGACATTGATGATGATAGTGTAATTAGACCTTGATAATTTAATCTCGGTGGTATTTTATAATGTTATTCTCTTGCGAAACTGTAACTCTTGGTCGTAAAGCCATGTTGAATAAGATGTTTGATTGTCTGCTTACATTTGACACTTCTAATGAGTATGTGGTGTTCTTATAGTTAAAATAATTCCTTGTCATTTTGTTAGCTTGGTTGGTGGTATCCTGTGGTAATATGGGTGTAGATTTGAAAACTTTCCTTGTCTTAACAGGTGAGTAAAATGTTTTCGCCAAAGCAACAAACAATGTTAAACCCTAGTAGATCAATAAAAGTAATTATGCTTCCTTAATGGGTCTTCCTCGTAACTTATTTTGAGAACTTGTAGAAACCCACTAGTAATGTTTTATGATACTTGTAATTAGTGGAAAAATCTCTAAATATTGTTGTGATCCATGTTGGTTGATTGTTTCCTAGTTCTTACCAAATTAATAAAGTGCTTTCTATGTTGAACGTCCCTTGTTTCCTTAGAATTAAAAATGTGATGTGTTGAATTACCTCTCTCTCCCATAAAAGTAATAGTGTGATATGTTTACCGTTCCTTCTCATTAATTTTTTTTTTAATTGACAAATTGACTCACCCAAAAATCATAAAACTGTAATTGAGGATATTTGGCCTTGAAGCTTAACAAATAAACAGGAACATAGAAAGAGAAAATGGTCCTTGCTTTAACCTTGGTAGATTAATAGAAGGAATAAAAACCATGTAGAAGAATAGAAAAGGAAAAACTTTATCCATCTACCTCCCCTAGGAGTAGAATAAATATTTTGTTTGTCTGCCTATACAGAATGGCGATATATCATGGCCACCTTAGTGGTGATCCTTATAACACAAACATGTGATATCAGAATAAAAAGGAATATTTTAATTAAGAAAACTCTTAAAGGAATGTGCTAGGAAAAATGAAACTACAACTTTTGACTTAATTAGTTGAGTTATAAAATAAGTAATATTTATGTGTATTGAGTGCAATGTATAGTTGAACCTATAGTTCTGTTGCCTACCTGAAATTGTGAAACACCTTGTGGATAGTAATGTGTTCTAGTTTCTTAGTACTTATTGTTCATATATGTATGTGCCTTTCTTGTGGGATTTTTGGGTCATCATACCCTTATTGTCCCATAGCTCGACGAATGAGAGTTGTGGTCCTTTTGGATTGAGACTTATCTGTTGTTTGAGAAGAAACCTCCTTGCGTGTTGTCTTGTCCTTGGGACCTAAGTTATTGTAATTTTAAGGCAACATATGTTGAGGATATAAAATAACTTTGGGAAGTCTTCTTTTCTTCATATTTTCTTGGGTCACCTTGTTGTTGTTGCCCCTTTTCCATTAGGATGGAAAGTGCAAGATGATGTTATTCACTTTTGATACGATGCACCCTTGGATTGTAATTAGACCCCGTGTTAATTGTTCTTCTCCCTAGCAACCTTGAGTGGTACTTGGTTTTCTTGTGCTCTCTTTATGGTTATTCCGAGCTTGAGTAGGAAATAAGATAAATAAAGCCCACTGTGCTATAATGTATGGTATTTGTATTGATATGTTAGTTGCTGGGGGATATATATAAGTATATATATATTATTTATATATATATATATTCCTAAATGGTTGACTCTTTAGATTTGGTTGGTATGGTGTGTTCAATTCTTAAAAAAAAGTGTAAAAATTAGACTATAGGAAAACTTGTGGTCTTGAATTTTGATTTTATTACCATGAAAAGTTAATTGTACCCTCTCGAGTTATAGATGTGCTTTCCTAGAATAGTTCCTTGATTTTAAATGTTTTTCTAATTTAGGTGTCCTTGTTGATTCACCTCATTTTGTGTGATCCTCAAATTGTGGGACCTTGAGTAGACTTGTTCCTCACGTAAATTTGGTCATAGTTGACTTTTGTTAGCCTTGTCAAGAAAACGAAACCTTGAAATCATGGCTTAAACTTAGTAGAAACCTTAACTTTTATTAATGTAGTATGTTGTATTCCTTGGGAAACTATGTGGTCATTCTCAAACTCATGGAATTCTCCTTATTATTCCTCTACTTGGTGGCTACTCTAAATAATATTTTGAACTCTTCATGTTATATTGTTATGTGTGGTATCTTGGTTGATAGCGTAAATTTACTCTCTATATTTAAATGTTCGTAGCCTTGCATGCAGAAAGTTTAGAACTCATCCCTTGCAATCTCCCTTCTTCTTGCTGAATTGCATTGGACCAAACTTAGGTTCTGTAGACCCACACTTTTTTGAAGCAAGCAATCCCATAATGGAGTGATCCTTTTTCTATTGCATTTGTTCCTATCTCTCTTTCCAGTGACTTCCAAGAGGAAGTCAAGTCTAAGGGGAGGGGGATGTAGTGCCCACTTCCCTTCGAAACTTTTGATATTGATCATGATACTATTGACTATATTATGGACATTATTATAGTTTTGATTTAGTATGGTGTTAGATGTCGGATCATGGATTATTGTTGACTCTGATTCATATATGATGCATGATGATTGTTAGAGACATTTTATATAGATGTTGACATGTTGTTGGACATGGTTATATAGATATATTTATGGATGTTGTTAGGACATGTGATATTTGGATATATTGAGTAGACCGATAAAATTGAATTTAAAATTGATGATTATATAGTTGTTGATGAAATTGTAAGTGATATTGTTGATTGTCTAGATGTTGTTGTGATTCATATATATATTGATGATTTTGAAATTATATTGTATTCATTTGGATGTTCTGATATGGCCATGAGGCCAAAGGGGTATTTTTATTGTGTAGGTTAAAAATATCACAAAAAACATTGGGGGATTGGAGACCAAACACATTGGAATTCTAGATGAATTCAAGAAGGTCACCATGGAAACTTGTATTGTTCGTGTGTGTGTTTGATTTTTAGGGATTCCAATGGGGGGGATCACCTTTAAATGTGACCAAGGGTTATGTGTATTTATTTATTTGGTTCCTTTTTATTGATGTTACATGTGTTTATTTTGTGGTGCTTTTACCCTTTCATTAATTATTATATGGTGTGTAAATTTTGTGAGTAATCATATTGTTAAAATAAATAAATCAAATATGTCATAAGAAGATAATTAATAAGATTTGTTTGGCATGATTTAAAGTGTTATAAGTAATGTGTAAGTAATGTGTAAGAGATGTGTAAGTGATGTGGAAGTTATCTTTTGAGTGTGAAACACCCATCT
The DNA here is from genome assembly GCA_019776745.2 of Taxus chinensis. Lineage (NCBI taxonomy): Eukaryota > Viridiplantae > Streptophyta > Pinopsida > Cupressales > Taxaceae > Taxus > Taxus chinensis. The sequence continues at coordinate 655,543,364 of CM034153.1, read as the reverse complement.
TCTTGGAAATTCGAAATTGTCCTTGGAGGCTGATTTTTTAGGGTTGTGAGACAAGTTAAACTTGTCCCATACCTCTTAAATTTATTTACTAAACATACCTATGGTTGGAGAGTTAAATTTAGCCCTTCTTTATTCATTTTTGTAACTCAAGTTGAATGTTTTTATTGCACTTTTCTTACATGATTTTAATTTCAGTCATTTGGGGTGTGGGCTTGTTTTGGAGTGTGTAAGTAAACTGTCATTTATTCACCTGCTTTTTTATTGTGCCTTGGAGATTGAAGTTTACTTATGAATTTGATTTGAGGATGTGTGATGTGGCATCCCACATGGATCCACCTCATCCTCTTCTCTTTCCTCTTCTATATATTTGAATTCCTTGCCTTGTTTTGGGTTGCTTCATTTTTGGAGACTAGATTCTTGGGTGAATTCCTTGTTGTTTTGGGAGCTCTTTTTTTGAAGAAGTTTTGGGAAGATTGTTGCATGCTTGTGATTGGATGTTCTTGGATTGCTTGCATTAAGATAAAGCTTTCTGATTTTGGAACTTGGAACAACTCCATCATCGAGAGGTAGGAGCTTGGCTCTTAAAATGCTCTTCTTTTATAAATTTAATTGTTAATGTGTGAATGTTTTGACATGTTTTGTGGGATGTTTTGTAGATGGCCTAGGAATGGTGTAGGAGAAGACTATGGGGTTATTTTTTGGGAGGCACAAGTGTGTTTTAGGGAGGTATAAGGGCAGAGGGAGTTGGGATTTGGGTTCCACCTTACAAAGAAATAGCTTGCATTTCTTTACTCGTTATGGGGTGTCATAAGAGGTTGGGGAGGCATAAGAAAATGAGAGGAATAAGGGGTACATTGGGGGAGGCATAAGGGCATGTTAGGGATTTGAAATGACACACACACACACACACACACACACACACACACACACACACACACACACACACACACACACACACACACACACACACACACACACACACACACATGCACGCACGCACACACCCCCGCACGCGCACGCACACACATATTCAGGTGGTTTTTCCTCAGGTGGTGATACCCATTTCCCCTTTGGGAGGCATAAGTAGCATCCCCCATAGTTTCTTGATCCTTTGGCTTGCTGGATGAAGCCTCAGTAATGTTTTTCATGCTTTAATGTAGTTGTAAACTACATTCTTTTTTGGACTATGTTTTCTAATGGAAATGTTGCTTATGTGTTTGTGGAAGCCTGGCCAATCACACATGTTGTTGAAGAAGGATGGATTCTCCTCTTCATTGGATCTATTGGTTGGGTGCAGAGCATTTCCTTTCCCCTACTCTTGTTGTGATCAAATTTTAAGAATGAGAAATTTACATGTTGTTGTTCTAGAGCAAGGAAAAAAAAAACAGTTTGACAACCCCTTGTGAAATGAAATCTTATTGTAACCTTTCCCACTTGAAGTGGATGAACTTGTATATGTTTGTAATGGAAAGATGATGTAGTGGTTATGGAAGTGTAAATTGGAATGTGAAAGAATGAAACGTATTTTGTATGTTGTATTTTGAAATCAAATGGAAGGGAAGTTGTAAGAGTTTCATTTGAATTAATGGATGTGGTTTTGTCTTATCGATATGATATTATTCCATTAGAAATCTTTGTTTGGCATGCACTATGAAATCCTGGTTTGGAAAGTGGAAAAATGAAATACGTGAGAAGAAAATGTATTATTCTGCCCTGTATATAATATATGATTTTGGAAATAATAAAAGAAGGAAGTTGTAAAGTTGTCTTTTGGAATAAATAAAGGATTGCATAACCTTCCTCAAATTGTATCATTGTATTGAATTTAATCATCTAGTTGTGAGTTGTAATCTCTGTTTGAAAGGAAGAAATACGTATAAAGGAAGTGTAATACTCTGTCTTTTGAAATATGTGAAAATTGGAAATCAGAGATGTATTTTAGTTTTTGAATAGTTGAATTGAATCAACTAAATATATTATATTATAATTATAACATATTATAATATTTGGAAGAAGAAAATGGCAAATAAACCCTTTAAAAAAATTTGATCTATGTCTTGTATTTTCAAACTGGCAATTATTTAATCCAAAATACACAGACCAAACCTGCAACAATGAAATAACAAACTAAATGATTAAATTAAAGTAGTTTTCCCTAAAAAATCAATTAGAAAAAAATACTTAAAGGAAATCTTTCAAAACCTGGCAAAATCGAGTTCAAAGCTTTCACAGTCGTTTCGTTGTCAAAATTGTAAAATTTCGAATTGGAATTCAATCACATAGATTTACCTCACAAACTTATCCTAAATCCACCTAAGAATAATTATCCATGTATATTTGACATGTTGAGAGAGGAACAAGAACAAATTTAGAAAATTTAATAAGTTTAGTTTTTACCAGTTTGCACTGTAAAAGCCTGCAGATTGTTTTCTTTAAATTGACCCCTTAAATTTATCAAAATTAAAAATTAATGAATCATGTTGGAAAGAGGATGTTGAGACATTTCCATAAAGTCCTCACTTTCCCAAAACCAAGCTCTCTATCAAAATTTGTGACCTTCTGAAGTTTTTTCTTCACTTGGCGTAAAAAAAAAATGAGAAAAATTTCCTTAGCGGGCCCAAATTTTTCCCTTGGAGCTTCGGAAAATTTTGGAAAAATTTTCCAAATTTTCCCCACCACCCCACTAGCCCACAGCCAATCAGAGGCTACCACATGGCACCATGAGGTGTTAGCAAGGGGGTGGATCCCTTTTTAACTTATCGCTTCTGGAAAATTTTGGGAAAATTTTCCAAATTTTCCCCGCCTCCCCGTCAGCCCATACCAATCAGGTGATGCCACATAGCATCACGAGGCATCGGAGGAGGAGAGGGTCCCATTTTTCCTTTTTTACATTCCAAAGAATTTTGGGAAAAGTTTCCAGCATGGAATACCTTCATTGTGTGGTGAAAGAGGCTCTTAGATTATATCCCGCATTTCCCTTGTTGGTGCCAACACGAGTCACTAGACTCTTGCACCGTCGAAGTGGGAATTAAGAAATATTTTATTCCCAAAAAAAACGAGGGTTTTGATAAATGTATGGGCAATAGGAAGAGATCCAATGGTGTGGGAAGATCCCTTGACATTTAGGCCAGAAAGGTTTATGGGTAAAGCCGGAGATATTAATATTGGTGTGACAGGTAAGGACTCCTTCAATGCTCTTCCTTTTGGGGCAGGAAGGAGGGGATGTCCTGGGAGTGTAATGGCTATTGCTACCCTTGAACTTGCACTAGCCTAACTTGTGCACTATTTTGATTGGACGGTTGAAGGTGATCCATTTGCCCTAGACATGAGTGAAGGATTTGGAATTAGTATGCGCAGACAAGTTGAACTTGTTGCCCTTTCTACTGTAAGGTTTCCAGATACTACCTTCAACCAACAAGATGGAGAGTGAAGATTATGCTACGAGTTTGTTCGCTTTACATTGGATGAAGGACCTTTTTGTGGCTTGGTTAAGGGTAATGTAGTTTATAACCTAAATATTGTGTGGTTGATTTTAAAATGAGTGAAATATATGAAATAACAATTTGATACAAGATACCATGACATCTATTTCATATTATTTTGTGTACATTTGCGTATATATGGCTAAACAATCTTAAACGGATCTCATTGAATTATTATAGTGACATTTAAGGCCCAAAATTGTCTTCCCATATCACCGTACATACCTCCCACAACCATCTTGTGATAGTTATTGTATGCCTAGATTTGGATCACCTGCAAGATGGATTAGTTAATATGAAAGCTCCAAATCGATGCTACTAAAACAAAATAGGATTGTGTTGCCATTGTGAAGACTAGAGGGACATTTGTGTATTCTTTCATTTAATTAAGTGGGTAAAAAATCTTCATATCTGAATTCTGAACCTGCACACAAGTACACTTGAAAAATGTAAGTTATTTTAGTGGTTAGGGGAACTACCTTGGTCAGATCGATAACCCTTTTAAGGAGAGAAAAAGACATTTTATTGATATAAAATGACAAAATAATATATGAGAATGAAAAGTATACCTGACTAAGATTTCAAAACAATCACAAATGTGATTCGCTGAGAATTGTAATTCAATCACAGTTGTGATTCTCCCATGTGTTGGACTTTTTGTAACGAGAGGTGAAAAAGTGGCAATTTAAGATGAGAGAAAATGATCTTGGATGAAGGTATGCTAAGCGGAAGTGATGATAAGGTTGCCCCAATCATATGCAGACAAAATGGCGGGTATGTATAAAAGTGCATGTAAATATGATAGATCGTGGAATGAAGAGGCTAAGTTGATTGATTGTATGCAGATGATGGACATGATAGGTAAGTGAGGTGATAAGCGATGTGGCACGGGTGAGGCAGAGATCTGGGCAAGCCAGGGGAGTGAGGAGCGAGCTAGGGGTGAGTAAGACGAGCCATGAGCGAGCTAGGAGCAAGTCGGAAAGGTGACTTAGGGACCAAGTTGGGAGAGTTGGTCAAGGTGAGTTGAGCAAGCTAAGTCATTGAGTTGGGAGGAGGTATAGGTGGCTAAATCGGGTGAGTTGAGTTAGATGGTTGATTCTTTATAATGACTTCGTGGGTCAAGTTGGGGGTGGAGGATGATCTCGTGGGGAAGGGAGGATGAGATCATGGGTGGGGAGTGGGAACAGGTCAAAATTGTGACTCGTGGAGAGGGAAGATGGGGCAAAGGTGGTAGGTGAACGAGAGAGTCATGGGTTGGGTCGTGAGGGAGCTGTCCAAGATAGTGGGGTAAGAGTCATGTGGGATGGGAATGAGTTGAGTAGTGAGTCACACGGGTGACTTGCGTGCGAAGAGGATGGGTGCAGGGAGAGGGGGAGAGAAGCATGTTGTGCGGTGAGTCATAGGGAAACTCATCGAGGTAGAAGGGGTTGGGCTCGGGTGAGCTGGGATCGAGGTGGGTGGGGTAGTCTAGGGAGCTAAGGGAGACATGTTCGAGTTGTATTTGTGACTCAGACAAGGTGGGGAATGGGGTAGCTAGGGGAGTGAAGTTGGGTTGTCACACCCCACAAATTCCAGTCTATTTCGTTGTATGGGAATAAGTTGAAGAATGAAGAGTGGATTACAAGAGCTAGAAAATAAGCTTTGTTGCGTAGCTGTATATGCAACCACATGAGCGTGTTTATATCCTAAAAATGATGTACGCATTTACGCGTAGTTGCATGCACAACCACACAACAACGCTTGTTTTCCTGTGTTTGTAAAGAATTTAACATTTATGGCATATCCTTGTTTTGACTTGTTTGTATGTACTTACCTTGCTATGTATGTTGATACATGAGTTATTGTTTGATAGATGTATTGGTAATGAGTAATTGTTGTGCACCTTGCTTGGCTGAATGTGATTGAGACAGTTGGACAACATGCATTGTTACAGTACCTGTTATTGATCTTTTACCTATATGTCGGAAATAATGACTGCATGATGAAAGGAGTCTATTCATGGTTGCTGTGATATAGATTCCTTCTTTCTGTAGATGATGATTTAGTTATTTGAAAAGTGATTAACTAGTGATCTGTCTTATCTTACAATCATAAAGTGTTTTAACTTGGTTGTCTTTCATTTGGAGTAATCGTTACGTTATTCGTTGTTGTTAATGACTTCATAACAATGGCAATGCTAGGCCAAGATGGTGTTATTATGAATGAAATATTGGTTGATCAATTGCAGGGTCATAGTGCGTTATATTTATCTACGAAGGTCATTTTTGGTTCCCTTATGACAGTTGGTAAATATTAATGTTTGTTTGGTGACTAAAAGGGGTCTTTGACCACATATAGGCATAATACTAAGGTCCTAGACATATATATGTTAGTCTCTTTTGCAAATCCGGAGTAATGATTAAAAGGGGCATTGTAGGTTTTTAAAGCTTATTGTTATTATAATAAACCAAGGTCTCTGACCTCATGATTTGATTTGACAAAACATTAATCTTGGCATTATTATTCGGTCTTAGACCACTGGTTGAATTTGCGAAAAAAGTCTTGCACACCATGCATATTTAGGAAAGTTGTAAGGATTTCCTTAACTGGTCTTGGACCATACAATGCGAGATGCATTGGACAAGTGCTATGGAAGGATACCCAGAGGAATGTCATTATGCATCATTGTTAAAATGTGTTACTGAGTATGCATACCTAGTTGAAAGTTATTACTCAGTGCATTGTTGAGCTATATCCTAATGGGTATCATGTTTGGAATAATGATAATACCATTACCTTGTTCGCTAGAGTACCCATTTCAAACCCTGGAAATAATTATGATTATTGTTAAAAAGTGGCTAACTCCCTTACTTCAAAGGTGGCTAAATTGGTTACGTTTAAAGCATTACACCGCTGGCCTTGGAGGGAAGGATATGTGACCTCCAAGATTATTAAAAAACCACTTACAGTTGGCACATAAGTAACACATGTTTGTGTGCAGGAAATGACCCAGTATCTATTCTGAAGCTCGAAGCTTCTCCAAGAAGGCTTATTTGAATTCGAGCCATGTCATCGTGAACTCATAATGCCAGAGGTTGATTAGTACAACCTAACAATCATTAAAAAAAAATACCTTGTGTGAGTATCATCATGCTATTTTTTAATATGCAGATTTTGGTTTGCAAATTATCTTAAATTATCGTAACACCGAATATATTTTTAGTAATATATTTATAAGGGATTTAAAATGATGTTGGCTTTTGACCATACAAAGCAAGAATTTAAGATATACCCATTAATTGAGGATAAAATGGACCATGGTTATGTCATTTGGTTGTGTATGTGTCACCATTTCATATGGATTAATATTATTAATGTGACTAAGGGTATGTGACCCTTACTTTATCTAAAACATTAGTTTTTATAATCATAGTTTTAACTTTGCCATATTCAAACAACTAATGGTACTTGATAATTATCACATATCCACTCAGGGTCATTAGCCCATGCACGGGTAGTGGGTCCTTTCCCCTACCGCCATGTAGACTCAACTCCATTCTTTTGTTTTTGCATTGTTTTGAGAAACTTTGGTAGACAAATGTGCATGCGGATTTGCAGTGTATTTCGGTTGGGCTATTATGGGCTTCTCTGCTATTTTCAGACATGGCATCGTGGTTGCATGGTGCATATAGTTTGCCCTGCATTGATAATGTGGTGGCTTCTTTAAAAAAAAACCAGTATTATACTGGAGAAGGGGCTGGGAGTTTTATCATGATCAGAAGATTGAGTTCGCTGGGGCGATTCGTGAAGTTGTCTTTAAGAGCATTTGCTGGCATTTGACAAGGAAGTGTGCAAATTACAAGGCATGGACTATCAACCCTCCTCTTGTTGCTCTATTATGAACCGTTTGGAAAATTTGTGTTGAGATTAGCTCTTGTTCTTCTGATCTTGTTTTATTTTGTATGGATTCGACAATGATAGAAATATTTTGTTTTCCATATTCGGGTATGCGTGAAATAGTGACTGGGTGGGATTTAGTAAACTGGGGAAATTTCTTTGAATATTTCCCAGAAGTATGCATATAACGAAAAATGTAGAGTTCTTTATTTCAAGCTTTACTTGGATGTGGGTACGCAGGGTTGTCGAGTTGGGTCGAAAATTTTAAATGTATCCGCCTTATTTGATCTTCTTGATTTCAAAAAAAAAAAATCTGTTAAATGAGTTCCATTGTCTATGCAACTACTGTTGACCTTGTGGGAACCGATGCATGTACTTGATTCCTCTGGTATAGAAGTATGATGGGTTTGAGCCGGCTGGCCCTATCCATCACCCACGTTCGTGATGGAGGGCAGCAAAATCAAACCGATGACCTCCTCCAAACAACTCATGCCACTTACCAATGCGCCACAGCTAAATTTAGTATGTGGAAGTCAAAAAATTAAGTTTATCATTGACTGCAAACGTGCGTGATCTTTAGGCTGATCCGTTTGAGCCTTGCCCAATATATTATGTCTTACCCTGGTTAGGTCCTTAGCCTGAGTAAAAGTTTAGAAGAATGGTAACTACGTTAACTAGTTGGAAGGGTTGGCTTGATACTCATCTTTGTAATGTATATATTTGTATTTTCTTTTTTGAGTTTCCCATTTCTGTGCCGGTTAATCCTGTGTTTGAGAATTTAAATAACTATATCCATGGATTGATCAAGATACTTGGGAACTTCGTGAAATTAGTGTATAGTTATAATGAACTATATGATTTGATGAGAATAAACCCTTCTTAAGTCGATGGAAATAAGTTGGAAGGAATGTTCAATAGGGAACCATAATTTTGAAAGGACGACTTATCGGTAAGGAGTATTGTTTTAATTTAGGTTCATAATATTTGTTGAGCAGTAATGGAAATTATGATGTCTTTTCTTGTATTAATAAACTATGACGATTGGGTGATGGGAAAAGTCAGAGATGTTTTTTATTTAAGTTTGATTTATTGTGAAATAGAACCCCACAAGAGACTGGGATCTCAGCCTTCAATTAATCTGTGAAGGGATCTAGTTTCCTTAACATAGTTATTGTTCAATCAATAAGCTTGGGATGGATTTAATATATTCGAATGTTGTTTGTAGGGATATTTGACTATTCCTTAAGGTGATTGATGAACTTAAATGGATAGCAGTTGAAAGGAAGTAGTCATTTGATTCTGTTGTGTTGTTATCGCTTTTGAGAGTAATGTATACATCCTTGGATTTCTCTTTAGTAAAAGCTAAAATTATTTCTTATTATGGTGTTTAATTAAGTTATTGGTTCGTATGTAAAAACGTGGAAGTTCCTATGGCACATAATTTAACAACATGAAGAGAATTACTAGTTCATCCCAGTTCTGAGTGAGTTGACTATGTTTATATATTGTTTTTAACTACATGTTGAAAAGTTATGAGAAAAGAAATCGAGTTGGATACGATATACTTGCTTGACATTGATTAATTATGAAATATTATAAATTCATTGTATTTGATTGACATTGATTCGATTGTGGAATATCATATATGTCTATGATTTTGTTTAAAAGCCAAAGTATCTTCTTCGCTTGGTGGAAACGAGGCATTTGATGGCCTGATGTAAATTGTTATTTGTTCAATATCTTGATGTAATTTGAATTAGGTTTTACCTCCATGACATGCATAGATAAGTTGCCATTATTACAACATTCCTTGATTGTACAAAGTGTTATGACGCCGAATTTTTAGCAGATTATTGCTGTATTATTGAGAGTACGAATTGATGACTATTTATGAGTGATTATTTTAGCACGCCAACACTATAACACTGCTATAATACATTTGTGACTATTTATTATGTCAACACATTTAATTAAGCATTAAAAGATGTTTCATAAGTGATCATTGATTACTTATGTGTTTATTGATTAATCGTAAAAACGATATCAACAACCTAATGTTGTGACAACACAAAGAGATAGTCATAACAATGATATCTTGTTGTTGTTTTATGATCATTTATTAATTGACGCATAATAAAATAAGTGTCCCTTCTATATCATGAGTATTTAACCAGGAAATAATTAATGCTGTAACTATGAGTCGGATGAAGCAATGGGACAACATCCTGATCAAGGCAGCTTGGAATGGCTATAAGAAAGGGTGACAATTTGCGATGGCATAAGTCATCACATCACTTGAAATCTTTCCCATAGGTATTCCAAGATGGTATCAGTCTATGCACTATCGTAAGGATTAGCGGGACCTAATTTTTGCATGATTGCAAACTGAATTAGATAACATAATGAATGTTAACTAATGACATGAAATGTGACACGTTACTTTCGTGTCTTGCATGTCATACCCACATCAGTTTGGGTTGGCTACAGGAAGAGGGACAAACACGTAATGACCTAGGTTATTATGAGGGTGCATCTATTACTTGTAGGGATCCTGAAGTGGTGTTGGCATGAGGTCACACGACTCAGATACCTGAGTTATGACAACTGTGGTTTTAGTGTGTGAACTTAGTAATTAAATACATGATTACTTAAGAAGTTTAACAATAAACTTAATAACCTAAACAATAAAAACGAATCATGATGAATATGACTGAAACAATTGTGAGGTGAAGGGAAGAAAGGTTTTGTAGGCTTATATGCAGACTTCAGAATACGGCTTGCTAGCGCAACGTCAAATAACTATGGCCATATTAGTGCATTTAACTAGATGCATTGTCTGTTCACCAAGTCCTCTTGTTATGGTGTCAAGATTCAAATGATAGTTACAACAATGAATTTCTGAAGGACACTAAGAAGACATCACAAGTTCTCTCAACTTGTAATAAAGCTTAACAAAATGATACACTGGGTGTATTGGCTCGTAATGAGTGTTTGAGGGGGATCGAGTAGGATCTGTAAACCCTTACAATTGCACATGGTTATCATAGATTATCTGATTGGATTCTGAACATTAATTAATGGTAGATTAGTTCAGCTATTGCTAGCTATTGAATGTAAATGACGTTATTCATTTCAGCGTAAGATAATTAAAGTGAATTTATAAATCTTGTATGCTTGAATTTAATCGCCGTGCATATTAAATGTAATTGAAGGCATAAATTGTATTAAAAGAGTTAGTAAAAAAAAATTCCCTTAGTTTTTGATGAAGTAAATTGAGGTGTTACACAGGTAGGGTTGTGGGATGGGTTAGGGCAACTCGGCGAGTCGTTAGAGTGACTCGTCAGGGCGAGTTGGGGTCGCTAAGTTGGGTAGTGAAGTGATGGCAGGTTTAGGTGAATGCGATGAGAGGGATAGATGACGTAAAAAATAGAAAATGGTGAAATTTGGTAATGACGTGAAAAATGGAAAAATATAAAATGATGAAAAAATTGATATAATGAGGCCATGACGAAATGAAAAGTGGTGAGGAAATGGAAATGAGAAAGACGAATGAGCACAAATGCAAAGAACATGAAATTTGAAAATTATGTTATGCAAAGGACATGAAAAATGATGATGATGCGATGCAAATGGTGAAAACGTGATGATAAGGTAGATGGTGTGAAGAATGCAACAAATGCCCACATATGTTCATTCTAAATGAACTATATCGTAAAGATGAAAGCACTGGTGAACACATGATGAGCCCAAAGATACAAGACATGAGAAAACAAGTGATATAAACAAGGGCTTGAACAAGTTCTAAACCACACAAGTTGACACACTAGTATGTGACTCGTGGAGATCCTATGTGTGCATGTGACGGTTAATTACTGCTTCAAGTTATGACCGATAAGCTAAAAAATGAAAACACAAGCCAACATGTAGGTGTGATTGAAACATGCAAGTTGTGATTAATGAAATGGAGGGTAATTGTAAGTTGTCTATTTTTTTGCTGCCATCCAGGCGTCCATAGCCCTGACGGAGATACATTCAATTCTAGTTGCAACATTTCTCTACTATTAACCATGTGTCTCTAGCCCTGGTAGAGATATTGGAACGACTCCTAAGAGAGATTGTTTGATATTGCGCTTCTTTTTTCTTTGCTTTTTTAATTTTGACTTTTGCTGGATTTTGATTGTCTTGATTTATTTTTCACATGATATCCAACTCTCTCAGTTTTCTAATGGGTTTGGAACCACAAGTGGCTTGGTGGAGAGAATGGAAGTGATTATGGAGACGAAATTGGCAAGCATCAAAAAAATATTGCCCTAGGGTCTTCAAGACAAGTTTTTAAGTGTGTGTGTATGGATCTCTAAGAGGACAATCGTTCTTAATTCACCAAGGATAGACCAAGTTCAAGCAATTGTAGTAGAGACTATTGACTCAAAAAATGTGACAACAAGATAATCAAAGAGTTCGCCAAACGCTGTGAAACAAACCAAGATGTGTAATGTGAATGAAATGTGTGTTAGTGAACATAGAATTGGAATGAAATATGAATGAAGCAAATGTGGAAGAACATATGTGAGAAAGTTTTTTTTATTGCAATTTTTTTGGAATATATAGATTTTTTGGATTTTTGAAATATCTTTGGTTGTGTGGATATGTGTCAATGATGATAGAACAAGATGTGCAAAGAATCCAGTCAGGTTTCGAATCTAGGTCGGATGAAGAGAAGTAGAATGTAAGGAGCATGCAGAATGCGGTAGTGAAGACAAATGAAAGTCACCCAGTCAACATAGGGACAAGATAAAGAAGATATATGATTTACAGAACCAAAAAATAGATGACATAAATAATTGGAGTGGTGGGGATGATGGGGATACTAAGCGAATCAAAAATGTCAAATAGAAGCCATAAAATGGTGCTAGGTGAAGAACTTGAGTGTAGGGATGAAGCACATAAAAACGGTGGTGAGTAGGGTGGATGTGTGAGAATGTCAAGTGGTCAAGGACATGAGAATAGATCAATGGTAGAAGGTACAATGTTATGAAGCTTGGTGCTAGTGATGATATCAAGTGGACGAGTTGTTGAGAATATGGTGATGTCTGAAGGAAGCGTTAGGGCCAATGGTGTGTTCTTGTGATGAATGGGTATGATGAAAGAAGGAAAACATGGAATAGTAAAAGGCATGTAAGAAGGAATTCCTACACATGAAAACGTGGGAGAAAATTGAAAGGATGTAGAAGCGTAATTGGATGTGGAAGAAGTTTGGGAGGTACATGTAGAAGAACAAAGGTGTCATGCGGGTGTGATTGATGATGCGAACACAAAAGGAGTGGATAAAAAACGGTGCTTGAATGAGTGGTTTAGAAAGTAAGATGTGGGATTTGGAAGAAAGCTCCAAAGGAGGTGGAGCAATAGGAGCACATAGAGGTGGCTTACAAAGAAGGGATGAAATAATGTGTATACAAGTGACGATTCACAGAGGTAAGAGGAGTGGAAATGATCATAATATATGGTAGAGGATGTAACATAGGCACCACAAGTAAGAATGGGGATTGAATGTGATGTAGAAAAAAAATAGTCATTGAACCAATCAAATAATTTATATTGATCAAAAACTCCAAAACAGTCTGTTACTAGGAAAACTAGCTACTTTGCCAAGTTAAGAAACCTCTTGTTGTATATATTTACCCCCCGGGTAAATATACATAAACGAAATCAAATCGGGTCTCGCAGTCGGAAAAACAAGGCGGAGAAACGCGCAAAAGGAACATGTCGGGGGGTCTCCAAAACCCGACAGCAAAGAAACATGTCGCAAGGGTTGGAAAACCTGACATAAAGGGAAATCGGGTCTCGGAGGTGGAAAAGCATGGCGCAGAAGCATGTCGGAAGGGTTGGAAAAACCCGACATCAAAGGCAAATCAGGTTTCGGGTTTCGAGAAACACGAAACATGAAGCATGCAGATCGCAAAGGATGTCCCGATGCTCGAGGGTTCTGCAAACCCGAAAACACTTACAAGGAAATCGGGTCTCGGATTCGGAAAAACATGGTGGGGAAGCACGAGGTGAAAACATGTCGAGGCATCCTCCAAACCCGATGCAGATGCGAAGGAGAAACCCGAACCCGACTGGAAACAGACCCTGACGCGGGAAATATTCAGATCGCCATAACTTTTCACAGGGAGCTCGGATTCACACAAGGTTGGACTTTTCGGAAAGCTCTCGGCGTCCTCTACCCAAATACGACTGGTTATCTTTAATTGGGTGGGAACAAGTTCTTAAAAATGTAAAATACACTTCGCCACTATTGGGTTGTTGAGATTCTCACCTACCTACCCATAATATGATGGGTTAGGTGCAGTCTTGGAGGTGGTTGGGGCCAGCATCCGAATCATTCTCTTCTCCCTCTTTTCTCCTCATATAAATGGTCAAGAGAGGCTCTTTGTAAAGGGTTGGGCATTTTTTTCGTTTTGCATCCCCCCTTCTTCCCTTGCTTGCAGGAGAATGCGTGGAGCCTTCAAACCTTTCATATGGATTGTAATACTGTTTTTTGCCTCTTGGCCACTGCAATGTATTGAATCAATCCTTCAGCAATATATGTATGTCTATGATTGATCCTAAACCCTCTCATATATTCATTGCTGTCATTTTTGATCTCTTATTGCATTTTGGCTACCTGTGCATGGTGTTATATTGCAATTGTGTGGTCTGTGTTTAACTTTGCAAAACGGGTGTCCAACATTCCTTGGTGCATCACCTCCGTAGTTTAGGTTTTATTTTTATGCATTCTCTACCCCTGTCTCCTTGGCAAGTTAGATTAGGTTTTTGGTAAACCCTCTGCGTTTATTCGTGCATCTGAACAGAGGAATAGGAGCCGGCCTTCATCCGAAGAGCTTTTCCGATTTCGCAAGGTCCCACACTTGGGAAAAGCTCCATGTTGTGCAATCGCACTGAGATTCTCAACCCATCGTGTTGCAGAGTCCCAGGGGTGCTGCAATTCGACACCAACACCTCTCAAACTAGAAAATATTGGCTAAATTTGATTCCCCTGATCATTTCTTAACAATGTACCATGTACTTGCATCACATTCCATGCCAAATTATTAATCAGATTGAAGGAAAAACACAAGAAATAATCAAATTATTCACCTAGCCAAAATTGCTTGTCGAGCTTCTTAAGAGCAATGTCTTTGGTGAGTTAGTGGTTGAAACAAACTAAAAACAACCAAAACAAACTCAAACTAGTTTTAGGCACCCATTTTCTTCCTTGGTGTGTGTGACAAGTTTTATGTTCCAACTCCTTTGCTAAGTACCTTTTCCACCCTCACTCCTTCATTTATTTAAGCTCCTGGTAGCCCTACTCCAAGGCTTTTTCAGGTATAACTTTTGATAGAATGAATTTCCAAGTAATCTAAAACTCTTTTGGAGCACCCTTTTGGGAAATTCCCCACTCTTAAGGGAAATTACTATAAAAACCCACTTCTTCAGTTGTCAATTAGGTCTTTACTAGTTGTTGCAGGTTTGTACTAGGATTTTCAGTCTTTCCTATCAACTGAAAGCTTTGCAATGATAAATTATTCTTGAATCTTGTTAAAATATCTAGGAAGATGGTTTCTTAAATGTTTTATCCCTTGAATTTGATTTTAAGACCTTTAAATTGTTTTTTTCTACAAACCGTAGTAGGGTTTCATAATGAAACTGGGTACAGATATTTACTCGCCAATTGATTTATACATATCTTTAATACTTAGAACCACCTCCAAAAGGTTTTTTCTCTCCCTCTAATGAATCCTATTATGAGAGTGAGCCTAAAATAACACTTGCACTTAAACAATGATCTTTTACTTCACCGTGTTCACTCTAAGAATAGAGGATTTCTAGCCTTTAAAAATGTTCCTAACTAAATAATGTCTCCACCTTCATTGGCAAGAGTTACAGAGGGTTGTTTATAGCCTAGGCTATCTAATCACACCATTCAAAAATTACAAACTTCAATTATTTCCTCTAAACCTCGTTCTAATTTTCCTTTTTATGCATGATTGTGCTAAAATAACAACCTGTTGCATGTTATTGGAATTGTTCAAAACAAATTAACTCCAACAATAGATGAAATATACCTTCCAGAATTCAAAAAAAATATTCAAACTCATACCCATCATGAATGCATTTTCCAATGGAATGTATTAGGTTAAGTGATCATGGAATTCTCACACACATATTTTGATAATTGTCAACTCCTTTGTTTGCAAACAAGAATTCCTCCATTTTCTTGGAGCTCCTCCACTTTTGTCATTCAAATGAATAATAATAATGTAAAAAATAGTTACAAAATAATGTTTTATACCTCATTTACTCAAGTGTCCCTCATAACTAACAATTATGGTCACAAGAGGAGGGTCACATCTTGAGGGAAAAGGAGATAAGAACAACTCAAGAGCTACATGATCAACTACACAACGTATGAAAGCACTTAGAAGACATAAAATGATTTTAAACCCTTAACAAGATCTCAACAACCTCCTATACTCCTACACACTATGTTAATCAAGCCAAAATAGCCCTCAAATTTCGAAATTTACATTTTGGAGGGAAAAGGAGAACAAGACCAAATTTGAATTTTATGACCACTTGAACAAAACTAAACAACTAGTAATGAATGAAAAATATCTTATAAGGACTCCTAAACAATCTAACACACCAAAATTTGACATGCCAAGCCTAATTACATGCTAGGAGAGATGCTTCTGCATCATACTCCTAAGGGAATGAGAAAGATTCCCTATAAACTTCTTGTTTTGTAAGATTTTCCTCTTCTTCCTTTGTTTCCAGTTGAAAATGATCTTTTGAAGGTGGGCTTTGACTGAGTACCATGCTTGGTTGGTCATCAGTTTCATCATGCTTCCCACAAGCTTTCTATCCTTTGAAATAACCATATTCTTGAGCAAGATGATGGTTATAGGGTTGTGTATGATGCTCTCCACCTTTTTTTGAGAATATACATCTGATCCATGTTCATATGAGATGAATTTCATCATTCATGACTATTAGACTATCCTTTTTTTCTTCCTTTTGTCTTTCTCGAGTCATCTCATCCTTGAGATTGGAATATACTAGCTTTTTCTTGCAAGGATGTTTTTCTTTTGACTTCTCCATATTCGCCTTAGCTATGAAACTATGATACACAAAACTCAGAGAGAAACTAGATTGAGAAAATTGATCTTTATCACCCTCTTTGACCACCATTTGCATCTCATACTTCCTCCCTTCTCGATCTTACAACCTCCTTTCTTCTTGGACTATTTTTACACACTTTTCAAGACTGTTTTCACCGTCTTCAAGACCGGATTTATTTCTTGCTTCATCTTGCTCTGAGTTTTGTTCATTCTTATTTATCTCTTCTCCTCTTAAGATCTCACCTTTGTCTTTTTCCTTCATGTGGTCTGTAGATCCATTTACATCCTCCTCCTTTATCTCTCTTCTTTGTAAGTTGTATACACATTAGTATACAACTAATGACATATAAACTGACATTATTTACAAATAAATACTTATTATAATCTTGGAATCCCTCTAAATCATCATTTTCCTCTCAACATCAACCTTGGGGTTCAACAAGCTCAATGGAAAGTGCTTGAACTGGAGTTGTCACCTCCTCCTGTGTTAACCACGATGAAGTAAATTAGAATACACATGAATGCTATTTATTTATACTAAATGATGTTATTTAATACAAGAAATTTATTATGAAATTTACATTACTAGCTCATACATGTGTAAGAGGCACAACAAATGTTATGCTTGTAACAACTCATATATCTTATGACCATGAAATTTCGGGAGGAGACTCTAATGACATCATCAAATGAAAACAAGAACAAGGTCACATAACCAAAATAATGAATATATGTGCATACAAGCTATATGGCATTATCTACATACATTAAATATAGTTCATTGTCTTCATAAATGATGATTAAAATAATAAAACTCACATTAGTATATTCCCCAACATGCACCATCATTCTAACATCCCTAGATGTTGAAGGCCCAATGAGTGCATGTTCAACATCAAATTCTCATTTTAAGATAACATATTTATATGGAAAACAAATTAACATGTAAAATATTTACTAATTTATTACAAATTTAGACGTGAGGGGTTGTCACGCCCATAAACAAATGTGGGGAAGTGGAATATGTACTAGATGTGTTATTTGACTCTAAAATTTTATAAAAAATACATGTGACTTATTAAGTTTAATTCATAGTGAATTAACATTGTTATTTATAAAATTTAGAATGAAAAATATATAATAAATTGCATATAACTTCATGTAAAATTTCCTAATGGTCAATACCAAAGGTTGACTCTAGTAGATTTTCTGTGATGATGATAGTTTCCAACATAGAATCATGACATGTCTCCTCCAATCAAACACCCGACTCAGTCTGCGGAGTAGCCTAACTAGGATGTGGAGTATCCTGATCAACCACATAGGTTATTAGACTCCCACAAGCATGAAAAACTATGTTGTATGATGTCTAATGACTTAAAGGACCAACTTCATTAACCTGGGAGAGATGGGTGCCATGTTAAAGAAATGAATGTGTCAAAGAAATAATAGGCTTGAGTGTCTTAACCTCCACAATCTCCTTCAAAAATAGAGTGACTGAAGCACGTTAAATAGATAGGCGAGCAGGGGATCTAAGTGGTCGGTTCTACAAAAATTGTACCCCAAATTTATCATATGCAAATCCTTTGCCTCTACCCTACAACTCTTGAATATCAAAATAATTTGGTAATTTGTTGAGGATTAACTCGTGATAGAGTTTCCTCAAGAGATATTGTGGTACCTTAAAATAGTTACAAGGTGGTTGGTCAAAAACCATCCACCATCTATTCCAAAAATTATTTTGGATCCCCCCATGGTTACACCAATGGATCAAGAATCTTTTACTACTCAATAATAAGGGTGCATTGGTTTTAGGGTCAATGAGGAAAGCACACAACTTTTCTTTGGTGATTTTTTCTTCACCGCATTATAAGATAATTTTCTGCATAAAAATCATGACAATTGGTTTTGTAATTCTCTTACATGTTTGTTTGACCCATCACATTATCAATATTAGATATTAATGAGTCCAATGACAATGCAAGATTTTGGTGATGGGTACTTGTGGCATTGGGGTTTCTTAGGCTATTTATTAAACCTTGAGTTTGAGCTTTGTTATTCTGAATCTCTCCTAAAAGGTTTTCTTGGGTTTTAAGAGGATTTATAGGAATTGATGGAGATGTTTAATATAGGTTTTGTTGTCCGAGGTTTGTAGGTGAAGGAGGGTTTTTAGGTGAAGAGATTGGATCCACTAAAAAATAAGAACATAAATGAATCGGGTATAATGCAAGAAAAAAACAAGTTTAATCACTAAAACCACACTAAATTCAATTAAAAATCACATTATGGACTCTCTTCTATGTTCTATTTGTTCTCTAAATAAAAATCAAGCTGTAGATTCTCGCTCACGTTATTCACCACTTGTGTTTTTTTTCTCAAAATATTTTTTTTGGCCAAAAAAAATGAAATGACTAGGTCTCTGCCGAGCATGATATATGTTTGTTACAATCATAGCATGCTTGCATTATAACACAAGCACGTTATGGCTTGGAAATTCTAGGCCATAATGTGAGTGTGTTATAACACACTCATTTCGTAGCACAGTCATGTTATAACACATCCGAGCCATAACACACTCATTTTATATGTAAAATGGTCAAAAAATATATTGTTGGCCACTTTTTGGTCCCCCATCTCCATGCACATGCCCTTATAGCTAATTATAAAATATACATTATTTTAAAACATTAGCCTAATGATTAACTACAATGTGGATAATGGGGTATAGTTAATCTAAGCTATGAAAAACTGTAAATAAAGTAAATAAATGCAGTAAAGAAGTATATAAATGACTCAATCAACTATGTAAAAAGGGAATGTTAACCCCAATGTGCAAGAAGGAAGAGGAAATAACTCAGGTGCATAAAAGATGCTCGCATGACTGTATCACAAGGGTGACTTGAGAATCTAGAAGTAGGAATGACTGTGTAGAAGCCCCAAAAAGGATGGGTCTAGAATATCTGACTGAACTGGAGTGCTTGGAGAGGAACTGGGATGCCTGCGAGCGTTCTGGTATACAAAATAAGCACCCTTGTCTGTGAAAAATATCCATAACTGAATTTCACAAGGTTGGGAGGTGGTCTGAAAGCCTCGTTGTGTGTTGTATCAGATTCGCTTCCTAGTATCAGATGTTACCAATAACTCAAGGTGATGAAAAGATCTGTAAAAGACCAAAAAGGACTATCAAAACCCTAAAAAGGAAAATGCAAATGAAAGGGTCGGACTAACCTCAACTGACACAACAATGGGCTTACTAACTGAGCGTTGCACTATATTTCAGACCAAATGTAGTTCTGGTGAGTGTGTGCATATTGTGCCCCAGGTGCTCTTGTGCCAACCACACTTTGTGAAGTAGCAAGCAATAACTAGATGTAAAAAATTTAATAGAATGTGTGCATCGAATATAATAGAATCCCTCTCCCTATGAAGTGCGATATAGATGTCCTAGCCTTGTTCCTTGTGATGGAGCTATGTGGATGTAAGTGATCTCCAATGCAATAGATGGATGCAACTCTATATGGATGATAGTAGTGACTAGTGTTAGGTACCTCATTATGGTCTCATATCTTTATATTTATAGGGTTGTCCTGATCTAATTTTGTAATTAACCCCGAAATGGACGACCACTAAAAGGATAAGAAGGAGAAACATCTAGAAAGAGCCCAAAAAGTGGCGGGAAAAGTCAAAAAGGATTAAGGCGCCCATGGTAGGACCAGGGCGCCCCAGTCGAAACTAAAATAGCGGAAGATGAATGAAACAAATTGGGCATATGGATGTAAAATGTCAAGAATGACGAAATAAAATAAAATAGGATGGCCAAAAGACGGGGGTTAATGAGTACTTTCTTCATTCAAGAACCTTCTAAATAGTAGTATGAAACCGAGATAAATAATATGTGGATTGCACGATTTTGTGACTACACCTAAAAACTAAAACATGTAAATAATGTTATTTAATTGTATTAAAAAGTAAGATTAAATGAAAGTTGAAGGCTATATATTTGCTTTAGACAAAATAAACATAAATGTATCTTGAAACGATCGTGAATATTTAGTTTTTTTAGATAATTTCTCTTCCCTATTATGTAAGAATATTTTTAATAATATTTTATCATATAAATAAATCATCATTATTTAGTTAAGTTTTGGTATCACAAAGACTCTGAGAGAGTTAAGAAAATTAGTAGAGAAAGAATATATGAGAAATGAAGAGAGGAGGATCTTAGGCACTCCATTATTTACTACGCCAAAAGAATTCACCATGTTTAAAACACGTAATTCATGTGTTAAAATTAAAACCCTAATTCTTCACTGCAATTGTGATCTACTTAAGACAATGTCTTCTCTCTATAATTTTTTGGTAACTAGGTTTTACATCAATTGACGGCATGGCACCAGCCGCATAAAACTACACAGATGGATCCAAAGTCGAGCCCAATCCGAACAAAAGTTCTATGTATAAATTCAAAATCTATAAAACCTGTGTGGTGTGAGAATGATCCATTTGAATCATTCACACGTTTCACATTGTCTCCTTCAAAAACCCTTTGGATTAGCCCACAGATATCCCATGTAAAACCCTTGTGGAACCTTCATTTTAGTGCATGATTATTTGTTGGTCGACTATTTGGATAAACTATTGTTATGTCAATTAACGTTGATTTTTATTTTAACTGACCTTGATCTTCATGTCAGTTGATATCGTCGATTGACCGAAATGTAAAAAAATGAGTTCTTTTGATGGGAAAAATAATAATTTTGAGGGCACATGGTGGCTTGATAAATACATGGTACACTTTTATGGTTTTATTATTAAAAATCCCTTCTAAATCACAAACCAAATTTCACTCACCAACTGAAGAATTCATATTGAGTCTTAGTTTAAAACGTTCAATTGGAAAATAAAATCTATGTATCACACATAATCAACTGTTGGGGAGGCTCAATCATCGATGGTTTTTTGTGTATTGCCTTTCTCTTGTAATTACTCAATCTTAAAACTGAAAATAAATACTACAAGAGCTACAAGAAAAAAACATTGTGATTGGGTTTCAAACCTTGAACCTATTAAACTTTCCCAATTTTTTTATTTTGGCCCCTTTAAGCTCAAATTGTAGTTAGTGAATAATGCAAGCGAGATCAAGATGATAAAGTGGAGCACAAATAGTGGATATTATTTATATGGGAACAATCTAATTCACAAAATAAGTTATGAACATGTAGGTATTTAATTCCAACTTTTAGGTATTAAGGATCGCATAAATAACGAGAATGAGATCAAGACAATAAAGTGGAACACATATAACAAATATCATTTGGATGGGAACACTATGAGCCATAGACGAGGTGTGGAACATGCAGGTATTAATTTTGGCCTATTGCTTTCCAAGTTTCAGATATTGGGACTCACGTGAATAATGTAAGTGAGGTTAAAATGATAAAATGGAGCTCATATAGAAGATATTATTTGAGTGGGAATAATTTGAGCTAGGGAATAGGTACATGGTGCATGCAAGTGTTTTTTACGTGTTGTTTATTCCCCTATAATTACATGATATTAAAAATTGAAAAGGGGGGCTACAAAGTACAACAAGAAGCAAGCATTGTAGTTGAGTTTCATGCCTAGAAACTATTGAATTTTCACCTTTTTAGTTTGGCCCCTTTAAGTGCAAATTACACTCACATGAATAATGCAAGCAAGAATGAGATGATAAAGTGGAGCACAAATAGCAGATATTATTTGGGTGGGAAAAATATAAGCCATGGAATAGGTGTGGGAAAGTCAGGTATTTAATTCCCACATTTTCTTTCCAACTTTCCATTCATATCCTTGCCTTATCTAACAAATTAAACATCACACAATAAAAAACATTGACGTTGTAGAAAATGAAATAAAATAATACCAAATCCCATTTTATGTCATTCACCATGTTTCTGCCACCAAAAAATCCCTCCCCACATGCATGACTATCGCACCCATGTTGTATACAACACTACACCAACATCACTACATGATACATCCTCTCTGAAATAATCAAAGTGTATGGTTTGGGCCCACTTGATATAACATACCAAAAATTCTAAAGAAAAAATGTGAGCAAGGAATCATATTTTGTTGATGATGCTAGATGATGGTGATGTTGAGACTCTCATTGGAACTTTTTTTATATTACTGCCACTACGACATGAGATGGATGCTCCAACATTTGTATTTTCATTTCAATCCGGTGACGTACATGTTGACATAGCATCTCCTCGTCCCTAATTCACAACTCACACCACCATGACCAAACTAATAAATCTCAAATGAGTGCAGATCGCCATGATAAATAAACCAAATTATAGTTTTTAAATCCATCAACCGAATTAAAATATTCAAACCAACCAACTATTTTCTTATCTTCAAACTGAAGTGTTTTATATTTATAACCTTATATGAGCTAGAGCATCAAAGGAGGACCCAAAGGTGCACACAAAATAACATTTCTCTTATGACAATGCCTCAAACATTAATTACACTGATAGGTGTTTCCAAATACTAGGCTCCATGGTTGTCTCTAACACGATTTGAGGAAATTAATGGTCGAGTCATAGAAATGGATAGTCAAGGTTTCATGACGGTGGTCATTAAGGGACAAAATAAAACCATAATTGTAATTATGTGCATGAAATCAATGACATAAGGAACCCTAAATGTATAGTTTTTGTATCTAAGATATGTTGAGTTCAAGATTCAAACATATGCATGTTTCCATATCAACGTGCAATGGTGAAGGATATTTTGTGTTGCTACTATTAACACCGAGATAATAAATAACAATATAAAAGATTTATTAAATCAAACATTATTAACCAAACATTTATAAAGAAATTAAAAGAAATAACATAGTGACACAAATTTAATGTGGAAAACCCAAATGGGGTAAAAAACCACAAAAGAATTTTCCATTAATGAGAAACTTTTAACCAGTCTAGTAACTCATATCCTCACTCCTACTCCATGTTTTTAACCTGGTGTGAAATCCATTCATCCAATTATGGTCCACGGCCATATTTAAATAACCCCAAGGGTTATGAATATTAAGTGATATGTGTGTACCATGGTTTAATAAATAATTAGTTATTAAATAACTAATAAACATAATATAAAGTTTATATTAAATAAGAAAAAATATTAACTATATTGTAAATTATTTAATCATAAATTAAATATTATACGCACTTAATATTATGTTCTAACACTCCCCCTTAATATTAAGTGGGGATCCATATGCCAACATTACCTGTTTGTACAACAAGATTTAAAAATCCATAAACCATTAGTGAAGGTTTAGGTTGGCATATCACTTCTGAAGGAATTATAACACCTTCATTATGCTCAACTTACCTTTTGGTACAAAAGGATTTGGAATCCATAAATTAGAAGTACGATTTAGGCTAAGCATGATTTGTGAGACTACATCCCACTGTTTCTCATGTAAAAATTCTTAAAACCGCATCTCTAGGAGCCTTTTATAACACAAGGACCTCCTTTACAAATAGATGCAACATAGTGGACTGTATACCATAAACTCTATCAGTTTACATAGATCATAAAATATATTTTTACAATGTTTTATACTAGAGAAAAAGTATAGAGGAGTAAAAAACCGACCAACCATTAGGAGGTGACATTTTCATACACACTCCCCCTCAATGGCAACTCTGAAAGGCCAAGTAGTGCACAAAACTTGCAGTATTTTACAACACACAATGGCTTGTAAACATATCTGTAGTATAATCTTCATTCAAGCAGTACTAGAGATCTATACCACCGTATAGGATCTTCTCTTTGATAAGGAGCATATAAACATCTATATGCTTCATTCTCTAATGTTGTCCGGATTCTTTAGCAAGAGAAATACATCACTCGCATTCACATAGAAGAGGAATACTTCCTTTAGGTTTCATGTGTATCTCTTCCAACAGTTGCTTCAGCTACATGGCTTCTTTTATGCTTCCATTGCACTTCTCTACTCTGCCTTAGTAGAAGAAATGGAGACTGTTGGTTTCTTTTTGTTGTTCCAAGTAATGACGCCAACACCAAAAAACTTGAACACAAATCTAGATGTATATTCTATATCCAATATAACATCAACATGGTTAGTGTCATATTATCCATATAGACATCATAATAAGCATGATAAATCTTTACTGATTTCACTTTTGACCATTTATAAATCGTACATTTGATAGGTTAAACAACAAATTGTATAATAAGTTAAATAAGATTATGCTTAAAAATTAACCATGTTATATTACCAATATGTTGATCAATTTCAACATATTAATCTTGTAAAATATATATTAGATGCAATCAGTATTGGACGTCTCCAATTCAAACTCAAAGGCGTCCTCAAGTGTCATTTGATATGCATATAATAATATTTTTAGTAATCAAAGATTAATTTAATCAAATTAAAAACTTTAATCATCAATATGACTTATAAGTTCCATTATAATAACAATATGACTTATAAGTTCCATTATACCTATGCAACCGGTCTTTGACCAAAACAAAAAAATTTGAAGAGTTAAGATTTTGAATATATATTTTTAAGTATTTAAATGTTTAAAAAACATACATAGGCCGCTTTAGGGTTAAAATCATATAGGAATTTATGTGGGCCGCATAGTTTATATAGTATAAACTATAGGATATAAATGGGGTCGCCCCGAAAGGATTAGGTTACATAGATTAGTTTAAAAGAAAGGATATAAACTATACTATAAGAAGTATATAAAATATATAGTTTTAGATTTTAATTTTTATTAAATTATAAAGATTAAATTATATGATATTTTAATTATACATAGAATTTTTAAAAGTATAGTTTTTATTTATATTTATAGTTTAGACTTATAAATTATAGTATTTTAAATAATAAATTGTAACATTTATTTAAGGGGGTCCAAAAGACACGCGTTGAAAGAAAGAATTTTATACCATGGGAAATAAATTTTAAATTCACGTGAAAACAATCTTAAGGGGGACAACATATTAATCCTTCCAATGAAAAAATTGGAAATCCTATTGTCACTTTGAATTTAATTTTGAATATCTCCTCCTTTATTCACTTTTAATTTAATTTTGAATATCTTTTTAACCGGCACACATGAAACTATAGAAAGAACAGCAAATATTTTAACAAATATTTAATTTTTACTTGTGATTTGCAAAAGTGAGGGGGGTTAAATAAATATTCCTAACCAACCAACCACCCAACCATTATGCATATTGGTTAATTAATTTAATAAACATTATCAAATCAAACATTATTAACCAAACATTTACAAAACAATTAAAAGAAATAACACAATAACACCAAATTTAGTGGAAAACCCCAATGGGGTAAAAAACCATGGAAAGAATTTTCCATTAATGAGAAACTTTTAACTAGTCCAATAACTCTTATTCTCACTCTTGCTCCATGTTTTTAACCCGGTGTTAAATGATTATGGCCCACGGCCATATTTAAATAACCCCAAGGGTTATGAATATTAAGTGATGAGGTGTGTACCTCGGTTTAATAAATAATTAGTTATTAAATAACTAATAAACATAATATAAAGTTTATATTAAATAATAAAGAATATAAACTATATTCTAAACTAAACATTATACACACTAAATATTATGTCCTCCCAGTACACTTGTGGGTGCCACTCGAAGACAAATTAGTAGTATCATCTATTTGTCAGTCAATCCAAAGAGGTAATCACTATAAGAATAATGCCAAGTCAACTTAAAATCAGCATGGAAAACTCTTACACCTTATATATATAATTACATAGGCAAGTGTGGAAAATGGCATGATAAAATGGTCTATAAAGATGGCGCAAAAACACATGACCGTCGATGTTTTGTGGTTATCAAATTCAACTATTGTATCTACTTAACATGGAATGCTGAGTCCACTCCACATATCCTTATCTCTAAAGTGTTGTGGGACACGAAAGAGCTTATCCTTCACGTACGTTTGCACAATAGGCAAATATTATTTTCCATCGCGTCGTTATTAGTTTTGATGGAAAAGGTAACAACACATTACATTATTACCTACATTATGTTGTTACCTATATAGGTAACAATGTAATGTGTTGTTACCTATTTCATCAAACTACCATAAACAATATTTTAAAAAGAACATGCATTGTATTTTTTCAAACGTGAGTGTGCGATAGGATGGTGTGGCATGAGAATTGGGGCATGGAGGTTGCGGGTTTGAATCCGAGTGCAAAGTTGTCCGCAACGGTCAGTATTTTATGCAGGTTCGTGTTGACTGTTAACTGCAGGACCTGCGTGAGGGATAGGCACCACGGTGGGACACGTGCAAGAAAACTCCATTTAAATTGATGTTTGTTCTAACTACCCACGAATCACAAGGGATGACATTGGTAAATTCCATTTATATTGATGTTTATTCTAACTACTCACGAATCACAAGGGATTACATTATAAATAGAAACTTGTGTTACACCCCATTTCTCCTTCAAACGATTGACAAAAATTACATGTTATTCATGTGTAAAGTCGAGAGAAAGAATATTTTTGTATAGGTTTCCCCCAAAATTTTCCCCACCCGATGATTTTTCCTCCCTCTAATTCCTTCTTCATCTCCCCTCTTCCTCCCGCAATGTTTTTCACCCTCATGTTTAACTTCTTTGACACATCCCCTTCAACATCTCCATTGTGCAATTTACATGCATGTGCTAGTTTATATGCCAGCTCTATTGTGGAATGACTTTTAAATTAATCTTTCTATATCATTCCAACACCACCCAAGAGCCATCCAACCCAACCCAACCCCTGCTATCTACAAGGAAAGAGTTGAGGTGTCATTCCAAAGCTTCCAACCATTTTAAAGAAAACTTCATTCCATTTCCAGAGCGATAACATCAATCATTTCATGTTTTAATGAAATGCCTATGCAGTACAATTGCAGAGGTCATTTCTATTGGATTCAAGCTAATAGTTTCTTCCCTAAGCTTTTTAATTTCATGCAACATTAGACATGGGCTATTATTATTTTAAAATTTAATTAATTAAGACATTGTAAACTTTGGAATAACAAAAAAATAAAAAATCTTAAAGTCCACATAGTAAGGCTATTAATACAAGAATGAGGGTAAAAAATCCATGTGTTCATTTTGAATGTTTGTGGTTTAACAGTCAACCACACGAAAAAGTGGTAAATAGCTAGAGTTTTATGCACTGACGATGGAAAACAATTGAAAATAGTGTGAACAAACCAGCTAGATAAAGGCTTCCTTAATCCAGAATCTAGAAAACTGGGAGGAACCAAGAGCCAAAAAATTGGCCACATTCTCTGGTTAAAGATACCAAACCGCACAAAATATAATTTGAGCAGTGTAAAAGTCTCAAGATAATTGTTTTTTTTTACTTTACACTTGCACACAAATTCTAGTTTTCAGTATATGTGGTGTCTCTAGTTCATAACAAGAAAAATCATTGCATTGAACTACTTCATCAAACACCTAATATAGTTCCAACTACAATGTTTGTGAATTTGACCCTATAAATTACTGAGAGAAATAAGGACTAAATTTTTTCATTTTCTCAATCCCTTCCTTACCAATTTGGCACTATTTTTAGATATAAATCCTAGCACTTTGAAATTTCATGTATATAGGTAGGTTACACCCGCGTATAAGGATTTCTCTCTAAGTGGGTGTCATAGATAGAATGAATCATTTTCACGTGTTGTCTTCGTTTTGTGTATCACTCTACTTTCACATGCTTTAACATATCTTTCACATTTCACCTAGTATATAGAAACGACGAGATTCTTTTATCCAAATGAGCTCTCAGAGCAAGACTGTCCCATATCAGCATTCAGAGAAGATTTGTAAAAGTCTATTTTTAGAAATTATTGAGATTTTATTTTAGCACTTAATAATCCAAATGATTATTCAGAGCATGAACGATCTATGTCAGTAATCAGAACATTATTTCTAAAAATTATATTTTTAGAAAGTCTTAAAATCTTTTTTAGCAGGTTTTGACATCTTTTGTTTTTTTGTATTTTTTAAGGGTCTTTAAAGAATTTATGGGATTCAGACAATATGATGAAAGCATAGTCTACTTTTGTAGCTTCTATTTTCAATTTCACTCTAACCTTTCCAACGGATCATATAGTTTTCCTATCAAGACAACAGGTAGGAGATAATGACCCCCGACAAAGAGCACTTTAAATATGTGTGTGTGTGTGTGTGTGTGTGTGTGTGTGTACATATATTTATATATGTATGTATATATACGTGACATGTGTGTGCATGTATATGTAATATTGTTGGTTTTGGATTTTGTAATCTTTTCCCATTCAAATTCACCTCAAATGTGGATGGACATCATCTTCATGAAGGATGACCTTCTGGATTCCATTTGGATCCCTTCATTTACTATTCATAGAAACCTTTCATCTTCCACATTGTTTCACTACAAATAAGATAATCTTGAATGAAGACAAAAGTTTGCAAGTTGAATTTTTTTGTAGACATAAATTGAAGGTTGTAGGTTTACAAGTTTTGAGGCATACATATCTCATATGAGTTTTCCTATTTGTATGCATCTTCATTAGGAGATAGTTGTGAGGCATACATATCTCTCATAGAGTTTCTTCATTCCACATCCATTATCAATTGGAAAGAGATTCGGTATACATCTGTCATAAAGAGTTTTCCCAATTTATATACATATTTAATCAATTTATTTTACTTTTACAATTATAGTTTTATTTTGCAATATAGTTCATTGATTATATAATTTTAGGTATTTAATTATGATTGTATTGTCATAGCACATTAAATGTCACTGTTAGTGTGTGTTGTCCATTGAATTCTAAAAATAATTTAGATCAATTATTTCATAGCAGGAAAATGATTTTTTTTTAAGTTTGTAGGTTTTGAAAAAGATGGGAAAATCTAGCTGGAAAAAATGAGAAGAGGGCATAATTCAAGATGTGGGTCCACTTCTAGCACCACAAAATGAGCACGAATCAATCCTTGCAAAAAACACATTTTTGAGGGAGGAGAACCAACGGTTGTTTTCCAATTTAAACATGATTATGGAGTAGATGGTGAATATGAAAAAAATCACATTTTCAAAGCCCCGTTGTGGAAGGATTTCTCCAAGTAGAGATGAGGTGCATCAAAGTTATGCATAATTTGCATAATCATCTTGGAGAAATGGATGTGTTTTGTGAGGAAATCCAACATGACCTAACCATCATATAAAAGGAATTCAAAGAGATGAAAGGAAAGAAGAAAAGGGTTACAAATGAATAAATAGAAATAGAGGAGAGCACGGTTTTTTTGTTGTTATGATAATTCTCCAAACATGTGATTTGCATTGTTGCAAAAAACATAAATGGTATTAGTTTCAAGTTATTAAATAAAATGGGGTATAATGGACATAGCCTTGGAAACAATGGACAAGGAGTTTAAGAACCTCTCAAAGCAAAAAAGAGACCCACGAATTTTGGTCCCGAGTACACTAGGGAATCATCTAAACCCACCATGGGTCCCACATTCATTAAAGCAAGCATGCATCCAGAACACTCTGCTTAACATCGGTGTGAACCTCTTATTCATGCATATGGAAGGTATTTGATTCATCACGTCATTTGTAGTCATTGCAATTGAAAAGTTCACGATTCTTCTCATTGTTGGAATTTCCATCCTTGCGATGTGTGGGAAGTGCAACCATGACACTTCTACATGTCGGTTCATTGATATCCCTACACATAGGTCTCTCAAAATAGTAAATAGGGATTTTGGGTGGTTCGCCCCAGTCAACTAGAAGGAAATCGCTTCAGTGCTTAGAATTTCCTATGTACATTAGAGGTCAATCTAACAAGCAATGTGGCCCATTTCTTCTCGAAGAAGAGAAAATGATCCAGATGAGCTCTCGGAGCAAGACTGGCTCATGTCAACATTCAAGTAAGGATTTATAAAATTCTATTTTAGAAATTAGTATCTATTTTTAGCACTTAATGACCCAGATGGGTATTTAGAGCATGAACGATCCATATCAACAATCAGAGCATTATTTTTTTAAAAAAGTTGTGTTTAAAAAATCCTCAAGTCCATTTTTCACAAGGTTTGGTAGTTTACATTTTTAAAGGGTCTTTGAAGTATTTATGGGATTCAAACAATATGATGATAGCATAGTCTATTTTTCTAGCTTCTATTATCAAGTTCACTCTATTATATTTCCAACGAATCCTACTGTTCGCCAATCAGTTCAACGAGCTAGGAGATGTGTATATGTGTGTGTGTGTGTGTGTATGTATGTATGTATGTATATACATGTATGTACACACACACACACACACACACACACACACACACACACACACACACACACAAACACACACACACACACACACACACACACACACACACACACACACACGCACGCACGTGCACGTGCGCATGTATGTATATGTGTGTGTATAATATTGTTGTTTTCATATTTTGCCCTCTTTTTCTCATCCAAATACACCTAAAAGGTAGATTTACATCATCTCCATGAAGGATGAACTTTCAGATTCCATTTGGAACCCTTCATTTACTATTCCTAGCAACCTTCCATCTTCCACATTATTTTACCATAAATAAGATGGTTTCGAATGAAGACAAAAAATTGCAAATTGTAAGCTTTTGTAGACATAAGTTGAAGGTTATAGATTTGCGAGCATTGAGGCATACATATCTCATATAAATTTTTCCCATTTGTATACATATTCATCGCAAAGAATTATGAGGCATACATCTCTCTTACAAAGTTATCCCATTTCACATCCATTCCGATTGCAAAGAGATATGGCATACATATCTCATATAGAATTTTCTCACTTTGTATATATATATATTTAATGAAGTTATTTTACTTTTGCAATTATAGTTTCATTTTTGCAATGCAATTCATTGATTCTATAATTTCAGCTATTATGAATGTATTTCCATTACATCAAATGCCATCAATGTTTTGTTATCCACCAAATTCCAAAAAGAATTCAGATCATTCTTACATCATCTCCATGAAGGATGAACTTTCAGATTCCATTTGGAACCCTTCATTTACTATTCCTAGCAACCTTCCATCTTCCACATTATTTTACCATAAATAAGATGGTTTCGAATGAAGACAAAATTGCAAATTGTAAGTTTTTGTAGATATAAGTTGAAGGTTACAGATTTGCGAGCATTAAGGCATACATATCTCATATAAAATTTTCCCATTTGTATACATATTCATCGCAAAGAATTATGAGGCATACATCTCTCTTACAAAGTTATCCCATTTCACATCCATTTCCGATTGCAAAGAGATATGGCATACATATCTCATATAGAGTTTTCTCACTTTGTATATATATATATTTAATGAAGTTATTTTACTTTTGCAATTATAGTTTCATTTTTGCAATGCAATTCATTGATTCTATAAGGCCAAACATATAGAAACTTTTTATATCCATATGATCGTATATAGAAAAATAAACATATTGGAGTAACAAGGAACCAATCCATCTCCCATAAACATTTTTTTGTAAATGGCTTAAAAAAAATTGTGCCTAATCCATAACTTCTTCAAAGTGATAACTATGCAACATGTAATAATAAGGTGAGAATTGACTTGGAGTTTGATGATGTTTGGCCAATTGTTAAAGTTGTATACACCCGATATGATATTGATGTTGCCTAGCAACACTAATTTGAAAAAGCAAATCAAAAGGAAAAACTATTAATATGAGGATGAGGTTCGACCTCATATCAGAGATGTCACTTCAAGGAAAGACACCTAGAAAAAATACATCACTATCTACGAGGCCAAGAATTAGAATACCGTTTTTCATCTATAAATTCATCGTCAATGTCCAAAGCTAAAAAATGGGTGAAAATTGTTGAGGGTTTTCTCTGTCGTGTTGAAACATTGTGGGACTCGTTCCAAGGATTACGCAAGGAAGTGACATATGATTCCCTTACACTGATTTTCTTGAGGGCATTGGCCCCCTCCTACTAGATCTTCATGACCTCCTTAAATACCACTGGTCACAAACCAACATTTTTTTATATGTTGCAATAGGAAGAATCCATGCACATAAATATAGATGAATAAGAACATTCACTTGCCTTGCATAAGAAGGGAAGAGGCCCATGAATACTTCAAAATAATCCTCCAAGAAGAACATTAAGCAAAACCAATGGGGGAACACGTTGGTCACAAAAGATTTATCTAATTCGTGGAAAGAAAGGTCGTGAACTAAAGTATGGTTGGTACAACGAGTTTATGCCATGTTCATCCAACAATAAGAAGAACACTCCCAAATGAATCTCCGTAAGGACAACAAAATAGATTGCATTTCACATGCATTTAAAAAATAATCATTCCCCACCACATCACGAGAACTTTGTTTTGAACATAATAATCCTTCAAATAAGGAATATATATTTTCTACTTGGATAAATGAGATCACTCCTCCAAATGTAGTCTAGCATATGATTGGACAGAAGGATTGGTTTACCACCTTGCACCATTCAACATATCATAGTAATGTATCTCTCAGTGTTGATTCATCATACAATGTACAAGATTATGGTGATATTACTTTATTTCTTTGTCATCACTCTTGTAAAATCACAGGGCTTATATGTTCTAGGACTAACTAAAAAAACAATTTTGGTAATTCAATTGCTCAATCACAACCTAAATGATGAATTTGATCAGCAAGGTGGAAATAATGTCTCGTCATAAAAAAATCTAGAAGCTCAAAATTGTTGCAAGGGCTTTTGGTGTAGAAAAATTGTTCCAACTTGATATTGTCCATAAAGAAAATTAAGATCTATTTGTCAAAGATACAGACTCGGTTAATTTTTGTCACCGAAGATATAGACACTTGAGTTTTGGCTACCTAATTGGACTATGTTTGCACAACATGGTGACAAGTCTTCGCTCACTAAAGAAGAATATTGATTTTTGTTGCAGTTTTTTGGTGTCTGGTCCATTGGATCTGGTGCCTACTAATTATGTGGAGCCATGAGACCCAATGTTGGTGAATTCCAATATTTTCAGCTCTTTATTGATAACTATTCATGAAATATGTTGGTTTCTTTTCAAGTCTTCAAAGAATTCAAGTCCATTACGGAATGAAAAATTGATTGTTGCATTAATTTCCTCCACTCAGATCAAGGGGGGTACACGAATAAAGAGTTCTATAAATTTTTGAACAAACATTGGCAATCTTCAATAGTTGATTGTACATTATACTCCATAGCAATGTTGTTGTGAATTGGAATAGTTGCATTATCATGGAGATAGTGTGTAGAATGATCGAGGATTCACACTTACCTCATACATATAAGGAAGTAGTAGTTCGTACAGAAGTTTACTTTTTGAACTATGCACCCACAAAAGATCTCGATGGTAAGACTGCATGAGAAACATACACTAAGCATAAGCTTGCAATCACTCATTTTCATGTATTTGGATATAAAGCATGTACGCACGTCCCAAAAAAGAAGGGAACAAAACCAAATAATAAGTCTTTGGCGTGCATAATTAGTGGCTATAGCGAAGAGTCAAAAGCTTACCGAATCATGGATCCAAAAACTAGGAATATATACATTAGCAAGGATGTATTTAATAAGGATGAGTCCAATTCACCCTCCACACATTCACACAAGACGAGTAGACATGTAAACAATATTCAATGTAGATAGTGGTAGTGATGATGAGTTCAATGATGATGGTTAGTTAGGTCCACCAGCTCCACCACCCACTAATAGATATTCAATATATACCCAAGTGGTATGTTAGTACTATTGGGAGATGCAAAAAATGGATGGATTCCTAAACACTTCCTCTACAAGACTAAAAACTTGTAACTTGGCTTGTGAAGAGGTCCATTTGGCCCTTATGAGCAGAGTTGTAGAATTTTTTGAGCCTTCAACAATTTGTGAAACCCTAGAGTTAAATTCCTGGAGGAATGTCATGGAATTTGATTATCAAACATTGATGAAGAACAACACATCACAACTGGTTGATCTTCCACTAGGGAAGAAACCTATCAGTTACAAGTGGGTCTTTAAGACTAAGTACAAAGTAGATGGCAACATTGAAAAGTACAAGGGAAGACTTGCAGAAAAGGCTACACACATAAAGAAAGCATTGACTATGAGCAAACCTTTTCTCCCACAACCAAGATAAACACAATCATAATGATGTTTTCTATCATTGCACAATTGGGATCAAAAGTCCATTAAATGGAGGTGAAAATTGCCTTCCAAAATGGAGAGCTAAAAGATAAGTCTACATGACCCAACTAAAGGTTTTTCTTGCACTGGGGTCAAGAACAAAAGGTGTATAGACTTATCGAGTCTTTGAGTTGGTATGAATTTCCAGAGAAAGAAGTCATCGACTCTAAGAGACAATCAAGTAAATGGTTCTCCATTAAACTTCACATTATGAGAAGAAAAGCTTTTGAGAGTGCCATTGCATGAGATATCAAATTAAAGAGATTTGAAGGCTTGTAGCAAATTAAAGAGCATTGAACTTCTTCTATGGAAAATGTGAGATATACACTTTGCCTTTGTAGTGAACATATTATGTTATTGGACACACGAGTGGACATTGTAACATCATCATATAGGTAGGATTGTGACTTACAGAGCTTGAAATATAACTCTTACATCAGTTCAATTGCAAAGGACAAGACAAACAAGCTTTGGATCACATGGGGGGCATGATATGAATTGATTTAAAGAAAAACAAAATTAAAAATACACCTGAATAGAATTACAAGGTGAAATCTCAAATTCGACCTTTGGTTTCTCCATTGGATTTGAAAGGTTTTAAACTAATATAGTCTATTCCTATGCACGTGAACAAGACAAAGTCAGCATCAAATTTTACTATTCTAATACAAATTTTGATGGTCGATGTGTTTGGCAGATTCATCTCTATCCTAGGGGCTAGAATCTACTCGAGTTAATCATCAACATAAGCATTTCACTCAATCTCTCACTTGTGACGATAAAGCCATGGTCTTTTGGGGACCCTTGCTCTTTGATGCAATTGATTTTGATTAGTTTTTTTAAAGTCCTCACATATAATAATCGGCAGTAACTTCAAAACAAATAAAAACAAACATGAATTTCCAACTCACTTGAGTGCATGACTCAAAAGCTGAATGCATACAAAATAAACGGTGTACACTTAACTCACAGAAGTTGATTCTCATCTTTTTTGAATCCACGATTCCTTGATTAGGGCACTTACGATTAATGGATAATTGAGGGACACTCTATTTCCTTGCTTTTGAGTGGCTCACACGTTTATTCAATTGGTGACAATATTTACATCAATCAAAGAATAATTCCTGAATAAGAAAACTTCATTGATTTTTGCAGCATCGCACAGTTCCAATAATTTTTGGCAGTCTAATGGTTGATTAGGTTAGCTTTTGCTTTTAATAACATTTTGATTTCCTTTTTATAAAACTAGGTAGCCTTATGGTTGATTCTTAGGTCAACTTTTGTTTTAATAGTAATCTTCATTTCCTCGGTGCTCCTCTTTTATAATACGCCATGTCTGGAATCGTAACTGCTCCTTATCAGCAAATTTTCAGGGGCTTTCTCTTTAATTTAAGTTTGTTTTGAATTCAAGCAGAGCACCTGCTTTTGCATATCCTTCTAACTTTGAAACATGATCTTGTTTTCAAGTTAGCTTGTTTTGATTTTAATCAGAGAACAATTTGATAAAACAAATCAGGACACTCGTGCATTTACACTTTGGCAAGAAACATATATGACATTAGCCAAAATCCAGATAAAATAACCTTGCAAGAATAGTTTGTTCTTTGCATATTGTAGCTAGGTTGGTATGGTTTGATTTTCCTTCTAGTTTGATCACGAGGCAACAAATTGGTGTGTGGCTAGCTCATGAACTAGAAAACAACCCTCGCCTTTATATCCTCTCCTTTAGAACACCCAAGTTTGGAGTCATTATTACTTTGTTTTGATTTTACGCAGATCATATGCTTCTATTCTAGATCTCCTTTCAATTTTTTCAAGCAAGTTTGTTTAGATTTTAATCACGCAACAATTTGATAAAAGGAATCAGGATGCTTGGGCATTTACACTTTGGAAGTAAGCATACATGACATTAGCAAAACACAGAAAACAACCTTGCACGAATAGTTTACCATTTGCATATTGTAGCTGGATTGGTAAGGTTTGATTAACCTAGTGTTTGGTCGTGAGGTAGCGAAATTGGCGTGTGACTTGGGCGTGACCTATAAAAGTACCCTTACCAATCTGCGTATATATTGCAAAGCGTGTCTAACATGCCCATTTATTGAGTTTTTAAGCCAGATTGTTCTAAGATATCATATTGCAAGCATTTCTTTTCCTTGTATCTGGTCATGTATAAAATTTCACGACTGAAAATTTACACAAATTTCACAACAGACCAACCAATCAGTTTTGCAATTTTGAATTATCAATGCAGTCCTAAACAATGTAAGTCTAGAAAATAATCATGAACACAACAACATACAATTTTCACAGTGGCCTCTATTTTTATTATTTTTAAAAGATACCAATTGGTTTTGCAATTTTGAATCATAAATGCAGTACTAGACAATGGAAGTCTCCGAGAATAATCATGAATACAAAAACTGACTTACAATTTACAGTGGCCTCATCTCATTTTATAATTATGAACTAAAGGTATGCAATCAAACCAATCAAAAGACAAAACGTAATTGACATTCACAGTGACAGCCAATGATGGAGTTGTCCTGTGAAATATTACTGAACATTAGGAATAGCCAATGACCAAATTGTCCAGTGAAAGATTACTGTTCACCAACAGCATGGATACATCAACTCGAGATTAAAAAATATGTAAGACCAGCCCAGTTTTTCATGCACACTTACACAATATAGATTGCATTAATTGTACATTTCTTTCTATTCCTCGATACAGGATAAACAAATAATGACAAAGACATCACTTTAAAACCAGGAATCTATGGGAGCTTCAAGAAAGCACCTTTACCATAGAAAACTCAATTTCAAACATCATCTTGATGTTCAATTTTGTGCATATTAATAAAAATAGTCATGCCTTGCTAATAAAAACATGTGATAAAAAAAGATAAAATGCTACCAGTATGTAGAGGAGCACATGGAGACTATGAATGCCTCGTCCATCACCTTCTCCACTCTTAAAAGATACATTCACAAGCTTTTCATGGTTTGGAAAAGGTTACTTGAACAAAGTATGAATACCAACTAGCTATTAACTCTAAAAACAAAATTGTACATTCAGGTAAATAAGAGGAGATTCTTAGGAAACCTCCATAAATTAATTGGAATTGGCTTTTCTTATTGCATATACTCTGTATGCAGCTAATCCCACAACTGCAACTGCTGCCCCAACTGTAAAAGAAATACAAAAAGATCAGCCAGTCTACGAGAAATGATGTGTTCAATTTGATGACCCAATAGCAAGTAATATTACCTACTACTATTTCTTATGATATACCCACAAAAAGCCACTAAAACAATGTAGGTTTGCAATTTTCTGATTATCTACAATTACTTGAGTAACAATGTGTATAGAATTTTTTATGCATCTAAAGATAAAACTTTACAATATTTAAGATTGAAACACCATTTATCCAGACCCAGAAGAGAAGAAAAGCTTATAACGCCATCTCATACATGCCCAATTAAATGGGTTTTATAAATACTGTATGATCATCC
Source organism: Taxus chinensis (assembly GCA_019776745.2). Lineage (NCBI taxonomy): Eukaryota > Viridiplantae > Streptophyta > Pinopsida > Cupressales > Taxaceae > Taxus > Taxus chinensis. The sequence goes on along the minus strand of CM034153.1, from coordinate 655,505,009 downwards.
AATGTGAAGCTATTAAAAAAAAAGATTTGTTCTGTTTATATTTGAAACCAGTCCATAGACCAGAAATCTTCTTCCACATGAGTGCGTGCACACATGGCTATAACTTTGAACAACACACTAGTAAGCATAGTTATTAGACTCTACTCTTATTCTCGTGCCTGACTTGAATTTTCCGATCAACAAATGACTAGAATCATTTTTGTAAAAATAAACAGACATCTGTTACAGACCCAATTGATTTCACCACCAGAATATAGTTATAGCTACTAGACCAGTAAAGAAACAATAAACAATAAGTCAAGAAACAGTGATGTTTTCAATCACAATGGGATGTCAATCAAGAAACAATAAAGAAGATGGCCATAAAGAAATTCAAAGAAGATCACAGAAAGCACTAGCAAGCTACACATTGTTGCAGCAGTGTCAAGAAGGGAATCAAACTTGAATAGAGTAATCATTACAGTGTAGGAAGCATAAAGTGCAGTCAAACTTAGAGCATTCTGTTGTCCAACTCCGAAAGAACTTGAAGCAGCAGGTGATGTCAATTTACAAGATTTTTATGGTGCCTCACTCGATAAGGAATTTCCTTGCAAAATGTGCACCTACGGGACCAAGATGCGAATCATTTTTTAAAGACAATCCATATAGATATGGGGATGCAAATCTTTAAATTGTGTGCAAGGATTAATGGAAACATACATACAGAAAAGGGTTCTTTCCCTGATGATGAGTCCTATAGTTGACTCAAAATTTTGGTCTTAAAAAGTATCTACACAGCAAATTCCAGAAACCTCTACCTAATATGCAGCACTGCGAAAGCAACCTCGCAACTTTAACTTGCATATGGGCAAGAGAGTAGATTGACAAGTCTAAATTGTGTTATATATAGACAAATACACGCAACATAAATCATGTCAAACATGCAAAAATCTATCCATCTACCAAATAATGAGCATAATATTAAAGCTTGTAAATTGAGGAATGCATAAGAGTTTGAAATTTGAATAACACTAAAACGGCATGATTTAGAGTCTAAGCTCAACACTGAAATGAAACATAAAAGTTTCAAACATTTGAATAACAATAAAAGAAAGGCATGATTTAGAGCATAAGCTCAACACTAACATGAAACTTAAAAGTTTCAAACATTTGCAATATCAAAACTTGCTTCAACATTAAAACCTTTGTCAAAATCATAACTAGCACTAGCACCATCATCTAATCCATGTTCATCATCACTATCAATAATTTTCTGAACTTCATTGAAAGATGATTCTCCAAGGTGAGAATCGCCATCTTTTGCAAGATTGTTCTCAAGTAAACGCAAATTGTTGTGGACAAACACAAGATCTAAGAGTTTTTTAGCTCCTAGTCTATTCCTCTTGTTGGTGTGGATCAAATCATGTGTACTCCAGTTTCTTTCACATGCAAAAGCATTGGCACACAGGTTGTGGACATGCATGGCAAGCTTTTGAAGTTCTGAAGTAGAAGACCATAAGTTTGCCACCATAAATGGGGATCCATGCAAATGGATGTCTTCTTGTGCCTCCTTACGAGAAAACATGCCCTCTTAATTCTTGAATATAGTGAGTTGCCTTCTCACCATAGCCTTCTCATCATCATCATGAACCAATATGTTTATGGTTTCCAATACACCATTCTTTACCTCCTCATACGCATCATGATCCACCTTTATAAGCTTAGGATTTAAATAGCACCATGTTGTGTGCATAGGGCAATGTAACATGTCTCAAAGTATGTCCACAATGTCCCATATTCGTTGAACTTCTTCAGCATCATCTGCAAGTACTTTTTTTATTTGTTCCATGCCATCATACACAAAGCTAATGCAAGGTTTCATGCCATCAACTAATCTCAATAGCTGGACAAGTGACTCAAACACCTTTAGGGCCTTCTCAGCGCCCTCCCAAAATGAACTTCCTAAAATGATTCTTTCAACATTTGTTGCAAGGTTTTCCTTAGAAAGTTTAGATTGTGTCCATTCTTCACTTACCACAACTTTTTTCAGAGTTGTCCTCTCCTCTACCTCCCTTTGCAAAGTTATAAAATTAGATGCAAATCTTGTTTCAGCAGGAGAAAGTTCACGCTTTGCAAATGAGCGATAGAAGCTCAAGGTCAAGCGGTGACTAAGTATGAACTTGGAAATTTGTTTCCCTTCTCTAACAACACTATTTACCCACTCTAATTTTGCAAGATCTTCAAGCAAAAGATCTAAAACATGAGTTGCACATGGGGTCTAAAATAGATGAGGAAACCTCTCCATAAGAAGTTCACTTGTTGCTTTACTATTGGCTGCATTATTTGTAATCACCTGAACTATATATTTTTCTCCAATTTCTAGAATGGCATATTCAATGCATTTGAAAATGAAATTTGCAATCTTTACCTCCTTGTTTGTTTTAATTGATTTGATAAACATAGTGCCTTTTGGACATTGAGTCAAAATGTTTAGGAGGGGCCTTCGCTTTGTATGAGACCACCCATCACTTGCTACAGTGCAACCTAATTTTCTCCAATTATTTTTCATTTTATCCAATTCAGTAGATATTGATAACACCTCTTCTAGTAGAATAGTTCTTAGGATTTCAAAAGATGGCATTGTATAACCTTTGCCAAAATTTGCAATCCCCTCTACCATGGCTTTTGTATGCGGATTGCAAACAACATTGAAAGGGATGGCATTTGCATAAAAAACAAAGCCACCAATCTGTCAATCTCATAGTTTTCTCGTGGCTTCCACGTCGATTTCAATGAACCCTCTTATTTTTCATTTTATCCAATTCAATAGATATTGATGACACCTCTTCTAGTAGAGTAGTTCTTAGGATTTCAAAAGATGGCATTGTATAACCTTTGCCAAAATTTGCAATCCCCTCTACCATGGCTTTTGTATGCGGATTGCAAACAACATTGAAAGGGATGGCATTTGCATAAAAAACAAAGCCACCAATCTGTCAATCTCATAGTTTTCTCGTGGCTTCCCCGTCGATTTCAATGAACCCTGAGACATCTCTTGTGCACTCTTACTTCGTTGGGAAAATGCTAATGAAGGAGTCAAGCTACTAAAAGAGCCAATTTTTGTCATGATGCATTGGATTTTAGCCTTTTTGAAGTTGTTGCAAGTGTCTTTGATTCATATTTGCTTCGATTAACAAATTCACCACACTTCTCTTGTTATTTTGTTATTGGGCAAATTTTCACATTTGCCCCCCCAATATAATGATTGGGGACCCTTATCAGAGTCCCTGTAATATTTGAATTACATAGAGTGCATTTCAAATGTCTAGGATTATAGTCGTGTTTGACGATGTATTTCATCTCTATCAAATGACTTGCTATGTTGTTGCTAGTAAGTTACATCCTATAACAAAATTATGAGCATTTTCAAATCATATTTTATAATATATATAAACTGTGAACTTAAATAAATTATTAAAAAGAATAAACTTTCTTTATTTTTTATTTTATTATTTATATTAGAAAATTTATTTACTTGGAAATTGGCCTATATAATAAAATAAAATTGTAAAAAATTACTAGGAAAATAATAAATTATATAATTAAAGACTAAATAATTACATATAGTTATTAATGTTATAAACCGAGTAAAATCAATTATTTATTTATTAGTTAACATTATTTTAAAAATTAACGATATAAATAAATAAATAAAAATTTACATATATTAAATTTTCATAACTAAATAAATAATATTTAGTTATTAACATTGATAACGTTAATAACTAGATATTATTTATTTAGTTAATATAATAATATTACTTAATAAAATTAATATTTAACTATAAATAATAAACTTTAAAACAAATTTTATCTCATTATAAAAAAAAAATGTAATTGCAAATAATAAATAAAAAACCAAATTTATGTAAATTAAAAATAAAAAATAAAAGACAAGTTTCTAAAAATACGTAACTTAGTATTTAAGTTGATAACTAAATAAATAATACTTAGTTATTAACATAACATTAATACCTAAGTATTATTTATATAGTTATTAACTTAACTTCATAACATTATATCCTAATTTTTTAAATATGAAACCTAAAACATAGCATAACCTATTTAATAACTAAGTATTATTTATTTAGTTATCAAATTAACTTTATAGCATTGAATTCTAATTTTTGAAATGTATAACCTGTTAGAAATCACAAGCACTGAGATGGGGAGGGTGAATCCGTGCAGATTAGAATTTTTTATCTTAATGTCAAAATTAAACCCTTTAATGATGTGCGGCTTTTAAACTATGAGTAGTCAATCAAACATATGTCATACAGAATAACACGGTGCACAAATTAACGTGGGAAACCCTTTCGGGAGAAAAACCCACCAAAACCATTGCTTATATTACACAAAGCAAGGACTTGCAAGAATATTACACATCCTACAAGATTTTTAGTTATCGCCCACTCAACCTGTGAAGCACCCACTTCACAACTTCAAGCACCCACTCGAAGATTTTCTGAGCACCCACTCAAAAAATTTAGCAAGCATCAACTTGCAAGGAGCACCAACCCCTAATTTAATCAGCTACAACTTATCTTTTACAGGCACCTACCCACAAGGAGGCTATAACCCCTAAAAATGCTAAGCTACACCTTAGACTTGATTCACATGCAAATTTTGATCATCTAGTTACAACAATTGCTTGTACAATGGATTATGATCACATTTTCTGTATCGGTTTGTGTTCTTTTTTTCACTCTCTTATGCTCATCTGAATCAATCCCTTTTGCTCATTCAATCTACCACCTGATGCCATTCTCATATGATAAATCAATGTTTCATCGGTCTGTATCTCCTCTTTCCTCTCTCTTTTCCTTTGTTGCTCTTTCTCAGCTTGATTGCATCGTATTATCTCTCTTGAACAACTCTTCCTTAGCTCGAATACTTCTTTTCTTACTTGAGCAACACTAAAAATGGCTCCAAGTTCAAACTATATTCTCAATTGAACCATTCCTTTCCTTTGATTTGTGTGTCGTGTATCTTCCTACTCTGTCACACATAGAATTTAGACTATTAAATGCATACAACGAACTCCATATTTTGTTTCTTCTATATTTGGCTTGATTACATCATTTTCCATGCATGTGCAAGAGCAATTTATTAGTTGTGCCTAAAAATAGATTTTCCCATCTTTTTAGAATTTGCAACTGTGACCCAGATGAGCGAGCCGTTTTCTTCTTCAATATTTTATTTCTCTTTGAAACTCGAGATTCTCATAGAAAATTTCAACTATATTTCCCAAGGTCAATAAACATTAAATGCTTGCAGCTGGAACAATAGTTTTCTTTGTTCTTCGCGGAGATCAAGTCATATACTTAGCCACAATCACCTGACAATCAAATCACCATCAATTTTGGAGAACCAACTCTCACTTGTTCATGTTTGAATCAAATTGATTGCTTTCGACCCTTGTCCAGTCCATATTCTATCATTTTTCGGCTCTCCTTAGCTCCTCTGACTTTCTTCTTTGTATCGTGACACTTTCCTTTGTTCAGCAGCATTTCTCCTTCCTCAGTGGATTTTTAGTTATCCGTGGCTCTTCTATGCTTCTTGTGGATTTCCCAATGTCTCACGGCCATCCTCCTTGTCCAACGCCTTTCTGCGGCTTTGTTCTTTGTACGCAACTCTATTCCTTTTACTTACGGATTTTATAGTCTTCCACAGTTTCCACAATTCTTCGTGGCTTTGCTTCTGCTTATTCCTTATACTAGCGGCTTTTCCTTTACATCCGCGACTTCATTAATCTCACTCGTGGCTCATCCTTTGGCTCCTTTAGCTTTGGTGACTACATTCCTTTACCCGCAACACTCACTAAGCTTCTGTGGATTCTTCTAGAGCTCTGCAGCTTCATGCAGACTTCAGTGGCTACTTCAAGACTACGGTGGCTATCTCCTTATGTTCACGGCTTGCACAAAAACTGACTAAGTCCCTTAGAACTTATCCTTAATTATCCTGAAGCCTTTGTGAGCTGACACTACCAATCAACCTTCATCTTATTCACATGCTCACTTTACCAATTGACTTCTTTTTCCATCAATGCAACTTGAACATCAGCTAATCCATCTTGACATCAATGACAACACATATGACACTGATAAAGGTCCAACAACTCCCCTTTTTCATTGATGGCAACACCTCAATACACCTTAATGCTTCTATACGGAAAAAACCAATTTCCTTCTTTTGATGGAAAAATGCTTGCATGCCTTATTTATATTTTTCAGCTTTACTCCTCTGTGTATATGACTTGGCTGGTTCCATCATCTCTCCCCTTTTGAATGTGACAAGCTAGTTTCTAGTATTTGCTTCCCTCTCCTTTAGCTATATTTCTTTCCCTTTTTATTTATGATATGAACAGTTGGCTTCTGACAATAGCTACTCCCCCCTTTGACAACAATGACAAAGGGCCAACTAAGCCACAAAAAGTTGAATATGTTGGTAAGATAGATAAAACATGTTCTTACCTCAAGAAGCTCCCCCTAGGCTCATGCTTCTTATTCATATTTCTTGGTGTGTCCGTGGCAATGCTCCCCCTGAGCTAATGCATACTTTGATGAATTTGAGCTAAGTAGACTAACTCCCCCTTACTTTGGCACTGAATTAGGAGCTGATAATTCATGAGAATGCTCCCTTTCCTTTTCTGCACACCTTCTAGTTTTTGGCGGGATCAAGAATGACCCCCAATTCATTCCTTAAATGTTCAAATGTGGCTTTTGGTCCAGTGGCTTAGTCATAATATTTGCAATCTCTTCTTTTGTGCTCACATATTCTAGACTGATTTTCTTGTCATTCACTTGTTCCCTCAAGAAGTGATATCTAATAGGGATATGCTTGGTCTTTGAGTGGAACACGGGGTTCTTAGAGACACTTATTGCACTTGTGCTATCACATAACAAAGGAATTGGACTTTCATATTTTACCTTGTAGTCTTCCAATGTCTGCTTCATCCAGAGAACTTGAGTACAAAACATTATAGTCATTATATACTTTTATTCACATGTTGAGAGTACACTAATGAATACTTCTTACTCAACCAGGAGACTAAATAATTTCCAAAAAAGAATGATCTGCCACTCTTGTATTCTTCCTTATCATTAACAAATTCCTGCATAATATGCATCTGTATATGATATTAAATGCTAAATTCATTGCTCTTGGAGTAATTTTTTATCCATATTCTGAAATAGTAATCCCCTGAGGTCATCTAAAAACATTGAGGTGTGTTTCCCAATATTTGATACTTCGCATTTTTATTGATCATGTGGCTTAGCCATACATATGATATACAATATCATGTCACCTAATATGAACTAAACTTGATGTAATTTGAGTAATAAACTAGCCTATCATGGATTTGTCCAAAAATTTGTCTACTTAATATTGTTACATTTCATCTCTTCTGTAGCTTACATCCAACATTCCATTAGTGTCCCAATCAGGGTGTATTATTCCATTCTGAATCTTTTTGGTATCTCCTTGATATAATTAGTTTGGGATAAAAAAATGAATATACCTTGATAAAGACGTTTTACTGATCTACGTAATACCCAGAATAGTTTGAAATATCTCCAAGAATATACATTTTAAATTATTTCTTTCCTACATATCGAAAAATTCATAGGTCATCTTGGGCATGTCTCCATGAAATATGAGTATCATCTACATACATAATGACAATTAGCAAGTTCTCCTTTTTCCTTGATGTAGAGTGTATTGTCTACAACACCTTTTTGCTGAATCCAGGAAACAATGAGTTTATGAATCTAATCTAATGAATAAGCTCTGGGAGCTTGTTTTAATCCATACGAATATTTATTCAACCTTCTTGCAATAATGCTTGTCTTGCAGTTATGCTGATCAGTTTTTCATTAACTCTACAGTTTAGACCATAATCCATTTCAAAGTGCTGATTTCATCTCAGCATTCTTGAATTGACCACCTGATATTCTGTGTTTCCCTTGGAATAGTCTTGATTATCTTCCATTCAAGGCCTTCCGAAAATGTCTCATCAAAATATATTCTGGTCTTGATGTTGGTGGAGTATCCTTTACATAGACTATCCTATCATTGCTTCTTGTACTTCTCGTTTTTGTCTACTTTTGGTGTTCATCATACTCATTTAGCTTCATCCAACTTCCATTGGTGTCCCATTTCGCAGTCAGCATGTAGTTCCATTTTCAATCTTTTCAATCTGATCTTGATGTACTTCATTTGGGATATGAATCTACCTAATGATGATTATTTCTTGTTCTGATTGATAATTCTGGTAAACCCATTGAAAGAATGAGGATCTATAAGCATAGACATTTCAAATTTTCTTCTTTGATCATAGCAACAAATTTGTGTCATCTTGACCAAGGTCTCCTTCTTCCTTGGATGATAAAGATTGTTGTCTGCAACACCTTTTCTAAATCCTTGAATTTAGGACTATGAATCCAATCTGTTGTACCAAGCTCTGTGGAGCTTGTTTTAATCCATACAAAGCTGTTCTTCAACCATGCACACATAATCCTTATCTTCAGTTAGTGAAAATGCATATGTTGTTCAAAAATCAACTCATTCATGTAAACCAATTCAGGAAGGTTGATTTCACAAAATTGAGATACTCATGATCTTCTTGTATGCCACGTAAGCTAGGAATAGTCTTATTGCTTCCATTCTCACATCAAGTGCAAATGTCTCATCAAAATCTTCTCCTTCCATTTGACATGTATCCTTTGCATGTTAGTCTTGCCTTGTTTCTTGTCACTTATCCTTTTTCATTCAGTTTGTTTCTGAATACCCATTTAACCAATCACATTTTTGTTCCGTGGTCTATCCTACCAGTTCTCATGTCTCATTCTTTTCAATAGGGTTGATCCAGTTCTTCATTCATTAACTTCTATAGGAAATGTTGATCCTTGCTTGCTTCTGCAACATTCTTGGTTCTATCATTGAAAGGAGAGCTATGTCTTCATGGTTCTACTGCTCTCTTAGCCTTCTTCTTGTGAGAATTCCACCATCTTTGTTTCCAATGATCTTATTTACAAGATGGTCCTTCTTGACTTTCCTAGAAGGTTCCTTAGTGTCTGGCCTTTCTTCCTCTTCATTTGATTCTTCACATGACTGTCCATTTCATCATCATCTTCTTATTCCTCATGATTGTCTCTATGTGATGGGTGTTGACTTTGGCGTATTTTGTTTCATCCACCTTCACATTGGTGCTTTCAACAATCTTCTACAACCACTTATTGTAGCACCTGTAAGCCACGCTGACCACTGAGTAACCAAGGAATATCCCTTCATCACATCTTGAGTCAAATTTTCCCAAATTGTCTTCATCTCTTTTGATATAGCATTTGCTTCCAAATACTCTTATGTGCTTTACATTGGCTGGTCTCTTCTTCCACAGCTCATATAGGAGTTTTGTCATTGTTTATTCTTAGTTGAGATCTTTCAAAATATAGACCATTGAGCTGTAAACTGCTTCACTCCAATACATGTCTGAGAGTTTGGATTCATTTAGCATAGTCCTTTTCATTTCTTGCACAGTCTTGTTCTTCCTCTCAACAATGCCATTTTGCTGAGGTGTCCTTGTGGCTGAGAATTGTCTTCTAATTCCATGTTCTTCACAAAATTCATCAAGATCATTTGACCAGAATTCTCTGCCTCTGTCTGATCTTAGGCATTTGATCTTTTTGTTCTTCTCATTCTCTACCAGTGCCTTGAATTTCTTGAATCTGTCTAAGGCTTCTGATTTTTGTTTTAAACATGCTACCCATGTCATCCTAGTGTAATCATCTATTAGAAGCATAAAATATACCTCACCATTTATACCTTTAATTCTATTGGGTCTGCACAGATCCTGTATGAATCAACTCCAAAGGTCTGGTTGTAGAATATTCTTTTGATTTGAATGATCTCCTTGTTTGTTTTCCATGTAAACAAGCCTTGCATAGAGTATCCGCGGGTTTCACAATCTTTGGCATATGTCTGACACAACCTTTTGCACTCAATTTTACCATATTTTCAAAACTCACATGCCCCAATCTCCTTGTGCCATAACCAGCTGTAATCAATCTTACTTGTGAAGCATTTTTCATTGTTTATCTCATTGAGAACATACATGTTGTTCTTTGTCTGCTTGGATTTTGCAACTTTCTTTCCTGTCCTTCCATTGATAATATCACAGCCCTTGTCATGGAATATAACATTGTATCCCCTTTTGCACATTTGACTTACACTCAGAAGATTGTGTTTAAGACCTTCAACATATAAAACATTTTCAGTTATGGTTTTTCCATTATCTAAACTCAGAGTTCCTTTCCCAACTATGTTTGCTGAGTTGTTATCACCAAATCTCACAGCACCTGATGCATTGTTAGACAAAATAATGAACTTACTTTTGTCACCTGTCATATGGCTTGAGCATCCACTATCTAGATACCATATTTTATCTTCATTTTGTACATGAAATGTGGTTTGTACTATTGAGCACAACTCTTTTCTCTTGTTCTCATCTTTCTTTGCAATGTATACCCACTTCTTTTTCTTAGGTGGCTCTTGTTTGTTTGTTGAAACCGCATGACTCTTCTTCTGATAATGGTGATGGACATCATTGTAGCTCAATCTGGTGTAAGATGGGCCAAAGTTTCTTCTATAGCCTCTAGATAATTTTCTACACTTTGTAGCCTTATGTCCAAACTGATTACATGAATAACAGTAACCATAAAACAAGTGTGTGTACCTCATAGCATAGGTGATTCTAGGAGCAGAAGTCCTTCTTTTCATGGCATTGATAACTTCACTATTTGTGGCGGATGAGGTGCTAGCAGTTGATGCAGTCTTGTTTTCTTCATTCTTTGTAGGCTCCTTTTCTTTACTTTCTTCTTTGAAACCAATTCCAGACTTGTCATTTGCATCACGTTGGCTACTCAGTATATCAGTCAAAACACTTGAGCTCTTTTCAAGTTTTTCATACACCTTTAGCTTGCTACTCATTTGTTCCAACTCAACTTTTAGTTTCTCCAGTTCTGAGTTCAGCTTTGTGCACTCATCCTCCTTTGATTTGTAGGAGTTTGAAATCTTTTCAAGCTGTGTTTCCAATTCCTTAAGCTCATTAGCCTCTTCTTCTTCTCTTTGAGATTGTCTTCCTTCAAATATGTGGATTTTTTCTTCATAATCCTTTAATGTACATCTTAGCTTCTGATTCTTTTTCCTGCACAATCTCAACTCTTCAAGTGCACACACTAGTTCAGCCTCAAGATTCACTTCATCTTCTTCTTCATCAGAGTCTGCATAGTCAGTTGCATTCTTCCCTTTGGAGTTGCACTCTTCAGATGCATCCATGGCCATAAATAGACATTCAGACTGATCTTCATCATGTTCATTCTCAGAGCTTCCTGGGTTGCTAGAATCAGAATCACTTGATTCTTATTTTGAATAGAAGTTTCTTTTATTTTTGAAGAACTTCTTCTTGATATTTTTCTTCTTGTACCCAGTTTATTTTTGTTGTCCTCTTCATGTTTAGGCTGAGATTCTTTATTTTTATTTGGACATTTTACAGAAAAATGACCTATTTGTCCGCATGAAAAGCATTTGAAAGGAATTTTTCCTTTATACTTACCTGAGCCTCTTTTCAGTCTTCTTACAAACATTGCTTCAATATTTTCATCATCCAACTCATCTTCTAAAGTTGATTCTTTTTCTTCTTCTTGCTTTGACTGAGTTTCTTTCTTGACCTTGAATGCTACTTCTTTCTTGGTAGTTTTGGATCCAATAGTCCTCATTTCGTAAGCTGACAGAGTGCTCTGCAATTCATCCATCATGAGAGTCTTCATGTCTTTGGCTTCCTCTATGGCTGAAACCTTTGAATCATACTTTCCTAGACAGGGATCTCAGAACTTTCTGAACAATGAATGATTCTTCTAACTTTTCACCTAGTCCTCTGATCATGTTTATAACTTCATTTGTTCTCTGCATGTAGGCCGCTATACTCTCATCATCATTCATCTTCAAATTTTCAAACTAAGCTCTGTAGGTCTGTAGCTTTGCTAGCTTGACCTTTTCATCACCTTCATAGATACTCTGCAGTTTGGTCCATATCTCTTTTGTTGTTGTGCAATGCATAACTTTGACAAATTATGTTTCAGTCAGGCCATATAGAATTGCGTTCATTGCTCTTGAGTTGTATTCATATTTTGCCTTATCTGTTAAAGAAGTAATTGGTGTAGCTGGAGGATTGTATCCTTTCTCAACACATTCCCAGATATCAAAACCAAGTGACATCAAATATGTCTTCATCCTTATTCTCCAGAATGCATAGTTTGTACCAGTGAAGAGAGGTGATCTTGACAGTGACAAACCACCTTGTGCCTGATTTGTTGCCATGCTTGTGATAAAAGGATCTCCTTGAAGATGTTAAGCTTCTACTATAAGGACATCGCTCTGATACCAATTGTTAGAGATCACAAGCACTGAGAGGGGGGTGAATCAGTGCAGATTAGAACTTTTTATCTTAATGCCAAATTTAAACCCTTTAATGATGTGTAACTTTAAAACTATGAGCAGTCAATCAAACATATGTCATGCAGAATAACACAATGCACAGAGATTAACGTGGGAAACCCTTTTGGGAGAAAAACCCACCAAAACCATTGCTTATATTACAAAAAGCAAGGACTTGCAAGAATATTACACATCCTACAAGATTTTCAGTTGAGCACCCACTTCACAACTTCAAGCACCCACTTCACTCAGCAAATTTAGCAAGCACCAACTTGCAAGGAGCACCAACCCCTGATTTAATCAGCTACAACTGATATTTTGCAGGCACCTACCCATAAGGAGGCTACAACCCCCTGAAAATGCTAAGCTACAACTTAGACTTGATTTACATGCAAATTTTGATCATCTAGTTACAACAATTGTCTTGTACAATGGATTATGATCACCTTTCTATATCGGTCTGTGTTCTTATTTTCACTCTCTTCTGCTCATCTGAATCAATCCTTTTTGCTCATTCAATCTTTCACCTGATGCCATTCTCATCTGATAAATCAATGTTTCATCGGTATAATCTCCTCTTTCCTCTCTCTTTTCTTTTGTTGCTCTTTCTCAGCTTGATTACATCATATTATCTCTCTTGAACAACTCTTCCTTATCTCGAATACTTCTTTTCTTACTTGAGCAACACCAAAAATGGCTCCAAGTTCAAACTATATTCTCAATCGACTCATTCCTTTCCTTCGATTTGTGTGTTCGTGTATCTTCCTACTCTGTCACCTAAGAATTCAGACTATTAAATGCATACAGCTAACTCCAGATTTTGTTTCTTCTATATTCAGCTTGATTACACCATTTTCCATGCATGTGCAAGAGCAATTTATTAGTTGTGCCTAAAAATAGATTTTCCCATCTTTTTAGAATTTGTAACTGTGACCCAGATGAGCGAGCCATTTTCTTCTTCAATATTTTATTTCTCCTTGAAACTCAGATTCTCATAGAAAATTTCAACTATATTTCCCAAGGTCAATAAACATTAAATGTTGGCAGCTAGAACAATAGTTTTCTTTGTTCTTCGTGGAGATCAAGTCATATACTTAGCCGCAATCACCTGACAATCAAATCACCATCAATTTTGGAGAACCAACTCTCACTTGTTCATGTTTGAATCAAATTGATTTCCTTCGACCCTTGTCCAGTCCATATTCTATCATTTCATGGCTCTCCTTAGCTCCTCTACTTTCTTCTTTGTATCACGGCACTTGCCTTTGTTCAACAACATTTCTCCTTCCTCGGTGGATTTTTAGTTATCCACGGCTCTTCTATGCTTCTCATGGATTTCCCAATGTCTCATGGTCATCCTCCTTATCCAACGCCTTTCCACATATTTTTTATTTGTACATGACTCTATTCCTTTTACTTGCATATTTTATAGTCTTTTGTAGTTTCCACAGTTCTTCACGGATTTCTTTTATTTTCAGTTTTCTTCTGACTTCCTTATACTGGTGGCTTTTCCTTTACATCTGCATTCATTAATCACTTTGGCTCATCCTTTGGATCCTTTAGCTTTGGCGAACTACATTCCTTTACCCACATCACTCATTAAGCTTTTACTGTGAATTCTTCTAGAGCTCCACGGCTTCATGCAGGCTTCGGTAGCTACTTCAAGACTACGGCGGCTATCTCCTTATGTTTGCAGCTTGCACAAAAATTGACTAAGTCCCTTAGAACTTATCCTTAATTATCCTGAAGCCTTTGTGAGATGACACTACCAATCAACCTTCATCTTCTTCACATGCTCACTTTACCAATTGACTTCTTTTCCATCAATGCAATTGACATCAACTAATCCATCTTGACATCAATGACAACACATATGACCTGTAGTTTTCCCACAGGTCTAACGAATTGGAGCTCTGCCTCTAGGAACTTCCACGAATAGCCACCAAGCACCCCCAAGCACAAGCAACTCATGGTGGAAAGTAGAAAATGTTGAGAAATGATGGCAGAATGAAGAAATATCAGCTTGCCCTAAAAATGGAATGAAAACACACAGCTGACTTGGCCCTGATCTCTGCCATAAATCTTATCTATGCCACAAATGATCCTTCAAATTCAAATGTTTCCGCTTCAAATTGGGAATGCTTTGAACTAGGAATGCTTTGAACTCCAATGTTGTTGCTATCAACCAATAATGCTTCACGTTTTGTGTGTTATATGCTATTTTTCCGTCGCTTTTATAAGTGTTTGTGTCTAGGTTTAGGGTTTCAAACATTCACTTTTAGGGTTTTCCACTAAATATTTTTTAAAACTTAAAAAAAAAAACATGAAAATGTGGCAAACCGGACAGGATTTATTCGGCCGCCTCCAAAAATCCAGTTCGAACCGGATCTGAACCAAATCCGACAGAACCTGGTAACTATGACCTTAAGGCACCATTTGCTAAGACTGAAACTATCAACAGGAATATTTGTTTTGAATTAAAGCTCAATTATATTAAAGAGGAATAAAGAGTATAATGGCAAACCCATCAGCCATTGTTTCCACATGGAAGCATAGATTAAAAACTTGGCGAAAATCAGTAGGCACTTGCTAGTACTTGCTGATCGCCTGTCAAAAAAAAGCTCAGCACAGGACTCACGAGCCAGACTACACCAAAAAATCAACAAATTTTCACAAAACATTTGCCAGAAACTCAACAACTCATGGCTAACACACTGATTTCAGGATTTTCTGCAGGGTTTCACTCTAATTCCACAGTATTTCTTTCTTTCTGTGTGTGATTCCATTTGTTCCCTTCTGTGAGTTGTATGATATATTAAAAGATCCAGCAGCAGTTTTGATGTGCAATGCACATTATGACTACTTTGATCTATTTAGTATTAAGAATGGCAGCTACAATACCTACGTACATGTGTTATCTCTTACTTTCCAACTCATAACACCTATGTCTTGTTTTGTATTGCAGCTTGAACCACACTCCGGACGATAGCTTGAACAAGACTCCAGACGACATATATTCAGTGGACGCCTAAGATATTTATAATTTTATAGTCGGTAGAGGTCTAATATTATATTCATTATATGTAGGCATTGATTATTATTTTCAGTACAAGCCTTATAATTTCTATTCAGTAATAATTTTAAAGTCAATTTCTAAGGTCGATTTCTTCACTATATAGTAGATAAGTTACACTAGGTCTATTACCTATAGTATTGTCAATTTTTTAAATTTAGTCAATCACATTTTGTTCAAGGCCTTAAATGCCTTATCATTAAATATACAAAGGTCGATTTCTTCACTCTATAGTAGATAAGTTATAGTAGGTCTATTACCTATAGTATTCTCAATTTTTTAAATTTTGTCAGTCACATTTCTTTCAAGGCCTTAAATGCATAGACCTTATGGTTTTGTTTCAGCTCTGTAGGGACTCTGGGGGTCCTGGTGAGCAGGGAATGGTTCAGAATTACTAGAAACTATACTTGTATTCTCTACATTCGTTTCTCATGCTTTCTAATAATGTTTCTGTGAGTTATTTCAGTTTTTTTTTAGTTGTTTTTTTGAGTGGCAATAAAGTTGTTGAGTAATTGCCAAGAAATTGCCGAGTCCTGAATACGAGTCAAAATTTTGGGCTGCTAAGCACGAGTTTTTGAACTATGCATGTAAGAATGGGAGTATACAAGCTATAATACATCAAAGACTTGTACGTGCTGCTCAAAAGCTCAAAAATTGAGCATCACATAGTAAAGATCCAACTTCTATTACGCTTATGACTACTCATAATGACTTTTAAACACAAAATACAACTTTAGTTTGCAATTATAGATACCAGAATTACTTCTGCAAATTTATCATGAATAGCCTTGCAAAAGTTTACAAAAAGATACTTTATCATCAGGTTCATTCTATGTTGAATTGTGAGATTCCGGGACGAAAATTTCAAGCCTCGCAGTGTATTGTGCTTGAACAATGTTGTCATGCTAAATGACTAGCATGCAAAATTGAAAACTTTAGCCATGATAACCAAGCCCCCCACTTGAAAATTTCCTCTCCCGGTCATTGTAAATCTTTCTTCTAGCCAGCCTGTCCTCAGTTTCATCCTTGTCCTGGCCAAGAGGGACGTGCTAACAAGATTTTCAAGTGTGTTTCATGTGTGAGATATTTGCCTAAGGTGATTCATAAAGTCACTAAGATTCAAGGAAGAATAGTTATCCCCGGATGCCTAGAAAAGGCCATTTTTGGCCATTTTACAATTCGTGGGCATCCTCCGAAAGCTGACTAGGAAGACTTATACCATCTAGAAGTTGTGCAGGGAAGTTTTGGATGCATTCAAGGCAATTTGGTGAAATTCTCCAAGGCCAATTGATGTCGGGAACAACTTCGGTAAAATAGGGTCAGTTTGGTGTTGCAGTGATCAAGACTCCTCATGAAAACATATTTCAATGATCAATGGTTTGCAAACATTTTTCAAGTTATGGACAAAATCCACAGTGTTTTGGTCGTTGTTTCCCCCTTTATTGAGCCTCACAGTCTAGGAATAAGTCAAATTTTCTAAGTTTAGGGGCAATCTGGGCAAAATCGGTTTTTGGAGGAGGAACGTGTGGAATTGTTCCTTTGTTCCACCCATTCCCCGTTTTATCTCGTCAGCCGTATCGAGCACAGAAGCCAATTGGGGCAAAGTTCATGTGTTCCACAAATCACCGCAAACATCAAAATAGGAGAAAAAGGGGCAAAATCAGTTGTGTCAGCTAGTGGTGGAACTGTGGGAGCAGTTCCGCCGTTCCTTCTGTGCTCCGCACCCCTGCAAGTGTTGACGAAGAAGGAAAAGGTGGCAAGGAGCATTTATGTCGACCGATGGTGGAGCAGTGGGAACAGTTCCACCATTCCTTTTGTGCTCTGCATCCCCGCAAGTGCTGACGACGAAGGAAAAGATAGCAAGGATCGGTTATGTAAGCACTTGGAAGAACCCACGAAACAATTCGCAAGTTCCTCTGAAACCCCGATTCGTCGCCAATCAAAACTAATCTGCAAAGGTGGTCTTGTTTGGAACTAATGGAACAGTTCCAATGTTCCTCAGGTTCTCCGCAAAGCTGATGCAACCAACGGGGTAAAATTACAAGTCAAGTCGATTATGTCGGCCCAGGAGGAAACAATCGGAATTGTTCCCTCGTTCCCTATGTTCCCCGAATTTTCGTCAATGTCGCCAAAAGGAAGATATGTTTAGATCGGTGTTTCGAGGCCCAAAAGGAATGTTCCCTTGTTCCTCTATTTCGCTCATTTTCTCACAAAACTCCCAAATTTCGCCAAAAAGGAGATGGTATAAAAGCTCCAAACTTGACTAATTGTAATGTAACGATAAAATAGTATATTTGTGCTCAATTGAATGTATTAACACAAGTTTAAGAGACAAAAGGTCACAAGTGATAAGAAGGTGAAAGGTCATGTGAGAGGGAAGACGAAGAGTCATATTGTAAATCTATAAATTGTAATGGCCTCTCCATTCTAAGGTTGGCAATTGTTGATTGTTGTAAGTTGTTGTATTTCACTACTACATCAAACAATAAAAGTTACATTTCCTCTATCTCCTTGTCTATGTTCCTCTATCCTCTCTACTCTCCAACTTTCCAAGCATTGTGATCTTGTACAACCAAGAAGGAATTCTGTGTACTTGATTAATCGATCTATAGAACTTTGTCTCTAGTTTATTAGTCTTGTTGATTGATTACATTTTTGTGTTCTTTTAATTGAATGTGGACATACTCTGGCTCATGCATGTGAATTATGTATGTCTACTCACAACATTAACCCTCTCTCCCTATTTCTCCTACTCCCTTTCACCTTTCTCCCAATTAAATTCATCTCTTGTACATTGTATAAGCACTTTGCCACAGGTTTTAGTGGTCATTCTTGTGCGATCCCTTAGTGGTCATTTTTGTGTGATTCCTGGCTTAAACGACCACACCAGAGTTTAAGTTAGTTTACATTCAATAATGGGAGCCTCCTCATACCCAAGGAGGGGCTCAGCCTCGTGATCGTTGGTGAAAACCGATAATCTGCACTTCGACAAATTATTTTGCCAACAAACACAAATGATAGAGAGGACCTATTCCTATTCCTGAACATTGCTTTTGGTCCATGAGATTCTCTCTCCCGATAGAGGTGCTTCTAAGAAGCTCAAAAATTGAAAATTAAAAATAAAGATCCAACTTCTATTATTGTAATGTCCCCAATCAGACAATTTATGCTCCCAAATGGAACAATAGTAAATTCGATCCTAGATAGCAATTTATAGACAATGTACTTGAAATAAATAGTGCATATCTAAATTATTACTGAAAAGTTCGACTTGCCTTGGTGATGGAAAACAGATCAGCAATATTTATAAAGACAAAACATTAGAAAAATACCATATTTGACTCAACTAAAGGCTGGAATTTATTTTTTAAAATCTGCAAATGAATAGCTCTCAGACAAGATTAAAAGCAGAGTATCCTCGGCCCAAAAATATACAACTCAGTTGATTTTGGCCTCTAAAAATATGGCAAAGATGTTGATTATGAGATCCGGGACATCAGTACCCTAGAATGTATCAAACTCCACCCACATGAGTGTAGATAACCCTAGATCTAGTTGAAATTGGAGGTAGAAATCTGCCCCAACACTTGTGTCTTAAAACCCTAGCTAGAAACAATATAAATCTGCTAGCCTTGCCCTTCAACAAATGCTAGAAATCTGAAATATAGATTTGAAAATCAATGAAAGCTCTTGAATAGAACCTCCTCACATAAGGGAAGAACAGTTTTCATTCTTCTTCCAAGGCTAAAGAGGGTTTTCATCCTCTAAAACCAGAACTACAAAGGGCTTTCATCCTTTGGAGTTGAATTGGAAAGCATGCAAGCTTAGACCAAAATTCTGAATTGATAAGATGTAAAAAAGATATCTTCTCTTATGCATGGTGACCTCCTTTTATAAGTTGTCTTGGCCTTTTTACCACCCAAAACAACCAATCAGCTTCTTTTGCCTCATTTAATGTTTTTCACTTGTTTTATTTCATCCCCCTATGGGTCGCATTTTTCCTCTAGGAACAAATAAAACATAAAGTTACTTTGTCTTTTTCTTTTTCTATTTTGTCATTAATAAATTAAGTGCCTATAATAATATTTTATGATGCACTTTGTAATTAATTTATTACGACTTAGTTTCCCTTTTTCTTGTCCCCTTAGCCGTTGGGAAACAATGAATGGGCTAAGGGTCTTTGACCGAGAAGGGAATATTACAATTACGCTTCCTACTAACATTTAAACACAAAATACCACTATAATTTTCAATAATAGATATTAGAACAAATTATGCATGTTTATCATGAATATTCTTCTAGAAGTTTACAAAAAGATTCTCTATCATCATTATGTCGTGAATTATGAGATGTACGTCGACATCTAACAAGTGTTTGTTGTAAAGCATGGTTAAATGGAGTGGGAAGTGACGTCACCACTTGGGAAGTGGGGGTCCCTTCCTCGAACGACAATTCCAAGCCTCAATAGTGTATTGTGCTTGAACACGACTGACAAGGATGACATGTTCCTGTTCCAATTCCTGAACATTGCTTTTGGTCCACGAGATTCATCTCGGGTAAAGGTGGTCTCTTAGGAGGAGGGATCATCTGATTTATCTCTTGAATAATTTCAGCATATCTGTATTTGGGCAGGGTCTTCAAAGATGGTTTACTTAAGGGCAAAAATCCTATGATTTGAGTACCAGTTGCTAGCCACCCAGAAATTCATTACATGCAACAATTAACTCATTATTAAGAACAATGAACTCATTACTTGCGGCCAAGTGGAGAATACAATTTTGGAGCAAGGGTGGAAGATATACAATGAGTACTCGAATCCATTTTATTTAATCATACTCTTGGAACCACTCTATATTATTTTCCTCAAGTACTTGAGATTGTTTTGGCATTTCGGAAGCGTTCTTGGCATTTACCAAGACTCATACCAAAACCCAGTACGAGTGTATGCGAGTACGCTACCCTGGTTGGCATTTCCAGGTATCAACGGTTACAACAATTAATTCATTACTTACAGCCAACTCGAGAACACAGTTTCAAAGATATAGTGAAAGATATATATTGAGTACTTGAATCCATTTTGTTCAGTCATAATCTTGGAACCACTCAACAAACAATCTTAATTTTTAACTAGTATCTCCTAACACTCGCCATTATTGTGTATTACACTCCTGCCAACATCCACGCCTCACTACCCCTTGCTATTTCAACTTAGTCCTAAGTTTGGGAGAGTAAAACTTTTGTGAGGACTCAATCCAACGTGATCAAAAACTATTGATGGATGCCAACATACTCGTCAATCGATCAAGAAGTATGGGCTAGGACTTACTCAAAAAGTCCATACATACACATTTGTGTGAACAAGGACATACACAAATGTTCATGTCAAAAAAAACTATACGTGAATAGGAACATAGCCAATTATTTGTCAAAAACTAATAGCAGGAATGGCCTCACTACACCAACAATTTCTGTGTGGGAATTGATCCTCATTGAACAACCACATCTTGTGAACTCAATTCAAATTACTGTTCAGATTAGTAGACAATGTCTTGCCCACACCCTTTATTCTCATGGGGATCTTGATCACTTGCAGTTTAACCACATCATTCTCCATCACTTCACTAGCGATAAATGCCTTGTCCTTCAGTTTATCATCTATCAGTCCTTCGCTCCTTGTATACAGTTCATCACAATATGACCTTGTTGCTTGCAATAATATCAGACAAACCTATTCTTTTGTGTCTTTCTTTAAATCGAGGTTAAGTTACACTAAGTGGACCTGGAAGGAAGATTAGGTAGAATAGATATTACTATTTTTTGGCTCGACTTATCAAAGTTTTAAAAAATATGATGGTCGAATGTAATGTCAAAAATAAAACTTTCACGGTCACACCATTCGATCCCACTCCTTGCTACCATTGGAGAAAGTCTATCGCCATAAGTAAAATTATATATAGTTACAACATTAAATCTAAACATAAATATATTTATCTAATCATACAAATTATAAAATAATATATACAAAAAAAAATTGTAAAATATAAGAGATCAATGTATGCATATACCACATTGATTAATAATTTTATTACATTCTCTTAATATTTTCCATTGGTTTGTACCAAACAAATATTTCTCAAATGAAAGGGCCCCAAACTCTACCATAGGGTTCAGATATTACTATTTTAGGCTTGATTTATCAAAGTTCTAAAAAATGATGGTCAAATGAACAGCAATTTTAATGTCCAAAAATAAAAACTTTTTACAGTTGCACCATTAGATCCCACTCCTTGTTGCCATTGTAGAATGCCTATCAGCATTATTAACTATTACCACATGATAAACTAAATTCTAATTATTAACTATTGCCTCCTAATCTCGCCATTATGGTGGCATGGAGGCTTGGTTTATATCCCTATTCCTAGCCATAATTCTTTTGAATGGTGGTTTCCAGCGTTTTAAATAACATTTAGGATGGTGAGGGTCTCAAAAAAACTTGATATGGGCATAGTTTGGATGAAAAGTGACCCAGAGGAGTAACTTGGACTTGGGAAATGGTCAGGTAATCCTAAAATCCACTCAACGAGACACCATCCTTGAAAGTGTTGCATGGAATCCAATATATCGTTGGTTTTGGATAGCTAAAAGGCTGAAGAGTTGCTGAAGTAGGTGGGCACCTAAGGAGAAGAGAAGTGATTATGAAGGGCAGATTGGAGAAGAAAGAAGGTGATCTCCTATAAAGTTCTTGCAAAGTTTAGCCATGTCGGTGAGGGGTAGAGTGGTTGGAATGGAGAGGGTTTAGAGAGGAAGTTTCCCGTCACATGTGAAGCAGAATTATATAAAATTGGGAAGGTTGAATAAACACATTTGAGGGAGTGGTTGTGGGATGGACATTTACTTGAGCATTTTGATCGACATTGGGATGTAGATAAGCATCTTCAAATTCCATGAGGATACAACCCTACTCTTGACTAGTAATATTGGCATTTTTTATGAGCCTTCTCTAGTGGCTGCGGATATAAAGATTCATGCTTAATCTTTGTCTGGATTCTCTTATAAACCTTTATAGTATCTGTATCATTGGCCATACAAGGACAATTACAAAAAAGATGTATGACCATTTATAGCAAATGCATGTAATCATTAACTTCTTTTTTGTGTTCCACAAGGGCGCACCCCCCCCCCCCCAAAGTGGCGCATCTGAGACTTGTGGACGGCTGCAAAACATCCCCCCATCATTCCCCACCACTAACAACCAGAGGGGGACGTCCCCAAAATGTTTCCCTCACAGAGGGGACGCTTCTAAGAAGTCTCCACATTTTGGGGACTTCATGAGGACTTGGGGACATCTCCGAGACTTCCAAAAGTCTCTCGACCCGTCCCTAAGACTCTCAGTCGTCCCTAAGACTCTCAGTCGTCCCTAACAACATAAGTTTGTCTAAAAGTTTTTTTAATCATTTTGTTTAATGATTTTTGGTGCACAACCCTAACCCTAATACTCAACGGGCCCCACCCACCCCTCAAGCACTACAAAAAAAACTATCCTCACTTCAAATCACTAAATAAAATTCAAAGCAATAGTGAAAGCATTAGCAAGCAAGAGTGAGAGGTTGGGAGCATTAGCAAGCAAGAGTGAGAGGTTGGGAGCATTAGCACGCAAGAGAGACAACATTAGCAACAAGTAACAATAAGAGTTAAAGCAAGTGCCAAATCTTCATTGTTTAACCGTTCAAGTTTCAATTTTGATGATTATGTGGCATGCATAGGGTTGGTTGGATTTAGTTTGGAGGAGCTTGACCTTGAGGAGTCTAGTAGTTCGAGTGATGAGGAGTTTGGCGCAGACTTTGGGGATGATTAGACTCATTAGAGGCATTGAGCCACTAGCTAACTGTATTCAAATTTTGAATGTAATCATCATTTTGAATTTAATATTAAATATATGATATTTGTCATTTTCACTATTTAATGCAATGTGTTTAAATTTCAAAGTCTCATTTGTTGTTCCTTGCACATTTTTTTATAACTAATTTTTCAAGTATTGTCTATATTTGCGTAGTTTTCCGTAGACCTAGGTCCCTTGGTCCCCTGTCTCTGAGACTCGTCCCTCTATTTAGAGACTCTTGGATGGCATTTCTCTATACTAGTGAATCAATAACCCTAACCTAAGAAATGTTAGACAAGATCACAAAACCTAACATGGGAAGTTATCTTGAAACCCCTTGCGGTTTACACTTTAAGAAAAGGAGATGATAGGTGACCATGTGGCTATACCAACTCCAATCCCTACAACCGCCATGTGCTTCTGCCTAATGCAATACCCAAAAGGATGTTTCTCCCACAATGTAATCCTAGAATGCTTGGGCAATCTTGCAACAGATGGATAGATGTCCAATTGTTTTTGCATATTCTTTACCATTCGGTCATATAGAGGACCCAACAACCCCTCTTTTTCGTAGGTTGTCAGAAGTAAGAATCATACTACGAATTGCCAACTAGAGAAAGGCTTTTACCTTTCGATCAACTATGTAAGTCCCGTTATTTCAAGTATTTTGTACTAGCTGGAATTATGGTTTGTTGAATTGAGGTGTAAACTATGAAGACAGTGACTCTCCCTCCCTGAACTTGTTTTTGGCTATAATAGCTTGTCTTCACAACATTTATGGGTAATATACATATACCTTATATTTTTAACCAAAGCTTGACCTTTCTCAAGGACCTCAATACCCAATAGCTTGTAGGATCAACATTTATTAGATCAATGTTGCATATAATTTCCTCTTGTTAAGCCTTTATAAAATAATCCTTCAGGAGGATGTAACTAGTAGTTTGTAGGATAGTTTGAACTTTTGAAAAATGAATATTCACAATAGGAGAGGAAGCCATCAAAGTAAAAAAAATTGGGGTTGAGGTAGTACCCCACTGCATGAATAGGTTGGTGGAGTTGATTGTTCCACCTCCGATCAATTATCTCTCAAAAGGGATCAAATCTAACTATATCCCCCTTATAATAGTGTTGGATGGCCTCTTTAGCCCTATCCATAGCCTCATAAATGTATCCCATCAAGCTTTTCTCCCTATCAACTGGGCGCAAAACCAACACCTCTAACACATACACACAAATTTAACTTTAAAGTTGCAAACTCACAAATAAAATAAATAACAATACATTTAGAAAGTGAAACTGCAGAAATCGACTTGAAATTTTAATTGAAGTTTGATGTTACCTTGATGATCTCTACACCTCTTTGCAAAAACATCATCAGAAACTATCTTTGTAGTCCCCTCTCCATCCGCTTTCCTTGAATATTACGAGTCTAGCCTTGCTTGACTCACAAACATTTGCTTCAACGATGACAACAAACTAGAAATACTTGTAACATCAAGAAGTTTGTTGCAAACCTCATGACACCGACTCACAAAAGATCTTTCCCCTTGGTGTGTTCTCTCATCAAGCTGAGAACCCAAGGGTGATTATATATTTACTTGGTTATATTTCTTGTATTTTCTATAACCAATCTAATATGATCACTTTTGTCTATCTTCTAAAAGAAGTTCGAGGCAATGGACCATACAAGAGGTTTAAAAGAGTGATGGATGACTCTCTTATAGTAGTCTCTTGTTGCATTATTAGTGACAATTTGCACAAAATTTTGGATACAACTGATGATTGGTTGTATCATGTATATAATGGATGCATCCATGCACCCCTATAGATCTATCTACCTGGGCGTTGACTTCAATATTCAGGGCTAAGGCCCAATCACAGGCGACTTCGGTCGAATAGGAGACCTCAGGGGCTCGACCCCCTATAGTTCAGATTAGATGGGTGGATTTCTACCCACTTTTAAGACAACCTCCTCCAACATAAGACTCAATTTTTTTGCATTTTTTCCCATGTAAGAAGCATCAATCGACTTCAAGAATATCATCACCATTTGAAACCGCTAAAAATTTGATGAGGGTGTGGTTCCTTCTATTTGTCCACCCATCTAAAAACATGGTGCATTTGTATTTCTAACATTGTTTCTTTTGATCTTCCAGGACTTACATTGCATAAGCAATCACACACTTGAGTGATTTCCCACTCAAGTCTTTTGGAGAGGGTGCCTTGTAACCTTTCCCTGCAACTGTCAATGTTGTCACCAATTACTCCTTAATACGGGGTCTTTGCCACATTGATGGGAAGGTTATAGTACCAAAAAATTTGCACATGCCTTATCTACTTTTTCATATGCATCCTTGTTCCAACTCGTATCTCGCAACGAAGCTTGTGCCCAAGTATGTTTTTTGGTACAAAAAAAATGGCGTATCCCTTTGCTTGAACTTGATGACCCAAATGTGCCTCTTCTGCTTCATAATCATGAATCGCAAGTAAATCCCACAATAATTGTAGCATCATCCTTTGATTCCTCTTTCATTCCATATCTAATGGTTGTTATGGCTGCATGCACCCTTGTCCTCACTAGTTTCTTCTCATCCAACTATGTCTTCATCTCTCGTTTTGCTTCTTCCGTAACATTAGGACATACCGCAGCATTCCTGAAAACAATAGATGCAAGATGCTACCTTAGGCAATTGATGCCTCTAGAAAACATTTCCCCGCAGAAATTGCAAATTACAATCACCTAAACCACTCCACGTATATCATATTTCCAAGCAACAGTACGGGCATTAGCGAGAATGGTTTGTGCTGGTGATTATGGGCCAGATGCCAAACTTGATGTTGACCCAAATGTCATTGTATGTTAAGTTCTAATCTACAACATAATGCACGTTTAAAAAACTAAAAAATCATAAATTTAATTAAAAAACAACATTATTAAACCGTTTAAAAAATTAAAATTGGCATTATAAACCTATGTAACCGTGATTGCAAATTTGTAATTGTAAACCCTGCAAACAACAATAAATTTCCAAAAAACATAAATAGAATTAAAACAATTCATTCAGACAATTTTGTTCATTGACGATGATAAACAAACATTAACATTTACAATCATTCGGAATCGAATGGAATGCATTCAAACTTGAAAATCATATTTGGATACAATATATAAAATTATAAATAATATAGAAAGAATTTACATTCTTGAAAAAATGGGGAAAAAAGGAGCCTAGCTACAAATGAAATTCTTCAAATTTGCTCTTAAACTCATGCAAAACATGCTCAATAGTTGTGTGATTACATGTGAGGCAGTGTGAAGCAT
The DNA here is from genome assembly GCA_019776745.2 of Taxus chinensis. Taxonomy (NCBI): domain Eukaryota; kingdom Viridiplantae; phylum Streptophyta; class Pinopsida; order Cupressales; family Taxaceae; genus Taxus; species Taxus chinensis. Next base: position 655,478,197 of record CM034153.1, on the reverse strand, counting down.
TTATAAGACAAAAAACAGCATTCTTGCAGCGTAAAATCCATCTTTTGGGAGTGTTCCACGTCCCAGCTGCAAACAGTGAGTTTGGGAGTAAAACTCGCCGAGTTTTTGCGAATGCCATGGAGAAAATGTGGCGAGTTCTCGCTGAATAGGCAAACTATGGTACTTTTATTTAAATTTTATTATCATTGACTAGGTTCACTATGGACCTACATTTGTAAGCCAACATGCATTAACATTTATTGATGTCAATAAATTACATTACTTGCTTCTATTGAATTGCTTCAACTTAAGCTTCAGAAGAAATCAACTGTAAGACATTGAAGTTGCATGCAATTATTATCCATTCGATCGTCAAAGCCATTTCCAAAATGGGAGGTAACTCAAAGAATGATGCCCGTCTTACTAGGAATTTGAATCCTACGATGTTGATAGATTAGACTCCAGAGCTGGAAGAACATTCAGTATGGGCAGATAGAGGGTCCAAAAAGTTATTTTTGCATGCACTAAGTTGAAGGATCGTGCAGCTATTTAATGGAAAGATGCGGTTAAAAAGACATAGAAATGGGAAAAGAGAATCAAATCCTAGAATAAGATGGTCTTGATTCTCGAGACAGAATTTTTACCTTTTGAAAATCATTTGAGTTTGCAAGGAAGCTATGTAATCCAAAGCAGAATACTAAATGAGTTGAGTGTAGAGGATTGCACTCAGTAGTTTATGACCATCAATCCGGCCTCTAAAGAACAAGAAGAGAAAATTTGAGGTATGTAAACAGACTTGGGATTTCTATTCAAGATTAGTTCAGTATGCTTAAGGTAAATTCTAGAAAACAATCATATCAGACTGCTTGGCAGGAAAACAGGAGTTATCAAGAAGAGAACAAAGTGTAAGAGGATGAGAAAATGGAGGTCAAAGGAAAATCATTGGTAGACACAGAGAGGTTAAGAAACAAGAAAATGGAGGAGCCAAAATAAGCTCCTCACAACAAAGTCCAAGACACCACTCTTATTCTCATGGAGGAAGAAGTTGTCATACAGTATATAGATGTGGTCAACAAGGTCATTAGTCATATGGATGTTTAGAAGCGGAGAAGGAAAATCAAGGTGAGGATCATGTAGCACAAATAGATGATGACCCAAAAGATGAAGAAGAAGTTGCAGAATTCAGTTGAAGAAGCAAGGATTTCATGTTATGTAGAGTGTTGTTTAAGCCAGAAAAGAATGAGGAAGGTCCATGTCAGAGGAAGGAGAAAAGGGAGGTCAAAGGTATATAGCTGGAATAGGAAAAGAGTTAGAAACAAGAAGACGGAGGACCCAAAACAAGCTCCTCATGCCAGTATCAAAAAACCGCTAGCATTTGATGGTTTATTTTTTTCAATGCAGTCAGCATGGTCATTGGTCACATGAATGCCTTGAAGCAGAGAAGGAAAATATAAGTGAGGGTGAGACCTTATGTAACTCATGTAGAGGATCACACAAGATGAATAAAATGTTTCGATTGAAATTGAAGATAGTAAGAATTTGATGTTGTCATAGAATGCTGTTTAAACCATAAAAGAATAAGAAAGGTCCATGGCAGAGGGAAGATTATTTTTAGACCAAGTACAAACTTGGCAATCAGTGTTTGAAGCTGATTATTGATCGAAGCAATACTGAAATATTTGTATGTACAACGATATAGCAAACATTGAGCCTGAAATGCTACCCCATACTCAAATACATAACAGGCTACTTGGTTACAAAAGGGTGTTAAGCAATGGGGACCAACCAATGCAAGGCTGGTTTTCATATTGCAAATTACCAAGAAGTCGTGTGTAACATGATAGCTAATGATGCATGCAACGTGTCATTTGAAAAAACTTAGCAACATGACAGAAGAGCAGTGCATGAAAGGAGCAAGAGAAATTATAAATTCTTTAAGGATTGGAAAAACTTTGAATAGCTTCCCAAGAAAGAAGTAGAGAAAGAAGCAATTCCATGCTACTTTCAAAAAATGAGTTTCTACAGAGAGATGACAAGTCCGTGGTAATTGTAGGAAGCAGTCTAACGTGCAGAATGAGGATCTAGAAGAAGTGAACATCTTGATGATATTGAATGCATCGGACAATGCAGATAAGCAAGTGCAAGACTTGGTGAATGGAGGTATGATTAGGAAGGAAGAAGAGTGAAAGGTTATCGTTCTTTTGAACTAGTTGTGTAAAGGCTTTTGCAAGCTCCAAAAGGTAATAAAACCATCTTGGAATGACACAATCAGAAGAATACTTCAGAAGTGCATTGTGATGCACTTAAACACAATCAGTGGAATTGTTTTGAATTCAAGAAAGGAGAGAAGAAAGGGAGTTGTGGTGCGAAAAGAGTGCATGCCAGATCTGCATAAGAAGGTGAGATGAGTAGTTGCAAGAAGAAAACAGAAGTATGAGTTGAAAGCAGGACTATCAAGGCATTTGTGGTGGAAGATTAAAAAATTGGTGGTTTTGAAAGAGGATAGATTCCACACTAAGATGGATAGAGAGTTGATAATATGATAAACTCGAAATTGGCCTTTGCAAAGATGAATTTTCCATATTTGATATTGAGCAGCAAGTATATTAGAAAATAAGTCAATGAAATAAATGACAGACAATTGAAAATAATTTGGATAAAATATTTGGCACGATAACTCATGGGAAGATAACGGGTCGGAAGAAACTTCTTGGGTATCAAAATTTGGACATAGCCAAGAAGGTTGGTCAATATTTATTTCCTTACATTCAAAAGTATTACCATTAAGATCAAAATCAAACTGTCCAGGGAAGTCTGATGCAAGACCTTGTCAAGAGAACATCCTACATACTTGAGACCATTCCATGATCTCGCGGGCACACTAACATGTTGAAGTCTTTTTGTTTAAATTTCAGATAGCACTATAGAAAATCATATTATGATGACCATCCTTGAGATCATTTTTAGTGTCGAGACCACGAGACAATGTTAGAGAGCTAAGACTTACAGCATTCATATTGTTTTCATAGGGGCTCGAATGGTGTGTCATTTGGGAACAAAGTTGCATACTGTTTCAAGAGGAATGCAATAGTGTCATTCTTCTTATGCATTCTTCTTCAAAATTACGACACTAGTTATTCTTCCCTCCAATCACAGAAAAACCAGGAGGATAAATTGGGTCCCTCAATACATAGTCGAGAAAAAAAATCTCCATACCCCTTTGCCCAGAGTGTATCTTCAGCTTAACTTACATTACCCACCAACTAAGATCGTTGACTGATTCAGTTTTAGGTGCGAGAAATATAATTAATTCCGAGTTTTTCATTGGAGGGGATTGTCTCATTGTACCCCCTTAATGTAAAAATTGTTGGTATTCCACGACAAATCTGCTGCTTTGATCTATCAACATTTCTATTAATCAGATTTGTACATTCAAGTCTTACTTTGAAGCCCCTCATCACCTTCTACCCTAAAAATTTGGAGTTGTAAGAAAGGACAGTTACCAAAAGTACATTCAAGTCCACACGGACTTCTCCTCCATAGTCGATTGGCCTCAAGTTAGCTTCCTATGTCGAGCATTTTATTTAAATTAGAGATTGGTAGGCATACCACTCGTAAGATGGCTTGAGGATTCCCCTTCACCAACTATTGGTGTTTCACTACTAGTTATGCGTTGAGAATGACCACCATATCGAGCAGAGTGACTAAATCTTTTTTTGGCCACCTCCAAGAAAATGACAATGAGGAGCATTGTATTTTTTTGTGTCTTATATACTATGAGATACAAGAGATACCACTATATGTTTTGAGACGAGAGTGATTCTTTATATTCCTTCTTTTAGTACCCTTGATCGGAGGTGCCCAGCCCCTTTTATTATAGAGGTTGTTATTCTCAGACATAGATCCAAGATGAACCCTTGAGCTTTTAAGTTTGATTACTTCCTTTTTTAAGCCCACTTCAAAATATGGAGGCATCAAGTTCCCACTAGATACAATCAATTTACACCCAATGATATGTTCGTGTTTGTGTACTCCTAGCAGGCTGCAAACCCCTCAGTCAAAATCAAGCACAAGTTGATCTACTTCATTTCAGCATCAAGGAACTTCCCCTTGTTAGTAGCCCAAGTCAAAGAGATAAATCCAGAGTATTGTTTTTCTCTACTACCAGAGGTTATTGGCCTTGAGGCTAAGAGAGGCTCTAAGAGGCATACTTGGCTTTCCTCCCAGTTTGATCCCCCTTAGCCCTATACATTCTCATATGAGAATTCTCTAACCCTCCATGGACTGATTATGCAATGGATAGACCATGATGTTGTTAGTCTTTGGAATCCCGATCCAAGTCATATTGCAGTGATAGACACATGACAGCATTGGTCTCTTTTCATTATCTCTTACTTGACCTTTCATCGGTTGAGTATTTATGCTTGTGCTATGTCTTATTGCTTAGGGTGTAACCACCTTAGATTTTCCGCGTCTCACTTTTATTCGCCTTTATTTGGTTACTTTGTGTATATTAATTTTCATACCCTATGGTCCTTATACCCAAGTCCCTCTCTTTTATAATTCTTCATCATTTTCGAGCCTCACTGACCTATTGTGGTTGTTTCGCGCACATTAATATAATTTATTTCTTTCTTTCTTTCAAAAGCTTAACTACCATTATAGCATTGGTCCTCTTTTTTATTCAATCAATAAAAATAACATTGGCCCTTACCTTGTTACACAACCATACACTAAAAGTGTAGTTTGTTAATGATGATAAATAATGGGGTGCATCGCCAAAGATGACAATGGAAGCAATGATTATATTAACATATTGACGACAGAAAACCTTCGACCAACACCAGTGATGGGATTGAATATCTGATACTTCATGTCAAATGCTTCTCCAATCCAATGGTTTGTTCTCTTGTATAATGTACTTAAATAAAAGTATTAAGTGGGCTCTCACTCTTTACTATTGCTGGGAAATTACATCTTCTTATTATTTGAGATCACAATGAGTTGGATGCAACTGCAAACCAGCTAATCCTGAGACATCATACCAGCCAAAATTGGCTGGTTATTGAATAAACACGATTTAGTTCTACTTCCCATGACAATATGTAAAGAAAATAAATTATCACAACAATATACTGATAATAATCCTAAAAGTGATAATCTTGCTACTTGGAACCAGGCAGCAGGCCACCTTAACTTAACATTAATGGAAAACATCGCCAATAAAAATCCGAAATAGATTGAGATGGAAAAACATTATCAGGGGCAGACAAATAACATAGAGATAATGAAATAGTTCTAAATAAATTTGCAGTGGCCTCATGTAAAAAATTCCTACAAACATCTAGTATTGTTTTACAGTACTTACCAGATAGAACTGTGAGAGACCGAGTGACAAAACGACGATACTGCCTTCTGGCTTCTGCCAACTTCAGTCTCTGGAATGCTCAGATGTGGTCGCTGGGCAGCATCAATGATCCGGCGAAACAAATTACATATATCGCCTAGTTTCATACTGACAGTAATCGGGTGCTTCAACTCCCATATCCTGGCTGACCTGCCATGAATAATTAAGTATACAAATTTGTAAGCAGTCAAACAGTTACTGTCATTGGTTTCAAAGAATGCAATTATGCAAATGATAACGGTTACCATCAATGATGAAAGATGTTTTACTACCTGTGTTTGTGTTTTCGTGTGTAAGTGTGCCTTTCAAATATCGAACCATATCTTCATTATATAAGAAATTAAAAGATGAATTCCATGAGCCAATAGATAACATCTAAAACTAAATGAAGACTCGATGAACAACCCAAATGTGATTAAAAACCAAGAGGCATCTATCTCAATTGTGTATAGAGCAGGCAAAACGTACACAACAGGCAAAAGGAATACAGACAGCCTCAATAAATGAAAAGGAATCCAACGTCAGAAAATATCAAGGCTACCCAAGACGTCTTCATACCCATCATCCCTAGGACGTCTGACATTTTCCGTGTCCCCGAGATGCTGACGATGCAAGCAAACAACCTTGCAAAGGGGGAAAGTTTCGTGGCCAATTGGATGTTCCTGTCCCCAAACCAATTCAAACCATTGAGTACGGTGTCAGATTGACCCTCACTCATTTTCTGTATTTGGTTTTATTGGGTTTAATCCCGGGCGTGACACGTGCAAAATATTGTGCAGCTTTGTGTGTACATATGTTAATGTGTTAATACACAAAAGATATATTAATGTTACGCACAACATATAGTAAAATCACTATATAGCACATGTATCATACCATGCCCTTGGAGCTTGCATGAAAGCTTGCAAATAATTTCCGAGTCAACATACATATCAACAGTCCTCTTCAAAATCAGGTGAACCCCATGTATATTTCTTCTTTGTGATCCCAACGTAGAAAGGCCAACTTAACATCCATCTGATGGACCAGCCATTAAAGATTTGCTACAAGCGAAAGAACAAGTCTGAGAAGTCATTTTAAAAACTGGGACAGAGGTTTCATCACGGACAATTTCTTCTTTTTGTGATAAGTCTTTAGCATCAAGATAGGCCTTACTTGTATTGCCCACTTGAAGGATAAGTTTGATCTTATAGACCCACTTGCCCTTGACAACATTCTTTCGCTTTGTAAGTGGAACTATTTCCCGCATATTGTTTCTTCATCAAAGACTGATATCCTATTTTCATTGCCTATCTCCATCTGTAATGTTGTGCCTCATGAAATGCAAATGGATCACAAGTGTCTAGAATCCTAGTCATGAAAACTTTTTTCTGAAGTTGAGTTTTGCTTGAAACAAAAGAATCACCTTTAATATCTTTAGCATTGTCAAGAATGGATGTTGCCCATCTAGCAAGCTTAGAATGAGGAACTTCCCCATCTTCGGAAGGCCGACTCGCTGGCTTTTCTTCAGCAATTGGAGACTTGAAGGAGGATTTTTCTAAATGTATGGTATCTGGTATTTCTTGCTCCTCATAAGAATTTGAGTCATGTAGAGAGACAATTGATTACATATTCTGTTGTGAATTGCTTAAATTCATCAGCAGGGGAAAGCTTCTAGTGCAATCTCAGTGCTCGTCAATGGCTATACATCTGTAACCAACTTAACATGATAAAAATCTAACACAGACGAAAATAACAGGGAATCTCGGCTTTGGCCTCTCAGGAAGACGGCTTTTTCAAATTTTTTCTCAAGAATTCATACTCCGACCATTTGCAAGAGTAATCTCATTGCATTTATAATACAACCTTTACATCCAATTTTCCCCCCCCAAAGGAGGAATATTCGAAGCACCTTTGTTGCACATATCGGATCATGATTTGCAGAAAGTGACATTCAACAGATTCGCAAAAAGGTTGCTAGGTGTTTTAAAAAAAGGTGAATCATTGCAAATATTTGCATCATTGTTCTAACTGGAGGCATATTCTTCACCCTTGGCGCCTGCAGCACCTTTTCCCCTCAAAAGAGAAGAATATTCGAGGGACCTTTGCTTGTTACCAATTTGTTTCAGACAGAGACATTTAACAAATTCAGATCCGAAATCTGCCAGGTGGACCAACTGTGAATAGATCACGTTTCTTGGGCCCTCAACTACTGACTAGGATGCCATGCCACAACTCTTTAGGAGTCCCTTTAATCATTCTGATTCTGTCATGCGAGAAATCCCCTTTTTAATCATTTTTCGGAGCCTTTACATAGCTGGACTTGATAGGTCATCCCTTTTTGCTCTCGAGGCAACGCCATTTTCACCTTTTGCACTTGCACCTCATCATTTCATCCTTTTTCCCTCTAAAATTTTACTCTGTAATTTCTGGATCTAGTATTTTCCGTTTTTACACGAGCCTGAGCAAAATCCACTTCAAGAGTACTTCAGATTTACAAATTGAGCTCCCAAATTGATTCAATTTAACTTTGCAGACCAAAACGACACAAATTTGCCAAAAAATTGATGAAGAATGATACAAAAAATGCATCTCCAAACATCCTGGAGCTTCAATGGCGGCAAAAACAAATGAAATGCACAGCTACCGTTGATCTTGCCTTTCAACTTTTAATATGAGCCCTCCAAGTGGCAAAATGTGATTAGAAACGGGCCTAGGAGCATTTTTTGACATTTTATAACTTCTGGAAGAAAGTAAAATTTTGACATTTTCTCTGCCCCTCCGCCCTTAGAAAATGGGCTTGACACGTGTCCCAATATGGGTCCCATTGGACCTGCGCTTCATTTTTTCACTTTATACTTATTTTCCAAAAAGGAAAAAGTTCCATATTTTCCCCGGAAAAAGTTCGGGCCCGCACCTCCGTTTTTGACCATTCAAGGCTAGCATTTATTTCCTGTCGAGGCCGCACTTCAACTTACAATTTTATCCCTTTTTAACAAAAGGCAAAAAACTTTAAATGACCCTAAAGCTTTGTTTCTCCATTTCCCCACCTGCTACGTGTCTCAATGGCGCATTTTGAGATGGTCCCGAAAAGTAGAGACCCCAAACAAGCGCGGGCCTAACACGTGTCTTAGTCTGGTAGAGTTAATTAAAAAGTTTGAAGGTTCAACGGAAGGCGCCATGTGTCTAGGGTCTGAGGCAGTTTCCTTTGGATGTTGAAAAGTCCAAGCAAAAAAGGCAGAGTGAGCGGAAGCCTCCAAGTGTCCTCCTGGCGCTTCTTCAAAATAAAACTCGAGGGCCGATCCCCAAACATGCGGGGTCCCTCCACGTGTCCCAAGCCCTTTAGGAAGTTGTTTGAAAAGTCTAAGTACGGGAAGGCCCGACGAAAGCCTCCACGTGGACATGTTTTGGGTTGAAGTGAGCCTTAGAATTTTTGAAGTGCCCCGCAAAGCCGCATCCAACCAGAAAGGGCCACGTTTCAACTGATGTCGATAAGTGATTTTGACCAAGAAACTACACTCGTCAAATCGTAAAATGCGGGAGAACCACCATTTGAGCCCGAAAATGAATCATTCTTTATATAGACAGAGGAGCGAAAAAACAAATTCTGGGCTTTTAAGAGATCTTTGACCGAGGAAGGGACTGACCATGGCAACCAAACGGAGGACAAAGTCTTCAAGCACCAATACGGGGAGACAGAAAACATAACAGAAGCCGCAAACTAAGGGATTTCAATGACAAATGGGGCGAGACTAATTTGAGCACCAACACCCGTACCAATACCGAAACAATCTAGGTTTGAATACAAAAGGAGAGAAGCCCTAACGAATGTATGTTGGAATGTTACAAGTGCTTCAATCAATTGTTGCTGCCATGTCCAAATGTCGTGAGGATTTTATCAAAGAGGCAGCTCAAAATTCGCGACCGGAGAGGAGATGATGGAGAGTTGACGATTTCTGTAAGGAAGTTATAAGGGAGATTTGTTCATTGGGAAGGAAACTAGAGCACCCAATTGAAGAGGATGTGAACCCTTGGGAAAATATGGAAACCGAGGCAACATAGGATGAAGAGAAATCAACCCCAGAAGAGGAAAAAGACGAATCAGTCCCAATGGTATGGAATGATATCTTGACGAAGAAGAGAAACAACCCATCTCTCCTCTTCAAATTTGTGCATCTTGAACTCCAAAAGCGCTCCGAAGGTCAATCAACATCAAATAGTGGTCTTCAACATTGGTAGGTGGTAGGCTATGAAATCTTCTTGCAAGACAACCTATCCTTAGATTTTGAATTTGATCATCCAAATGAATACCCAAGGATGGAATTAAGTTTGGTTAGCCCCACTTCAAAAACATCCATTTTTGCACACTCTAAATATCCACGCAATTTACAACGTCAATGAGGAGTTTGCACATAAGTTCGCTAGTGCAAACGCCTAAGTCATATGAGTACAAATGCAAGCAAGAAATAACACAAAGGAATTAGCCACAACTATACGTATGATGTACATTCTATTGTATTGGGTATTTCTAGAGTACGATTATGTACAAAGAAGCCTCTAGTCATAAAGAAGCTTCTAAAAGACAAGAGAAAGGAAGCTTCAAGAAAACAGAGAGCTTCTAGAAGAAGATACGTGTACAATAAGGTTTTAAAACAAGAAAGCCTCTAGAAAAAGATAAATAACAAGAAAAAGATAAGAAGAAAAAGGCGTAGAGATATGTGCAAATAACAATAATATACCAAAAAAATATATAATCCCCTTCCTACTTGGAAGAAATTTTACCCAATTTTAACAGAGGATTAGAACTCTTTCGTCACTTTCAAGATGAGCCATTAGAAAATTGGATCCGAATGTTAAACAAGAGGGGTTGGAATGCCTAGAAATAAAATATCTAGAAGAATGAAATGTTTTGTTGATGTCTAAATGATTTTCATATGAATATTTGAGCTCCGAAATTTGATAACCCACATGAAAGATCTAAGTTCTATGATGATCTAATATATAGCATTGAGCTCAATCATAGAAGCCACTTAATGAGAAGTTATTGGGTGTTCTCCTTGCTTAAGAATTGAACATATGATAGGTATTGGTGTAGTTGTAGAAGGAGAAGATGCCTAAACCAAAGATATGAAAAGCCCACCTTTGAGTTGTGAAAGAGTTTTCTTAGGATCAAGATCCGTTGCTCACTAGAGAAGGGGATAAGCAATATAGAGCTTGTTATTGGGTGTTCTCCTTGCTTAAGAATTGAACATATGATAGGTATTGGTGTAATCGTAGAAGGAGAAGATGCCTAAACCAAAGATATGAAAAGCCCACCTTTGAGATGTGAAAGAGTTTTCTTAGGATCAAGATCTGTTTCCCACTAGAGAAGGGGATAAGCAATACAGAGCTTGTCATCAATTTGCAAAATTTCTAACTGCATGAATGGGGTGGGTTTATAATATTATATCAATCTGATATGTAAGCCAAGGTGTTGTGGTAGCTCTCCCTTACAGCAGGATCAGTGTAAGTTGATTCTATGTGAACCTCAATTCCCAGTCGTGGTAGTGAGCCCCGTTTCCTTCCTGAAAAAACTAGAGCGTGCTTTCAGAAGCATTGCAAGATCAGATCAGAGATGAGTATATTGACAGGTTGCAGTGGTAGTGAGGTGATTCTTGGCAAAGTATGTTGCCGGAAAATCAGCATCAGAGGTGCAGCAACAGCATGGTATTGGGGAGAAGTTGCTGAACAAAGGTAGCGATGTGGCAGAGTAGGCCCCTAGACCAAAGGGGAACATTCATGTTGTTGGAGCAAGAGTGGTGTGACCCGTTCCAATGGCAGTGAAAACTTGTGGTGCTTCGTTAAACAGTGCGAAGGTTGTTGGTGGGTTGTCTAAGATGTATAACTTTTCTTGTGCAAGAACGAAATGAGTGGCAGGGTAGCTTGTTCTTCAATCGGATTTCTTTGCAGTGGCAGGCAATGCAGAAGGGGTATCCCATCAAGCAGGAGGGGTGTTTGGTGGACTGCAGTGGCAGAGGTGTTGAGAAATTGGAACTTTATGTCTCTTACACCGAGATGGAAGAAAAGCTTTGAGGTATGTGTGGTTAACAAAGTGGCTCGGAAGTCAATTTGTGTTCATGTCAGTGTTGATTTGACCTAAGTGTTCTGATGTGTAAGTGCACTCACAAAGTACATTTGCAGCTTTTTCTTAGAGTTGGACTCTAGCCTACTTAACGCAGGCAGCAGAAGCCTCGCACGAAGCCGAGGGTGTCACCAATTTTAAGTGGGAGAGAATGAATGGTGTGCACCCTCAACATAGAGAAGCACCGTGAAGCTCTTCCTAGAGGGCAAGTTGGCTCCCGTAGACAACTAGCACAATGCAAGTTAGGGTTGGAAACCAAGTGCACCTCAAGGCTTCCAAAAGAGGTTGGATGCAACCATATGATGGTGAATTGTCCCTTTAAGAGTTTTGTGTGACACTAAAGTGGGCAACTCAAGTCAAGTTGGACTTTCCAAGTGAAGAAGCACCCAACGGATAACTTTGGGTGAGTGAGTGTGGATGCAAGACTTGGGGAAGCTTAAGAACGCCTTGAGAAGGTCTACGTCAAAATGGTGATGCAAGTTGGTGGGCAAGTTGGCTACATCATTGAGCTAAGAATGAGTTTCCCAATGTCAAGAGAGGTAAGTTGTTCCCATAATTGGATGGATCCACAAAGGCAATAAATCGTTCCTTGGACTTTAGTATCCACAAAGTGAAATGTAGCAAGGCACACTAAGTCAATATATGAATCTTCAAGTATTGGGCAAAAGCAATGTACATCTTGAATAGAAGTCCATGTAAAGTTGTGCAAGACAACACTCCTAAAGAAGCATGGTTAGGTAGAAAGCATGATGTAAGTGATTTCCATATTTTTGGTTGTATTGCTTTAACATTAATTCCTAAAGAAAAAAGGAGCGGTTTAGATACTAAAAGTAAAAGGTACATGTTTATGGGCTATAGTGAAAAATACAAAGCATATAGATTACTAGATATCTCTACAATACTGATACTAGTAATCTTTGGATTCCTAATGATGATTGTGAATCAAGTTTTAGTACTAAAATGGAACAGGACTTAAAAAGGCAAACACCAAAGAAGTCTAGCTCCATAGCAAGACCTAGTGAAACAAACAGTGATCCATCTTGTCAACATAAAAGGCCAAAGTGGTACTATAGCAAATTGTAGGATGTTTGTCAAGATGAGCTTCCAAAATCATTGGAAGGTAGATCCACCATATCTGGGAAACAAGCAATACAAAATCTTGAGCAAGTAAACTTTGCTCTAAATTCAACTGTTTCACAAATTTTTCAGCCAACTACTTATCTAGATGTTAAAGGAAATTCTAAATGGGAATCTGCCATGAAGGTGGAGTATGATGCTCTGATGAAAAATGGAACTTGGGTGTTGTCAGAGTTACCCCCAGGTTATAAATCCATTGGTTGCAAATAGATTTACAAAGTGAAATGAAAGGCAAATGGTTCCTTATATAAGTAAAAAGCTCGTCTTGTTGCAAAGGGTCATGCTCAAGAATAGGGTGTAGGTTACATTTGGCTCCTACAACTAGAATGATAACATTCAAAATGGTTATATCTATTGCTGCTATTTAGTTTGCAGGTATTTCAGATGGATGTGAAAAGTGCTTTTCTGAATGGGGACTTAAAGGTAGAGGTATACATGGTACAACCCCAAGGATTTAAGATTCCTAGGAAAGAGCGTCTGGTTTGCAGGTTAGTGAAGTCCTTGCATGGACTTTAACATACTCCTCAAGCCTAGTATTTCAAAATTGCTAAATATCTTAGAGAGGCTGGTTGTAAAAGATGTGATGCAAAATCTACTCTATGTTAAATTGGTTGGCGATGCCATGGTGGTTCTAGTTGTCTATGTTGATGATCTTGATACAACCTTGAGTATACAATTTTTGTATCCCAAACAAAATATGCCAAATCCTTGTTAGAAACAATCAGAATCGTAGTTCAACAGCTACACCTATGTAAGTTGGGACAAAACTCTCAACTAAACCTGATTCATCACTAGTCAATGAAACAATGTATCTGCAATTAGTAGGTTGTTTGATTTATCTTACTACTACTAGACCATATTTATGTTTTGCAGTAAGTTATCTTTCTTGCTTCATGGCTAAACCGCATGAAGAACATTGGCAAGATACAAAACGAGTTCTTATATATGTCAAAGGAATTCTTGACTTTGGCATTCTATATAAACAAACTAATCATTTTGAGATAACAGTGTATATTGATTCAGATTGGGCAGGATTAGTTGATTCTTGATCCATAAACTGCTCAATTTTAACAATAAACAAATCTTGTGCTTGTGAAAAATGAAAATAAGATTTACTAAGTTCTTTGTTACCAATATAACTTGCAAGAATTAAACATTACTATACTGCAAAATTGAGAAAGGAGAGGCAAAGGAGACGAGATTTATCTTGGAGAAACCCATAGCTGTTGTCCCCTCTACAAACCCGACAAAACAGTTATACCTACCCAATTGGGTGTCGGTTCATTAGTGGTTAGGGCAATTTGAGATAAGATTTGACTTTTTAATTTTAGGAGATCATCTCTCTGTATAATGTATTATCTCTTATTGAACAAACATGTTGATTGGAATCTTATTGAGCGTATGCTCTCCCCAGGTGAAGGGTGAAACCCCAACATTTTCAACCTTCATAATGTTGAGGAGCCACCGAATTAGTTGGCTTGATGACACATTCAATTTCTTAACTAAACATTCCAAACTTCCACAATTTTAATCAAGCGAGCCCCATTTTGTGGCAGATCTAAATGTTTCTGACATTAATACTCAACTTTCTTTTAACCTAGACATCAAATTAGTTGGCATGTTGATGCGTATTCAGTTTCTTACCTGAACATTTGAAACCTCTACAATTTTAATCAAGTGGCCTACATTTTGCAACAGATCTAATTGTTTGGGACCGTAATATTCAATACACTCAATTGCTTTTAACCTTCCCATATGGTACTCAACATAAAACTCTTATCTGCAATATCCAACCAGGTGTAGGGCCACTTAACTGTGGCTGTGACTTCCTAATTTGAACAGGGACTCTAGCCAAGGATTCAAATTTTATCCTTGACAAAGTTAGTTACAGAGGCAACTTGAGCAGGTCATTTGCAGAGACAAAGCAGGACAGTGGCAATGTTTTGTTTGCAAATAGTAACAGTGGCAATAGATTTTGCACAAAGGGCTACTTGAAAACGGGCGGTCGAAGCACAAAGGTCCCTATAAAAAGTACTCCAACTGCATCCCTAGATCTAGGAACATCTTATACTCAAGGAAAATATGGGAGACAAGATGAAGATCATGATTGTGAGCTTTGTTTGAAAATGGACTTTATCTTACCATGAAACTTGGTCCACATGCAATATCTTTGAATGTGCGGGGCCATTCAATGGGAAAATTCAGAATTTCTAATCCAGCAAATGAAAATGGAATTTTGAAACATATCCAAAATGCAGGACAAAGAAAGACGACATTTCTGGATCCATCAATTACTCTATTTCAAAAATAAGAGTAATTGTCTTTTCAAAAATACAATGCAGACCTTCAACATTATTAAGCAACAAGAAACATTTCTCTAAGTGCTTCCATTCTTATTTTTATTTGGTTCAATCACGGAAAGAAAGCTTTCACTTTTTTGTTCATGTAACTAGACCATATAATTTTCTTTTGTAGACTTCAGACAATTTTCTGGTTTCATATCGTCCAATGTTTTGGTTAGATTTTGGAAAATTCACCGTAAACATTTTGACTTTTATCCTTCCAAAGAAAAACTACTACCCTGATAGTCCATCCAATGCTGTCTCTTATTTGGCTATTGTATATTATCATGCTTCTATTAACTTTTTGTAACCAAAGAAAAGCTACTGCCCTAAAACTCCATCCAATGCCATCTCCTATTTGGCTATTGTACAATATCACGCTTCTATTAACTTTTTGGTGGCTTGGAGAGGCCTTCGCCGATAACTTGAGTATATCTCTGAACAATGCATTTGACATTGTCATCAACTGGTTTGTGTTCAAATTCATATGTACAAAAATGGTTTCTATGATAATAATATAGCATTGTAACAATGGATGTTGTAAATTGTAGCTTTCTGTTCTCTTCAGAAATTAGATTTATTATCGAATCATTTTTGATGACTAAATAGCACTGTCTAACATATGAAGAAAGCCTTGAAATGCTTTCTTCAATGCTTTGAATGAATTTTTTACCTAAACATTTCAATGCTATGAATGTAATATCAATGATGGGCGACCAACAACATAGTTGGAAGTAATGTCCCTTCTTTGGGGAGTTATATTGGCAATTGATTTGAATATTGTCAGATTGGAGGCAACCCTATGTTCATTGTAAACGTCTTTAGCTCTGGTAAGACTTAGAAATGAAAATAAATAATGCCCTTCAATATATTCAGTGCCTTCTTCCTTTCTTTGAATCTTATCTCTATTAACCATGGGCATGGACAGATTAATAAACCGGCGAACATTTTAGCTAATGATGGGACTTATGCTTAGAGAAGGCAGTGATTGGCGATGTGACGGTAGTGTGCTGTGGGATTAGCTTGAAAATCTAACACGATATAATTCTATACATTATGAATAATGTGCCTTGCCTTAGAATGCTGCCGTGCCCATTTCTTCCTGCAGGTTCTCTTGTCATCATTGCTGTGATTTATTATGTGCTTTGGAGACTGGTTCGTGTAACACGTTTCATCCTCACTCTCTCCCACTCCACAAGGATGATCAAATATGGGTTTTGCGTGTTTATTAAAGACATGTGTGCCATTTGCTTGTGTCTTTCATTTTCTTTTATGTCTTCCTCTTCGTTTCTGTGTTGCTCCACTGTGATCTGCCGTGGCGCCATGTAAATGCATAAGGAAAAGAGGACGGAAGCAGAATGTTATGTTTTCTGAACTAAAGACAAAGGGAGTGAAAACTGAAATTCAAAGGATTGGATAATCCTCCTCCAGAGGTTGACATGGTAGGACCTGTTGTTGATGATGACCTCCAGAAGGTTTTCAACCCCTCTTCTCACTATGTTCAGGTTTACATTCGCTCGGTTATTGATCAGGAGAGGTTAGGGATTGTGGATAGGACTTAGAATGCTGACCAGCTTCATTCAGGAATTCGTTTGGCCTTTTAGAGAAAAGGAATTATGATGTGTCCACCCAGATTTTCATGCTCGAGACGGTTCAAAATCCTGGAAAACATAAATCAATGGTTCAAATCTCTAAATTGGTAAGTGAGTTTCTCTGCAATTTCAATTCTTTGGAGAAGAAACTAAATGCAATTCTAGTAAAAGCTTGCCTGCTGAAAGTGATAAAGAGTGGGTATAGTGTTAGGAGTGAAGAAATTGTAGTGGTCGATGATTCCTCTTAGGAGATTGGAAAAAACTTGTTCAAAATGGGTGAAGATAGCTCCACCTTTATTCTAGATGGTCCTGTTATTGATGACCTGGCTTATATAGCCAATTTGAAGGAAATTCATGAATTGTCTGAGGTTGAGGCTGCTGTGTGTCTACGGAAAGGTAAAAAACAGAATTTTCTTGTGGCTGATACTACAAAATTGGACATCGATTATGCTGCATTCTTCAAGACTCCCCTTCTGTTCTCGGCAGTGTTAAAACTTTTGGTGAATAAGGGGGTAAGACTGTATCAGAAGTCTGGGCATAAGAAGGGTCCTGTTGTTTTTCTGCAGATAAGCCCTTCAGATCAAAATCTTTTCAAGGTGGTAGATATCAATGGCCTGTTGCAGACTGTACTTCTGGCAGGGACAATGATATCTCATTTCTGGCATGCTGTTGTCTAAGATGGGTATGTCAGTTTGGGTAGAAGTTCCGGAAGCTCTGGTTTTCATATTATGTTCCCGGTGCTGTGGTGGCCCATCTCTATTGTTTTGTACTGTTGCTTTTTCTTGCTTAGTTCTCTATTCGGTAGTTTGCTATTTTGTCTTGGACTGGCATTCAGGGCCCTATTGAACCATGTACTTTTTCAGTAGGGCTTATCTTTTTGTTTTTTGGTTTAATGGCTGGGATTTTGGCTTTTCCCTTTTCCAATTTCTTCATTTTGTAGCTGGGGAGAGGGGCCGACAAATTGCACATTATCTATATGGAAAAAATCTCAATGCTTAAACACGCAATATTCTATTTGATGAACATGGATGTTTCTGCATTTCCTCAAATTTAGGAACTAGTCATGAAGCATACACAGTAATAAACAACCAGCCAGCAATAATTAGCCAGTCTATAATCATGTCTATCCTGGATACATCATCTATCGTACAGCTCTTGGGGTCCAGAATTGACCTATGGAATGCTCTAAATGTTTGCATACGTTGGTCTATATTGTTTGCCTCCTTAATTAACATTCTAGGAAGAAAATAGATCATAAATCTGCAGCCTCATTTAAATGTTGAAAATGTCTTTAACAAAAATCAAAAGCCTACTTTTGCATTCACATGACTTTCAATATAGCTCAAACAATTTAGGTGTAATATCAATTGTTTACCCTTGCTGAATCTGAGATGGGCACTGGGTGTGGGTCTAGATCATCTTTTGCAGCCACCATGAGACATGGAACCTCAAAGCCACTATTTTCCCCATGAGTTGCAACTTCCACTAGTAATTCAGCGGTTTTCTTCCACGAAGCCTCATCCGAGCTGTGAGGCCAGACACAATCTCCCAAATTGTTAACTGAATTCGCATTCATTATAAAACATGTGTATTAAAAATTAAAGTTATACATGGCAAAACATTAGTAAGCATTATTTGTTTCAAAATAGAAATTACAACATACAGTTGCTAGAAATTACAACTACGGTTGCTAGAAATTACAACATACAATTATATTTCATGTGCAAACCTATATTGACTGAAAGAAGGATCTCAGAACTTCTTTCAAAATATAAATTTTGAACTCTACTTGGTGAAACTACACAAATGCACAAAAGGGTACCGTATGCCCAGAATTTTAAACAACCTATATTTGATACTCCAACTTGAAAACAGAGAATGCTGATGGCTAAACATAAGTGGAGCCGGTCAACAGATTAGCTTAATAAAAATGGATTAAATCTATCTGTAGTTTTAAGTTTAACACCAGTTACAATCCCCTGAAAACCCCTAGTTTTGATTCAAGACTGGAAATTGTTTAAATCTATCTCTAGTTTAAGTTTAACACCAATTGCAATTCCCCTGAAAACCCCTAGTTTTAATTCAAGACTCGAAAGCAGACCATTATCCTATAGCTTAGTACCATCTATTGCCCTCTACATTACTGGATTGTGGCAGGAGCGTGGAACAGAAGCATGTCTCAGGAGACATGGATCAAAATCGAAAATATCCAACGATAACAAAAAATGCAAATTAGAAGTGATACGTCCTCCCCTGCTAAAGAAAGCCGGTCACCATAATAGTTTAATACAAATTGTTCAAATTTATTTCAGATTAAGAATGGGAACACAGTTACAATTCACCTGGAAACCCCTAAGTTTGAATTCAACATTGAAAAG
Organism: Taxus chinensis; assembly: GCA_019776745.2. NCBI lineage: Eukaryota > Viridiplantae > Streptophyta > Pinopsida > Cupressales > Taxaceae > Taxus > Taxus chinensis. The sequence goes on along the minus strand of CM034153.1, from coordinate 655,459,262 downwards.
CAGACTTGGTCAATTATTCTGTAACCTAGCAACAGCCATCCTCTGCGGTTCTATAGTGTGGAACAGAAGCGTGCCTCAGGAAACATGGATCAAAATTGAACTAATCCAAAAATAATTTATCATATAGAACTTTCGAATTAGAAGCGATGCACCCTACCCTACCATTGTAGTTGACGTGAGTTGTGTTGTATACAAACATAAGCTGGCCAAGCTACATAGACTTTCCGTCATTACATCCCCCAATGTGACTTAGGTGGTGTAACCATAGCTTCCACGAAAATGGGTTACACTTACTGATTTTGGTGACCTCGGGAGGATGGAAGGCTAGCTAGATTTTTATGCCACTTAATTCTTGGCATGCTTTGTTTTCTGCCTTGGATAGCTTGTTTGAAATGGCATGCCAATTTCGTCTATGGGGACCACTTTGAAACTCAACAGGCCTTTCTTTCCCTGGCAGGGGTCAGTGTTACATTGTTTCAGGTTGTCAGTTGTCATAATCAGGACCCTTGCTTTCCTTTTTTTTTTTATTGCATAATGACCGGCAATGAGCATCCCTACTGCAGGTGAATGAGAATGATATATGATTGGTTTTAAAGTAACAAAGAATTTCAAGCACTAATGTAGAAACAAAATACTTATCAAAGGTTAAATATAGAATTTTCTTCAACACTGGCAAAAACAAAATATGAATCAAATGTGACAAATTTTGTGTTCTAGAACACTGAATATTTCTCAGGGGTAAATGTCATAAACATTGCAACATGATCGTCTCCTTGTACATATATATTTCAAACCATTAGCAAAAGACTTAATATAGTTGACATAGGCAGAGAGATTGGCCTTTGTGCATTTTGAATGGTGAATGGTGAATGGCGAATGATCGTGAAGGCTTTCACCATGGCTTATGCAAAGTCATTAGTTATACTTGTTAGTTTTGAGGTGTTGAGTAAAAAGTTGTTATGGTGAATTTTGATTGATGGCTCGTGTTGTCAGTTGTATAAAACCATAGTTACCATGTTCTTATGAACTTGGTGAAAATTCAGTTCGAACCGTACTCTTTGGTCTGAATGAGCTTACTGAAACAAGTTCGATCGACCATTTTTTTCTTTTTTTCAATTAAAAAATTAAAGCATTTAAATTAAAAGAACTTCAACAGAAAATGAAAACGAAAGAAGAAACACGAATACCTAAGTAGGTAAAGGAAAAACTCCGTAGATAATATATTTATTTATTATTATGTGTAATTGGTTTTTTTCAAATATCATTATATATGTATAGTATTTATTATTTTTATATATTTAATATTTGTAAAAAAATTAAACCGAACCGAACCTTTTGAAAAATTCCGAACTTCCGAGCTTTTTTCTTCTTTCAAACTATCCAAACTTTTCGAACACGGTAACTATGTATAAAAACTGAGCTCTTGATATCAATAGAATCATCACTTACACCTGCCGTTATATGATTATGCTTACTGTATAATGCTGTTATTTTTCTACCTTAAACTATGCATGCTGAGTATACATTGTTTTTGTTAAAAAATACATTCCAGTATTACATGGGAACGGGCTTCCTGCCTGCCCCCAATTCCAAGCATATCTTCTGAACTTTTTCAAGAATTTCAGATTTTTAGCCCCCTCCGGAACAAATTAGGATTTAATGACTTGGTAACTGTGGATATTATTATTTCTTTAAGCAATATGATTCAATGACAACAGTTAATAGTTAATTTGCAAACTCCAAGATAACATCCAAGGAAATCACAAGTAATTACATATTGAAGTAGCGTATCCAGAAACTTATTAAACAATATGAAACATATATACAGTTTTTGATTACCTATCATAAACAAACAATGCCACGTCACATGGAGCCAAAGACTCTTTATTTGCCAAAAACATTTGCACTCCATTCTCTGAAATTTCACGCATTACTAAAGTTTTCTTTGTTCCCTTCACATCAAAAGATGTCAAATCAGTAAACTGCTTCCACAAAAGAATAAAATTTTGAAAATCAACCTACAAATTGCCAGATCTAGTCTTTATTTTGATTGCAGACAGAATCCTAATAAAGGTAAGAAAATATGGAAATACATGGAAACAAAATAATTGTGTTCTATCATCTATACATATGGTAGTCACAGTTCAGTAGTAAAGATCATTCAAATATAAACAACAGTATAAGCAGGACAAATCTAAAGAAACAACTCAAAATTGTATTGCAAATATGACATAACCCAGAAAAAATAATGAACTCGAGAATACCGGAAGCCTCTTACAAAATTACATTCTCAGAAAATCTAAAATATCTGAGTCTATATGTCAAGTTGCCATTAAAATTGTGTTTTTTAAATTGTTGCTCAAGATGCACTGTAGTCAATAAAAACCTCCACTTATTTATCAATTGCAGAAAGAATATCAAACAGGGGTGCAGATGAGTGTTATGGTGCTTATCATTATTGGACGAAACACGGTTCGATCATGGGGAGCATAGAGCAAACAACAAACACAAGTATCGTGTCGGGCACAAAGCAAATAACACAATACATTTATAGATGATAAATATATAGTTTGCAAAATCCAAAGGTTAAACATGTCTGTGAAAGCATGGCTGCCGGATTACACAGCACCTGGTGCTAAACCACAAAACTTGGCTACATCTGTGTGAGGGTGAAAAAGGGACATATGGTGTGGACCCTAACAAATTGGGTACACAGGAACATTAAAATTTAAAACTGAAAACATCAGACATCTATTGAAATTTTGAACTTGGAACATAAAACTAATATGAAACATGGTACAATTAAAACTAAAAGTGAAACCAAACATACAAATATCATATTGATATTGCATTATTTTTATGCATCAACAAATTCCGTAAAGCTAATTACAAGATAAATATAATACCCAAGGCGTTCAAAACATTGTTAATTACTACAGGCAAAATCAATATTACAATGCTATGTGGTTGTCATATGACAGACTTCAACAAAATGTGGTAGAAGGGTCTTGAATCAAAACAAATTAATCTCTGTTTGCTGGTTGTATCGATAAAAAATTCTGCTTGCTGTGAATATTACAAAGAGAAGAATGATGGTTAAGAATAAGAGTTAAATTGAATGAATAGAAGGCTAATAGATATTAAATAAACGTGAAGTTGCCATTTGACTTTTATGTTTTTTTCTAAGTTAATGGCCCATTTTGGGTAACGGCAAATCAGGTTCGCCAGTACTATAATTTTTATTTTATTTTTAACCCTGCGTACAGCTATACCCAGAAAAAAAAATACTCTAACCTAATAAACAGGAATTAACCACATAGTATGCATAGAATAAACGAAAAAAATAAAATCAAACTACTAATAAATTGATAATGCTAACTGAATGCAAAACATCATTATAAATATTAGTTGTTAAATCAAAATTGGTATTCATCGTCATAATGGTCTTCATTGATAGAATCAAAGTCAACATCATTATTTAAAAAACTCATCGAAAAGTTAAAAACAAGCAAAACCTATGGGTTTGGCCCAGGTACATTAGAGATGTTAATGTAGGATATTATTTATTCCATTTAATTATTTATTTGGATTATTCCTACACTTGAGGATTCAGCTTGCTTAGGTGTCCTTTGTCTTAGGGCGTTACATTTGACCACCATTATTAGCTAGTGGGAGTTACTCTTTGATCACTATTATAGGTGGCGGATCTTTGACCACTATTCTAGGTGGTTGTTACACTTTAGTGGGAGTTACTCTTTGATCACTATTCTAGGTGGCGGATCTTGACCACTATTCTAGGTGGCGGATCTTGACTTTAGTGGGAGTTACTATTTGATCACTATTCTAGGTAGCAGATCTTTGACCACTATTCTAAGTGGCGGTTACACTTTCTTCCTCCTATTTGTAATGCCTATTGCAAAGCCGTTCTAAGCTGATTCGGAATACGAGCCATTTCTGGATATTACTCTCATTTGATTTCTCTCTCACAGCTTCTTGTTCATTTGCTACTTTGCTTTGTTCATGCTTGTATAGGTTTTATTTGTCCAGTTGCTTGATCTTGGCATAATCTCTGATACAGTATCAGAGTAAAGGTCTGGTAAACAAAACGTCTTTCATTGCTGCGTAAAAAATCTTAAGTTTTATTGCATTAATTATTTGGAGTTTTGTGTATCACCTTGGATTGTTCAGACTTGTCGTGTGGGTTCTAGTTTACTTGGCTCGATCCTCTCTTGTTTGTAATGGATTCAGCCAACATCTACTGCTCTTCTGATGGTGTCAACAAGTGTCTCAGCGCCAAATGGCCCAATGCCACCACCTCTCCCTGGCAGCCCACGGCCTCTACACCATTGACCCTCAACTTCCCTCAGATATTAAGGCAGCAGCACAAAGAGTACTACAGCTTCAGCAATCCTGATAAGAATCTTTTTTCAAAAGCTAGGTTTCTTACCATAATCTGCAATACCCTTAAAAAAAATAAAATCAAGCATGTTTTGATCTGTTTACAATAGCTGATTTTTTAACACCCTCAAAAGGAAATTTCTCCTTTGAGTTGCATGTAGGATTCTACACTTTGAGAGAGGTTTCTGGCTCAAATCCCACCTCAGTTTCGTGACTGAAACTTCTTCGTCAAGTGCATTTAAATTTTTGTGCAAACATTTAAATTGGGCCATTAATGGCGGAAAAACGGAATTTGTAATAATTTTTTACAGGCAACTCAGATTAGAGTGCCATTTTTTTTCAAAAATGATTGTTTTTCGTGTTCGTAACATTAGAACCATTCATTTTGTAATCACACTAAAATTATGAAGTTCCAAAATTTTAGAGGGTTGATCGAAAATAATTTCAGGGGGTGTTGTGTGTCTCTTCTTATTTTGTTCGTGCTTTTTTTCTACAACAATGAACTTGATTTTGCACTATGGATGCAAATGTAATTACACCTTCCACACCATTTAACTATCACGAATGGAAATCTAAAACACAAATCATCTTGAGAAGCAAGGGTTTACATCAGATAACAATGGCTACTAAGACTGAAACAAATACGGATGCAAAAAAAGTTAAATGGTTTAACCATTGTGATGAAGCTTATGGGTTATTGTGTCTTGTTTTGTCTCCTAATCTACTCTTTCACGTAGAATCTAACAAATCACCTGATGAAGTTTGGACCTCTTTTGAACAGCTTTTTGGGAAGCAAGATGTGATGAGTGGTCATGAACTGGAGAACAAGCTAATCAATTTGAGTCTTAGAAATTTTGACACCCTACAGGATTTCTTCACTAAATTCAAATGTTTGAGATTGCAATTGAAAGAATGTTGAATAGATAAGAAAGATGATCAACCGGTTCTTTCTATGCTCTCCAGACTCGGTCCAGACTATTGTGTGTTTGTCTCTACCTTCCATGCCACAAAAGTGCTCTTGGAATAGATGAGAAAGATAATTTTGTTGCTAACTTGACTCGGGAGCAAGATAAGTTAATTCAAATGGGCACACTGAAGTCCTCAAAACCACAAGCACTAATTGTAGGTAATAGGAAACAGATGGCTTCAAACAAGCAGAAAAAACAAAATAAAAAAGGATCAAGAGAAAAACAAGGATCAAAATCCTCCCACCTCCAAATCAACTGATGAGACCTCTTTTAGTGTTAAGCCTAAGAAAGAGAGGATCAAATTTGGGTATTGTTTGGGGATGCATGATGAAAGCAAAACTTTAAGGAAGCAGATTGACCACCTAACTAGCCTTCTTGATAAGAACAATATAGGTGCTCTTGATTTTATCAAACCATGATCATCAACCCTAGAATCCTCCAAGGGAAATGGCAATGGGAAAGAAAAAAAAAGAATATGGTAAGGAGAAAGTAAAAGACAAGGCCCTTATTGCAGTTGTACCTCCGACTCTTGCATGGGTTATTGACTTTGGTGCATCACATCACATGGCTTCTTCACAGGTTGAGTTCACTTCCTTGAAACCATGTGAGATGTCCACTATTTGATTGGGTGACAACACTTCTACACAAGATTTCGGGAGAGGGTTTGTTTAAGTGAGTGGTGGAACATTCAATAACATTCTAAGTATCCCTCACTTTCAACTAATCTCCTTTCATTCTACCAAATTACTCACCTTGGTATGGGCATGCGAGTTGAGTTCTCTCTAGATTCAGTGTATGTCAGAGAGTTGCACAGTGATACTATAGTGGCAATGGGAATAATCAATCATCAGACTCGACTGTATACTTTCTCACACTTTGTTCCTAACTCTCCTTCATATTCTTCTTCATCAGACTCACCTGGACTTGATGCCATTTCTAACCCTGGGCACATCTCTGGTGATGAGGACTCCTCTTCTAGCACAAATGACTATAATAGTGATGGGTTCACACCTCCACCATCTCTTTGTCACCTTCCAAATATTAAGGAGTTATTTCATAGTTACCTAAGACTCTGGGACGGCGGGACGCGGGGACGGAGTTTTTGGGACGACAAAAAAAATCCAAAATTTCAGGACGGCGAGGGGACGGTAGGGGGACGGCTATTAAAATAATATATAAAATTATAAATATTAAAAATATATAGATAATTTTTTTTAAAATTATGAATAGCAATTCATATTTATATATCAGTCCACCATGTGCATACACAGTCCACATTCAGATGTCCATATTAAAAACTCACAGCATACATATAGCTATACTAATGTTACATGTCCATATAACTTTTAATATTAATATGTATGTTGTTGGTTTTCATAGCATGCTGTTAAAGTTCATGTGCATTTGTGCTCGAAAATTTCTATATTTGTATATCACTCTTATTTCTTAATGTCTTTGTAATACAATACAGTCGGGTTATGGTTAACGGGTAAACATTTATAAAGAGAAAACAATAAACAAATCAACTTCTTTTTTTTAAATTTAAAAAAAAGTAAGGAAAACGAAAAGACCAGAAGTCACGGAAACGTTTCAGGGATGTCCAGTCATCCCCATCGTCGCCCAAACGTCCCCAGGACGTTTCTCCTCCTCTCCAAACGTTCTAGGGACATTTCCTCTATTGCTTGGCCTGTGGGAAACATTTCCCCTCTATCCCGGCGCCCCCAAAACGTCTGGGACGTCCCAGACTTCAGGATTTTGGGGGGGGATGCATCCCCGCATAACTATGAGTTATTTCTTGATCCGCCTACTTACAGTCCACTTCAGACATTGCAAGGAGCAAGTATATTGATCTGGGACACATCAAACATCAGGCAATCTAGTACATAGTTATAGGGCATTCCGCATTCTTTTTCCGCCTCTGCTTCTGATGCACCATCATTACATGGAGCAGTTGGTTCATCCAGTATTCATGAGGAGCACACTTCCTTATATAGGAACTATAGACACTTAAATTTGGCAATTTGCACTTTGACGACCATTATTGTTGTATTATAAATTTATATTACTTGAGTAGCCATCCTAGGTGGTGGATTTTGACCACTATTCAGTGGTTGTTACACTTTAGTGGGAGTTACTATTTGATAAATTCTAGCTGGTAAATCTTTGATCACTATTCTTGGTAGTGGTTACACTTTCTTCCTCCTATTTGTAACACCTATTGTAAAGTCATTCTAAGTTGATTCGGAATACAAGTCATTTTTGCATATTGCTCTCATTTGATTTCTCTCTCACACAGCTTCTTGTTCCTTCTGTATATTCTATTTTTCCAGCTGCTTGGTCTTGGTATAATCTTTGATACAGGACAGTACGGGTACACCCAGGTTCTTTAACAGAAGAATCCAGTAGTACCTGACATGGATCTGCAGGTAAATCACACGCTGACCCATACAAAGTACGAACTGAACTGGTTCTAGGTGGGGAGGGCAATAAATTGGTAATGTTGGTTTTCTGTTAAAATTTTTAATCTTCCAATTTTGATTTTTTATCTTTTTAATTGTTTTTGCTTTGTATTGCATTTTGAATGGGGAGTGTCCCTAATCAAAGTAAACTACCCAATGCAAGGGAACTGAAACCGGTACATGTAGGGTGCAGAAAGGTGTGTGTTTACACAATCTCGTGTATCTATTAAACGTGTATTTCAAGCACAATCCAATTTTGGCTGAAACAACCTTGGTAGAATACATTTGGAGCAACCAAGACTGGAAGATGATATTTATAACTCATTATACAAAAGAACTTTGGAATTTTACGTAATTAAATAAAAGCAACTTTTTATTCAGATTTGTGGTTTGTATATAGTACTTGAGTAGCCATTATTGTTGCATTATATAATTTCATTGGGTACAGGTATCCATTTTGGACAATCCTTAACATCTGGATTGAATATGCTAATTCAGCAGTTACTGTATAGCTTTCGTATTTAACTTTTTATAGTGATGTTCCTAGTACTTAACATGTGTTTTACTTATGTACTCAGCAAACTCCCCTGAAATATATGTTTTGGTAATACATTGCTTGTTTGGACATAAAGGAACATGTTTGAAAATTTCCACTGTATAGCTTGGGAAGATAACATCGGAAGACTATGCACTTTTAATAATGGACCAAGTACACTTCACTTTCAAGGAGCCAATTCATCACCTAAAGGAAATAATGTATTTATCATGGTATCCCAGCTATAGGAGCTAGGTTTTGTTTCTGCACAAGGTGGTGTTATCTAAACACAGCTGCACCAGTTTGCACTATCACCTTGAGTACCTTAGAAATGTGCACGACTCCAGGCATCAAGCACCTCTTGCAGCTCCAAGCATCATGCACATTCTGAAAAACGCTAAGATATGTTCTGCGCAGCTCAGAGGACAACATCATGCTCTTCACCTGAAATTGGGCAGAGCCTCAAAATCAATCTCAACATCATGTAATGCAACTCTGCAACCAACACAACATCAAGTAAAGCCTTTGGTGGTTGAGTCTCCCCTGGGTTTCAAGTAAACTAGAGATTCTTTCATTTGAGGGCAAAGTAAATCCAAATGCAATATATAATTGGTTAGGTCAGTTCAAGTCTTATTTTTCTGTGAATGAATTTTTTGATGAAGAGAATAGCAATATTATGCTTCTAAAAGTTTCTTCACACGTCAAGCAGTGGTGTCAAGCTCGTACTCTAGGAGAAAGACCAGATTGAAGAAGAGTCTAAACCACCCTAGGAAAATTTCTTAGAAGCCTTCAAGGATGAATATTATCTTGAAGATGCCAATGATGATTGCTACATTCAGTGGCAACAATTGCAGCAAGGATATCTCCTATCAATCAAGGCCTCATTGATGCCTTACATGACCTATATTCAAAACAAGGCTCATTCGAGTCAAAGCAACATAGAGTCCTCAAGTACCACAACACCTAAAACCATTCATTCAGTCCAAAGCCAGGCTAGCTAAGGTCAAGGCACTAGGTGAATATTATCGCTACGCGACAACCATTACGGAAGAGTCAAAGATGAATGGCAAAAAGGACATAACTTTTGTGCCAAAGAAGATACCTTGAGACAATAACAAACTGTCTAAGACAGGTAAATGGTGCAATGAACACAAAACCAGCAACCACTCAAACTAAAAGTACCATGCACAAAAAAGCCTGCTTGCCCACTAAAAAGCATAGGGTCCAAGAATACAGCCATAGATAAAAGAAATATGCATGGATCTAGAAGCTACTTGTTTCAGCACAACAATGCCATCAACAACACAAGATGCTAAACTAGAACTCTTATCCTATTCGCAGATGTGTATGCAAGGGCAGACATTGAAGAATCTTGTCTCTAAAGCAACTATCAAGCAACTAAATTTAACAGCCATGTCTCGCCTGGTTCCTTACAATTTGCAATGGTTTGGTTCCTAAAGCACCAAAGCTATACATATCACTCACCAATGCATTTCTCATATGACAGGAAAATGGTGCAATAGACACAAAACCAGCAACCACTCGAACTCAGAGTAACATGCTAAGAAAAGCCTGCTTGCCCACAAATAAGCAGGTCCAAAAGACCAGACATACATAAAAGCAATACACAAGGACCCAAAAGCTACTTGTTTCAGGCTTTCAGCACAACAACCAGATCAACAACGCAAGACCCTGCAGTTGAACTCTTATTCCATTCGCAGATGTGGGTGCAAGGGAAAACATTGGATTTTCTAATCTTCAGAGCATTTTTAGGTTTCGAAATATATGAAAATACTGGAGTTTATCGTCGTAGAATATTTTTTGAGTTCACTCCACCATCGTTTTTTCAACAAATCTTGCTATTCACCAATCAGGTCAATGGGCTAGGAGAAATGACCATGATAAGGAGAACTATGATAATAATGTTATTATCGTTTTCAATTTTTTTCCTCTTCTACCTGTTCAAATTCACCCAAAGGTGGATACATTTAATCTCTATTTAGGGTAACCTTTTGGTTCCCATTTGGAACCCTTCATTTATTATTCCCAACAACCTTCCATCCTATGCATTGTTTCACTATAAATAAGATGGTTTCAAATGGAGAAAAAAGTTTTTCAAGCCATATATTTTTTGTAGACCTAAGTTGCAGGTTTACAAATTTTGAGGCATACATCTCTCCTATAGAGTTTACACATTTGTATGTCTTTTTTTACATAGAATCACAACGCATACTTCTCTCCTACAAAGTTTTATCATTCTGCATACATTCTCGATTGGAAATATATATGACATACATATCTTATATAGAGTTTTCCCAATTTGTATATATTACCAATTTTCATAAAATACTTTTATCTTTGTAATTAAAATTCTTTATGCAACAAGACTATTTTATTTTTTGTAGTACAATTCTTTATTTTGCAATTTTAGTGATTTCATTATAATTGTGTTTCCATAACACATTAAACACCACCATTAGTAGAAACCATGTACACTTAGAACTTGCCTATGCCAATATATAGAGTTGTCATGGTGAGTCAAAACAATCACCAAAGTAAGTGGTGCACCAAGATGCAACTAGAAGCCAACATGTAACTAGAAGCCAAAATGCAACACTTGCTTCCCGGCTTAATGCAATCAGGACAATTGCTTCTCGAGAAATGGAGAATGATCCAAGCACAGTCGTGCCAATCCGTGCTTTCACCTTGAGTTCCTTAGAACTTCGATCACCTCCACGCATCTCTCAGCAGCATGTGTGTTCCATCCACTGCAAAAATACCAGTCACACAACTCAAAAGACAACATTGTACCCAAATATCAATCTCGACGTCGTTCAACACAACTTCGTAACCAATCCAACATCACATCGACGCAACTCCAGGAACAACAAAACACCAAGCCAGTCCATGCAACCTAAACCAAATTTGTGCCATGCATGCAACCTCTACACAACATCAACCATTCACATAGCACACGCAAACATACCGCACAACTTGGTCCCTACCAAAACATTCAGGTTAGACATTGGACCGTGTGGAAACCCCCCGCCACACTACAATATGCCAAGTAGCACTTCAAGGCTCGCATTATGTGAGAGCATCTGTCAGCATACCTAGCAGTCAAGCCACGTAACCATCAACAGCTGAAAAGTCACACATGGAATTCCCAAGTCATTAAACTTACTTTAAGATTCTTTAAGCCTTCGAGGATTTGTAATCTATTTATACATATATGTAGTGTTAGATAGCAATCAGATAGAAGATAAGTAGACATACGTCTTCCTTGAGTGTATGCCATGCATAGATAATGCGCAAATCAATATAATTTTTTGTGTCTAATTCTATTCTTTTCTCTATTTTAAATCTTGTTCATACGCATATAACACATCTAAATCCTCATTTAGAGTGTTGTCCCCCAAACCTCCTGAGATTCAATCATGGTGACTTTTTGTCATTAAGACTATTATGGTCTACTAGACATGTCAAATTAATTACTCCATTCTTCCAATCCATCCTGCTAGTTGGAGCATCAAAAGACCTATAGTTTCAACAAACATTTGTATTAACAACAGAAATACAACTAAGCAAATTATACTGCATGACTATGAGACTAGAACACATTATTCAACAACGTAATCAACATTGGGTCATAGTTGATCCTCTCTATATGCAAGAAACGATCTCATTAATGCAACACATCACCAGTTTTTAACTCTTCTAGGAGATCATCAAAAATACATTCAAGGGAAGATGCACATTGCTTTGTTACATCTGAGCATGACTACATCATATGACTCCTAAAATAGCTTTCCTTTTCTCTTTATTGCATCTCAATGGGACTGAGTGCAATTGCCATGCATTATAGTATGTATAAGGCTTTTAAATTTACATTTGTCTTGATTAAACCGTTTTAATTGTTTATTTGATTACTTTATAGCTTTTCTTTAATAGAAAATGCTTTACCCGCTCCCTTTGTTGTCATTATTGACTCTAGTTTTGAGTCTCACAAATATATTTTGCCCATTTGTACACATTGATATAAATTTCAAACAGACAAATCAGCTCGGATTTCAAAATCCAGTTGAAAATCACATCATGCATGTATGTTTTCAATTTAGAAAATATCACCGTCTAAAGTATTTCTATTACCAAAATCTGAATTTCAACAAAACGTTATATTTTTGTGAATGAAATACAGTGATACACCTAACATCTGCAGCCTGGTATGCAATCTTCAGAGCAGCCTACTTCCTATTATAAATGTTACAGACCTCAAAATTAAGTATGAACATAACATCATCCAATGTACACACCAAGTAAAAACTTTGAAAGATTGCATTCTATCTTGAAATATAATCTTCCTAATCAGCTCTCTTACCAATAACCATAAGAAGAAGCGTGAACATATACTCTATGCTGTATACAAGAAGCATAACATATTAACCCTCAAATATTTTTTACTATTCACAAAAAAAGTAAAAACTATTTCATGTCCTTTTAAAGTGCTTTGGTACAAATTCTGCATATCAATTGTGTGCTTACCCCCATTGTATCAACAACATTTGTCACATAACGGTCACAGTCAGTTGGTGTGTACCTTTCAACAAACTGCCTGCATTGAAGAGGCAATAAATCATCTTGCTGACCCACAAAAGAAAACAGTGTCTATGTATAAAGTAGGGAAACACGTGAAACTGAAATTTTATAGGCTATACTGAAGAAGTAGGCTTGCCCAACAGCCGGTTGCATTAGACGGAGGATTGAACTACTTACTTTCCAATTAAAGCATTCAGTACTGCAGATTTCCCAGAATTCGCAGGGTCCAAAAACAAAACACTGAAAGACATTTCTCTGGGAACGTTGCCTTTTGCGGTCCAATCGTCGACGACGAGTAACATTAAATGCAGAAGCAGGGTCACCAGGGTATCCAATGTAAATTAAAGTGGCAAGGCTTTTGACAGGGATCCAGAAGGGTCATAAGTGCCCACTGGAAAAATTGAAGCCAAAAGAAAACCAATTATCTTAATAATTGAGGTAGCCACCACATAACCAGAATAATATTTACTAGCAGTTGAAATATAATATTATACTTTGATATCTGAAAAAGCACTGCAATTTGATACCACAAACAGCCATACATCTATGATTATTGCAGATGAGATTATTATAAAATTCGACTTCAGAACTGTTTTTCCAAAGTAGTATTCTACATCATTCATGAAAATAAAGAATTTTTAGACTAATGAAAATCGATGTTCCAGGCCTTTGCAAATAACCAATCATTAATCATAATGATAAATGAAATTCAATTACATTTGCCATGAGCTGTTACATATTTGTTTAGCCATGGTAATTGCCAACCAGATGGATACTCTCCATTTAAAAATATAGTCATTTCTAATTTTACTAAATAACTGAAGAAAAAAGCACCCCCAACCCCAGCTTTAAATGTTTGTACTCTCTATCAAATATCTATGGTTTACCTACATACCACAAGGCTTCAGTCATTATTGTTCAGGACAGAGGTAAATGGTCCAACGTGTTCTGAAAAGCTTTAAGACTGTTTTAAGTTATACATGATAATGAAGTTTACTGGCTACATGGTAAGGAATAACCATGAGCACGAGACGCAGCCAGGAATATACTGTTCTGTTCAATACAAGTTAAAAACATGCTAATTTCTTCCATGATTTTTGTTTCATAGTCTCAAGCCAAGGATCTTTCAACTGTTACCTTCTTTTTCTCATAATCATATTCTGACTGCTTCTATTCTATGTACACTTTGGATTGTTTTTGCAACTTCCCCGCCGATATACCAATAACTCTCACAAATCTGTTCTTGTTCATATGAGATTCAACCATTCGACTCCAAAAAGGTTCTCATTTCATTAATTCTAATTGGATAACTACATTGCAAGAGACATTTCAGATTGAGGTCCTGGTATAGGTTTGTCATTGAATCATTTTGAATTGTCCAAAACCGCCAGGCCCTGGTCAAAATCTAGAAGCTGTTTCTGGGAAGGGTACATCATTTCCACAGAGAACCCACAACCCTAAGCAACTTTTTAAAAAAAAAATAAAGAATCCTACCTAACCTAACCTGTTTTAAAACCCACCAAACCTAACCCAACCCCCCTTAACCCTCAAAACAACTAACAAGAAGAAAAACCAAAACTGACATTTCATTTCATTCACCTTTTTCAGAGCTAAAACTACTCGTAACTACTTCAAAAACACTGCTGCTGCTGCCAAGAGTCTTCGTACACACTTCCTACGTAATTCCTACACCATTCCTACATCATTGAGACTGTTTTACGCTGCCAAAGAAATTGCATGGCCTAGCATGGTGATTTCATTGTTTCTAAGTTAGTAAAGAACATTGACAGTTTTTTCCATGTGATTTGGGTTTTTTTGTCATTGTTTGATTTGTATTTTTTTAATTTATTTCAATCAACCTTAGGAATTTTTTTCTTTTTTTATTTTGTTTAATTTTTAGTTTCTCTATGACAGCTTGCAGCATCCAGGGTTTTATAACTAGTAAAGATATCTTAAATACATCTATCTAAAACATGCCAAGAGATATCAATCTCTAAGCCCTTATCATAGGATTTTTGCATACGACATTGAATAATAACTCCATTATTTTCTTCGCAAATTTACCACTGACTCGTGACAAATGGCATCAATCTAGTTGCACAATTGTGTCGGGATCAAAAATTAATCTTTCAAGGAAAAAAGACAGACTTTAAACTCCATTATATGGCCAAAATATTACATTTTTCGGATTGACTTCACCAATCAAATGAAAAAACTTCTAAGTGAAGGTCAAATGGATGTCAAATTTAGAGTTGAAACTTTCCACGTGACGGTGAATTGGTTTTGGAGTTTAATCTTTATTTGGGTATATTAAATATCCTAATATTGTGTATTATTATTTTCATGTGAATTATTAATTCATATAATCCGGATAGTATAAAGTTGCACATAGCCTTCAACTCTTTTGTCTTATTAGAGATATTCTTCACTATAAGGAATATATGAGTTATATTTCAAATGTAACTCCCTTGCCACCTTGCACTCACTTCCCTTCACTTCATGGGAAATAGTGACACTAAGCACACACTTGAAAGGTTGGCAAATGCAATTATTGGAGTTACTTTGTAACTCCTTATTCTCTTTTCACTCTATTTCATAAGTGTTTTTTATAGCCATTTATTATTCTTGTTATCTTTTTTTCCCTCGCAATCTAACATTTTGTAGGATTTGCCTCATTATATAAACTTGTTGGAAGCTATTTCAAATCAATTTGAATCTCATTCTTTTATTATGTTTATTTGCAAAAAAATAAAACGTAAAGAAATTTTTAACTCGTCAGATTTTTTTGTTATTATTTAAGAGAATTTTACATCTCTTGTGATCTAGGTTTCTTCATTTACTTTCTTTGTAAAAGAAAAAAGAACTAATCAATTTGTTTTGGTCTTTTTTACTCATTTTTGTTTCTAAATCGTGTATTGAAAATTGATCATAAATTTTTATTAACAATTCGGATCTTTGAAATTTTTAATGGGTTTTTTTATTTCTATGTTAAAAAAAGTTTGTTAAAATTTTAGCTTAACCCAGAGCATGGTTAAAGTGGAAAACATAATTTATTAAGTTGATTTGAATAGTTTGTACTCTAAAAAAAAAATCTGTCCGGAAAGCAGCTCATAACACTTCTAATTTGCATTATGGGTTTCTTATATTTTTATTGGGTTAATTCCCTTATATGTTGGAAAAAGAAGTTGTCAAATTTATAGCTTAATACAAGTTACTTTTAGATAAAGGTTTTTAAATATCATCATCAAAAAAAACTTTTTATTCATGTTCTAATGTAATATTTTTTTATTGGCTTCATTATCCTTTTTTTGTTTACCCTATTTCCTTTGAAAAGATTTTTGAAAATATGTTTTTTTAGAACATTTTTCTAATTATAATTATTTTTTTGTGTTATTTTTTGACATTATTTACTAAATAGCGATTTTTTTTATATATTTTATTGTTATGGATTTTAAATTGGCGTTAGTTTTAACTTTTAAATATATAAAGTAGCACATTTCTTCTCAAGACAATGATTTTTTTCTCTTAAATGTCAACTTGAATCTCAAAATAAGACTATTAATGCATTACAAAACTCTTTTGATATGAAGTCATCACTGATTGATAAGATTGCATCTTTGGAAAAAACATGTTTCTAATGTTGATATTGATAGCAATCGTTATTCTCCTTCAAATGATAATGCTTATCTATGCAAAATCATATTTATAACCCTTATTTAAAAATAATGCAATTGATGGGTTATAATGGGTAGTGGTTCTAGGAAAAGATGAAAGTGGAATTGTTCAGGCATCTTTCTTTTAAACTTACTTTCAAATTTAACAGGCTTTGTTTTAATGAGCCTAACATTAATATGAAGTCTTATTGGCCTCCTCATCATAAGAATATTTTACCTTTGGTTCTTCTAAATCTAAGAGCCCAATATAAGATTTCTTTTGATACTATCTTGATTAAAAATGTTTAAAATTGCAAACATTGTAGTAGAGATGGGATAATATTGCTAAAAGTTGGAAATTACATCCCTGTAAAACTTGTGGTAAAACAAATCATTACTCGTTTCATTGTTGAAAAACAACTAAACCCACTAAATTCAATGTTAAACAAATTTGGATCCCAAAAAAATATATTGCATGTTTGAAGAACAATAATGTTCCTTTTTTATTTTTAAATTCAAATGAAATATAGTAAGGCATCTTTTGTGAAAGGCAAAACACAATGCTTGTTTAATTTTCTTGGTTAGTATATACATTATTTTCTACATTTTTGAGCTAACCTCTATTATGTTTTTTAATATATCTATGCTATTTTATAAACTTCTTGTTCCTTAATTATTTGGGACTTTTTGGTACAGGCTACAACTATGTTTTCCTTGCTTTTTGTGCTTACTTTTATTGTAAGTTGTCAAGGAAAAATATTGTTTTTTGGAGCCAATTTATTAAAGAACTTTTTTTTTGTTTACCTTTTACCCTTCGTGGTGATTAATAAATCTTTTGAAGATAGGATTTGCATATAGTATCTCTTTTTACTTTGACCAACTTTTTAATTGGTCACTATCCATTATAGGATTAACACTTTGGTTTAGGAAGTTGTCATCAAAGGGTAATGTTGTGTAATGACTCCTCCCTTCTATGTTTAAATTGTTTTTTATTTGTAACCCCAAATAAATCATAAGGGGGAGTGTTGGAGTTTAATCTTTATTCGGGCATATTAAAATATCTTAATATTGTTTATTATTATTCTCATGTGAATTATTAATTCACCTAATCCGGAAAATATGAGATGGCATCTAGCCTTCGCCCCGTTTGTCTTGTTAAAGATAGTCCTCATTATAAAGACTATTGAACTTATATTTCAAATGTAACTCCTTTGCCAATTTGCACCCACTTCCCTTCACTTCATGGGAAATAATAACACTAGGCACACACTTGGAAGGTTGGCTAATGCAATGAATCGAGTTACTTTGTAACTCGTTATTCTCTTTTCACTCTATTTCAAGAGCGTTTGAGTCTCTTCCTTAACACTTCTTTATTTGTTCAATCTTTTCTTTTAGAGAGTTTCTTAAGGCTTCTTTTGGTCTTTCTCCAGAATTTATTTCTCTCCATTTTATTCTTTGTTAGAGGAACTTTTTTGTGCATTGTGCTATCCTGTAAATGTGTTGAGTCATCTTTCAATAACACGTAGGTTTTCTTCCGGTTTACCGGGTTTCCCCATTTTGACAACTTTTGTCTCAAATTTTTTATGATATGTTTTATGCATCCATTAATTTCATAGCATTTTATTTATACTTATAATTCAATATTTTTGTAATTGATCTTTGAATTATTTATTACATGGGTACCAAAACTATAGTAATAAATCTTGTTTCTAAAAGTGCAGATTTTTTAGTGGAGAAGCAAGAAGATTTATTGGTTTATTTCACTCTTTTTTGCGATGACTCATACATCAAATTTAGTCAGTTAATTTTTAACTTAGGGACATTACAATCCACCACCCCACCCTTAGCTGCCATTGTAGAATTTAAATTTTTTCCACCATGACAATCAAGCTTCAAGCTTTGTGGGCCAAGGAAGGAGAATTTCACGACCATCACAACAGAGAAATCAAATGAAATAAACATACTAACCAAACTCGCAAGAGAAAGAGATACCAAGATATTGAAAAAAAACATGAAATCTGATGAGATGCCCTTAAAACACCAAAATGCTTTACTAGAATACATTTTTCTTGATTACCAAATGACGTACGAGTGGGGAGTATTTATACCTCTCACTATGCAATCAAATGAATCCCATAGTTGTCGTGCTGACATAATATTGTTCAATATAGTTAATACATAAATCAAATTATACAATGAAGATCAAAATATAATACATACAAGTGTTAGCCATGACCAAAGAGAATTAACATCCCACCTTACCCTAGATAGGTGTCATGGAGGATACATTGCCGAACATTCCCCCCTTAATGACAGCCTTTGAGATACCGAGCTTCTACAATCTAGTGAACTCCTCGGTCCTCAATATGCTAAGAGACTAAAGAATCTCCTGCAATCTGAAAAAACTACTTCCCAAATAGCAAACTATGGATAACAAGAGTAGCTCCTCCCCTCCCCCTCATGTGGTGAACTCATCAATCCACAATACTGTAAAATCAAATCATTTGTTGTCCAACATGAAAAAATAAAAATATCATCCATAAAGAGGTCGCCCTTCTAGAAGGTATACAAATAGGTTTTTGAAGAAATCCTAATAATAACCAATCTGAAACCCTTGTTTCGGAAAAATAAACCTTGTATAAGATCCCCTAACAAATGCACCACCCACAAGAGAGAGCCATGAATCAATCACGAAATTGAATATTAGAGATTCACACCTGCTCTAATACCATGAAGAATTTCACAACCGTTACAAAAGAGAATTGAGTAGACTCAACACATTACTTAGAACTGAAAGAGAAAAGAGAGAGCACAACTATTACAAAAGAACACAAGAAATGTGATGAGGTTCCCTTGTACACTAAAATATTCACTATAGATAGAAACTAAAAGGATTACATCTTTTGCTTGAATGCCAAATGATGTGTGAACCGAGAATTTATACCCCTCTCACAATATCACAGGCACGAATCTCAATAATTGTCATGCTGATATATTATTGGTCCATTAAATTAATAAATCAATCACTTAATAAAATGAATATGAAACATTGGACCAAATTAGAAAACACAATAAAAACACACTGATGTTGGTTGTGACGAAAGTTAATGATTGTGCATTTCAACAAAGGGGCAAGGCTGAGATGCAAGCCCTACCTTCAAAATTGATCCTCAATCCCCTCTTTCGAGACATACAACAATGATAAAGCATATTATGGATGGAGCTTCTTATGTGTGAGTATACTCGCAATGCAAGACTACATACTCAAGCTCTCCATGGTTAGGTTAAAGCCTATTTTTTAAGGAATACACCATTCATTCACCACACACTTGTTTATAGCCAAGAGTCCAAGACATTAGCTGAGAAATTATGTTTGTGAGAAGGCCACTTCCATTGCGGCTTCACCCCTAATGGCCTAAGAATTATGATATATTTGGGTTTATATGTTACTGTAGATCAAACCAACCAACCAATGTGAGATTATTTTTTTATTGAAGGAGGATTTTTAGAGTCATAGAAGCATTCCAAGATGCACTAAAGAGATATCAAACTCTAGTAATAAGGCATGTATCAAGACGCAATTGTAGAGGTGGTAAGTGCTGCTATGTTATAGAAAATAGGGGTAGATCAGATAATTTGGTGTCTAGAGAAGCTGTGAATAATCTAGGACTGGGGTGTGTTGCACACCCGCAGCCATATAAGATATCATGGTTCACAAAAGATTGTGAACTTAATATATGGAAGCAATGCAAATTAGATATGAAAACTAGGAAATATGATGCTAGGGTGTTGTGTGATGTACTGCCCATGAATGCATGCCACGTAGTGTTAAGAAGACCATAGCAATGTGATAGCAAGGCTGTTTATCATGAGAAAATAACATTGTTGCTGCTGTAAATAGAAGTGGACAGCAGAGGAATTTGAGTCCTTTGAAGGAAGAAAGCGAAGTAACAACACACCAAAGTCACATAGTTATGTTACATGCAGGTAAGGAACTATTCGCCGAAGAGGAGAAATTAGTAGTCTTCAAGCAAGGTAGCATGAAAGGAATGGTTATGCTACAGGATGTGAGTTGTGAAGAAGGAAAGGAAAAGGTTGTAGTGCATGACATTGCATTAAACGGCATTGCAAATAAGACTCTTGTAGGGCATGGGAAGTTAACAGAGGAGAGTGAAGGATATCAATTGGTTAAAAACATACAGAATGTTAACATAGAAGGGGAAGAAGGCATTCCAGACATTGATGAGCTGGATATTAGCGAGGAGGAGATTGGGAAAAGGGATGGACTTACAGCAGTCCTAGACGAGAAAGAAAGCTGTGGAATCTGAAAAACAGCCAGAGTCCTTTAGAAAATGACAAGGAGGGAGGAATAAGAAGTTTGAACATTTGCACTTGAGAAAGTTTGCATGGTTGATAAGCTAGCAGCAGTAGAAAAGCTCGAAACAAAGTATGTTGAAGGAAAGGTTGAGGAAGAAATCGGACTTAAGACAGTCCTGAATGAGGCAGCTGACATAGATGCAAGTGCAAGAATAAAGCTGGAAAGCAAACTTGAGAAGTGTACTGAAGTAAAAAGGGAGCTTCCAAAGCAATTATTGATATTGCGGTTAGTGTTTTGACTACAGGTGCACCCGATAAGAGAAGGTTGCAGGAAGAAAAAGTTCTCCGAGTAGAGGTGAATGAGTTCATTTTGGAACGCAAGAAGAAAAGAGAAGTTTAAGATTTGAATACCATTACAGCCAAGGTCCTACCAATGTTTAAGAATCTACAGCAAGGAAGAAAAGAAAATCGGCCAACAGCTGATGGAAGGAGGTGAATACGACGAAGAGCACGCAGCTAAGTAAAGATGAAGAAATACAGGGATAGAGCAGTTGGTAACCAGACAAGCGGCAGGATAAGAAGAAAGGAGACCAATATAGTTTCCATAAATATCTATCAGGGCATTAGCAACTACAGCATCTAACGAAATATCCCCTTTTCATTATAATTTGCTGTATGTCCATACTCTGCTCTACAACTCCAATTTTGGCACATGCCAGGAGTATGCTGCAAAGGTGGAGTCTAGATTTACACCTTCCAGAGATAAATCGAACAATTTCATTCATCAAAAATTATTTAAAACAGCACAAACCCAGAAAAAGAGGAATATCAGGGAATTGGCAACTACATCGTCTAGCAAAATGCCCCTTTCCATTATAATTTGCTTTTCTCCACACCCTGCTCTGAAGCTCCCGTTTTCACACAGGACAGAAGTGTGGTAGCAAAGGTTGTGTAGTCTGGCTTTACACCCTCCAATTGCATTTGTTTCATAGTTTCAAAGACCTTTTCAACAAGACCATTTTGTGCATAACCTGCCATCGCAGCAGTCCATGAGAACACAGTTTTGTGAGGCATTTTTTAAAATAGTTCTTGTGCCCTGTTTATTGAAATCATTGCATTTTATATTCAGCTCACACCAATCAACCATTATGTTGGTAAGAGGGCCACTTGCACTGAGGCATCAGCCCTATTGGCGTAAGGACCATGATATATTGGGGTTTATATGTCACTGCGGACCAAGCCAACCAACTAATATGAAAGTTTGATTTTTTTCGTGAATGTGGATTTTTAGAGTATGTGAGTGAAAGGGCACTTCCATTGCGCCGTCACCCAGTTCAAGGAATGCATGCAAGCTTGAACCCCTGTTTGGTAGAGGCTATGATAAGTACTAACAACCATAGTTTGGTGTTTTGGTGTGGACTTGCATTTGCAGGTTAATTGACCCGATTTCAAATCCCAACAAGAAATGGCATGTATATACAAAGCAAGCTTAGATATCTACTTGAGAGGCCAACAAGTCAACATTTTGTAAGTTCCTAATCACAACAAGAAATGGCATGTCTTTGCTAAGCAAGATTAAAGCTCCGCTTGGGAGAGGCTATAACAAGTCAAAAAATTGTTAAAAGTGCCTTAACAAAAACCCTTACAAGATTGCATTGAAAATATGAGATTCTACTACACAAGGCAACCATGTTTGGGTGGGCACCTTTAACACCGTGGACATTACTACACGCAAATATGACCATGTTGCTTTCAAAATGCAATAGATTTGCACCTTACTGAGCTCAATTCTCATGTAGGTAAATCAAACATGTATAGACATCTTCAATATTTTTAAAAGGAACCAGTTTGTAACCCTGACTCCTTAGAAGCATGCATATACTACGTGTAGGCAAATAACAAAAAAATGGCTTTAGAGAGCCTATGTTACCTGAGATAGGAATCCGTTCATGCTTATGGCTCCCAAATCATTCTTCTCCATTGCATCTTTATAAATACCATCCTCCCAAGGGCTGCCAGAAACATGAATCAGTCACTTCTTAGTCTTTAATTAGAGAAAGTTGAATAAGTTATAAACATGCAGTTATTGTCTACTTCCCAAAACTAAGAGAGAAAATGCATTAAAATATTTTCAGAGCCCATTACAATTCACACAAAATTGCCCAATAAAGAATCCAATTGTTGGAAACCTATAGCCACACGACTATCATGATTGATCAGATTTAGTTCCGCTTCAAATAGCATAAATATTATAGACATTATAATGATGGCCAGTAAGTTTCAACATAATATTACTTTTCTATCAGGAAGTTGTTAATGATGTCTAGTTTACTCAATTGACTATAATGCCATAAAATAGTTTAATTAAGGAATTGGTGGGCTTCATATTATTAAATAGATTTTCATGTGTTTGTCACGTATTTGCAAGTTTCCCAAGTATAGGCAGAAGCCAAAATGTTATAAAAATGGTTTTCTTTATAGAAGGGTAACTTGAATGTATAAGAATTTGGATTAAATAAAAAGAATTGAATATTGATGTGTGGATATGGTAACAGATAATTATTTAACAGAACAGAATAACTATTAGCAACCCAATAGACCAAGTTGCTAAAAATTAGGTAATGCACAAAAGACTCACAATCTATGATGTTACTTGTGGTAGGCCTACCCGCATGCATAGTTGTTTAAGCTTGAAAAAAAGACTTTTTCTACAATTTATAGTTAGTTTATAATCACAAGGTATATAGTGATGCGGGAGCATAGCTTCCGGAGACCGTAACTTTTGATCCAACCGTCGGATCGTCTTGAAATTTTCCAGGGAGGTAGATCTTGATTAGTAATGTGCCATAACCAACTTTTTGACAAAGGTTGGGGGCCATTTCAGCATATTTTTGAGGCCGAATTCCTTCGCCTAGTGGTCTAAAATTGGCTCCGAACCTTATTTTTGGTTTTGTCTAGAACTTTGAGTTTTAATATCATTTGCTCTGCTTTATAGAATAATAAGCCAAGATTTGGAGCAAGCCTTCATTTCTGAAGGCATATTTTGGACAAAAAATTTGGGGCACATCCAAGGTGTTTTACTAGTAGGTATTCTTTTGAGTTTTAGGATTTCTTGGCATTTTAGGCTTTTTTAGAGATAGTGGGAAATAAAAGGAAGATTGTAATGATTAAAAAATTTGGTGTGGATTCAAGAATGAAAAAAGAACTATTTTGAAGCTTCTAGAGTTTTCGCAAAATCGTGTGTTTTTGGAGGCATTTCGACCTCTTGCAGTTGGATCCACATCAATTGGTATCATAGCAGGTTTTGGATCTTACAGGAATGGTGAAGGTAATATACATTACATTTTTTGTGTCATTATTACCTCTCTTTTATATAAGCATGGGTAGATGCTAGAGAGGAGGTTATGCTCAGATGAATAGGCATATACAGGAGCTACAAAGACAAGTTGTTGAGCTCACAATAGAAGTTACCCACCTCAGACAGAGACATGCAAATGGGGATGCAGACTCAGATAGTGATACTAAAGAATTACCTCCACTAGGGAATGAAGGAGGCAATGAAGAAGAAAATGAGAGATGAATAAACATTGAATGAGCGACCATTTGAGGAGAGACTGATTCAAGCTTTGGAGGGAAAGAATGACAGCATCAAGATTAATGTTCTTGACTATGGTGGAGGATTACGACCAGAGGAGTTCATTGACAAGTTAAATCGCATGGAAAAATTCTTTGAGCGGAAAACCCTTTCAAAGAAGAAGAAGGTTAAGTTTGCATGCACTAAGTTGGCCACACATGCATTGATCTGGTGGGAGAACCTGCAAAATGAAAGACAAAGGAAAGGAAAGAAAAGGACAAGATCCGAAACTGGAATAAAATGGTGAAGAAGTTGAAGGAAAAGTTTCTTCTTACAGATTATGCCCAAACACTATTTCGAAGGTTTCAAACCTAAGACAAGGATCTCAGCATCGAAGAGTATACAAATGAATTTTACAAAGTTATCAATCCGTGTGGAACAGGGGGAGTATGAAGAACAGAAGGCTACAAGGTATGTAAATGGGTTGAGTTATACCATACAAAATGAATTGAGTATGCTCTGGATCCATAGCCTGGATGATGCTTTATCAACTTGCATTGAAAGTAGAAGAAAAGCACAAGAGTGATAATTTTTGAAGAGTTAAGTGAGGACCATTGTCGTCTCCAACGGGAGGGAGAGGTAGATTTGATTCCCTAAAAGGTGAATCCTCTAATGCAAAAGGGCAAAAAGAATTTGGTCAAGGTCATGGTAACTACCAAAGAGGAAGGGGGTTTCAGAGAGGAAAAGGATATGGTGGAGGACGGGGTTGGAATAGCCCCCAAAGGCAGTATATATGTTACGGATGCGGTGAAGAAGGGCATAGAGTTTTTGAGTGTTTGCATTATCCTACACAAGATAGATGGCAAGTGGAACAGCCGCAAATAAACTTGGTTGAAGCTGAAGAAGAAGAGGAAATGGAGGTTGCTACAGACTTGGGTAAAACCCTCATGATAAGGAGGATGATGGTCGTCCCGAGGAAGGAGAAAGAACAAGATGGTGTCAGTGGTGATTCTTGGTTGCGGACAAATCTCTTTCAAACAAGATGCACCACTAGAGGGAAGGTATGTAAAATTCTTATTGATGGTGGTAGTTGTGAAAATATGGTCTCAATTGTGATGGTTGATAAAATCAGTTTGAAATGTGAGAAGTGCTCATATCCCTATCGCATATTGTGGTTCAAAAAATAGGAACGAGGTAATCATAGATAAAAGATGCCTAACAAAGTTTTCGATTGGGAATAAAAGATGAAATGTGGTGTGATATGTAATGTCCCCTTTCCTACGCCAAAGGCCTAAGGGCCAGGTCGAGTTCAAACCGTGGTCATACCCAAGGGGCGGTGGACGCAGTGAGCTATTGGGAAGGGGCCACGTGGTTCTAATATCTGATTTTTGCGTTTGGGGGCCACTTTTGGACCATGGCGACTTAAAAAGGAAAAATGAACTTTAGTCACTTTTATTTTATTGGCCCCTCCATGGAATGAAATGTGTCTAGGGTTATTGGGGCTCTTTTTTCGTGGAGAAGTATATAAGGAGCTGGGAGAGAAAGGAAAAAAGCACTTTTGCATACATTTTATTTACCTTCACGTGCAACTGTTGTTTGCGCATCTATAGCTTGTGGAGTGAAATCCCATAGGGACTCTAGCTTCGGTGGTGAGAGACTTTCCCTAGCTAGCAGGGCATACTTCGGTAGTGAGATCTACCCTAATTTGTCATTTTGAAGCCTCTTTCAGGAATGTGTTACAGAGATATTATAAGAGGTTTCAGAGGAAATATTTTGAGGGTTTTGGGGCATTTGGGGAAGATAATCAGAGGGTTTTTAGATCAGATTTACGTCTGCCATTTGGGCAGGGCTCAACATCATTTTGAAGGCATCTTCATCAATTCCCAACCCTTTTCCAAGCTAGGCGACCTGTAGCCTTTATTTGGAGGGTTTTCAATTGACCATTTTCAGATCTGAAGGTTGAAATATCATTTCCTATATTTGTTTATGTTATTTCCAAAGTCTCATTATTTTTTCTCTTGTAATTGGAGAGTTACGAATTTTAGAAGTTTTCCCCATTGTCTAGGGCACGCTGTAATTTTTTGGCAGCATTTTAATTTCTGTTAAATCCCAAAAATAGTTTTCTAATGTCATTTATAATAATATCAAGCTCTTTTTAAATTCTCAAGTAATTTCGGGTGGACATTTTGGGAAATATTAAGTTTCTTTAGTTCGCTACCCTAACTGTAAAAATTTAGCAAAAATCAGTATTTTATGTGGCTACAAATTTTCAATATTTTGGTGCATTTTTAAGTGGTATCCCACAAGGGATATTTCAGTGGTATCATAATTGTTTCTCCAGCCTATTGGGATTGAAAGATGGGGGACAAAGATAGTGAGGATAAGGTGTAGATCTAATGAAATAATTGTTCACCAACATGGTAAAGCAGTATGAGACTACCCAATCTCTATTTGAGTCAGCTCACTAAGAGTGATTAGCCCATGACAAGATTGATACTCATGCTGAAAGATGTGAAAATAGCAATAGGGGACAACATGGTCTAAGAGTGGAGGGTGGAAATTCAGGGCATTAGTCTTCCCATTCTTCTACCAGGCCTTTGAGGTTTCAAAAACCTTCTTTCTTGAAGGATCTAGAAGGTTCACAGGTACGATTGCTAGTGGATATTGTAAATGAAGAGTCTTGTTGGGAAAGGTAACAGACCTTGGAATTGATGGCTTCAACGTGACCAACATTCCATTCACAACGGGTTCCCCATATTGCATCAAATGAAGATTGACAGTAGGCCTAGGAGAGATCACCACGTATTGGTGCCAAAGATGAAAAGGAGTGCTTGAGACAGATTTCTACTCCACAACTTAGATGATTCTATGAAGTGTACTACACAGTCTTGGGTCAAGAAGTTCCTAAGACATACTTCAGAGGAATCCTATTGTGAGGAAGATGCAATTAAGTTTGTAATCTTACATCTAGAGGGAGATGCTCATGATTGGTGGCATCATGGTTTGATTACACAGGGACACATATATATCATGACTTATGCAGAGTTCACAAAGAGACTAGTGAGCAAATTCGATAGGAGGGACCCCGACAAGTATTTTAGAGAGTTGACTCATTTGAGATGGACTGGTTCCTTAACCAGTATATCACTTATTTTCAGATGCTATCAGTCATGGTACCTGATGTTATAGAGATGAGGTTGATTTCCTTATTCACAATAGGTTTGAAGAGACGCTCTCGTTGGATTTGTGAAGGCATTTGAGCATTTTTCTTTGCATGAGGTTATTAGAAGAGCTCGTGACTTGGAGTTATCCCCTCCTAAGTCGAGGTTTCCACCTCAGAGTGCAAAGCCTAAGGGTTTCCCTTTTAGAACGGAGGGTGCGCAACTGAAGGTACCTCCACCTAGGAATGATATAGGCTGGAGACCATTCGGATCTAGAGAGGATAGAGAGGAATTGAGTGAAAGAAACTATGTTTTCTTTGATTGCCACACACCTTGGGTTCCAAAACATGATTGCAAGGGTAGAGGGAGGGCCCAATTCATAGAGGTCTTTGAGGAGAGTGCTGGTGACAGAGGATAGAGAGAAGATAAGAACAATTTTGGATTGGCCGCCACCTAGGATATTGACACATTTGAGAGGATTCGTGGGGTTGTGCACATACTACTGAAGGTTCATGAAGAATTTCTTTCAGTTGACTGCTCCATTGACTTATTTGACCTAGAAGGGGGCTTTTTCTTGGTTAGACACAGCACAAAAAGTTTTTTATCAGAGCAAGGAGCTGATGAGTTCGTGTCCCATCCTCGCATTACTATATTTCTCCCACTCATTCATTCTATAGTATGATGCATCAGGAGAGGGTGTTGGGGCAGTTCTCATGTAAGATAGGCATCCTATCGCCTATGAGAGTCAGAAATTGAAACCCGTGGAGAGATGTTGGCCATTATGCATGCTTTGGCCAAATTCAGACAATACCTATGGGTAGCAAATTCGTGGTTCGTACGGATCACAATAGTTTGAGGTTCTTCTTGGGACAGAAGGAGCTCAACGATCACTAGCAAAGATGGGTGAAGAAGGTACAAATATATGACTTTGACATCGATTACACTAGATGTAAGTATAATATTGTTGTTGATGCTTTATTTAGGAGGCCTTACCTCATGTCTATGCTTAGTTTTATGTCTGAGATTTCAGTGGATTAGAAGGCTCATATACTTGTTGAGTATTCCAAAAATCAGTTTACATGTGAGATCATGGATGGTATTAAACAGGACAACCGATATAGAGTAGTGGATGATCTCATTTTCTACAAGGATAGGATTTTCCTTGTACCAGGATCCAAAATGAAGGAGAAAATCCTTCGAGCAATACATGATACACCACTATTTGGACATCCTGGGTATTTCAAAACATACAGGTTCATCAGGGAGAGATTTGCATGGAAGGGGATGAAGGACCATGTCAGAGAGTGTATGGTTTGCCAGCAAACCAAATCCGAGCATTATTTTCTAGTAGGATTACTTCAGCCTCTCCCCATTCCCGAATAGAAATGGGAAAGTATATATATGGTCTTTATCACAGGGCTTCCCTTGGTGTATGGGCATAGCTGCATTTATGTTGTAGTTGATCGGTTAACTAAGTATGCTTATTTCTTTTCCCTACTCAAGGGGCACGAGGTAGTGGATGTGGCTCGGATCTTCTATAACAGTATTTTTAGGCTACACGGGTTGCCTAAAAACATTGTTAGTGACAGGGAAAATATCTTCATGAGCACATTTTGGCAAGAGATCTTTAGACTAACAGTTACGAAGTTGACTCCTAGTATTAGCTACCACCCACAGACAGATGGGTAGATGGAGATAGTCAATAAGTGGATAGAGGGCTACTTGCAGAGTTATGTGATAGGACAACAACGAAAATGGATTAAATGGTTACACATGGGTGAGTACTGCTACAATACCACCTACCAGAAGAGCATAGGTATGACTCATTTCTAAGCCTTATATAGGTACGACGCCAAGACATTTATGGATTTGGTATTACTAGATAGCTGAGCTCCCAAAGCTCGAGATTGGTTATATGAGAACCAGGATATTGTGAAGGCTCTCATAGAGAATCTTCAGAAGGCACAAAATCAACAGAAGGTATATGTAGATTGGCACATGATAGAGAGGTCTTTTAAGGTTGGGGATCTAGTATTCCTACGTTTATAGCCATATAGGCATTCCTTACTAAAGCATAAGGGTGCAGAGAAATTGAAACCACAGTTTTATGGTCTGTACCAGGTAGTTCGTCGAGTTGGGGCAGTTGCATATGAGCTAGAGCTACCATAGCACAGTAAAATACATAATATATTCCATGTTTCATGTCTTAAGAAGGCACTCAAACAACATATTGTACCATCTACAGAGTTACTCGAACTAGATGAGGAGGGGAAGTTGGCGTTGGAACCAAAATCCATTATTGAAGAGAGACAGAGGGGGCTCAGGAGCAGGGTAATCACCAAGTATTTGGTGTGGTGGAAGGGACTATCACTTGAGGATGCTACTTGGGAGGGAGAGAAGATTTTGTAGCATCCTAATTTGCATTTGCTTGAGGACAAACAAAATTTGGAAAGGGAGGACTGTAATGTCCCCTTTCCTATTCCAAAGGCCTAAGGGCCAGGTCGAGTCCAAACCGTGGTCATACCCAAGGGGCGATGGACGTAGGGAGCTATTGGGAAGGGTCCACATGGTTCTAATATACAAGTTTTGTGTTTGGGGGCCACTTTTGGACCATGGAGACTTAAAAAGAAAAAGTAATTTTAGTTACTTTTATTTTATTGCCCCTCCATGGAATGAAATGGGTCTAGGGTTATTCAGGGCTCTTTTGCCGTGGAAAAGTATATAAGGAGCTAGTGAGAGAAAGGAAAAAGGGACTTTTGCATACATTTTATTTACCTTCACGTGTAACTGATGTTTGCGCATCTACAGCTTATGAAGTAAAATACCATAGGAACCCTGGCTTCGGTGGTGAGAGACCATTCCCTAGCTAGCAGAGCATCATTTGATAGTGAGAGATCTACCCTAGTTTGTCATTTTGGAGCCGCTTTCATGGCTGTGTTATAGAGATATTGTCAGAGGTTTCAGAGGAAATATTTTGAGGGTTTTTGGGGCATTTGGGGAAGATAATCAAAGGGTTTTCAGATCCAATTTACTGCAGCCATTTGGGCAGGGCTTAACATCACTTTGAAGGCATCTTCATCGATTCCAACCCTTTTTCAAGCTAGGAGACCTGTAGCCTTTATTTGGAGGGTTTCCAGTTGACCATTTTCAGATCTGAAGGTTGACATATCATTTCCTATATTTGTTAATGCTATTTCTAAAGACTCATAATGTTTGCTCTTGTATTTGGTGAGTTATGAATTTTAGAAGTTTTCCAGCTCTCTAAGGCACGCTGTAATTTTTTGGCAACATTTTAATTTCTATAAAATTATATTAAGTTTCTTTAGTTTGCTGCCCTAACTGTAAAAATTTGCAAAAATCAGTCTTTTAGGTGGCTGCAAATTTTCAATATTTTGTGCATTTTTAAGTGGTATCCCACAAGAGATATTTCATGATATCATCCCAACGGATGCATGCCATATATTACTAGGGAGGCCTTGGCAATATGATAAAAAGGTTACACATGATGGAGGGAAGAATACTTATACTTTTTGGAAGGATGGCGTAAAGGTGGTCTTGTTACCAGTCAAGGAAGAAGAGAAGAGTGAGGGCTTATTGGCTACAAAGGAGTTCGTTGTAGAAATGGGAGCAATTGGTTAGTGTTATGCATTGATGGCAAAGAAGGTGGAAATAAAGGCCTTTGGTGTATCCATTGTGGCAACAGAGGTACTGAAAGAATACACAGATGTCCCACCAGATGAGCTACCAAATGGTTTACCTCTAAAGAGGGATATACAACAGCATATTGATTTGATCCCAGTATCGGCCCTTCCGATCAAGCAGCCTAAAGGATGAGCCCGACACAAACTGAGGAGTTGAACAGGCAAGTGACTCGGTTGATAAAGAAGGGGTTAGTAAGAGAAAGCATGAGTCCATGTGCAACTCCAGCACTATTGACTCCTAAAAAGAATGGAGACTGGAGAAGGTGTGTGATCAGTAGAGCAATAAATAAAATCACAATTAAGTATTGGTTCCCAATTCCAAGATTGGACAACATGATGGATGTGCTAGCGGGAGCCCGATATTTTAGTGGGATTGATATGCGAAGTGGGTACTACCATATCTGAATCCGTGAAGGGGATGAATTGAAAACAGCTTTCAAAACAAGAGATGGGTTATGCAAGTGGATGTTGATGCCATTTGGGTTATCTAATGCACCTAGTACATTCATGAGGTTGATGAACAGAGTACTGCGAGAATATAATGGTGAGTTCGTTTTTGTCTTTTTTGATGATATTTTGATACCTAGTAGGACAGTAAAAGAACAATTGTTGCATTTGAAATTGGTGTTAGAATTGTTACAAAAAGAGAGTTTGTATGTGAAGTTAAAGGGTAGATTTCTTCAAAAAAGCCTAGTTTTTTGGGGTTCGTCATCTCAGAGGATGGATGAGGAAAAATTGAATGCAATTTTAGAATGGCCTATTCCAAGGAATGTGACAGGTTCATAGTTTTCATGGCTTGGCAACTTTTTATAGGAAGTTCGTAAGGAATTTCAGCAGCATTATTGCACCCATAACAGAGTGCATGAGGGGAAAGGAGTTTGTATGGACAAAGGAAGCAACAAATAGTTTTGAATTGTTGAAGAAGAAAGTGTCAGAGGCCATTGTTTTGGTATTGCCAGATTTTAACAAGGTCTTTAAGGTTGATTGCGATGTCTCGCATGTCGGGATTGGAGCAGTACTGCATCAAGAAAGACGACATGTAGCATTCTTCAATGGAAAGTCGAATGAGGTCAAGAGGAAATATTCTACATATGATGTGGAACTTTATGTTGTTGTTCAAGCATTATGGCATTGGAGACCTTAGTAGCTGAGAAATTCGTACTCTTTACTAACCATGAAGCATTGAGGTATGTAAACACAGAAGAAACTAAATAGTAGCATGCAAAGTAGGTTTCATTTTTGCAAGAATATACTTTTGTCTTTGAGCATAAATCGGGTAAGCAGAATCAAGTTGTTGATGCCTTGAGTAGGCGTGTGGCGTTGTTGATAACAATGGAAAATAAAGTCATAGGGTTTGAGGTAGTTAAGGAATTGTATGAAGGTGATCCAAATTTTGGTAATGTTGTGAGACAATGTAAGGACCCTACAGTGGGTAGTGGTTCTTGTGATTATTTGATGTTGGATAACTATTTATTCAAGGTAAAGCAATTGTGCATCCATGTTGGTTCAATGAGAGAAACTATTATAAGAGAGTTGTACAGTGGGGTTTTGGCTGGACACTTTGGTATAAGTAAGACGACTACTCTTGTGGTAGATAAGATAAGATAAATTTATTAAATGTCCAACAAGTGACCACAAAAGTAGGTCAATGGGACTGCAAACATACCTGAAAGGCAAAAAAGAATCCAGCCAAAGGACCAAACGGTCCCCGAAAGTAATCAGGAAGAGAAAAGCGGGGAGGGGGAGAAGCCCAAGGGAAGCCTGCAGAAACCAGCTGAATCCGGTCATGCAGGGGAGGGAAAGGAAGGAAGAGGCACCCTCAATTAACAACCAAGCTCGACTAAAAGAAGCTAGTAATGTGCTAAAGTCAAGTATTCAGAGTTATGGAAGATCTGGAGTGTCGATGCCCAGAAGAAGGATGAACTCTCTATGTTCGTCTGGTGGATCTCAAAGTCCATCGACGGGAGGGTGGCCTCGACCTCGTAGGTGAACTAAATGTCCCTAGTTTGTGAAATAGCACCTCGAGTTTGGACAGATCTTGTCTGGTCATTAGGATTGGTATCACTCTTCCGCTTAGTGCCCCTCCTCGAGGAGAGCACTATAAAGAAGGAAGTAATCTGTGGAGCAGTCATCTGTCTAGAAGAAGGCAAAAGAGATTGGAGAGACCCATCCCGAAGGTAAAGCGGGACATAAGTAGGATTATATCAAGATGTCGAGTGTTGCAAATGGCTAAGGGCCATGGGTTGATTTGAGTATGGATTTCGTGTTAAGAATTCCTAACACATGAGAAAATGATACTATCTTTGTTATGGTAGCTATATTCTCTAAAATGGCACATTTCATTGCTTGTAGGACAATTAATGATGCTTCTAGAGTTGCAGATTTGTTTTTTTCAGAAAAGTTAAGTTGCATGGAGTTCCAAGAACAATCAATTCATATCGGGACATAGTTTTTGAGTCACTTTTGAAAGACTCGGTGGAGGAAAATGGGGACACAACTACAGTTCAGCAATGCATATCACCCCCAAACTGATGGACAAACCGAAGAAGTAAAAAGGAGCCTAGGAAATCTTCTATGATGCATAGTTGGAGAAAAGCCGAAACAAACAAGCTGAGTTTGCTTATAATAGATCGGTAAACAGATCGACGGGGAGGTCTCCTTTCTAGATTGTCTATGGTAGGAACCCCAAGGGAGTGCTAGATTTGATTGTGTTGCCTAGTGAATATAAAACCAGTGATCATGCAGAAGCATTTGCAAAACACTTTCTACAATTGCAGAAAGAAGTGAGGGAGAAGTTGAAAGATAGAAATGCAAAATATAAAGTAGTTACGGATGAAAGTAGGAGAGTAAATTCATTTGAAAAAGGAGATATGGTGATTGTTTATCTCAGAAAGGAGAGGTTTCCGAATGGAACATATAATAAACTAAAGTATAGGAAGCTTGGACCATGTAGGATTGTGAAGAAAATGAGTGATAATGCCTACAAGGTGGAGCTACCTAACAACTTTGCTATTTCACCAGTTTTTAATGTTTCTGAATTGTACAAATTTCCAGGTCATGATGAAAATGTCAAGGAGGGAGAAGTCAACATGGAGTAACAAATGCCAAAGAAGAAAAAGGAGAGGGTAATGCTACTAGTTGGTACAATGGAAGGTTTGCAGCAAGAAGAAAATACTTGGATTCCTGAGTGGGAGTTGAAAAAGATTGACAGTGGAAAATTGAATGAATTCCATCAACTGAATTTCTAGGGGCAGAACTCTTTTCAACCAGGGGAGAATGATGCGGGAGCATAACTTCCGGAGACCATAACTTTTGATCCGATTGTCGGATCGTCTCGAAATTTTTCAAGGTGTTACATCTTGATAAATAATATGCCATGACCAACTTTTTAACAAAGGTTGGGTGCCATTTCGGCATATTTTCGAGGCCAAATTCCTTCGCCTAGTGGCTAAAATTGGCTCCAAACCTTTTTTTTTGTTTTGTCTGGAACTTGAGTTTTAATATCTTTTAATAAGCCAAGATTTGGCGCAAGCCTTCATTTATGACGGCATATTTTGTACACAAAAATTGGGGGCCATCCAAAGTGTTTTACTAGTAGGTATTTTTAGGGTTTTTTAGAGATACTGGGAAATAAAAAAAAGATTGTAATGTTGTGAAAGCCCGATGTGGATTCAAGAATGAAAAAAAAAACTATTTTGAAGCTTTTGGAGTTTTTGCAAAATCGTGTGTATTTTGGAGGCATTTCGACCTCTTGTAGTTTGATCCACATCTAATGCCACTCTTTTCAGAAGGGTAAATTAGCTTGTTCAGCTTGTGGCATTTTTGAGTCGAATGAGTAGGAAATCATACAAATGGTCACATATAAATACACATCCACACATCTAGGGATCCTCTATTTCACTCACTTAAAAAGGTCAAGAGTGAGCATTGAAGCATCCAATTCCTTAAAGCATTATCACAACAAGCTATTGAAATTCTACATCCATCTATATTGCTGCCCTAGATCAACCATGTGCCAAAATTGAAGTATCAAGTGTGTTGAAATGTGTCAATTTCGCATCAAGGGCTCCATCTTCTATTGTTTTATTCTATATCACATGCATCTCATCATAGGGTTGGGAGAACTACATGGCTTGATCCCCATTCGGAGTAGTTGTATGTAGTGCAACGCTCATCACATCAATGGGGGTGTGGTGAGGCAATCCAACCTAGTCGTTACCAACTTCTTTTAGGTCTCACAGGCAAGAGCTAGGAATTCGAGCAAGGTGAAGCCATGCTTCAACACGGCACAACAATAGCACAGAAAGAAAACCAAAAAATCATAACTCCAAAGTCAAGTGAATCTAACCCCACATTCAAAGTGAGTGTGCAAGGTCAAAGGATGGGTTTGTAACCCTAGGGGCAAGTTTGACCACAAAGGCAGATACAAAGGATAGGTGTGTAGCCCTAGGGACAGGTTTATAGCCCTAGGGATAGGTTCATAGCCCTAGGGACTAGTTCAGACACGAAGGCAAGTACAGAAAATAGGTTTGTAGTCCTAGGGACAGGTTCGATTACAAAGTCATCTACGCACCCATGAATTCATCCTATGCTGAGTTCCAATTCAAGTTGTTTTATGAGTAGCTTTAAGACCCTTTGATCCGCCTCCATG
The DNA here is from genome assembly GCA_019776745.2 of Taxus chinensis. NCBI lineage: Eukaryota > Viridiplantae > Streptophyta > Pinopsida > Cupressales > Taxaceae > Taxus > Taxus chinensis. Next base: position 655,423,249 of record CM034153.1, on the reverse strand, counting down.
CACATTTTGAACACTTAGTCACACAATCTGATCGCATACATTTGCTTTGCTTTCTCTAATCCTAAACCCTAATTGTACTTTATTGATTTATCATTGGTAAACCTGATGGCAAATGCAAGGCATGTTTTAAGTTTGTTAAAATTGTTTGCCTTAGTTATGAGTTATCATTACTGCATAGTATATCAAATTAGGTACTGAATTATAATCAGTGTTACGCAGGGACGCGTCCCCCCCAAAAAAGACAAGTTCAAGACGTCCCAGACGTTTTGGGGGCTTCAGGGAAACGTTTCCCCCACGTTTCCGAAGTGGCAAGGGGAAGGGGAAACGTCCCCGGGACATTTAGCAAGCATAGAGAATGTATCAGGGACGTGGGGGATGTTTCGGGGATGGCTAGAAGTCCCCGAAACGTTTCGGGGACTTCTGGTTTTTTTTAATAGTTTTAAAAAAAAATTAAAATTAATTTGTTTATTGTTCTCTTTATAAATGTTTACCCGTTAAGCATAACCCGACTGTATTGTATTACAAAGACATATTAAGAAACAAGAGTGATATACGAATACAGAAAATTTCGAGCACAAATGCACATGGACTGTAACAACATGCTATGAAAAATAGTAGCATACATATCAATATTAAAAGTTATATGGACATATAACACTAGTATAGCTATATGCATGTTGCAGTCTGCAAGTTTTTATTATGGACGTTTGAATGTGGACAAATATATAAATATGAATTGTTATTCATAAAAAATTTAAAATTTATCTTTATAATTTTTATATTTATAATTTTCTATATTATTTTAATAGTTGTCCCCTTGCCGTCCCCCGTCGTCCCAAAATTTTGGAAATTTTTTGCCATCCCGGAAATTTCGTCCCCGCGTCTCACCATCTCGGAGTCTTAGGTAACTATGATTCTAGTTTAGCATTTCACATTATAGGTTATGCATCAGCATAATTGATAAACAAAATCACAAAACTTTACGTTGTGATCATTCCAAAGACGGTTAAAAAAGCTAAAATTTGTGAAACATTTTTCTACTGATAACATAGCAATTTGTGATCATTCACTCAAATTCGTAAATCAAATTACTGCTAAGCAAATAGATCCAAACTTAGCTAACAAAATTCTGTTAAATAACACCAGATATAACAAGATAAACCACAATCTTATACGAATGGTGAACACAACAAACATAATATTTGAGATTTAGATATACAACTTCTTGCCACTCCCAACAATACCCAAAGCATATCACCTTGCTGGAGCTGTTGAGAAAAGATCTTCTAGCTCTGCTGGCCGCAATGCTCCATCCTAGAGTCACATCCAAGGATAAGATATCACAAAATATGAAGCCAAACTATTCTCATTAATGCACCTTTAATTAAACAAGTTAAAATGAAAAAATGATAATACAACAAAAATGAGTATGCTCTTGAAAATTTCAAATAGTGAACTGTATTGAAGAAGTAAAGATTTAAAAAGTGTACACCATCAATGTCGAACAATGAAAAAACTCCCTTCAAGAATTCAATGGCTTCATTAGTTAGCTGTACACTCTGCACACACAAATTATAAACAAAATGGAAAAAATTGTCAAACAAGGTTGAAATACAAACAGCATACTCCAAAAATATTCATTCATCAAGTCACCCTCTTGGCTAAACAAGTTTATCAGTTAACTTTTATTTCCAGCAAACATAGAACAAATGTACAAGACTTAATATTAAGATTTCACAGTTTTAACATGTCATTTGCTTATTAGGTTAAGTAAGCATTTACCCATTTTCCGATAATTGCAGCTAAATAAGTTTCTTAACTTTCTTAATAGCCTTCAAAAATAGTGATCCGTGCAAAATATTGGCTTAGATTTTGGATATGATGCCAATAATACCTCAGCCTACAATCCTAAGAAGGCTTCCATTAGTGTAAGAATTATTATTGTTTTCTTGATGTTGTGTTTTCAATGTATCTTTGTCGAAAATATATTGCTATCTCAATAAATGTCCCAACAATTCAATAGTTATTTTAACTTCATAGTCTATGAAATCCAGTCGATTAATAATAACGATGAATACATGGATGCTCCAAGTCATCTCACAAACTATTGTAGTCACATACACATTGAACTTTCAAGAAACTGATCAGAAATTGATCGACATAATCATAATGAATCACCAATGTCAAACTTAATCGCTTATGAGTTCAGCATAGCATTCTAATCAGGTTTGAGCAAGGGATGGAAAGAATTGCTTCGAATTTCAATATTAATCTTCCTAACACCCGTAACCACCTACAACCACAATTAGGGTCGAAGTTCCTAAATTTGTGACCCCCCAAATGTAAGGGTAAAAAAGTTTGGCAAGTTTTACATATAAGTTGATCACGGAAATGTATGATTAACAAATTAATTTTCAATAAAATCTGTGTGGTATGTATAATTAAGCAAGCTCGATGTTTTTGGTCGCATCAATTGACTGTCATCAGGAGAAAGTGTGAAGGATTACAAAGACCAGATCCTTATAGAGATAACCAAATCAGATAATTAAATCTGAGATTGGTTATACAACATAGAAATGGGCTGAATTTTCGAACAGAGATGATGTCAAAATGAGCAGGGAAAGGAGATACTCAATCAGAGGGGACAGTGGCATCTGCAGTTAAGGAAAGGAATGAAAATTCCTTTGAAACAGAATGATGAAAAAAGAATCAGATACAAATTATTATGACAATAGCGGACGAGAAATTGTGAATGAAAGAGAATATCAAAGGAAGTCAAGAAATAGAAATATGGGCAGATCTGTAAGGAGTGTAAAATAATGTTGAATTTGGTTTTGCATTTAGTATCAAACAAAAAGGCTGACTTTTTCTTAGAACTGTGAAACTCCTGTGAGTTCACTAGTCAGTGCACCCCCTCCTGTCCAGGTACACCCCAGCTTCATCCTCTAATGAACCCAGACATGCCCGGAGATGAACCAGACCAGGACTGGGGGCTGGGTGCCGGGGGTTGCAGAACCCAGTAATGTAGCGTTATTGAGAAAAGTAAAAAGGAATCTCAAATTTGGCTGTTTGTTAATTTATAAACATGCCAAAGATCGTTTACAAGTGCTAGCTAAAATTCCCAAAAACATACCATTATTCAGATAAGTAAAAAGAAATGCCACATTTGGTTGTTTGTCATTTTAAAATCAAGCGAAAAAGTCATTTACATACTCTAGCCAACATTTATCTCTAAAGCTTTGGGAAAACATTATAAATGGAATACTCGTAGTCCTTTAATAAAAAACATGCTTCCATAAAGTAATTAACATTTTATAAGTTCAGTATTCCTTGTCCAAACCAAATACAAACATCCGAAAATAGCTTTCTGTAAGGGCACTACTGTATGCATGGGCATGAATAATTTTCTCCATCAAAGCACACCAAAACATTTCTCAAAACTGAAACTGTGTCATCCTCAATTCCAATAACAATGATAATGAGCACATGAAATTTTTTATCAAGCGAATTGTGAGAAATTACACAAAAACCAATACAGTCTTCATCATACCTGATCAGGTGCTCGCTTGAATTGTGCGGTTGGAAGGAGCTCATCTCTAAGCTTAATCTCATCGTCATAACCAAAATTTCGCAAAACTGTCCAAGTAGTTTCTAGTCGTCCTTTCTCGATAAAAAGTGCATGGAGAAAAAGAAATCCTGTCAATGTGAGGCCATATTCATTGACACCTTCTGGAAGTCTCTCTGAAACAACCCTCTTCACCCCAACAATTTCTGAAGGCTGTAAAGGAGCATTAAAGCATCTAACCTGCTCAGAAAAATAAGACAAGATGCTCTCCATGAGCCTCCATTCTAAAGACTGCTAGTGCTCCAATGATACAAAGCCTCAAGTATTGCATAATCAAGGTATGTTGTAACAGAGACCGCTGCATCCAATTTTAACAAAGAACAGAAAGCAACACTAAAATCCAACCTCTACTTGTGTTGTTAATGAATTTAACCGGCTGACAACAGATTGACTACCATTAGTGAAAAGAAAGAATGATCCCAACATGTCCAATGAACAACATGAACAAAGTTATAGTAGCATAGTTCAAAGCAGATGTAGGAAACCCTGAAAATGCAAAAGTGATCTTTACAAATTCATGCATTCCTGACAGAGAAAAATTTAAAATATTCTGAAACCATACCATACCTGAAATTCATTAAGCTCAGCATCACTAAGAGCTCCATCTTTGTCGTTATCGCACATAATGAATACTCTCTTCAATGCCCTCACACAGCGAGGCTTTAATGATTGAGTTTCTTGATCAAATAAGGGTACTGTTGGATGTAAAACTGTCTTTTGAGCATAGTAGAAAACTTCTGCAACCTGCCAAACATAGTTGTTTAAATTTTGATTTCCTGACAGCAAAGCAATCTGTATAGACTGAGGAAGGGCAGATTATATGGCTTGTAAAAGGTAAGAAAATTTACACCAAATTTAACAGGGGCAAGACTGCCATGGTAGAATGTGTCCAGATAATATGAAATTTAAACCAAGAAAATATGATTATACCATCAACAACAAAATTACACTACATAAAGAAAATGCAAGGGTTGAGACGGGAAGTACAAATTTACAAACACCAAGTTTAAAAACCGGCTCTTTGTAATGGTTGCAATTCTGTTCTTCACGGTATTTATCAAATCAAGTTATCAATCAAGGTGGCAAAGATACAGATCACTGAATAAACAGAGTCTTGCATTCAATCATCCAGGCCTTACCATGACAGCCTCATCCACAATTTCCACGTCAACACTAACTAGTCATAGTAATACTTTCTTCCTGAACTACGCATGGTAGTAAATTTTACAGGTGACACAACACATCACCATGCATTTGACAGTAGATGACCTTTGATTAGTCATTTGTCTGATTGTAAACTGGGCATGTTGTCAATAAAAAATGAATAGTCTCCAGAAAAAAATTCAAATAGAAATTAAAAGCCAACCAGTGAAATCGCAGTCACAAATTTGTAAGATATGTAACACCAAAATGTAATACTTGGTAAAATGTTAGTAGAACCGTTCACTGTTAAAATCCTTTCGTTATAATTGGGACTAGTTCTCATGGAAATGAAAACATGTTACATATCACACCTGAATCTGCTTCAGGGCTGAACACTCTATACATGTCTCAATCTCTCGAAACTCATGCATAAGTGGGGACATTACTTGTTCCAAACTTTGTGGTTGATCATCCCGAAGATCTAATTTACACCCAACTACAATGACTGGGGCCTTCACCTGTAAGTAACCAAGTACATTGGAAACACCTCTTGGTTAGTACATGAAAAAATTGTTTTTAGTAGGCATGACACCATTGAGACAAACCGAGTGACAACAGATGCAATAGCCATACTTCTAAGCGTCGAAGTTCTGGTAGCCAGTAGGTGGATAATCTCTCCAATGTGCTAGGCTGATCACATGAATATGTCAGCACAATTGCATCTGCCCTCTTGCACTCTGCTCCCATCTTGGTCCGATCCTCGGGCCTGAAAATTGAACAATAGAATGCCTCCAAATACAGAAAACCTTAAACAAAATGAATAATATGCCGACACTGAAGCCTAAATGCCTAAGTTCAAATAAAAAATATTCAATAAAAACATTCAAATATGTAATCGCATAGAATATTATTCGTGCAAAATATAGAAAACCTTAAACAAAATGAATAATATGCCGACACAGAAGCCTAAGTGCCTAAGTTCAAATAAAAAATATTCAATAAAAACATTCAAATATGTAATTTCATGAATATTATTCGTGCAATCAGTATTCGAACGCAAGTATCCCACATGAGTAAGAGAGAGCGAAGAACAAATCCGAACCTAGATGATGTGTCTATTATTGTAAGTGGAATACGATCAGGATAGTAATCCTGAGGGATTCTTGTTGGTTGCACAACAGCAGGAACTTTAACTGGAAATGTATCAGTGGCTACGGTAACAATTAGGCTGGACTTTCCAGTACCACTGTCGCCTATCACCACAACTCGAACATTTGTTGGCCACCATGCAGCCTTTTTCCCACTTGTGCTGCCCATCTTCCTATAACATCCGCTAAAGGGCAGTTGATTCTTTCACCTTCAGCACATTATAACAAGGTTATTTTTCTTATAGAAAAGCACAAGATGGACAAATAATTGAAAAAGTTCAATGTAGCAGAGTGCACACGGAATCCGGTAGAAAAGGAGAGGTTTCAACTGGTCGAAATTTTTAAATGAATAAAGAGACTTGTTGGTGCTTATTATGTTTCCAACTAGGGTTTGTTCCAAAAAGAGGGCATAGTAAGGTGTAAGCTACACAACCCTCTACTCGTTGCCTTCCCGAGGAAATCAAACGGCAGTCAAGTAATTGACAGAAATAACAAGATATCAAATACCATGCTCTTATTCATCCAGATTGTTCACTGCTTTTATTGTTTCTACAATGTTTTACGCAAATTAAAAGAAGGATAATAAAACTCAACAAATCATCCACTGAAACATTTACCTTACTTTATTCATTTCAATAAAAGTTCACAAGTAAAACACGGCCAAGGGTTTCACTCAACCAAAGATCGAACCCATAAGAAATTCTATTGAACGAACAGTCATACGTATATCCACAAACGTGTGTATCATGTTTAAATATATACACATTTGTGCATATATATTTACGTATGTATAAATACATTTATAGATACAGTCCGGTTTTCCTTATCGGACCAGAAAACAATAGTATTTTCGCATTGAAAAAACAGATTTCACTACACTGTCATTTCTTTTACTCTTAACAGAACGGCTAGGGTTCAAAGAAAGTAGAAATCATGCCTGAATAGAAATACAGATCCAAGAAGACGCGCAAGGCCAAACCTCTCTATTCAACTCGGCCCTTTTCCTTCAATTCTTCATTGTTGTTCACAGAAAACTCGAGCAATGACGGCCATCTAACAATAAGTCCAAATAGAGTAAAAACCGACTAAACGAACAGTATCTCCTTTTATAAACTAGGTATATATTCTAATGAAAACCGACTAAACGAACATTGCCCACTTTTATAAGCTCCGTACCTATATATTCTAGGTCTTCACCCTTGTGTGTGTATTAATTGAAACTTGGGCACTATAGAAGGTGATAATCAATTGAAAACAAAGTTTATTAGTCCCCCCTGAATTTCGGTTACTTTTAAAACACAATAAATAAATAAAAACTACATAATTGTGTTTAAGAAGTTTTTTAAATTTTTATAAAAGTCGAGTACAATTTTTATTATATAATAAAATAAAGATATACTTTCAATCCATACACAACACAAACAATCATATTTAAAGGTTTTAGGATTTATTTGTTCCATTTTTACGTCGAAAGGCGTTTCTCATTTGGGATGGCCCCCGTTGTTTCTTACAGAGGTTAGAAGATGGACGAATGGGATTGCACAAGGACATGCGTTGAAAATTGTATGGTCCAGGGCAAGCCACAGCTAAATTGTGTATCCCAAGAAAAGAGAAAACAATCGACCAATGAAAAGGATGCACACGAATTGTGCTTGTGAAGGAGAAAAAATGGTCGTTAATCGCCAAGATTTTGTTTGAGCCATCAATGGCTTGGCAGTGGATTGACAGCGTCGGTAGTAATTTCCCTCGATGTGCCATGTGCATTTATTTCAGTCATGATGTCAGGTTTCGTGATGACACTTTGATGGCGGTTGGGTTCCTATAGCACTCAACAGATCTGCAAAACTTAATACACCAGTTGCATCATTGAGCTGGCGTTCATGTTTTAATATAGGGATTCTCTGCAGGCCATGAGTGTTATGTACCTTGGGACATGATAATATAATGTATATGGGTTGATGGAGATGCCAACATGTGGCACACATCCCCTTAGTTAGTTATATGGGGTCACATAGGAATTAGTTATATTGGGTAATGAGTCAACCTACATTGGGATTAGGTGTTACCCATCTATTAAGAGTAATGTATGTCTATATAAGGGATGCGAGTATCAATGTCATGGAGGTATGAGTTGAGTCTTCTACTTAGTAGAGATATATTTGAGGTGTCCTCCTCGAAGTGGATTCCCATCTTGGGATATTATGGAGTACTTTTTCCTTAAGGAGCATTCTATGGTGTCGCCCTACCTTAAGGGTATTATTCTGCATATATTGAATATTTGGGCATCTTGGCCTCCGTATCTCTTGTGTTGTATTATCTTCTGTAGATTATTCATTTATTATATGCAAATATCTTATCAAGTGGTATCATAACAGCGATCCGGGCAATTTGTGGGATGAAACCCTAATGTTGGTGATTCACCTATATCTGGAGATCGATTAGGATTTTTTTATATTATTTTTGTGGGGAATGGATACATAATTCAAGTGATCTTCCCTCCCAATTTCAGATTTTTTGGAGTTGTTTTGCGAAAGATATGTTCGTTTTAGGGTTGAAACCCTAATTCTAAGGTTTCATCTATATCTTCTAAATAATGATGAATTAGGAAATAATTTTTTTGGGTTGATGTGAATATATTCAAAGGTGACACCACTGATATTTCAGAATTTTTGGATCTATTTTGTCAGAGTTATTGCAGTTTTATGTTTTTTAAATATTTTGCTCCACAGGCCGCAATTGTAAGAATTTTCCTAAATTTATTACATTTTCAAAAATCTCTCAAAAATTAAAATGGGGTTTTTGTTATGTGATTTCTAATTTTTGGCCAAACTTTAGCCGAAAGGGTTAGAATAAGTTTTGATCAAAAGGGTCTATTCCTAAAACCCTAGTTTTGAGGATCATGGGGATGGTAACTTTTTTTTGGAGATGGTAGGATTGATGCTAGAGAATGGTGGAACAAAATTAGGGATTAAATCTCTAAATCATCAGATATTTGGTTATTCAATCTGTGGATTAGTGGCCCCTGCACATATTTGGTTTTCTGAGTTAGAAAAGGAAAAGTCTAATTGGTCTTTGAAGGAACTGGAACAAGCTTTCATGGACATATGGGAAACAAAAGAAGAAAAACAAGGGCAAGTAGAAGAATTTAATGATAATAGTGAAGAAGAAGAAGAAGAAGAAGTTGAGGTTGAAGTTTCTACACATGATTTAGAAGGAGATATAACAAATTGAGATACAAGTTCAAATAATGCATCTCCAAGGAAGGAAGCTTCAATATTTCAGTTTGAAGGGCGCATTCAAAGGAAAAAGGTAATTGTTTTCATAAACCCTGGCATCAAATATAACTTCATCAATATGGATGCAGCTTAACATCTACATGTTCAAGGAAAGCATATCAATGAATCTCAAATGGAGGGTAAGCAGATTCAAGTTTTTGAAGATTTAAAGCTTTTTATGGATAAATATGTTTTACATTCAGATTTTTATGCTTTAGATATGGATGGTATGGATATTGTTCTTGGATATCCTTGGTTAGAGACATTGGGAACAATTAATATTAATGTGCAAAAAAAATTCATGAAATTATGGTACAAGAGAAAGAAAATTACATTACAAGATATCACACTTAGCAAGGAAAAAAGTAATGTAAAATTGGATCATGAAAATGAATTTGAAGATGGTGAAGAAGGCAATAAAGACGAATCAGAAGGAGAGGATGAAAAACATGATGAAAAAGAAAAAAAAAATCTCTACTCAAGAGAAATAAGAAATAACAAACAAGTTGGAAGAGGAAAAGAAAGTAGAGGAAAAGATTGATAAGGTTGAGCATACTAAGGTTGCACCATATAGACACCCATATCATCATGAGAGGAAAAAATCATGGAGACATGTTAGGGCACATGAGGTTGGAAATCTATATGGATATACAGTGAATTGGAGGAGTAATAATTTTGGCTATACATGGAATCAATGGAACAATAATTGTATGACATAGAGTCACAGGAATAATAATTATGGATATGCATGGATGTCGAGGAGGAACACGTATGGACCGTAATGGAATCAGATGAGCACAATGGAATATGGAATTAGGTTTGGAGCAGCTTCACCCAGTAGGATTTCATATCGGTGATTGTGTAGTGCCCACTTCCCTTCGACATTTATTTCTGTTGATTTTGATACTATTGACTCTACTTATGGATAGTTGTATTATTCTGACTTAGCATGATGTATATGTTAGAGATACTAAGACTATCGTTGGTTTTTTATTCTTAGTATGATGTGTGTGGACTTTTAGAGACATTTTTATATTGATGATGATATGTTGTTAACATGGTTATATATATTTTTGACATGCAATATTTTCGTCACATTGAGTAGACCTTGATAAATGAACTAATTTTGTGATCCTATTGATATTGGAGAAATGTAGAATCGAGATGTTGTTAGAAAGTGTAAATGATATCGTAATTGCCTAGATGATGATTTGGTGCATAGGTAGATGATTGTGGAGTTATATTGCATATTTTATCTTGGATGTTTTGATGCGGCCACAAGGTTGAAGGAGGTATTATGTGTTTTGCAGGTAAATATATTCGCAACAAACAACAGGAGGATTGGAGACCAACCACATTGGAATGCTAGGTGAATTCAACAAGGGTCACCATGGCAACATGTATTTTGTGTGTGTGTGTGTTTGAATTGTTGTTAGGGGGTTCCCACGGGGGGTATTGCCCCTAATTGTGACCAAGGGGTTTGTGTGTTCTTTTATTTAGTTCCTTTATTTAATTTTAATATATGAATTGTAGTGATGTAATTTCCTTGTATTAATCATTTAGATTTTGGTGTATTTTTCCCTTTTATCTTTAATGAGTTTAGGTGTCTTATTTAAGTTAATTAATCTCGTTCTAAACTAATTAGGGATGTGACAAAGGAATTCATTTATTAGACTAGATGTCTTTTGGGTTTTGTGTTGTAAGTTGAGTGCTTGGGATCTTGAGTGTTGTACACTCTACCCCTTCATGGAAATTTGAATTTGGCCTTAAGGGCCAATTTTGAAGGCTTGTGGGATAAGTTAAACTTGTCCCACACCTCTTAAATTGCCATGTCAACCCTACCTATGGATTGGGAGGTCAAAATAGACCTCATTGTGTGTTTTGTAAGTTAAAAAGTGACATTTATTTCACTTTTCTTACATGGGTTTTAAAGTTGTCCTTAGGGGGTGTGGGCTTAGATTGTGTGTACGTAATGTGTCATTCCTCTCACCCACCAATTTATGGTGCATTGGGGTTGAGGTTTGACTTGTGATGTGGAGTTGAGGATGAGTGATGTGGCATCCTACATGGAGCCACCTCACCCTCTTCTCTCTCTTTTCTATTTATTGAAGTTATTTTGCTTGTTTGGGAATTACTTCATTCTTTTGTGCTCTTGCATTTTTGGGAGTTCGAGGATTTTTGGAGTGCTTGTGGTCTTTGTTGGAGCTTGTTGGTGATTGTTTGGGTTAAAGAAGCTTGGAGATTGACTCTTGGAACAAGCTCTACCATGCGGGAGCATAACTTGCAGAGGCCATAACTTTTGATCCGACCGTTGGATCGTCCTGAAATTTTACAGGGTGGTAGATATACATTAGTACTATGCTGGGGACAACTTTGCTTGCAAGGTTGTGCTCATTTTGGCACGTTTTCGGGCTCGGATTCCGTCATCTAGTGGTCTAAAATTGGCTCCGAATGTTTTTTCTGCTTTTCTCTAGGTCTTAGAACTTTAATAACTTTTGTTGTGCTTTTCAGAATAAGTCCAAATTTCGCGTGAGCCCTAATTTATGAATTCATATTTGGCACGCAAATTTTGGGGTCAATCCGAGTTGTTTTGCATTTTAGGGTTTTTTGGCATTTTAGGGTTTTTGGCATTTTAGGGTTTTAGAGTAGTCTTGAAATAAAAGGAGAATGGTAATGATGTAATAGATCAGTGTGAATTCCAGAATGAGAAGTAAGCTATTGTGAAACTCCTGGTTTTATTTGCAAAGGTGTTTATGTGTGTTTTTGGAGGTATTTCAACCTCTTGCAGCTGGATTCACATCAATTGGTATCAGAGCTGGATTTTGATCTTGCGGAAATAATTAAGGTAACATATTACATTTTTATGTGTAGTTTTTACCTCTGTTTTATATAACCATGGCTAGACGCGGGAGGGGAGGTTATGCCCAGATGAATAGGCATATGCAGGAGCTACAGAGACAAATTGCTGAGCTCACGGGGGAAGTTACCCGCCTTAGAAGGAGACATGCAAATGGGGATGCAAACCCAGATAGTGATATTGAAGAAGAGACTCCATTAATGAATGAAGGAGGAGATGAAGAAGAAAATGAGAGAGACGAAGAAACCTTGAATGAGAGACCATTTGAGGAGAGATTGATCAAGGCTTTAGAGGGAAAGAATGACGACATCAAGATTAATGTTCCTGATTATGGTGGAGGGTTACGACCAGAGGAGTTGATTGACTGGTTAAATCGCATGGAAAAATTCTTTGAGTGGAAAACCCTTTCAGAGGAGAAGAAGGTTAAGTTTGCATGCACTAAGTTAGCTGGACATGCATTGATCTGGTGGGATCACCTACAAAATGAAAGACAAAGGAATGGAAAGGGCAAGATCCGAAACTGGAATAAAATGGTAAAGAAGCTGAAAGAAAAGTTTCTTCCTGTAGATTATGCTCAGACACTCTTTCGAAGGTTCCAAAACCTAAGGCAGAAGGATCTCAGCATTGAGGAGTATACTAATGAATTTTACAAGTTATCAATCAGGGTGGAACAGGGAGAGTCTGAAGAACAAAAGGCTACACGGTACATAAATGGGTTGAGTTACACCATACAAGATGAGCTGAGTATGCTCCGGATCCATAGCCTAGATGATGCTTATCAACTTGCATTAAAAGCAGAGGAAAAGAACAAGAGGAGTAATTTTAGAAGAGGTGTGAAGAGAGGTCCATCATCATCTCCAATGAGGGGTAGGGGTAGATTTGAATCTACAAAAGGTGAATCCTCTAATACAGAAGGGCATGAAGATTCTGGTCAAAGCCATGGTAACTACCAAAGAGGTAGGGGATTTCAGAGGGGAAGAGGTTATAATGGAGGACGGGGCTGGAATAGCCCCCAAAGGCAATATACATGTTACAGATGTGGTGAAGAGGGGCACAGAGCTTTTGAGTGTCCGCACTATCCTACACAAGATAGATGGCAAGGAGAAAAACCACGAGTAAATCTGGTTGAGGCTGAAGAGGAAGAAGAAATGGAGGTTGCTGCAGACTTGGGTGAAACCCTCATGATAAGGAGGACGATGATTGTCCCAAGGAAGGAGAAAGAACGTGATGTTGCTGGAGCTGATTCATGGCTTCGAACAAATATATTTCGAACAAGATGCACCTCTGGAGGAAAGGTATGTAAAATTATTATTGATGGTGGTAGTTGTGAAAATATGGTTTCAACTGTAATGGTTGATAAACTGAATCTGAGCTGTGACAAGCACCCATATCCCTATCGTATATCATGGTTCAAGAAAGGAAATGAAGTAACCATAGATAAAAGATGCCTTATAAAGTTTTCAATTGGGAATACCTACAGGGATGAGGTGTGGTGTGATGTTATCCCAATGGATGCATGTCATATATTACTGGGTAGGCCTTGGCAATACGATAGAAAGGTTACACATGATGGAGGGAAAAATACATATACCTTTTGGAAGGATGGTGTAAAGGTGGTCTTATTACCCTTCAAGGAAGAAGAGAAGAGTGAGGGCTTGTTGGCTACAAAAGAGTTTGTTACAGAAATGGAAGAAGCTGGATGTTGTTATGCACTAATGTCAAAGAAGCTGGAGAAAGAAGGCTTTAATATACCTATTGCAGCAGAAAAGATACTAAAAGAATACAAAGATGTCATACCAGATGAGCTACCAGATGGGTTACCCCCAAAGCGAGATATTCAACACCATATTGATTTGATCCCAGGATCGGCCCTTCCAAACCAGGCAGCCTATCGGATGAGTCCGACACAGAGTGAAGAGTTGAACAGACAAGTGACAGATCTAATACAGAAAGGGTTAGTGAGAGAAAGCATGAGTCCATGTGCAACTCCAGCATTATTGACTCCCAAAAAAGATGGAGACTGGAGAATGTGTGTAGACAGTAGAGCCATAAACAAGATCACGATTAAGTATCGGTTTCCAATTCCGCGATTGGATGATATGATGGATGTGCTAGCAGGAGCCCGATATTTTAGCAAGATTGACCTACGGAGTGGCTACTACCAGATCCGAATCCGTGAAGGGGATGAATGGAAAACTGCTTTTAAAACAAAAGATGGATTATACGAGTGGATGGTGATGCCATTTGGGCTATCTAATGCACCCAGTACATTCATGAGGTTGATGAACAGAGTACTCCGAGAATACAATGGTAAGTTTGTTGTTGTCTATTTTGATGATATTTTGATATTTAGTAAGACAGTGGAAGAACACTTGTTACATCTGAAATTGGTGCTAGACTTGTTACGTAAAGAGAGTCTATATGCAAACTTAAAGAAGTGTAGATTCCTTCAGAAGAGTCTTGTTTTTTTGGGATTTGTCATATCAGGGGATGGAGTGAGGATGGATGAGGAAAAAGTAAAGGCAATTCTGGAATGGCCTATTCCAAGGAATGTGACAGAGGTTCGTAGTTTTCATGGATTGGCAACTTTTTATAGGAAGTTCATCAGGAATTTCAGTAGCATTGTTGCACCCATAACAGAGTGTACAAAAGGGAGGGAGTTTGTATGGACTAAGGCAGCAACAGATAGTTTTGAATTGTTGAAGAAGAAAGTATCAGAAGCACCTGTTTTGGTATTGCCAGATTTTAGCAAGGTCTTTGAGGTTGACTGTGATGCCTCACATGTTGGGATTGGAGCTGTGTTGAGTCAAGAAGGACGACCAGTGGCATTCTTCAGTGAAAAGCTAAATGAAGTCAGGAGGAAATATTCTACTTATGATGTGGAATTTTATGCTATTGTTCAGGCACTAAGGAACTGGAGACATTACTTGGTAGCAAAGGAATTTGTACTCTTCACTGACCATGAAGCCTTGAGGTATGTAAACACACAGAAGAAACTAAATAGTAGGCATGCAAAATGGGTTTCATTTTTGCAAGAATACACTTTTGTTTTAAAGCATAAGTCAGGTAAGCAGAATCAAGTTGCTGATGCCTTGAGTAGGCGTGTAGCCCTTTTGACAACAATGGAAAATAAAGTCCTAGGGTTTGAGGCAGTTAAGGAATTGTATGAAGGTGATCCTGATTTTGGTGATGTTGTCAGAAAGCTTAAGGAGCCTACAGTAGGTAGTGATTCTTTTGATTATTTGATACAGGATGGTTATTTGTTTAGGGGGAAACAATTGTGCATCCCTGCTGGTTCAATGAGAGAAAATATTATAAGAGAATTGCATAGTGGAGGGTTGGCTGGACACTTTGGTATAAGTAAGACAATTTCTCTTGTCGTAGAAAAGTATTATTGGCCAAAGGTAAAGAGGGACATCAGTAGGGTTGTAGCAAGATGTAGAGTGTGTCAAATGGCTAAGGGTCATGCACAGAATACTGGGTTGTATATGCCATTGCCTATCCCTACAGGGCCATGGGTTGATCTGAGTATGGATTTTGTGTTAGGGCTTCCTAACACACAGCGAGGGAATGATTCTATCTTTGTTGTGGTTGATAGATTCTCTAAGATGGCACATTTTATTTCTTGTAAAAAAACTAATGATGCTTCCAGAATTGCAGATTTGTTTTTTTCAGAAGTGGTTCGATTGCATGGAATTCCAAAAACGATCACTTCAGATCGGGACACGAAGTTTTTGAGTCACTTTTGGAGGACTCTGTGGAAGAAATTGGGGACACAACTACAGTTCAGTAGTGCATATCACCCCCAGACTGATGGGCAGACTGAAGTAGTGAACAGAAGCTTGGGAAATCTCCTACGTTGTATAGTTGGAGAAAAGCCAAAACAATGGGACTTAGCTTTACCTCAAGCTGAGTTTGCATATAATAGCTCGATAAACAGGTCAACAGGGAGGTCTCCTTTCCAGATTGTATATGGTAGGAATCCAAAGGGGGTCCTTGATCTAATTGTTCTACCAGGTGAAGATGAAACTAGTGATGATGCAGAAGCATTTGCAGAACACATTCTACAGCTACAAGATGAAGTGAGGGAAAAGCTGAAAGTGAGTAATGCACAATATAAAATGGCTGCAGATGCCAGTAGGAGAGTAAGTGTATTTGAAGAAGGAGATATGGTGATGGTTCATCTTAGAAAAGAGAGGTTTCCAAAGGGAACATATAATAAACTCAAGTATAAGAAGATTGGGCCATGTAGGATTCTGAAGAAAATGAGTGATAATGCCTACAAGGTGGAGTTACCTGAAAACTTTGCTATCTCACCAGTTTTTAATGTTTCTGATTTATATAAGTTTCCAGGTCATGATGAAAATGTTGCAGAGGAGGAAGAAATAAACTGGAAGAAACAGATGCCGAAGGAGAAAAAGGAGAGGGTAATGCGTGTCTTGGACCAAAAGACAATCACTACTAGACATGGGAGCTACAACAGATATTTGGTACAGTGGGAAGGTTTGCAACAAGAAGAAAACACTTGGATTCCTGAGTGGGAGCTGAGGAAAATTGACAGTGCAAAATTAGATGAGTTCCGTCAACAGAATTTGCAGGAGCTGAATTCTTTTCAACCAGGGGAGAATGATGCGGGAGCATAACTTGCAGAGGCCATAACTTTTGATCCGACCGTTGGATCGTCCTGAAATTTTACAGGGTGGTAGATATACATTAGTACTATGCTGGGGACAACTTTGCTTGCAAGGTTGTGCTCATTTTGGCACGTTTTCGGGCTCGGATTCCGTCATCTAGTGGTCTAAAATTGGCTCCGAATGTTTTTTCTGCTTTTCTCTAGGTCTTAGAACTTTAATAACTTTTGTTGTGCTTTTCAGAATAAGTCCAAATTTCGCGTGAGCCCTAATTTATGAATTCATATTTGGCACGCAAATTTTGGGGTCAATCCGAGTTGTTTTGCATTTTAGGGTTTTTTGGCATTTTAGGGTTTTTGGCATTTTAGGGTTTTAGAGTAGTCTTGAAATAAAAGGAGAATGGTAATGATGTAATAGATCAGTGTGAATTCCAGAATGAGAAGTAAGCTATTGTGAAACTCCTGGTTTTATTTGCAAAGGTGTTTATGTGTGTTTTTGGAGGTATTTCAACCTCTTGCAGCTGGATTGTTTCTTTTATGAGGGAGGCATAAGAGAATGAGGGAGGCATAAGAGTATGTGGGAGGCATAAGAGGTACTTGAGAGAGGCATAAGAGTGTGTAGGGGTTTTGAGATATGTGTTAGAGGTTTTTAAGGTGGGCACCCATTTCCCACTAGGATGCATAAGTGACCTCCCCATAGGTTCTTGCTCATTTGGCTTTTCATTTTGAAGCCTTGTATATTTTGTTGTTTTCCTTCTTGTGTTTGTAGTTGAGTTGGTTGTATTTTGGAATGGTTGTGAAATACTTGGTTTGTGATGAGGAAGCTTATTTGTTTCCATGTGTTGGATTCACCTTTCATTGCAATGTAGTTGGGGCTCGAGGGCCAATGAGAAGGATGGTTTCTCATCCTCATTGGATTTTTGGTTGGGTGGAGAGTGTTGCCTCTCCCCCAATTTTTGTTGTGGATCAAGCAATCATGAAGGAACTCTCTTGTTGGTGATGGAAAACTAGAAGCATTATTGGTGTCCTTATGAAATCCTTCCTTGTGATAAAACTTTCTTATTGTTATTTCCACTTAGGGTAGAAGAACTTGTAACATTATATTTCTTTTAGCTTACATTCTTGTATAATTTCCAAATTTAAGTGGAAGACATTGTATTAACCTTGTGAAGAAAAGTTACATTCAATTATTGGATATGAAAGTTGTATTGTATATTGAAAAAGAGAAAGAAATATTTGTGTTGTAAAGTTATTGTTATCTCTTGAAAGTGCACCCTGTAGAGAGATGGCTACAAGTTTTCTATGTCTTACAAAAAATTGATCTCTCTCTTTTGTAGATATAATGGAAACACCTCAGGTCTGTGGGTATACCTATTTTGAGGTGAGTCTTTGGGATTAAAAGGTCAGTTCCTTATTGATGTATCCTAAATTGATTTTCTGGGATTAAGGGTAAAAGATGGCTGTGAAATAACTGGATTGGGGTGATACACCAAATTTATATGAGGGCTTTGACTGAGTATATGCACAATTGCTATGAGAAGGATTCTTGATGCACGAGCCAACAATTATCTGCAGAATGTTTAAGGGCAAACACTTGGTTGTACTGAGGGAAAATCACAACAGTACTGATAAGTTAACATGCACATTAAAATTTAGCAGAAAATACTCAATTTTGCAGCAGGGTAAGATGATTGGTCAGGGAATTTACATTTACAAAACTAATAGAAACATACACAAGACTGCAAATAATTGGAAAGGTAGAAAATACTTCACACACAGAAGGCAAAACTGGCAAAATTGCTTCAGTTCTCCTATATCCAAAAGTCCTCCAGAGAATCTCCTTGTGCTTTGCAAAGGCACACAATATATAGCAAAAAAGTTCACCTTCTTCCTCAAAATAGCCTAAGGTTGTACTCGCCCATGCATCCTAATTTTATCCTTTATTTAATAATAAATAAAGGGATAAAATAATACAAACTAGTACAAGAGGTATTAATAGCCATTGATTACATATTAGTCAACTGAAGTTGATTGTTCTATTTTTAATAAAGTTGGGTGAATAATTTTGCCAAAAATAGATTGCTTGTTAGGCAAGTTCCTCTCCATGAACATGCAACTTGTCTGTTCTTTGTTTTGTCTTCCTGTGAAGCATGCAAAAATAAATTATTTGCCTGTGAGTAAATAAATCAAAATATTTGCAATATTTGTAAAACAAACACCTAATGTGGGGCCACCTGCTATGTGTACCTATTTTGATACTGACATCTCTTTTGGCTCCAAAAGGTCGCAATAGTGACATACTGCCAATTATCTTCTTGAAGTGGGGACCACCTTCACATTACCAGGTTTGGCCACCTTTGTGGACTTAGCAAGTATATATGAAAAAGGCGACCATTTTACATTACATGTCATACTATAGTTCTGCCCCCTTTTGATAAATACACACGTGTATATATGTGTTGGTCGTTGCATGTTTGGTAGTGTATAATTTGAAATTCACCTTTTCGGTGATCATTTGGCATAATTTGGTCGGCTTTTAATTGAAGGTATACACTATGGTTTAGACTTTGAAAGTCTTTGGCAATGATTATTTGTTTGATGGACATGTGGGTTATCCCCTTCTCCACGGTGACTCACCCCTCTATGCATTTTGTCGGTGGCATTTGTAACTTGAGTTGAGTTTGATTACAACCCTGGCGGTTTACTTGGAAAGTTGGTGATGCTCTTGGGCCATCGAACTCTATACCTTTATCTTGATGTCGTCGATCCTTGGACTCACAGTTAGGGTTTTTGACTGCGTATTAATTGTGGTCGATGAGGAACTAACCGTGGTTATTTGTCTCGAGTTCTGAGCATGATCCTCAACCATTTGATCTTTGTCCTTGATTTGTGATTGTCGATTCTCGAACCATGGTTGAGTTCGAACTTAACCCATACTTGGGCTCAGGCGGTAAAAGGAAGCTTGGGTCTAAACATCATTTCATTTGGGATTTTGGTATGCGGGCGAAGCCCTGGCAAAATTTTCTTGGATGTCATCGATTTGATCTCAATTTTTTTTTTTGGAGGATTTGCGTCAATATTCGTTTGGAACTTGAGCATCTCTATTCAGGTTCTCCTTTGCAGACAAGTATACATGTATTCATTGGTAGTTTCTTTGTCGAGCTAGGTTTTTTAACCTTCCGTAGAGTTTTATGGCCAACATCTTGGTTGTTTCGAGCTCTGGATTGGATTTTCTTGCAAGGTCTGATCATTTTTATCAGTTGTCATGGTCTTCGAGCTTGGCTTTGCTCTGAGATAAATCTTTACATTTATGTGGAACTCTGCGAGGACTTTGTAGGTCTCGATTTCTTTTGGTAAGTTAAATATTTAGAGTTTGAAGACCCATTTTATCTGGGTATTTCTCTTTGTTCAGCTATGATTTTGTATTGTTCCTTTATGGTGAACCTCCAAGCTTTAATCATGAATGTTGAGTCTTTGAGCTCGATTTTGTTATCTGAATCTTGTAAATCTCTATTTTCTGAGTATAAAGTTTGTCGGTTTTTCTTTTTTAATTAGAACAATGACAGCTATTGATGACTTGTAGATATGTATGTAGATTTTGTGCCTCTCTCAGAGTAGATCTGGGTATCTATCTGAAGCTATAGCCACCTGTATTTTTCCTTCCATTATACACATTTTCGGTAATTTGAATAAGTTTCACTTTGGCTTAATCTGGGTAATTGTAGATCTATACATATCAGTTTTTGCTCTGTGTTTTGATTCTACTGCTCTGAAATCTTCACCCCATAATAAGATTGTAAGTTCACCTGAATTGTGCCTAAGAAAGCCACTACGACTACTTGCTCATTGGATTTTTGTATCTCTATCCATTTACTTTCGAGCTCAAATTTGATAGATTGCCCATATGCGAGTTTTTTATTTTCTCAAATTACCATTTTCTATGATTATTGAGCTATATTCTATGGCCATGATTTGAGTATTTTCTGGAGGATGAAGCTAAGTCAATACATTTCAAACCTTGTGTCTGGATGGTGTATTATCCTGAGTGACCATTATTGTACATTCAGAACTCTTTTATCTTTGTAGCTGCAAATTATCTTCCCTTGAGGCTTAAAGAATGGAAGGGTGGTTTGGGCCACCATGATTTTGGTGTTGCTTCTCTTCTTATCTACCTCTACCTCCTTTCTATATGAGTTTTTATTAACTATTTGACTGAGTGGAACAATAGAACCTGAATTCACTGTTTATCTTTTTAGAGATCTTCGTCCTTTACTCTAATCTTGAATTGATACACCTGTTCTGAAGATAGTTATATCTTAATTTTGGGCTATTATCTCTTTCTGAAGCCCTTTATAACTGTAGATTTTACCTGAATTACTTCTCACTTCTAATGTCATCATGAGATAGCTCCTTTGTTTACCTGTAATGGCTTCTGATCATGTAATAGATGAGTACTACTTGCTTGAATGAATATACTTTAATGACATTATAGTATCTTTGTGCTCTCATATTTGCTTCATTTCTAAAATACTTGACTGTGAAAGTATAATAGTGGTTGCATTTTTTCTATTATGTGAACTTGTAATCTGTAAGTGCTTTTCTGAAAAATAGAAGCAATACTTTAACTGTTTTAGATATTATTTTCAGGGCATATACCTTGATTCAGATGCTTTATTTCCTTTATGTAATTGTTTCTTACTTAGATGCTTGCTGGAAAATTTGAAATGTTGATTTTTAATGGCGAAGCCCTGGCAAAATTTTTCCATAATCATTTCTATAATGCCTTTTACAAAAATAGTAGTTGTATTTTCTGATCCAGAATACGGAAAGTAACACTTTTCTTGCTGAACTGATATGGTAATTTGACAACTGAAAATATGTTAGTTGTTTATCTTGATCATGTGATACTTTTCTACTTTCAGTATCACTTATTTGATTTGCATAGTTTCTTTAAAGCACGTAGTAATTGAAAAACGACATGATGAAAGTTGTAAATGTCCATTTTACATGGCGAAGCCCTATCAAAATTTTCTCAGAATCTTCTCTCTCATCCTGTTTCAGCTGTAATCCTTTCTTCCCATTTAGCTTCAGCTTCTTGAAATCTGATTCTCCCTCTTTTGTTTCAAATAGAACAAGTGTTTATATCTTCCACTCTCTCTTTTGTATTATAACCTTTTCCATTTCAGAACAGTTGTTGGAACTTTTAGTTACATTCTTCCTTTTATTACATACACTTATGACTTGTCTATTTTTCCTTTGGCTGCAAGATGTACCTGCACACTTAGGAAAACAATTAGAAAATAATTAGGCTTTTTGGCCTCTCTTATGTCCATGTTTTTTCTTTTTTCTGAGTGAATAAAGCATGCATGCAGTTATTTTCTTTAAGTAGAATACATCTCCTGTTAGGGGAAGATTCATATGCACGAAGTAGGATAGTGTAGGAATATGATTTGATCCCTGAGCTCGTAACTGACAGTTAACCTCTTTTCATTTCAAGTGCAGCGCTGCTTCAATGAAGAAAAGGCTAGAGTAGAGATGCTTCGATCGAAGAAAGAAATCCCCAAGGCAATGATGGGTTCACTCATACTCCTGCTTTCTCTTTCATGCATGTGTACCTTTCTTTTCAGTAGTTGTACTTTACTTTTTAGTTACATCCCACGGCTTGTGTGGGAAACATTTCAAAACTCCTTATGAATATAACATTGAATTCTATAAATAATTTGTATATCTCTTTCTACATTTCTGCTTTCTGTATGGATTGTATAATGAACTAAATAACTCAGTAACACAATTGAATGTCATAATCATGAAGGAAAGAACATTAAATAGAACTTGCAACATTCAATAATGAACTCTGATTTTCTGTGATCTGCACTTATGTTTGTTGTTCAAAACTTTACACTTCACCTATTCTGCAATTGGATGTCCTCATCAAGACAACACAACTGTCCTTCGAGGCTTGTGTTCTTTTGCTGAGGATGGTCATGAAATTATAGACTATGTGATATGTTACGTTTTGTAATAGCACACATAGCTACAGATTTAATGTAATCTTTTAAATAAATAGTAGTAACGACATAATCTAATATAATCTCCCCTAGCTTAGGTATACTTCACCAATGTTATCCATCGTAACAAAGTTTCGAGTTGTCCATTTTTGCACAAGTGGCAGAAATCGTCAACAGTTACTCTTGTGAAATAGAAAAGAAAGTTTATTATCTTTATTTGAAGTTTTATTATTGTGAAGAAAAAAATAAGGAATCTTGAAGTTGTAAAAATGAGTATGGTGTATACTTGGAAAAACTTGAATGTAGAACCAAGTTGTTAGTAGTTGTTTGAACCAAGAAGTTGTAGTGGAAATGGAAATAAGCCACAAATTTGAAGTATAGTTGTGATAAATGTTAAGTAGATTATTTTGTTAAAATGATTCATTGTTGTTCTTACTATTGAAACAAGAAATGCTTAGAATGAGTAAAAATTGCTAAGAATGAATAGATGAACTTAAATATGGAAAAATTGAAACTTTAGATATATAAAACTAAGTCAAGAATGACCATTTGAGCATCCTAGCAACTTTTGTTTTTGGAAAAATTTTAGTTTTGAAGGTTCTGTTCCTAAGGAACGTGACCGCCGCCCTGTGTAGAGCGGCGGTCTTGTAACCATTGCTCAGATAAGGTGGCGGTCTCAGAATCGCCGCTCCATAAGGTGGTGGTTCATGGTTTGTCACCCATGTAAGGTGGCAATCCCAGGACCACTAGTCTGCCTTGGGTGGTAGTTCTGTTACTGGCGACGGAAATTCTCTGATCCGTGCCTGTACAAACTTTAACTTGGCCTAATTGAAATTTTAAGCTTGTAAATTTACCAAGGAAATTTACCAGCAAACAAACAATGGCTAAATCTCATGGTTTTAAGGATTAAAATTTTCAAATGGTGGATTCAAAGTACTCAAACTTGTATTTATAAATGGGAGTAGGGTTTACCCCAAAAGGAGAACCCCAAATACAAATAGTTTTGAAATAAACTAGATTGGTAAAGGAAATCCCTTCAATCCTTAAATGGGAGAAATTACAATGATAAATCTACAATATAAACTAATATAAGCTTGATTTCTTTGTAGACTCCTCCATAGTTCTTCCTCCCTTGTTCCCATGGCTTCCCTTGCTCCAACCTGCAAATCAAACAAGAGAAAAAATAGACTAAATGAGGAGAGTAGAATAAAGGAAAGGTTTTAATAAGAATTCATAAGGAATTTTAGGGCTAGTTTAGAACCCTAGGATCTAGTGGGCACAATTGAATTGATCTAAGGGTAGAAGCTCAACCCTACTTTTGTTTGGCAGGAATATCTTCTATGGATGTTTTAAATAGATTTTAAGGTATGTGTAGATGGGTGAATGGGGCCATTTAATTGCCTTGGGGTGCAAAGTCTCTATTAGTTCTTAATATGTTTTAGGAAATTAATAAAAAGGACTTTAAGCTATTAGGATAATGAAACTAAAATAATTAAGCATGAGGTTAACCTTTTTGGGATTGAATATTAACTAAAGAGGAGAAAACACTTAACCAAGTAATTTAAATTAGGGTACCTTACTAAATGACTTTTAATTAATCGACCTTAGAGATAAAACAAATTAAAATATTTAATCTTTTAACTAGACTTGGTCCATCAATTGTAAAGTTGAGATTATTGATGAAAGTTAGTTTAATGCACACTAGGGGTCAACACCCTTGTAACCTTTTTAACCTATCTAAAAAAAATTAGCCGCAATTTTTGGGATAAGTGTTAGGTTTTAACGTGTTCCTAGAACATCATTTTTACGGGTATTACAGGTTGGATGATCAAGCATGGCGAAAAGTGTGCAATAATTTAAGCACACTTATTATATGGCTTTTTCTTATGTTTCGGGGATGAAACATGTCAAAGAGGGAGGCAATGTTATGTACCTTGGGATCTGATAATATAATGTACATGGGTTGATGGAGATGCCAACATGTGGCACACATCCACTTAGTTAGTTATATAGGGTCACATAGGAATTAGTTATATTAGCTAATGAGTCAGCCTACATTGGGATTAGGTGTTACCCATCTATTAAGAGTAATGTATGTCTATATAAGGGATGTGAGTATCAATGTCATGGGGGTATAAGTCGAGTCTTCTACTCAGTGGAGGTATATTGGAGGTGTCCCCCTCGAAGTGGATTCCCATCTTGGGAGATTGTGGAGTTACTCCTTAAGGATTATTGTATGGTGTTACCCTACCTTATGGGTATTATTATGCATATATTGATTATTTGGGCATCTTGGCCCCCCATATCTCTTGTGTTGTGTTATATTCTGCAAATTATTCATTTATTATATATTCTGTAAATTTCCCTCATACGCCATACGCATTTATTTCAGTCACGATGTCAGGTTTCGTGATGACAATTTGATGGTGGTTGGGTTCCTGTAGCACTCAACAGATCTACAAACTTAATACATCGGTTGCATCATTGAGTTGGAATTCATGTTTTAACAAAGGGATTCTCAGTAGGCCATGAGGGGGTTTTGAGGAGCATAAAATCTAGGGCCTCCCTGCTGCAATTCTATGCCTCCGCTCCATGAAATCTCACATCCAAGCTGATAGAATGATACTAAGGCGGAGGAGGAGGTTACTATGCCCACAAGGGAGAGAGACGCTTCGTCATTGTTCATCGACTGCATGGTCGACATCCACTCTAGAGACACCTTAAATTGGTGAGCTTGGTCGAGCTTGGTCATGGTGGGGCGAATGTTAAGGTTGTGGGGTTGGAAAGAGGTGTATGGAAAGGTCAAGGAGGTAAGTGAAAGTCCCTATAAAAGTGTTGCTTTAGAGGGCAGAAGAGCATAGGGCTGCTGCCTCCAACTAATGAACAGACGCTTTGTGTTTTGGGTGTTTGTTCCTCTCTCGAAGGAAATAATGTCACATGTATCCATTTTTTTCTTTGACGAAACAACTCCATCCTTTTGTGAGCACGTAGTTCTGGCTGTTGTTCTAATACGAATATCAATATGTTCATGTTTTGCCCGTGTTGCCCTCAAAATTGAACAGAAACCCTTTGTCGTTGGCATTGGTATCCAACAGGAAGTATTTCTCGGCGTGTTGCTTGGGAATCTCCAGCCTGTTAAGCTTCCCCACATCACTTCGAGTTACCACCTTATCAAACATATGTTGCCTTCCTGACTTGTCCTTATCCGAAGGACTCAAACTCTTCTCCTTTGCTATAATGTTGTTGTGATCTTCGTATGCCTGCTTTTGAAGTGTGTCAACCATTACAAATTTCTCCTGCCTACGCCCTGCTTCCACTGGGTTGATGTTGGTGAAGGCGTGGTGGACTCCTCAAAACCTAAGGGTTGTAATGTCAATGTACTCTTGCTCGTCGGACATCTCTCGCTGATGTTTCTAGTAGATCAACGCTCCCAATCATCCATTAGGTGCAACAAGAATGAATTGTGACTATCAAATAATTTGAAGAATACAAATGACAAGTGCAGGTACAGTGTTAGGTGTACACCTACGCACATGTATATGTTGTTTTTGGGAAATATGTACATGTGTATAGTTGTAAGCACAACCTCGTAACAACATTATTCATCTTACTTCCGTAAATCATCCAATATTTCACATCTTATTTTTGTAACATAATAGAATGGAAATATTGGGTGTGACAAATGTTACTTTCTATATTGCATATATTATTAGAAATTATATTAAAAAGTGCTTGGTCTAGAAAATTTTTAAATGAATTGATCTTTTGTATACACATCATCTCCGTTGATAAGATATGAACATATCCTAACAATATTTTGTATAGACATCATCTCAATTGGTTAGATATGATTACATATTATATTATCATGATATTTTATAATTGTAAATGTAACTATTTCCGGTGCATAAAAGGATAGTAAATTTGTAGAAATTATATTAATAAAGGATAGATGTATCGAGAAGGATCAAATTATATTTAAGTAAAAAGGCCTCCTTACATAAGGACACCATACAGTCATTGATATAATAGACAAGGAGATAAGTGTTTATTTATTAACCTAAAATACGTTACATTTTAAAAATAAAACAATAATGGTAGTGGACACCATCATATATGTAAGCTTTTTTTTATAGTTTTTCTTTAATTAGTATTCATGTTTGGCTGATAGGCCTTTGTAAAGACAACTTTCTATGTAACTATCATTTTCTTGTCATGGTTGTCCTATAATATTTAGCATTAAATGCTCTCTTATTTTTATTTTGTATTTTCGCCTTCAGTTTTGGAGCAGTGAGAAGAAAAAAGGGTAGAAGTGAATTGGTCATTATATTTAGATGATGACAATATTTTCAAAAAAACTCCCTAATATGGAAAACACTTTTATCTTTGTGTCATTTCACCTCCTTACTATAAACAACCTAGCTTCCCCATTGAAGAAGGCAAGGCACCGCTTTTGAGATTCGTCATAATGTTAAGCTCTTTGAGAAGAGGAAGACTGGATCAGTATCCAAAAGAAGCTGACTAATGAGCCCTTGTCATTGAGATGCAATATTTTGAGGTTTCTGAGATCATTTAGAGCAAGAGGAATGCATCCTGAAAAATTACTACCGCTCAAATCTAATTATTCTAGAAGCTAAAGCTGATGTATTTTGTTGGGGATGGAACCAGATAGACACTGTGACAATAATATAAGACGTTTCAAGTACCTCAATCACATATTTCTAGAGAAATAAAGCCACTAAACACTTTTCCTTAGATTTTCAGAGAAATCAAGCTCCAGATAAGGTACAACTGATCCAGATGAACAACATCTAAAACTTCATTTAAGAGTTCACCTTATGAAGGTGACGAGCGATGCATGACTCAAAATGATCATTTCCTAAGAGGTTTTGGGTTCCCGTGATTATGAAACCAAAGAAGTGATGTCGTTTAAACTAGATAATTCAATTTCTCAAGAAGTTTTTGAATTAGGGCAATGCTTTGGCCAAGATGGAAATACCAAACAACCTCCTTAAGCTACTATCGTTTAAGAATTATATTTTGAAATGTTGAAGGTATGCAAGAATTTTGAAGATAATTTTTGGAAGAAAGTATTACTGAGCTAACTAGCTTCTCTCCATATTTTTAGAAATATTAAATATATGAATTGCATGATAAATGGATGGACAAAATGGAAAGCTTAAAAAATAGTATGCATATTTATAAAATTGTTATTATAAATGAATTTTTCTTCGATTTAGTAATTCTAATTGCATTAAGGACATCAATGTGAAATTTAGAAGTATGTTGAAAGGAATGTTCCAATTGTTTGTCAAAATGTCTCAATGCAATGTGGTCTCATGGAATGACATGATTACAAGATATGCCAAAAAATGGGCTTTTCTATAAAATCTTTTGATATTTTAAATCAAATTTAGATGACATGTATAATTTTAAACTCAATAACTTTAGGTAATACACACACACCTTAGTCTTGAATGCCAACTCTAGAATACAGTGCAAATACACATAAAATAGTAATTGAAACCCAAATGTTTCACATGTTATAGTTATGGTTGTAGTGATATACATGTAGATAAAATGTTACTAGCCAATGCGCTTAACAATACAATTTAGACCAAATAACCTAATAATCTAAACTAAGACAAATGTAATGACTAAAAGCTATGTACATCACAAATTGGAGTAAAATCATCCAAAATAAGTGTAGTAAAAATGAGTTACGACTATCAAATAATTCAAAGAATGCAAGTGACAAGTGTAAGTAAGGTGTTGAGTATACACCTACGCATAGGTATATATATTTTTTGGGAAATATGTACATGTGTATAGCTGTAAGCACAACCTTGTAACAACAATATTCATCTTACTTCGGAAAATTAGTCAATATTTCACAACTTATTTTTGTAACATAATAGAATGAAAATACTAGGTGTGACAAATACCACTTTCTATATCGCATATATTATTAAAAATTATATTAAAAGTACTTGATTTAGCAAATTTCTGAATGAATTAATATTTTGTACACACGTCATCTCTGTTGATAAGATATGAACATATCCTAACAATCTTTTATGTACAAATCATCTCAATTTGTTAGATATGATTACATATTATATTATCAGGATATTTTATAACTCTAAATATAACTATTTCTGGTGCATAAAAGGATAGTAAAAATGTAGAAAGTATATTAATAAAGGATAGGTATATCAAGAAGGATCAAATTATATTTAAGTAAAAAAGCCTCCTTATATAAGGACACCATGTAGTCCTTGATATAATAGACAAGGAGATAAGTGTTTCATTATTAACCTAAAATAGGTTGCATTTTAAAAAGAGAAAAATAGTGGTAGTGGACACCATCATATATGTAAGATTTTTTTAATAGTTTTTCTATAATTATTATTCATGTTTGGCCAATAGGCCTTTGTAAAGACAACTTTCTATGTAACTATCATTTCTTGTCATGGTTGTCCGATAATATTTGGCATTAAATGCGAGACAAGTTGGGTGGCAAGGCTAAGTGGTAGGCTACGGGACCAATCCACTCCAAGATCTCAAATGGACACACAAACTTTGGAGCTAACTTAGAGCCTTTTCCTTAATGGATAGGGCTATTATGAGGTTTTCCTAAAAGAAATACCCTCGTGCCAACCTCAAAACTACGGTCAACTCTCCTCTGATCTGCATACTTCTTATGCCTATCATGTGCCTCCTGCAATCTCTGACTGATAAATATGACCTGCTGCTCCATATCTTGTAACATAGTTGGCCTAAGAGACACCATGTCCTCTAGCTTGTCCCAACTCAAAGGAGTCTTGCACTCTCTGCCATACAAATCCTGGAAAGGTGTCATGGCGATAAAACTTTGAAAGTTGTTGTTGTAAACAAACTCTACCATATATATATATAATCCTCCCAACGTGACTGTTGATCATGACATACATGTAAAGCATATCTTCCAGTGTTTGGTTCACCCGCTCGGTCTGACCATCTATCTTTAGGTGATAAGTTGTATTGAAATTAATCCTCATTGCAAGAACAAACTGCACGATGGTCCAAAAATGTGATGTGTATAAGGGATTGTGGTCACATATAATCTTCCATGGAATCCCATGGAGTCTATCTATCTCATCCAAATATACTCACATCACTGCATTATTTGTATAGGTGGTATTCACCAGAGAAAAATGAGCCACCTTCGTCAATCTATCCATTGTGACCATGATTGCGTTGTGGTGATATCTTGACATAGGTAGCCCTACTGTGAAATCCATGGAAATGGTGTTCCATTTCCACTTTGGTATAACATGAGGGTATAAAATGGCCAGTTGGATGTTCATGCTCAACCTTCACCTTATGACACTCAAAACAACGTGACACAAATCGAGTTATATCTCTCATAAGCCCTCTCCAATAAAATAGTTGTCTTAGTGTAGTGTGCATCTTTCTTCACCTCTGGATGGGTTGAATAAGGTGCACGATGTGCCTATGATAGAATGTCCTATCTCAAATCTCCATATTTAGGCACATATATTTGGCCTCTGTGTCTGAGAAGTCCATCTGGCTCTAGTGTCAATCCCTCAAACTTTCCTTCAAGGGGTCTCTGGAACTCAATCTCTGCTCTAGCCGAGAGGTAGAAGATGTCATGCAGAAGATGCTGTAAGATCCTGATCCTCAAATATGTATCCACTTAAGTAGCCATAGCCAAATGCCTCTGACTACTCAAAGTTTCTATAACCACACTTTCCTTCCCCTTCACATGCTCAATCTCCATGTCATACCCACATAAAAGCTCCATTCAACGCCATTGACATGCATTGAGATTGGGCTATGTGAAGAGGTGTCATAGGCTCAAGTGATATGTCCTGAGAATGAACCTCCTGCCTAACAGAAAATGACGCCACCAAACTAAATTATACACCACTGCTACAAGCTCAAGGTCATGAGTCAGATAATTGAGCTCATAATCCTTGAGTTTGTGAGTATCAAATGTAACAACATGGCCATCCTACATCAAAACTCCTCCTATCCCTGCCAACAAAGCATCTATACAAACAAAGAAGTCCCTATGTAGATCTAACACTACTAAAATAGGAGTTGTAGTAAGGCACTCCTTGAGAGTCCTGAAGGCCTGCTCACATTTATCTGACCAAATAAAATTCTTCCCTTTCCACTGAACGGAAGTGATGTGATGAGCAATGTGTGAGAAGTCTTGAATAAATCTCCTGTAGTATCCTGATAATCCCATAAAGTTGCGTACCTCGGTCACACTAGTCGGCACTAGCCAGTCAATGATATCTCTAATCTTGCAAGGATCAACTCTGATACCTTCCCCAAATATGATGTGACCTAAATATTGAACCTCTGTCTGAAAAAATGCACACTTCTCTAGGTTCCCATAAAGCTCCTACTCTCGAAGACACTGTAGAACCTGTTGAAGGTGTTCCTCTTGCTCCTCACGCGTGCATGAGTATATCAATATGTAATCTAGAAATATGAGCATGAAGCGGTCCAAGAATGTCCTAAATAGCCCATTCATCAAACTCATGAATATTGCAAGGGCATTCGTCAAACCAAATGACACAACTGTGAACTCATAGTGGCCATATCTTGTGCGGAAGGTTGTCTTATGGATATCTGACTTCCCAATCCTCAGCCAATGATAACCAGACTTAAGATCTATCTTGGAAAACATAGTATCCCCCTTCATTTAATTAAACAAATCATCAATGCGTGGAAGGGGGTAACAATTCTTGATTGTTAGTTTGTTCAGTTATTTGTAGTTAATACACAAGTGTAGGGATCCATCCTTCTTCTTCACAAAAATCACTAATGTACCCCAATGAGATATACTAGGACAGATTAGGCCCTTCTCAAGAAGGCCCTCTAACTGCTACTTGATCTCACAAAGCTCAGGGGTAGTCATCTTGTACGACGCACATGAGATAGGCTCTGCTCCAGGAACCAAATCTATATGAAAATCTATCTCACATGCGAGAGGTAGGCTAGGTAACTTGCTGGGAAAAACATCTAAAAACTCCTGTAAAATGGGGTGATCATTAAGTGAAGGCCCACTAGTCTCATCCTCTGACCTGTCACTAACAGTAATAGCGTATAGCTGACATCCCTGACATACACACCACTTAAGCTGCATAGTGGATATGGTGCGAATGGAAATAGGCCTCCTCACCCCAACTATCACCAACTCAACACCCAAATCATCTACACAATGTATCACCTTGTTGTAACAATCTACTCTAGCTCTGTGTGTAGATAGCCAATCCATACCCAAAATGAATCCATAAGAACCCAAAGGAAGGATGTGAAGATCTAGGGTTATGGTGAAGGGGACTAGGTTAACTACACACTCCTTGACTAAGGAGTCCACTGAGAGCTCGACTCCACAATCCATCTCAATGTCCCAACTATGACCCTTCCTAACTGCCACCAACCTGCATCACTCTACTAAAGATGAAGAAATAAAGGAATCAAAAGAGTCCAAATCAAGCAAGATAGAGGTAGAAATACCATCAATGCTACCTGAAGTCTCTATCACTATGCCCTGGTGCTCTACCTGGTGGTTTTCGATCGCTACGTAAATCCTTTGGCTCCGAGCCATGTCACTAACTATTGGTTCCCAAATAGGCCCCTTACCCTTGTTCTTAGGGTTCTGCGGACAATCTCTCTAATGGTTCCCCTGTATACTACATCCATAACAACTGTCAGGTCCCCTCCAGTGAGAAGAGACTCCTCTAGGTGTCCTAGTGGTATGTGCTGTAGACCCTGATGACCCTGCTATGGACTGTTGTGGCTTTAACTGACTGAGCTCTAGGTGGTGCCTATGTCCTAACAGGTCCCCTAGGAGGAGGCCCCATACTCCGCCCTCTCTGAGCATCATATCTCTGTGAAGGCCTGAAAGTTGGGTGAGTCTGTTGATGTGGCTTGAAGGAAGACTATGCGGATCCATGTCGACCATAAGGGGGAGGGGTCACCCCTTCGATTGAGTGTCCTGTAACTGCTGGATACAACTCCTCACCTTTTCTCATGCTTATTGCATCTTCCCCATGTTCTCCTTTGTAATATAGGTCTTCTCAATGATCTTTGCTAAAGTCTATGGACAATGCATACGCACTGCCCCTCCCAAAATCCAATTTCAGGCCCTTGATGAACATGAGTACTCTAACCTGCTCATCTTGCATGTAATCCACATATTGAAGTAAATCCAAGAATCTACTCTCATACTTAGCCACTCATCGATTCATTGTTGAATAAACCCATGCATAATATCAGTCTATGAATATACATGGAGCTTTTACTCCTTAGTCCTCCACCAAACTCCTGCCCCGTCTCTCAGAATATGTATCACGACACAAGCCTTCGTGTTGCTAGTACACAGGCATAGCTTGAAGCATATGCTCAAGCTAAATAATGAAGCCTCTACTTGAAATACTCTTGTATCTCCTGTGAAGTGAGGTGGATGAAGCTTCAGTATCTCTCTGATATGATCTGCCACTGTCAACTGTCTACCCCTGGGTCTCTCCTCATGATCGTCCGTCTATCTAGGGCTCTTAGGTCACTCTCTCAGTCTCGTGGCCCTGTCTCCCTGTACCGAGCCCTGTCTATCTAGATCCACATGTGAACTCTCTACCCTATGCTCCTCATTATGTCATGGAGAGGCATGAGCCTCCACTGACGACTCCCTATTGTACCGGCCAGGTCGTCCTCCTACTAATCCTCCTCGTATATCGACATTGACCTCCTACAAGGTATGTAGGATCTGTGGCAATATAGCTACGACTGCTTGCTTTGTGGGTGGTACATCTAACTCCATGTGTAAGAACCCATCATCTAGTTCGTGCCTCTTGCATAGACCAAGGTGAGAGTTAGTTCATCACCATATAGGTTTGTTTTAGTTCACTAAATTTTATACGTTTTAAAATATCAAGCAATGTTGTGTGTTCTAGGTGTAGGTTGTGCTAGGTTTACTTGAAGTGTTTCGCGTTGGCCCAAGGTCCAAGTGTTGAACCCATGGATCTGATACCAAGTGTAATGCCCACAATTTTTGATGCTCCAACACCATGTCAAACCTCATTAATTACTTAGGAAAATTACGATTTTTTTTGTTTAAAAGGTTGCAAGAGTGTTAAGCATTAACTATGTTTAATTAATTCCCATCTAATTATTTCTACACATTCATAAGGTAGTTGGAATGAAATTAATAATTAAATATTATTAATTAAATTCTAAATTCATTTTGGAGTTCAACCCTCTTCTAAGGATTCCATTAATCTTTATTTTATAATATCGGATAATTGATCCCATTATTTTACCCATTTAAATATCCTCTTAGGTTATAAAAGGGCCATCTCCTAATTTGGTTTAAACCTAACATCTGTTCCATCATATATTTATTTAACTATACATTTTAATCCTAATTAATTTAATTCTTTTACATCATTATCTAATTACCCATGCACAATATCATTTATGTAATTACCCTATAGTCAAGTCTCATTTATTTCTTAAAATTCCCTAAACCTAGACCATGTTGAAGGGATTCTCGAAACCTTTCCGATGGTATGCTGAACTTCAGAATCAGAGTTCGTATGCAAATTCTATCACCGGTCAAAGTTAAGGTCGTAAACGGGTCAACCCTGGTCAACAGGTCAACAAGTGGACCAATGGCAAGGTGACACGTGGTAGTTGGTGACAAGGAAAAATTGATGGTCTTGTAATGTTTCAAAATCAGTTCCATGGTATAGAGCTCATCGCAAGCTTTTCGACGCATTTTGAACAGACCAAATCTGAGTTCGTATGCGAAAGATATGCATAGTCAAAGTTGTGGTCAAATGATGACGTGACACACTCTGACGTGGACAAATGACATATTATGGGCATGACACTTGGTAGGTTTGTAGTGGATTTGGATTTAAAATAATAATAATAATAATCTATTTAATCCATTCCACGTGAATAAGCCTAAATCCCATGGGATAAGGAGGATTTTGTGGCCAAAAATCTATTTAAAGGCTTATCCTATCCCTTTCCCACCAAATGTGGGGTCAATGGCTAAATTGGGCACCTAAACCTATGGAAGGGGGATTTGAACCCTTGACCTGTGCCAAAATACTTATCAGCCTTACCAACCCACCACTTTTTAGCAAGTGATAGAACATGAGATCACTTCTATTTAAAGGGACCTTTTGGTAGGTTTGTGAATGGACAACGAAGGACCAGTTTGCAGAGATCACCATTTTCAAGGCACTTACAGTCCAAATTTTTCCATGGTGTAAAAATAAAATTTGTTTAGAATTCTGAAATTTTGAGCTTTTTTCAGAAATATAAATTTTGTTATAGGAAGTTTTAGTTTTTATAATTTTGAGATATTCAGGAAGTGTTGTATATTTTCCTGTGTAGGTGTTTTTCCATCGCAGTTTCATAGATCAGGCACAGGAGCAGGTAAAGATCTGCATTTTCCAACCACTTCTGGTCTGAATCAGGCCATGGAGTAAAAAGGGAAGTTTTTCATAATTTCCTCTAGTTTCCAGAAATGTAAACCTATTTTATTTAGGTGTTTATATTTCAAGTTGTAGACATTTTTCAAACGTAATTTCACAGGAAACTATCAGTGAAAATACTGTAGGGGCCACGGATGGACTTGGGAACATTTCTGGTAAATTGAAGAGTTCCAAGAGGTCTGAATCAGCTCATTTGTAGGTATAAAGGTCTGTTAAGTCATTAGTGAAGGGATATTGTACTTCATTAGGAAATTTAATAGATCGATTCACTTTCTGTGAATCCAGAGACGTAGCCTTCAGGTGAACTCCATTATCAAGTTCTTGTGTTGTGGATTTGATTTCAGTTTTTAGAAGCTTTTGATCAGATAAAAACATTCAAGTTAGTTTATTTGATTAATTATTAAAGCAATCACAAACTGTTTAATTGGAAGGAAGTAAATTTTAGTATCCATAACCCACAACAGATCTGAATACACTTATTAAATTGGATTTAAATATCAGATTGAGTGCATTCTAAATCAACTTGTGATTATTTTATTTGGATTTGTGATAGATTCAGATATTTCACTTAAGTTGGAAAATTAAGGATTAATTTGATCTTTTGGAAGAGTTTAAGTTTGGGATTTCAAGAACACCCATAATTGATAAAAAAAGGAACTCTTGATCAAGTTGAAATCTTTTAAAGTTAAGAATCTGAGAATTTTCTAAGTACTGGAAAAATTTCAAGTACCATTTTCAGATCAAGTTTGGTATCAGAGCTGGTTTAGCTCTTGATTTTGCTTCAGGTTTAGCTTTTTTGGTTCAGTTTGGTTTTTGCATTTTGGCTTGATCTTTCATTGGTAGTGTGCAGAGTTTGGAGGAACATGTGTGCAGGAATCATGGGAAAGATGTCCAACAAGACCAAGTTTGAAGAACTTGAAGCATGTAATCATCAGATTCAGGAAGAGAATGCCTTCCTGAGATGTCAGGTGTTAACTCTAGAGGAGAAACTTGACACATTGAAAAGAGAGCTAGAATCCAAAAATGAGCTCTTGATGGTGTTGCAGATTGAAGGACCTAAGAAAGAGGTACCTATTACTGTTGATGCATCCACTATGACAGATGAGTGCACAGTAAGTATGACAACACTTAATTCCTCTCCCAAAGCTAAGTTAGATTCAGAAAGTGTGCTTGGTGAATTTGAAAAACACACTAAAGGTATAGGATCTAAGCTTTTAAGTAATATGGGTTTTAATGGAATTAGCCTTGGTAAGAACAACCAAGGCATAACTAACCCAATCTTGGTAGAGGAAAGGCCTCAACATGCAGGACTGGGATATGCTAGTGCAGGGGAAAAGGAAATTGAGAGAGTTCCAAGATCAGCTGGAAGAAGACAAGCTTCTGACAGCCAAGTGTCATCCCCGCTTAGCATCAAGTGGTTCATCCTCATCAGGAGGATCTGGTAAGAATTCACCACGAAGAGGTATAGAAATCCCTCCACCTTCTGTTTACCATGGTTCTAAAAATAAAGGTAAACAAATTGATCCCTTAAAAGAAAAGGTAAACAAATTGATCCCTCTACATTAGAAAAATTTGGCTATGATTTTCAAGCAATGTTGAATAGTTACCCTTGCACATTTTGTGGGTTGTCTAATCATTGTGTGGCCAAGTGTAGGAAACGGAAGTCCATATTGGAACAGATTGAGAAAATGCATTCTCCTAAACCTGGCTTGGCTAAGAGTAGTCAAGGTAAGGTTCCTAAAAATGTGGATCCTAAAAAAGTGGATCAGAGATTTTGTGGTCACTGTAAGAAACCAGGTCATGAAATTGAAAAATGTTGGAAGCTACATCCAGAACAAAAATTAAAGTTTGTTAAAAAGGATCACAGTTTTAAACCAACTATTTTGACCACTTCAGTGGCACATGTAAAAACTGAATTGAATCAACCCCCTAAACAGGACAGTATGTTGAGTAAGGTGGGTAAGCAATTTATCAGTTTTATGTTTGCATAGTTGATTTATGGAATACATGCAAACTAACAAGTAGTTTTGGAAATCTTGTTGAATTGTGAAAGGGATAAGTACCAAATTTATTTTTCTACTTTGGTGTTGGTGAAGTATCCTGAAGAGGAAATAATCAGGTGACAGGTTTAAAATACTTGATGTAATTTTCTTTTTTGATGGTTTTACAACTTCATCTTTCAGCAGCATTTATAGTTCAGTGGGCATGATCATTAGTCAGATGTCTATATTTGGATTGTAGTTAGTATGTTGTTATTGTGCAATTTGTGGCATGTAGGCATTGTTTGTAAGTGTACAACTTATACAAACTCTTTGTTTTCTATACATGATTTTTGCACATGTGTAAGTCTTATTGATAGGCTTAAATATTTGTAACTATCAGATATAGTTGCAAATAGTATGTACAAGTTTTGCACTAACAAGTTGTGAATGCAGGTTACATTTGCATTGTTGACAGTGGTGAGTGCAGGATCAGGATGTACAGAAAAAAGAATATGGCAGTTGCAGTGTCATATCAGTTGTAGTTCAAGCCATTGGGTGATGTTACTTTTATTGGATTTGAATTATTGTAAATTTTGGAAAAATTACCATGCTATAAACTGGGTTTCTGTGTTTGTATTATGTAGAGAACGTGTGTACAAGTTCAGCAGAGTGAATTTCCATTTTGAGGTCAAAATGGTCTTACTGGGGAGGAGTGATCCAGAGGATTTTTCACTATGTAGATATTCCCTAAACTTCCCTAAACCTAGACCATGTTGAAGGGATTCTTGATACCTTTCTGATGGTATGTTGAACTTTAGAATCGGAGTTCGTATGCAAATTCTATCGCCGGTCAAAGTTAAGGTCGTAAATGGGTCAACCCTGGTCAACAGGTCAACAAGTGGACCAATGACAAGGTGACACGTGGAAGTTGGTGAAAAGGAAAAATTGATGGTCTTGTAATGTTTCAAAATCAGTTCCATGGTATAGATCTCATCGCAAGCTTTCTGACACATTTTGAACGGACCAAATTTGAGTTCGTATGCGAAAGATATGCATAGTCAAAGTTGTGGTCAAATGATGACGTGGCACACTCTGACGTGGACAAATGGCATATTATGGGCATGACACTTGGCAGGTTTGTAGTGGATTTGGATTTAAAATAATAATAATAATAATCTATTTAATCCATTCCACGTGAATAAGCCTAAATCCCATGGGATAAGGAGGATTTTGTGGCCAAAAAGCTATTTAAAGGCTTATCATATCCCTTTTCCCACCAAATGTGGGGTCAATGGCTAAATTGGGCGCCTAAACCTATGGAAGGGGGATTTGAACCCTTGACCTGTGCCAAAATACTTATCAGCCTTACCAACCCGCCACTTTTTAGCAAGTGATAGAACATATGAGATCACTTCTATTTAAAGGGACCTTTTGGTAGGTTTGTGAATGGACAACGAAGGACCAGTTTGCAGAGATCACCATTTTCGAGGCACTTACAGTCTGAATTTTTCCATGGTGTAAAAAAAAATTTGTTCATAATTTTGAGAGATTTCTAGAAATGTAAATTTTGTTACAGGAAGTGTTGTAGATTTTCCTGTGTAGGCATTTTTCCATCGCAGTTTCACATAACAGGCATGAGGAGCAGGCAAAGATTTGCATTTTCCAACCACTTCTGGTCTGAATCAGGCCATGGAGTAAAAAGGGAAGTTTTTCATAATTTCCTCTAGTTTCCATAAATGTAAACCTATTTTATGTAGGTGTTGTATATTTCAAGTTGTAGATGTTTTTCGAACATAATTTCACAGGAAACTATCAATGAAAATACTGTAGGGGCCACAGATGGACTTGGGAATGTTTCTGGTAAATTGCAGAGTTCCAAGAGGTCTGAATCAGATCATTTGTAGGTATAAAGGTCTGTTAAGTCATTAGTGAAGGGATATTGTACTTCATTGGATGTTTAATAGATCGATTCACTTTCTGTGAATCCGGAGATGTAGCCTTCAGGTGAACTCCGTTATCAAGTTCTTGTGTTGTGGATTTGATTTCAGTTTTTAGAAGCTTTTGATCAGATAAAAACATTCAAGTTAGTTTATTTGATTAATTATTAAAGCAATCACAAACTGGTTTAATTGGAAGGAAGTAAATTTCAGTATCCATAACCCACAACAGATCTGAATACACTTATTAACTTGGATTTAAATATCAGATTGAGTGCATTCTAAATCAACTGTGATTATTTTATTTGGATTTGTGATAGATTCAGATATTTCACTTAAGTTGAAAATTAAGGATTAATTTGATCTTTTGGAAGAGTTTAAGTTTGGGGCTTTCAAGAACACCATAATTGATAAAAAAAAAAGGAACTCTTGATCAAGTTGAAATCTTTTAAAGTTAAGAATTTGAGAATTTTCTAAGTACTGGAAAAATTTCAAGTACCATTGGAAGTTATGGAGTCTAAGCTTTTGATTCAAGATCTGGGAATGAGGAAGAAACTTCTTCCTCCATTTGTTCTCCTTTTAATTTTATTGTCTTCTAGGGTTTGTAGTTTCTCAATGTGTGTGTGTGTGTGTGTGTGTGTGTGTGTGT
This sequence comes from Taxus chinensis, assembly GCA_019776745.2. NCBI lineage: Eukaryota > Viridiplantae > Streptophyta > Pinopsida > Cupressales > Taxaceae > Taxus > Taxus chinensis. Next base: position 655,383,468 of record CM034153.1, on the reverse strand, counting down.
GTTAATATTGCAATGTTTAGTGGTTCGGCCCAAAGGGCACTGTGCAAAAGAATGACCACATTGTAATAAGGTTTGGGCTGTGTATATATGGGGGGCAGGGGCACCACCCCCACCCTACCTTTTGTTTAAATAAAGATTGGCGTGGGGGTGTCACCCCCACCCCACTGTAATATTTCTTTTTTTTATTAAAACTTGGTCGCTGCCATATAAACCATATGACGCCCTACCAAAGCTTTAGTTTGTTTCTAAATTTAAAAAAATGCAAGCCGATTTGGTAGGATTTTTAGGTTTTGGATTTTATTAAATAATAATATATATAAATATTTGCAATATATAACTTCTTATTAATATATACATTTCTGATTACTATATAGACGAGTATTTATAATATAAAAATATCTTATTTTATATATATATATATATACTTTTTTTTGATTTGTTCTCTAATAATCTGTAGCAAATTAAGATCCAATTGAATAATTAAAATATAAGAATACCTAAATGAATACATTTTGTATAACAATGTTGACATTTAAATATGTTGAAGTTGTTGGGTCTATTGTTAAAGGCATACAATTAAGGAATGATTATTATTTTTAATTCAAAAATATATAGAGGCTTACATTTTTGAAATTGCAAAGTTGTATACTTATATCCACAATACTAAAATTTCACTATTTGTAAATTCATTTGAAAGAGGATATTAAACATAGACACAAATCAAATGCAAGTTCCTTCTTCCTTTTTCAACCAAGATTGCCAAGAACAATTTAAAAGGAAAACAAATTATACACTTCCAAGTATTTTCAATGCAAAATGGACACCTCCAAAATGCAATTATAATACAAATTTCTTGATTAAGTTGTAGATTTACAAGAGTCACATTTCCATTTAAAATGCACCCACAATCTCTTTTTTTTTCTCACCTACTACTTTACAATTTATCCAATACATTTCAGATTTAAAAGGTTCCATAACAATGGGATTTACTTAAAATGCAAGTTGGAAAAGCCTCCCAAAACATGGGAACAACATTTAAAAATTTTACAAAGTAACTCTCTCTCTAATCATACATATTTCCAAGCCATTATTACAAACAAATTTGGGGTAATACATTTACAAGATTCCCAATTTTTTTTACAATACAAATTCAAGATACTCCACACAAGGAGGAAGCAACATTAAATACTTTGCAACACCTTCTCTTTGCTTGGTCTCATACAAAAGTAACTCCATACAAGACATCACTTGAGCTCTTCATTTTCTTCATCATCAAATCACAAGAAGAAGGAAGGGGGTGTAGGCAACACTCACCTCCCAACCTTATTTTCACCGGGAAGAAGAAATCTCCCTTCTCATTGGCCCCCAAGCCCCAACAATGGAGCAATAAGGGACATTAAACAACCAATCAAACAAATACACTTCAGCCTCAAGGCTGCATCAAATACATTGAGAAATAAAACACTCATACATTTCATCCAACATCATCATACACGAAGCTATATCATCATCATTAAAATTAGGAAGTTCTATCAATTATTTACAATTACCGAACATCTCAATTTTGATAAGTCATAACATCAATAAGATCATAAGGTCAGTCCAGACGTCACAATGTAATCATCATTATCAAGAATCTAAGACGTCAGTATATAACCAAGTAACATCTCTAGATCGTCATCAAATACTACAATATCTATCCACAATATGAGTTACAACATATCAATAATCAAGATGTCCATACCATCTGTAGTATGAGTCATAACATACTGAAAATCACAAGTGTCTGTACTATCTATCAACATGCTAATCAAAATATAATAATAATTTCCATGTATCTAGTCCACAATAATCAAATCATAGTAAAATAAGTTTCGAAAAAGAGTGGGCATTACACAAATTATAACAAACTTGCTTACATAAAATTTTCTTCATGAGTATATTTGTTGATTTATGGAGCTTAATTGCTTCACTAACTTGCTTTTACAAACTTGCTGGAATACATAGTAACTGAGGTCGGTTGACGAATTGGTATCGGTCATCCAGGGACCGGTATCGGCCTGGCAAGGAGGAACTGACATCAGTTAAGGCTAATCGACATTGGTTTCCTATGCGTGACTACTTTATTTAAGTCATGGGAATTAGATCTATCTTTAGTTGTAAAGTGAATCTAATGGTTGTAATTGCATAGCTAAAGTGCCCTAAGTTTATAGATGTTTGTATAAGCATAAAGCTAGGGTTGTAAGGTAGATTATTATTGAGAATTAAGAGAAGTTTCTTTTTAGAGAAAAAAATAAATTTATGGAGAAGAAAGTACAAGACATCCAAGAAAGTGTGGAAGATTGTAAATCTTCATTGTATTTCCTATGTGATAATAGATTGACTATTTCTTAGTGGACATAGCCCACAATGGGTGATCCACGTTAAATCTTGTGTATTATTTCTTCTTGTTTATTTTCATATTTATTTCTTGTATGCTTAGATCTGATTAATATATCTATAAAATCAATGTGCTAACCCCAACAACTAGTATCATAGCTTCTTTGTTTGAGGGTTGTGTGTGTTGACATATTTACTCACAAAGGGATTTCTTATTGAGTGGGAGCAAAACAAGGGGAGAAGAAATTAAATTTAGAGTAGAGAAATTTGACGGCCGTGATTATCTATTATAGAAGATGTAGGTGGAGGATTACCTGTATCAGAAAGATCTATACTTACCGTTGGATGAGAAGGCAAGACCTGCTAAAATAATTGATGAAGGATGGAAAATTCTTGATAAAAAGACTCTGAGATCTATAATATTGAGCCTAACAGCATCTATGGCTTTAAATATTACTGAAGCAGGATCTACAGAAGATTTGATGAAATATTTAACAAATCTATATGAAAAACCTAGTGCTTCAAATAAAGTTTATTTGATGAAAAAAATGTTTAATTTAAAGATACAAAAAGGTGGATCTACATCAAGTCATTTGAATGATTTCCGGTCTATTGTAAATAAATTAAAATCAGTTAGTATTCCGTTTGAGGATGAAGTGAAAGCACTTTTATTATTATGCTCTTTGCTAGATAGTTGGGATAACTCGGTAATGACTATTAGTAATACATCGTCTGTTACTTATGTTTTAAAGTTTGATGATGTGGTTATTCTAATCCTAAATGAAGAAATACGCAGGAAAAGTACAAGAGAATCATCATCCGGGAATGCTTTGAATGTAGAAAGGAGGGTAAGGCAGAAGGAGAGATCCAAGAGCAAGAATAATGAGAAATCAAAGTATAGGAATGATAGATCTAAATCTAGAGGTAGAGGTATAATCTGTTGGAATTGTGGAAAGAAAGGTCATGTAAAGAAGGATTGTTGGTTTAAGGAAAACAAAGAGAATTTACCAGACAAGGGTAAAGAGGAAAATGTTGTTGCAAAATAGGTAATGCAATATACCCTAATTCTCTCCTTGGATAATCAAATTGAATCATGGGTTTTAGATTCAGGACCCTCTTTCCATGTAACCCCTAATAAGGGTTATTTATGAAATTATGTCCAGGGTAATTTTGGGCATGTTTATTTAGGAGATGATGAACCATGTAATATTACTGGTAAAGGCGAAGTTCATCTTATATTGTAGAATGAAAATACATGGACATTGAATGATGTGAGGCATGTTCCAAGCCTTAAAAGAAATCTAATTTCTGCAGGACAATTGTGTGAAACTGGTTGCATGGTTACACTCACAGCTGAATCTTAGAAAGTTACCAAGGGATATCTTGTTGTACCAAGAGGAAATAAGGTAGGATCATTTTATTTATCTACTTGTATTATTGATTCCTTTTCTATTCTATCTACTTCAGATTCAGATACAAACATGTGACACAATCAGATAGGCCATATGAGTGTAAAGGGAATGTAGATCTTAAAGGCAAAGGGTAAGTTATCAGATTTGAAATGTGTAGATCTTGATTTATGTGAGCATTGTATTTTTGGAAAGTAGAAGAGTGTGAGATTTCTCAAAGTTGGGGCAACAAAGAAGAAGCATAAATTGGAGCTTGTACACTCAGATGTGTGGGGACCAGCCCAGGTAGCTTCTCATGGTGGATTCCAATACTATGTTACTTTCATTGATGACGCCACAAGAAAGGTATGAGTTTATTTTATTAAACATAAATATGATGTTTTTAAAACTTTTTAAAGATGGAAAGCCCTTGTGGAAAATGACTCAAATTCAAAGATAAAGTGCCTTAGATCTGACAATGGTGGTGAGTACTACAACAAGGTTTTTAATAATTATTATTCAGTAAATGGAATATGTAGAGAAAGGAAGGTTTCTAGAACACCACAGGAGAACGGGGTTACAAAGAGAATGAACAAGACAATCATGGAACATGCTAGAAGCATGAGGATACATCCTGAATTGCCCTTACAGTTTTAGGCAGAAATAGTAGACACGAAGGGTTATTTAATTAACCGTGGACCTTTTAGTGCACTGGATGGTGGAATACTAGAAGAAGCTTGGATTGGAAAAGAGGAAGATCTTTCTTTTCTTAGAGTTTTTGGCTTAGAAGATTTTATGCATGTTGATAAAGAAAATAGAAAGAAATTGGATGCTAACTTCAAAAGATATACTTTCATTGGTTATGGTTATGATGATTTCAGATTCTGGTTTTGGGATTTAGAAGGTTCTAAGATAATTAGGAGTTGTGACATTGATTGGAATGAAAAGACAATGTACATGGATCAAGTTTTGGTACCCAAGGACGAACTGGTTGAAAATTTTGTGGATGAAAATAAGCTCTCAGATTTGAAATTGACACCTACAAGATTACAAGTAACCGATATCGGTTTACCCCTGACCGACATAGGTTTGCCAAACCGGCGTCGGTCACTGTCATAAGTAGATACAGATCTACAAGATGAGCACATTGAGCCTCCGACACCCCAAATCTCAATGAGAAGGTCACAAAGGATAAGTAGACCTCTAGAAAGATTTTCACCTTTCTTGTCTTATTTATTATTATTTGATAGTGGTGAACCAGAAAACTTTGAAGAAGTAATGCAAGATAAAGCCCACAAATAGTAGGAACATGGCTTGAATGAGGAGAACCACGTTAAATAGATTGGTTGTTTTTTGGAGGATGTAGGCCACACTGGGTGAACCGCGTTAAATCTTGTGTATTAATAACCAACCAACCACAAACCAACGTGCTCAACAACCCAATCTAGACTTAATAACCTAATTATATAAACTAAGAAAAATGCAATGACTAAAACCTATGTACATCACAATTTCAAAATTACACATATTTATAGGCTATTAGTGTGTCTTTTTACAAATTGAGAAAATATTGAATTAGGTATCTTTCAAATATAATATAAATATTAGTAGCAATGGAACACTATACTGTAATGGATGTTATGATGCGGAGGAGTAAATGAAACCTTATAGAAGTAAAACAAACATTATTGAGTATTAGAAATTAGTAGATGTCCAATTTATCATTTCCGACCATACCTTACACCTCATATTGCATAACCAATTATGTTTGAATTCCTAACCAACAATGAAAGTAATAAAATAGAGAGAATAACATAGTTTTTTTGTGTTTAACCCATAAAATAGATACCAACCATAGATTCAATGCAGTGGTGGTGTAATTACCTATAGAACAAAGGATTCCAAGAGTTGTGTTGGTGTCATGGGTAGAGAGGAATTCCTACAATATGAGGGGACTAGGTGAAAGCATTAATGGTCTCCTCAACACCACCTACTGTAGACAAGGAAGCTTTTCTCATACTTTTCCCCTTTCGAACCATGCCTTCCAGCTCATCCTACACCTTCTTTAAAGCAAAGTTTTTGTGTCAATTCCTCGTAATACCATTTCTTGGGCATATTCTGTAATTGAGGCAGTACACATTTCCACATCTCCATTGAGGTGTAACAGTCACATAGTTCACATGCCTTGCATGTAGCTATCCACAATTTGCATGCACAACTATCATGACCAGACATCTGCAAGAGTCTCTATCTACATATAGTGGTTAAGGATATGGTTGAATACATCTACTTGGTCCCCTCCTTTCATGAGCCCACCTCTACACCTATTTAATTCTTTTGTTTATTTGGAGAATAATTTACAATACAACGATATTAAATTGACAACTACCAAACAAATTCTCTTTTAATACTATTATGTAGAAATTTATTTATTCTAAATATAACAAAATTAAATTGAATTCTTAAAAAAATATTTTAAAACATTTTAAAGAACATAAAATCTATTATCACCATGCCTATTGGCCTTTCAGTGCAAGCACCTATGGATGCTTTTGCTAGTTTTAAATATATGGATTTCTATCATATAAAAAAGCATTTGCATTATTAGTTATGCATTTTTTAATTTATTTCAAGTTGTATTTGAAAATAAAATATAGAATTGGATTATCTAGTTTTATTTAATTTATAAATTTTAATTGTTTTTAATATATTAAATAGAAATAATTTTTTATTTTATTGTTCTCTATATAATATAATTGTTTTATTATTTAGCATAATAATTTTAGTATATTTTTTTGTAAATTTATTTTTGTAGATTTCTTAAATTTTCCTTACATGTCAATATCCATTTTATAATATTAAATATTCTTTTGCTTATTTAATTTGTTATTGATAATAGATTCATTGATAACCACATTTATTTGCAAATATTTAGTCATAAAATGAGATAGATGAGAGAGAATAAAATATCTAAAAGGTGTTGAGAGTGAGGGTGAGGTAAAAATGTCATTTAATAAATTCTCAAGTTCAAATGAATAAGTAAAAATTAAAAAATTTCTAAATACATATAATTTAATAACAAATAATTTTTTAAGAACTATATATTTACGCCTACATTTAACACAGTATACATATACATATACATATACATATACATATACATACACTTACACTAACATATCTATATTATATAAATATATGTAAAATATGTCGAGAGGTATAGGCACTTATACTTCTCAGCGTAATTTACCATGTTTTGATTTATGTTTATATAAATGGTAAACTGTGCTGAGAGGTATAAGCGCCTATGCCTCTCGGCATATTTTACATATATTTATATAATATAGGTATGCTAGTAGAAGTCACAGGAGTTAAATTATGCATAAAATGATAACAAAATGTAGTTAGGAAAAGAAGACGGGTATTTTTGGTATTATTTTTTGTAAGAAATAAAAACTACTATTATCATAATTATTATTATGGTTATTAATATTAATGAATTTATTATTATTAAAATTTTATTAAAAATATTAATAATATTTATATGAGCTAGAAACATAATTTGTTATTTCGACATTAGGTATTGAAAAATGAATATTAAATACTAAATAGTGATAATAATGATGAGGACGATGATGACTAATACGACGACAACAATGATGAAAATGATTATATCGATCATTAAAATGATGAGGACGATGATGACGAATATGACGACAGTGATGATGAAAATGATTATATCGATCATTAAAATGATGACAATGATTATGATGATGATGAAAACAACAAAAAAACTGAAGATGATGACAATTGTGCCAGATGGTCTTCATCCTCGATTATCATCTTCATCATTATCATTGTAATTATTTTCATTGTTATGGTATTCATCCTCATCACAATCATCATCATCATCATCATCATCATTGTCACAATAATGTGATAATGTCATGATCGTCATTATCGTCATCATCTTTATCATCGTTGTGATCAAGGTCATTCTCATTTGCCATTATCACATCAATGTCATCGTCATTGTTGTACATGTTTATAGTTTAGGGTTTTTCAATCGGACTTTTACAATTTATAATATAAACATAAATTACTAATAATAATATTCTTTATATATATATATTATTAATATTAACATTGTAAATAAAATATCATCATCATTATTATTAATATTAATATTTTCGTCATCATCACCATCATCATTATCATTGTAATTATTGTAATCATCATCGTTATGATCTTCATCCTCGTCATTATCTCATCGTCATCATTGTAGCGATCATCATCATTGTCATATTTGTCATTATCATCATCATCTTTATCATCGTTGTGATTGTCACCATCATTGTGTTTGTCATCATGATCATGATCATAGATACTCACCATCATTGACATAATAATCATCATCATCGTTGTCATTGTCATGATGATGATGTTGACAATGATAATGAAAATGATTATGATGACAACGATGAAGGCGAGAATGATGATAATGACAATGAGGATGACAATGATGACATAAATGACGATGACCACCACCACAAAAAATACAAACATAATTATTGTTATTCCCATAGTAAGTATTAAAAATTGAATATTAAATAGTAAATAACGATAATAATGATGACGACGATAGTGATGATGAAAATGATTGTATGGATCATTAAAATGATGACAATGATTATGATGATGTTAAAAAGGACAACAACACCAAAGATGACAACGATTATACTATAAGGTGTTCATGCTCCTCACAATCATCGTTGTCATCATCATAATTGTAATTATTGTAATAGTTATGGTCTTCATCCTCATAACGATCATCATCATCGTCATCATCATTATCACGATCATCATCATCGTCATGATCGTCATTATCGTCATCATATTTTTCATGACTGTGATCGTCGTCATCATTGTGTTTTTCATGATCATCAATACTCACCATCATTGACACAATCTTCATCAATGATGACAATGAGTGCTTACATGTATTAAATAGTAAACATAAATCACCACCAATGAAAACATTAATGTCATCCTTATCCTCATTGATATTGTTATCTTAATCATCATCATCGTCATTGGTATCCTCATCCTATTCATTGGAACCGTCATCATTTTCAGTGTCATTGTCATTTTTATCGTCATCATAGTCATTGTTAGATCATTGTCATGATCAATATAATCATCATCATAGTTGAAATCATCATTATCATCATCATCATTGCGAACACCATGTTGTTGGTTATTGTAATCGTCCTCGTTACAATCTTCATCCTCATCATGATCGTCATTGTCATTGTCGTCATTATCATCATCATCATTTTCACGATCATCGTCATCATCACGTTCATCATTATCATTGTCATCTTTATCATCATTGTGATCATCATCATCTTTGTGTTTGTCATCATGATCATCAGTACTCACCATCATTGACACGATCATCATCATCATCATCATTATCATTGTAATGATGATGATGATGTTGACAATGATAATGAAAATGATTATGATGAGAACGATGAAGGAGACAATGATGATGATGACAATGAGGATGATGATGATGACATCATACTTTCATTGCTCACTACATAATGCAACTAGGGTTCCAAAAAGATAAACTCAAAAACATCATAAGACACTTACATAAGTCATCGAATAACATATAAACATGAAAACACCATATACATGTCAATGCCACACTTTCCCTAACTAAAAGATGCCAACAATGACCCACCCGCAAGAAAGGGACTCAAGGATTGGCAAACCCACAACACATCACTCCCATGAATACATCTTAGTTACGGTTAACATTCCAAGAACATTATTGTGTGAGGATAATTTTTTCATTTTTCCACCTATAGGTTCTTAAATTAATTTCACATTCAACTCACAGTTCGACCATTTAGATTATCTCTTTATCCCTTACAACAATCTCCATAACTTACATAATTAATTGGAATATTTCAAATTACATACAAAGTTCCTAATTCGCTCGTTCTTATGTTAAGCTTATGTTTCTCAAACATTTATTCAATGTTTAAATTTTAACCTTGCTACACAAGTGAATCTGACGTGATGTCAAGAAAGAAATCTAGGATTTAAGGAGGGGTTAGATTCAAGATAGATTTTTCCCAAAAACATTCTTCGATCATGGTATCTGTATTTCCCTACCATAATTAAAATAGTTCAAAAACTTGTTGAATCCTTTCAACATTTCCACATCAAGAAATTATATTTAGATTTTTATATATCTTTTGTTTTCTCAAAGTTTGATCTCACCAAGGGAAATTCATATTCTTTGTAACACATGAATTTTTTAATTGAGTTATAAGGACTCCAAGAGTGACATTATTCCTAACCTAGAATCTTGTTTCACTCTTGTATACTTTACTCTTACATCGCTTTAAGGTCTCATTATTAGCATCACTTTATAACAAAAGAGGTATGAAAGTACATGTTTAACATCTTGAAGAAGTGCATGATTAGAATTATTATAAACTACACATGAACCACAAGTGATTTTTGTTTAAGATAAGATCCTAGGTTTCTGCTTTTCAGGATTCCGCATGTGAATTTTCTTTTATTCTTAATGTCATAAAATGGCATAACAAGGGATTATGGGACCAAGAATCTAGTTTCCCGGGTTCTCTAAGGTCAACGAATTTCAAATCAATTTCATTAAAAAGGAGTTTCTTACCATATTCTACCCACAAGTTAACCTCCTAAACAACTGAGGTTTAGTTTAGTTCCAATTGTCACTCAGGGTTCTATGCCCTACTGTGGATCATATTAAGGTGTGAAAACATATTTACCCAATAAACCCTCCGTAAAAGATCAACGTGCTATATTGTCACAAGCTAAAGTAACACATTTAGTTGTGATGAAATAAAGAGATCATTAACAAGAGTTTAACTCAAAGTATAACTATTCACTAGGTCCATTTGTGATGTCTGGATCCCACAAGGAGTTCATTCAATGATTAAGAAAATTCCTATATCTAACTTCGTAAGACTTGGTAGACGACTATGAAACTAGGGAGGTGTTAGTTCTACTTACTCTAGATAAAGTTTTTCCAGGTCGTTCCTAACCATCGGGATCATGATGACAATGCTGACCATACCGACCATGACGATAACACAAACTAGAGGTCTTATTTACCTAAACTAGGATGTTCCATCAAGCAAAAAAAATTAATTTCATTCTATGGTTTTAATTTCTTCTACGCTAAGAAGGATCACAAATGAAGACAAGTATTGCACGAATCTTTTACTAGGGTTGATTGTTGTGGTTAGATTCCTTTATTACATTTTCAAGGTAAGAAACACAACACCAATTATTAAATCATGTATTGCACACTAGAAATGCACTACAAGATCTTAAATTCAAATTCATTTAACATATATATCCAACCCCCTTTTCTTTTTTTCTTTTTTGTTAAATATACATAAATCTGAAACAAAATGACACATAAGATTAAATGCATATTTCCCAATGAATTCGTAAAAGTAGCATCTCATGCATATTACAAAATTTCAAATATAAACTTTTATGTTACATTGCAACTACATTAGACATATATACATTTTCCAATAAAATATATAAATTAAAATAATAAGTAATGAATTATGCCATGCCTTTTCGCCATCTTACTTCCATCCTGCAAAACCATGTGAGCATGATATCAATGATAAATCAATGGAATGAAATCCACCCTAGTCTAGCATAATTATCATTTTTAGTTTCCCATTTACATAATAACATTAATAATTTGCATTCAAAAGGAGAAGGTTAGAGACACATATTTATTTCATTTCAGTTCACTTCATTTCTTAACAAGTGAGAGAGAAAGAAATAGGGAAGAGAGAGAAACAATATTTCACCAAAAGTTCAATTTCACACAAAACGTCACATAGTAGAGTTTCAAGCAATTTATTACAAGTTTCCACAATGGTTTTGCAACCCAATAGGGGACCTACAACTTTCTTTATTGTGTTTTCCTACTAGTTGTAAAAATGTTCAGTAAAGGCTCGGAGGTGAAGAAACCACTTTCAAATGTTGTCCTTTTATGAGCAAACACACCATGGGTAAGCTTCTACGTGTCCTTCTGTACACCAAGAATACACAGGAATTGATGAGATTCAGAACTAGCGAATGGTTTACGATTGGCGGCCAGTTTTCCAAGGCCATCGGTCATAATTGACATAGTTGTAAATGATCAAAAGTCAGCTCAAGGGATCAGAAAACCACGTCCAAAACTGATATTCAATGGACGGACGGGAAACGAGAAACTTCCTACAAGTTCCCCTATATATGGATAATTCACTAGAGTCGATGGGATAGAGAACTAGAAAGCAGTTCTCAAATGGTGATAAGATTTCTGGAGCCACCTGTCATAATTGGTCCATTTTGACCCAGTCAAACCATGACCAGATGCCTACAAAATGTCATTGCCAAACTGTAAAGAAGAGTGTTTTTCCAAAAACTGAAGGTTCCAGGTAATTATCTAGGAAAAATACTAGAGATTTGCAAAGGCAGATAGGCATTTCATTTCTCACAATTCAAACGGTGAGCCAATACGAAACCCAACTTTTGAAATTTAGCATCATCCTACAGCTACAAAACAATGTAACAAGGCTCCTCGAAGGGCATCAAAAAGATTACAAATGATCATTCAAGGTAGATTCAAGGATAGAAGTGACTCCTCACATGACAAGGTACACTTAGGAAACTTAACATCTCCATTCCGGTGTTAGGAAGGTTATTTTGTAAGTCTTCGAAAATCGTGATTTATTTGTTTTCACAAGAGAGTGGTCGACATATTTATAGGGTGCTCAACTTCAACTTGTCAATAAAAAAGGGTACTGTAGCAATCTGGTTTCATCAGGAAGTTTTTACATCGTCTCAAAATGAGGGTTTGAGTTTATGCTTGTCTACCAAGGAATATTTTAATTAAACAAGCTACAGTATGAGGTATTTTGTTTTGAAAACAAGTTTATTTAAAACTATTAATTCTATGATAATGCTACATTTTAAAATTTTATTTCACTGCAAATGAACAACTAAAGAACAAAATTTATGAGAGATAGGGAGAGATGAACCATGCCTAAAAAAGAACTGGAGAGGCAGAAGCTGGGGAGTTTGACATTGCACCCATCAATTGCACTTGCTTGCAGCCATATGGGGTGTATCCAAAGCTTTGACCTGAGTGTGCCTTGCAACGGTTTGATTTATTTGTTTACACTTCCCGAGTGACTACCGGAGCCACCAAAATATTTTGGTTATCTTTTCAAACAAGTCATGTCCCAGTTGAAAGCTTCTACTTTTTTTTGACATACTAGTCTGCCAAATCATGAGCAACAACAACATCTAACAAATTTCCTCTCCAATGGTTCTCCTAATAATTTTCAAATGTTTTTGTAGTTTGACTTTGAATAATGAATATGTTAATGTTCTGTCTGCAGCTGAGAGTTTGTTCTGAGATTATCTATTTTACAGTCAAATTCAACAATTCCTCCCACTACAGAAAAATGTATTGCATAACCTTGTATGTCCAGATGAATAGAATTTATCTTTTTAGGTTATGTATGGTATTTTTTCCACTATCCATGCTCAATTTTAACCATAGAAAGAAAAAAAGACCCAAATATATCTATCCTTTATAAGAAACTTGAGGAAATTACCTCCAGTTGTCTTTGCTTTAGCTTGATACAGATATCTCTGGTATATCACTATGATGCTGACCACCAAAGGTAGAGCGTTGTCCAATCCTAAGAAGCAAGGCAAAATTATCAATAACACTAGGGATCCAATTTTTTGAAGGGTCTACTTCTGCCCTAAAATCAAGTACATGAACAACACAGTGAAAAATAACTTTGTCTGGTTAAGCATTGTAAAAGTGAGAAAATCGACATTTTGATAAGAAATTTGTAATAAACTGTTATGCAAGGCATATATTTCTATTGGGAGGCCTAGATAAATTAACCTATAAAATTCCATTCTTTGCACAAGGCCTAGATGAACCTATAAAATTTGCAACTAAAGTCTGCTCCAACCACCTTCATACGTAATAAGTATCAAAGCACATAGAATCTTTGCCCACTCGCACACCAGTACAAAATAAGTCAAAATTACTTCTCTCCTAGTGAAGCATTTAGAGAGCAATGTTTGTGCATCGTATTACAGAGTGAGAAGAAAAATATAGGGCTATATCCTTCCCTTATGGCCTTGTGGATCTTCAACGTGATATATCCCTTTAGCAAAGTCCCTACATTATCTTGTACATGTTAAAAGCCTCCAACTATCTAGTCATTGATAAATTATAATGTTAACTAGGTTTCGACGTGGTTACTGCCCTGGGGATCACAATAAAGTGGTTGAATAATTATGCAATGAAAGTGACAGGTCTAAAATTTGTTGAGGCACCCATTCCCCTTTCAGGGAGAACATGTGCTTCCACATGCGTTCCATAATTGCTTTCACCCACTCCCAGTCAAACACACTCATTTCCCACCCTTTTTTTAATAATTTAATTCAGTTAAATAATAATTTATATATTTTTCCATATAGGGAACCACATCTCCCTCCCCTTATAAGAGCATCATCCTTGATGCAACGTAATGTCAAGGTTAAAAGAGGGTACTCATGAGCAAGGAGGAAAAAATCAACGGCTCATGTCATCAGTGAAATGATACTTGTTGCCAAAGGGTGACCACAAGGAAGAAGAAAGGTTTGACTATTTCTTAATGTTCTGTGAAGATTGGTAGTTCCAGTTTATATTATTACCTATTTACTCTTTTCCCTTAAGAATATGTATCAATCTCAAGCTCTTAATATTTCATTATTTTAGATTTTAGTTTGTTTAGTTTTGTGGGTGCCCAACAAAAAATGACATCACAATACTACACATGGCCCGAACACAACACTACGGGTCCTCAAGAAATATTGCTATATACCCACACAATTGTATCACATCAAAAAATCTCAACCAAACCATTGAAAGGAACATACACGGTCCACATAACATAGTAGATGTCACACACACATGCCTGACACAATAGTACTCATAACATAAGCATACTATAACAATACAGAATTGCCAACAATACACATACAAAGGTTTCACACAACTTGGGACAATAACTGTAGCTACATAGTGTCAAGATGGAAACAAAATCATGTGAAAGATGAGGAGCATGAATCCTCAACATCATAAAACACAACCCGATGCACAAGAGTACACATAAATCATAAAACCAACACCAAACACCTTCCAAAACATCACAAAAAAATTCCATATACCTCCCAAAGCATCACCAACTAATGTGCTAAAGCATCACAAATAAAGAAACCTCCAAGTGCACTAATCACACAAATAAAGAAACCTCCAAGTGCACTAATCACACACACATAAGTCTCTTATATCTCCCTCAAGTCTCTTATGTCTCCCTCAAGTCTCTTATGCCTCCCTCAAGTCATCAAAAAACAACTCCATATACCTCCCAAGCAATAAAATAAAGATAAATTTTCCTTTTCACTCCCCAAAAGAGGTTGGTCACCCTATGGCCCTAGGCACATAAGGTCCAAACACCTCTAACCCAAGTGACATAATAACTTGTGGTTCAACAACCCGCTAGTTATTTGTAACTCCTTGGGGCGTACCCCTATACAATGAAGTGGGTCCATAGGTTCCACCACTCCATGGTGAATCCCATGACCCTATTCCAACACATTACAACATTAGAACCAACATAACAATCCATTTCAAATGCCAAGTGGAAAAAATCCCAAGCCTTGGGCTAGGCTATAAATTTTTTTAAACTTGAAAATAAATTTAAAACTAAGCAAAAAAATGGCCAAATAGCCATAGTTAGTGCAAAAATCTGCATGTTAGTGCAACAACCAAATAAAATGCCCAAAATATAAGAACATATTCAAGAAAACTGTTGGTTCTAGCAAGAAAAGGGAAAGTGTTCAATTTACGAATAAAATACATGTAGAAAAATAGCACATCACAATAACTATGTGGCCTTATACGGCCACCAAAGGGGTACTCAATGAGTTGCTAACACTCAGACATCGAGCCTCAGCTCATAAAATAACATATCAAATAATACAACTGTCATCATCTCTGTCTGAATCATCCCTCCACCACTTCCACAAGGCTCAACATAGTCATAACTACACTTAGGTTGAATCCATATGATAACCATATAGGGAGAGAGAAAGGAGTACAAGTCTCCATCTACTGAGCCTAAGGTGTCTGCGAAACACAATATGCATGACACCTGTTGAGAAAGTGTCATACATACCAAATGAACAAAAGTGGGTTTTCAGCCTATGTAAGACTCCACTTCCTATCTCGTACTCAGCTCGAGTGACTGGTCAACAGTACACATTTCCTCACTCCAAACATACACCTTTTACCGATTTCCCTTAGGGTCGGTTAGTGTAGGGTTCACAACATAACACATAACTACATCACTAACACAATGGTGATTCACACAAATTAACCATAGTGTCTTATGCATGGTATATATACAGGGTATAACACAATCATTACTTTCATGGGTTATGATACATCACATTACCACATACTGCACCCAAAGTGCAATCACTGTACAATAGGGATCATATGCTCACCATATGCCCCTAAATCATGACATGAACCATCACATATTACACAAATTATACATATGAGGAACACAATGTCTAACATTACAACATATAGTTAATTTCTATTACAACATGGTGACACACACAATTCATCACAACATGGTGGCAACATCACGATACAATCCAATTCACTATACACCAATTATGTCATGCAACACATCAACACACCTACATACCACAGAATAACAAGAAACTCCAACACTCTGCAATCCACAACAACATTATTTTCACACACACCAAGGTGACACATCACACATGAACTCCTCATTGAATCCATGAAAAGGAGAGTGAATACTCTCATCACAAGCACATCAACATGATAACAAATACACACTAAGTGACATGCACAACATGTGCTTCATAATAGGTCACAATTACAACGTTGTTCACATTACAACATATATCACATTACTCTTCCAATATCCACCACCACCATGCAAAATCATCACTACTCCAATCTGTCCCAGAGGTTCGAGAGCATGAACCTCACTCTGATACCAAATGTAATGCCCACATTTTACACACACAAATACAACAGTAAAAATACCAGGATAATTTTTTTTTAACTTTCATTGCTCACTACACAACACCACAAGGGCTCCAAGTAGATAAACTCAACAACACATAAGACACTTACATAAGTCATCGAATCACATAGACACATGACAACACCATATACATGTTGATGCCACACTTTCCCTAATGAACAGAATGCTAGCAATGACCCAACCACAAGAAAAGGGACTCAAGGATTGGAAAACCCACAACACATCATTACCATGATTACATCTTAGTTACTATTAACATTCCAAGAACATTATTGTGCAAGGATAATTTTATCCTTTTTCCACCTACAGATTCTTAAATTCATTTCACATTCAACTTACAGTTCAACCATTTAAGTTGGCTCTTTATCTCTTACGACAATCTCCATAACTTACATAATTATTTGGCATATTTCAAATTGCATACAAAGTTCTTAATTCTCTCGTTCTTATGTTAAGAATTATGTTTTCTCAAATGTTTATTCAATGTTTAAATTTTACCCTTACTACAAAAGTGAATCTGACATGATGTCAAGAAAGAAATCTTAGGATTTAAGGGAGATTTAGATTCAAGATACCTTTTTCCCATAAACATTCTTCGATCACGGTATCTTTATTTCCCTACCATAGTTAATATAGTTCAATAACTTGTTGAATCCATTCAACATTTCCACATCAAGAAATTTTATTTAGATTTATATATATCTTTTGTTTTCTTGAAGTTTGATCTCACCAAGGAAATTCATATTCTTTTTAACACAAGAAAATGTCTAATTGAGTTATAAGGACTCCAAGAGTGACATTATTCCTAACCTCAAATCTCATTTTACTCTTATATGATTTACTCTTACATTGCACTATGGTCTCATTATTGGCATCACTTTATAACAAAAGAGTTACGAAAGTACTTGTCTAACATCTTGAAGAAGTACATGATTGGAAGCATTATAAACTACACATGAACCACAAGTTATTTTTTTCAAGAGTAAGATCCCAAGTTTCCACATTTCAGGATTCCACCCTATGTGAAATTTATTTTATTCTTAATGTCATAAAAGGGCATAACAAGGGATTATGGGACCAAGATTTTTCAGTTTCTGGGTTCTCTTAAGTCAACATATTTCAAATCAATTTCATTTGCAAGAGAGTTACTTACCATTTTCTACCCACAAGTTAACCTCCTAATCAACTAAGGTTTAGTTTAATTCCAATTTACACTAAGGGATCTACGCCCTATTATAGATCAGATTAAGGTGTAAAAACATATTTACCCTATAAATGACCTCTAAAAATAGACCAATGGTGTTATATTGTCACTTAGCCAAAGTAACACATTTAGCTGTGAGGATTACTAAAGATATCATTAACAAGAGTTTAGAGTCATAGTACAACTATTTCACTAGCTCCATTTGTGTCATCTTGGATCCCAAAGGAATTCATTCGATGATGAAGAAAATTTTCCTAAGATCTAACTTTGTAAGACTTGGTAGATCCTTACTACACATAATTTCCAATCCTAGGAAGGGAACCAGTTCTAATTACTCCATAGTTAAAGTTTGATAACATGTCGTTCCTAACCGTCGGGTTCATGACGATGATACTAAACATACCAACCATGACGATAACACAACTAGGGGTCTTATTTACCTAAACTAGGAGGTTCCATTAAGCAAAATAGTTAAAGTTCATTCTACGGTTTCAATTTCTTATATGATAAGAAGGATCACACATGAAGACAAGTTATGCATGAATCTTATACTAGGGTTGAACTGTTGTGGTTAGATTCCTTTATTACATTTTCAAGGTAAGAAACACAACACCAATTAATTAATCATCTATTGCACACTAGAAACACACTACAATATATTAAATTCAAATTCATTTAACATATATATCCAACCCCATTTTCTTTCTTTTTTTTTTAAACATACAAAAATCTGAAACAAAATGGTACCTATGATTAAATGCACATTTCCCAAGGCATTCCTAAAACTAGCATCTCATGCATATTACCAAATTTCAAATATAAATTTTTTTTTACATTGCAAGTACATTAGACATATATACATTTTACAATAAAATATATAAATTACAATAATAAGTAATGAATTACACCATGCCTTTTCGCCATCTTACTTCCATCCTGTAAAAGCCATGGTGAGCATGAAATCAGCTGATAAATCATTGACATGGCATCCACCCAAATCTAGCATAATTAACATTTTTAGTTTCTCATTTACATAATGAACATTAATAAATTGCATTTGAAAGGAGAAGGTTAGAGACACATATTTATTTCATTTCAGTTCACTTCATTTCTTAACCAAGGAGAGAGAAAGAAATTAGGGAAGGAGAGAGAAAAACTATTTTACCAAAAGTTCAGTATTTCACATAACAATCACACAGGATAGAGTTTCAAGTAGTTAATTACAAGTGTCAACAAGTTTCCAATGTGGTTAGGTAACCTGAAGGGGGTGCTGTTATCCCAAATTTGCTCCCTCGACAAATTTGGTCAAACATGATATCGCACCAAAAAAGTAGAGGGGTCGAATTTGTCCCACGAGCTTATAATGGATCCCATATCGAAGGGGCAAGCGTGGCTCGACTCAAGTAAAGAGCATGGTCAAAATATGAAGGTGAGCTTGACAATGGAGTAGTAGAGGTTGGCAAAGGAGGCCACACCGACACAAAGGGATCCAGAGCGCACAGGAAAGAAAGCCGGGAAAGACCCAAAGATTTGGACTTTGCCACATACGAGTTGGCTTGGGGCTGAGTAAGCAGACTTATGGAAGCTACCACACATCTTAACGGTGTAATTCCAAGAGACACACCCAAAGTGGGGTTTCCAAATGAGCGCTAGTCTGCCACGTAGCCAAGGGTCAGAGTCAAAGTCTTGTTGATAGTTGAAAAGTCATAGGTTGGGCGGAAACCTCCACGTGTCCCAACGACACATCTCCAATGGTCACGGCCCAAACAGAGCCCCTAAATGAGATTGGAGCTTCTGCGTGTCCCAGGTCTGACAAGGGATAGAGTCAACAGTTGAAAAGTCAAAATGGGGCAGAGCCAATGGAAGGTGCCACATGTTGACTCGACACAATTTCTAAGACCAACTTCGAAGGTGGAACCCAAAATAAGTATAAGCTCGCCACATGTCCCAGGTTTAGCAGGCCCAAATGACTAAGTATAGAGAGCTAGTGGACAAAGCCACATGTCTCATCAGTGTAAATTCAAAGGGCTCAACCCAAGACAAAGACTCAGATGAGCACGGGCCTTCCGCGTGTCCAAGGCTGAAAAGGGGCAGGATCGAATCGGCTAAGTACAAAAGGTAAGTAGAAAGAGCCACATGTCAGCGCGGCGCAACTTCAAAAGTAAAATTTAGAGCGGGTTCCCAAATGCGTGCTAAGCCTCCATGTGTCCAGATTCAATCATAGGTCCCCACCAAATGAAAGGAGACTTAGCCAAAATGCAAAGGAAACAACAACAGTCGTGGATGATGCCACATGTCCCGTTGTCATAATTTAAGGCGACAGAATATAAAGAACATAGAGGAGCCTATGGAAGCCACCACGCGTCAGTTTGACATGATTTCAAGAGCAAAAGGAAGGAGCCGAATCTTTAAGATGCGTGAGGCTGCCACGTGGACTCGGTATGAACAGACTCTCTTAAGTATTGTGCGCCTGTGACCCTAATCTTTAGACAACCATATATTTTGACTAAAAACTTGGATTTGGCAGGAGAAGACTTTTTGGAAAGATCTTGACATCCTCTACACCATGAAGGCCTGAAACCCTAATTTCAAGAAGGTTAGGTGGGTAAAAAATAGCAAAACATCTTACATGCCATTAATGAAGGATCCAATTGCTTCAACCACCCGGATTTGATTTGATCCGCCGTTCTTCCTTCCTCGACACGCTAAACATACATAAAGTGACAAACTTGATAGAGTGTAGGTAGATTTGCAGGGGCTTTAATGACAGGTGGTTGAGCTTGCAGAACAGAGTTCAAATTCTTCCCTCCTCTCTCTCTTATTCTTCCTATATATTGTAAAAGAGGGGCATATTCAAAGGGTTGGTCATTGTTTCTCTCTTGCCCCCTCTCTCTTTCTTCCTTAAGGTAGAATACAGAGTCTAAGCCTTTTCTCATGGCTCTATAATGGAATTTTCTTACCTCTTGCCCACTGATGATGTATCATGTAACTTTTGGAGCAATAAAATATGTCTCGTGATGCTTCCATCCATCCTTTCTTATTTGGTTGTCTCTTCTTACCTCTCATCATTGCAAGGTATGCTATGCATATTCTGGTGTTTATTACAGGTTCAGGGAGCCGTGTTTAATGGGTCTCAAAGTGGTGTTCCATGTGACATCTATCTCTGGTCAGTGGTGCACCTTGTCCACCCTCTCCTTTACTCACCTCTCTCCACTTCAGGAAGTTTGGATCTGTGCCCAACCACTTCCTTTTCTGGTGTATCACCACTTAGTGTAGGCTATTTCACCCTCTCTCTCGCGGTCCCCTTGGATGGTTAGATTAGGATAGGTTAGGTTCTGCCTGCACTTGTGTAGCTTGTGGTAGGTAGATTAGGAAGCAAGAATCAACTTTCTACGGAGGTCCAACTCAAGTTTTGCAAGTCCCACAGCTTGAGAGTTGGTCCCATGTTGTGCAATCACACCAGATGCCCCACTCGCACAAGAGTCCATTTGGGGGTGCTGTGATTTTGCACTAACAGTTTTGGCACACTCGGTGGGATATGTTTGAAGCACCTTACCACTTCATCTTAGCAGGTTGGTGTGTTCTTGTTAGGATTCAACCTTTTGAGGCACATGCAAGCACATCTGGTGACTCCATCTAGTCAACGACCCATTCTCTGAGTTGCAGACCTTTTCCATCGATTTCCATCCATCTTCATTCATCTTTTTTTCCACATCTTTCATTTTCTTCCATTTCCATGAAGTTGTGCAATCATGACTTCATTTCCCTCTTAGAACTCACGCTTGTAGAAACCACGGTGCATCCAGACTCCAATGTATTTCCTAACTCCTCTAGATCAACATTATGATCAGATCCAGAACCATATTGCTTACCCATATGAGCAGGGTCAAAACCAGTTTGGCCATGAAGCTTATCAAGAACAAGGGGATGCATACAATGGTGACAGCTACATGGAAAATGCTGATTTACTGGAGAAGATTCGAAGGATGGAGACTAACCTGATACAATCTAGGGCCACACCATATATGAAAGCATTCAGAATTGGTTATGGGGCACCTTGTCCATGGGCTGACCCTATGCCAAGACATTACAACCCTTAGGAGAAGATTGACTTCATGATTGAAATGATGCCCCAACTTGCGCAATGGACTAAGGAGATTGAGGCTTATGAGTTGGACACAAGACAACCTTATCAATGGGTAAGTACACCACCCCCTAGCTTTTCTTTTCCTCTTCCTCGAACTCCATCATTTCAGCATGATCAAGAGTCAAGCTCCTCACATGCTACCCCAAGTGTTGATTCCCCTTCTCCATCTCCTAGTCTTCCATATCATCCTAATTCTTCTACCCTTTTCCCTTCTAAGTAGTCATCCCCTCCAAACAAACAAGAAATTTCACATCCCTCTCCACCACAAATAATTACAAATATGGTTGAACCCCAACTTGCCACTCCTCTTGCTTTCCAAAGTCCACGTTGGGAAGAGACTCAAGAGACTAGTCAAGGAGAACAACAAGAAGAGGAACCCAACAGAGAAGAAATGACAAACAATCTGAATAATTGGACTGCTAGATTTGAGTTTACAAAGATCCCCTTGATGGTTAATCCAATAGAGGAGGTCAGAGTTGAAGAGCCAGTGGTGGCTGAGGCTGAGTTTGCAGCAGAAGAAGATCAAGAACAAGAGGAAGAAAATCAGCAGTCTGTTTATGGCACTTTGCATGAAGAGGATGCTGATATAATCCAAGCTACACAACCAGTTAGAAGAGAGGAAGAACAATCAACTCCAAGTCCCATTGAAGAGGAGCAGCTGGGAGAGATCAAATCAGAGTTGAGGCCACTAAATGAAGAAAGTATCATTGAAGATTTTTTGCTTTCATTTCAAGGGCCTGATTTGATTGATGAACCCATGATGGAGGAGGACCATACAGTTTCAAAGGCTCTAAGTGCGGAAAGGGTCACAAAATAACCTTCATTTATTCCTCCCACTTCATCCCCTTCAAGCTCTAATGTTGAAGAGTTTGATCTTTCAAACTGCATGTTTGAGGAAGAGGGGAACCATGGTGAGCAAGTTTCATATCAAGAGGACAACATAGAGGAGGTAGAGCACATGTAGCAGGACAACAAGGAGGCAGACTTCCTGTCAGACTTGGAGGATTTCTTTAATGGGGGGGATCCTAAAGAGATCATGTCATTTTCTCCTCCATCATCCACCTTCCAAGCATATGAACCTACGGCCATGAAGGAGAACATCAAAGTGCAACAATCTACACTTCATGGTAACCTTCTAAAACCAAGGTTGGAAGGTATGAATCTTCCATGCTCTACTCAGGAAGAGGAAGAAAAAGGGAACGAGGATCCCATCTCTTCCATCTCTCTCACATCATCAATGTAGGAGGGTCTGCAGGAAGACTCCATTCTTGGAGTTGAAATTCAGAGCATGAGGCACATTCAAAGGATTAGACCATGCCCAATCAGGTACTTGGCTTCATTGGAGCCAAGGGAGAAGCCATAACCAGTCATGCCTACTTCAGGGCATGAGGATGAGTATCAAAATGCCAAGGGTCAGCTGCAATGCCTCTTCAGTCCAAAGGCAAAGCAACTAAAAGAGGGAGTTGTTTTGTTTCCAATGGATACCTTCATCATTTGGGTGGAGGATCAACTTATAGTAAGTTTTTCACTCATATAAGAAGCCATATTCAGTGTCAAACCATTTGCATGGCTGCCATTTTTGAGAAAGGGAAGCTACTTCTCCCTGCCAGTTATAGGATTTGTTTGAGTCCCATTTTCTCTTTAGTTAGTGTAGGAGTAGGGTTAGTTTTCTTTCAGCAGAACAAGTGCTTGTGCACACTCTATATGTTCCACTTGGGGCATGTCTGATTTTCTAGTTTTGTATATAGTGTGTGTTGTGGTGTTTGTTGCTCGTGCATGGTACATCTCCCAAAACAGGTGAAAGCCCCAGGTCAAACAATTTTCTACTCTCAGAAGCCTTGTTTCAAGATTTCTTATGAAAATTGCAAGTGCAAACGCACGGGCAGGCTCAAGGTCAGGCAGAACATAGAAATGGTAGGCAATCGGCGAGTCCATTTTGAAAGAAGGGTCAGTACCAGGCTATTAATTGTGACTCCATGCCCAATGGATGTAACAAGGATACTGGTCCCTTCATCTAGCAAGCAAATGTCTCCGTGAGTTGCCAAATTGTTATCCCAAATTTTCCCCTCGGTAAATTTGGTCAAACATGATCTCACACCAGAAAAGTAGAGGGTCGGCTCTATCCCACGAGCTTATAATCGATCCCAAATTGAAGGGGCAGGCATGGCTCGACTTAAGTAAAGAGCAGGGTCAAAATATAAAGGTGAGCTTGATAATGGAGTAGCAGAGGTCAGCGAAGGAGGCCACAACGACACAAAGGGATCCGGAGTGCACAGGAAAGAAAGCGGGGAAAGACTGAAAGCTTTGGACTTCGCCACATACGATTTAGCTTGGGGCCAAGTAAGTAGGCTTGCGGAAGCTGCCACCCGTCCTAACAACATAATTCCAAGAGATGTACCCAAAGTGGGGTTCCCAAATGAGTGCTAGTCTGCCACGTAGCCAAGGGTTAGAGTCAAAGTCTCAGGTCAGGTAGAAACCTCCATGCTTCCCAACGGTGCATCTCTAAGGGTCACGGCCCAAACAAAGCCCTTAAATGAGTGCAGAGCTTTCACGTGTCCCAGGTCTGAAAAGGGACAAAATCGACAGTTGAAAAGTCAAAATGGGACAGAGCTAGCGGAAGGTGCCACATGTCGAATCGGCGCAACTTCTAAGACCAACACCGAAGGTGAAACCCCAAATAAGCACAGGCTCGCCGTGTGTCCCAGGTTTGAAAAGGAGACAAAGTGGGCCCAAATGAATAAGTATAGAGAGCCAACAGACAGTGCCACATGTCTCATCAGTGTAAATTCAAAGGGCGTAACCCAAGACAGAGACTCAGACGAGTGCGGGCCTTCCGCGTGTCCCAGGATGAAAAGGGGTAGGCTCGAATCAGCTAAGTGCAAAAGGTAAGCAGAAGGAGCCACATGTTAGTGCGAGGCAAGTTCAAAGTAAAATTCGGAGTGGGTTCCCAAATGCGCACTAAGCCTCCATGTGTCCAAAGTCAATCATAGGGCCCTGCCAAACAAAAGGAGACTTAGCCAAAATGCAAAGGAAACAATAATGGCCGCGGATGATGCCACGTGGCCCGCTATCATAATTTAAGTGGGAAGAATACAAAGAACATAGAGGATCTTGTGGAAGCCACCATGTGTCAGTCCAGCATGATTTCAAGAGTGAAAGGAAGGAGTCGAATCTTCAAGATGTGTGAGGCTGCCACTTGGACCCGGTACGAACAAACTCTCTTAAGTATTACATGCCCATGACCCTGATCTTCAGACAACCATATTTTTCGGCTGGAAACTTGGATTTGGGCAGGAGAAGATGTTTTGGAAAGATCTTGACATCCTCTACGCCATGAAGGCCCAAAATGTAATCTGCAAACCAGATTAAATTGTAAAAACAAGGCGGAGCTTGCCATGATTTTTATTAATATAAAATGAAGCATTACAATCAAAAGAGAGAGCTGCAATATTTATAGATATTGGACAGCTTCTATCTCTTCCACAATACATGGAACAAATCTCCTAAACAAAGCAAATATGCAGTAATAGCATATTGCCCCTAAAAAGCTTCTACAAGAAATCATCCGAGAACAATATTCTAACTAAAGAACATCCTCCACAATCTAAGGGATGATAACAACACACTAACAACTAAGCTAACTAAAGTAATTAAATAATTACTTTATTACAAGTACACATTAATCCACATATGGTGAATTAAGTGTTAGATTATTTCTAACATCCCCCCCCTTAATTCATCATACTCTGAAGTGAACATGAGAGAAATACTCTGAATGCCTCAAATTTATGACGTGCAACAGATTTTGTGAAGATATCTACACGTTGATGTTCTTTCGGGCAACGTTGAAGCTGAATGTTGTTGTTCTGAACATGTTCATGAATGAAATGTATGTGCACCTCAATGTGTTTGGTGCGTTCATGAAAAACTGGATTCCGAACAAGTTTTATTACTCCTTCATTGTCTACATGTAGGATTGTTGGATGATCCTATGGAATTCCCAATCCTTCAAGTATCCGTCTGAGCTAAATCACTTCACAGACAGATCCTCCTGCTACGCGATATTCTACTTTTGTGGAAGACCTTGAAACACAATTTTATTTCTTGCTCCCCTATGAAATAGGTCCAGATCCCAAAAAGAACACAAATCCTGAAGTGGACTTCCTATCATCAACGTTCCCTGCATGATCTGAATTTGTATATCTTGCCAAGAAGAAGTGATCATTCTTCTTGTATTCTAGGCCAAAGTCCATGGTTCCTTTGATGTATCTTAGTACCCTCTTTGCTGCTTTCCAGTGACAAACCCTTGGTTCTTGCATAAATCGAGAAAGATAACTGATTACATAGCTAATATCTGGCCTAGAATAAGTTAAGTAAATGAGACTCCCAATCAACTGTCGATAAAGAGTAACATTTACTTGTTTTGATGGATCTGTGTGAGATAATTGAAGCCTTGTCTCCATAGGTGTAGCCATTGGTATACTATCCATCATTATGAATTTCTCAAGCATTGTCTTGGCATATTTTAGTTGAGTAACAAAGATGTGATTTTCTTTTTTCCATACTTCAAGTCCAAGACAATAATGAAGAAGCCCGAGATCTGTCATGTCGAATGATCGATTTAGATCTTCCTTAGTTGTTTCAATCATCTTCACTACACTTCCAGTGATGACTAGATCATCGACATATACTACTATGATCACTATCTCCCCCCCTTGCTTTTTGAGATAGAGATTAGGATCATATGGACTTCTTTTGAATCCATGTTTGATGAGATGCTCATAAATCTTTATGTACCATACCTTGGGATCATGTTTGAGACCGTACAGTGACTTTATGAGTCTACATAACTTTCCTTATTTACCTGGTATGAAAAAACCTTCTGGTTAAGTCATGTAGACTTCTTCTTGTAAATCCCCATTAAGAAATGCACTTTTTACATCCATTTGATGAACTTTCTAACCAAATTGTGCAGCTAGAGCAAATATCATCCTGATTGTTTTGATCTTAGCTGTTGGTGCGAATGTTTCTTCATAATCAATGCCTTCTTTTTATGCAAAACCCTTAGCTACCAATATTGCCTTGTATTTATCAATGCTTCCATCTGATTTGTACTTTGTTTTAAATATCCATTTGCAACCTATTGCCTTCTTCCCTGATGGAAGATCTGAAAGTTGCCAAGTATTATTTTTCATCAAAGAGTTGAATTCTGAATTCATAGCATCTGACCAAGGTTTTGACAGTTTGGCATCCTGAAATGTAGTGGGCTCACTTGATTCAATCACTATACTCATCAAGGCTAAGTTTACCTCATTTTGAGCCATACTACAAGTTCTTGGTCCTGAAGTGGATGTGTTAGGATCACTATCCAACTTAGCATCTCGAATTAGATTAGTATACCACTTAGGCATACGTTTAGTTGTTCTTGTAGATGGAGGAGTTGAATTATCCTCATCATCATTATCTTCATCAAGAACATCTTCTATTTTCTTAGTAGGATTGTTTTGTGAGTTTATGGAAGGAGCATCTGCTTCTTTATTTTCAAAAAACTCAACATCTCTACTTGTTAAAATTTTCCTTGTTATTGGATCCATTAACCTGTATCCCAAGGCTTCATCACTGTATCCCAAGAATATAAGTTGTTTTGATTTCATATCAAGTTTAGTTCTCTTTTTCTTAGGAATGTGCATACTTGCCTTACATCCAAAAACTCTAGGTGTTTTATAGATGGTTTTTCCACTGACCAAGCTTCCTATGGTGTTATTCCATCAAGTGCGGAAGTGGGAACTCTATTCAGTAGATAACTGTTGTTTTTA
This sequence comes from Taxus chinensis, assembly GCA_019776745.2. NCBI lineage: Eukaryota > Viridiplantae > Streptophyta > Pinopsida > Cupressales > Taxaceae > Taxus > Taxus chinensis. The sequence goes on along the minus strand of CM034153.1, from coordinate 655,355,296 downwards.
CTGCTTCTGCCCAATATGTTTTACTCAAGCCTGAATCATCGATCATACACCTTACCATATCCATTATAGTTCTGTTTCTTCTCTCAACTACACCATTTTGTTGTGGTGTATATGGAGGTCCCATTTGCTGAAAAATTCCATGTGTTTCCAAAAAAGCTTTGAACTCATTACTGGTGTATTCACCCCCTCGATCTGAGCGGAGTGTTTTTATTTTCTTACTAGTTGCATTTTCACAAGCTACTTTGAATTTCTTGAAAGTTTCAAAGGCTTGGTCTTTGGTGCATAAAATATTGAAACCCTGAATGACTAGGTCTCATAGGTCCACACAGATCGGTATGCACCAGATCAAGTTTACCACGGGCCTTGAATGTACTGCTTTTCTGAAAAGAATCTCTATGTTGTTTTCCTGCCAAAAAAATTGTACACTTGTCTGTATTCTTCTTGAAATTTGGCAGTCCTCTTACCATGTTATTTTTTCGAAGTGTTTCAAGATAGCCAAAACTTACATGGCCAAATATTCGATGCCATAATTGTGCTGATGATGTATCCTTAGCTACAAGGGCCTTATTTTTGGTTTGAACAAAATCCAATTGAAACATATGACCCACACCAGAAGCTCGTGCAACAATGTTGGAGTTTTTAGACTTATCTTTGATTAAACACATCTTCTTTCCATCTGTACAATCAAAATCCACTTTTAAGTTGTGCTCCAAAAGCTGACTTACTGAAAGTAGATTCTTTGTCAATCCAGGAACATATAGAACATCTCTTATTATGCAATTTCTTGATCCAAGAGGTAAGGAGATGTTTCCAATTCCGTGTACTTTGTACGATGAATCATCACCCAACGAAATAGAGTCTTTGTTAGGTGTATTCTTTAAATCTAAGAACCAATCATTTCTCCCAGTCATATGTCTTGTTGCTCTTGAGTCAGCATACCAAATTTCCTGTGGTGAATTGATTTCTTGAGTTGATTGTGTAGCAAATAGGAAGTCCTCATCTGGTGAGTTATCTTCCTCTTTAGTAATGTTGTTGTCCTGTGGTGTTTTCTTTTTCCAGTTACTTTTCCTTTGTCCTTGTTGTTTGTTTTGATAACCCTGACTAGATTGTTGAAAATTTGGCTTCTTACCACTAGATGAACCCTTCTAAAATGTGTTATACTAACAATATTTTAAGTCATGTCCTTTTTTGCCACAAATGTGACATTGCTTTTGGTGAGTGTTCCCTTGATTATTCTGTTGAGAATGCTGCTTGTGTTGCTTACCAGTTGTATGAATTTGTTTCTTTCCCTTATGGAATGAAGAGAGGGCTTGTTCCTCATCTTCTACAGGTTTGTTCATGGACTCTTCCTGTTGTAACATGTTCACTAACTCTTCAAAACTTATAGTTGGACCCATAATGTTGAGAGTTGTGACAAATATTTTGTATGAGGCTGGTAAAGCTCTCAATACAATAGGGACAAGAGATTCATCAGTGACCTCTTCTTCCAAAGCTTGGAGAGATGATCTCAATATAGCAACATGCTTTAGAAAACCTTCAATAGACTCATTAGACTTCATTTTGAGATAATGGAGCTATTTTTGTAATTGTAAAATAGCATTTTTGTTCTTAGCTTCGTATACAGTTGCTAGTTTATCCCATGCTTCTTTTACAGTTGTCACTTGACAAATATGAGGTTGTACATCACCAGTTACGCCAAACAGAATTATAAGTTTTGCCTTTTGATTAGCACGATCAAACACACATTATTGAGCAATATCATTTTCTGGTCTCGTTATCGAGCCATCAACTACACCAATTATGTCCTCAAATTTGAGTTGAGTTTTAATTTTCATTTTCCATGCAGCATAATTATCTCCTTGTAGGAGTTGTGAATCGAGCAAAAAGAATTTGGGCGCATTGTTAGCCATTTGTGCATGAAAGAAAAGAGATAGAGAATCAAACACGAAACAAGTCCCCCCCTCAAATCAGTACACACCCCCCCAAAATTGATTTTTATTGAGTGTGGGATCCTTTTTGGCCTTTTACAATGATTTTTTGGCACTATCGGCCATTTTTACAAACATCTTGTAAATAGAAAAAAGAATTGCACCCCCCTTCTTGTTTACGAAAAATTAATATTTTGGTAATTTTTTAAATTTGTAGGCACTTTGGCCTCTTTTCCCTTACAAATTTAGTTTTGGGGTCTTTGGCCTCTTTGACTGGACCAAAGCATAGAGCTCAAAAAAACATATACTTTAAAAAAAAACGGCACCTCAATCTGAGGTATCAGTGGAAAGAAATGACAAATACAAGTTTTGATTTTATGATCTTTCCGGACCCCTTTCCTAAAATGATTTTTTTTTTCTTTCCTTCTATTTTTTTTAGTAAATCCAAAAAAAGGAAATATTAAAAAAAAAAAATGATTTAGGGCGTACTTGGCATGTTTTCTTATCCTTTTACCTTGTTTTCGCCGACGCTTTGGAGAATCTGCCACCACCAATCTCAGTTGAGCTTTAAAACACAGATTTTTCCTGGTTTTCGGTGCTCTCCCTATGGCATTGAGTTCACAGTTGGACGGTTTGATTTCTTGCTTCTCCAATGATTGCTCCAGCTACTCCAACCAATGTGTGCATGGTTTGTGTGTGGCTCTGTTCAGGTCTGCAACTTTCGAACGACAATCTTTTACATTGGATGGTGGTCGGAGCGCTCTGCAGGACTGTTCGAGATGACTACTTCTCCCTCGAATGCTCCAATCTACTATGGATAGGGTTGAATCCTTCTACGGTCTGAACAACGGCTCCGTATTTTCTCACAGACTCTACTCGATGCTTGGTGGAATGTCTTGAATCTGCCCTATTTTGGATCTAAACACAGGACTTGATAATAGCGGTGCCTCCAGATTTGGGGGCCCGCTAGAATTAGAAGATTCTAATGCGGGGGTCTCTAATTTAGAGACAAAAAAAACCCCTTTTTGAATTTTGTATAACAACTGTATTGTATCAATGAAGTAAACAATTTTCAAATGAATTACAATTTGTAATATTTACTTCAACAATGTATGAAAAACAAATATTAAAACCCAATTGAAATAATGTCACCTTGAAAACAATAATGGAGTTTGGAGGTGCATCCAGGTGTTCTAGCCTGTGATTGCCCTTCCAGTTTTTTTTTTTACTCTTGCTGCTTTTACTGCTATTGGGTGTGTGGAGTAGGGGCAGCGGTTGTGAAGAGGCTGGGGGCATCTATGGCTCCTCCTGGCTCAGGCTTCTAGTCCTCCTTCCTCAAATCTTCTAACACTTCCTCAACAATTATCTACAACTTTAACTCACCTACTCTGGTACCAAATGTAATCTGCAAACCAGATTAAATTACAAAAACAAGGCGGAGCTTGCCATGATTTTTATTAATATAAAATAAGCATTACAATCAAAAGAGAGAGCTGCAATATTTATAGATATTGGACAAATTCTATCTCTTCCACAATACATGGAACAAATCTCCTAAACAAAGCAAACATGTAGTAATAGCATATTGCCCCTAAAAAGCTTCTACAGGAAATCATTCAAGAACAATATTCTAACCAAAGAACATCCTCCACAATCTAAGGGATGATAACAACAAACTAATAACTAAGTAAACTAAAGTAATTAAATAATTACTTTATTACAATTACACATTAATCCACATATGGTGAATTAAGTGTTAGATTATTTCTAACACAAAACCCTAATTTCGAGAAGGTTAGGTGGGTAAAAAATAACAAAATGTCTTGCATGCCATTAATGAAGGATTCAATTGCTTCAACCACCCGAATTTGATTTGATCCGCCATTCTTCCTTCCTCAACACACTAAAGAGACATGAAGCAACAAACTTGATAGATTGTAGAAGGATTTGCAGGGGCTTTAATGATAGGTGGTTGAGCTTGCAAAGCAGAGTTCGAATTCGTCCCTCCTCTCTCTCTTATTCTTCCTATATTTTGTAAAAGAGGGGCATATTCAAAGGGTTGGTCATTATTTCTCTCCTGCCCCCCTCTCTCTTTCTTCCTGAAGGTAGAATACGGAGTCTAAGCCTTTTCTCATGGCTCTGTAATGGTATTTTCTTGCCTCTTGCCCACTGATGCTATATCGTGTAACTTTTGGAGCAATAAAATATGTCTCGTGATGCTTTTGTCCATCCTTGCTTATTTGGTTATCTCTTCTTACCTCTCATCATTGTAGGGTATACTGTGTATATTCTGATGTTTATTGCAGGTTCAAGGAGCTGTGTTTAATGGGTCTCAAAGTGGTGTTCCGTGTGACATCTATCTCTGGTCTGTGGTGCACCTTGTCCACCCTCTCCTCTGCTCACCTCTCTCCACTTCAGGCAGTTTGGATATGTGGCCAGTCACTTCCTTTTCTGGTGTATCGCCACTTAGTGTAGGATCTTTCACCCTCTCTCTCTCTCTCTCCTAGTCCCATTGGATGGTTAGATTAGGATAGGTTAGGTTCTGCCTACACTCAAGTAGTTTGTGGCAGGTAGATTAGGAAGCAAGAACCGGCTTTCTCCGGAGGTCCAACTCAAGTTTTGCAAGTCCCACAGCTTGAGAGTTGGTCCCATGTTGTGCAATCACACTGGATGCCCCACTCACACAAGAGTCCATTCGAGGGTGCTATGATTCTGCAGTAACAGGTCATACAACTTCCTTTTTACATTTTCCTGCTAGTTGTCAAAAATGCCCATTTTAGGCTCGAAGGCTAAGAAACCATTTTCAACCGTTGTCTTCTGATAAGCAAACACACCATGAGTAAGTTTCTACGTGTACTCCTATACACTAGCAATTCACAGAAATTGATGGAATTCAAAACCGACGAATGATTTATGCTTGGCGGCTAGTTTTCCGAGGTTATTGGCCTAGTTTCAAATGATCAAAAGTTAGCTCAAGGGCTCAGAAAACCACGTCTAAAATTGACGTTCGATGGACGAACATGCAATGAGAAAATTCCTACAAGTTCCCCTATATATGGAGAATTCACCAGAGTCAATGGGAGAGAGAACTAGATAGCAGTTCTCAAACGATGACAAGTTTTCTGGAGCCACCATTCATAATTGATCCAGTTTGACCTAGTCAAACTACGACTAGAGGCCTACAAAATGCCACTACCAAACTATCAAGAGGAGTGTTTTTTTTCCAAACTGAAGGTTCCAGGAAATTTTCTAGTAAAAATACTAAAGGTTTGCAAGGCAGATAGACATTTTGTTGCTCAGGGTTCAAATGACGAGCCAATATGAAACCTAACTTTTCAAATTTAGTAGCTTCCTACAGCTACAAGATAGTGTAACAAGGCTCATAGAAGGGTGTCAAAAAGATCACAAACGATCATTCGAGGTCAATTCAAGGATTGAAGTGACTTCTCTCATAACAAGTTACACTTAGGAAACTTAACATCTCCTTTCCAGAGTTACGAAGGTTATTTTGAAAGTCTTCGAAAATTGTGATTTATCTGTTTTAAAAAGAGAGTGGTCAACATATTTATAGGGTGCTCAACTTCAAGTTGTCAATAAAAAGGGGTACTGTAGCAATTTGGTTTCGTCAGGAAGTTTGTTAGATCATCTCAAAATGAGGGTTTGAGTTTAAAATTTTCTACCAAGGAATATTTTCATTGCTCAAGCTACGGTATGACATCTTTTTGTTTTGAAAACATGTTTATTTAAAACTATCAATTCTATGATAATGTTACATTTAAAATTTTATTTCGCTACAAATGAACAACTAAAGAACAAAAATTATGAAAGATAGGGAGAGATGAACCATGCTTGGAGGAACAAATCCGATCGATATTGTGGGATATGGTTCTACATCTCTAATGGAAATTTCATCAAGCAACACGCGAGCATTTGGAAACTCCCCCATGTGTACATTGTTTGAAAGTTTCTAAAGTCACTTCAACAAAACAATTTGAGATTTCAAATACTGTGCTCAACCCACATTGCATATGGAAATGCAGGAGAACAGAGTGTTAGGAAATAAGGGATAAAATATGCGGAATAATCCCTCACAAAATTGTAACAGTAGAAACTAATATGTAGAAAATATTACAGATCTCAAATAAAAGTGCAGAATAAAATAACACAACACAAAGAGACAGTATTTAATGTGATTCACCCAATTTGGGCTACGCCCACCAATAATCACTTACTCATATTTTATTACAAGCCATCGTTCTCTCAATATAATACCCAGATCTGTTTGGAGCTATGCTCAACAAACTCTATAAAATTCACACCCGAATCCAAAATACATCTGCAATGTTACATTATACCTACCATATGCATAAAACCATATAAGTAGACAACTACTTAAGCAATTTTACAAAACCGTGGGTATCAAAACCATGGGCCAAGACTCTCCCATGAACCTATCAGTCAAAAATCCCACCCATATGAGAAAAACATGTTTCCCAGTATATCGGGCACGTTTTAAGGCCAATTTTTTTTTCTTAGGGGATGCTCTCCCGAACCCCTACTACCGGGGGCTACCGCCCCCAAACCCCTACTCGGGGGCTGGCCCATCCTTGAACTCTTCAACGAGACAAATGTGGAAAGTGTATAGTACTCTTAGTGTACAATTTTCAACACCTTCTCACATGAAAACAGGCTCCACAACCTAACAATCTCCCACTTGGAGACTAGTTTTCCTTTGAGCAAGCTTCTCAACCCTTCACTAATTTCCATGAAGACCAACCAAAGCTGAACAAAAGTTCAGTTTTTCCCTTGTGACCACCTTGGTTATCATGTCTGTAGGATTCTGATTGTTATGAATCTTCTCCAGCTTCAACTTCTCTTCATCCAAAATTATCCTGATGAAATGGTACCTTAACTGCATATGCTTCGTCCTAGAGTGGAAAGCAGAGTTCTTAGCTAGGTGTTTAACAATCTAACTATCACTATGCAACTTTCCTTCCTCTTTCTTATGCCCCAACTCCTCAAGTAATTTTTGTAACCAAATCATTTCTTTGCGTGCCTCTATGACAACAACATACTTAGCCTCTGTGGTTGACAAAGCCACCAACTTCTATAGTCGTGAAATCTAGCTCACTGCTGTCCCACCTACAGTGTAAACATAACCTATCATGCTCCTACTGTCTACATCTCTAGCCATATCTAAATCTACATAACCACACGAAGTGGTGTCTGATCCACTATAGCACAAAATTATCCCCATGGTTCCTCTCAAATATTGAAGGATCCACTTTACTGCCTACCAGTGATCTCTACCTGGATCACTCATAAATCTACTCACTGCTCCCACTGCATGGGCAATATCAGGCTTGGTGCATGCCATGACATACATTAAACTACCAACCGTTGATGAGTAAGGTACCTTGGACATCTAGTTTCTCTCCTGCTCTACCTTGGGACACTGCTCCTTTGATAACTTGAAATGGCCTGCCAAAGGAGTCCCAACCGGTTTAGCATCCTACATATTAAACCTCTCCAAGACCTTCTTAATGTACTCTTCCTGAAATAAATTCAGCTTCTATTCCTTCCTATCCCAAGATATCCTCATACCAAGGATTTGTTTGGTTACCCCCAAATCCTTCATAGCAAAGGATTCACTTAGCTTCTTCTTGAGTACTTTTATTTCTTACATGTTTTTACCTGCAATCAACATGTCATCCACATACAAAGGATAATATAATGGCCATCCTCATATTTCTTTGTATACACGCAATGGTTAGAATGACATCTAATATAGCCTTGCTCTATCATGAAGCTATCAAATTTCTTATACCATTGACGTGGAGCTTGTTTCAAGCTATACAAGCTCTTCTTCAATTTTCACACCATCTCCTCTTTACCTTTGACCTCATAGCCCTCTGGTTGTTGCATATATAGTTCCTCCTCCAAATTACCATGGAGAAATGTAGTCTTTACATCAAGCTATTCTAAGTGCAAGTCTTCTGTTGCAACTATTCCTAGAACAGTTCTAATAGAAGTCATTTTTACTACAGGAGAAAAAATCTCATCAAAATCTATACCTTTTTTCTGTGCAAACCCCTTGACCACCAACCGGGCCTTATATCTTTTCTTGCCTCCTTCTTCCTCTTTGGTTCTGAACGACCACTTGTTTTGTAATGCTCTTTTGCCTTCAAGTAGATTCACCAAATCCCATAACTGGTTCTCCATGAGAGCTTGATGCTCCTCATCCATGGCTTGCTCTCACTTCTTCGTGCCATCTACCTGCATTGCTTCATCAAAGCTCTCTGGCTCTCCACTATCAGTGAGTAATAAATAATAAAGAGAAGGAGAAAAACATTTAGGTTCTCTTCTTACCCTAGAAGACCTCCTCAATATAGGAATTTGGGGTTCATATTGAGGAGGTTCCTGAACTAATTCATGTGCCACTTTCCCATCCAAAAGATCCTCTACTGCTGCATATTCTTTCTTGGATTCTTCCCTGTTTTCCTGCAACTGCTACGTATACATGACTTTCTCATTAAAGACCACATCCCTAGATCGAATTATTATTTATCCTTAATACTCCAACATTTATATCCAAAGTAATCACCACCATAACCAATGAAAGTACATTTTTATGATTTAGCCTCTAGCTTGGTCTTATCATCCTTGTCTATATGGAAAAACACTAACACTCTGATTTTGTATGTTAACTTGGTGAATGTTTTACATATTGTTATAGCTGCTGGAATGAAAGCAAACATGTTAAGATATGATTTGATCTTAAGAGAATGTGTTGCTAATTTGGATTCTTGCATACTGTGATTTATCGCATGGGACAACAAATATTGTACTTGTGTGTTTGCTGATGTGACGACAGATTGTCGTATACTTGCTTGCTCTTGTTGCTGATTAACAGCATACCCTGAATCAATTCCATTGATTCAAGTATGCTGAGGTCCTCTTGTGTTTTCTATGTAATTCACACTTGAACCGGACTGAAATTGTTATGAGCGTGCAGCGCCTGATTGCAGGTGTGAACAGCTAGCACGTAGATGCCAACGACAGGGGTTCGATTCTTGAACCCTGTACTGTCGAACTTGGGACCTCGTGAGGCGAGAAACACCTGGACACGGGTGACCTTGGCACGTAATCCGAAGGACGGAACGTCCTGCTCTGCATTAACGTGTATGTTAGTAGGGAGGCTGGATGGAAGTTGTTAGTGTTAGTGGTTAGTATGAATTAAAAACCTAAACTAACCCTAAAGCCTAACATACATCCTACACTACTATCCTAAGTGGATTTTTAAATTCAAAAAAAAAAAAGGGGAAATAAACCTAAGTTCTAAAACCTAAGGCTAAACTAAGACCTAGGTCGAATAATTTATGCAACCTAAACTAATCCTAAACTAAGGGGTACGCAGACCCTTGGGAGGAAAGGGATAAGGATGGACAGGGCATTCATTGGCATTTAATAAACTGTCCCTACGTGGACAGCGCCAGTTTTGGCGAGGCAGGTAAGGAATTAGAGGCATCTATTTAGAAATAGAGCCAAATTCAGTTGGCATGGGAAATTTGAAATTTACAAGCTCGCCAACTCAAGTGGCGGTGGCGTGGAAAATAAGGAAAAAGGCAGAGCCTTAATTGCATTAATTGTTTCGGTCCTCGCGACCAGCTCGCCTTGGAAACAACATGAGGGAATTTGATTTTTCATTGTTTCGATTTGGTTTTGGCAAAGTTGCTCTGCATTTGGTTTTTTTTTTCCGACTTGGTTCAGTCGAACCAGCTCTTAGCATTTGACATTTTTCTTGGAGTTTGGAGGCTGTTGTTAAGCCTGAAGAAGGAAGGAAGTGTTGGAAAGTTTGTGCTGTCGCTGTGGAAGGAAAAACGCGGCAAACGGATCTTTCTTCGAGTTTTGGAAGAGAGAATACAGGCATGTTAAGCCCTTCTCTTTAAAAATCTTTGCTTTGATTAAGTGTATCATTAAAACAACCCTGCTCTTGGGTTTGATTTCGTGACTGTTGTCAAGTCTGTTCGATTTGGGTTTTTATCGATTCTTACTTCTCTTTTGCTTGGAAAATGATATGAAGAATTGTTTCTAGTTGCTTGGTCTTGATTTGTTTCTGTATGAATCAAGTTGGAAATAGACATTTTTGTCTCAGTACATGTTGTATGAATTGGAACAAGCTGTTTAAGCATTTCCTTATAGTGTAAACGTTTTCTTCGCTGATTGGGCTTGGAACTGCCTTGGCATGAAAAGAGGAAACGGAATTACAGTCGTGTTATATCGCTGTCATTTTGAAAATAATATGAATTATTGTTATTGGTCGCTGAGTTCGACTGTCCTAGTATTCACAAATGAACTGCTTCCTGTCGTGTTGTTCGTTTAACAGTTTAGCAATAGCTGGTTTAAGCTGTTCTTATTAAAACTTATAAGGAAATAGATCCTCTTCCTTTCACTGTTACGGATTTTAATGAAAATGGTATTTGGGTTTTCTATGAGTATCTGATTTCGTTTTGAATGAAGTAATTGCAATATTTTCTTTGTTGTGCCTTTCTTGAATAGGAAATAAACAGATACGTATTGGGTATTTGTGGAATAGGAAAAGTTAACTGTTTTCCTCTTAAACATATTAATGGACTGTGTTTCCCTCACTTTGAGGATAAGATGGTTTCATTGTGTTCATTGATGCTTCTCGGTCTTCTTGTTCGGACTGTAGATGCAATTATAAATTGGTTTTGTATTCTGTGTAAGGAATGATTAAATATTTTCTTCTTACTGTAATGGAAAAATTGGTTCCATTGCGTCTTATAGTTGAGGTTTGACCTTCTGTTTGAACTATCTGGAGAATGCTGTTTTGGAGTTAACGGTTGATCGAGATAGAACTCGAATTGGATATTTATTGTTGTGGCATGTTGGATTGAAACTGTACAGGCATGTGAGTTGCTTTTCAATGAGAATAAATGTTTTGTTATCTTCATAAGTTGAGCTGTCATGCTAAGATAAACACGAATTGAGTGTTTTTATTTCATTCGGAACAAATGATTGTTTCTTAGTGAAATTAAAGGGAATTGAATTCGTTTTCTGTTGCTGTTCTAATTTGATGAAATTCATAGGCATGTGGATATTGGACTTGCTGTAGGTAACAGCAATGAATAAATGTTATTCTAAACGGGATACGTTCCTAAAATTAGATAATCATGTGATTAACTGACTGCATGATTGAAATACTGTTTCTGTTTAGCATGCAGTGAAAGAAATATGGTTTCTTTTATTATGGAAAATATATGGTATGCAGCCTTATATTGTTTGATCTTGGATGTACCTAATGTTGTACTAATCTGTTTCGGATCTTTATATGAGTCTGATTCAAATGAAATATGGATATGGATGATGAATTCTTCTTGATTTCATTTTAAAGCTGTTTTTATAAATGAAATTATCCCTGCTGCCGGAAAGTGAATTCCGAATGGATTTTGTAAGTTTCACTCTGAACTGTTATCTTGAATTGACTTTCGTTTGGGTTTCACTGTTAGGATAGTTATGTGGAAGGAAATAGAGATATGAATGAATGACTTGGAAAAGTGATCTTTTCTTCTTTCATTTAGTTGGAAATCTGGAATTCGTGAATAATGAATTTTATAGTGCTTAGATGGGAGCAACTATATGCATTGCTGTTCGCTTTCTTGTCTGTACTTGAATGCTTTGAATTTAATATGATTCATGAACGGAAAGGCCAGTAATGAATTTATATTTCAGTTAGTTTCATCCTTTGCATTTGTTATTAATGAAAGGCGTGGAAGGGATAACTGTATGCTATAGGCAGCAAGCTACTTGTATTCCTAACTTTACAAATATTGTAAATTGATACTTGCAAGGATTATGTGGGAACGGGACAGCAGTCCCTTGGCTGATTGTGATGATATTTTTGATAGTTCAGTTGTTATGCTGATCTTTCTTCTGTGCCTATTTCGTGATTAATGTTTAACTGTCGTTTCATAAAAGCAGGGTTCTTTTATTGAAACAGTTAGTTGAAGCACCCTATTTTAAGGATAAGTGCTTAATATGCTCAGTTCATTGAACTGACCCATGCAATTCATTTTGCAGATGGAATTGGATTAGAATGAAGACTTGGCTGTTTTCTGATGCTTTTTGATTTGATAATGAATTGTAATTGTTGCTTTTATTCCTCTTCGAGGAATTGTGAAAAGAAGAAAATATATTCTTCTGTCCATGAGTTGTATGGATGTTTTGTATAAACTATGCCCAACCCGCTGGATTGGCAAATGTACAAATTATGACTTGAAATATTGAATACAATTACAAGTGTGATATTTTCAATAATTATATCAGTTTGATACTGTTGTTTAAATTGGGAATATGATGTTATTTCTTGATTTGGAATTGTTTCATTGTCCTTGGATGGATGATGAATTGAAACTGATGTCTATTCTTACTTAAATGCAACTTTTAAGTTGAAAATGCAATTAATTCATACTTGGGTAAAGATGAATTTTTAATTGACATTAAAAAGGATTAAGAAGAGTATGATTCCATAATCAGAAGGTATTCAGGATTAGCTTAGGAGCTAAGGAATATCAATTCAACTTCGGAGTAATCGAACTTCGCTTTCGAACTCCATTAATGATCCTGTTTGATAAAATTCAGAATAAAGGTTATAGGATAAATATATCCATAACTAATGGACCTTAACTATATAACGTTAAGGAGAACAAATGAATTCATTTCTCGAAGTTTAGACCTCATTTTAATGACGTCTAATAAGTTAATATTCTGAAATTAGTTGCAGTTGGAAAAATCTTGGCTAAGTTTAATAGGTTAAACTTATCACGTCCGTCGGTACGGACTGCTTAATTCAATGATTAAGAAATAAACCAAGTAAGGAATTGTAGCCCTTCGATACGAAGGTGAAGATACATAACAAACTAATGGACGGTTTAGTCCCTCTTAGTTATATACAACTGCAACGGAAACAAGGATCAAGGGATCAGCATGAATGCTGAAAGTTGATTTTAATTATTAACTCGTGGCTAAGTCACTTGAGCAGGATGTGTATTCTCGATGGGTGGATTCTGCAGGACATTGGCATACGCCAGCTACAACAAGGTGTCTTCATGAAGACGGGGTCTTCATGACGACACAATGTTGCAGCTGACATATAGCAATGCCCTCCCGAATTAAAACATCTAGAATATATAGGCTGAATGTGTAGATCTTAGCAGGGGATAGGGTATGATCTGGTATACGGAGTGACTCCGGAATACTAAAGATAAATAAACACACGGAGTCGTGGGGTAACGACACCGTATGTCTGTGTATCTTTAGTTACCAGGAGTGCCTTCCTATACCCGTTCATATTACTAGCTGGAATTGAAAGTTTAAAACTGACCTTAAACGATGAGGACTGGTAGGAGCCAGGAAAGACCATTCTAGATAACAGGTGAAGTGAAGTGAAGGACGTATTACGTAGATGTGTATCACATCCAGGAATATGATCATGCAAAGCATGTGAAAATCTTTGGCCAAAGTATCGCAATTGCTGGTTGCGTTGTCCTTATCACTTAATTTAAGATGCAGGATGTCAGATGAATATCAGTAACAGATATTCAGATAGGCTTCTTAAATCGATCACTTCGATAACCGGGGAAGGTTATGAGAACAGGTATATATAATATACTATGCATAAACAAACATGAAGGATCGGTTGTTGCCGAGTCATGAACATGAAGGATCGGTTGTTGCTGAGTCATGAAATGAAGGATCGTTGAAACTCCGAGCCATGAAAATGGAAGATCGGCAGTTCATCGAGTCATTTACAGCAGCATGTAGAATCTGTTATAAGATTGAATGGCATTGAATGTGTGTTCCATATTGTAAATATGCGAACAGGGAACATTCGTTTTTAAAAAGAAATTGTGTGATCCAAACTGTGTTGTTTGGGCAGAGAACAATTATTAAAACTTGAACGTGTGTTTGAATTTCATAATTCATAACAGTGAACGTTATCAAAAAAAAAAAAAAAAAATTTTCCCTTGTTCTGGTGTTTTGAAATGAGGATGTTACATTGCATCCTCAATAAAAGTAACATAATAACTTGAACCCCTAAGAGATGATACCTGAGCCGGCCCCCATACATCGAAATGCACAAGCTATAACTTACTCTTTTTCTTTGAAGGTCCAACCTTGAGAAACCTTACTCGCTTCTGTTTCCCATATATGCAGTCCTCACAGAACTCCAAACCCATTTGTGTATATCTAGGAAAATCCTTCTTTATGATCTCTATGCCCTTATGACTCATATGACTGAGCCTATAGTGCCACAATGTTGTATCTATTTCTGAAGCCACAAGATTACAAACATTAGTGTTATAAGTGGTTAAATACAAGGTTCCAATGTTCTTACCTCTTGCCACCACAAGAGCACCCTTGGTAACCTTCCAAGAGTCCACTGTAAATATCACAGTACAACCATCACTTCCCAACTACCCTACCGACATCAAATTTTTTCTTAATGTAGGCATATGTCTGACATCCTTCAATAGCCAAGTATTCCCATTCTGCATCTTAACCTGAATAGAACCTTTTCCAGCTATGCTGCAAGGCTCATCATCACCAAGAAAAACATGCCCAAAATCTCCTTGAACATAATCAACAAAATAATGCCTACGTGGAGTAACATGGAAAGAAGCCCCCGAATCTAAAACCCAAGATTCAGTAATATTGTGCAAAGAAAGAATCAAAACATCCTGACATACATTACCCGTTGCCACATTTGCCTCCTTGATTTCTTCCTATTGTTTCTTATTGTCCCAAATCTCTCAACAATCCTTCTTTGTATGCCTAGACTTTCCATAGTGCCAGCATACTATCTTGCTTTTGGATTTTGACCTTGCTCGATCCTTTGATTTTCCACGGCTTCCTTATTATTCTGTCTCCCTCTAGTTTCCACTGTCAAAGCATTCCCTGAAGTAGAAGATTCCCCAGAGATTTTTCTTCGCATTTCCTCACTTAGAATCACCCCTACAACATCCTCAAACTTCAACTTTGAGTTAGCTGGAACCGAGTTGCTTACTACCGTTACCAGGCTATTCCAACTCTCAGGTAAAGACCACAAAACTAATAAAGCCCTAACTTCTTCATCAAATTCTATTGTAACCAAATCTAGCATATTTACAACATATTAAAATCATTTAAATGATCTGCTACTGAACCATTCTCAGACATCTTCATATTAAACAAATTTTTCATTAAAAATATCTTATTAGAGGCAGAGGGTTTTTCATACAACTTCCCTAATGCATCCATCATTTCTTTTGTAGTCTTTTCCTTTGAAACATTAAATAATATCGAAGATATAAGACACAGCCGGATTGTCCCAAGTGCTTTCCTATCCAGCAAATTCCATTCCGCATCCGTCATGCTTGAGGGTTTGTTCACCTTTTCAGACAACAAAATATAAAGATCCTTCTGATAAAGGTAATCTTCCATTTGCATCTTCCAAAGACTGAAATTCTGCCCATTGAATTTATCAACCCTAGATCTTCCATCATCTATCATAGCTCCCACTCAAGATAATTTTTTTCCTGCGATTCAACACTTCAGCAAACCAAACTAGGCTATGATACCAATTGTTAGGAAATAAGGGATAAAATATGTGGAATAATACCTCATAGAATCGTAACAGTAGAAACTAATATGTAGAAAATAGTACAAATCTCAAATAAAAGTGCAGAATAGAATAACACAACACAAAGAGATAATATTTAACGTGGTTCACCCAATTTGGGCTACGTCCACCAAGAATCACTTGCTCAGATTTTATTACAAGTCACCACTCTCTCAATATAATACCTAGATCTGTTTGGAGCTATGCTCAACAAACTCTACATAATTCACACCCGAATTCAAAATACATCTGTAATGTTACATTATACCTACCATATGCATAAAACCATATAAGTAGACAACTACTTAAGCAATTTTACAAAACCGTGGGTATCAAAACCATGGGCCAAAACCATCCCATAAACCTATGGGTCAAAAATCCCGCGCATATGAGAAAAGAAAATTTCCTGGTATATCGGGCACATTTTAAGGCTAAAAACATACCGTGGAAAGTGTACAATACTCTTAGTGTACAGTCTTCAAAACTTTCTCACATGAAAATAGGCTCCACAACCTAACATAGAGAACCCCAAATTGAAGGGCATCATATAGTAACAATTGATCTCATTGGACAAATGGAAGATATGTCACTTCCGCCATATGAATTTAAACATGACAATAGCAGTCATGTTCCTTGATCTCGTACCTCTGATTTCACTAGTTAAGTATTGGGATGCATTGTACAACAACAACCATTTTCATCATAATCGTCTATGTAATTTTCTTCATATTAATACATTCAAATATTTATTCCAGTGTCCTTTTACTAATCTTTAACTCTATCCCCTCCCTAGTCCCTTCAAATCTTCTGCAACAAGATAACAAGAAATGTATGCAACTTAGGAGGAACCCTTTATTGAATTCCCATAAACCCAGCTTTTGAATCTCATCTTCATTCATTGGAGATCAGATAAACACACCTTCTGAGTAATATTCGAAGGCACACCAAAAGCTATAGTTACATTACTGAGAAGATTGATTGGGAAATTACAGATCCCAGTCGGGTTCTATTTATAAAGCAATACTAGTTCTCTTTATCCTAGGTCTACTTTTCTGAATGGATGAGCCAATTGTAAGTGAACAATGACCAAATTTCATGTCAAGCATTTCATAGGCCATGTGTATGCTCCCACATTTTTCATCCAAGGCTACCCAAGCATTTTCAACTACACGTCTGACAATACCCCCAACTTGGCGTATGCTGGGAGGAAGTTGGAAATAAATAAGATTTCCATTATGATTTGATGGATGTCCATACTCTTTTTGAGAGCTCATGTTTTGGCACATGCATGGAGGGTGCTGGAAAAGGCTGTGAAGCCTAGATTTCCATTGCTGGAAAGGTTCCACAACCTTTTTAACAAACCCATTTTGTACATATTCTGCCATCATTATAGTCCATGAGGCCATATTTTGGGCATTTAGTCAAAAAATTCACATGCCAAGCGTATGCTTCCACATTTTGCATGCCTATCTACTAGAGCGCTTCCAACTATAACATCTGACAAAACCTCTAATTTGGTGTACAGGCTGGGAGGAAGTTAGGAAAGGTAAACTAATCACGTTGGAGACAGCTTGTTTGCATCCACATTTGCAGGAATATCTCCCAAGGCACTCAGCTAAGAAATATGACAAAATAATTTCCATCCCTTCTCCATTTCCTGCAGACCAACCAATTATTGCTATTTTTTTTGTTTTTAAATGGAGTTTGGTTTTCAACGTAGAAACCAGCTGGAGGAAATAAAGTTTTTGAATTATTGTGATGGGAAAATGACAGGTTTTCAGAAGGCCCATGTGCTTTGTGAGGAGGACCACATGCCTTCACGTGGGGTGGGGGGGGGGGGGGGGGGGTCACTTGCTCCCTTCACATCCAACTCCACGCATCCACCTTCTATGTCCTTTTTTACTCGGGCGCTACACAAACAAATGTTACAATGTTTTTATGCACATTAAACGATGCATTTCTAAGTCGAAGTGGACACTAGGGGTTATATTTGACGCCCCCCTATGCCTGTCAATTTTTTTAAGTGACGGTAATTTTCAAAATTTTCCCTTCAAAAATATTGAATAGTGTTAGTTTTATATTATTAATAATATATATATAAAATTATCCTAAACATATTTAACTATTTTAATTATTTATTTTTATAATTTACTTTTAAATCTATATAAAAAATGATAGTCATCCTTAAAAATTGCAAGTCACATGTGATGGTTTTTTCAAATATTTGCAAGTGTTTTATGGCTAAAATCACAAAAGAACGTCTAAACATACGTCAAATTTAACCCCTGGTGGACACCAACGATGTATCTGTTTGAGAATTACATGATTTTCATCTGCCCCCCATCTTTTCAACTTTGTAAAATATGGATCCTTTGTTCCACACCACCACCTACCAAATTTGTTGAATGCATTCTTCCCTCATCTATGTCTCGACGCCACTGAATCCACTGTACTTCTCCAGAACCTCACCCATTTTCTCACCATAAATTTATCCTTAGTTGTTTCTTTGAATCTATATCCGAATCTTTCGAGTGATGAATATATGGTGGACATCACACTTCTCACCAAACCGTCCTCTAGTAGCATCGCCTCTAGAGATTCCAACATGTAGCAAAAATAATCGATCATGGCATTGATGTGGCTTGATTCCAACGTTAGAATTGTGAGTCGCAAGGATCCTGCTGCGGACAGAACTCCATCATCTCTAGTTTTCCTCGTTGGAACGTCATATGTGGAAGGTCTACCATCATATTAAATGCCAGAAAATTCTAAGTTTATTCTTTTAAATCTGTTTCAACATACAATTTTTGAATTTGTAAATGGAAATGCATGTAATTTATTGGGTTGTTGGCTATATTAAATGTGTTTGTGTATAGAGCATATATCATATATACATATCAGTTTGGTTGAAATCTCAACTCACATAGATAAGATACCATATAAATTAAGTATATCAGTTTCGTTGAAATTTCAAACTCAAATAATTCTCAACTTAAGTGAACATGAATGTAATAAGTATATCCATTTGTTACCATATAATACAAATAATAATGATAGGCTATAAATTTAATTTCAAAAACCACTTATCGACTAAAGTTGTAGATGACCCATTCTCCATGGGGAGGATGTGTTGTTTCATTGGTAAGTGGCTTCCACTTCTATTATCCATCTTTATGGTTTATATTCCAAGTATCTGGCACCACAAATACTTTCCATCCTTCCCATAATATAGGGGTGATAAGTCACCCGTGTCCCATTTCTCACAGTCGTCTCGTTTGACAACACATCGTCTTGTAATGCCTCTTTTGTATCAGATGGAACATGCAAAGTTATGCCATCACCTGCGTAGCTGTAAATTTTGATCTCTCTGGAAACCCTTGTTTCATATTTTGTAGATGAATCTATTCGTGGTCATCAACGTCTTCAGTGACAGTGATATTATTTCCACATTGGGGTTTGTAAAATCAACACAAAGTTCTCATTTTTAACAATAATTTCCAAACTACAAAACCCTAATATGAGAATCTAAACAACAAAAACTCTATGGAAAAATCTTGCGGGTTATGTCAGAAATTATAGATGGGTACATAAGTAGAAGCTTGCATTGGTAACAAATATCATAGGCACTAAGTCTAATGCCACTGAATCCTTAGCCATTTATTTTCCATTTTAGAGCATTATAGGGGAGCCATGCGCCAAAGAAGATAGCGGGGCAATTATCAAAGAGCCAAAAGATAGCGTGACAACTATCAAGGTACCACCACTCCAATGCCCATTATTGCCCAGAAATGCTTGGCTGTGGTTATAGTGATCACAGTTCCTCATCCTCGCTGGCACTTCCTTAATTGTTTTTTCCCCTAATTTTTGGTTTTTATTTTCAATTAAAAGTTTATTTTTAAATATCGATCTAAGAATACTAATATCTCAACTAAATGGTAGAGAATTAAAAAACATTTATCAATGTGATATGCATAGAATACAAGATAAAAACTTTGAATTGATATATGTCAACATTTTTCACATAAATGTATTTAAAATATTTGTGCTAGTTATATCTTTACATACGTTCGGTTCTTATCCCCATCTCATTTCTTTTTAACACAAATCAAACTATGTTATCAAAATCAATATAAAAATAAATTAATAAATAAATATAATTCTCTCTGGTGGTACAACATTAAATAAAATTCACTCTGGTGGTAAAAGAATTTACCACAGTAGTGGCCTTCACAAATGCATCTTTATCAGAAATCACTTCGTCTTTCTCTTGGGAAATGAACACATCAACAAAGTCCATTTGATTAATCCCTCATTCACAACAGAAAACATGCGTCCAAACGTTGGTATCATAATCCGCCATGTCATTCCACTAGGAATTGAGCCCGTCACTATATTCTCCAAAAAGGTCCATGTACGGGAGTTTGGATGGAATACTTGTGCGTTGGACCTAAATTCGTTGAACACATAAAATTTGCCATGAAGGAAAGCACCTTCACAATTGACCATGGGTAAACCCTACCACTTGTCTTCCTCCACAATAAACACTGCGGCGTAGGCGCCAACGGTATCTGAGAGAATGAGTGAAAGAGGCACAAAGAGCATCCACGCATGGAAATTCATTCCCCTAACATAATCAATGTGATCGCAACAAAAATCACCTGGTAAAAGCTCATTGTGTCCTTGGGGAAAAATGAGGTTTCCCTGATCCGCCTCATTTGTAACTTTGAGTCATTACCGTGGCTTGGAAGTAGATATAGTTCGCTGTTGTAATTGAAATTTGGAAGTGAAGCAAAACCTCTAGTATTATAGGGCTTGCTTGATGAAGGTTGTGAAAATTCCAAAGCTTCTTCCTCGACTACCACACCCATTTCTGCTTTAGTTTTCACAGCCGGCAATGGCAGAAATGCCCCAAGTTTTTAATTATGCGAAGCCTTTGTGGGATATGTTTACCGTTTTGTGAAAATTAATATTTTAAATTACAACGTGTTAGGTTAACGTTTCTTTCATGGTTGCATGCACGCAAACGTTGCTGACGTTACCAAGAAGTGCAGTTACAACTATCTCACTTCCTCATCCTCATCCTCGCTGGCACAACATCAGACACATTCACATAATATATACAAATATATATGCCTCCCGACATAATAAATATATTATGCCTAACAAAAAATCTGATCTTATTAATTTAAATACACAAAATTGCAAATCAAATAACAGTACGGACGTCTAATGCAACCACTTAAAAAGAAAACATAAAGAAATGTTTACTAAAACTTACAGCACTCGAATACTTATTTACCACACGGTATCAACACATTAGGAGAAGATAGTGTCATTCGAAACCCTCAACTTAGGCACGGCAAGAAGCTCGATTCTTTTCTTAATACTCAGTCCAAACGTTTCGCTCAGATCCAAGTCAGATGGATCGCCTTGAACAGTCCAGTCGAAGTAGTGTACCAGTTGAGCTATCGCGAGTTTAAGAGTAGCAATGGCCATTACAGCTCCCGGGCATCCTCTCCTTCCTCCCCCAAAAGGCAGCATGTCGTACGAGTCCTTACCTGGGATGCCAAATTTATTAATATTTTTACCCATAAATCTTTCAGGCCGAAATGCCAGGGGATCATCCCATACGTTTGGATCTCTTCCGATTGCCCACACGTTTATTATTAGCCTCGTTCCCTTTGAAAGAAAGTATTGTCGATCTTCCACTCTCACACTGCAAGCTTCTAGTGATTCGTGGGGGACCATCAGGGGAGCCGTGGGATACAATCTCGGACCCTCTTTCACTGCACATTGAAGGTATTCCATGCTTACCAGATCAGACTCTTCTATTTTCCCACGAATGCCCACCACCGACTGGATTTCTTCCTGCAGTTTCTTTGCTACTGCGGGACTTTTAATCAGTAAACCCATCGTCCACTCCAAGGGGTATACGTTGAATCCATTCCACCCACGAACATATCCTGAAACACCAAAAATGACGAATGAGTATACATGTGTTCATACATGAGATTAGGTCAGACAGATCGGAAGGGCAGGGCACATACAAATATAATTGCTTTAATGTGGTCGCCTGTTATTTTCATATGACTGCGCGGCTGGGACGTTTCCAAGTCCAACAAGACGTCGACAATGTCCTTAGATGATCCCTGGTTCTGGTTCCCCCCATTACGCCTGCGCTCAACGTGTTCTTCTATTATCTTTGCCGCGATCACCTCGTTGAAGGATTTGTGTAACTTTTGCATTTGCAGCTTGATACCTTGCAGATCAAGCCAGTCTATCCAGGGAATATAGTCTCCAATGACGAATGCTCCGAGTATACTGGTGATCTCGTATATTATTTCTTTGCATTTGGGGTTCTCAGAATAATATTTGGAGCCCGTGAGGATCCGCCACATTATAGTGGAGGAAAGTGATGACAGAATCTTGCTAAGATTGACAGGAACCGTGCCGTGCCTGCTCTCCTTCCACACGGAACGGATCATGGCGGACACTTCTTCTTGTCGGACATAATTGAACGACTCCACTCTTTCAGCGTTGAGAAGTTCTACCACACACAATTTCTGTATCTCTCTCCAATAATCGCCGTAAGGGGCGAAGAGAATGTCTCTGTAATTATATCCAAGATATTTTCCAGCAGCACTTGCCGGTCGGCTGGCAAAATTAGCATCGTAGTTTTTCAAAAACAGTTTTGCCATTTCAGAAGACGAAACCACAACGGCAGAAACCGATCCAAACTTCAAGAAGGTGACCGGGCCGTATTTCTTAGCAAGGTCATGGAGTGCACGGTGAGGAAACTTTCCCAGTTGATGAAGATTTCCAATAATCGGCCAGGAAAATGGTCCTGGCGGCAGTTCGGGTCCATTACTCCACCGAAACAGATACAACAGGAAGATTGCTGAAAGCACGGTGCAAATTGCTATTGCAGGTGAAGCTTGAAACAACGTAACCAAACCCATGTTAAAGGATGAAAAATTCTTTCGCTCTCTACCTTAAATGTTTACACCCGGAATGAATGAAGCTTGATACAAGGTAACCAAACCCATGTTAAAGGATGAATTATTTTTTCGCCCTCTACCTTACATGTTTACACCCGGCATTCATTCTTTTACATCAAAGTTTGATTCTTCACAAAATAATGGAATCTTCCAGTGTGTAAACGTCCAAAACGTCTCTATATGCAGCTTGCCATTCAATAAATTCTATCTAATGGTTCTGAATCCGTGGACATCTCGCATCACAATGGCATCTAACAGGCTGACACATTCACACGTCCTCTTCTCCAATATATAACAAAGAAAGAATTTTCAAGGAAACATTATCACGTGCTTCAACCTCTATGTGTCGGTTTTTATATGTAATAAATGTTTTGGAAGAATCAATGTGAGCATAGTAAGACAGATTATTTCATTATTAACTTTAAATAATTATGCGGGAGGGAGAGCTTGTTGGAAAGTCTTAATATTTTATTGTAATTTTTTTTAATGAAAATATTTTGTAGCAATGTGATTTTACATATATGACATGCACTTTTGATTATTTTGCTGTTAATATATGATTTTTTATTTATTGGTCAGCTTTCGCTTGACATAATTGGAGAGAGAAATTTCATCGTAGAGTGACCCACCATTTGTATTGTCATAGGTTGGGTGCCTTGCTAGAAAAATACTTGGCATAACTCACATGGGAAAAAGCTAACTGACCTAAGGATAAACACAAGCACTATATTGTCAAACACATTGTGAATTTAAACCATCTGATTAATTTCAAATTAAGGATATGAAAGAATATAAAATTGATATTTAGTTTGTACGTTAAGAGAAATCCAATGTCATTTATTATTGAAAACAATGAGAAAAATTCATATATTGCTGAGAACTTTCCAAGCCTCCAAATGTTGCTTAGTAGGAAAATGAGTTGGGGGTTTATAAACCTATTCATATATTCTCAACATCAAAACAAGCACTATCAACATCATATATTTGATCACGAAGCACATTAGACCAGAGAAGACACTTCTCCTCATTACATAATATTCATTGTTCTATGACATGCCTTGAAATATGATATGCACATCATTAACAAGTATAAAATAGTATCCCACTACTACAACTATCAGCATATCATGTGAAATATATGGACTTGCAGGTATGTAGTGCATTTTTCTTAAAATGTACCCCTAAATACAATGTATCTATTGTTGTGCATCAAGATATTGAAATAACACGTGTTAGGGTTTGAATGTTGTCTCTATATCATTACATTCACTAGGGTAGTGGGAAGAGAGATAGACTAGGTCCCAATCACACACTCATACATAAATTTGATAAGGTTTTAATTCCATATGGTTGGAAGATTATAGGCAGGAACAAGAAGGGAGAATTATGGCCTTCTACCCATAAGGATTCAAACCCACAACCCTTTATATCCACCTAGAATCTATAAACGATGGATACAAGGTAAAAGATTCAAATTCTTACTACACAATTCATTTAAAGACTATTTTTTAAAACACCAACATATTAAAAGAAATTTCCATAAGGCACCCCAAGACAAGGTTTGTAATCAAGGTATAAAAATTATTTATGCAAAATTACGAAACCACATTCATCAATCTACTTCAAAAGGTGTTGTCATCTTATGAAAAATCCTCAATTGTAAAGCATGGCTATGATTTAGGGGAGTACATTTCTTGCAAATTTTTTAGGAAGATTAAAAATTTCAAAGAGAACCTCACCGAAAGTGTCCCACTCACTCTCTACTTGCCATTGAAGTTTTGATATTTGGTTACTTGTTAACTGTTCTTGATCTTTACAATTTTTTTTGTTTCTTGGTCTTCTTTTTCACAATGTAATGACCCTTAGTATTCCCTTTATTTTATTAACTATGCATATATAGTCTTGTGTTTGGCCTTGGCATTAAACTTCCCCTTCATCTTCATGTATATAGTAAAGGATCTTATGTTCTCTATTCATACTGGATCTTCCCTTTGATTTTAATATGAGGAAGGGACAAGAGGTTTTATAATTGATTACTTGTAAGTGGATTTTGTTTAGTTTCTTTGTCTGACGATTTTAACAAAAATAAGCAGATTTTATGTCATGAGCCTAACATAGCCATAATATTGCATGATGTAATAAAAATTATGCATTTTCTTGAGTTTCCTATGATTTGAAGTTAAATTGAAGTCCTAATAACATAGAATCCACATTAAACTTCCAACAAGTACAATTTTGAGAAATTACAAATGTTTTATTGTGCAAGTCATTTTGTACTTTGATATTTTACTTTTCACCACAAAATAACTCACAAAAATGATATTTTTTTTGATTGTGGGAAATATGATTATCCGTTCAAATTTTGAGTATGAATTTTGTAGTTTGGCAACACTATTAAGCACTCAAAACTTATGGATAACTAGCTCACCAATCACAATTGACAAACCATCCTTATATGAAATGGAAATATTCTCAACCTACTTATAAATTAATTAATTTTACACCTCCCTAATATAAACCATAAATATTTTTGTGGATTATCTGTTTATCTTATGATTTTTTATATTTGTGGGCATAACCAATCCCTACAATAAAAGTATACACATGTTTCTTGAACTCAATCCTACTACAATAAGGGTTAGGTATCAACCTTCCATCTTTCACTGAAATCCTTACTCTTTATTTATCATTCCATTTTCTATCTACTGCATAGATGTTTGAGAGAAAAAAACCATTAAAATGCCTAGTTCAATACTTTTATGGATGCTACAAATACCAAGAAGACAACCCAACACATTTTGTTAAAGATGTATACACGTATTATTTCCCTTTTCATCTTTCATACATGTTACTAAGAATTTCCTTTACATAGATAAGGGTCATTAATACATCTATTTCTAGAGCGTGTTCCTTAAGGGGCCTACCGACAATGGGGAATGGTTATTCATGTAACCATTATTTGTTAGAGACAATACACAAAGAGAGTGTTGCTATTTGGTCTTGGCAATAGTCGTCCTTGCACTAGCTATTCTTGTCCTCCTAGGTCTCACAAAAATTGCATTCACAACTTCTTGCTTGCATGTCACCACTTGCCACCTTGTTTATCCATATCCATGATCTACGAAAGCTTATTTTTTACTTTTTACAACACTTTATTTTTAGTTTTTACAACACATTAGCTCACTTTAGCACCTTTGGTTAACACTATCACCCATCGCTGATGGTTTCAGTGTTTTATTTTCCTTGGCTGATGCCATATCTCGTGGCCAATGGGTCCTATAGATACATGTCACACATTTGACATTGATTAGAGAAAGGAATCTAGGATCATTCGAACTGCCATTTGTTCTACTCTTTTGCACCATCTTCGCATCTGCTCACCTAACTCTTGGATTGGATTTGATGTACTCTTGTTCTTGGGTGGGTTCTTACGCTATTAGGTCACATATAGTGAGTGTAGGGAAAGAACAATGTTCCTCTTCTCCACCTAAGATCTATTCTCTCTTGGTGTACTACTTCTATGGAGAGATAGATGCATCAGTGACTACCATAGACATATAAGGTGAGTTCTCTAACAATATCTTTTCATTTTACATAGATAAGTACTCCTCCTTTCTTTATTGTGCTATGTTAGCCTAATATTACATGTGTTTGGATGCTAGTTAGCATCGTACTCATATTCATTATAAACTCATTAGTTATTATCACTTTCATTTTAGTCTTATTATGCATGTTTTTTTCATTTATTGTTGATCCATACCTCTCCTCACCCAACTACCAATATCTTCGTGGGGTTCCTTCCTCTATCTTCACCACATGCCTTGGAAACCCTAGGTTGACCTAGTATAGGGATTATTTCCCTCTAGATATGCAATTATAACACTCTCTATAGCCCCTTTAAGTCTACCCAATATATGTCGGTTCATGTGTATTTCCTACTCATTTCCTCGATGCCCTTGTAAAACAAATGATTTAGGAGTGCATTTTATTGAGACACATTTTTGTCCCACCATACATCTCTAGTGAAATCAACGTGAATCCTATAGACCTTCTGATCGAGCACAACTCTTTAAAATATCGCTCATCTCCAAATTTAACTTCATCTAAAAACCTAAAAAATTGACAAAACCTCAGTAACCTACTTGCCCAGACACCATCATCCCTAGGTGATCACGTCTGTTTCTGTTTACTCGCATCTGAACGCCTTCTATCCTTGTGTAGACCTGCTTTGCATGAACGATCATTTTTATCTTTCCAAATCTACTCCCAAATGCCTTCGGCCCCTATGTACATCATTTTGTAAGGTTGATTGTGTCTGTAGCCTTAAATTCAAGACCTTTTCTTATCCAGATTCTCACTTCACTATGGAGTATTTGGGTATCGGGTCCTCTGACTCTATTGAGATGACATCTCTTGAATCTTATCATCCTAAAGATGAGTTTCCCTTCTGTATGGACTATTGCATCATATAAGCACCTAGAAAAAATTCTTCTACCTGCCGTAATGGTCCACATGAGTATGAATAAGAAAACGAACAAAATGACAATAATTTTCATCATCCTCCTGAGATAAAGAAGATTCTATCTTAGTTTACTCAAACATTATTATGTCTAGAACAACTTACAAAATCTTAAAAATGGAGGGTAGTAATGGGGCATGTGTTGTCCCTCTATTATCACAAGACCCTAATTTTTTTGAATCATTTTGCAGAGAACACACCATTTTTAATGTCACTAAGCAAGAAACAAATTTTAGTGCAAACATCACGTTGTCCTTATCACTTTCAATGAATTATTCAAGTGAAATGGTATATTCTCTTGTCTAAATGCTTGAATGTTTTGTTGGTATATGGATATATATTCTTCAAGTAAATGAAGTTATTTTTGTTCGAACTTCAAATGAAAATCTTATTATATGTAAAATGCTGTTGTTTTAAATACATTAACATTAATTCATGTGTTTGTAAACATCTTGAATTCAAACAAGGAACCTAATTTCATGCAATCCACACAAGCTAACAAATACAGAAACTGCCACAAACCTCATAGGAACTTAGAACAAGGATCAAAATAACCTATAATTTTTTTGCCGAAACTATACTTGTATAATTGTAATAAGTTAAAAGTATATAGCTTTTGCAGTCCATTTTTAAAAATCCCAAGAGGCAGGGAATGAAGATAGGACAATGTAACTTGAGGTGGAGAAGGGAAAAAAACTAAAGAAGCGATGAACGAATAAGAATTATGAATAACATGTTGGCAAATTGCAATTGACTAGTCCCACAACAAAATTAGGTCCACAAACATCCATGTATGAAAGTATATATATGAATTATTGTATGAGCATATTGAGAAACTGAACAGGGACTTAAATGAAATGAATTCATAACCCAACAAATAACAGTTCTAGAATGATAAAAAAATAGAATTCACAACCCAACAAAGAACAGTTCCAGAATGATAAAAAAACAGAATTGATATTATATGATCAGGTAGAATAGCTACAAGAAAAATAACATTCTATACAAAAGATTGAGATATACTCAAAACAGAGACTCTCTATTTTTTTATTACAAAAATACACAAATAGACCGTTGTGTATAAACAAATATCTAATGTGTTGTTTTTTGATTCAAGAGCAATGAATGCCAAAGGATCAATGGGATAAAGTGATTGTTCTAAATGAATAAGTCAATAGTGAAAAACAAGATACAATCACACAATGTTTAGTTCTAGACCAATCAATCAAATGATGTACTTCCAAAGTTTGTTTCTGTATGATGGAAAAGTGACAAGAAAGCATAGGAATCTACAAGTAACTTTTCCTCGCACCTGACCTCCCGAGGTCATACCGAGATAGCTGGTGGGAATTAAATATGTGTGAAATGCAGATAAGCTAATTGGGAAATCTGATGTCTTCGACGCGCACTAGTGGAATTTGTGAATCTAAGGCAAAGAAGGCCCTCCTAACCTGAACTGGTGTGATAGATCGATTAGCAAGGATGACTGCTCGAAGGCTCCAATCAATATCAAGCTCTGGCGTGATTTGGTCTATAGGTTGTGGAATACGTGGAAAATGTCCTAGGATAGTTTCGTGTATATCCCTAGATAAGGTCATAGGGCGGATGGTAAATATAATTGACTCTATGGGTGATTCTTTGGCCTAGTCCAAAATTCCTTAGCTTTGTTAGCTGCTGTGTCTAGGAAGGATAACTATTCGATGATGATAGGTGGAAGTGGAGTAGATCTGAATACTAGTGTACGTAGGCCAACATCTATGTCTGATTCGCCTATGGGCTCGTTGGGCCGTGGGATTTGTGGGTCACAACCGTAGATTCGTATTTTTTGTGGTCCTATTATGGTCATGTGTGGAATCAATCCCTAATCCATAGTATCTAATAGTCATATGCCTTTTCAGATTCTATATTTAGGATGAATAATTGTGCGATCTTCTCAGAATATCTTACTGGTGTTTGTGCAACCTGAATTCTCAAGCGGGTATCTATATCTGTGAGAGTGTCTCCTGTGTCTGGCTGTGGGACCAAAGGATCACAACCGAAGGCCTACTCTCTTTCAAACCCTTCTACAGTCATGTGGACATGAATCTAGCGTAATCTGTAGTTTGGTTGATTTGACCAAAATGTGTGTGCTTGGTCCTCTTCTATATTTAGCCCGTGCAGTTGGAAACTGATTTGTTGTAAGTTTACTATTGTTTGGAGGACTTGGATCCTAAGATTCGGATCTATATCAGTTATGGCTGTGACGAGATTGGGTTGGGGCATGATTGGCTCGAATACGTATTCCTTGGGCTCTCTAGGTCCCGTGATTGTCATACAAAAGCAACAACATAAACTAAATGCAGTAAAGTAAAATTAACTATATGAAATATATCTAGAACATATATAACTTCTATATTTTTGTGTTTTCCTGATGAACTTTTACAAATGAATTTGAAAGAGCAGCTATTTAATACATCTAGAAATTAACGATTGACACTAATAACAGACTAAAACAAACAAAGTAACCGAGTGTGGCTACTTGTCTGTGCAATTTGTAGATCTACTCTAAACAATGAAATAACTGATCTAATCCATTTGTAAGACTATCGATCCTACCTCAGAAGTGAGGAATGAATGATAGTTTCTCAGAAACTATTAATCCCCACAACTTCCCTAGCAATATCGAGAGTAAAATTAACTTAAATGAAATGCTTATCTATTCTATTTGATATGCTTCTAACTAGAAATTTGAAAGCTAGAACCTGGATTCTGCGGAACAGTGGCGAATCCGATGATGTGTGTGATCTTGCCCCCTCAGTGTGATCTCCTCGTTCTTTTCGTTCTCGCGTGGATCCAGAAAAAGTGTGTAATGCTAGCATCAATAAGAGTAGATATTGGAATAAAGATAGCTTTAAGACACAGACTGAATACAATGTGAGTAGGAGAGGGATAGCGCAAGAGTACAGAGCTTGGCCTATGCAATTCCTAGCGGATTTATTATGAGTCGTGCAACATAAAACGTCCAGAACCTTAAACTATCCTATTTGAAGAACAAAACCTGCAACTTTAATGGCTTCTTATTGAAAACAAACTATTGTACTCCAATGGATTGGATAAAATATCAACAACACCTGCACAAGATGGATATGTGGCTTCCTAGCAACACTAACTAAGCATGCAATGAAAGAAACTAAGAATTCTAAACAAATGGAAGACTAATCTATTGTAATGAGAAATTCAGAGGCAAATTTGAGGGGCCATTTGCTTGAGCACAAGCCAACTATTTATAGCATTTGCATTTACCCAAGGTAAAAACCAAATTGAACTCTTAAATTATAAACAATGGAAAAACACTATTCCAGGGAACCAGAATCATTAATGCAAGCTCATGGCGGTGAAAAAAAGCTGGTAAATGTTGAAATTTATGCGAGTCATGTTAAAAGAGCATTCTGGAAAATGCGTAAAGGACTGCCTCCCTGAGTAGGGTGGCGGTTACAGGACCGCCACCCTACTTAGGGTGGTGGTCACGAGACCGCCGCCCAGGCAGGGCGGCGGTTTTATAACTGAAGAGAAAAAGTCCATGAAAATAGGGGAAAAGAGAAAAACAAAGCATGCGGGGAGCTAAGCGGGGCATGCGGGATGATAACGCATACTTAGAGAGCTTTTCCGGATCCCGAACACCTTGTGAGGAGACCTGTATCATCATTGGGGTACATGTTACATTGTTCTGACGGTGCAGTACCCTACAATTTTGGGTACGTACATATTACCCCCTCAGAGAAGCGTTTTAGCCATGAAGAGGTGTAAAACAGTGGGTCCGAGTATGACAGTCCCGAAATGGGAAATTAGAAATTATACCTGATATGTCCATGTGTCAAAATGACGCCATCTAAAATTTCCGCTACCGGCAAAATGAAAAGAGGAATCAAGTGTAGATAGACAAATAATATCAGAAAATAAACTCTAAAATAATGGGAAATGAGGACGTACCATTTGTGCGGGGGTAAGAACTTACCTCCGTCAGTGCTCCAAACCTGTGAAAAAAGTTTTTTTAAAACAAGTCAGGTTGCTATATATATGAAAGTGGGCCCATTTTCCTATTCATTTGTGTGTGTTGATTTGATTGATTATGAGCTCTGGGACCCACGGTGACGGTTTCTTGCGAGAGTAGAGTCAAAAAATTCGTGACGGGATAGTGATCATGCCTTCACGAGTGGATCATCGACCCGCGAGATCACAGGTTAGTTTTCCTCAATTTATCGTTTTTCCCCCTCAATTTTTAAAATGATAAAATCTTTGTCATGGGGGGGTTATTTTCAAATATGTTGGGTTCAAAAGGTCCATCTAGGGGGGGGCGCCTACTGGGTAGGCTTTGTTTTTAGCTAAAACGTTCCTTTTTTGGTGTTTTTAGGCTTTTTAAGTTATAAAACCCACGTGGGTTTTCGGGCCATGATTGCCACCCTGCCCAAGGCGACGGTTACGTGACTGCCGCCCTATTCAGGGCGTCACATGATTACAAGGTCACCACCCTTAAGGCGGCGGTTTTGAACAAAATGTCAAAAGAACACCTGTTTGAGATTGTTTTTGCATTTTTAGCATTTCTATGTGTTTTCATGATTTTTTCAATGTCACTCGGATGCTAACTTGCTTTGTTTTGTGTTTTTGGGTGTATGCAGGTGAGGGAGGAGTACATTCGGTGGAGCCGAGAGAGAGAGTGTGACTGGCTTCCAGCAGTACTAGATGCACTTTCACAGGATGAGGAGGACACTCTTCAGAGGGCCGGGATACTACGTATCTCACGCGTTCCACATGTTGCACCATCCAGTCACATTCTTTGTGACTTATTCTCCTATTGGAATGTTGATCGGAACACCTTCCGATTACCAGGGGTCCGTGGTGAGTGGACCATCAGTTTGGAGGATGTTTATCGTATTCTGGGGGTCCCGATCATTGGGAGACATCTTACCCTTGAGACAACAGGTTCACGGGCCCAGATAGCATAGTGGGCCACTTATATGGGAGATGAAGTTATCTCCACAGGTTCGAAGAAGGGGGTTAGAGTTCAGTCTATTCCTAGCTTGCACATCCCCTTGATTCGTCAGGCTATTATGGGGATCCTTGCCTCGAGATTGATCGGGGAAAAAGGAGGAGACACACTGCTATATTGCTGGTCCCCCATCATTGCACAGATCGAGGGTCATGGCTGGATTTACACTTGGGGAGCAAATATACTTGGGACTACCTATCATGACTTGTACAGGGTAGTCCATTTATAGGGGCAGTCCTTGAGCCACCCAACCTTGGTCATGAGTTAGGTTTATGAGCGCTTCATTGCTTATGGCAAAGGTGTAGAGGTGACAGGTCCCAGAGCTGTGAGGGAATCCAGATGGATAGATATGTCAGTGCTTAGAGCACCTCATCAGCCAGTTGCCTCTCTGACCACCGATGACATGGAGGCCACACCATATCAGACCATGGCAGGTATATGGGACGAGGAGGCTCTTACTTTGATCTCCTGCTCCACCACAGGGCAACTTATTGATAGAGTGGGGTGAGTGGAGATACACCCCTTTGGCCGAGTTCCTCAGTAGTTTGGCCTACCTTACATGGGCATGCTTCCCTCGGTAGTGCACTAGTATATAGGTCAGTTCAAGAGGCCAGAGGGGTTCCTAGATGCCGAGGTTGGATAGTTGTTACTCCTGGCATTCCTATTGCGGCCAAGAGGGTAGTACGTGTTTGAAGGAGAGTCGGTGCTCCTCAGGCACCCTTGCTTCGGATTGTCTGCGGGTCCTGCCCATAGCAGCGATGACCCCATCGACATAGACTCCGAGTCCGAGGAGTTTACAGGAGGAGAGATAGAGGAGGATACTAAGGAGGATAGTGATCTTGAGTGGCATGACACTCAGGATATCATGTAGGCAGAGAGGGCCAAGCAGAGTGCAGAGAGAGTTACTCTAGTTTTAGAGGAGCCACTCTCCTAGGGCCATGGTGGGGAGGATGAGTCTATTGCAGGATGCTACATTGCTCCAGCCACGGGAGGAGCACCTCATTCAGTGGCGGCATCTGTGGTAGGTGCGGACCCTAGAGATCCATCCTGGAGGTCCGGTGATCCAAGTAAGTTACCATCCTTCCTTTTAATGTTTTCTTTTAGTTAGGATTTCCTTAGTTTCTATCTCTCCTTTTGTTTGCACTTGTGTTTTATCTCTTGTTTCATTTCTAATTTGTTTTTTTCCCTTTGTTTGGAGAGACCTCCGATGAGTGGCGGGACTTGATTTGCAGGGTATGCACCGACACCCTGATGATTCCAATGGAGAGGACCTACACAGAGTTGTCTAGGGATGTTGGGGAGCCCTCAGCAGCTGGTAGACACGCTGATGTCTTTTCCCCAGTCTGACATGTGGCTAGGATGGTATCGACTCTCTGGACGGAGCTAGTGAGCTATAAGATAGCCGAGCACCTGATGAGGAGTCATTCTCTTGGCAGACTTCTACTGCCCCTCGGGATCCTGAGCCCTCCGTGCACTTAGAGTGCCGGCGTAGCCGGAGTCCTTGGCATGGGTGTGCACCTTCAGAGGGGTCTCATAGGGGCGGAGAAGGCACTTGGCTCTCCTAGATTTTTTATGATATATTATTTTGTATATCTTGGGCTCTTTGAGCATTTTGACCATGCTTAGTGCATGATGGCATTGTATAAGGATTTAGATATATATATATTCTTTTTGGATCAGACTTTTGGCATCTATGGCTTACTTGTATTTCTGTTTCCTCATGTGAATTATGATATTATGCTTATATGTGCTTTAGAATGTATGCAATGGATAACAAATGATTGAAATGCTTACATTCTTTTGTATTTCATGATGCTGATATATGATAATGTAGATACAATGTGATTTTGAATCTTAGTTTCTGTAAGAAATTTTGGATACTTCATATTTTCTTTGGCAAAGTGGTGAAGGCAAGCCGGTATGATGAGTAGATAGACTTGTCCCTCTCCTAATTCCACACAACTAGTAAGATGTGAGGGCTCGTCACCGAGAGCTAGGAAGGGCACAAGTTATGAAATGTGTTGAAATGGTAGTGATGAGAGATAGACAAAGCTTTAGCGGAGACAAATTAGGATACTATTAGCTTACTCTACTCGAGTGACTTCATAGTTTTGGGATGCAACTTGCTTTGCGGTTTATCTAGACTTAGATCTGTAGATGGCCACATGGTAGACAAAATCTAGGTTTTCAGGATTTTTAATTCTCTTGGAATTTTGGACATCTGATTCATTTGTTTTTTACTCAAGACTTCAAGACTTGAATTGTTTGTCTATGACCTTTTAGGTTTGTTTGTCAAGAGGACCCCCCACATCTTGCTCCATGCTACTAGTAAGAAGTATGGGCTTATCACCATAGGCAAGATATAGGTGAGTAAGGGAATTTCCATCCTTTCCCAACCCTACGTCACTAGTAAGAGATGCAAGCTCATCACCAAAGGTTGGTGGGGCAAGGAAATGTGTAAATTTAAATTTTTTTGTTTGATTCTATATATGACTTGTTTACTTTGAGAAAACTGTCAGTATGTGCTTTGTTTCCAAATACATATACATATGGGATAGATGAGACATGATGAAGCTTCTAGAACAGACCATAGGTAAGACACCTATTCTAAGAAGAAACCAAAAGTGAGAATAAACCCACAGATCTTGGCATGGTTACCGTTAAGAATTTGTCATATCTAACTTTGTTTGATGAAATGATACCGAAATAGTTTGATGATACCATGGAAATAGAGAAGTATGATTAGAGTGCTTATGCCAATAACAATTAGAAGTTTGTAATGAATTGCTTTGAGAATAAATTCCTTGATCACAAGATTTGTACGAAACAAACGGACAAAATGAACCTGACTATATGAAGATGTAATGTAGATATAATTATATAAATAATGTCGGGTGCTTACGCGTAGAATCGTTTAAGGTGCAGCGAATTAACTATTTTGCCAAATTCCTCACCTTCTAGCGTACATAAGAGGTATGCACCATTTCCATAGTCTTTTGTGACTCGGTATGGGCCTAGCCATTTGGGCCGGAACTTCCTTCGCCGGTCTTTTTGTCGATCCGGCTGTCTAGCCTTAGAACTAGATCACCTTCATATATGTCGCATTCATAGACCTTCTTGTTATACTACCGGCACATCCAGTCAGCATAGACTCTGTGCCACTGTTCAACATATAACCTAGCTTCATCTAGGATTTCTAGTTGGGAGAGACGTGCTTCTCTATAAGCATCTTCATCCAGAATCCCTTGTAATGAAATGCAGAGACTGGGTATTTCAACCTCATTCGGGAGAACTGCTTCTGCCCCGAATACTAGCGAGAAAGGAGTCACTCCTGTTGGTGTTTTTATTGAAGTTCGGTGGGCCCATAAGGTCGGATATAACTTCAAATTCCAATCTTGCTTGTTTTCTTTCACCGTTTTAAGGAGAATGGCTTTTAATGTTTTGTTTGTCGCCTTAGCCTGTCCATTGGCTTGAGGGTAATACAAGGAGGCTGTATGATGGCTTATTTTAAATTTATTACATAATTCACAAACTTCGTCATTCTTAAAAGAAGTCCCATTATCTGAGATAATTACTTGCGGGACACCATACCTGCAAATGATTTGGTTCAAAATGAACTTGGCGATTACAGAACCTGACATAGTAGTAAGAGGCATAGCCTCTACCCACTTGGTAAAATATTCGGTGGCCGTGATTATGAAATTATGGCCGTCTGTAGATGAGGGAGAGAATTTCCCTATTAAATCTAGGCCCCACATAGAAAAGGGCCATGGAGTAGCGATTGGTTGTAGAGCTTGTGCCGGCATGTGAATCTCATGAGAGAATTCTTGGCATTTATGACACCTTTGTACAAACTCTACTGCGTCGTGCTCTAGAGTGGGCCAGAAATAGCCCATTTGATGTATTTTACAAGTGGTGGCATGGCCACCAAAGTGGCCTCCACATATTCCACTGTGAGATTCGTGGAGAATCTTCTTGGATTCTTCTGTGTCGATACATCTTAGAAGCATTCCATCAAATGCTTTGCGATAGAGCACATGTTCTATGATGACGTATTTAGCTACGATAATACGTAACCGCATTCTTCGTTGTGGTGTAGCACCTTCCGGATACGTATGGTCCATGATATAATTAATAATGTCGATATACCAAGGACATTCAGAGATAGGAGGTCTGGTTTCGATGTAATATATGCATTCATCAGGAAAGTCCAGATCTACTAGATTGCCTCTGTCTAATGGATTATCAGCTAACCAATCGGCGATGATGTGTCCTTTAACCGACTTTTGATTTACGAATGTTAATTCAAATTCACCCATTAAGGTTATAAAGCGCCCAACCTTTTTAGACAAGGACCCTTACGTGAGGAAAGTTCATAAATGTTCTATTTTTACAATGACCCTTGTTTCTTGATTTAACATGTAATGTCTTAAGCATTTATTTGCAAATACTATGGCAAGGCATTCTTGTTCTGCCTGTGTATAATGTGTTTCATAGTCAAGCAATGTCCGACTGATGAAGTAGATCACACGTTCTCTATTATCATCATCTTCTTGAGCTAGCATATAGGCTAGCAAGACATTGGTGGCTCGCGAATATAAAATTAACGGGTGATCTGGCTTAGGTGGCATTAGCGTAGGTGGTGACAACAAGAAATGCTTAACTATGTTGAAAGCTTCATTGCAGTCTTCGGTCCAATCAATGCTATAATATTTATTGAGTAGATTGTTGATTGGATGAATGGCAAAACTTAAGTCCGAGACGAATCTCCGGATCGCACCAAGTTTTCCGAGAAATGATCTGATTCCAGATTCATCCGAAGGTGGGACCATTTAGAGAACAACCTTAATTTTGGTTTGGTCAACATCGATCCCACGTGACGATATAATGTAACCAAGGAGTTTCCGTCCTGTTATGCCAAAGACGCATTTTTTCTAGATTTAGCGTGACTCTGTATTCTATCAGACGTGAAAGAATGACGCGAAGCACTTTCGGATGGTCACAACACTTCTTGGCCTTGGCCAACAAGTCATCTACGTAGGATTCCACAATTTTATGAATAAGATCATGAAATATATACATCATAGACCACTGGTACGTAGCACCAGCGTTCTTGAGACTAAATGGCATAACAACATAGCAATAAGTTCCCCAAGGAGTTATAAACGTGGTTTTGGCTTGATCTTGTTTAGATATTTTGATTTGATTGTATCTGGAGAATCCATCCATGAGAGATAAAAGCTCAAATCCAGCTGTTGCGTCAACAATGACATCTATAGATGGTAATGGGAAGTCGTCTTTAGGACATGCCTTGTTAATGTCTCAGAAGTCTATGTAGATGTATATCTTTCCATTCTTTTTGAGAACCAGAACGATATTAGATACCCACTGAGAGTAATCGACTGGTTTGATGAATCCTACTTGGAGGAGCTTTATTACCTCCTCTTTTACCATGAGAGCTACCTTGGGTTTCATTGGTCTCAATTTTTTCTTAACCGGTTTTGCATCTGATTTAGTGATGAGGTTGTGTACCGCAATGTGGGGTGCAACTCCTGTCATTTCCTTAT
Source organism: Taxus chinensis (assembly GCA_019776745.2). Taxonomy (NCBI): domain Eukaryota; kingdom Viridiplantae; phylum Streptophyta; class Pinopsida; order Cupressales; family Taxaceae; genus Taxus; species Taxus chinensis. The sequence goes on along the minus strand of CM034153.1, from coordinate 655,317,577 downwards.
AATTAAATGCAAATTCACTTTCTAATGTTCCTTGAGGATCCGAGTGTGTATTTCTACTTCTAATGGAGTTAACGAGGATCCTAACTTCAGTATCCTTGGTTCATCTTCCGTTCCGATGTTAATATCAATTGTTTCTTTGATTAGAGAAGCATTACCTTCTTCAAACTCAGGCGGGGCTGGGGGTAGCTCCAACTCATCTCCATTCTCAACTATGTATATGCTGGGTTCCTTTTGTGGGGGGAGCTTTGTCATGGGATTCCCGTAATAGGAAGATGAATGCGGGATCAAAGATAAATCTACTGTGTGATAGGTGAGATGTAATGCATTGCATAGGCATTTAAGTAATCAAGAGTGGTCGTCTCACTATCAATGTGGTCTAGGATAGTAGATTTGTTCTCATTTCCATTTAAAAGAGGATTTGACATTGTTTTTATCAATGGTTTATCACGAAGGGATACCATGAAACGGGTATCCTCTAACTTAATGTTTGGAGTAAAGTGTGACACTGAGGTTGCTATTGAATCGGCGAGAAGATTTTTTTCACGCGGGATTGCTTTAATTGATATGAAGTCAAATTTCTTGCTTAAATTCAATACAATCGTTTTGTAGAGCTGTAAGTGCTCAGCTCTGGTTTCATATACTTCAGAGACTTGGTTTGCTACCAATTGCGAGTCTCCTAACACTCTGATGTTATCAACACCGATTCTCTTAGCTAGGATGAGGCCAAGGAGAAGGGCTTCATACTCGGTGCCGTTGTTAGTGCATTCAAATTTTAGCTTAAAGGAAAATGGTAGGAATTTTCCCTTGGGAGAAGTAAGGATTAAACCTGCCCCAGCTCCGTAACGACATCTAGCTCCATCGAAATGGAGAATCCAATACTTTAGCTGGGAACATGGATGTTGGGATATTTGTTGTGTTAATATCTTCTACTTCCACCATGTAGAGATCTTCTGCTGGGAGAGAACCGACAGCTAGGGTGCACCCCATGCCTACATAATCAAATAGTAGGAATATTGGTAGATCCTGTTCTAGTAATTCAACAATTTTTGCAGTAGTTCCTAATGATACTGTTTCTACAATCTTAGCCTCATCTTTGGGGGCTGGGGTTTCCTTGGCTAGACTCATAGTTTCGAGATCTGTCGTAGGTACCAAATTTTCTTTTGGTTTCACGTCGGTTGGTTTACTACGTTGGTTTTTTGGGAGTTCAAACTCAGAGTGAACGCCTGGCCTTTTCTTCAATTCTGCTAGGTGTATATCGAATGGTTTTGGATCACCCTTGGCTATGAATATCTTTCCTAAATGCAAGAATCTTACTTCTTGAAATAGCGTAGAAGGGATAGCCTTCATACGGTGTATGCATGGTCGGCCGAGGATCATATTATAGTTAGTTTCCCGATCTATAATATAAAACTCAGTCAGGATTGTTTTGGGTTTTAAATGTGACCGGTAGTATTATAGTTCCAATTGAAGTGGCTTTAAGGCCGTCATAGCCTCTTAGCGTATTTCGAGTCGTGGAACAATTGGTTTCTCCGTACCCTAGATTTTGAAGGAAAGAAAAAGGGACTATGTTAACTGTTGCCCCATCGTCAACCATCGCGCGTTTCACATAATTGTTATAGACCCATACTTGCAAGTGTAAGGCCAGATCACCTCGACACGCAATCTCAACATCTGTTGGCATTTTGTTTATTTCGAATATGAATTCAGTGTCCCTATCCGGCTGCCCCAGAGGATGGATATCAAAGTCTATATGATTTACCTATGTTTCAGGAGGTGGAGTGATGTTAATTAGATGACTTAAACCCAATGCCTCTAAAAGAGCAGCCCTGTGAGCAGGGGAGTTCTTCAGTAAGTCCAAGAACAAAATGTGCGAGAAGGTTTTTGTCAGATCATTAATTAAACCATAAGCACCTACGGGTTTTATCAATACTTGTTAGATATTGTCCATTTCTAGTGGGTAGCTTGGACTTAGCTGAGAGGAATATTCTTGTGTCCTTGTTACAGCTTCTACGGGTAGTTCGGGATCTAACTCCACTAAATTGAATATCTTAGGTCGTGGCTGGCTTCCTAATTGTGGCGCAACTAATGGATTGAGTGAAGTTGAAGCTTCATGATTATTGTTTCTTGCAATCACACCCTTGTTTGTCCCACTTGGGTTTAACTTGTTATTGTTGTGATTTGGGAGCAGATCATTGAAGATCTTGAGGGGTGCATTTTGAGAAGAAACTGCCCCTGTAAAAATATTCGGTGCTGGTGACACAGGATCTGCCAAGAACATATCTATGAAAAGTTATCTCTGTTCTTATGGAAAACGTTGCATGAATTTATTGTAGTCACGGCATGCTCTAGTGTCATGGCCTCAAATTTTGTGGAAACCACAATGCGAGCTAGGATTGTAATTCCTAGTCTACTGGTTTGGTGTATATTGTGGCCCAAAACTTTGATCAAACCGTTGCCTATTAAAGTTTTGTGTTTGTTGTTTTTGGTTTGAATTCTGGTTTTGATACCTAGTTGAATTTTGGCTTGGACCCTATGTAGGGTTTTTCCATTGTTGTTGTTGTTGTTGTGGATGATTAAAATCCACTGTATTGATTGTTGGAGTAAAGTTGTTGTTTCATTGATTGTTTATTTTTGGTGGAGTATTCACAACATTTACCTTTCTAGCCTGATCGGTTACTCCATCCGTTGTCACTCTGTGATTTTTGTTAAGGATTTTAGGTCCTTGATTGACATTCGTGATAGTAGGATAATTTGTAGTATTCTGGTTGGAGGTGATTAACCTTCCGTTTGCTCCATATGTCTTGCGACCACTATCAATTGCCGCTTGATCTATCCAGAGAGCGCTCTCAAGTACTTCATCGTAGGTCCGAAGTGGAAACTTCTGGACTTCTTCCTTTACCTCTCTGCTGAGAGAATGAAGGAATAGATCGCATAGTTCCATCTGATCCATGTTCGGAGCACTTGCCGAAGAATAGAGAACTGTGCGCCACCTCTGGATGAAATGGGTGACAGATTCATTGTGTTATTGCTTAATGTGTAAGAATTCCTTGATTCCTGTTCTTAATAGTTTGTTCATGTCAAACGCCTTAATGAACTCTGAAACGAGTTGTTTAAATGAATGGATGGAAGGCTTAGGTATTCTATAATACTAATCGAGAGTGATGCCTTCCAAAGTTTTGGGGAATATTTTAGCAACAACCCCGTCCCAAGGGAGTAGTTCTCGAATAGCTGTGGTGTAAGCCTTGATATGTGCATTCGGATCTCCCTCACCTTTATATTTGGGAAAATCAGAAATAGGTCTTGGAAGCATGACAGCTTTCGTATGGTGAAATCTAAGGGCTCTTTCAAATATTATGAGTAATGTCCCTATCGCATATGTTTTGACCATTGATGGTTCCTGCTGAGGGGGCAGCGGTGGAATGGGTTGTTGACATGGCATTGCATAGGCATTGGTAGGAGCATAAGGGAACCCCTGTGGTTGAGTAAAAATACCAGGAGAGGAGAACATATCCCCTTGCGGTGATTTGGAGTACATGTTTAAGTATGAAGGGGTATTGTCCAAGAATGGATTATTTTGTACTAGATCGGGAAGTGTTAGAGCGGTGTTAGAAATGAAGGTCCTAGTTGGAATTTTTTGTGAATACTGCTCAAGGGGTCATGCCTAACGTGCCTACTCCTGTGAGGAGGTCTACTTGGCTAGGATGGTGTGGAGGATTGGAACTTCCTGACTGCATGAATTGGGAATTTTGATTTGCTTGGGCAAGTTCTAACCCTCTCACTTTTTCTACTAATGTTGAAATGACTTCATTTAGTGAAGTCACGATGTTTTGCCTTAGCGGAGTTTGTTGTATATCATGGTGTTGTATAGGCATGTGATATCCTGCTCTGAATCGATCGCTGCCCTACCAAGTTTCCCCGAGGGCATTTCCTATATGTAGTGGCATGGAGGTATTTCCTTGAAAAGAGACCTCGGGTTGTGTTTGTAAACCTCCTATAGGTGGGTACATAATTTGAGAACATTGTTCATTCCTGGCATAACGTACCAAATGTTCATCATCTAAACCCATGTATAAGTTTGATTGTCTACTAATTTGTGGTCTAAGTAGTACCTGAGGATACGAACTAGACTCTCCTGTGAGCATCATATTGTTCGAGCCTGAAGGCTCTGTTTGTTGTGCTTGAGTGAGCTGATCCAACTCCTCTGTTTGGAAAGATGAGCTATATCTGACCCTTGGATTTTGTGTTGACAACTGGTTAGTTAAGTAGTTTTCACCCCATATTGAGAGCGAGGGTGATGATTATCCATTCTAGTTGAGCGTAGTATGCATCAAGACCTAAGAGAGGCCTACCATATGCATCAAATCCTAACATATTCGGGGGGTATATGAATACCCGTAGAATAATGGGAAGGAGCGAAGGTGATGGTGAAAGCTAATGAGCCAGTAAAGATGAAAGAGTTGTTTTAATTTGAAAGAACCATGTAGAAATATGACTCCAAACCAGAAAGTAAAAAGTTTCATGTTGGGTTCACCAATTTTGTATGATGAAAAAGTGACAAGTGAGCGTAGGAAATCTACAAGTAACTTTTCCTCGCACCCGACCTCCTAAGGTCATGCCAAGACAACCAGTGGGGATTAAATATGTGTGGGATGTAGACAAGCTAATTGGGCAATCTGATGTCTTCGACGCGCACTAGTGGAAATTGCGAATCTAAGGTAAGGAAGGCCCTCCTAACCTGAAATTGTGTGATAGATCGATCAACAAGGATGACTGCTTGAAGGCTCTAATCAATATTGAGCTATGGCATGATTCAGTCTATAGGTTGTGGAATACGTGGAAAGTGTCCTGGGATAGTTTTGTGTATATCCCCAGATAAGGTCATAGGGCGGATGGTAAATATAATTGACTCTATGGGTGATTTTTTGGCCTAGTCTAGAACTCCTTAGCTTTGTTAGCTGCTATGTCTAGGAAGGATAACTATTCGATGATGATAGGTGGAAGTGGATTAGATCTGAATACTAGTGTACATAGGCCAACATCTATGTCTGATTCACCTATGGGCTCATTGGGCTGTGGGATTTGTGGGTCACAACCGTAGATTTGTAGTTGTTGTGTTCCTGCTATGGTCATGTGCGGAATCAATCCCTAATCCATAGTATCTAATAGTCATATGCCTTTTCAGCTTCTATATTCAGAATTAATAATTGTGTGATCTTCTCAGAATATCTTACCAGCGTTTGTGCAACCTGAATTCTCAAGCTGGTATCTATATCTGTGAGAGTGTCTCCTGCGTCTGGCTGTGGGACCAAAGAATCAAAACCAAAGGCCTGCTCTCTTTCAAACCCTTCTACAGTCATGCAGATATGAATCTAGGGTGATCTGTAGTTTGGTTGATTTGACAAAAATGTGTGTGCTTGGTCGTCTTCTATGTTTAGCCCGTGCAGTTGAAAACTGATTTGTTGTAAGTTTACTGTTGTTTGGAAGACTTGGATCATGAGATTCTGATCTATATCAGTTATGGTTGTGACGAGATTGGGTTGGGGCACGATTGGCTCAAATACATATTCCCTGGGCTCTCTAAGTCCTGTGATTGTCATACAAAAGAAATAATGTAAACTAAATGCAGCAAAGATAAAATTAACTATATATGCAAATTATGTCTATAACATATATAACTTCTATATTTTTGTTATTTTCCTGATGAACTTTTATAAATGAATTTTTAAAGAGCAGCTATTTTAATATATCTAGAAATTGACAACTAACACTAGTGTCAGAATTTTAAAACAAACAAAGTAACCAAGTATAGCTACTTGCCTGTGCAGTTTGTAAATCTATTCTAAACAATGAAATAACTGATCTAATCTATTTGAAAGACTATTGATCCTACCTCAGAAGTGAGGAATGAATCATATTTTCTCAGAAACTATCAATTCCCTATAGCTTCCCTGGTAATATCAAAAGTAAGATTGACTGAAATGAAAGTAATTAAATACTCTATTTGATATGCAATTCTAATTAGAACTTTGAAAGCTAGAACTTGGATTCTGCAGAACAGTGGCGAATCCGATGGTGTGTGTGATCTTTGTCCCCTCAGTGTGATCTCCTCGTTCTTTTCGTGCTTACGCATGGATCTAGAAAAGCGTGTAATGATAGCATCAACAGGAGTAGATATTGGGGCAAAGGCAGCTTTAAGATATAGACTGAATACAATGCGAGTAGGAGAGAGATAGTGCAAGAGTATAGAGCTTGGCTTATACAATTCCTAGCAGGATTTATTGCTAGTCATGTAACATAAAACATCCAGAACCTGAAACTATCCCGCTTGAAGAACAAAACCTGTAACTTTAATGGATTCCTATTGAAAAAAAACTATTCTACTCCAATGGATTGGATAAAATATCAACAGACACTTTGCAAAAGATGGATATGTGGCTTCCTAACAGCAAAACAACACTAACTAAGCATGCAATAAAAGAAACTAAGAATTCTAAGTACAAATGAAAGACTAATCTATTGCAATGAGAAATTCAGAGGCAAATTTGAGGGGCCATTTTCTTGAGCACAAGCCAACTATTTATAGCATTTGCATTTACCCAAGGTAAAAACCAAATTGAACTCTTAAACTATAAACAATGGCAAAACACTATTCCAGGGAACTAGAATCATTAATGTAAGCTTATGGCGGTGAAAAAAAGCTGGTAAACGTTGAAATTTACATGATTCATGTTAAAAGAGCATTCTGAGAAAATGTGTAAAGGACCGCCACCCTGAGCAGGGCGGCGGTTACACGACCACTGCCCTGCTTAGGGCAGCGGTCACGAGATCGCCGCCCAAGTAGGGTGGCATTTTTGTAATTGAAGAGCAAAATGCCAAGAAAAGAGGGGAAAAGAGAAAAACAAAGCACATGCGGGGAGCTAAGTGGGGAATGGGGGATGATAACGCATACTTGGAGAGCTTCTCCGGATCCCGAACACCTTGTGAGGAGATCTGTATCATCATTGGGGTACATGTTACATTGTTCCGACGGTGCAGTACCCTACAATTTTGGGTATGTATAGTTTCCAAATGGTAGTTGGTGTTTCAAGATGTTAAACAAAATCTCACCCCTTATGTTAAGTTCAAAGAAATGAAGAAGACGTAAGTAATAACAAGAAGTTAATGCAATCCCCGAACAAAGTATACTAAAAGTGAGCTTGAATCCAATCAAGACCTATATCCCAAAAGTGGCAATTATGATTGTGACTGACACAACAATACCACTAAGACATGTTAACCAAACTTTTCGAAAAAGTAAGGTATTAAAATCAAGATGATATTGATATAACACGCATAAATGGTAACACTTAACACTTTTCAAAATTGAGGTAGTAATTGAAATAAAACTAGGGCTAGAGTATACCAAAGAATTGTTAGAGTGTGTATAGCGTAACGTCAAAATATAGATATTTAGGCGAAGTTTATGAGAAACAAGACTAAATATCAAAATTATAGCGACAAGATATAAACAAAATAATAGTTCAAAGGAGAATCAAGGTGATGAATCAAGCCTAACTACGATGAAGATATTGACATGGGTATCAAGATCAAAAAGACTACCAATGATATGAAATTATCTCCACACACTTTAAATGTTTAACAACTTAGGTGCAAATATGGATGAGTGTAAATGGACACAAAAGTGGTGAATACAATCAATTAGCAACACAAGGGTAGTCACTCTTCTTCTAATTAACAAAGTGTTACAAGAAAGTGAAGGAAGTAGATCAATTGGGGTTGAAAAATGTTGGCCTCAATTTGGTAGAGTTTCTCCCCACCTTAGGGCGAGTGAAAAACTAAGAAAAAGTAATGCTTTACATATTTCGTGATTAATAATGGCTGTCAACTCAAATTGGTTTTGAAATGGTCAAAGTTAGCACCTGGTCAAAGATAACTTCCTAGATGGTTCACTTAACCATGTGTCAAAAGTTATCTAAGAACGAGCTCAGTTTGCCAAGGTTTCCCAAGTATTATCCCGGATTTACTTTACCCCCTTCAAGCACAACAGGCAATAAATGCATCCATTGTGTACTCTCACTGGGGTCACAATACAGATAACTTTGACACTAAATTTCATGTGTATACTAGTCAAGTAGGTGTGAAGAGCACTTACCATTTCATCCATAAGGTTCCCTTTTTCATAGACTACTTTGGGGTTCCTAGGACCACCCCCATTGTTGTAGCTTAAGGCTAATGGTAAAGGGGTCATGTCCTATTTTTAAGCGGACGGGACGTACCCTTATCCAAACCTGTAAATTAAGCGTTTTGAATGTGGTGTGTTTTTTTAATCTTTTAGACTTAATGTTGTTTATTCGTTTTTCATTTGGCAACCTTTAACACACGTGTAGTTAGAAAAGTTTTCTTTGAACTCCTTTCTTTGACAAGCATTTTTAGGTCCTACAGTCAAGCATTAGTAGTTCTCAAAGCAAGTTGCATTATTTGAAATAGGATTAAGGATGAAGATAATACATAACAAATAATCCAACTAAAAATTCAAGGAAATCTTTACAATTAATGAACCATACAAAATCCTTGATAAATGTTCACTCCTTTAAACCAAGAATGAAAGATGAAGTTTCCAATTAACCAAATGTTAGAAAATGAAGAATAAAGTTTCTTTTGATTCTTAAGATCATCTTAAGGTGCAAGAGAATAGCATACACAAACTTTATCCCAACTATATAGAAATGGAAAAATTCAAATTAAAGGACCATAAAAAATGCTTTGTAAAAGTTTCATTCCCTTAAGCAAAATGAATAATCAAATTTCTAAGTTAATCCAAATGCTAAAGAGATAGAGATAAAATTTGTTTTTGATTCTTAAGATGAAAAAAAGGTGCAAGAGAAGAGCATACGCAAGCTTTGGTCTAAATCAAGTAAAACATGGAAATACAACATTCATCAAAACATTATACATGCTAGAAAATGACCAGTTTTACAATAAATAGAAAACATGTAATTTATGTAAGTATAAATCTCCAATTTATGTTTTCATTGCATATTTAACTTCAATACCTTTCCAACACAAAACAAATTGAGTCATTTTTGGTTCAGGAGCAAAATTTATGGCCTTCAGAATATGGGTTACACATATGATCTTATACTCACGGGTATGCACTTAACATGTACTCAAAAAATGTTAAGAAACATCCCTTAATCTGAAAAAAGGTCAAATTTTTCCAATCAAGATTCAATTTTGACAACAAACAATAATATTAATATATGAATAGAAAACTCAATGCTATAAAAAATTAACATTCATGATAAAAAACTTAACATTTTCAAGAAATTGATAAAACTAGAATGTAGAATGTTGAAAATTCAAGTTTTAAACATGAAAACATGGAGATATATTGAAATTTTCTCACCAAGATTCAATTTTGACAATGACCCACAACATTTATATGTAAATAGAAGAATCAACACTATCAAACACTAACCTACATGCTCAAGAATTTAAGATTTTCAAGAAATTGACAAAACTAGCATGTAGAATGTTGAAAAATGAAACTCTAAACATGAAAACATGGAGAAATATTGCAATTTTTCCATCAAGATCCAATTTTGATAGCAATTCACCTCCTTTATATCTACAAGGAAGACTAAAAACATGCAAACTTAACAAAACATGCTAAGAAAAATAAGTTAGATCAACATGTGTATAAGAGGGTTAGTAGCCAAAATTGAAACTTAACTACAAAAACTTGAAATTAAGTGTAAATGACAATGGAATAAGTCCCACCGAGCATGCCAAATGTGTACATGAATTATTTAATAAAGAAAAGTAAATCAAAGCTAACACCTAATAGTTTCAATACAATGCTAACTAGATCAATATACCATCATGGCTAGAGTTTAAATAAAGGTAATCTATTAACATATTTGCATCAGAAAATGAAATGAACATTCAAAAAATCATGCTAAACACATTAACCTCTATCTCTAACTGAATGCTAATTAAATGAACCTATTTATATCCTTAGTAATCAAAGGGTTTGATTGAATGCTTGAATTTCAAGGTTTCAAGAGTGGAGTATTTCCAATCCATGGCTACAAGACCATTTGAAATATCTCCATATGACTTCAAACTTGGAATAATGAATGTAAGAAATGAAAATAGCTAGATCCCCCAACAAAGAATGCTCTAAGATGATAAAATGGCTATAGCTTAGGCTCTATGATCATTTAGGTGTAAGTAAAAAGGTTAGAGGAGGGTTCCTTTTATAACCCAATGGTTTGAAGAAGCTTTGCATCCTCTTATATGTGGGATAATAGAAAAGCTAGGTTAGTTATGGATAAGCATGGTTTTGAAGTGGTTGAGTCCACTTTAGGAGAGTTTAGTTTGTGAAGTACATGAACTCATTCCCAAAACTTGAAAAAGAGTAAAACAATACATGAAGTGCACAACACTTAATATTACTATAAATGATTTTTTTATCAAGGGTAAAAGGATTTTTGGATGGGATCCTACCTAGTTACAAAATAGGCCTAAATCCCATATAAATCATTACAAAGCAAGAGATATAAACAAGACTAGTAATCAACATAGTCAACAAGAAACTCAAAGGTAGTGGGAAGAAATTACAATGTTAGCACAATATCAACACAAAGTCAACTTGAAGCCTTCACACAAAAAAAAAAGATTCAGGAAAAGAAGAAATAGAAAAGGGAAAATAACAGATAAGTATCGAAGGAGAGGCTAGAAAAATTCGCTTATGGCCCTGCTTCTTGTGATTCTGTCACACCACGGGACTGAATGCTTATGTTTGTCTCATCTCAAATGTACTGTATTCCACCCATCCTCAGAGTCATCAACAAAACAAACCCCAAATGCCAATTTGATATAATCTCTATAATTTTCTCCCTCCTAGAAGTCAAAAAATTTATGGGAGTATAGATAAAATTGGGGGGAAAGCAAACTAAATGGTGGCTTCTTTTTAACAATCTCAGTGGTGTCCCTCATAACCTCCTCTAAGTTTTCCACAGGGGATTTAGCCAAAACTAGATTGGAAGTCATGTTTTATGTATGAATGATTCTTTGGCCTTTAGAGGCCCTTTTTTACCTAAATAAATTTTCAATGTTCCCTTCAAACAAATCAATAACCCTAGCCTGAATTTAAAAAAATAGGGGACAAAGCCCTCTCACTTATTTTTCCCAAAATAGGGGCCACCTAAAATAAAGTTTTAGTATATTTCTCTGGCTCAGACAATGAATCCTCCTCTTTCTCATCACATGAATCCTCCTTGTGGTCTTGTTTGTTATGGTCTTCATCATGTTCTTCCTCAATATAATCTTTAAAATCCTCAGTGTAATCTTCAGGCTTGTCTGGCACAAATGTCATGACAGAAGAAAGTGAGAATGTTCTCAAGCACGAGGGAGACCACCCCTTGTTTATATCCTGATCATTTCTTTCAATGCTATCCACCACCTCATATAATGGTGGATCTCCAAAAAACTTTGTTGTAGCATTCTGACTAGAGCTGGGTTCCCCCAAAATGTCGACCTGTCCCACCCACAGAGAGTCTTGCACCAAAGAAAGGTTTGAAACTCCATTAAAAGATATTAAATCAACATCAGTAAACACATAGATCTCCCTATTAATACCTTGCACTTCCTTCACCGTAAGTATTTCAAAAATATGCGTTGTTTCCCCAATCCCATCCACTATTCAGACTAGAACAGAGGCAGAGGATTTATTCTTCCATTCGAGAGATAAGAAAAGAAAGTTACTTGCATTATGATTAAATGATTTACATTTGAGAAAATAAAAGGAGAGATATCATACACCAATTTTTGATTATACACACCATAGTTAGATATTAGTTGAATAAAAGGAGCCCAAGATCTACCTACAGGAACATTTATGCGCATTCTTGTAGTGATCATTTGGGTTTGAGACATAGTTGTTAGATCCACAACTAGAAAATTTCCAAGAGATTTAGAAATCCTCTCAATAATTCCCTTGTCGCAGAACTCTATCGCTAGAGTAGAATCTTAACCCATACTGGGAAATCACTAGGGAGCATATTGTTCAGACCTTGACCAGGGTGCCATCTAGTAATGTGTAGAATGGTGTTTCCAAATAGCTATGTCCCTCCATTAATCATCATGTGTATTTATTATTCCTACATAAATATAAAAAGGAAGGATTCACATGACATGGCCGCCACATGAAGGCCCCCATTGGCTTCCATTTTCTGAAGACCCAAGCTCTGAGAGAGTTGATATTGGGCCTTATTCTAACAAAATAACCAATTAGTGTAAAACAATATTTTTTAGGGCTTTCTCCACCCATGCATCCAATACTGTCAGGGATGGACCCTCTGCAACCCATTCAAAATAAATAGGAGGAAAACCAGAACCCTTTATATTACACCTAACACCTGATACATGATCTTTCTAGCTGCATGGTTCTGAGCCAGGTCCAGGTTCATTGTTGGAACAGTCTCCATTTTAAAAATATTAAAAAAAAGAGAATGGAAATATTTCCTTGAAGGACATATGAGCTATTTTTAAATTATAGCAATAATACCATTAAAAATATTTAGAAAATTTGCATTTGATAAATGTGATACTTCATTTCTATATTGTATAGATACATGGAATATTAAAACAATATGGAAGATATTTAACTTTATTTGACAATAGACAACAATGGGGAAGTAACAAGGGTAACTTGAAATTAAAAATATTAGATTTAAAAGTGTACAGAGAATAACATAAAGTTAAACAAAACACAATTGTGAATACAATGAAGATTTTGTAAATTGGGATGGAAAAGTAATTAAATAGGTGAGATGGATATGTTTTGTTTAAGTATGCATACATAGAATACCTATATAATAAATATTATACATTATTATTTTTTATTAGGTTAAATGTCAGTTTTTAAAGGCTCCCTTAAACCTTATATGCATCACCAAAAGATAGACCAAGATTAATTTTTTTTACAACAAAATATGGTATAGTGTAAAAAATTCTCAATCCTAAAAAAAATAAAAATCCAATGACCTAATAAGGATTAGCATCAACCATCAACCTAAAAATAACTCCAATAGGAGAAAACAAAACTCTATTTTCCTAGGGAGAAACAATTTTTTTCCTAAAGTCAACAATAAGACAACCATTATTTTGGACATCACAACATCATTTTCACATGTTATGTGACCCTAGTTTACTCTCCTTTCATTTTCTTTCTAACCACGGTTGATCCTCCTCCTCCTTTAAAATAGGAATGAATATTTCCATAACCCCTAGGGAGAATTTCCTAATTATACCAATGTTTGAGCCCTATCAACTTCACCCCCATTAATTTCCTATAGAATGCACTCTTTAGATGCTCAAGCATATGATTATCAATATCCCCCTCTTATTTAAGTTGTACATTACCCCCAACTATTTAACCATAGGAGTACATGGATCCATCCTAAAATTCTTTATCTTTGGCTCCACATAAGAAGCATCCTCCAAGTCAACTGGATCTGATCCCGATTCTAAATAGAAATTTATATCTACCTCCACATCTAGGTGACTAGGAAGGGAATCCTTCCACCATGATTTCTTTCCATTAACCTTATACTTCATGCTAATGCACTTAGAAGCCAACTGTTCCATAGAAAATAGTTTTTTACACCTAAAAGGAAACCCTTCATAGTTTTGGGGTTGGTACCATATTATTTCATGAAACATGAGTTCCATTCATGTTGGTATAGATCAAATGAGGTATCCAAATCCACCATAATGTGGGAAAAAGTAGTGTGTTAAGTCAATGGCTAGACATCTACCTGATTCATTTCCAGCAAACATTAGACTATCCTCACCCCAAAATTGCAGTAGAAGATGGGGCAGTTTGACACAAAATATTTTAGAAGAAATGGTTTTGTTGGTAGGATTAAAGTATATGAACTAGGGTTTCATAATAAAATGATACTTCTGGTGATCTCATAACTTCTAGAGGATCAAATATCTAATTGGACCATATTAAAGCAGACAATAAAAAGCTCTAGGATATGTTTAAATGTCGACTTTACCTTCCATAATAGTCAAATAGTTTGTAAAAATCCATGAGTAAATGTTGACTTTACCTGTAATAGATGGGTAAAGATTGAGTTTATATTTATTGTTATAAAATTTATATTCATTAAATTGTGATTTCAATCTATTTTTAGTAGTATGAAACATTTGGATGGAAATTAAGTACTAACCATATATACATAAATGACAAACACTTATCAATAAACCTTCTAATGACTTCCCATTTCATAAAGCCAAAATGCATGGTATGTCACTTCAAGAAAGGAAGAAAAATACCGAAGTAACATTTGAACAAGATCGCTCGCTCTTGTTGGAATATTATTGGACATGAGAAAAGATATTGTATTGACTTAACAATGTCTATATTACTAATTTCACTTCACTATTAGTGATATAATACATTTATGGTTAAAACATTACAACTGATTAGGTTGAAGTACACGTAACTATATACAATAGTTCATATTGTCAAAATTAGTTCAAAAAAGATTTTAATGATACCTATAAAATGATTTAAGAAATACAATAACCCTTCATCTTCTTGCATGCATCGAATTCAATAATGAATTAAAATCAATTTTTATAGGTAATTATATATTTTTATAACTATGATTTTCTTAGTGTAGTCCTATTTATATACATACATTTTCGTTAATCCCAACTATCTCTCATGACTTGTATAAATGGTTTGTAGGATTAAAAACCTTGCAGAGGTTATCTTTTCAATACTTTTGCATCTTCATGTCGATGACATCTCTACATTGTATGTAAATAATTAAAAAAAACATGTTGTTAATGTTGTCAGATATACGTATATAACAACATGAGGTTTTAAATATTAAGTAGTCAGATATAAAAAACATGAGGTGTTAATATTAAAAATCATGAGGTGTTAAATAGATATATAACAACATGATATAAAAAAAAATCATGAAGATGAGGTCTTAAATATTAACAATATTTAATAGTCTATTAACTAAAAGTAAATAAATAAACTAATTAAACATAAAATTAAAAATTATACTATTAAAAAATATGAAATATTATTCTAATATTTTATTAATAGAAATTCTAGCAGAAAATAATTTCAAAACTATAAGAACAAGAAGAAAGAGTTAAAGAATTTGTGTGTTTTGATTGGTGGCTGAATTAATGATAAAGAAAAAATATAGAATAATTGCATCTCTTGTCCAAACGTGCAAACTAATCCCTAAAACGAATATCCATTGTATAGTAGATTCGTGAAAGCATATGAATTATGGTATGGTCCAATAATGCATAATAGTCTTCTAACTTTTAGTATGTAGAAATGGAATCTTTTATTTTTACATTATTAAACAATGTGTCCGGGGATTATTATATGGCACTGTTTGTAATTTATATTGTTTGAAATGGAAAAAAATATTTGTGAATTACATCAAATAAGACGAACTTCCGCGACCATTGCGGAGAAATTTACTAAACCTTTGAAAATATAATACCGTTTTTTTGACAGCAAATGTAATAAAATTTAAAATCCGTTTTTCTATAGAACTATTATTGCACTTTTCAGAATTTTAAATCCGTTTTTTATAATTTTAATTTCATGGAGAAATGGTTTTCCATTAATAACACATTATAAATGTACTTATTAACTGTATTTTAAGCGTTAAAAATACGAAAGTAACTAATGTCATTATTATGTCAAATATTATTATGTAAGTGGTGATAATTGGTCATGGGAGTTTTAGAAGAATATTCATTTTATTATAGATTTGAAAGAGGAAGAAGAACCAAAAAAATTGAGCAAGAACAAAGAAATTTCTATTGAACAATTATTGCACTCTTCCTTAACTTTTAGAGTAATTTTTGGACCCCATTGTTTAATATAAAACAAATGTTTAGATTGTCTTTTTGTTAGTTTCAAGGCCATGTAAACTTACGTCTTTTTTCGATTATTTTGCATAGCTCTATAGAAAAGGCATTTGGGTTCTTTGTGTTTTACAATTGTCCTATTTAATTGTTGTGGTGCATGTGTACTTATGTATATATTTATTATTGGCCTAGATTAGGAACGTATTGGAACATGTTCCTTTTGTGTAATATTTCAAGTGTTCTCTTATATTTTGATAGAATCTCAATATTTTCATCTCCTCCTTTTTCTGGTTGACTTTCTTCTTGTATTTTTTTCTTTTGAATTCAACCATCCTCATGTTTTCTCCCTCCTCCGTCTTCTCTCTTTTCTCCATCTCATCATTAGTCATATCTATTTGTTATAATTGTTTTTGTATTTTTACGGTCTTCTACAACCATAATACCATGATTTTGGTCACCCTTCTATGGTTCATTACATTTTCTTGAGTTCCTTAATGTTTATTTTCATTTTATTCAGGTTGGTGTACTCATTGTATCATATTTCATGCCAGTGAGTACTTTAGTTCCCTTTTAATAGAAAACATTTTTAACTTGAGTCATTTAGTGAAGATGTAAGGCTAGCGATTTTTTTTAATTTTTGAACTATCCATTTGTAATAAGTATAATTAGTAGAATCTAGAAATAAGGGTATGTGCACCAAGGTGTGGGAAAGATATAACAAAGGTTGGCATGCACAGAAGATATGAAATCATGTAACACATATGAATCAGGAAATAATGTGTAAATTACACATCATCAATATACACACATACACATTATATAAAATGTACACATTTTAAGGAACATATACATGTTATAAATTTTACATGTTATATGATTTATGAATTAATCATGGAAAAAATTCATTATATTTATTAAATAAATGCTATGTATAAAAGTTGATGTTACTTGTTCACTATCTTCTAAAACGTGCCCTTTAAGGGTTGAATCTACTCCTGTTATTACTGAAACTCCTCCTCATTATCCACATCCTTTAATGCATTTCCGTAAGGTCTCTTTTAGGATGGTTAAGGACAGGGAAACCTTCTCTTCTCCTTATAATAATTTATTTCACCCCATCAATTGTATTAAAGTTATTCTACCTTGTGGCCCTAATTCTGTTGACGATATTAAATACGAAGAGTGGAAAGATGTCGAAAATAAGAAAATAATCCATTCTAAGTTGCACTCAGCCCCAATTCATATGACTCTTAGATCTCAAACTTATTCTTTGGGATGACTCCCTTTCTTGTGTTCTTTTGCTATTGTATTGTTGTAATTTGCTATTTTTTCATTTCAGGGCAACTATTTTAGCTTCTTGGTTGTTTCTTTGCGTCTATGAAGCAATGATTATTGTTGTCTTATGCGGATTTGGTTTTTTATATGGGTTTGAGCCCCTTTTTTTGTTCTTGGGTAGGGTCCGAGCCAAAAAACCCTCTTTTACCCTTATTTAAAAAATGTTAGGTATAAATGTAAACATATACTTTTAGTTTATTTTATGAAATGAAATGAATAACCTTCGGTGATGAATTCTATAGTTACTTTTAATGATTCAGGAATTTTCCATGAGAATGTTGGTTTTCAAAATCTATAAAGATTAGTATTTACTCATTATTAGGATGTTAGTATTGAACCTAACATTATTTTAGACTAAAATGTTCACCTAGTTAATATTTTGGCCAAAGAATTGGTCATTTTATAAGTTTTTGGACCTTCAAGATTGATTGCAAACAGTTTTAAGAGTTTCTGGTGTGCCAAAACTAAAATGTAAAACCCACTCATCTACTAATGATAATGATAAATGAGATGACATTATAACATGAAATTACTTGAGATATGAGAGGATAGTGAAATAATTTATCTTGTCTAAAATCACAAATAATTCATTTTTACTAATGTCCCAAACGCATATGCGATCTTGCAAAAATAAATATAACACCCAAACACAAGTGCAAAACTTTTAATTAGATTTTTTGTTTATTATTAGTAAATGGTTTTTTTTTTTTATGGAGACCATACCCCAACACAACGTAAGGGTAAAAACCTAGATACACCAATAGAGCATGGAAATCAAAGGTAAAAAAAATAGATATACAACATAGCCCCAAGAAAAGGAAGATGAAACACCCAACATAAAAAAAACACAACACAATAGGTCCATAGAAAAACAATGACATGCACACAGCAGAAGAACAACTCAAAAACATAAGGCCACCAGCCCAGATACAACACTACAAGTGAAAAAAGGACAAGCCTCATGCCTTATCCAAAATGATGGTGGGTTTTAGTTTATTATGTCCTTTCCTCCTCCATTCCACCACCATCTAATTCTCATTATCATCTTCTTCTATGATCGGAAGAAAAAATTCAAGATTATTGATAGGAATGTGACCCTTAACAAGGGGTAACAAGGCACAATCCATCATATAATCATCAATGAGCTCTTGGGTGGAAGAATCTTGTTTAGTTTGAGAAAAGAAAAGATGTAGAGGCTCCTCCTTTAGAGGGGGAGCATAAACCATTGAGGGCTTTGATTGTTCCTTGACTGGGTCTAAATTAGGGGTAACTGCAAGATGTTCTGGCAGGGAATCCTTCCACCATGCAGGTTTTTCCTTGTGTTTGGAATGCTCACAATTATAAGAAAGATGTCTTATTTTAAATCACCTTCGACATATAAAGGATAAACCCTCATAGTCAATCCTTTGAACTCAATGTCTGTCACCTATTCGTAGGTTAATTTTTGTTGGAAGAGTTTGAGATGTTCCAAGATCTACCAAAAATTTGGTGTAAGTTGTATGAGTTTGACTAGATATTTTATCATCGACTTTCACAGTAGATCCTAAGGTATTTCCTATAATAATAAGGAAATATTTGTTCCAGAGATGTAATGCGAGTCCTGGAAAGTGGATCCAAACAAGTTAGGTATAAAAGGAATATTTTAGAGGATAAAAAGATGGATACCATGGCTTGAACATGAGTCCATGGTCACTCCAATATTGGTCAAAAATTAAATCCCTATCCTTAGGGGTTTCAAAAATAGAAATAAAATAAGCTTTAGCATAGAGGTAGAGTTCAATCTTACCCTTGATTTTTTCCCTCCATTTTGAGAGATCCAATCATGAAGATGGGTTAGCTTGGGGTAGAGCTTATGGAATTTGTAGATGAGGCCTAACCGAGATAGATTTTCCTCTTCCTTGAGAACAATTTGCAGTATATCCTCCTCTAGCTTCAGAACTGAAGTCTTCTGCAATGGTTTTAATATCTTGACAACATTTCTTGTACTGTCCTTATGTTAGAAGACCACTACAACAAAGGATTTTATAGATCCATCCTATTTCCCTTGATTATTGTTGACCCTAGCACTTACGTTGTTACAAACATTCAAAGGTTTGGAAACATATTTCTGCTATTTTGTAGAAAAATATATGTATCCCCTAGGTCCACCACCTTTATAGCCAGAGCTATGGTATCTGCTAGGGTTATTGCACTGATCTTGTGGGCTCATAGATTTTATAATGGAAAATATGTCTTTATTTCTTGATGATCTACCCTTTCCTTCCTCAACAGAGGTGTTGACCACTTGTTTTTCAGGTTGAGCCACCAAAAAACCAGCCTTCCTATAATATTTTAAACACCCCAACAATATGTGATACCTTATACACACATGTAACCCCTAAAACACAAAACAAAAACTCAAAAATCCAATAAAATGTGATATTATTAAAGACAATGCAACATTTTAAAGTGGTATATAACAACATTAAAAATATATGACAACCTATATTCAAATGTTTCACCTTAAACACTAATTCAACATCCTAAACACATATAAGATAGTATAAATGACACATATTAAATAATTTAAACACACATTTTGCACCATAAACAAAAATTCCACAACGAATAGGTATTTCAGTCCTAAAGACAAATGAAATTATCTAAACACATATGAATTCCCCCCAAAAACATTCAACGACCAAATATAATTGTGAAACCATAAATAAAAATACAATAACATAAATACCAACACAAAAAAAATACTAAAATGTGATCCTTAAAAAAAATATGAGACACCCTAAAAATAAATTTTATACATAATTTTTTTATGAACATGAAACAATAGAACTCTGACACCCTAAACATATTTGTAATACTATAAATAAAAATGTTACAATCCAAACACATATGTGAACCCAAAAACATAAATGTGATCACATAAACAAAAATTGGACACCTTAATCAAAACAATTGTAACATCCTGAATGAATGGTCATATATATCCAAATAAGAACATCATAGATATATGAAATTATTTCTTATACCATCAATTATAATACTACTCTTCACACATGATGTTACATCTATAACCTATTCCTCTCATATATTATCTTTGCATATATAATACTATACACTCTTATTAACTACAAAATAGTCTTCCGTGCACATATATCTCAGTTTGTAATGGATTATATTTATAAATTATATTTGGTTATGAATTTTCATGGGTGGATCACAAGAGGTAATGTTAGAAGACTAATGTAAAACAAATGTGGGTACTAAAAATTATTTTATACCTTCCGGGTCTTCCTACCCAATTTTTGAATGTCCATAGTTTTGAATCCATTACAAATTGGTTAGGATATTATGTTAAATTAGCTGAGGGATCCACCCAACACTTATGTACAAAAATTTATCTTATTCTTGTGTATATTGACCTTTCTCAAGACCTTCCTCCTGAGATTAATCTGTAGATCAGAAGTATAACATAGTGTAGACAAAAAATCTATGCACTTGGGCACATTTTAAGGTCCTAGAGAATACTAATATATACATGATTTCTAAGAAAAAGAACAAGTGGTTGATAACGTCTTTTATGAATTTTTCTTTTGTCTCTTATATTTTAATTGACTTTACACACCTTACAACATGTCGGTACTGTTTTGATTTATCTTTTATGGCATTATACACTAGCACTCATTTAGAAAAGAAGTGTTTAGGTGCTTATGTCTCGTCAGGGTGCTCTTGACCCTCTTTCCCTTCCTCTTACTCTTTTTGGGTCTCTTTTACTTTTGGACATCTTTTACAACTTTGGTCTAGCCTTTTTGTTGTCAATTACGAAATTCAAACAAGGGGATCATATATATATATATATAGTTTTAAATCTAAAATAAAAAAGTAAGCATTAATCATTATCTACTATCACATAAGCTTGGATCCAAATGCATAAGAGCATTTCAAGGGAATACATCTAGCACATCCATACAAGAGACAAGGGTTGCATTAATTTGCATACACAATATAAGAGGGGAAGTTCATTGTATTTAATCTAACACATTTTTACCATTGGATCATTCTAGATCTACCCCGCTATAATAGTGTAACTCCCACAGGGAAAATAGGGAATCATTACACAAAGATTCACACAAAACTACACAGTGTTTGAAATGTAGTGCAATTCTTGGTACTAAGGTCACTCTTCTGGTGACCGTTTGAGTCAGTATAACTCCACATTCTACATATTTTTTTATTAAATTTGATGTGGTTTGTGGAAATGTGTAGGTAGATGATTATTTTGTTGGTTACAAGAAAAATCGATGACCTAGGAGCAAAGCCAGAGTGGCAAAAGGAAACTAACATTGAAGGTCCTTCTAAATAGAAAATGATATAACTTGAGCACCTAACTGGACACTAGTGTCTAGATCAGTCACTAGCTCTCCAGAACTTCTAACCTCCCATGGAAGCTTATGTCCTGCATATTATTGAGTCCCATTACTCTCAATGAGCCTTGCCGACAATGCTTATAGTTCATTTCAACAGTTTTTCTACCTACATGAAATCTAGATTGTGTAAAATCAGTTAAGTCACCTTGTCCTTCTCTCTTTCTTAGGGTTTCATATCATTACATGCTTATTGCTTGTGCAGTATTGTAATTTAATTCTTTTATATCATTAGTTACATTATGCTACTATGAAATTAAATATTTTCATTACCTTTAGATTAAATCATTTGATGAACCCCACTCATGATAAAACACTTGGATCTATTTTTTGCACGTTATATAAGATATTATTTCATGGATCCTCTAGTCTCCCCATATCAATTACTTTGAATGCACCCATGTTGTAAAGATGTTCTCCAAAAATCCATAGAAACTATGTACCTCCCTCAAAATACGTGGCCTGTACAAGTAAGTTCCATTTTTTATCGTCTCTCCAATGACCATATCAGTTCTGATACCATAACCAATCAACCCATCTTAGAGTAAATTCAATATTTACACCATGATTTTTAAGATAAATTTCAAGCAATAGAAACCTTGATTACATCCCTCAAAGCTGAAATACAACATCTTAAGGATGATTCTCATGCCCATGCTAGTTATTCTTCTACACCTCATCTTAATCCCATGTCAACTACATGTTCTCATACAAATCTAGAGTCTTACTACTACGAATGCCTCTCAAGTTTGATCTAAATACTAAGAAACATGATATTCTTCCTAATCTCCTCATTCACTAGTTGATAAAATTTCTACTTGCTCATTACTACCATCCTTATCGGATTGAAAAATACAAAGGTCACCTAATTTTCAATTATCATAGAATCAATGGACATCATGACAACAATTTCTATGATTTCAAATGAATAATTGGGAACCTTAAGCATCATGGTTTTATTTAATTTTCTAGACAACATCCTCCTACATGCTCATCTTGAATTGCTAAATCCCAAATGGATCCAAAATCTGCATCTTCTATGTTTAATGAGCATCATGCCATAATTACTAATGTTCCTTCTCTGGTAAGTCAAGATACACTTATCCAAATTACTATCATACCACCTTTAAATTACTTACCCCATTACCTCCTTCAATCAAGTCCTCTACATCGTTACCAATTACGAATAAACAAACACATCTAAAACTAATTACCCCATTACCTCCTCCCATCAAGTCATCTATAACATTACCAATCCAAAATAAGAAACCGACATCCAAGGAAGCACCAAAACTTCTATCACCAGAAGCTGAAATCCCTCACCAACCTCCTCCAATTAAACATATAATTTATATTTTCGATCAACATAGTTCTTACACATATGGTATTTCTCACATAATCACATAGATCTCCATAAGTCACAAACTTGGGAAACATCATAATTCCCCCAATCTATCACTCTTGGATACCTCTAGTATATACTTATAGTTTCTCTAGTACATTTCACGCTCTGTACTTTAGCATCTACTCTCGATTGCATACAATGTCTCCATTACTCGATGACACACTCTAGTTCTATGGTTCATTCGCAACAATTGTGGGGGAAATTCCTAAATGAACCTCATATTATTTAATCCTAAGATTATTTTCTATATGATTTGTGGTCCGTGATGAATATTTTCAAGCATTCTCACGTCACTTTTGGTACACACATTGTATCGTCATTTACAGATGACACACTCTTTTTCTATGGTTCATTCTCACCTGTTGAGGGAAATAATTTAAATGAACCTCATCGCATGCACATTCTCTATGTGGAAATGTGGATCTCCTCCTTTAAACATCCTAAAAATTACAACACACCATCATATTCACAGAATATCTACATATCTTGGTTACATGAACTAGTTTTAGCTTATTCTACTTACATTTTATACTTTATCAGCCATGCTAGTTGGATACTTAGTATGCTATTATATTTTTATATAAACACATGTGTGTTCACTTGGTATCTTTTGGTGAATACCAGACCTTTCACAGATTCATACATAATTTATGATACTTGACATTTCTCCTTATCAGTCCCTCCGAGGCTCCTGGGGGAATCTACCTTTACTACTCTCACACTCTACCCATCACAAGTTCTATTTAGCATTATTTAGTACTTCTAATTAGTGGAAATTTACCTCTCACTGATCTCAACATAAAATTTATGTCTATAAAATGTAAATGGGTGCTTCATGTGTAGCATTTTCCTTGCATAATTACATCAAACCATGGTTATCTACCACAATTTTCTTTTTATTTTTTACTATTATTTTCTACTATTTTTGGGCTATGCCCTATGGTATGCCTCTTCATTATTTTCTTATTGCCGCTTTGGACCTAATTGTATTGTGACATTGTGAGTGATGTACTTTGTACAAAAGAAAATTTTTGTGGTACATCTTGTCTTCATAGGTGCTTGTTACATTATTTCATATTTTATGTTAGTTATATCAGACTAAAACCTATTCCTAGCCTATCTTGTTTGCACATGCCTTGGTTTCAACCATTGCATAACCCGTAACCCATACATGTATCCATTATCAGATATGCATATAAGTATCTAGTCCTCTCATTTGGACCACCTTATCTTACTTTTTTTGCATGCACCTCAAACAAGGGGGGTATCATTCAGGTGAGAAAATCATCCTCAAAGTAGAAAAAAAACTATAGATGAGAGAAAAAGTACAAATTTGGAAATAATACACATTCACATAATGGTACAAAATTAGAATAGGGTCAGAAACAATGACTTGAAATTAGTGCCAAGATCATACAGGAACGGTGGGTGCTTGTTTCCTAGGGAAAATAGTCAATTTTTCAATTCAACATAGTTTCTAGCAGTTCATAACACATTTCTATAGTATCTGTCACTTGACTCCAATTTTAGAATTCTGTAACTGACATTCAATTTATACTCAGTTACAAACAGTTACATATAGTGACATGCAATATGAAGTGGCACTTATTTGGGAAGCATCATGGATGCAAAGTAAAAAATATATATCTCCCAAACACTCTTCTCTTAGTGTGACATTTCTCCAAAAATGTTCTTGGAGTGAGATCACCCAAAAAAATCATCTCGGGCGTGAGATCTCTCAAAAAACTCATTCTTGGTGTGAAATAACCCAAAAATATTACCCATTCTGAAACAAATTCAGTAGCATCTCCAAGAAAATTAGGACAATTTCCTATCTTTTACTCTTTTATACATAAGGGGCACACTTTCCTTTTACATACTTCTACACTTCTACTTACTTATACACATGTAAATTTGATTTTTCATATATGTAATTTAACTACTTTCTTGTTATTGTTTTTATAGGTACGTCCTTATACACAACAAGAAACAAATCACATCAATAAACACAAGCTCCAACACATACACTCGAACCATACGATATACTTCCCCTTCCTAGTTTCCACACTTCTCTTTACGATCACGTCACATTTCACTTATCCGCTTGGTATGCTATCAGATACACTCTTCTCTAAAAGATAAATAGGTATGCATCTTCTATCTACTTTATGATATCGAGTATTCACTCAACAACGTAAATTGGTGGAAAAATGTAGACACAAAATCTATGCACTTGGGTACATTTTTAGGTCCTAGAGAATACTAATATATACATGATTCCTAAGAAACAAAACTAGTGGTTGAAAATATCTTTTGGGCCTTTCTGTTTTTTCTCTTGTATTTTTATTTACCTTAAAAACCTTACTGCTTGTTGATACTTTTTTGATTTATATTTTATGGCCTTGGATGGTAGTATCCATTTAGGAAAGGTTTTCCCAGGTGCTCATGTCCCTTCTAGGTGTTCCTGACCCTCTTTGAATTCCTCTTAGTATTTTTGGGTCTATTTTACTTTTGCTAATCTCTTACAACTTTCAGTACACCTTTTAGTTTTCAATTACAAACTTAAGACAAGGGAATCATATATATACATAGTTATAATTATCAAATAAAGGACCAAGCACTAAGAATTATCTACTATCACCTAATCTTGCATCCAAAGGAACATGAGAATTTCAAAGGAATACATCTAGCACATCCATACAATGGACAAGGGTTGCATCACTCTGCATACACAACATAGGAGGGGAAATTCATTTCATTCCATCTCACACATTTTCATACTTGGAGCATTCTAGATCTATCCTGCTATAATAATGAAACTCGCACAAGGGAAACCTAGGGAATCATTACACACAAATTAATACAGAAATAAATGGAGTATGAAATGTAGTGAAACAATCGGTGCTAAGTTCAATCTGTACGTGACCATTGGGGTCAACCTGACTTCACATTCTACAACTTTTTTTTTACATTTGATATTGTTTGTAGACATGTGTAGGTGGAATTTGTTTGTGGGGTATAGGTATACTAGAAGATATAAGAGTGAAGCTAGAGTGAAAAAATGAAACTAACAAAAAATCTCTCTCTAAACAAAAAAGGAAAAAACCTGAGTAACTGATTAGTCACTAGGGCTTGAGTCCCTAGATTAGTCACTAGGGCTCGAGCACTCCCATCCTCCCACGAGAGATTCTATCTTGCACATTCACAAGTTCCAAAACTTTTAGTGAGCCTTGATGACACATCTTATAGTTTGTATTAGCAATTCTCCTACCTAGATCACATCTAGATTGTGCGAAATTAGATAAATCACCTTCTCCCTCTCTCTTCCTTAAGGTTTCATATCATTACATGATTATTTATTTTACACTAATGTACTTTAATTCTTGTAAATAATTATTTACATTATCTTACTATGAAATTAAATATTTTATTACCTTTATATTAAATCACTTGGTATAAGATGCTAGATTATGAGGGTTTTGGTTTTCATTACGTTAGATGCTTTGAAACCAGTGATCAAATTGCAGATAGTGGATGCTCTAAGAATAATAAAAATAAATCTACTTGGGGGATTGAGTCTCTACCCAAACACCTAATATTGATGCTACTTCAAATACTTCTTCAGAACCATCCTCACCTCCTTCTATTAACACCCCCTTTTAGGTTTTGAACACCCCGATTCATGATAAGACCCTTAGTCTCCGAAGTCTCTTAGCTCACCTAGGGTGTTCAAGGATTGTTCTTCCCTTTTTCCTTATTTTATGAACCTTAAGCCAATAGCCTATATTGAAGTATTTATCCCACGCGATCTTGAATAATATTTTGATGATGACCGGTGTAATTGGATGATTGTCTATAATAAGAAAAAAATGTCATTCTAGGAAGAATTTATCTCCATCTCATTTGGAAAAAAATTCACCATATAAATATCCTATCTATTTTTTGACCCTTTTCTTTGTTGGATTCTTCTAAATTCTTATGGTCATTAGATCTATGTATTTTTTTGTGCATTTTTTTTGTTGTTTTAGCTTGGCTACTCATTTATATGTAGTTTCTTTTGGTCTTCATTTTTTACCTCAGATTTTGGCCTTTTGTTAGTGTGTAGGACCATAGTAAAAAAACCTTTATCCTTATCTAAAAAAATATATTATAAATTATTAGTGCACAGATCCTATTAATTTTTCTAGGAAATGCAAATACATAAACATGATAGTATAGTAAGAAATATCCAATTATCTAGTATATGAGAATGGGTTTTATGCTGTAATTTGAAATAAATCAAGAAATTAGGATTTTTTTTCTGAGGAACTTATATTTTATAGAGAGCATAAAGAACTATGATTGATTTAATATTCTCAAAAATTTATAAGATGAAGTGGGTTGAGTTTCTATTAAGTTACTTATTCGTATTAACATAAAGAAGTGGTAAGTATAACAAATTTCCTAATGCAATAAGTAGAATAAATTTCTTATTGACTAAGATTAGATTACAAGTTGTAGAGTTTCATTATATGAAGGATATATAAAGAATATAGTTATTTAATGGAAGAATGAGATGCATGTACTTAACAAATAAATTTTGACACAACATAAGTATTGGAATATTTTGTAGAACAAGGATTATTGTTCAAATAAAATAAGTATTCATATATAGATGGTCAGTTTTCGGAACATTGATTAAGGAAAATAGTTATCAAATTTTATAAGGTCATTATAACCGTAAAAATACATTTATGAAGTACATAATTTTACATAATATTATTGAAAATGTTCCCGCACATATTTAGGATTGTGGAGTGTTTATGTTGATGTAAAGTAGAAGTAAAAAAGAATGATTTTGTCACCCATTACCTATTCCTTATAAGGCACAAATACATTTAAGTATGATTTTTTCTAGTTTGTTTAGTAACGATGAAAAAGGGTTAAGGGGACCCTAACCCATACAACAAGATGAGAAAAATATAGGAAATTGAGGAGTAAGACAAACCGGCCTCTACCAACAACACCATAGATCAAAACAACAATAGAAATAAACAAACAACAATACAACAAAACCAACAATAATCTCAACAAAGTTCCCTCCCTTTGGAGATCTTAGCTACATTTTAAGGGGGGTGATTGTGCCTTTCTTTTTTTGAGTGAAAAAATTCCAACCCTCTTCAATATTAGGATTTACATTTTCATTATTATACATTGGAATCAAAACTTCAATATTTTCCCCATAATCTTGGGAATCAAATGGATGAGCCTGAACCTCCTTACAGGTTTGTTGCAATTCCATCACTTTTGGATTAGAAAATTTCTCACAAACAAAATTAAAATCACAAACCAATGGGTCATTCACTACTAGGTGATTATAATTAGAGTTATTCCACCAAGAGCTTCTTCCTTTAGCATATTTATGAACTAAGTGACAATCTACTGCTAAATGGCCAAGAGATAAGCATGTTCTACATCTAAAGGGAAACCCTTTGTAATATAGGTTTTGAATCCAAGTTCTATCTTCAAATTTAAGTTCAATAGTAGAAGAAAAACTCACAGATGTATCCATATCAACCAAAATTCAAGCATAAGTGGTGTGTTCAAAATATTCAGTTTTGAGTCAATAGCTAAACATTTCCCTAAAGCACTACCAATGATTTTTTCTGGTTTTACTAAGATACGAAAAGGCTATTTTTCGTTATTTGGTATCATGGATAAAATTTACATGACACCACATACTGTAGTATGTAGTTAAGTTAGTGACATAACACATATTTTTATGTTATTTTAAGGGAAATTGTAAGCCTCCATGTATTTTTTCATAAAATAGTTTCAAGGCGGGAGTTATCTTTGAAGTATATTTCTACAATTATTTTTGGAACAAGATGAATATAAATTTTCAATTCATTTAAACATATCATTCACAAAAAATTTCTAGATATGGCTAGTTAATAGAAGTTTGGGAAATTTGTTTAGATTATTTGATTGAAGAAAACCAATGAAAAAAGCATTTGAAATTAGTACAAGATGAATTTTATTACAATAAATAATCTCATATTTGTATTGATTTTTATTAAGGATAAATGTTTTTTGACTGGGACCCTACCCGAGCACAAAAAGGCCATCTACCAAGATATGGCTAGTTAATAGAAGTTTGGGAAATGTATTTAAATTATTTGATTGAAGAAAACCAATAAAAAAGATTTTGAAATTAGTACAAGATGAATTTATTACAATAGATAATCTCATAGTTGTATTTATTTTTATTAAGGATAATTTTTTTTTTACTAGGACCCTACTCAGGAACAAAACGACCATCTACCAAGATAAGACAATGAAGGTCAAAAGAAAAAAAAAAGAAAAATGATGTGAGAAAAGAAAAAAAGAAACAACAGATAACCAAATCCAAACCAAATGTAGTCAAACCAAAGTGGAAGATTGAAATCTGTAATGCCAACAATTTCAATGATCAAAACTACACCAAAGTCTATTAATTTATTGGGGATTTTTTTTTGTTTTAAAGGTTGTAAGCGTTATAAGTATCAACTATGTTTAATTAATTATGGCTAACAATCTTTATTTGTTCATAAGGTAGTCATACTAAAAATAAATAATTAAATATTATTAATCTATTCCTAAATTGATTTTGGGATAGAATTTTCTCATAAAGTCTCCATTATTTTCCCTTATTATTGTTGACTAAATCAATTTCATTAATATACTTGATTAATTCCATTTAATATTATCAAATATTAATTCCTAAGTTCGGTTTAGATTTTTTTTCTTAAACACTTAACAACCATACCCCAAATTTATTATTATTTTTCCTTTAGTTAAATAAATCTCCTACATCATTTTCTATAATGACCATAACATTAACTAATTCCTATAGTCCAATGCCCCAAAGACTATTAATTAAACCATACTAGCAAGGATCCATTTAATCCTAACACACTAAGAGAACTAAGTGGCCCCATTAAAAAATACACATACATTTAATTAAAACTTACTCCCATAAAATGCCACACTTAAAACTTATAGGAATTATTATCTAAAAGGAAAAATAACCATATCGTACTAAGCCAAGAACTCATATGCTAATCAAACACCACAATCAATAAAATTAAAAAAAATTGCTAGAATAAATTTACATAAACCTTTCCAAACAAATAAGAAAAAATATCATATATTATTATGGAACTCAATAAAATACAATGAGGATGGGCCTTGCTTATATAGAAAAGTAATACTAATCTAAGAACAAGTCAATGTCGTAGATCAAGCCATAAATCAAGGAAAGAAATAGTCATCAAAGAACTATTTAAGACCAAATATTTAGGAAAGAACTATTCATCAAGGATCTAGTCAATACCATAGATCAATGAAAGAAACATACTTAACAACTAGATAATATCCCCCTAATATCTAAATAAAATAAAATAAATAACCACACACATAAGTGGGTGAGGATAAATATAAGAAAGGTAAATAAAGTGCCTAGGTGAACATTAGCTAAGGTAAATACCTACTCTAACATCCCCCCTCAAGTGAATCTAGGGGCCCAAAATAAAAGTGGCATATCCATAGTATGAGTCCTAGTAACTAGGCATGATGAGGTACTCATGTATAATATATCCACGAAGAAATATCTAACCAAAAGAAGGAAAGAATCCTACTAGAAGGAAAGAGAAAGAAGAAGAAGAAGTAAGATATTTGCACAAACACCCCCCAAGAAATTTTTTTGAAACCTTGCACGCCACACAACTCAAGGTAGTGAGGTGGTGTAAAATTCTTCATAAATATGTCCATAACCTGCTATTGAGTTGAAATGTACTCCAAGTAAAGAAATCAATCCTGAATGTGCTGATGAATGAAGTGGATGTCTATCTCAATATTCTTGGTCTGTTGTTGCTCAACTGGGTTGCTAGAAATGTGAATGGAACTTTTATTGTTATACCAAAGTACATTCAGTGAATCCCATGGGAATCTAAAATATTTCAATAACTATTGAAGCCAAAGAATCTACTGACTCATTGTAAATGTTGCCCTATACTCTACCTTTGAAGATGAAAGTGTAATAGCCTGTTGTTTTTTGCATGCACAAGAAACTAGAGAATAAGAAAGACAAACAAGATAGCCAGAAGTGGAATGCCTCTTATCAATAAAACTTTCCCAATCTGAATATGTATATCCAACCAACTGAGTAGAACCCATAGTGTAGTGTAGGCCACAGTGGGAAGTGCCCTACAAATAGTGTAAAATTCTTTTATCAGCATGTCAGTGACTACTATAAGGAGAATATGAAAACTAAGATACAAGCCCTATTGTAAATGAAATATCAAGGTGAGTATGTATCAAGTACATGATACTTCTAACCAATTTCCTATACAAAGTTTCATCACAAAGTGGAGAGGTACATGTGGAAGTAAGAGTAACCCCAGAATTAAAAGGAGACAGAATTAGCTTGTAATCAACCATATAAATACCTGGAAGAAGATCATAGGTGTACTTTATCTGAATCAATTAAATCATTGAATCTATATAAGAAATCTACAATCAAAGGAAATAATGAAATAACCCAAGATCTGTCATATCAAAATGTGTAGAAAGAGCTCTCTAAATACTCTTAATGTGGGAAGAAGAGCTACAAGTAAGTAACAGATCATCAACATACAAGACAAGTATCATAATATCCTTACCAACATGCTGAAGATATAATGCATGATCAGAGTGGCAATGAATAAAACCAGTATATAGAAGAAACAAATCCATCTTCCCATACCAAGCCCGAGGTGATTATTTGAGACCATAGAGAAACCTTTGAAGTCGAGAAAAAAGAGAAGAATCCTGAACAAATCCAACAAGTTGCTCCATGTATATTTCCTCTTGTAAATCTCCATGTAAGAAGGCACTCCTCACATCCATCTGGTATATGGAATACCCTTGTGGTGCAACAATAACAAGTTCAAGGTGTACATAATCCATCTTGGCAATGGGTGCAAAAGTCTCAGAGTAGTCAATACGTTAAACTTGTGAAAAAATATTTGTAACAAGACGAGCATTATAATTGTCAATGGACCCATGAGATGCATATTTGGTTTGGTATACCCACTTACACCTAACCATATTTCTTCTTTTAGGAAGAGATACCAAATCCTGAGTATAATTCTTCATCAATTAAGAATACTCAACTGCCATCATGTCATCCCACTCTTGTATCCCACGAGCCTTTGAGAAAGATTGTGGATCCTGAGAAATTACCTGACACAAAAGTAAAAATCTTATAGAATGTGTGTGATGATGTTTATCGGGTGGAAGATCCTCTATGAAAGGTACTGCCTTAGAAACTGTAGTACAAGCACACTAAGGCATAGTGACAACATCAGTGGGAATATGATCCTCAATGACATCTATAACCTCCTCATCAACCTCCTCAAATAATATATCCTCAAGATGAGATAGAGAATGAGGCATGGAAGAAGATGAAGAATCATGAGGAGTTAAGTGCCCATCAAACTGAACATGTGTTATAAAAATAACATCATGAGTATCAGGATCTAAAAGTCGATAAGCTCTCATGTCCTCACAATACCTTATAAAGATCAAGGGTTTTATCTTCTTATCCAAGGATTTCCTTTTCTTCTTTAGAAGAGTGTTAGACAAAGCTTCCTATGGAATCAAATTCTCAAATTCTTTTTGTGGTGTATGATTATGAATTTAGTTAGCACAATTAACTACTTTTTCATAGTAGATATGAGGTAAATCTCTAGAATGCATCATACAGTTAGCCATTTCCCTCAAATTTCTTTTCTTTAATTTTACTAATCCATTCTGTAGTGGAGTATGAGGAACAAAATGTTGGTGAATAATGCCTTGACTTACCACAAATTTAGAAAAATCAAAGCTGAAGTACTCCCCCCATTATCAGTACGAAGGTTTTTTATGAAACTAAAAGATTATTTCTTGACCAAAAGCCTTGAACAATTTGAAGTGTGAAAAAACATCACTTTTTGACTTGAGAAAATGAACCCAAGTATGCCTCGATAAATTATCAATAAAGGTAAGTGCATACTTATCTCCATTAAAAGAGGGGGTAGGAAAAACCATCAAGTCACTATGCAAATGTTCAAGTGGTGAAGAAGCTCTCTTAGACAAATTCTTAGGAAAAGGATCTTGGTTTTGTTTTCCTAATGCAAAACCATGACAAATTCCCTCAATACAAGAAACTCTAAGAAGACCGTCTACAATACCATGAGTTCTCAAATCCAAATATCTGTGATTGAGATGTCTAAATATCTTGTGTCAAAATTTACTCTCTGAATCTGCATGAGAAACCAATCTTGTCTCTATAGAAGAAGTGTCATCAAAAATCTCAAAGTGGTATAGTCTAGAACTATGATAAAAACACCTTGAGAAATAAGTGAATGAGGCTCCAAAAAATTTCATACTTCTGCCCATGTGGTGTAAAACTCACTATTTTACCTTAAGAAGAATGAAAAATTTGGAATACAGAAAGAAAATTTGTGGTGATGTTAGGAACATATAGTGCATCATGGATAATTCCACCATCAAGGTTTATATCACCTTTTCCCGCAACAGAAAAAAAGGAAGAATCTCTAACCTAAATTTTGGAAGTAGAACTCAAACCTAGAGAAACACAAGAATCCTTGGAAGAAGTCATGTGATGAGAAGTACCAGAATCTATAATCCAACTATCTGCAAGTGGTCACTAAGATCTCCCAACAACATTAAGTTCTTTGCCATGATGATTAGAAGGAGGTTGAGTGGAGATAGATTTTTTTTGTTTCTTGACTACATTATTTAAGGCTTTCATTCTATTATAACACCTATGTTCTTCATGACCAATACTCCCACAAAAAGAGCATGAAAAGCTAGACTTATTCTTTAATTCATAAGACACCTTGGATTTTGAGTTATTTTCTTTGGGTTTAGGAGAATTCTGAGATGGAGAAGGGGTGTATTTTGTTTTACTTTTCGGTTTTCCCTTGCCCTTAGGATTAGATGCAACTAATGTATTTTGAGAGGTGGAATACTTAAGGTTAGAAAATTTGCATTCTTTGGGCTAATAAGTCTTTCAAAAAATATTTCTAAGTTAGGCATTTTGAATGTGTCATCTAATGCATCAATGTTAGAGAAAAAGGTAGAAGAAATAATTTAGAGTGGTCCTATCAACTTAGAATCAAGTAAACACTCTTCATATTTGTTATCTCTTCTACTCCCCTTCAATCGTGTCAACAAATTCTTGAAGTTGGTAAGATAGTCTATAATTGTTGGAAAATATTCATGTTTAAGAGAGGTGATCTCAATTTCAAGTTGCATGGATCTCATATGACCCACTTTACCATAAAAATTCCCCAATTTCTCCTATATTTTGAAAAGAGAGTCACATTTTTCCAAATGAAACAAAAGAATGTCACTTACATAATTTCCTATCAAACCCATACACTCATCAAATTTTCACTTCTATTGAAATTTATCATATTCTCTAGTGAACATTGGTTGTTCTAAAGAAGTTAAAACCCATAATCCTTTTCACTTAATTATTATTTCTATTCATGGTTTCCATGTGTGGTAATTATGTGTTGTTAATGGATCAACATGATCTAATGCAGAATTAGAAAAAGATGTCATTCTCAGAAAATCACCAAAAGAAATGCAAGAACCAATAAGACCCCAGAGTAATGCAACAAGCCCCCCAAATTTTTTGCACTTTATAATGAGTGCATGTTACAATATGAAACTTTATAATTATAATGAAATTATTAAAATAAATATTTCGAATGGAAAAAATATGAAAAATAAGCACTTTTGCAAACAATTACACTCAAAACCGAGTTACCAATAAAAAGATACAAATTTCTATTTATTTTAGTTGGCACTAAAACACAATAAAATAATCTTGTCTTCACTCAAATAAAATGAAAGGGGGTTGGAGTTAAGCACCTATTAGTACAAATTACAAACTTAAGCCCTCATATTACCATACCATATGACCAAGGGCTAAGGATTTCAATGGGAATTTGCACAACTTACTATTATGGGCTGTGCTGCTTGTTTTCAAGAAAGTCACATCCAATTCCTCCTTTTGGTAAATATTGCTATTTCAGGACTGTGTGGACAATGACTTGCGCAGCCAAATATAACATTCTATGGAATTTTTAGAATTGGTAAAGTGTGCACAACAACCCGAGAGCCCCTGCCAAAAGAGGAAAGAACCATCCTGGTAGAAATACCCTACTGCACGTCACCTGAAAATGCTGGACCACATAAGAAAAAAACCCAATGCAAATCTTGTAAAACCTAGAAATTAATTTTCTAGGTTTTCTTCCTTGGTGACACAAATCTCGAGGTGAACTAGAAAGTGACTCTACAACAACATCAAAATCCCAAAAATTGAATTCATCTAGAAATGGTTGAGTTTACAATAAATATTAGGGGTTTTCCACCTTCGGATCCAATAGAAGGCTCTGTTTTACATAAAAATGCACGCAACAACAAAATACAGACAAATCCTCAATATATGAATATACAAACAAATAGTTTGCAACACAAAACTTATAGAAAAATGTCAACAATGTTATCCTACTATGATACCATAAAAAAATGGTAACTAGATCATACCAAGCCAAGAACGTAGATGCTGATCAAACACCATGATCAATAAGATGAAAGCAATTCACCAGAATAACTTTACATAAATCTTTGCAAACAAATAAGCAACAATATCATATATTATTATGGAACTCAATGAAATATAATGAGAATGAGCCTTGCTTATATAGGTAAGGAATAAAAATCTAAGAATTAGTCAAGGTCATAGATCAAGCCATAAATCAAGGAAATAACTAGTCATCAAAGAACTAGTCAAGACCATAGATTCAGGAAAGAAGTAGTCATCAAGGATCTACTTAATACCATAGATCAAGGAAAGAAATATGCATGACAACTAAGATAATATCCCCCTAATATCTAAATAAAATAAAAGAAATATGCACACACATAAGTGGGTGAGGATAAAAACAATCAAGGTAAATAAATTACCTAGGTGAATATGAGCTAAGGTAAATACCTACTCTAACATTATCCACAATTAGATTGATTCTTTTTGGGCCTTTAGATCTTAGGTATTTAATACAACCATAGATATCCTTATGTTTAATTTTATTCACTCCTTTGCCCTAATCCATCTAATTTGTGTTTTGTAGGTTTGGGAGTATGGAGGCCATGGAGCTAGGGATGGATTTCTCATTGCACTTAGATGTATACACACATATTTGATGGGTTATTTTGCATCCGTCTCCTAGGATTTGCTTTACATTTTATTTGTTATTTGTATTATTATGGAGAGTCTACCCTATTTTGATATGGGCATTTTTTGTCCCATTTTGTTTACAAGTTAAAATGTAATATATATACATAGTTTATGGGGATATACACATACATACATACATACATACATACATACATATTGTGTTAGCAATGTAGGGATAAAATGTGTATATACACGACGGAAGAGATAGTGTACTATATATATATATATATATATATATAATGTTAATATTTATTAATATAAAAAATCTAAATGTCGGTCAGTCGAATAAAAAATCAGTGCAGAGATGCATTGGTTGCGGCTATAGTCATTGGGCTGCTTTATTTTTATTAATGATGTTGTGCTAAAAATCGAGGGTGGAGAGTGGCTCCCCCACCCTTCTCTTTTTTTAATTACTAAAAACAATTAGGGTATGGGCGCCACCCCCCACCCATTATTATTATTATTATTATTTATATATAAACCTTGAGGCCATACCCCTATATGGTGCCTCACACAATGATCTACTTTTTTATAATATAAAAAATTTATTTTATTATAATCTCCCTCCGAATATAATATGTTACTTTTCAATATATATATGTGTGTGTGTGTGTGTGTGTGTGTGTGTGTGTGTGTGTGTGTGTATACATATATATATATATGTATACATATATATATATATGTATATATATATATATATATATATATATATATATACATACATATGTATACATATATATATATATGTATACATATATATATATGTATACACACAACACCACACACACACAACATAGTGTGATGTGTGTGTGTGTGTGTGTGGTGTGTGTATACCATATATATATTAGTGTATACCATATAATATATATGTATACATATATATATATATGTATATATATATATTATATATCTGGTATATATATATATATGATAGATTATATATATTGTATGTTATATATATATATATATATATATATATATATGTATGTATATATAGTATATATATATATATAATATGTATATATCTAATATAATATATATTAGATTATGTATATATATTATGTATATACGAGATATGATGTATGTATATATATATACATATAATGTATGTATGTATATAGTACATCTATACTATACTAGATAATATCATTACTACATACATATTATATATATATATATATAGATATATATATATCTATATATATATATAATATATATGTATCATACATATATATATATATATATATGTATATTGTATATGATATATATATGTATGTAGTATATATATTATATTATATATATATATATGGATATATATATAAAATGTTTATTTTATATTTTTGTTTGTTTCTTTCATTTTAACAATCTATTAATCTACGTTATAACATAACAAATTATAGGGGCATTTGTAGTTTATATAAGTTAAATATCTTTATATATGAGATCTAGTTGATATAATATAAATTTATTCAAACTATATACAAGTAAGTGAAGTGAACATATTTCTTGGATTTGATGAAGGTTATTTAAATGCCTATATTGACTAGTTTGTAATAATGGAAGATTTATAGCAACCAATGTAACATCCTATTATTTCAAGTAACACTAAAGAAAGAAGAACAAGAACAAAAAACTCAACCATGGACACCATATTTTTTCATTTATCATTTAAATAGAATATTACAAGAACATTTTAAAGAAAAAACCAAAAACATTTTCCTTTATAAATCCATTTCAAATAAATATAGTTTCCATACAAGAACACCATTCTTTTAAAAATTATTGCATAATACAACTTGAGTTAAATTTAAATTTGAAAAAAAACATTTACATTTCAATACAATTCCAAAGTTCCTTCTTTCAACAATAATACTTTGATAAACAAAAGTTTACAAGAAATCTCCTTTTAAAATATTTACAAGCCTTCCACTCTAAGTGGAAAAAATATAACGCGTTTTTACAAAAAACAACTTCTTTCATGGGTCTCAAATACAATGTCTTCCTCCAATGAACAATCTTCCAAATCTAATATTTATTTCATCTTCAACTCACACAAAAAGGAAGGGGGACTAGGCAACACTCACCTCCAAAACTTTATTCCAATGAGGAGAATAAGCCATCCTCCTCATTGGCCCCCAAGCCCTAACCATAGAGAAATAATGAATGGATGCGACCAATGACAACTTTCAGAAATGCTTCAACATTATAACACTCATGCCAACAATAAAAACAATACATTCAAACACCAAAACACAATATCACAATTTATAAATTTCAATACACAGGCTTATAATCTAATTTAAGGGAGAATAGAATAATGGGAACCACCTCCTTTTATCTCCCAAATATATCAAGGGTTCCTCCCAAAATACCTCCAAGTGCACATCCAACTTCTCAACATATCGCTTTTCCCTCCCAATGTAAAATACACAAAGTATATCAATTTTATCATTTTCTCTCCCCATAGGTGGAACTCCTACTCATAATCCCTCCTTAATGCCTCACAATTCCATTTTCCCTCCCAAAATGGTCCTATTTTCTTTCTCCCACACCTTACTTAAGGTCAAAATCTACCAAACCCAAATAAATCACAGATGTATACCATCATTCATTTGTAAAACACACAAATAAGTAGTTGAAAATAGAGAGTATAGACCCTACCTTTCCATCACAATATTCCACAATCTTCAAAAAGCTTCCACTATGCCAACCAAGCAAGTCTCCCAAAATATCCAAGAAAGAAATCAAATCAATTTCCAAAAGAAAAATTATGCAAATGAAAGTGAGTAACCCCCAAAACTTTAACACAACATCAATAAATAGTAAGATGAGGAGAGGAGGAGGAGGTGGCTCTATATAGGATGCTGCATCACTTCTCCTCAACTCCACATCACCAAGGATAATAAATTTGTGGGTGAGGACATGACAATTTTCTTTCCACACACAAAATCTCACTCCAAATCACAAAGGACAAAAAAATAAAAGTTCATGTAAGAAAGTGCAATAATTTCACCTTTTTACCTTTCAAATCACATAATGGGGTCTAATTTTGACCCCTTACCCCATGGGTATAGTTGGTAGGTGAATTTAAGAGGTGTGGGATAAGATTAACTTATCCCAGAAGCCTCCAAAAATGGATCTAAATTCAAATTTCGGGATTTGAGTGATGGGGATGAGTACGCTTACAAAAATAAATTAAAATCTAATTAAAATCCAGAAAGCAATAAGGAATATCTAACCCATTTGATGACCAAATGGTCACATTTCAAATTAATTTAATTAACATGATTAATCAACTCAAATAAGAGAACATTAATTATTAATAATAAAGTGAAACACATTACAATAATAAATCACATACTCCACCAATAATAAAAGAGGACAAGGTAAAATCACACATAGCCCATGGTCACATTTTTGAGGTCATATTCCCCATGGGAACTTCCTAACAACCTAACAAAACATAAAAATATGACTAAACAAAAATATTACATGGTGACCTTCATTGCAACCATCCAATATATTTCTTTAGTTAGTCTCTTAATCCACTTTTATTTATTGTGATATAGTTTCCTGCAAAAATCAAACAATACCTCTTCGGCCTTATGGCCGCATCAAATACATAAAAATCCTTCAGTAATATCATCATATCATGTAATTAAATCATCATTAATGCTAATAAATACTATCAATCATTTACAATTTTCTAATCATCTCAATTCTACAATTTTCACCGGCATTAATGAGATAAAAAACTAATCCAAACATCAAAACATAATCAATACGTCAAGGACCCTAAGTTCCAGTGCATATATAAGATAACAACACCTCATCATCATCAATACTGAAATATCTATCCATGCCTCTAAGAGTCCATACAAACCACAACATGAGTCACAATATCCATAATGTCTAGTAGTAGACTATTAAAATATCAAACATGGTACATGTCTCTAATAAAAATTAATGAAAATCATAGAATAATAAGTGTTGAAGAGGAATGGGCATTACATACCCCTCCCCTTAGACTTTCCTTCCTCCTGGAAGTCACGTAAAGAGGTAGGGAAACAAGGAATTCAAACATTCTGAATAACCTCTACAAGGTTAATTAAGATACAACACAAAACATTTAAATAGGAAAATGGTCAATGGAATCTCAATGAATGACTACAAGGTCTAAGAATACAAGGGAAAATTAATATACACAAGGTGTCCATGTAGCCACACATGGATACAACACACGATGAAAATAAAATACGGGACTTCCAATCAGGTTGAATTACACTTCAATGTTCATTATTTTAGACAAGATTAACAACTACCAATCATGACCTTAAATTTTTTACTAGGACCACACCTACTCATAGGTCTAAAAATTTAGGACCACATAAGATGAGGTTTAACAAGGAAATCACCTAAATTTAACAAAAGCGTTTACAAGGATGTAGATTATTTATTGGAAGTAATTTATATAATTAAGAAGAACTCACTTATATTATCATGGTAACACTAACCATAATATTTGTCACAAGGTTTCCATAACTTAAATTTGTACCCAAAAATTGTAACACACAACCATAAATCGCGATTAAGAAACCCAATCAATTAGACAACATTTCTATTATTTTTTATGATAAAAAATCTTTGCTCCTACTATTATATCGACACAAGAGGTACCCATTTACTCTATATAACAATTTTTTTTCTCGATTTTATGCCCGCCATAGCTCAAAACAATCATAAAGCGTTCACAAGCTTAATATTATAATCCATAGGAAAACTAAAGCGAGCTAGGAGAACTAGACGACAAGAAAGGTCCACCTAGAAAATAACTAGAGAAAGACACCAAACATTGTTGTAGGAAGCCTATGAAACAACCTGCACCTTCTCTTCCCAAAGGACAAAGGGGAAAACCAAAATGTTCTCCAAAAAGAAGGAAGATTCAAAAATTCCTCCGTATGCTTAACATATGTTGCCTAAGCTTGTCAAAAAGCCTAGGTTATTAATGACCTATTCCAACACAAGAAGGGTGCCTCCCTAATAATTGGAGACATAGAATCACTCCTAATGACCAAAAATCATATACATGTCGAGCTAAGAGGAAAAAGGGCACAACATCCTAAAAGGTTCCAACAAGGGAAAACTACATACTCTAATGTTTAGGGAGAAAACACGACTAAAAAGCATCACTATCAATACGGTACTCCATTATCCAAGGTAGGAGAACATATTAGAAGGTTATAAAATATTCCACCTTTGAAAATATGGATGTAGTGTCCACCCATAAGAACATAAAAATAATCCATTCTACAAGGTTATAAAATCCATATACACATACTTTTAGAAAATTTTATACAACTAGTGAGAGGTCCAAAATACTCTAGCATGTAACTTACGTTATAACCATTATACATATGTTTATTTTTTATATAAAAAGGGATGTATAATAATTTACTATCATGGTTTTAACTTTGGAGTTCATTATGAGATTCACATTAATTTTTTTATACTTGTCTAGCATTGAAACGAATTATTATTTCATGATTTATAAACATGTTATTATATTAGGTACTAATTACCATAAAAGATCATGATAAATTTAGATTAATAACATAATACATGTTATTTTAAGGCTATATGTATATTCAATACACTTTTCTAATTTTTCAAAATTATTTGCAACATCTTAACACCTTAGGGCGCATTTGAGATTAGACACTCATACTGTAGCTCAAGAGAACTTTTAAATTAGTTCTATCATTCAAATTATATCCTTAATAAATTTTTGGGCATGTAGTAACAATTTTATACAAACGAAGATGTTTATTTACTTATTTTTCTTGTGTTCAATCATAAATTTATCCATTCTATAATCAAATTTATAAAACACCAGTTATAGCTATGTTTGCAAGCACATTTCTTATAAGCTTCTAATAAATGTATTTTTTATATTATGATATCCCAATTCTTGTGTCATTAAGGATCATCACCAATGTTGACATGATTTTCTCTCCCTTCTATATATGCAAAAACATTTATCCATTCTATTTATGAGGAAGTATAGGGGGATTCTTGTTATTTTTCTCATAGTTTTCATTTCTTCATTTAAACTACAAGGTTAGAGTAAGGAATAATTTTCCTTAATGTCCACATTACTTATTAAGTTTAGAACATCCTAGCCTCCTAATTAGATTTATAATATGCTTAGGTTTTTCACACTACCAATTAAATTTTAATAACTAGGAAGACCCAATTTTATGCCATTATTAAGTTCATAGAAACAAGAGGTCATTAAGAAAAATAGAATACGCCAAGTTTACTAGAGTTTTCTGAAAAGTTACATGCATTACTGATGCATTTTAGGTGAGCCTCCACAAGTATCAATAAAATATAGAATGAAGAGGTATATCAAGAAGTTACACATTTGATTTTAAGAGTTCAAGTAGTTTTAGATTAATGTGAGGGATAAAACAATATTTACGATTTATACTTGAAATAGGTTCACTATATAAGAGAGAATTTCCAAAAAAAAAAACTATACCTCCACAAGGTACTATCAACCACAAATCAAGACGACAAGGGGGAATTTCCCCAACAACACCACACCCTCTCACCAAGAGGACATTCAAATATCAATAGGGTAGTCAAATGATTTACTTAACCAAGCCTTTAAGGCCAAGAATTATAGCTTTGGATGAAAGAGCATGACATAAACATAGGCAAGATCACAAACTTAAGACTTACAAAACCAAGATCTCTTAGCACAAGGTCCAAGGATCCCAAGGCCTCTATATATATCTAAATGTAAATCGACACTAATGGATCATAAAGTGGTATAAGTTAAACAAGCTAAGAGGTTAAGACAAGGGCATATATATCTATGGGTCCTCGAGATCAAATAAGTATGCTTATTTAAGCACAAAGTTGAAAGGAACTTAATTATAAATAGTTTATCAAGGGTATTAATAGTATAAATGGTGGATATTTTCTTAATTAACAAAAATAAACTAGGTTAGAACTCCAAAAACCTATAATTACCCAAGAGTTAACCCATCTCTGACATACTCCATTAGTTCACAATGAGTGTAAAATCTATTCTGACAATTAATAAGAATCATACTAGGGTGCAAGAAGGAACATAATCACCATTAAATCTAATAACTATCATGCATGACATGGAGATCCCTCTCCCTATGAAATCCAAGTAATGAAAGGGTTACTCCAAGGTCCTAGGAACTCAAATTTCCATCACTCCATGATCTCAAACACCTAAGATGACAATCAAGACACATAGGGTGTACTCCCATACAACGAGAGAACATAACACAACATAAAAAAACCAGCTCATCAGTAGACAATAAGAAAACGACATGAAATTCTTGACAACAATTAGCCAAATGGCCATCGAGGAAAACAAGCTCTGAGTTACCAACTAGAATTAAAATTCAATAAATCTTGACAATCAAAAGAAATCACTGAGTAGCTGCATTTCAATCCTCTGAGCATTTCACAGCGAGACAAAAATAAAAGAAGAGCCTTAGAGCTTCTCAAGAAATCATTAAAATTAAATTCTGGTCCTTGATAAAATA
This sequence comes from Taxus chinensis, assembly GCA_019776745.2. Taxonomy (NCBI): domain Eukaryota; kingdom Viridiplantae; phylum Streptophyta; class Pinopsida; order Cupressales; family Taxaceae; genus Taxus; species Taxus chinensis. The sequence goes on along the minus strand of CM034153.1, from coordinate 655,273,585 downwards.
ATTTAAGTTTACAATTATAAAACACATGAAATCTCTACATAACAATCACTTCGCAACCCTTCATGGCCGCTAGTAGGGTTACTTTATTTCACGCTCATATATAAGAATATACGTATAAAAATGGATCTAATATGACATCAAGCCATGATATCTACTCTCCCATATGGAGATTATGCCCTAAAGTGATGAATCAACACTAAAGTCTATAGCCATTGATAAACCAAACCCAACTCGCCTATCTACTAAATGAAAAAGGGAAGTTCTCAACAACTAGTCAATCCTTGGATTTCCCTAACGTTACCTCCAACACTAATTCTCAAAATTTACATGAAACAAAATCAATCTAGATAAGGAAGGTTCTCTACGGGGTCAACACCATCACCCGACCGTAACCAAAATCTAGGAGTCCCATTAAGCAACATGTTGCAAGGAACCAGATTTCAATACTCATGTAGCTCATAAGGATATCAAAATGGATTAACATTTCTTGATAATCAGGTTCGATAAGATTCCCAAGGGTTGAACCCATGGCTCTGATACTAAGTGTAACACCCATAATTTTGACGATTAAAACCACACTAAAGTGTATTAATTTATTAGGGAAAATTTTGGGAGAAATTTTTTGTTTTAAGGGTTTCAAGGGTTATAAATATCAACTACGCTTAATTAATTCTCACTAACAATCTTTAGTCATTCATAAGGTAGTCATACTAAAATTACATAATTAAATATTATTAATCTATTCTTAAAGTTATTTCGGGATAGAATTTTCTAATAAAGTCGCCATTATTTTCCCCTATTATCGTTGACTAAATCTATTTCATTAATATAATTGATTAATTGCATTTAAAATTATCAAATATTAATTCCTGAGTTTGGTTTAGATTATTTTTTCTTAAACACTTAACAACCATACCCCACATTTTTTTTACCTTTAGTTAACTTAATCCCCTAGGTCATTGTCTATAACAAGAATAACATTAAATAATTCCTATAGTACAATGCCCCAAAGCCTATTTATTAAACCATACTAGCAAGGGTGCATTTAATCCTAACACATTAAGGGAACTAAGTGGCCTCATTCACAAATACATAAACATTTAATTAAAACTTACTTGCATAAAATGCCACGCTTTAATTTGTTAGGAATGATTATCCATCATTAGATTGATTCTTTTTGGGCCCTTAGATCTTAGGTATTCATTACAACCCTAAATATCCTTATGTTGACTTTTATTCACTCCTTTTCCCTAATCCCTCTCATTTTTGTTTTGTAGGTTTGGGAGCATGAAGGCCATGGAGTTATGGAGGGATTTCTCATTGCACTTGGATGGATACACACAGATTTGAAGGGTTATTTTTCATCCCTCTCTTACCATTTGCTTTAAATTTTATTTTTTATTTGTATTACTATGGAGAGTCTACCCTATTTCGGTATGGGCATTTTTTTCCCCATTTCTTTTTTTACAGCTTTTTGGTCGTCAAATAGGACTTTTAAGAAGAGCAACAGTCAGGGGACAAGAAGTCCCTCCTCTTTAATGGGAGAGGTTCCCTTATTCAGAAACGAACCTATTTACAAATGTACAAGACATGATTTGTTGGTTAAACTTGGATATTACGAAAGTGTTTTCTATGAAGATCATCAATTACAAAAAGGACTGAGGAAATGAGAGTACGGGAAAGAGCAGAAAGGCAACATGCAGAATTATAGATATCAGAGTAATTCTTTATGTATGCGAAGTCACAGTGAATTGAAACAAGATCATTTGTATCGGATAAATAAGATGGAATTCAAAGACACAAAGTTCTGTAAATAACATCTGCTAGAACACAAAGTTTCTTAACATAACACAGATTCATTAATCAAGGACACAAAGTTCCTTCTTGGTTATACAAGATCACCATGCTTGCAAAGTCGAAGAGTATGCAATCGGCAAGACTAATTAAACTTGAGACAAATGATCTTCACAAAGAAAATAAATGAAAGCTTAGGAATAATAGAGATCAGATAGACAAAGAATGGAAAGTCCTTCTGTATTGATTTCTTTATGATCTATTTACACTTTTCAGAAAATAAGCCAAGTTCTTCCTTTTTTTTGAATGGCGTAAAGAAGGCCATTATATAGCTTACAATTCAGTTACTCTTCGTAACCGTTTCTTTTAACTAAAGAATAGTTAAGGACCGCCAATCGCAGTACCTCAACCTATTACAAAGAAAACGGAAAAGAAAGGGAAGAAGAGAAAAGAATGGGGAAGAAGACAGGTGGCCAGTCACTGAGAGGGACCCACTGACTTCAGAATCCGCTGCCTGAATTTCTTTAACACCTCAGCTATGTCTCTGCCACGAGGGACTGATGTGTTGGCCGTAGACTGAGTCCAAAAACCAAGACACTTCTCCATCTCTTTATCAAACTCGACATGAGTATGATCATCTTTATTTGCTTCTCCAACGACAGATTGAAGAGAGCAGATTTCCTTCATTTTCTCTTTGGAGATTGAGCTTTCCTTGAATAGATTATCTTTGACATAAGCTCTGAACTGAGCTTTGATTTCTTGCAAGGAAAGGGACCACACCAGAAGTTTCATCTTGAAGATGACAATGAATATCTTTGAAAGCAGAGACAACCAGTGTCTTGAAAGCTTCGCCCTTCTGCCAACTGTTCTTTAGTTCTCCCAAAGCTTCCTCCAAAACTTTGATCTTCCATATTGATAGCAACTAGGAGGACAGAACCGCAAACCAGACTCAGAAAGGAATTTCAGAGGGAGGGGACACACGCGCAGGTTTTCAAATTGCAAGGGTCCGAGCAAAAGATAGCATGAAAGTAGTGCGAAAAATGCAAAGGGGGAATGCTCGTTATGTAGCCGTTGAGGAGAGAGAAGGGTGATCAATGCGCATTAAATTCATATCTATCAGTTTGAAAAACAACATATTCGGGTAGAGCGGGAAAAACTAAGTATGAATGGCATTTGGTTCGCTTGGGACATGTGAGACACGAATGCACGAAACACGCGGCTCGGCTGAATTCGGGCGAAATAGGGAGGAGACGCACAAATGCATTTTGGGACATTTGGGACGAAAACGAGCGAAGGACGCGGTTCGGGTGTTTCGGCCGAAAATGGACAACTTGAGTCCGGAATCTGACTTGGGACATTTGGGACGCAAGTACGTGAAGTACGCGGTTCGGGTGTTTCGGCCGAAAATGGAACAACTTGTACTTTTTGACTTTGGGACATTTGGGACATGAAAGTGCGAAGTACGCGGTTCGGGCGGTTCGGGCGAAAATGGAACAACTTGCACGAATTCCAGTTTGGGACACTTGGGACATGAAAACATCCGAAGTACGCGACTCGGGCGGTTCGGGCGAAAATGTTACAATAGGTCCGGAGTTCGTTTGGGACATTTCGAGATGAAGACCGAAAAGGAACAACTTCGGGTGTTTTCGGCCGAAAGTTGAACAGCTTAACTTTGGGGACACTTGGGACGAAAAGCTCCGACAGGCCCGAAAATGGAACAACTTCGGGGATTTCGGCCGATCGGGGAATAGAGCGCACTTCGGAACTTGGGACACGCAGGAAAAAAATGTCTGACAGGCCTGAAATACATACAAAATGACCCAAAACTATGGATTTTCTCAATCTCACGACCTTTTCACACTACCAGCTCGACAGAGAAGACACTAAAACTCAAAATTTTGAAATTTTTTCTTTAAGAGTAGGGAATTTTGAGTGGACAACAGCTGGCTCCTTCTGGGGATGACTTGGCATAAATTCAAGGAATGAGACAAGGCAAGAACTTAAGAAAAACTCGGGGGAAGCAGACCAGTACCTTATCCATTGGGCCACAGAGTCAAAAAGCAGATCAATACAGAGGACAACACACCAAAACAAAAAGGAAAGAAAAACAAAAACACTGTACAGAATATACAAGGGACTCCCTAATCACCTAGGACTTGAACAACTTGAGATACTGCCCACTATAAGGAAGTGGGAGAGAAGAACCATCCATGTAATCAAGATAAAAGGAATTCTCACCAGCAAAGTGTCTGATCTTGAAAGGTCCGAGCCACAGGGAATCAAACTTGCCATGGCTGCCACGAGGTTCATGCCTTTTATCCCATAGCAACACAGTGTCTCCAACTTGGAAATCTCTGAACCTAGCTTTCTTGTCAAACAGGACCTTAACCTTCTGCTGGTGAACAGATATCCTATCAGCAACCTCCAATCTGCCCTCATCCTGTCAGCTGTTTTGGGATTATACTGCCTCTGTTTCTACTTAAAAGGTTTAATTCCTGGTTTGAGAGGAATAGAATGCTGCATATCTTTTGGCTTGAAGGCTTTTAGATCCTCATAAGAATAAGCAAGAACATCCTTATACCTCTTTAGAAGATCAATTGCTTTTCTTCTTTCATCTGTTGTGCAACATTTTCCAATATTCACTAGCCTAGGATCAGTAGAACTCCCAATATTGATTTTGTCATGCTCAGCTGATTGTTGAGGTCCAGTAGAAGCCCTAGACTTCACATACCTGTCATGTTTATCAAATAGTTCCTCTAAGCTTACCAATCCTTTAGGAATCTTATTCCCCTTGAGTTTAATGCACCCTTCCTGATCTGTTTCTTCTCCTTGGGTGACTGCTTTGTCAAAGGGCACACTCTCACGAGGCAGGTTGTCACTTCCCTCAAAATACAGTTGTTCGAAATTACCCTTGAGTTCCAGGAAGGAAAGAAAATGTTGATCATCATTGAAAACCTGCCAGTTATTGGTATTATCAGGTACACTAGGCCGATGGACCATCTCAATGGTGAACTTGTCTTGAGAGAAATCAGGATGAGGAATCAGTAGTGACCCTGAGACAGCTAGTGAATCAGCCCTGCTGTTCTTTTCCCTAGGTACTGCTTCGATAGAGAAAGCATCAAGGAATTCAATGGAATCCCAAACCTGATTCCGGTAATGTTTCAGCCTTCCATTTTTTACTTGAAAAAGGTTTCTGACCTGCTTTACAATCAACTCTGCATCACCACGAGCCAGAAGATTCTTTACACCTTGTTCTTTGGCCACTTGCAATCCGAGAATGAGAGCCTCGTACTCTGCTGTGTTATTAGTATTCTCGAACTGCAACTTAAATGAAAAGGGGTGTAGGCTTCCTTCAGGTGACACCAGCAGGACACCGGCTCCAGAACCAGCTGAGGAACAACTTCCATCAAACTCTAAAATCCAAACCCCGTTAGGATCTTTAGGAGACACTCTGGGAAGTTGGATTTCATCAGGGGACATAATCATGTAGTTACCATGCCCCATATCCTCATAGAGTATTTGTGCTTTAGGATCATCCGTTTTCTGCACAATATACTCAGACTGCTTCTCAGGCAGCAACTTCTTCATTTGTCCATTGACAGGCACGAGTGCATGTGACCAGTCCATTTGGATTTCTCCACCCACATCCTTACAGAAGTTCCTACTTAGCAACATCCCGTATGAAGGAGGAATATCTGCAACTAAGATGGTAGCCAACACTTTCTTTTCAGGCAAAGCAGCAAAAGCCACTTGTGCATCTTTAATTCTTCCGACCAGGGGTACTTCCTTACTCTCCATAGAGTAACAAGATCCATAAGTGCGTGTGAGAGTTAGGCCTAAAGCATGAGCTACTTTAGTAGGCATCACATTATCTGAGGCTCCTGAATCAATGACACAATTACTGAGCCTATGGCCAGCTATAAGGAGTGTTACATAAAAAGGCTTAATTTTTTCATTAGGCGAGGTGACAGCAGCTACCAGACTAGGCTGTGGTGCAGAAGGAGGAGTAGGTAAAAGGCCTTTAGAGGTGGTTTTGGAATGGGAATTAACAAATTGAATCATTTTGGCAAAAGCTTTGGGATGAGTTTGATAATACTCGGCTTCTGAGATTTGGACCTTGGTCTTTTTCAGGTGATCAACAATATCAAAAGATCCAGAAGTGGACGGGCCATCATCATTCGAAACTCTAGGCTTATCAACTTTAGGAGAAAAAGAAGAAGCAATTTTAGTAGTAGGATTAATAGGACTCACCTTTGGTGTAGATGAGGTAGGGATAGGAGATCCTCTTTTTGCAATCACGGGAATAGTTGTCGACTGCTCCTTAGATTTCTTGATGGGCTGTGTCACTTTCTCCCTCTGACTTGTCTGCTCTCGAGTCATGACAGCGAATGATTCGCTATTCATGTCTGCTACTACTTCATCATAATCATCTCCATCATCAATGCCCTCAGTGGTGAAGAAATTAACTCGAGATCCCTCAAGTTCATCTGCTTCATCATCAAATTCTTCCACAAACTCCTCGCAAGCTTCATTATCTTCATCATCATCTGGCTCTTCAACTTCACAGGTTGCATTCACAGGAACCTTAACAGGAGGTCCTTCAAGTGCTAGTCTTGTTTGAGAAGCAGGCAAATGATTTCTGGGCTGGAAATTTCTCCTTGGAACGTCTGCATAAGGAGCATGCTGAGCTAATTGTTTCTTTATGGCAAGAAGATCATTTGCAAGTTTTTGAACTAATGGATCAGTATTAGGTCCAGGGGTGGAAGAGGAAGAAGCAGCAGACTTAGATTTGGAAGGGTCTCTTCTCAACTTCCCTGACATGATCAAGTCATCCTCGATACTAACAGCGAGGGTTTGATCCTCGACCAATGTTGCGAGATTAGCCCTTCTTAGTGCATAACTAACTTTGGGCGATTGAGCATTTAGGAAGAAACATTTTTGAATTTGATCAACAGGTCGGGTAAGCTGCGGAATTTTATTGATCAATTTGTTGAATCGGGCCACAAATTCTCTCATGGGCTCTTGTGAATCTTTCTTTATCTGAGAGATTTGGGCTAGCAAGGCATGTACATCTTCTGCCGGCTTGAAACGGTTTTCGAACTGAGTTCTCATTGTGTCCCAGTCGGTGATAGCGCCAGCCGGAAGGTGGTAGAACCAATCAGCAGCATTATCTTGTAACGTCTCAACGAACAGCCTTACGGAGACGTCTTCATATTCGACTCCCAGAACTCCACATGCAACAATGAAGGCTGCGATGTGTTCATCAGGATGCACTTTTCCATCGCCTTTGAATTTAGGGAAGTTCTTCCGGTTACCTCTGGGTAACTCATGCAAAGGCTGAGTAAGGGCCAGGGGCCCGACACGATGACCCCATGGTAATGGCGCCGCCATTCTTGGAAAAACGGCTTGGAGAGGAACTGTAACACCAGCAAGAATCAAAGCTTGAAGATTAGGGCTAGCTGGCTCTGAAGAAAAACCACCTGTGGGAATTCTGTCTTGAACAGGTGGAGTGCTTGTCGAACGAGTCCTTCTATTTGTTGAAGGGAAAGGAAAACCCTGCTGCTCCAAAAGCTGAAACTGAGAATCTTCAACACCAAGGGCCCTCCTCCCTCGAGTAAAACGCGGAGTCGCCAGATCAAAGGATGATCGAAAAATTACAGAACTGGAATGTGATTTTCCCCAGCGGAGTCGCCAAAAACTGTTGGTCGTCAAATAGGACTTTTAAGAAGAGCAACAGTCAGGGGACAAGAAGTCCCTCCTCTTTAATGGGAGAGGTTCCCTTATTCAGAAACGAACCTATTTACAAATGTACAAGACATGATTTGTTGGTTAAACTTGGATATTACGAAAGTGTTTTCTATGAAGATCATCAATTACAAAAAGGACTGAGGAAATGAGAGTACGGGAAAGAGCAGAAAGGCAACATGCAGAATTATAGATATCAGAGTAATTCTTTATGTATGCGAAGTCACAGTGAATTGAAACAAGATCATTTGTATCGGATAAATAAGATGGAATTCAAAGACACAAAGTTCTGTAAATAACATCTGCTAGAACACAAAGTTTCTTAACATAACACAGATTCATTAATCAAGGACACAAAGTTCCTTCTTGGTTATACAAGATCACCATGCTTGCAAAGTCGAAGAGTATGCAATCGGCAAGACTAATAAACTTGAGACAAATGATCTTCACAAAGAAAATAAATGAAAGCTTAGGAATAACAGAGATCAGATAGACAAAGAATGGGAAGTCCTTCTGTATTGATTTCTTTATGATCTATTTACACTTTTCAGAAAATAAGCCAAGTTCTTCCTTCTTTTAGAATGGCATAAAGAAGGCCATTATATAGCTTACAATTCAGTTACTCTTCGTAACCGTTTCTTTTAACTAAAGAATAGTTAAGGACCGCCAATCGTAGTACCTCAACCTATTACAAAGAAAACGGAAAAGAAAGGGAAGAAGAGAAAAGAATGGGGAAGAAGACAGGTGGCCAGTCACTGAGAGGGACCCACTGACTTCAGAATCCACTGCCTGAATTTCTTTAACGCCTCAGCTATGTCTCTGCCACGAGGGACTGACGTGTTGGCCGTAGACTGAGTCCAAAATCCAAGACATTTCTCCATCTCTTTATCAAACTCGACATGAGTATGATAATCTTTATTTGCTTCTCCAACGGCAGATTGAAGAGAGCAGATTTCCTTCATTTTCTCTTTGGAGATTGAGCTTTCCTTGAATAAATTATCTTTTACAAAAGCTCTGAACTGAGCTTTGATTTCTTGCAAGGAAAGGGAAACACCAGAATTTTCATCTTGAAGATGACAGTGTATATCTTTGAAAGCAGAGACAACCAGTGTCTTGAAAGCTTCGCCCTTCTGCCAACTGTTCTTTAGTTCTCCCAAAGCTTCCTCCAAAACTTTGATCTTCCATATTGATAGCACTAGGAGGACAGAACTGCAAACTAGACTCGGAAAGGAATTTCAGAGGGAGGGGACACACGCGCAGGTTTTCAAATTGCAAGGGTCCGAGCAAAAGGTATCATGAAAGTAGTGTGAAAAATGCAAAGGGGGAATGCTCGTTATGTAGCCGTTGAGGAGAGAGAAGGGTGATCAATGCGCATTAAATTCATATCTATCAGTTTGAAAAACAACATATTCGGGTAGAGCGGGAAAAACTAAGTATGAATGGCATTTGGTTCGCTTGGGACATGTGAGACACGAATGCGTGAAACACGCGGTTCGGCCGATTCGGGCGAAACAGGGAGGAGATGCACAAATGCATTTTGGGACATTTGGAACGAAAACGCGCGAAGGACGCGGTTCGGGTGTTTCGGCCGAAAATGGAACAACTTGCACGTTCTGAAAAGTTTGGGACATTTGGGACATGAAAGTAGTGAAGTACGCGGTTCGGGTGTTTCGGCTGAAAATGGAACAACTTGCACTTTTTGACTTGGGACATTTGGAACAAAAAGTTCTGAAGTACGCGGTTTGGGTGAAACGGGCGAAAATGGAACAACTTGCACAAAGAAGTTTGGGACACTTGGAACATGAAAACATCGTGAAGTACGCGGTTCGGGTGTTTCGGCTGAAAATGTTACAACAGGTCACACGAAGTTTGGGACATTTGGGATGAAAAGTTCCGACAGGCCCGAAAATGGAACAACTTCGGGGATTTCGGCCGATCGGGGAACAGAGCGCACATTAAACTTGGGACAGTTGGGACGAAAAGCTCCGACGGGCCCGAAAATGGAACAACTTCAGGGATTTCGGCCGATCGGGGAACAGAGCACACTTCGGAACTTGGGACACGCGGGACAAAAATGTCCGACAGGCCCGAAATACATACAAAATGACCCAAAACTATGGATTTTCTCAATCTCACGACCTTTTCACACTACCAGCTCGACAGAGAAGACACTAAAACTCAAAATTTTGAAATTTCACTTTCTTTAAGAGTAGGGAATTTTGAGTGGACAACACAGCTTAAAATGTAATATATATACATAGATTTTGGGGATACACACACTTTTTTTCTTTATATACACATATATATTTATTTGTGTTAGCAATGTAGGGATAAAATGTGTATATACATGATGGATGGGATAGTTCAATATTAAGAAATATTAACATTATATATATATAATGTTAATATTTCTTAATATAAAATATATAAAGTTCAGCCGATTGAATAAAAACTCAACATAGAGATGGATGTGTAGTGGCTATAGTGATTGGATTGATTTATTTTTATTAATGGTGTTGTGTTAAAAATGGAGGGTGGAGGGCGACACTCCCACCCTTCTCTTTTTTTATTTACTAAACAAAATTAGGGTAGGGGGCACCGCCCCCCACCCATTATATATACCCATATATATATATATAGTGTGTGTGTGTGTGTGTGTGTGTAGTGTGTATATAACCTATATACCTAGCCTATATGTGCCCCAACACATATGATATCCTTTATTGGGTACACATGACACACACTAATATATATATATATATATATATATATATATATATATATATATATATATATATATATATGGGTATATATATAAATATATACCCATTTACCCATTTATATATATATATATATATATAGTGTCACATATATATAGGAATATATACCCATTTACCCATATATATATATATATATATATATATAGTGTGTGTGTGTGTGTGTGTGTGTGTGTGTGTGTGTCTATATATATATATATATATACCCATTTCCCCCCCCCCCCCCCCCCCCCCCCCACACACACACATATGGTGCCCCAACACAATGATCTCCTTTTTATATAATATATAATTTTTTAAAATTATAATCTCCCTCCGAATACAATGTGTTACTTTTCAATATTTAAAGTTATGTGTGTGTGTGTGTGTATTTATTTAAAATTATGATTTATATAAGTATTTATAATTATATAAAAATTTTATATTTAAAATTATGATTTATATAAGTATTTATAATTATATAAATTTTTTGATTATATATATATATATATATTTAAAATTATGATTTATATAAGTATTTATAATTACACACACACACACACACACACACACACACACACACACACACACACACACACACACACACACACACACACACACACACACACACACACACACTCAAAATTCTATTTGTTTATTTATATTTTCTTTTATTTTTATTTCATTTTAACAATATACTAATATGAGTTTAAAACATAACAAATTATAGGGGCATATATAGTTTATATAAAGCTAAATATCTTTATATATGTGATCTAGTTGATCTGATATAAATTTATTCAAACTATATACAGGTAAATTAAGTGTAAATATTTCTTGGATTTGATTAAGGTTATTTAAATGCCTATATCGACTAGTTTGCAATAATAGGATATTTATGACAACCAATGTAACATCCTATTATTTCGAGTATGCACCAAAGGAGGAAGAACAAGAACAAGAAACTCAACCGTGGCAACCTTGTTTTTCCTTTATCATGTAAATAGAATATTACAAGAACATTTTAAAGAAAACGCCTAACAAATTATCCTTTATAAATTCATTTCAAATAATTATAGTTTCCATACAATAATACCATTATTTTATAAATGATTCCATAATAGAACTTTATTTAAATTTAAATTCGAAAATAAACATTTACATTTCAATACAATTCCAAAGTTCCTTCTTTCAACAATACTAATTTGATAAATAAAAATTCACAAGAAATCCTCCTTTTAAAATACAAGATTTACAAGCCTTTCACTCTAAGTGGAAACAATATAATGAGTTTTTAGAAAAAAAATACTTTTTTTTCATGGGTCTCAAATACAATGTCTTCCATCAATGAACAATCTTGCAACTCTAAGCTTTACTTCATCTTCAAATCACAAAAACAAGGAAGGGGGAGTAGGTAACACCCACATCCCAACATTTATTCCAATGAGGAGAAGAATCCATCCTCCTCATTGGCCTTTGAGCCCCAACCATAGAGAAATAAAGAATGGATGCAACCAATGGAAACTTTCACAAATTCTTCAACATTACAACACTTATGCCAATAATACAAACAATACATTCAAACACCAAAAAGAAATAGCACAATATACATATCTCAATACATAGGCTTCTAATCTAAGCAAAGGGAGAATAAAATAATCAGAATTACCTCCTTTTATCTCCCAAATTAGTTAGGGGTTCCACCCAAAATGTCACCAAGTGCACATCGAGCCTCTCAACATATTCCTTTTGTCTCCCAATGTAAAATACAAAAAGTGTATCAATTTTATCTTTTTCTCTCCCTATAGGTGGAAATCCTACTCATAATCCCTCCACATTGCCTCAAAATTTTCTTTTCCCTCCCAAAATAGTCCCATTTTCTTTCTCCCACACCTTGTTTAAGGCCAAAATCTACCCAACCCAAAACAAATCACAAACATATAATCATTTATGTGCAAAACACACGAATAATTAATTGAAAAATAAGGTATAGACCCTACCTTGTCATCACAAGCTTCCACAATATTCAACAATATTCCATTCTTCCAACTCAACAAGTCTCCCAAAATAAATCTTTCAAAAGTTCCAAGAAATAAATCCCAGAAATTTCCAAAAGAACAAGTGTGAAAATAAAAATGAGTAACCTTGAAAACTTCAAAACAACATCAATAAATAGAAAGATGAAGAGATAAGGGTGGGGTGCCTTTATGTATGATGCCACATCACTTATCTTCAACTCCATATCACTAATTAAAACATCAAATCCAAAGCTAATAAATTGGTGGTTGAGGAAGTTACAAGTTTGCTTCCACACAAAAACTCTCACTGCAAATCGAAAAGGAAAAAAAATAAAAGCTCATGTAAGAAAGTGCAATAATTTCACCCTTTTACCTTCCAAATCACATAATGGGGTCTAATTTTGACCCCTTACCCTATATGTATAGTTGGTAGGTGAATTTAAAAGGTGTGAGAGGAGAATAACTTGTTTGAAAAGGCTCCAAAAATGTCTCTAAAGTCAAATTTCGAGATTTTAGGGACTGGGACTGTTGGTATCCAAATTGATTTTCCCTTAGAAACCGAGCAACATCATAGATTTAGCAAGACACTGAGAGACATACATATCATATTATGAGTCATTTTGTATCTGGGGAGGGGATTCATCTGACTCTTTGTCACTCGGGCATCGGAAAAATGGATAGCACCTTCATTAAGGATTTGATCTATCCTCACTACTTTAGGCCGTGCCTTTCGACCAGGGTGAGATGACCCATTTTGTAACCTTTGTCGGTGAAGGAGAATGAAGATATCCTTCTTTGCACAAATTTGAAAGGAGACCCTGAGAAAATATGATCAATGCACCAAAATTTAACTCTCACGAGTTGTCACTTCTAAAGAATGGTGATATTTTCTAAACAGGGCTAAGGTTACTAAAGACATTATGGAATCCTGATTGCTTCTGCATATTTTGGTAGTAGAATTTATTCATTTGTGGACATACAGGGAAAAAGGGTAGTTCAGGTAGGATTCATTATTTTTGAATAATTTTGGTGGGAGATTAAGTAGGATAAACTTGATTTTTCCAGATCTTTGAGAACCTTCACAACAATTGGAAAACTAAATGACAGAATGCTTCAGAACAGCTAAAATATTCCTTCAACCAGAAGGTGTGCATCAATGGAGGCCCAATATTTTCATGGTTTCACACAATCTCCAAGAATTTAACATGAAGGCTCGAGCTAAAGACTCAATTAAACATTAAAATACCCTGGTTCCTCATGCCTAAGATACACTCAAAGGCTTACATACAATCTTTATCAACAAATGACAGTAAAGTGATTTTAAATTGTTTATCTCATTACAGGATGAAGGCTCTTCTTGTAATGAAATTGTAAATGCCACTAAACTATCACAGGGATGAGATCCTATGTGATTCAGAGGGACTTTAACACAAGATTGCAATAGGAACAAGAAAAACTACTTGTAGACATTCTGAAATAAAGTAGACACAAATTTTCCCAAGATTACACAAATTAATTTCAAAGTTGATTAGATTCATCAGTAGGGGAAAGTTTCTTTGAACAGTCTCAGAGCTTGTCAATGGCTGTACACTCATAACCAACTTGATGTGATTGAAATCTAAAACATAAGAAATTAACAGGTTTCTCAGATGGTCTCTCAAGAAGATGGGATTTCTCAAATTTTCTCTTAAAATTCAACCCCCGGCTACCATTTGCAAGAGTATCCTCATTACATTTATACAATTCACTCACTCACTCATCCCAAATTTTCCCCCCAAAAAGAAGAATATTCGAGGAATCCTTTACTTGTTACCAATTTGTCTCAGAAAGTGATGTTTAACAAATTTACCCGCAAAGCTGCCAGGTGGACAAATCATGAACTGATCACATTTCTCAGACCCTCGACTAATGACTGGGATGCCATGCCACAAATTTTTGACAGTCCTTCTAATCATTCTTTTATTCTGTCATGCAAGAAATCCCCGTTTTAATCATTTTCTGGTGGCTTTGTATAGCTTAGGATCTGACAGGAAATCCTTTTCACCCTCGAGGCAACACCTTTTTCATCCTTTGCACCTGCAACCTCCATCATTTCATCCTTTTCCCATTCTTTCCTCTGTAACTCTGCTCTGCATCCAGCTTCTCTGGTAATTCACATTTTTGCAAGTGCCCAAGCAATTCCAACTTCAAAATATCAACCTTTACAATCCTTGGACTCACAAATTAAGCTCTTAAATCCATTCAATTGCACTTTGTAGACAAAAATGACAAGGGAATTCATCAAAAAATGATGAAAAACAATGCGTATTCGCATCTCCAGGAGTCTTGGAGAAAAAATGGTGGAAAAATCAGATGCAATGCACAACAACCATCGATTTTCCCCTTTCTCAACTTTAGATTAGAGTCATCCACATGTTTCCTTGGCACAACTGCAAAGGTGAAGTACAGAGGAAAATTTCCAAACAAGCACGCCTTCCACGTGCCCTGGGCCCAAGAAAAATGCCTTTTGGCCTTTGAAAAGTCTCAGTATAAAAGGAGCTAATGGAAGCCTCCACGTGTCTCACTGGCACACTTTTGATATGGTGCCAAAAGTGGAGACCCCAAACAAGCTGCGGGCTCACCACGTGTCTCAGTCTGAAAGAGTTGTTGAAAAATTTTAAGGACCAGCGGAAGGTGCCATGTGTCTAGGGTCTGAGAAAGTTTTCCTTGGCCATTGAAAATTCCAAGCAAGGGCAGAGTGAGTGGAAACTTCCACGTGTCTCCATGGCGCTCTTTCAAAAATAAAATTTAGGGCAGGTCCCCAAACAGGCGTGGGCCCTCCACATGTCCCAGGCCTTAGAAAGTTGCTTGAAAAGTTTAAGTATAGAGAGGAGCTGATGGAAGCCTCCACATGTCTCCTTGGTGCAACTTTGAGATGGTGCTCCTAAAAGTGGAGACCCTAAACAAGCACGGGCTCACCACGTGTCTCCTTGGCGTGCAACTGCTAAGGTAGGACCCAGAGGTGGATCCTCAAATGAGCACCAAACCTCCACATGTCCATGGTCTGACAAAGCTTTGCCACCAGATGCATAAAAAAATGTCTAAGTCTAGGCAGGGCCAGTGGAAACCTCCACGTGTCTCCCTGGCGCAACTCCAAAGGTCAAACCAAGAGGTGAATTTTTAGATGAGCGTGCAGGCCCTCCACATGGACAAGACTTGAGTTGAAGTGGGCCTTAGAGTTTCAAAATTCCTTACCAGAGCCACATCCAATCAGAAAGGACCACATTTTCCACAGATGTTGAGATATAAATTGATGGGGAAAACACACCCGTCAAACCTTAAAATGTAGGGAAATCACCATTTACACCCAGAAATGAATTTTTCTTTAATGAAAAAGAATTTGGAAATGATATAAGGCCCAAATGTGATCCACAACCATGGAGAAGGATCTTTCAACAACATACAAATGAAGAAAAAATTTCATGCATCCATTCGGGGAAACAAAAAATATGACAGAGCCTGTAGATTGAAGAATTTTTAGAGAAAACGGGGCGAGATCAAATTGAGCACCAACATTGGCTCCAACTCAGGGATGGGCACTCCCTGTGAGTTCACAAGAACAATAGAGCATACCATGTGCCAAAAATCCATTGGGAAATGGAAGTCAAGAACAAGCTTCTAGGAACAAACTGAGAAACCAACAAAAATGGCCGCCAAGGGCCAGGACTGAACCAAAATAGAAAAACATGAAAGCAGAAAAAACCAAAAAGACTATACACTATACAATGGTGAGTACCCTGATTCAGAGAAAAAAATCAAGGAAAATTTTCAAGTGCCTCCCATTCTGGATATGACCATGCTAAGCAGTTCTGATATGTCTTTAACAGCTGGTCATATGATTGTTTCTCTTTTCCATCCAAGTTGCTATCTGACCATATTTTTTCAGGCTTATCCTTTGTGCATGTGTCAAGTTTTTCAACATCTCTCAAGGTTGCATCAAACATCAAATTCCCAGGAAAATCAACCTGCTCAGGATATCTGCATTGATCAATTTCATACTCCTTGAAAACAACATAGCTCACAGAGTTATCAATATCAATATCTACATGCAATACTTCATAAGAAGCATTGTCATCGGGGTCCTCAATGAGATATAACATTTTATTTTCACCAGGTAACTTCACAAGGCTGCCCTCAATTGGTATGGTGGCATAAGACATGTCCATTTGCACACTTCCACCCACACTAGCAGCCCATTTTCTTGATAACAACATTCCCCATTTGGCAGGGCAATCAACAATAACAACATCTAGCTTTAAGTTCTTTCCTGGGTAGGCTACAAGTTGCACTATCAAACCCTTGACACATCCAACCACTGGAACCTCTCTGGAATCCATGGTAGTGCACTTCCCATAAGTTGTTGTTACTTTGAGATCCAACTCATTCATGACCTCAAGAGGCATAACATTGCATGATGCTCCAGAATCAAACATACAGTTGTGTAACAACTTATCCTTAATAATCAGAGTAGTGAAAAATGGATCCACCTTCAGCTGAGACTCAACCAAGGATGTTCCCAAATATACTTCAGGTGGCTCACCTAGTTCTTCCAGTACTTGGGGTTTTCCAACTCTGTAATGGTAGGAGGAACCTCTACACTGTTTACATTTTTACCCTGGGTGAACCTTTTCTTCTTTAAATCCCAAATATTTGAATGCTCTGTTCCTATGCTCAGGGATTCTAAGTAATTCAATAATAGGAACAGAAATCTTGATCTGACTCAAGATTTGGGCTATGTCATAAGGAACATATTTGGGTAATGCAGTGTTAGGAGGAAGGTTTACAAATTCATCTAATGGCACATGATTTCTCACAGTCTGAGCATGGGGAGGAACACAATTTTTATTTGGGGTGACAAAGCCTTTTCCAGATGCATCTTTATTAGGGATTCTTTAGGGATACTGGTAAGCACTGGAATTTTTGGTTTGGCCTGAGGCCCTTCCCCTTTGACAACTTTTCTCCTGGTATTATACTCTTTTTCATGGCCAACTACTGCATTCATTAACAACTGCCTATCCTCCTCAGAAGGGATTCCTCCATCATACTTCTCAATCATTAATTCCCTTAAGTATTCAAAATCATTATTAGGAAATTCAAAATCTTGCACCATATCAAATTTCAGAAGTATGAGTGGGAGGAAGAGGTAATACCTGGTGAATGCAATCCCAAAAATTTTAACAGTTCTGGCACTCATCAACTCAGTTGAGGTTGCTCCTTGCTGTGAACTTGTAGAGGAATCCATCATGCATGCATCATCATCTATCTCATCATCATTAGTTTCTTCCTCAACTCCCCTTTCAACAACACATGGAGAATGTGGCAAGAAACAATTATCACACCACTCAATTTCATGAGCTTCATCAACAACAACAACTCTGACAGCTAAAGGATCAGGCACCAATTTGTTTTCCTGGGTTGGGGCTGTCTATTTCCTGATCCCACGAGTCCTTTTCCTCTGTCATCAGATCTCTGATCACCCCTAGGATGATTTGTAAATATTTCTTGACCTTGTGCTTTATGATGACCTTGGGAACCTTGTCCAATCCCCTTCTCTACTCTGGCCAGTTTATAGGATATTTCCTTAACAGCTCTGGCCAAAGTTTTCACAACCTCCTCCAGATCCACAGACTTACTTGACTGAGGCTTCTCTGGATTGATCAGCTTGATACCTTCCCTCTTAGGAGGCTTACCAATTGCTTTGATATTATTTTCAATCTGCAAAGCCATGGTGAAGGCCTACCTCAATGTTGTTGGGTTCTTATCCCTCAAATAATAGGTAGCCTTCTTATCAAAAGCATCAGAGTATTTTATCAAACAAGAAACATCACTTGGCCTCAGGATCATAGGTAGCCTATTCAGGGTCTTATTGAACCTTGTATTGAAGTCATGAATAGATTCATTAGGATTCTTTTTAATATTTTCAAATTCTGATAAAAGAAACCTAGGGTCTATTTTATCTCCATACTGCAATCTAAAAGCATTCTTCATTTCTGTCCATGAATCAATGGAGTTGTCTGAAAATATTTATACCAGTCCCATGCATCCTCCTCTAGAGTATGAATAAACAAATTTATGTACACATCCTCAAATTCAATCTCAAATTCTTCCATCATATTGACAAAAATATTTAAGTGCTGATCACCAGTAATAGCATTATTTCCTTGAAATTTAGGCAATCTATTTCTAACATCTTGGGGCACAACATTTGGATATCCAGCCATACCTCTGAAATCTATAGGACCAAAAGTGTTCACAACAAACAGAGGTCTGGGTGGGGGCTGGGCCATATTGTTTTGGGGAGGTGATCTTACAGGAGAAACATAATGATGGGGAGTGAGGGGTCTGTGGGGCATATGAATGCAATTCTCAGAATGAATGTTCTCTAAAAACTCTGTTTCTTGGAAGATCCTATCAGCTTTGGAGAACACATAGGGACAAAATGAGACAAAATTTTTCAAATACAAAAGAAGGCCCCTCTCTAGATGGAGAATTCAGATCTACAAAAATACTACCTGATCCAGAAGCACTTGAGGAAGTATGGCAATCTTCAATGACAGGCTGATCAGTTTCCACAATTGATAACTCCTTTCTTGATTTCTGATCTCCAACAACTTTCCAGATTCTTCTTCCTTCAGAATTTGTCTTTCCCAATTCTGGAAACAACCTTCTAGCAGGGTCTTCAATGAAGAGAGATCTTCTTCCTTCCAGATTTGCAGAGATTAGTGATAAATTTCAATTGACAGAGGTTAAGACACTGGACATTTATCAAAAGTTAATTCAAAATGGAGTCACCACTAAGGATTTTCACCTTAGTTGTGCAAATGCACTAAAATTGGTCTGTCAAATGTCTGTCAACACTAAATTCATGCAAAGCTTCATAGATCTGACCTTCCTTTACCCGTATTTAACATTGATGATGTAAACTTAGTGTAAAAACCAACAGAAACTAGAAATATTACACACAAAACTTGTAACTTTGCTTGATTCTTACAAATCTGGACACATGATGATGTTTCAACAACATATTTGCACTTTAAAATTTGTAAGAAGAATTTACCAGGGTCTATATGCATTGTTGATGGTGTTCAAAACTTTGCACATACCTTCATATCCCTAGCAACGACACAATCTAGTGTTGTTGCAAAATGGTTGGATCCAATATGTGTTGTTCCCACAAAATAGTCCTGAAGCTCAAATAATCCCTGTAATTAGTCTCGTGCCAATCTGGTGTTGTTGCCACACAAATAAATTTCAGAGCTCAAATAATCCCTGGTAACGACGCCAATCTGGTGTTGTTGCCGCACAAATAAATCTCAGGAGCTCAAATAATCCCTAGACAATGACACCAATCTGGTGTTGTTTCCGCATAAATAAATTTTGGAGAACAAATAATCCCTAACAATGGTGCCATTCAGGTGTTGGTATCCAAATTGATTCTCCCTTGGAAACTGAGTAGCATCACAGATTTAGCAAGACACTGAGAGACAGAAGATCATATTATGAGTCATTTTGTAGCTAGGGAGGGGATTCATCTGACTCTTTGTCACTCGGGCATCAGAGAAATGGATAGTACCTTCATTAAGGATTTGATCTATCCTCACTACTTTAGGTCGTGCCTTTCAACCAGGGTGAGAGGACCCATTTTGTAACCTCTGTCAGTGAAGGAGAATGAAGATATCCTTCTTTGCACAAATTTGAAAGGAGACCCTGAGAAAATATGATCAATGCACCACAATTTAACTCTCATGAGTTGTCACTTCTAAAGAATGGTGATATTTTCTAAACAGGGCTAAGGTTACTAAAGACATTATGGAATCCTGATTGCTTCTACATATTTTGGCAGTAGAATTTATTCATTTGTGGACATATAGGGAAAATAGGGGTAGTTCAGGTGGGATTCATTGTTTTGAATAATTTTGGTGGGAGATTAAGTAGGATAAACTTGATTTTTCTAGATCTTTGAGAACCTTCACAACAATTGGAAAACTAAATGACAAAATGCTTCAGAACAGCTAAAATATTCCTTCAACCAGAAGGTGTGCATCAATGGAGGCCCAGATTTGCATGGTTTCACACAATCTCCAAGAATTTAACATGAAGGCTCAAGCTAAAGACTCAATTAAACATTAAAGACCCCTAGTTCCTCATGCCTAAGATACACTCAAAGGCTTATAGACAATATTTATCAACAAATGACAGTAAAGTGATTTTAAATTGTTTATCTCATTACAGGATGAAGGCTCTTCTCGTAATGAAATTGCAAATGCCACTAAACTATCACAGGGACGAGATCTTGTGTGATTCGGAGGGACTTTAACACAAGATTGCAATAGGAACAAGAAAAACTACTTGCAGACATTCTGAAATAAAGCAGACACAAATTTTCCCAAGATTGACACAGATTAATTCAAAGTTGATTAGATTCATCAGCAGGGGAAAGTTTCTTTGAACAGTCTCAGAGCTTGTCAATGGTTGTACACTCACAACCAACTTGATGTGATTGAAATCTAAAACATAAGAAATTAACAGGTTTCTCAGATGGTCTCTCAAGGAAGATGGGATTTCTCAAATTTTCTCTTAAAAATTCAACCCCCGACCCTTTGCAAGAGTATCCTCATTACATTTATACAATTCACTCACTCACTCATCCCAAAGTTTCCCCCAAAAAGAAGAATATTCGAGGAATCCTTTGCTTGTTACCAATTTGTCTCAGAAAGTGATGTTTAACAAATTTACACCCGAAAGCTACCAGGTGGACAAATCATGAACTGATCACGTTTCTCAGACCCTTGACTAATGACTGGGATGCCATGCCACAACTTTTTGACAGTCCTTCTAATCATTCTTTTATTCTATCATGTGAGAAATCCCTGTTTTAATCATTTTCAGTGGCTCTGTATAGTTGGATCTGACAGGAAATCCTTTTCACCCTCGAGGCAACACCTTTTTCATCCTTTGCACCTGCAACCTCCATCATTTCATCCTTTTCCCATTCTTTCCTCTGCAACTCTACTCTGCATCCAACTTCTCTGGTAATTCATGTTTTTGCAAGTGCCCGAGCAATTCCAACTTCAAAATATCAACCTTTACAATCCTTGGACTCATAAATTAAGCTCTTAAATCCATTCAATTGCACTTTGCAGACAAAAATGACAAGGGGTTTCATCAAAAAATGATGAAAAATAATGCGTATTCACATCTCCAGGAGTCTTGGAGAAAAAATGGTGGAAAAATCAGATGCAATGCACAACAACCATTGATTCTCCCCTTTCTCAACTTTAGATTAGAGTCATCCACATGTTTCCTTGGCGTAACTGCAAAGGTGAAGTACAGAGGCAAATTTCCAAACAAGCGCGGGCCTTCCACATGCCCTGGGCCCAAGAAAATTTCCTTTTGGCCTTTGAAAAAGTCTCAGTATAAAAGGAGCCAGTAGAAGCCTCCACGTGTCTCAATGGTGCACTTTTGATATGGTGCCCAAAAGTGGAGACCCTAAACAAGCACGGGCTCACCACATGTCTCAGTCTGAGAAGAGTTGTTGAAAAATTTTAAGGACCAGAGGAAGGCACCATGTGTCTAGGGTCCGAGAAAGTTTCCTTGGCCATTGAAAAGTCCAAGCAAGGGTAGAGTGAGTGGAAACTTCCACGTGTCTTCATGGCGCTCTTTCAAAAATAAAATTCAGGGGCAGGTCCCTAAATAGGTGCAGGACCCTCCATGTGTCCAGGCCTTAGAAAGTTTCTTGAAAAGTTTAAGTATAGAGAGGAGCTAATGGAAGCCTCCACGTGTCTCCTTGGCGCAACTTTGAGATGGTGCCCAAAAGTGGAGACCCTAAACAAGCATGGACTCACCACGTGTCTCCTTGGTGAAACTGCTAAGGTAGGACCTAGAGGTGGATCCTCAAATGAGCATCAGCCCTCCACGTGTCCATGGTCTGACAAAGCTACACCAGGACTAGCATGAAAAAATGTCTAAGTCTAGGTAGGGCCAGTGGAAACCTCCACGTGTCTCCCTGGCGCAACTCCAAAGGTCAAACCAAGAGGTAAATTTTTAGATGAGCGCAGGCCCTCCACATGGACAAGACTTGAGTTGAAGTGGGCCTTAGAGTTTCAAAATTCCCCACCGAGCCACATCCAATTAGAAAGGACCACATTTTCCATAGATGTTGAGATATAAATTGACAGGGAAAACACACCTGTCAAACTGTAAAATGCTAGGGAAATCACCATTTGCACCCAGAATTGAATTTTTCTTTAAGGAAAAGAATTTGGAAATGATATAAGGCCCAAATGTGATCCATGACCATGGAGAAGGATCTTTCAACAACATACAAATGAAGAAAATTTTTCATGCATCCATTCGGGGAAATAAAAAATACGACATAGCCCACAGATTGAAGACTTTTTATAGCAAAATGGGGTGAGATCAAATTGAGCACCAACATGGACCCCCCATGGGAACTTCCTAACAACACACAACAATATCACTGAACACAAAGTTACCTTGGTGACCTTTGTTGCAACCATCCTGTATCTTTCTATGGTTATTCTCCTAACCTCTTTTTATTTATTGTGATATAGTTTCCTACAAAAATCAAACAATACCTCTTCAGCCTCGTGACCTCATTAAATACGTCAACTATAAAATACATGCAAATTCATCAATGACATCATCATATCATGTAATTAACTTATCATCAAAGCTAAGAAATATTATCAATCACTTACATGTTTCTAAACATTTCAATTCTACCATTTTCACTAACATCAATGAGATCAAAAACTAATTTGAACATCAAAACATAATCAATATGTCAAGGACTATAGTGCCGGTACATATATAAGATAACAACACCTCATCATCATCATCAATACTGAAATATATATCCATGTCCTCTAAGAGTCCATACAAACCATAACATGAGTAGAAAATATCCATAGTGTCTAACAATAGACTATAAAAATATCGATCAAGGTCCATATATCTAATCCACATTGATCAAAATCATAGAAAAATAAATGTCGAAGAGGGAGTGGGAATTATAAGATCTGAGTGTCATGATGATAAGCTTCACTAAATTTATAGATACACTTTTATTGTTTGATTGAAATTAAACATAGGGTAAATCCATTCATTACATCTTTTCATGTGTTCCTTCTTTCCTGCGAATAGGTTTCATATAGATCTAGTTGATATAAAGAGCTTCGTGTACCTATCTTTCCCAATAGTATTCAACATATAATTTGTTTTAGGCCTTACAATTTCATTGTCTCTGGATTTGGAAACCCTTATATCGGAGGAATTCCTACATAGACCCATCCTCAAAAATCTAATTTTTAATGCCTAACATTGCATTCACCTTGTGATATTATCTTTGATCACATTGATTTCACACTTCGCATACATCTTATTGGTTTTAAGTAAGCTCAACCAAATGGACCTTGAACCACTGTGAATTTGGCATGTAGGATATGATCTACCTCTGTAGAACTATCTTGCATGCAAGTGACAAAGAATAACTCAGGGGATGAAAGAGATGTGATATACAAATATGGAATTATAGTGCCCAACTTAATAATAAAATCATGTTAGAATTGCATGTGATGTTGGGTGACATGTAGTTGGTGGGGAAGTGGGGCCAGGGTAGTGGCCACCTTTTCCTTTGTCAGCGTGTATTAGGGGAGAGTGACTAATACTAAATACTTTTTCAGACCCATCAATTTCCTTGCATAATAATACAAGCACTTTATTCGAGGTCTAGAGGCGTTATCGACAAGAAAACTCAAGTTAGCATTGGATATTAAACAAGTTTTTAACTGTAGAAAAGCATAAAGTGGAAAGGGAGTTATACCAAAGTGATATTAGCTATTTTTTTTCCTAAAATAAGTTCCTTAATGGGTTGAATTAGCCATGTGCTTGGAGATAAATATGGATCCCTAATATCCCCTCATTTTATCATATTCAAATTAGTTGATCCAGATCTGTATCTTTTTGAAGCGGGTTCCTGTATCTCTAGTTTCCAGGAAAAGAAACTACTTCCTTCTTCCTGTCACTATGTTGTTTGATGTTTGCAGAAGAAGAATAGCATTTAGGATCAAGGAGGAACTTCATGTGAAGCATAATGTCTACCTACACTATTTTAGATTCTTTTACTTTTGGAAGCTTGTGCTATGTGCACTATAAGCTTTGAAGTGCCAAAATTGGGTAGAAATGACTACCCCTTCACTTCTCCTACTCTTTATCTCTTATTCCGGGTAGTAATTATTTTGTTTTAGTCATTGAAAGCACACTTTTCCTCTAATCCCATGAATGAATCTGCATGTTTTTTATCTCTTTCACTCCTTAACTTGAAAACACGTTCTTTCCATACATAAAAAGGGATTCATCATTTGGAAAATGTGAATTTACTTTTTGGTTTTGTCTTGAAAAAACATTCATAGCTGAGGAAGTTTTCAAAATGCTTAAAAAATCTTTAGTTGTTTGAGACTTTTTAAAGATATGGTGGAAGAAAAGGTTGAGGAAACCAAGTCTACGAAACAATTGCTAAAATAAGAGGAAGAGTCAGTTTCACTCTTTATCGCTAAAGTAGAGTTAGTTAAATCCTTTATAGGAAGCATAATTCTTTAAGATTAATCTTGTAGAGACAAAATTCGGATATTTCAGATTAATGCAAATGGCTAGTGCTATACCTCAAGACAAAACCTTTTCCAACTACCTCTTAGGCTGTGCTAAAATCAAATTTTTGAATGACATGTTGTTTCCACATTTCACAGACTTGTGTGCCTAGAATAGACATGTATGGAAAAACACGGAAGCATATGTAGGTCATGAATTGTTTGATAGAATGTGTAAAAAGGAATGCGTTCTTAGAATGCCATACTTACTGGATATGCACAAAATTTATTTATTGAAAATGGAATAAGATAATTTCAACAAAATTCTCTTTTTCATTCAAGATCCATGGTGAAGATCCCCTAGTTGATGTATTTAGCAAGCGTTAGGAAAAAGGTATGGATTTCCCTTCCTCTTGCATTAAAATTTCACATTTTATTGTTTCATGTTTGGTTCTTAATTTCTTTAGAAATATAGAGGATGAAATTATAATTAAAAATAAAACTCTTACCTACTCAATATCTTAAAAAAACCTTGATCTCGTACACTATGCGCATGATGCATGAAAGAAAATTGTTTTACCAACCTAGAATTCCAATATTATTCCCAATGATATAGGAAACCATGCAAGCCATAAATATAATTTATAAACTCAATTCAATGCCTTGGAAAGACAATTTTTGATTCCTATTTTGTAGTTCAGTGACTTGGAGTGACACTCCCATTTTAAATAAAATACGATCGGTTTTGGATTGCGGATGCCAAATCGATTTGGCTAAATTAAATAATAACCCTATGTACCTCTAGAAATCCATTAAGATAACTGAAAAAACTCTTACTTTTGTGAAAATTATTTCGTAAGTTAGAGTTTCAAGTGGATTTTGGAGCTAACCGATCATTTTTACAACAATGTTTGACGTGTTTACAATAATTGGTCTCAGAGTCACCTTTCTAGTTTGCGCCCTATTTTTTCATAATTGACTTTCGTCTAATCCACTGAGTTCTTTGCATATAAAGGAGTAAATATAAATCTTCTGAAATTTAAGTTTGAACTTAAAACAAGTGTTTTATGGTACCTTATTATAGCCACTTTAGTTGTTTTTGGGAAAATCTCATAAACTCACAACTTGAGCTAGACATTCCTCCTGAGGCTCCCATTTGATGTGTTTATACTCATGAACCCTTTGCATATAGTTTCATGGTTTTGTAAAGTATACTTTAATCAAATAGATTTCAATGAATGGATTTAGAAAATTATGATGTTTTCTCTCTCCTCTCTCTAGAAATAATATTAATGGTTGGTTCATCTTGAAAATGTAAATGATTTGACTATGTAAAAGGTATGAAAATGTATATGGATTCAAAATGAAATAATTAGTGATATGTTATGCATTTTTTTTGATATGGTGAAAAGAAATTGAAATGAACTGTAGACTCTCTCTTTTTCTTACTCTCTCTAGAATTGAAAAAGAAAAAAAATAAAAAGGAATGTGAAAGTGTGAATATGTGATGAAATGACCTCTTTCCCTCTCTCCCTATCTCTATCTCTTCTCTTCCTTGTTTTGAATTACTGGAAATGATGAATGTGTTATTTCATGCTTGAGTGTAAGGGATTTCCTTACTCATTCCTAGGACTGACACAACATTGGTTGTAGGTAGTCTGAATAAGAAGGATTAGAGTGTGATATGTTGTAATCAATGAGATGACATTGAGATATTGTATATTGATATAAATTATGAATGTTAATTGAAAGTGAATTAAAAATAATTGCATTATAAAAATTAGTGTGTTGAAGACTATTGTTCCTTCTAGAATCGTATATTTCAAGCCTTGTACATGGAATACTATGTTGTATGTATCTGTCTTGTGTTAAAGCTAACCTTGTAACACTAGTATGAGTGACACATAATTAATGTAGGAACAACTATGTATGCTAAATAAATGAGGAAGATAGTTGAATTTTATAAATGGGTAGAAATCATATTGTTCACATCGTAGGTGTTA
Source organism: Taxus chinensis (assembly GCA_019776745.2). Taxonomy (NCBI): domain Eukaryota; kingdom Viridiplantae; phylum Streptophyta; class Pinopsida; order Cupressales; family Taxaceae; genus Taxus; species Taxus chinensis. The sequence continues at coordinate 655,246,622 of CM034153.1, read as the reverse complement.
ATCTCATTTGAATTTAAATATGGAAGTCATGGTTTAGAAGAATGAAATAATTGCCTGTTTAATAGTTATTATGGTTATAAATAAAATAAAAATTATAGGAAGTACCTTATCATTTTTATACCATATAAATGCAGCGAGTATTAAACCTTTGTCGTACAATCCCTTTCAATCATGTCACATCTAGGTTTGTAATATCCTAATGTATTAATAAATACTTCAATCTTCAAAATTAGACTTCTTGTCCTACAATTAAGAAAAATATTCAAAGACCATTTCAATAACTTAAGTGTTCTTGCATGAAGCAACCGATCAATTGAGTAATCTTGTCATCCATTGATTAAATAGGATAAACATTTCTTGCTGTCATAAGTCTACTCATCTCCAAGGAAGAGTTAGAGTTCAATGTTAGTGTTGGACCTTGGTGTCCTAGTGGTCAACCATATTATTAAGAAGATAGTTCAGGAGACCTTCATCATTGAATGAACCCTTCATAATATTATGATGACACAAGTGGAGTCAGTGCACTATTTGTTCTATGCATGAAAATCATGTTAATGATCTCTTTAGTTCCTCAAAGATAAATGTTTGACCTTGTCTAGTAACAAGTTTACACCTTTGTTTCTTATAAAGATTTCATGGGATGAATATTTTTTCACACCTTAAACAAAACCTATAGCTAGGCGTAGAGCCCTAAGTGCAATTAGAATTAAAATAAACCTTTTATAACCCCCTTATACACTAAGTGTTAAACAAAAGTGAGTAATTTTAGTCTTGGAATAGCTCAAGTGGCATGAAGGCTTTACAAGGAAGGGACATTTGATTGCTCAAATTTTTTATTGTGGTAGGATGTAGAAACCATTGAGTAGAAATGAATGTAATACATCGAGTGACTTCTTATGATGCTATTGAGAAAAGGAGCTATGATGTATTGTTACCAATGATTGTAAATATTACTGCTATCCATATTTTGCGTGATTTTTGCACTAACAGTTACCTTAGAAGGATTTTGAAATGCATAAAATTATAGAACTTTTGTATTTTAAATCCCTTTGTACCTCTTAGATAATTGTGACCCTTGGTAGCTGATTACCATGTGATTTATTCTAGGGTGTAGTTTCCCCCATCCATGATTTTTTAAAGATTATAGATCGTAGAGCCTCTCTTAAGTGTATAGGTGAAAGAAACGCTTATGCATTTTACTAAATGATTTAAATAGTTTCTGGGAAGAAAGTTGAAAAGCATATAGTTGTTGGGTTTTATTGTTATTTATATCTTTTAATATTAAGGTTTTTAAGGGGGATGGAATGGGCTGTTAGGTACAAGGTCACCACTCCTTGTAGTCATGAATCACTAAGTGTAAAATTTGTGCCATTTGAATTACAATTGTTCTAAAACAATACCACTATGATTCCAACATAACAAAGTAAGAATAATGGAAAACAAGAGTAAATACGATATTTGTTTAGGAATAAAGTTATGATTGAAGTCTTTTTAATTGATTTTGGAATTCTCTTATTGTTAAGAAAAAAAAGAGAATACAAATTTTTCTTGGAGAAATCAAACATTTGAGCCAACACAAATTCTTATATAAATAAAAAAATTTATGACAGGTAAATGTTAAATCAATTTAAACTAATTGTTGAACCGTAGCAAACTTTAACAAGAAAAATATGGTACTATGATATAAGGATGCTTATGGGATGAGGTATCTTGAATCTAAATGGCCCTTAAATACTAATAATTCCTTCCTTGATGTCACGATAGTTTCCCCTTGTCTAACAAAGATAAATTCTAAATATCTAATATATGTCTCAAAAAAAGCAAAACCTTAACATCTTTTTAGTTCATTTTCGCAACTAGGATAAAATTTTTACGTCAATTAAAAATATTTTGAGAAATAAACATTTAATGTAAAAATGAATATTGGGAGGCTTGTAGGTGTTTTAAAATGAATTTAATTAACCAAATGAGATGTGAATAATTAATGGAAAATTGAGAAAGGAACCAATAGTGCATTATATTTTAAGGGCTAATGCTATACAAAAATAAAGTAATTAAAGTTTTAGAAGAAGGAAAATTTATACCTCCTTATCAGTTTAATTCACGGGAAACCTATAAAGGTTATATAACAGAAAACCAAATGTAATAAATATATAAACCATAAAAAGGCCATATTGTGGTGTATGCCTATCCTATGTGTTTTATCGTAGCTGGGTCATTATCTTATTTTACATCATTTGAGTAAGAAATTGATGTGTACCCCTATGGTATCTATTGTATGAGTTGGTTCATGTTTATGTAAGTGTCTTATTTGATGTTAGATTTTTCTATTTGAGCACATGTGGTGTCGTGTTATGAGCAATGAAAACAAAAAAAAAATAGTTCCTCAAAATTTTCTATTGTACTTTGGTGTTCAAATTGTGGGTGTTACATATGGTATTAGAGAGGAGGTTCATGCTCTTGAACCTCTAGGATGGATTGGAGTTGTGATGATATGCCATGGGTGTTGGTGGAGATGGGTAAAGTAATGTGATATATGTTGTGATGTAAACAATGTTGTAACTGTGATATTATAAGCTCACATGCTGTGCATGTCACTGAGAGTGTATTTATTATCATGTTGATGTGCTTGTGATGAGATTATTCATTCTCCTTTTTTGGGATTCAATGAGGAGTTCACATGTGATTTACCCACCTTGTTGTGTGCTGAAAATAATGTTATTACAGATTGCAGAGTGTTGGAGTGTTTTGGTTATTATGTGAAATTTAGGTGTGTTCATGTTTTGTATGACAAAATTGTGTGTAGTAATGAATTGGATTTTATTGTGATGTCACCACCCATGTTGTGATGAATTGTGTGCATCACCATGTTGTATTACAATTTACTATATATTCAAGTGTTAGTCATTGTGTTCATCATATGTATAATTTGTGTAGTATGTGATGGTTCATGTCATGATTTAGGGGCATATGGTGAACATATGAACCCTCTTTGTATAGTTCTTGCACTTTGGGTGTATTATTTTTGAATGTGATGTATTGTAACCCATGAAAGTAATGATTGTGTTATACCCCTATATATACCTTTCGTAGAGATGCTATGGTTAATGTGCCTGAATCACCATCATGTTAGTAATGTAGTTATGTGTTAAGTTGTGAACCTTACACTAACCGACCCTAAGGGAAGAAATAGGTAAAAAGTGTATGTTTGAAGAGAGGAAATGAGTACTGTTGACTAGTCACTTGATCTGAGTACGAGATAGGAGGAGGAGTCTTACATAGACTAAAAATCCACCCTCTATTTGTTTGGTCTCTATGGCACATTTCTGAATGGGCACCATATATATTGTGTTTAAACAAACACCTTAGGCTCAGTAGATGGAGACATGTACCTTTTTCTCTCTCCCTATATGGTTTTCATATGGATGACCTATATGTACCTTAGTATTGGTGTACTGTTGGCTAGTCACTCGAGCAGAGTATGAGATAGGGAGTGGAGCCTTACATAGATTAAAAACCCACTTTTATTCATTTGGTGTGGATGGCCACCATGTATATTGTGTTTCACGAACACCTTAGGCTCAATGAATGCAAACCTATACAACCCCCTCTCAGACTATGTTGAGACTATGTTGAGCCTTGTGGGAGTATGGAGGGATGATTTAGGTATAGAGGATGACAGTTATATTATTTGATATGTTATTCTATGAGTCAAGGCTTGGTGTCCGAGTGCCAGCAACTCGATAAGTACCCCTTTAGTGGTCATGTAATGCCACATAGTTATTGTGATGTGTTATTTATCTATACCTATTTTATTCGTAAAATTAAATTAAATTTTATTTTTTGTTCTAGAACCAACAAATTACTCTATTTAACTTTTGGTTGAGTAGTTAAAATTTTGGGCATTTTATTTGGTTGTTGTACTAACATTTGAATTTTTGTACTAACTATGGTTATTTAGCCATTTGTTTTTCTTAGTTTTAAATTTTCTTTTCAAATTTATTTTTTTATATAGCCTAACCCAAGGCTTGGGATTTTTTCCACTTGGCATTTAAAATGGTTTGTTATGCTTGTTCTAATGCTGTAATGTGTTGGAATAGGGTCATGGGATTCACCATGGAGTGGTTGGACCTATGCACCTACTTTATTGTATGGAGGTACCCCACAAGGGGGTCATAACACCATGTAGTTTTTGAACTAGAGGTTACTACACCACTTGGGTGGGGTTGACGGGGTTCTATGTGCATAGGGCCATAAAGTGAACTAGCCTCATTAAATGGTGAAATAAGGAGATGGGCATGTATTGTCGAGTGACCCGAAATTCTTGATGGGGATCTATGGTTGATTTACCCGATATTCTTGATGGGGTTCCATGGTTGAGTGACTTGATATTCTTGATGGGGTTCTATGGCACCTCGATATGGAGAAATAAGGAGATGGGGCTCTATGGTTAAGATACCCAACTTGGTCTTGGCACTATGAATCTTTCTCTTTGAGAGGTATATGGAGCTATTTTTTGATGATTTGGGAGGTAAATGGAGTTGTTTTATGATTCTTTGGGAGATATATGGATTTGTTTTGTGATGTGTGGAGTTGGTGTTATGAATTATGTGTACTCTTGTGAGTCTTATTAGGCATTTTTATGATTGAGGTTTGACATTCATATTGGTTACTATGTACTATTGGATATTGAATTGGAATTGTGTAGGTACTTTCATGATCTTTGGGTTATGTAATATCAGTTGTATATGTATCAGTGTGATGATTTAGTTTTTTCAGTCACATGTGTGTGTTGGATTTATGCCTATGAAATAATTATTTGAAATTATTCATTATGTGGACTACTTGTTTGTCTTTCCATGGTGGAATTAGATATCTTGTGATGTGATACAATTGTGAAAGTATATACCAAGATGTCTTGTGGGTCATTTGTGTTGTGTTGATATTTGTGTGACATATTGAGGCCAGTTGCTATTGGGCACCCATGAACATAAGACAATTGAAATTTTAAATAGTGAATATTAAGAGCTTGAGTTTAAGAAATATTGTAGAGGAAAAAGATAAATTAGGTAATTAAGTAAAATATAACTAACTACCAACCTTTACATAACAAAAAATTTAAGATACTTCCAAAATTAGTTTACTTCTTTGTGGCCGCGTTGTACTGACAAGTTATTTTGTTAAATCAACATGTTTCAGTTTTGAATTTCTTTCTTATGTATCCTTTGAGCTTTGGTGTTGTGTCACATTGAGGACGATGCTATTATAAGGGGAGGGAAATGTAGTGACCAATGTAAAATAAAAATAAAATAAAATAAAATTAAAATGTCATAATTATGTGGGATGTTGGGTGAAGTTTTATTGGTGGGAAAGTGGGGGTAGGACAATGGCCACCTTTGTTAGTGTTCAGTAGTGAGAGAGTGACTAATCCTAAATGATTTTTCAAACCTTTCAATTTCCTTGCATAATAATATAAGAACTTTATTTGAGATCTAGAAGCGTTACCCATGAGAAAACTAAAATTAGCGTTGGAAATTTAGTAGTAATTTTTTAGACGAAAAAAGTTATAACGTTGAAAGGGATTTATGCTAAAGGGAGATTAGCTAAAACATGTCCTAAAATAAGTCCCTTAATGAGTTGAATCAGCCATGCACTTGGAGATAAGTATGGATCCCTAATATCCCCTCGTTTTATCAAATACAAATTGGTCGATCTGTATCTAGCTAAAGTGGATTAATTTATCTCTAAGAGGAAAAGAAACTACTTCCTTCTGCCTATCGCTATATTGTTTGTTGTTTGTAGAAGAAGAAAAGGATTGAGGATCATGGAGGCACTTCAGGAAAGAATAATGTCTAACTATATTGTTTTGACTTCTTCTACTTTTGGAAGCTTGTGCTACATTCACAATAACCTTTGCAATGGCAACCTTGGGTAGAAATGACTACCATTTCACTTCTCCTACTCTTTATTTATTATATCAGCTAGTAGTTATTTTTTTTAAGTCGTTGAATGCACCCTTTTCATGCTATCCCATGAATGAATTTACAATTTTTTGTCTCTTTCACTCCTCCTCTACATGAAAACATGTTATTTCCATGAATTAAAAGGATTAATCCTTCAGAAAATGTGAATTTACTTTTGATTTTCTCTCAAAAAACATTCATAGTCAAGGCAGTTCTAAAAATGCTTAAAATTTTAAACCTGTGGTGGAAGAAAAGGTTGAGTACACCAAGTCTATGGAGGAATTACTAAAACAAGAGGAAAAGTTGGTTCAGCTCTCTGTTCCTAAACAAGAGTTAGTTAAATCATTTATAGGAAGATGGTAGGATAAAAAATCCAGGACAAACATATCCTTGGAGTTTTTCATAATGCTTTGAGATTCATCTTATAGAGAGATACTTGGGAGATTTCATATTAATGTAAATGACTAGTGCTATACCTCAAGAAACAACCTTTTCCAGCTACCTCCTAGGCTATGCCAAAATCAAATATTTGAACAACATATTGTTTCCACATGTCACATACTTGTGTGCCTAGAATAGACATGTATGCAAAAACGTGGAAGCATATGTAGGTCGTGAACTATTTGAAAAAAAGTGTAAAAAGAAATGGGTTCCTGGAATACCATGCTTGCTGGATATGTGAAAAATAGCTTTGTGGAAAAAGGAATCAGAAAATTTCAACCAAATTATCTTCTTCGGTCAAGAGTTTCAAGTGGATTTTGGAGCCCACTGATCATTTGTAAGACAATGTTTGACATGTTTACAATAATGGGTCTCAGAGTCACCTTTCTAGTTTGCGCCCTATTTTTTGTAATAGACTTTTGTCTAATCCGTTGAGTTCTTTGCATATAAGGAAGTAAATAGGAATCACTAAAATTTACGTTTGAACTTAAAACATTTTTTTTATGGTCCCTTATTATAGCCACTTTAGCTACTTTTGGGAAAATTTTGTAAACTCAAAACTTGAGCTAGACATTCTTCCTGAGGATCCCATTTACGCTTTTCATATAGTTTCATGGTTTTGTAAAGTATAATTTAATCAAATAGCTTTTTATGAATGGATTTAGAAAATTATAATGTTTTTATAATAATATTAATGGTTAGTTCATCTTGAAAATGTAAATGATTTGAGTATGTGGTTGGTTTGAAAATGTATATGGATTTGAAATGAATTGAATAGTGGTACATTATGTATTTTTTAATGATAAAATGAACAAAAAAGGAAAAACAATTGTAGACTTTCTCTCTTTTTCTTACTCTCTCTAGAATTGAAAAAGAAACAAAAATACAAATGAATTTGAAAGTGTGAATATGTGATGAAATGACCTCTCTCCCTTTCTCCCTTTCTCTATCTCTTCTCTTCCTTGTTTTGAATTAATGGAAATGATGAATGTTTTATTTCCTATTTGAGTGTAAGGTATCTTCATACTTAGTCCTAGGACTAACATAACCTTGGTTGAGGTAATCCGAACAAGAAGGATTAGAGTGTGATATGTTGTAATTAATGAGATGACATTGAGATATTTATATTGATAAAAATTACCAATGTTAAATGAACGTGAATTAAAAAAGAATTATTTTATCAAAAGCAGTGTGTTGAAGATTATTATTCCTCTTAGAATCTTATATTTCAAGCATTGTACATGAAACACTATATAGTCTGTAATTTTCTTGTGTTAAAGCTAACTTTACAACACTAGTAGGAGTAACACATAACGAATGTAGGAAAAACTATGTTAGCTAAATAAATGAGGAAGATAGATGAATTTTGTACATGGTAAAAAACATACCATTCACTTCATAGGTGTTAAGATCATTATAATTTAAATATGGATCTCATGGTTTAGATGAATGAAATAATCACCTTCCTAATAGTTATTGTGGTTATAGATAAAATAAAAATGTTTGGAAGTACCTTATCATTTTTATACCATATAAATTCAGCGAGTATTCAACCTTTTTCATACACTCCCTATCAATCATGTCACATCTAGGTTTCCAAAACCCTAATGTCTTAAGAAATACTTTAATCCTCACCATTAGACTCCTTGTCATATACTTAAGAAAATTATTCAAATACCATTTATATAACTTAAGTGTTCTTGCTAGATGCAACATATAAGTTGTGTAAGCTTGTCATCCATTGATTAAATAAGAGAAACACTTCTTGCTGTCATAGGTCTACACATCTCCAAGAATGATTTAGAGTTAAATGTTAGCATTAGACCTTGGTGTCCTAGTGGTCAACCATATTCTTAAGAAGATAGTTTAAGATACCTTCATCATTGAATGAACCCTTTGTAATATTATGATGACACAAGTGGAGTCAGTGCACTATTGGTTCTATGGATGAAAATCATGTTAATGATCTCTTTAGTTCCTCAAAGATAAATGTGTTACCTTATCTAGTAAAATTTTTACACCTTTTTCCATTATGAAGCTTTAATGGGATAAATATGTTTGCACACCTTAAACTTTCCTATAGCTAGGTGTAGAGCCCTGAGTGCAATTAGAATTAAACTAAACATTTTAAAACATGTTGGTATCCAAATTCATTCTCCTTTTCAAGCTGAGCAACATCAAAGATTCAACATGGAGATTAGAGACAGATAGATCATAATGTGTGTCATTTTATAGTCGGGGATGAGATCTAACTAGCCCTTTATCACTCAAATTTATGGAGAGATGGATAGCACCTTGAAGAAGATTTGACCTATCCTCACTACTTTAGGCCATGCCTTTTGACCAGGGTGAGAGGAACCTTAGTGTAACCTCTGTTTGATGAAGGAGATGGAGATATCCTTCTTTTGCACAAATTTTATGAAGAAAAACTTTGGAAAATAAGGTTAATACTCCATAATTTAACTCTCAAGAGTTGTCACATCTAAAAGATGGAGATACTTTAAAAAGAAGGCTAAGGTTACTGAAGACATTATGGGATCCTAATTATTCTGCATATTTTAGTAAATTGATTTTGTTCCTTTGTTGATATACATGTAAAACAGGGGTAGTTCAGGATGGATTCGTGGTTTTTGAATAATTTTGGTGGGAGATTAAGCAAGATAAAGTTGATTATACCAGATCTCTGAGAAACTTCACAACAATGGACAACTCAACAACAGAAAGCTTCATAATAGTTAAGATGTTCCTTCAACCAAAAGGTGTGCTTCAATGGAGGCCCAGATCAACACAATTTCACACAATCTTTGAGAATCTAGCATGAAGGCTTGAGTTAAAAGACTCAATTAAACACCAAAATCTTTGATCAATCATGCCTAAGGTACACCCAAAGACTTACAAACAATCTTTATCAACAAATGACAGTGGAGTAGTTTTAAATTTGTTTATCTCATCACATGATGAAGGCTCGTATTGAAAATGAAATTGCAAATGACACTTAATTGTCATAGGGATGAGATCATGTGTGATTTCACAAAGATTTCAATGTTAGATTGCAATAGGAACAAAAGAAATCATTTGTAGACATTTTGAAACAAAGCAGACACAAATTTCTAGAGATTCAAGACAAATTAATTTCAAAATTACTTAGATTCATCAGCAAGGGAAAGCTTCTAGAGTAATCTCAGTGCTCGTCAATGGCTATACACCTACAACCAACTTGTCATGATAGAAAATAAAACATAGAAGGAATTAACCAGGTATGTCAGATTGGTCTCTCAAGAAGATGGATTTCTCAAATTTTTTCTTAAGAATTCAACACACGACCCTTTGCAAGAGTATTCTCATTACATTTATACTTTTTAATCACTCAATTTTCCCCCAAAAGAGAAGAATATTTGAGGGACCTTTTCTTGAAACTGATATGCCTCAGAAAGTGACATTTAACAAATTCACATCCAAATCCTGACAGGTGGACCAATTGTGAATTGATCACGTTTCTCAGACCCTCGACTAATGACTAGGATGCCATGCCACACCCTTTTTGAAAGAGTCATTAATCATTCTAATTTTTTCATGTGAGAAATATCTGTTTTAATCATTTTCCAGAGGCTATGTAGAGCTGGATTTAAAAGGTAATCCTTTTTTCCTTTAAGGAAACACCTTTTTCATCTTTTTCACCTACAACCTTCATTATTTCATCCCTCTCCCTCTCTTTCCTCTGCAACTCTGCCCCACATCCATCTTCTCTGGTAATTCATGTTTTTACAAGTGCCCAAGTAATTCCAACTTCAAAATATTGACCTTAACAATACCTGGAATCCAAAATTAAGTTCTGAATCCACTCAATGGCACTTTCAAAAAATGATGATAAACAGTGCGTATTCGCATCTCCAGGATTCTTGGAGCAAAAATGGCAGAAAAACTGACGCAATGCAAAACAACCATTTATTATGCCCTTCTCTACTTTATTTTATAGCCATCCATGTGTTTCCTTGGCGCAACTGGAAAGGAAAAGTACAGGGGAAAGTTTTTTAGTCTGGAAGAGTTGTTAAAATAGTTGAAGGATCAATGGAAGGTGCCATGTGTCCAGGGTCCGAGGCAGTTTTCCTTGGCCGTTGAAAATTCTAAACAAGGGAAGAGTGAGCAGAAACCTCCAAGTGTCTTCATGGAACTTCTTCAAAATAAAATTTAGGGTCCAGTCCCCAAACAGGAACTATCCCTCCATATGTCCCAGGCCTTAGAAAATTGCTTTGAAAATTTTAAGTATAGAGTGGAGCTGGTGGAAGCCTCCACATGTTTCCTTGTCACAATTTTTAAGGTGGGACCCTGAGGCAGATGCTCAAATAAGTGTGGTCCCTCCATGTGTCCATGGTCTACCAAAATTGTACTAGCCACATGAATTTTTTTTCTAAGTCTGGGCAAGGTAGTGAAAACCTCCACGTGTCTCCTGGGTGCAACTCCAAGGACAAACGAAAAGGTGAATTTTCAGATAAGCGTTGGACCTCCACATGGACAAGATTTGAGTTGAATCGGGCCTTAGATTTTTAAAGTGCCCCGTTGAGATTCCTCCAAATAGAAAGGGCCACATTTCCATAGATGCTGAGATGTAAATTTGATGAGAAAAACACACCCATCAAGCCGTAAAATGTAGTAAAATCACCATTTGCACCCAGAAATGAATCCTTCTTCAAGGATAGAGAATTTGGAAATGATAGAAGACCCAAATATGATCTTTTAATCCACATCCAATCATGTTTCCATAGATATTTGGGACAAAAATGATAGGGACAACAAACCATGACTGTGGAAAATGGAAGGAAAGGAAGAAAACTTAAGTTTTTTCCCAAGTTACAGATTCTTTCACACGAACAGAGGAACGAATTTTTTTTTTGCACTTTTAAGTGATCCTCGAGCAAGGGAAGGACTGATCATGGAAACCAAATGGAGGATAGAGTTTTTATGCATCAATATGGGGAGATAGAGAAGATGACAGAGCCCAAAAACTAAAGAATTTTAAGGACAAATGGTGTGAGAACAAATTGAGCACCAACATCAGCTCCGACTCAGGGATGGGCACTCCCTTTGAGTGCCACAAGAAAAAATAGTAGACCAAGTTTCAAAAACAAACCATTCAGCAACAGAGTCAAAGAATAAGCTTATAGAGAAGAGAAACCATAACCACCATCCAAAAAATGAATCGAGAAACTAGCAAAACCAGGTCACCAAGGACCAGAACTAACAAAAACACAAAGGTAGAAAAAAAACAAAGAACAATACACTACACAATGGAGTATACCTTGATTCTGAGAGATCAATCAAGGAAATGTTTTAAATTCCTGCCACTAACAAGAAATTCAAGTAGTTCCCCATCTAAGTATTTTAGGAAGAAGGTATTTTCACCAATTTAAATGTCAATTGAATAAGGGCCCATCCACAATGTATCAAATTTACCATGCTTTCCCTTATCTTCATGCCTGATATCCCATAATAGCACAAGATCCCCAATGTTGAAAGCTCTTTGAGTCACCTTCTTGTCAAATAACTTCTTCAACTTTTCTTTGAACTTCAAATGTCGCTAATGGGATGACCTTCTTTCTTCATCTAACTCAATAATTTGATTGATTCGAGCATCATATGGATTAACTTCTTGATCTTCAATTTGTTGAACAATCTGAAATGAAGACAATTACAAATGAAGGGGAAACAAAGCTTGAGTTCCATGTACCAACTCAAATGGTTTCTTACCAATATCTCTTTTGACAGTGATTCTGTCAGCCCAAACAAAAAACTTTAGTTTCTCACTCCACTTCCTTTTGTTCAGCTCTAAGGTTCTTCTAATGATCTTCAACAATTTTTTATTGCTAGAATCAACTTGTCCATTTCCTTGGGGATTGTAGTTAGAAGCATATGTCAAATTGATTCCATACTCTTTACACATTTCCACCAAAGGTTTGGCTCTAAAACTCATGGCATTATCAGCAACAATCTTAGTTGGCACTCCAAATCTACATATGATTTGATTCAACATGAAGTCCATGATAACTTGGTGTGTTGCTTTCTTGGTGGGGATTGCTTCCACCAACTTAGTGAAATAATCAATAACTACAAGAATCCATTTATGACTAGCACTGGAAGGATAAAAAAAATTTCCAATGAAATCCATTCCCCATTACTTAAATGGGGCTTCAACTGAAACATGCTATAAAGGAATGGATCCCGAATCTTTCATTCTTCCATAAAAACGCTGGAAACTTTCACAATTCCTAACCAATAGAGTTGTATATTTGAAGAGAATTATATTATGTGCTGTAAATCTTCCAGCAAATGTCTACCACAAAATCCTCCATGGAAATCAGAAATTATTTTTGGGGCCTTATCTTCAGTAATGCATCTCAAGATCACTCCCTCGGGGTTCTTCTAAGCTAACCCAAAATCAGTAATGACATATTTTTGGGAGGCTAACTTAAGATCTCTTTTCTGATTTTTACTCAAATGTTCAGGGCAGCATAGATGTCTGAGATAAAAGATTATATATTTTTACCATTCAGAGCTTACCAAAATTTTAAAGACATCCAACCTTTATCCTTGTACTTCATTCACCTCAATAGTCTACAAGTTTCTCTTAGCCATAAGCTTAGCTAGGCCCAAACCTCTTATCAATTTTGTGGTTTGGATAACCATGTCATATTCCCACAACTTGTTTACCCATCTGCATATTTTTCTTGAGACCTCCATCTCTGATAAGATATCTTTCACCATGGTGTGGGGAACATAAGCAACAAATTTAGAGCTCAAGATGTAAGCTATGAAAACATTTTTTTTCTTTCAACAAGGAAAATGATTGCTTCTCCATGATGGTGTACTTCAACTCAGCTCCTTACAATGCCTTACTAAAAAAGGCAATTCTTCTCTCAACCCCTTCATCATCTTTCTACAACAAGACTTATGCAATGGTGTTTTCTGAAGAAAAAGAAAACATTTGAAAATGCTTCTTTTAATTTGGAGCTTCCAAAACAGGGGCATGCTTTAATGCTTCTTTGATCCCATTGAAAGGTTGAATAGAAGATTCTTCCCATTTGATAACTTGGTCCTTCTTCAGCATGCTAGTAATGGGGATGGTCAACTCAACAAAGTTAGACATAAATCTTTTGATAAAGTTTGTTTGTCTAAAGAAGGATTGAACTACCTTCTTAGTTCTTGGAATTGGAACCTTGTTGATGGCTTACAACTCTCTCAGGATCAATCATGACCCCTTCATTTGATACATTGCGACCAAGAAGTTTTTCCTTTTGCACTCCAAAGTGGTACTTCTTGAGATTCAATGATATTCCATACTCTCTACACCTTAACATCATTCTCTCCAAGTTTTGCAAGTGACCATTTATTTTTCTAGAAAACACAGTTATATCATCTTGATAAACAACAATGAAATCATTAATATAACCAACAAACACTACATCCATTTCTCTTTGGAAAGTTTATCCAAAATTGATTATAGCCAGAGAAACCATTCAAAGTGGATAAGAATTCAGAACTAGTTACCAATTGTAGAATATTCTCCATGTTTGGCAAAGGTTAATTATCTTTTCATGATGCTTTATTCAAGTTCTTTAAGTCTACGCATAACCTTATATCACCATTATTTTTTCTGATAGGAACTAAATTTGTAACCCAAGATGAGTACCTTGTGGGCTGAATGATCCCCCCATCCCTTAACTTCTTCAATTTTTCTTGCATCCTCAAAGAAAGGAGTGGATTAATAGGCCTATGTTTTTTCTTAAAAGGCTTGGCATTAGATTCAAGAGGAATTTCATGTTGGAACAAATCTTCCCTATATGCCTTCAAATCAGAGTAAGACCAAGCTATGCAGTCTTGATATTTTTTCAACAATTAAACACATGGCTTCTTTTCTTCCTTGCTTAGATTACTTCCTAACCAAATTTTACATGGTTTTTCCTTTGTACCTATTTCGTTCTCTTCCACATCTCTTGAAATTGACATACTACTATTAATAATGCAATTAACATTATCAAAGTTTGATTCAAGTGCCACCAAACCTTTAGGAATCATGTTTGTCTTCAGCTAGATGATGTATTTTCCAAATAAAGTTTCTGTTCCTTCAGTAGCAAAAACCATTAGTTCCCAATCTATATTTTCGTCAGCAAAATCACCTTGGTTCTGTAGAAACCATTTCACCTGGGAATCATCATCGAACACTTGCCAATTTTTAACATTATCAGGGACAGATGGCCCTATTAGTATTTCAACATCATACTTGCAAAATGGAGATTGTGTACAATTTCCAAATCTGGATCCTAGCATTTCTAACTTGTTTGCAACAGTATTAAACTTTCTATCATGGTGCAAAATATTAAATGAGTCAAATATTTTCATTAAATCTCAGATTGCATGCTTGTATTGTTTCATTATTTGATTTTTAGTAGCGTACAATTTTCTAATTTGCTTGAAAATTAGTTTTGAATCTCTTTTGAAAATGATATCCTGTACACCATATTTCCATGCAATTCTCAAACTAATAATAGTGATTCATATGCAGTAATGTTGTTAGTGCATTCAAAGTTGAGTTTGAAAAAAAAAACTCTTCCTAGCCTGGAGAAATTAGAAAAATTCTAGCACCACTTCCAAACTTGGAACAAGCTCCATCAAATAACAAGGGTCTAAGGTAAACATACTTGTTCAAGACATTTTACATTGATCAATCTTATGCTCTTTGCCATCAGCAAACCCAAAAAAGTTATCAACATCTACATCAACATACAACACTTAATAAGAGGCAATATTGGGGTCTTCAATGAGGTGCAACATCTTCTTCTCTCCATACAACTTTACAAGGCTTCCTTCAATTGGAATGGTTGTAAAAGAAATATCCATCTGAACACTTCCACCAAAACTTACGGCCCACTTTCTTGATAACAATATGCCCCATTTGGCAGGGCAATCAACAATAACAACATCAAGTTTCAATTTCTTACCTAGATAAGCTGCAAGTTGTACCACCAAACCTTTTACACACCCTAAAACTGACACCTCTCTAGAATACATTACAGTACACTTGTCATAAGCTTCCGTCACTTTAATGTTCAATTCATTCATGACTTCTAGAGGCATAACATTACATGATGCTCTGGAATCAAACATATAATTGTGTAGCTATTATGTTCTTAATAATCAAGTGTTGTAAAAAATGGATCAACATTTAACTTGAGACTCAACTAAAGATGTTCCCAAGTACACTTCAGGTGGTTCACCTAACTCCTCCAATGCTCGGTGATTTTTCTAGGTCTGCAATGGTTGGAGGAGGAGTATTTACATTATTTATATTTCTGCCTTGGGCACTCCTATCTTCTTCTAACCCCAAATACTCAAATGATCCCTCTTCTTGTTCTCAGGAATCCTAAGTAGTTCAAAAATTGGGACATAAATATTGATCTAACTCAAGACTTGGAAAATTCCATAAGAAATGTACTTGGGAAAAGAAAAATTTGGAGAAAGATTGACAAACTCATCAGATGGCATAAGATTTTTCACATTTTGGGCATGGGTGGGAACACCAGTTCTACTTGAGACAACAAGGCCTTTTCTAGATGCATCTTTCTTTGGAGTTTATTTTGGGATATTGGTGAGAACTGGTGTCTTTGGTTTGGCTTAAGGCCTTTCCCCTTTGATAACTTTACTTCTTGTGTTATACTCTTTTTCTTGGGCAACAAGAAAATTCATTAAAAAATTTCTATCCTCTTTTGATGGGATTCCTCCATCATACTTCTTAATCATTAGAGATCTTAGGCACTAAAAATCATTATTAGGAAGTTCAAAATATTGTACCATATCTATTTCTAAAGTATGAGAGGGAGGAAGAAGAGGTACCCACTGAATGCAATCCCAAAAACTTGTAGTGGTTCTTTCACTTATTACTTCAGTTGAAGTTGCTCCTTGTTGTGAGGTTGTAGAGTAGTCCACCATGCATACATCATTATCAATGTTATCATCATCACCAAATTATTCAACTTACTGATCTACTTCACATGGTGGGTGGGGTAGGAAACATTTGTCACACTAATCAATTTCATTTGTCTCTTCAACAACAACAACTCTGGAATTTAGAGGATCAGGCACTACTCTATTTTCCCTAGCTTGGGGTTGTCTAGCTCCCATGGGTCCTTTACCTCTGTCATTAGATCTCTGATCATTTCTTGGATGATTTGTAAATCCGTCTTTTCCTTGTTGCCTATTCTGACCTTGAGAACCTTGTCCAATTCCTTTCTATGCCCTGGCTATCTTGTAAGAGATTTCTTTGACATCTCTGTCCAAAGTCATTACAACTTCTTGAAGATCCACATCCTTACTTGATTGAGGCTTCTCTAGGTAGATCAGTTTAACACCCTCCCTCTTAGGAGGTTTTCCAATTGCTTTAATGTTGTTCTCAATTTGTAGAGCCATGGTAAAGGCCTGCCTCAAAGTTGCTGGGTTCTTATTCCTCAAATAGTAAGAAACTTTCTTATCAAATGCACTTGAATACTTTATCAAACATGATTGATCACATGGCCTCAAATTAACAGGTAATCTTCTCAATGTTTTTTTAAATCTTGTATTGAAATCATGCACTGATTCATTAGAATTCTTATTAATGTTTTTAAACTATGATAAAAGAAACCTAGGGTCTGTTTTATCACTATACTACAGTCTAAAAGCATTATTCATTTCTGTCCAAGAATTAATGTTATTTGGAAAAGATTTATACCAGTCCCTTGCATCTTCTTCTAGAGTATGGATAAACAATTTAATATACACATCCTCAAATTCTATTTCAAATTCCTCCATCATATTGACAAAGAGCTTCAAGTGTTGATCACCAGTGATTGCATTATTTCCTTGAAACTTAGGCAATCTATTTCTTACATCTTGTGGCACAACATTTGGATAGCCATCCATACCTCTAAAATTGATGGGACCAAAAGTATTAACAACAAATGGAGGTCTGGGTAGAGGCTAAGCCATATTATTTTGAGGAGGTGATCTTATAGGAGAAACAAAGTGATGAGGAGTGAGGGATCTGTGTGGTACATGGATTTAATTTTAAGAATGACTACCCTCTAAAGGCTCTTGTTTCTTAGAAAAATCTATCAGATTTGGGAAATACCAGGGCAAATTGAGAAGATTTTTTTTCAAATATAAAAGAAGGACCCTCTCTAGATGGATAATTAAATTCAACAAAGAGACTACTTGATTTAGAAGAACTTGAGGAAATATTGTAATCTTCAATCACAGGCTAATCATTTTCACCAATGGAGATCTCTTTTCCTGATGCTTGATATCCAACAACCTTCAAAATTCTTCTTCCTTTTGAATTAGAATTTCCCATCTCTTGAAACAACCCTCTACTAGGGTCCCTGGCAAAGAAAAATCTTCTTCCTTCCATATTTGTAGAGATTAATGACAAATCTTACTTGATATATGTTAAGACATTGGTATTTATTAAGAATTTAAACAGCACAAAGTCGCCACTAAGGATTTTCACCTTAGTTTGTGTAAATGCACTATGAAATACCTATCAAATGTTTTTCAATACCAGATTTATGCAAATCTTACAAGATCTACTCTTCTTCTACCTAAATTTATTAATGATGATACAAAATTTAGTGTAATAACTGTATAAGCTGGAAATATTGCACTCAAAACTTACAAGTTTAAACAATTCTTATAGATCTGAACAGATAATGATGTTTCAGCAATGTATTACAACTTAGATCATGTAAAAAACATTACCAAGGTCTGTATGTACTGCATTTGTAAAATACTTCAAAGAATCCTCGACAACAGCACCACAGTTTTGACATGGAGCTTAGAGACAGATAGATCATAATGTGTGTCATTTTGTAGCTGGGGATGAGATCTAACTGGTCCTTTGTGACACAGCTTTGTGGAGAGATGGATAACACCTTCAAGAGGATTTTACCTATCCTCACTACTTTAGGCCATGCCTTTAGACAAGGGTGAGAGGACCCTTAGTGTAACCTCTGTTTGATGAAGGAGATGGAGATATCCTTCTTTTGCACAAATTTTATGAAGAAATCCTTGGGAAAATATGGTCAATACTCCATAATTTAACTCTCAAGAGTTGTCACGTTTAAAAGATGGAGATACTTTCAAAACAAGGCTAAGGTTACTTAAGACATTATGGGATCCTGATTGTTCTGTATATTTTAGTAAATTGATTCTGTTCCTTTGTTGATATACATGGGAAAACAAGGGTAGTTAAGGATGGATTCATGGGTTTTGAATAATTTTGGTGGGAGATTAAGTAGGATAAAGTTGATTATACCAGATCTCTGAGAAAATTCACCAAAATAGACAACTTCAACAACAGAAAGCTTTAGAATATTTAAGATGTTCCTTCAACAAGAAGGTGTGCTTCAATGGAGGCCCAAATTAACACATTTTCACACAATCTTTGAGAATCCAACATGAAGAATCATGTTAAAAGACTCAATTAAATACCAAAATATCTGATCAACCATGCCTAAGGTACACCCAAAGGCTTACAGATAATCTTTATCAACAAATGAAAGTAGAGTGATTTTAAATTTGCTTATCTCATCATAGGATGAAGGATCTTCTTGAAAATGAAATTACAAATTCCACTAAATTGTCATAGGAATGAGATTCTGTGTGATTTCACAAAAATTTCAATGTAAGATTGCAATAGGAATAAAAGAAACCATTTACAGACATTCTGTAATAAAGAAGACACAAATTTGCTAGAGATTCACAAATTAATTCCAAAATTGCTTAGATTCATCAGCAGGGGAAAGCTTCTAGAGCAATCTTAGTGCTCGTCAATGCCTATACATCTGCAACCAACTTGACATGATAGAAAATCTAACATAGAAGCAATTAACTAGGTATCTCGAATTGGTCTCTTAGGAAGATGACTTTCTCAAATTTTCTCCTAAGAATTCAACCCCTGACCCTTTGCAAGAGTATTCTCATTGCATTTATACATTTTACTCACTCAATTTCCCCCCCAAAAAAGAAGAATATTCGAGGGACCTTTTCTTGGTACTGATTTGCCTCAGAAAGTGACATTTAACAAATTCACATCTGAAAGCAGGTGAACCAATTGTTAACTGATCACGTTTCTTAGACCCTCGACTAATGACTAGGATGCCATGCCACAACCTTTTTGATAGTCCATTTAATCATTATGATTTTTTCATGTGAGAAATCCCTATTTTAATAATTTTTCGGAGGCTCTGTATAGCTGGATCTGATAAGTAATCCTTTTTTCCCTCGAGGCAACACCTTTTTCATCTTTTGTGCCTATAACCTCCATCATTTCATCCTTTTCCCTCTCTTTCCTCTGCAACTCTGCCCCACCAACTTCTCTGGATACACATTTTTGCAAAGAAAAATCCCACTTGAAAAGTATTAACAACCCATGGACTCACAAATTAAGTTCCGAATCCATTTAAAGGCACTTTTCAGACAAAAATGACAAGGAATTTAAGCAAAAAATGATGAAAAATAGTGCATATTCGCATCTCCAGGATTCTTGGAGCAAAAATGAAAAAAAAACAGACGTAATGCACATCAACTGTTGACTCTACCCCTTCTCTAATTTATTTTATAGCCATCGACGTGTTTCCCTAGCACAACTGCAAAGGAGAAGTACAGGGGCAAGTTTTCCAAACAAGATCAGGCCTTCCATGTGACTTGGGCCCAAGAAAAACACCTTTTTTCCTTTGAAAAGTCTTTTTATGAAAAGGATCTAGTGGAAGCCTCCACATGTCTCAGTGGCGCACTTTGAGATAGTCCCCAAAAGCGGAAACCCCAAACAAGCGTGGGATCACCACGTGTCTCAGTTTGGAAGAGTTGTTACAAAATTTGAAGGATCAATGGAAGGCGCTACATGTCTAGGCTTTGAGGTAGTTTTCCTTGGCCGTGGAAAATTACAATCAAGGGTAGACTGAGCGGAAACCTCCAAGTGTCATCCTGGTGATTCTTTAAAATTAAATTTAGGGGTCGGTCCCCAAACATGACGCCATCCCTCCATGTGTCCCAAGGCTTAGAAAATTGCTTTGAAAAGTTTAAGTACAGAGCAGCGCTAACAGAAGCCTCCACATGTCTCCCTGTCACAATTGTTAAGGTGGGACCCTGAGGCGGATCCTCAAATAAGTGTGGTTCCTCCAAGTGTCCATAGTCCGCCAAAACTGTACCGGCCACATGAAAATATTGTCTAAGTCTTGGCAAGGCAGCGGAAACCTCCATGTATCTCCCCGACGCAACTCTAAGGCCAAACCGAAAGGTGAATTTTCAGATGAGCACTGACCCTCCAAGTGGACAAGCTTTGAGTTGAATTGGGCCTTAGAGTTTCAGAGTGCCCCGCCGATCTGCTCCAACTAGAAAGGGCCGCATTTCCACAGATGTTGAGATGTAAATTTGATGGGAAAAACACACCCCGTTAAACCGTAAAATGTAGGAAAATTAGCATTTACGCTCAGAAATGAATCCTTCTTCAAGGACATATAATTTAGAAATGATATAAGGCCCAAATATGATCTTTTGAGCCACATCCAATCACATTTCCGTAGATATTTTGGACAAAAATGACAGGAACAACAAAATGTGACTGTGGAAAATGGAAGGAAAGAAAAAAAACCCAAGTTTTCACCCAAGTTACATATTCTTTCACATGGACAGAGGAACGAAAAAAAAATTCTAGACTTTTAACTGAACCTCGAACAAGGAAGGGACTGATCATGGCAACCAAATGGAGGACAAATTTTTTATGCATCAATATGGGGAGATATTAAAGATGACAAAGCCCGCAAACTGAAGAAATTTAAGGACAAAATGAGGCGAGACCAAATTAAACACCAACAAAACCCTTTATATACTAAGTGTTAAACCAAAGTGAGGAATTGTAGTCTTGGAATATTCAAGTGGCATGAAGGCTTTATAAGGAAGGGAAATTTAATTACTCTAATTTTTTTGTGGTAGGATGTAGAAACCATTGAGTAGAAATGAATGTAATACATCGAGTGAATTCTTATGATCTTATATTTAGTACATATTTTCACACAAATAAATAAATATTGACAACTAAATAAAATAACACCGAATATAAAAATGTATAATTTTAATTCATTCAGGATAATCTTATTCACATGGATAGAGATATTTATACAAAGCTCATCTCCTACAAACTAGGATTCAATCTAATCTTCAATCCCACATCTCTCTCCTAGAATCACTCACAATTATCTCTCCACACACACACTTCTAAAAAGCTACGTGAGTTTGTTTGATAAACAAACTCCTTACAATATATATATATATATATATATATATATATATATATATATATTATTAATATGAGTTTGACAACTCATTATTAATAATATATTACTCATAAATTACTATTAGAATAATACTATTATTCTAATGCACTAATGTTCACATTATGAACACTATTTCCCTAACATTCACCCCCTTAGTGTGAACATGGGTGAATTTTGTCTAGTACCTGCTCATGTTCTACAATCCGATAGTTTTCAAAGAGTACCAACAACTCAAACAATATGAGGTTTTCAAAGAGAACCTCCAACTCAATTTTTTTTCAAGTGGAACCATCAATCACTCTGTATGCGTTTTTCAAAGAGATCCACAAACTCTCAAATGGTTTGCTAGTGGACCACCAACCATTTTCATAGCAGCGTACACGTTTCTTCATCCATATTTTACAAAAGAGAACATAATATAGGAAAATATGTTCGTAACTATGAACATGCATTATACATTTGTTCTTATTTATTACCACACATGCTAAAAGTAAACACACAACACATTAGTAACTAAATCAATTGTGCGGCCCCATCGTTGGCGACTGACGAGAGGACACCGATTTTCCTCCTTCCTCTGTTGTCTCTTTCCTCCATTGCCTCCTTCCCTCCTTCTAGTAGCTACTAACTCATCTGAATTCAATCATGAGGCTTCATGGTTTCTACATTGTATTTATTCCATCTTCCCCCCTCAATGTAAAAACCTTTTTTTTCAGGACATCGAGTACAACCAATAATGCGTCCACAAGATGGCTAAAATAGAGGGTAATTTTCAACTTAGTATTTTTTCATGAAATTACAACCAATGTAACAGGAATAAAAAAGTAAGTACTTTTGCAAAAGAAATAACTCGATTTTGAGTTACTGAGCAAAAGTTATTGAGGTTTTAACTTCTCGTAAAAATGGCTTAATTTAAATAAAATTGTCTCCATGATTAAAAACTTACTAAAACTAGAAAGCAAAATTATTGTGTGACCACTCGTTGAAACCGGGAGAAATTGAGAATTCCAAAAATATCAATATTTCAGAGAATTGGCACAAAAAAATATTAATTGGCCAAAATATATATTAATTGCACTCAAAATGCAATTATTAAGCAAAAACTATAGGAAAACTTTTTTTTTCAAACTATAGTTTCTGCCAAAAAATTAACAAATTAAGCCAATAGAAAAAGACATGTAGCTTGCTTGCATATCTTCCCACCTACAAAAACCCCTCCAATCCTATCAAGTCATTTACAAAACAGATCCTCAGATATACCAATCCCGTCACTCAAAATTAATCTATTTTCCAATGCAAACTGCTTTCAACCTATAAATCACTAACAAAAAATATTGTTGGGTTTTTTTCTACATGATGTTATCTTTCCATAACATTTTGAATCGCACTCAATTTCATTAATAAACGCATGTTAAAGATATCACATTTTTAATAACTTGCGTCAAGCTTCAAGTAGCAAACTTGCTACATGTCTTTGTCTGAAAATTTATCCATTTCTTCCTCAAATCTCTATCCACCTCTCTAGAATAACCACGCTCTGATACCAAATCTTATATTTAGTATAGATTTTCACACAAATAAATAAATATTGATCACTAAATAAAATAACACCAAATATAAAAATGTATAATTTTAATTCATTCGGGATAATCTTATTCACATGGATAGAGATATTTATAAAAATTTGGGTATCTCCTACAATCTAGGAGTCAATCTAATCTTCAATCCCACATCTCTCTCCTAGAATCACTCACATTTATCTCTCCACACACACACTTCTAAAAAGCTACGTGAATTTGTTTGATAAACAAACTCCTTATATTTTTATATATAATGGATATATATATATATATTATTATATGAGTTTGACAACTCATTATTAATAATATATTACTCATAAATTATTATTAGAATAATACTATTATTCTAATGCACTAATGTTCATACTATGAACATTATTTCCCTAACATATGATTCTATTGAGCAAAGGAGATATGATGTATTGTTACCAATGATTGTAAATATTACCTTAGAAGAATTTTGAAATGCATAAAATTATATAACATTTGCATTTGAAATCCCTTTGTCCCTCTTAGATAATTGTGACCCTTAGTAGTTGATTACCATGTGATTTCTTGTAGGGTGAAGTCCTCCCCCATCCGTGATTTTTTTTAAGATTATAGATCATGGAGCCTCTCTTAAGGGTATTGGTGAAATAAATGCTTATGCATTTTACTAAATGATTTAAATAGTTTATGGGAAGAAATTTGAAAAGCATATAGTTGTTGGGTTGTATTGTTATATGTTTTAATATTTGGGTTTTTAAGAGGGATGAAATGAGTTGGTGGGTATAAGGTCACCACTCCTTGTATTCATGAATCACTTAAGTGTAAACTATGTGCCATTTGAATTACAATTGTTCTAAAACAATGCCAATATGAGTCCAATGTAACAATGTAAGAGTAATGGAAAACAAGAGTAAATAGGATATTTGTTTAGGAATAAAATTATGATTGAAGTATTTTTAATTCATTTAGGAATTATATTATTGTTAAGAAAAAAATAGAATACAAATTGTTCATGGAGAAATCAAACATTTGAGCCAACACAAACTCTTATATAAATAAAATCATTTCTGATGGGTAAATGTTAAATGTCGATTTAAATTATTTGTTGAACTGTAGCAAAGTGTAACAGGAAAAATATGATACTATGATAGAAGGATGTTTATGGGAAGAGGTATCTTGAATCTAAATGACCCTTAAATACTAAGAATTCTTTCCTTGAATGTCACGATAGTTTCCCCTTGTCTCGCAAAGATAAATTCTAAATATCTAATATAAGTCTGAAAAATCAGAACCTTAACATCTTGTTAGTTCCTTTACGTAATTGAGGATAAAATTTAACATCAATTAAACATATTTCGAGAAGTAAACCTTTAACGTAAGAATGAATATTGGGACGCTCGTAGGTGTTTAAAATGAATTTAATTAACAAATGAGTTGTGGATAATTAATGGAAATTGAGAAAGAAACCAACAATGCATTCTATTTTTAGGGCTAAAGCTATATGAAAATAATGTATTTGAAGTTTTAGAAAAAGAAAATTTAACACCCTTATCAGTTTAATTCATTGGAAACCTATAAGGTTATTGTTATGGCATAATCAAAACACAACTTGATTGCTCCTAAGTGAATGGCTGAGGAAGTCAGTGTGATTCATCAAAAAAGGAGTTATCCTAAACTGTGGGACTTTCCAAATGGGGTAACCCTCCAGATAAAGCCGGCTTCCTATCCTATCATAGTGCTAACTACTCCAAAGTGTAGAGAGTTACATATCTAACAATAATTTAATGTTTTCCCAAGGAGACAGAGTTAAAGAAAATGCATAAAAAGGAAACCTAATCTAAGGGAAGCTGATGGATAAGGAAGAAGTGTTGAATAACCTACACAATAAACACAACACAACTAGAATCTTGCAATGAAAGCACAACAATAAATAATATCCCTTGCATGTAATGAAAGATTAGAAAGATGCAATAGGACACAAAAGAGGGTTTGAAGCATCCACAAATTTTATTCTATTTCTCTCAAAGTTGATACAATACATCACGTTTAGGTCCAAAGGCACATATTTTACATTACAATGTCTAGTAGGGAGGTTTGGAATCTCCAAAAAATATCTTATAGAAAAGAAGAAGAAGGTAAGGGAATATACAAGGTTTCAAAATTTGAAATGAGCCCCTCCTTACAATATATAGGAAGAGAGAGAGAGAGAGAGAGAGAGAGAGAGAGAGAGAGAGAGAGAGAGAGAGAGAGAGAGAGGATTTGAAATATTGCTTCAACCACCCAAAAATACATTAAAATAACCTACAACAATGATGGGTGCCACTGCAAACCCATAACTCCATGTAATTTCTCTTGTTGGGGAAGAAAGGATGCCCATACCTCATCATTTCAGGTAGGTGAGAAATCTAGAAACACTCTTATAAAATGGTAGAAAATATTTCCTCATTTTGAAATACTTGGTCTCATTAAAACTAAGAAAGTCATATTTTTTGCAAATTCGAGCTCCTAGTCAAAAGTTATGGCCGCTTGAAGATGAGGGTACCATACAAAAATAAATATGAATGGTTGATTTGCTTCTTCTTAGACTCTGAACTTTCATTACACCCTCTAATATATGAAATTTCAGAATTTTAGGATACAGAGATTCAGGCATTTCCACTTCGGAGATCGTTGTATTGTTCGTTTCTCAAATTAGCTTACGAGTTCCGAAATTTCGAACCTTCGATGTCTGAAATTTGGAATTCAAAGTTTGGACTCTGAAATCATGTCGCATGAAATTGTTCATTAGTCGATCCAAAAGTTTTGAAATTCTGAAACCCCAAAGTCTGAATTTTTGACTTCGGGTTTCAAACCTTTACATTTTGGGGGGTTTGGGTTTTGGGATTTCAGGGGTTCAGGTTTCAGGATTTTGGGGGTTCGATTTTCCACTTGGCACATTAAAACTCCAAAATTTCAAAAGCCCAAATTCCAAATTTCTGAATTTAGGTTTTAGACCTTTCTTTCCTACGTGGAACTATTCACTATGAGGTCATGAAACCTCTAAAACTCACAAACCCTAAACTCCAAAATTTTGGCATTTGAGTTTTCAGAATTTTTGCTCCTTTTTTTGCATTTTTTTCTTTTGAGTCCCTGAATTTAACACTAGCCTACCTTCGAAAAAACCCACCTCTGATGTCTGAAATTCAGGATTTAAGAGATTCTTCTTTCCCCAAACTAGCTCAAACTCCCAAGATATTTTGCAATGTGCCTGGCATGCCTGACCTATTCGGCCAATCCTGAAATGTGGTCTCCCCTGACCGAATCGATCCTTCATTTTTCTCTGTGTGAGGTCATGTTCATCCAATTTCTTCTGAGGGGAAAAATTGGATAACAATTATATAATGGAAAACTAAATGTAATAAATATGTAAACCATAAAAATACCATGTTGTGGAGTTTTCCTATCCTGTGTGTCTTACCGTAGTTTGGTCATTATTTAAGTTTACATCATTTGAGTAAGACATTGATGTGTACCCTATGTTATCTATTGTATGAGTGGGTTCTTGTTTATTTAAGTGTCTTATGTGATGTTGAGTTTTTCTATTTGATCCCATGTGGTGTCATGTTATGAGAAATGAAAATAAATAAATAAAGATTCCACAATTTTTTTTGTTGTACTTTGGTGTTGAAATTGTGGGCATTACAGGCATGAGTGATGGAGTGCTAATAATTTTGTTCAGTTCTATGTATTTTGATCTCGTTATGATCAAAATATGGCGTGATTTTCAAGGAGATATTTTAAAGATAATATATTAATTACTAGTCATGAAAGGTATTTGTTATATTTATGATGTAAATGGAGTTCATTGTAATTATGTGGTCTTATAAGAATGACATGTATGTCTGGAGTTCACATCAAAATGAATATATGGTTTCAGTACACATTAATATAATCCTATTCGATTCAAGTTGTGTTGTATCATGCCAATGTTTAGGAAGATCTATGTGGCATAGTAAAATCTTATTTTAAATATTTGTTAGCTATTAAAATTAAAAAACTTTAGGATTTATTATTGATGGTGTAAATTCTATTCTTATGATTTGGGTTAGATTACATGGAGCTTTGTGCTGGTGTGCAATGCTCTTCATCACGTCTTACAAAAAAGTGTTATTAAAATGAGTATTTATAACTTTAACTTGATTTCTAGTCAAGGAGAATGCATTTCATAATAAATATATATTTGATCTATGGATTTCTTTATCTTTTTCATAGAATTTAAATATTAATATTATCAAATGTCTTATCTATAGTTTTAGTTTTTCCCCTTTTATTATTATTCTTGTAGTTTTTATCTCAATTTTTTTTTTGTTTTAAATTTTATAGGATTTAAGTGTTTATCTTGAGTTTATATAATAATATGAAATTAATTTAGTTTTTCATTTATTAAGAAGCTATAAAATAAACATGGTTTTAAGATTTATTTGAATTTAATGTATATGTTATTAAATGTGGCTGATAAATTTTGAATAGAAATTTTGTAATAGTATTTGAATATATTCACTATTTTGTTAAAAATTAATTACATAAATTTATTTTAGATAATAGTAATAATGTAATATATGTGTTGAAAATGTAGACAACATACATATATAATTATATAAATCAATGTGAATGTAATGCCCACATATTTGACACACAAATTACAACAAAAAAATTATTGGAATAATTTTATTTGTTTTTAATTGCACATAACGCGACACCACATGGGCTCAAATTGAAAACTAAACATCACATAAGACACTTACATAAACATGAACCTACATAGAAAACATGATAACATATGGTACACATCAATGTCTTACTCAAATGACGTAAACAAAGACAATGAACCAACTACGGAAAGACACACATGATAGGCATACTCGTCAACATGGCCTTTTTATGGTTTCCGTATTTATTAAATTTATTTTTCCATTATATAACCTTATAGGTTTCTAGTGAATTAAACTGGTAAGGGTGTTAAATTTCCTCTTTCTAAAACTTCAAATACTTTATTTTTGTATAACATTAGCCTTTAAAATAGGATGCAATATTGGTTCATTTCTCATTTTCCATTAATTATCCACAACTCATTTGTTAATTAAAGAAATTTTAACCATGTATGAGCCTCCCAATATTGATTCTTAGATTAAAGGTTTGTTTCTCAAAAAAAGTAACTGACGTTAAATTTTATCCTAATTACGAAAAGGAACTAAACAAGGGGAAATATCGTGAGGTCAAGGAAGATATATTAGATTTTAAAAGGTGATTTAGATTCAAGATATATCTTCCCATAAAAATCCTTTCATCATAGTACACTATTTTTTCTGTTACCGTTTGCTATAGTTCAACAGTTTCTTTAAGTTGGTTTAACATTTATAGGTCATGAATTTTTTTATATATAAGAGTTTGTGATGGCTCAAATGCTTGATATCTCCAAGGAAAATTTTTATATACTTTTTTTTAACAAAAAGAGAATTCCTAATTAAATTATAAATACTTCAAGCATAACTTTATTTCTAAACAAGTATCTTATTTACTCTTGTTTTCCATTAATCTTACATGATTACTTTGGACTCTTATTAGCATTATTTTAGAACAATTGTAATTCAAATGACACATATTTTACAGTATAAGATTCATTACTAAACAAAGTGGTGATCTTACATATAACAAGTTATTTTATCTCTCTTAGACCATCACATATTAAAAACATATAACAAGAAAACCCAACAACTATATGTTTCTCAAACACGTTCTTGGGAACAATTTAAATCATTGGGTGAATATACATTAGCGTATTCGTTCACCAATAACTTTAAGAGAGGCTCTAAAATCTAAAAAAATTCAAAAAATACATGAATGGGGAAAAACTAAAACCTACGAAAGCACATGGTAATATGCTCCTACACACTAAGGGTCACATTTACCTAAGAGGGAAAAAGGGAGTCCAAATGCAAAAGTTATAAAATTTTACTCATTCAAAAACCTTCTAAGGTAATATTTATAATCATTGGTAACAATACATCATATATCCTTTGTTCATTAACATAATGAGAAGAAACTAAATGTATTATATCCATTTTTACTTTTTGTTGTGTAAATGTGCAACAGGGAAATTGAAAATTTCCAAGCACGAAAATGATACCCTAGTGTTAAAGTTTTCAAGTCCTATCATTACAAGACACCCCAGGTCTATCTAGCCATTCCAAATTATCTCCTAAAATAATATTATCTCATCCCCCTAGGTGATTTTAGGGAGTTCTAAAAAGATGCTATTTTCTAGCAGTATTGGGAAGGGCTATCAATGGCCTTCCCATGACTGGATCAACCATCCTGGAGTGGAAGAGAAGGTAAAAATTCAACATGGAGGTGAATTGAAGACCTTAGAACATCATGGAAATAGTTTTTGGAAGTTTTAGGGAATTTTTGAAATATTTGGAGCAGTCTGAGTGAAAACAGGATTCACAAGCCTAGGCAGTACATAGGCCTAAAACTACTGTCGGGCTTCAAAAGAAGACTCTGGGAGCTCCAGATGGAGTTAGAAGAAAGAAAAATACCTTCAGAAAGAGGATTCGAATACCTACATGATGGTAAAATAATATTTTTCACAACACCTTGGAGCATAACATTTGC
The DNA here is from genome assembly GCA_019776745.2 of Taxus chinensis. NCBI lineage: Eukaryota > Viridiplantae > Streptophyta > Pinopsida > Cupressales > Taxaceae > Taxus > Taxus chinensis. Next base: position 655,216,637 of record CM034153.1, on the reverse strand, counting down.
ATGCAGTTTTTATCAGGAACAAGTGGAGTCTCAAATAAAAAATCCACTGTTTCAGGGATCATATGGATGAATCAAGAAATGAGACAAAAACTATGGGATTTTAAAGTCCATTTCTAGTCAGGATCATATACATTTCACCAATTAACTCCTCCGAGAGCTCAAGTTATCTGTTAAGAAATTAGTGCTCACATTATTGTTTGTAATAGTTAAATGTAATATTTCATATATTACTTTAGTAAGTTAGTGTGTTAAAATGATATTAATATTGTTATATTAATAGCATATTTGTGTGAGAAAAATAAAAGTTTGTAATATTATTAATATGAGTTATTAGTCAATTAATTATTAATAATATAGGATAATATGTATTAGTTGTGAGTTTGTTGAATAAACAACTCACATAGCTATGTGGGAGTTGTGTGAGAGATTGTTGGGTTTGGGAGTGATTATAGGAGAGATATGTGAGGATATTATGGGATTAAATATTGGAGTTGAATATTTGTTTTAAGGAGTTCATTCTCTTATATATTGTGAGATCTCTCATCATGTAATTGCTCAAGTTTTAATCTATCAATTATTTTCGCTATTTTATTGGTCTCTGGATTTTTCCCAATTTTCATGTGCTAATCTCAAATTGTTGTTGCTAAATTTTATCATAAAATATGGAGTTTTGTTATCATTTGGTATCAGAGGAGGTTTCTTTCTACAAGTGAAGAAGAAGAAGAAGATGGTTGAAGGAATCCCGTAAGAAAATTTCCAGTAGACACATCAAAGTAAAAAGAACATAGTTTACTCATATGACATCTGATTGATGTCTTTTTTTTCTGGAAAGATAAGAACAAGAAGTACAATATTGCAGTTTACATCAACTTCAGATTCGTCTTGTAACTATGCGTAAAATTCAGTGTAAGTTGAGTGAATTTTTTTTTGTTTTAAAAAAAAACGTTTGATAGATTAAATGTATCTAAAAAACCCATAATCAAAATATTACGAAATTTATTGGGTTTATTTAGTTAATATCTAGAAAAATTTTTGTTAAAATTTTACAAAAACCTAGTTTCTAGTTTAAGAGAAACATGGAATTAAAAACAGGGATCTGAAAAACAAAAAGTGGTGTGCAATACATTTATGTAATTTTTTAATTGGACACATTTTCTCTTACACGCGACGTCCATAGTTAGGGGGTGCACTATCGGTTGAATATGAAACTCAAAAAAATTGCGTAATGAGCCTAAAAGCTACATTTTTTAAATTAAGTAGCATCATGATGGAGGAAGGAGGGAAATAGAGGAAAGAGGTTAATCAATGACCTCTCACCAACCGCAAGCGAAGGGGCCACACAATGAATTTGTGGCATTGTTTTTTTGTGTGTTTAATTTTGATTTTGTATTGTAATAAGAATAAATGATTTATTCCTATTTGCTCTTATAGTAAGTGAGCTCCTGTGTGAGCGATATTTCTTATATTTTCCCTTGAATGTAAAAATGATAGTGGGGAAACATGTACGCTGCTATGAAAGTGGTTAGTGGTCCACTAGAAAACCAATTTGAGAGTTTGTGAATCTCTTAGAAAATCCCATACATAGTAGTTAATGGTTCCACTAGAAAACCTGTTGGAGTTGATGGTACTCTTTGAAAACCATCGTATTGTAGAATATGAGCATGTATTAGAAAGAACTCACCCATGTTCACACTAAGGGGGTGAATGTTAGGAAATTAGTGCTCACATTATTGTTTGTAATAGTTAAATTTAATATTCATATATTACATTAGTAAGTTAGTTTGTTAGTATGATATTAATATTGTTATATTAATATAATATTTGTGTGAGAAAAATAAAAGTTTGTAATATTATTAATATGAGTTATTAGTCAATTCATTATTAATAATATAGGATAATATATATTAGTTGTGAGTTTTTTGAATAAAAAACTCACATACCTGTGTGGGAGTTATGTGAGATATTTTTGGGTTTGGGAGTGATTATAGGAGAGATATGTGAGGATATTATGGGAATAAAGATTTGAGTTGAATCCTTGTTTTAAGGAGTTCATTCTCCTATATATTGTAAGATCTCCTCATCATGTAATTGCTCAAGTTTTAATCTATCAATTATTTTTGCTATTTTATTTGTCTTTGGATTTTTCCCTATTTTTATGTGCTAATCTCAAATTGTTGTTGCTAAATTTTATCATCAAATATGGAGTTTTCTTATCATTATCTTCTTTCTAAGTTGCCCTCTAAAAGGTAGTTCAGGACTTAGTCATTTTTCTAGAGGACACGTGTCACCACCAGGAGCCTGGTGGGATTTCATGTTCCCAACGTCCCTAATTTTAGGTAAAACAACCCTTGCAAAATGCACCCAGACCCCATATGATCGCTTGGACCCTCATGTGACCTTCCGACTTGACATTTCATCCCCGAGGTACTTTTTTGAAGCATCCACTGCCTACCATCGGATCAAATGCCAGGTGTTAGCTCCAGGACCACAGTGGAAACTGATGTACCATATGTACCTAAGGTGGGGGACATCAGACATGGAAAAATGTTCCCATCCCCCCATGGGGATCCTTTTGGACTTCCATGTGACTTGCTTTCAGCTCCCAGTACTTTAAAGTATCTTTTCTCACCTTCATTCCCTACCATTGGATCGGTACCACGTGTTGCCATCTTGATTATTGTGTAAATTGATGTCCCTCACATCCTTGAGGTCAAGGAAATCAAACATGAAAAAATTCACCCAACTGTAACTCAAAAATTTAGAAAAAATTCTAACTGTTAGCTGTTTCTCCATTACCAGAAGAAAACTGCAGAGAACACTAGTTCACCATTCCACCATTACCAAAGCTTGAACCAGCTCCATTAAAGAAAATAATCCTTCACTCCATGATGGCACATAGGTCTCATAAGAAAAATTCATCGAGATAAGAATAATAAACGAATAATAGCTAAGAAGAACAGTGGAAATCCCCATTGCCATGAAATCGAAATTCGAACATATCTTGCAAACCGATGCTCAGATTGATGAACCATTTGTTACTAAGTTTTTATATCTTGAAGGCCATTAAAAACACACTTTCAATCCTCCCTGGTGGTGTATAGAACATTCACAGTGAATAAATCTCATTTCTGGCTCAACGAAGGAAAAAATCAAATTTTTTGTCAAATCGTTTGTCGGATTGAAGGGAAATTTCTCTTGAAACATAAGAAGCAAAAACCTATCGCAATGTAAATGATTTCATCACAAACAGAGAAAAAAAATAAACCTGCAATTTTCAAGATCCATTAATGGTATCCATGACACAGTAATGGAAAAAATCAATGAGCTACCTCTCCACTTCTTAAGGTTTCGGTGGGTGAAATCGCCCAAAAATTGGTGGAAACAATCGTCAAAAAATCTAGTTTCGCGCGAACTAGTTTTCACACCATGAAGTCCCTATTTTTATGGATATGGATGGTTGTTTTTTTTTATTATAATTCTATGCTCCTCGAAGAAATTTTCAAATTCCTGAAGATCCGATAGGAAAAATCATCAAAAAATTGGAGGGAATGATCATTGGAAAATCTAGTTTCACGTAAACTAGTTTTTGTGCCATAAAGTCCCTATTTTTTAGGGATATGGAGGACTGATTTTTTTGTCTGTATTCTTCCCCCACCAATTAAAACATCATTTTTCCACTTGTTCAGATGAAGTAATTACTCAAAAATCAGAGCGTGGAACCCTAGAATAAAACCTAGAATTTCAAGACTTGTTTTGTTGCAATTTGACATTCATGACGCACTTACTAAAAATAGCATGTCTCCTTGCATAGGGGTATGTTAATTTGGGTAATCCACCATTTGAAGATGCCATGAGTAAGGTGGAAAACACAGAGGGAGCATCACAAGAAAGGTCATCTCGGCTCGCAATTCACACTTACTAAAAATAGTAAGTTACACTCAAAATTAGTTTTGGAAAAATGGGTTGTAAAAGATAATCATTCAAGGGGACATCATTTTTCGAGAGCATCATAGTCATTTTTCATAGGGAATTCAAGATTTATCTTAGTTCATTCAACTTGGCAGGTTTCGTGAGCTAATTTGGAGGACTTTCACAGTGTCCAATGAGTTCAAAGATTTAGAGTCTCACTGCATTTGGATATTTCCATCGACGAGGATCAACGAACTTCATCAGGAACAATGTATCCTCTTATATTATATCTCTCTTTCTCTCTCCTCTTTCCCCCAACTTTCTCTCTTCTCAAATGTTCTAATTTTACATTGGGGTTGTACATTTTCATATGTATTAATGTTCATAATGTAATACGTCACCTTTATGTTATAAAAAGGGAATTAAAAGTTTTCTAGGAAGTTGAAAAGTTTTATGTTATGTGAGGACATATGAAAAGGCATTGGAGGGTAGATGCAGATTCATGGTATACTCTATAAATTGTAATGCCATTCCCATTTCAAAGGGTTGGCGATTGATCTTGTAAGCTCAAGAGTGCATTGTACCTAGAGAAAGGAAAGGAGATAACCAATTTTATTCTACTTTCCTCCACTTCTCAATTTCTTCCATTCTCACATTATGTACAACTTTGATTTGAGAAATCAATACAAGAAGAGTGCGTTTCTAGCTTTCTTTGACTAAGGGGTTTCTTGATTCTTGGTGATCAGTGAATTCTATTTGGTCTTGTTGTTATTCACAGAGTTGTTTCTTCCTATAAATGCATGTGTTGAAGTTTCTAACTAGTGTGTGTGCACAAATATGATTTTCTAGCTACAAGATTAGGTCTCCTACCTCAATTCTCACTCCCTTTCCTACTTTTAGACAAATTATTCCCTAGCAAGAGAATGCTAGCTTTTCCACATGGTCAGTGGAGTGCCCATGTTGGATCCTTGATCGAAAGGCCACCACAAAAATCCACCTTTTCATGTGCATGCATATACGATAGCTGCACCGATTAAGTAGAGGGACTTGGATTACAAAAGCATTGGCAATAAATCCACAATTTTGTCCACCTAATTTTTTTTCTTGCCAACAGTTTTTGGCACCCACCGTGGTGTAGATTTAGCAGCATCTGCACCTAATATACAACCGCAAGGTCTGAAAATTATAAAAAAAATAAATATTAAAAAAAGGGAGTTCATAAAATTTAGTTGCCAAAAGATACACTACTGATTTTTGCATGTGAATTTTCACATTCCACAGTGTCCTTTCGTGTTCCCACTGTAAAAGTTTCCAAAAGCTAGATAAAGGAAGATACACCATTTGAACATGTCGAGAGGTGTTTTTGATTATAATTTCAAGGCTTTAAAAAATCAAAAAGAAATAATTAGAGATAATCCATACTTCTTCTCTTAAGCCTCCTCTCCATCTAGCTCTTCAAATGATTCACCTAGAAATCCTGTCAAGAATCCTGTTGATACTCCCCCTTAAAATTCTCCCATTTTTTCCATCACCATTAAGCATTGAACCCCTAGAAGAAGAAGAATTTGTAGAAGTAAGGGCTGAAGAAGAAGCAAAAAAAAAAATTGGAAAACGAAGAAGAAATACCTCAACCCATTGTCCCATGGGGAAGGAATACATGCCCACTTTCTCTTGAACCTCCTCTTCATGATCTACTAATGGGTTCTCGCACAAATTTTTTTTGAAGTTTTAAAGGTTCAAAACAAACAACATCTTGAAGAAAACATCGCTGCTTTCACAACATCATGTGGAATTCTTGGTGTCCAACATGAAGACGTTGCTATCAGATTGTTCATGGATTCCTGCCAAGAAAAAGCAACAGAATGGTTCTACCTCCTACCTAATCCATCCATCACTGGTTGGGATGACATCAAGATTTCCTTCTGAGGAAAGATTTTAAATTAACTGAATATCGTCAAGACCTCTTGGTGTAGTTGGCTCAAATGGGGAAAGGAGAATATGAAACCATGAAAGACTTCGTGGCTCATTTTGAATGGTTACTTCGCAAGATACCTGAAGAGGATTCATCATCTCAAAACAAATGTCAAGAGATTCTTCTTCAATGCTAAATCATCAAAATTAGGGTTTTTTCTGTGAAGATCCCAACCAAGGAACATTTTAGAAGCACAAAGGATGGCCATTGAACTTGATGACGATATCATCCTCTCTGGAAAGATCAAGAATCCATCAAAGGGAAAAACCCAACATCTTGGAGATGAGAGAACCAATCGATCGCTGTAAAATTTGGCAAATGATATGGCCTCTTTGATGATGGAATTATTTGAACGAGTATCTTCTCAAACAAGCAACATAAATCCGTTTGCAGAAGCACCGCAAAGGTTCACCTTGGAGGCCTAACCCATGAACATAAATTGCATATTTCAATAAGGTGAAGAAGAGTTTGAATAAGAAAGTGAAGGTGGTAATTTCCTAGAAAATAATGAGTTTGAGAACAATACAAAAATCATATTCTGTGAGTATTCTGGAGGTTATGAAGAAGACAAAAAATATGCACCCAGTTTCTCATGCGTGGTATTCACTTGTTCTCAGTCCAAGAAAGTAGCACCCCCCTCCACTACTCTAAAGAAAAATATGGTTGACGATCATCCTATGGTGACTCCAAAAAACAAAATTATCAGTTGAGGATCACCACTTCCTTCTTCCTTGAAGTCTACATTGTTAGAGATTGATCTTGTAGCAAGTAAGAAGGGTCCTGCTATTCCAAGTAACTCTTTTGATACCTCTCCCAATTCTAAATCCAAAACTTCTCCCACAAAATCTAATACCTTGAAAGCTCCTAGTGTGCCTTTCAAAATACCCTCCATTCCTCAAACATCAAATCCTACTCCTAAGCCTACCTAGACTCCAAAATCAGTCCATTCACCCCCTTTCTCCACATCTACTCCCTTTGAATTTATAGAATATGCAAACAAGGCCAAAGTGTAGATTATTGAAACAAAATATTTGCAGACTCATCCTGAACAATTTGAGAGGTTCGTCTGATATCTTAGGAGTGTTATTATAACAACTAATGATGTAGCTCATCATCCTAAAGGAATACTACCAAACACACCTACAACTTCCTCACAGAACATGCTTTGTCTGAGTGTATAAAAGATTGATAAAGTTGAACCTTTCTATGTTTCCCTTCTTGTTGGAGAATATGTACTAAATTTTTTTATAATAGATTCTTGTGACTCAGACAACGTGATGCCTTTAAAGGTTGCCAAGGCTCTCAAACTTACCATGAATCCACATAGTGGCTCTTGTTACTCTTTACAATCGAGAAAGGTCCCACTTGTAGGGAAGGCCAAATATATGACAGGTGTCTCTTGCCAAATTTCCAGACAAGAAGATTTCAGTGATGATTTTGGTAGCCAATGTCCCAACCTCATTCAAAATTTTGCTAAGTAGAAGTTTCTGCCAAGACTTGGGAGGTAAAATTCACATGAATTGGTCATCTGCAACCATACCAATGAAGGGAGACATGGAGAAATTAGTTCCAGAAAATAAGATGATGTACACGGTACGAAAGTCTGGAAGCCCAGAAGAAAACATTTTGTACTAGGGTAGTAGGTAGATGAATCACTTTGTGGAAACTGAGGAGGAGGAGGATATCCCCATTTTTATAGGTCTAGACATACCTTCTTGGAGAGATTTGAACTTTGAAGAAGCATTGAGGAGATTCAATTTATAAGCGGGTAACCCTGAGTTTCTAGATGATACAGAAGATGAGGAAGAAGAAATGGTTCTTGATGATTTTCTAGAAGAAAAATCAGTGAGGAGTTATTCTCATTCCCATTTGGGGATGAGGATGATATTTGTCAAGCCATCTATGGAGATAAAAAATCAGCTTGTGATGAGCTAGTGAAAAGTTTGAAATAAATGTCTTTACAATAAATGCTTAGAGCTGCAAAAGAAACTGAAGATCCTGAGCTCAGTCTCGAGCTCCTGATGCAAGCCACAAATTTGCAAGACAAGCATGAAGCTGATTTGGAAGCCTTAACTAATGTGAAGGTTAGCCATATTGAGATAAGGCAAGATGAAACATATGATGCTTCTCTTGAGCTAATTATTAATGGATGTGATACCGAAACGAAGATATTTTCTTTCCCATTTGAGGATGAAGAATCTCCATGATGAAGAAATTAAAGAAAAGAGTTTTGAGACCTTTGAAGATGAAGATATTTTTGTTGAAGGATCGGTAGAGTGTAGTGATTCCCAAAATGATGAGGTAATCCCTCTAGATAGTTTCCTTGAGCTACAAGATAAAGATTCTTCAAAGTCGTACAAAGGGGAGCTGCAGGAAATGATGAAGCATAACTTTGCGCAAGAAATATTAGATTTAGTAGAAGTTGGAGAAGATCTCCAGCTGATTCTTGATCTCTTCACTAGTGCCATGGACATAAAAAGACAAGTATGAGTTCACATCCAATCCTTCCATAAGTACTCAAGCACCTCACAGTGAGTGAAAGAATAGGATAAGTATGAGGTTTCTCATGAAAAGGATGTCAATGAACATAGACTCAGGAAATAAAGTAACTCAGAAGATTCAAGGAATTGGAACGAAAATCAGCTTTGGGGTAGAAATGAGATGTTTGATAGAGAATCCTCTATATGGATAAACATGGAAGGAAACTGGCACTATGAAACTAATTTCAAAGAACATGAAGGCAGTGGAATTTACAAGCAAGGACTTGGGCATCAAGAAGCTCACATGGAATCACTCCTACCAAGTAAATAGACAATTGTGAAAACACTTGGCTTTCATAAGCAGCTCAGGAGGGGAGGCTACTTTCTGGAACCTGTCAACGGCTTCACAGAACATTATCACTCAGTGCTTCCCACTCAGGGGTAACTATTGAGGAAAGAAAAGTGGTTCAATGAAAGTGGTTTTCCCCATTCCTAGTACCATAGGTGATTGTTACCTGTGTTTTTCCCTTTTGTTGTGTGTCGTGTGTTTCCTTTTCGTTGGTTTTTGTGTGTGTGTGTGTTTCCTTCTTCTAATCTTTCTTTCTAGAGGTTGTAAATGACTTAGAAAGGCCCAATGGATAAGGCACTAGTCAACGAATTATATGGTCTAACATTGAGATTATGGATTCCCATGTCATGTCGTCATTGCACTTAGTCCATTTCATGTTCCCAAGCTAGAGCCAACTATTGTCGTGCAAATGTGCAACAGGGAAATTGACAATTTTTAAGCATGACAACGATACCCAAGTGTTAAATTTTTCAAATCCCATCATTCCAAGACACCTCGGGTCTATCCATTCAGTCCAAATGACCTCCTAAAATAATATTATATCATCCCCATAGGTGATTTTAGGGAGTTCTAAAAAGATGTTATCTTCTGGCAGTATTGGGAAGGGCTATCACTGGCCTTACCAGGACTAGATCAACCATCCTTAAGCGGAACATAAGGGAAAAATTAAACATGGAAGTGAATTGAAGACCTTAGAACATCATGGAAATAGTTTTGGAAGTTTTAGGTAAGTTTTGAAATATTCGGAGTACTCTGAGTGAAAACAGGGTTCACAAGCCTAGGCAGTACATAGGCTTAAAACAGCTTTCTGGCTTTAGAAGAATATTCTAGGAGCTTTGGATGGAGTTAGAAGAAAAAAAAATGTCTAGAAATAGGATTCAAATATCTACATTATGGTGAAATAATATTTTTCACAACACCTTGGCGCATAAGATTTTCAGGAAATTTTTATCAGGAACAAGTGGAGTTTCAAATCAAAAATCCAATTTTGTAGGGATCATATGGATGAATGAAGAGATAAGAACCAATCCATTGGATAAAAAGGGAAATTTACATTCATGAGAATATAAAATTTCACCAAGAAATTCCACTGGGAGCTTAAGATATCTTCTTTCTAAGTTTCCCTCTCAAAGGCAGTTCAGGACTTAGTCATTTTTTAGGAGGACACGTGTCAGCACTAGGAGCCTAGCGGGGTTTCATGTCCCCAATGTCCTTGAGGTCAGGTACAAAAACCATTGAAAAATGCACCCAGACCCCTATGGGGAGCCTTTTGGACATCCATGTGACCTGATTTTAGCTCCTAGTGCTTTAAAGCAACTTTTCTCACCTTCATTCCCTACCATTAGATCACTGCCATGTGTCGCCATCTTGATCATTATGGAAATTTTTATCCCTCACATCCCTAAGGTGAGGGAAATCAAACATGAAAAAATTCACCCAACTCCAACTCAAAAATTTACAAAAAATCCTAACTGTTAGCTGCTTCTTGCTGTTTCTAGTTGCTTCTCCATTACCAGAAGAAAACTTTAGAGAATACCAGTTTACCACTCCACCATTGCCAAAGCTTGAACCAGCTCCATTAAAGCAAATAATAATTCACTCCATGATGGAAAACAGGTCTCATAAGAAAAATTCATCGGGATAAGAAGAAGAAACGAAGAATAAAGAAGAAGAACAGTGGAAATTCCCATTGCCATGAAACAAAAATTTGAACATATATTGCAAACCGATGCTCAGATTGATGAACCATTTGTTGCTGAGTTTTTATCTCTTGAAGGCCATTAAAAAAAAATTTCAATCCTCCATGGTGGTTCATAGAACATTCACAGTGAAGAAATCTCATTTCTGGCTCAACGAAGGAAAAATTAAATTTCCCGTCAAACCATTTGTCGGATTGAAGGAAAATTTCTTTTAAAGAATAAGAAGCACAAAACTATCACAATGGAAATGATTTAATCACGAATGGAGACCAAAAAAACACCTGAAATTTTCAATCTCCATTAATGGCCTCCACGACATAGTAATGGAAAAAAATCAGTGAGCTACCTCTTTGCTTCTCAAGGTTCTGGTGGGTGAAATCACCCAAAAAATGGAGAAAACGATCGTCAAAAAGTCTAGTTTCGCGTGAACTAATTTTCGTACCATGAAGTCCCTATTTTTTAGGGATATGGAGATATGTGTTTTTTTATCAACATTCTGCCCTCCTCGAAGAAATTTTTAAATTCCTGAAGATTCGACAGGTGAAATAATCTAAAAATTGGATGGAATGAACGTTGAAAAATCTAGTTTCACGTAAACTTGTTTTTGTGCCTTGAAGTTCCTATTTTTTGGGATATGGAGGACTGATTTGTTCATTTGTATTCTTCCCCTGCCGATAAAAACATCATTTTCCCACTTTTTCAGATGAAGGAATTACTCAAAATTTGGAGCGTGGAACCCTGGAATAAACCTAGAATTTTAAGACCCGTTTTGTTGCAATTTGACATTCGTGGTGAGCTTACTAAAAATAGAATGTTTCCTTGCATAGGGGTATGTTAATTTGGGTAAGCCACCATTTGAAGATTCCATGAGTAAGGTAGTGAACATAGAGGGAGCATCACAATCAAGTTCATCAAAAAGGTCATCTCGGCTCGCAATTCACACTTACTAAAAATAGTAAGTTACACTCAAAAAGTAGTTTTGGCACAATGGGTCATATAAAAATAATCATTCAGGGGGAGATCATTGTTCGAGATCATCCTAGTCATTTTTCACAGGTCATTCAAGATCCATCTTCGTTTATTCAACTTGGCAAGCGTTCATGAGCTAATTTGGAGGAGTTTCACAGTGTCCAAGGAGTTCAAAGATTCAGAGTCTCACTACATTTGGAGCTTTCCATCGATGAGGATCAACAAAATTCATTAGGAATGATTTATCCTCTTATATTCTTTCTCTCTTTCTCTCTCCTCTTTCCCCCAACTTTCTCTCTTCTCAAATGTTCTAATTTTGCGTTGGGGTTGTAATTTTTCATTTCTTAATGTTTATAATGTAATAAGTCACCTTTATGTTATAAAAAGGGACTTAGAAATTTTCTAGGAAGTTGAAAAGTTTTAAGTTGTGTGAGGACATATGAAAAGGTATTGGGGGGTAGATGCAGAGTCATATTATAATCTATAAATTGTAATGCCATTTCCATTTCAAAGGGTTGGTGATTGATCTTGTAAACTCAAGAGTGCATTGTACCTAGAGAAAGCAAAGGAGATAACCAATTTTCTTCTACTTTCCCCCACTTCTTAATTTCTTCCATTCTCACATTATGTACAACTTTGATTTGTGAATTCAATACAAGAAGAATGAGTTTCTAGCATTCTTTGACTAAGGGGTTTCTCGATACTTGGTGGTCAGTGAATTCTAATTGGTCTTGTTGTTATTCGCAGAGTTGTTTCTTCCCATAAATGCATGTGTTGAATTTTTTACTAGTGTGTGTGCACGAATATGATATTTTACCTACAACATTAGTTCTCATACCTCAATTCTCTCTTCCTTTTCCACTTTCAGACAAAGTATTCCCTAGCAAGAGATTGCTAGCTTTGCTGCAGGGTCAGTGGAGTGCCCCTGTTGGATCCCTGGTTGAAAGGTCACCACAGAAATCCACCTTTTCAGGTGCATGCATATACGAAAACTGCACCAGTTAAGTAAAGGGACTTAGATTCCTAGAGCATTGGCAAGAAATCCACAAGTTTTTCCACCCGACAAATTTTCTTACCAACATAACTTAAGGGTTTGTACAGCCTACAATAGGAAAAAATCTCAGTACTCAAATTTCCCTATCTTGCAAAGCCTTTGTGTCACTTGAGGTATTCCAAGACTCAAATTTATTACATTCATTTAACACTTAGATTATAAATTTTTCCATTAGGTTTGGTTATTTTATTTGAATGCCAATAAAAATACATCACTCAATTGCTAAGTTAAATTATCTTAACATGTACACATTTCAAGTTTGATTATTAAATGGGAAAACTATATTTTCTCAATCACTTGTTCTCACAAGGATTAATGTACATCCACTTTCACATCATAAGAAGGATTTATTAAGAGTAAATATTTTTATTTTTTTTAGCATCCACCTTCACACTTAACTGAGTTTAGTGATTTATACTAGGCACGAGATTCGTAAAGTAAAATAGAAGGGTATAACAAATCCCCACGATATTATATTGAAGTAGAAAACCTACGAGTAGAACTATTAGATGGTAAAAACTAGGACTAATACATAGGAAGGTCATTGTCAGAATGGGTATCACTCAACAATATGGTATAAATATCAAGTCGTTCTTCACTGTCTAGTGTCAATGTTCACCTACTAGCCATGTAATAATTGAGGGAAGACAATGAATTGAAGGGGTTTAATGTACCATTCCATTTCAATTTATAAATAGATACTTATTTCTACCATACATGATGTAACTTTCACAACATAGCTATAAATGAAGTCAAGAAGAGCATTAAGTACTATTTGGCTAACTCTTTAAACTCAATAACAAAGAAGAATTACGAGTTTATAAAAAATTCATGCACAAAAGGGACAATCTTTTATTTTATAGCAATAGGAAGATGAAACTTTACTGTAAACATAGCATTACATTTTTTTTCATTAACATAGAAAAATTACAATAATACACACTGAATTACAACCATGTCATTTCGTCATCTTATGTGCACCCTGTAAAACCCTATGAGAAAGTGTTAGTGAACATTGCTAGCATGGCATCCACCTTGATCTAACATAATTATCATTCTTAGTATTCCATTTACATAATAGAAATAATGAACTCAAAACAAAATATGGTTAGGTACATATATATTTTTCATTTCATTCTATTTCGTATCTAAGGGAGGAGAGAGAATAGAGAGAAACATTATTTTTCCAAAAGTCAAATTTCACACAAAAATCCACAAGAGAGAGTTGCATACCGTCACTTATACATTTCAATAGTTTTCGTGATGGTTTATTGTCTTGAATAGGGTCCTACGACCTTATTTTTACATTTCTCTTGTAGCTACAAAAAAATGTTAAATTTTTTCTCAGAGGCTAAACAACCATGATCTAGAATTATCTTCCAATTAGAACATGTATAATGGTTAAGTTCCTTTGTGTAGTTCTATATACAAGGAATATATAGGATCTTACAGAAATTGAAACTGATGAATAGTTTATCATTTGCAGCTATTTTTGAAGGGTTGTCACTCGTAATTGGCCTAGTTGCAAATGACCAAAATTTATCTCGACAGATTAGAAAACCATGTCCAAAACTAATATTCAATGGATGAATGCACTTTTATAAATTTCCTACAAGTTCCCCTATATATGGAGAATTCACTAGAGTCGAAAAAACTAGGAACTAACAAACGGGTTTTAAATGGTGATGGGTTTTTTGGAGCCATCAGTTGTGATTGGTCTAGTTTGACCTAATCAAACTATGACTAAAGGCCTACAAAACCCCTTTGCCAAACTAGCTAGAAATGAGTTTTCCCCAAATTGAATGCTCTAAGAAATTGTCTAGTAGATTAAATGGAGGTTTGTGAAGGTAGAAAAGTGTTCCTTCACTCAAGGTCGAAATTGTGAGAGAAAATAAAAACAAACATCTCCATTTTAATAACTTCGTAAAACTACAAAGTAGGGGGCATGCTTCCTAGAGGGGAAGAGAACAAATCACATATAGTCAAATGAGGTTGATCTAATGCTTTATGAGACTATCCAAATAACAAGGAAAACATACAATTCTTGGCATCCATTTTATGGGGCTCAGAATGTTGTTTTGTAAGTCTCTGAATGTGGTGTTTTTCTAATTTTGCAAGTAAACAAAAAAGGTCCTTTAATTTTGGACTAATCTAACTCTTGTTGGTACTAGTGGACATGAGCACCTAATTATAATACTCTAGTTTAACAAAGTATGAGGTTATGGTAGTAATCCTGGTTGATGGTTGAGGTATCAATCGGTTATGAAAAACACAAGGTAGATTTTTTTTGTTCTACACTATCTAGTTTGGTTAATCATCCACTTGTATGATTATCAAATGGTTTACTATTTATATTAAATTGTAAATGATGCCCCAAATATATGAAAATTATAAAGGATAAAGTTAAAGGAAACCACACCTAGAAAATATCATTGTATGCAGTGCACAAGGTTCTCCAAGAGGGTTCACCTACATTCTATAAGGATCCAACTCTCTTTTAGCATTTTTCCGAACAATTCGCATGAAATCAAAAAATCCCCCCATTTTCATTTTATTAGAAAGTCTCTAAGGTTGCTTCAATAAATATATTTTTGCATATCCCAAAAATGAATCATTTTGTGAGTCTACATTTTTCTGAGGCATTTGTAAAACAATTCACCTGCTGTGAGTATGCCTCCATATTTTATATATATGCTATCTCACTCCACTTTATGAACATGGTCACACTCAAAATATACATGTATGATAGGATAAAATATTTAGAGAGTCTTTACAGTCTCACCATGAGGAAATAATTACAAACTTCCCATTATGAGGGAATGAAATGGCTTTAGATGTAAGTTCTAGATTCTTTAAATATTGTAAGGCCATATCTTGACCTTGAAACCCTTTTCCTCTACATTTCATTCTAAAATTTTCTTGATCAAATTCAAAGGGTTTCAAGTATTCTAGTCCTTAAAAAATTTTGTCTTCTTATCTTCTTCATTGTCAGTGGCAATATTACGCTCTGGATCTACATTTTTTTGATCAATATCCTCTCTATTACCATATCAATATCCTTCATTGTCTAGCAAACTCCGATGATTTTTTATGTGTAGTGATGAAGATATGTGACATGTGGAGAGATATGTGTGAATCCTATAGCCAAAGAATATATTGCAACTTGTCGAATGGATCAGTGGTAATTTAGCCATAAGCGCATATCACTATAAGATGAAAGAATGGGTGATGATTTAGTACCAAACATTTATCACTATAAGATGAAAGGATGATTAATGACTTAGCCCTAATTTTATATCACTATAAGATAAAAATATGGGTGAAGATTTATAACTAAGCATATTTCACTATGAGATGAAAGGATGAGTGATGATTTAACACTCAACGTATATCACTGTAAGATGAAAGGATGGGTGATGATTTAGAACTAAGAATATATCATTGTGAGATGAAAAGATGAGTGATGATTTAGCACTAAACATATATCACTATAAGATGAAAGGATGGGTGATGATTTAAAACTAAGCATTATATCACTATAAGATGAAAGGATGGAGTGGTGATGGAACGTAATGTGTATACCACTACCAAATGATAGAATATGTGATGATTTATCCTAAAGCATATATCAATAGGATGGAAATATCACATGATGAAATGTCGTATGGTGATTGAAAGGTCCATTTGATTTATAAACCATAGGCAGTCGAGTATGGACCGAGGAACTAAAGTACATCATAGGGTGCCGATTCCAACATAAAAAATACAATGCAACATGTATGATGAAACTAGATGACCATGTGATGAATATGATTTTGTAAATGTGAGGTGTTGGAAATGTAATGTAGGATGTGTAAGGTGTGTAGGATGTATACTATGTAATGTGTAAAATGTAATAATCGGTGTAGCTAGAAATGGAATAAAATGTAGTGCTAGACTCCTATGTAATGTAACCTATCTTAGTATGTAGAATATGTGTAGAAATGCGCACTGTATGATGTGACTATGTATAGGTTATGCATGGGTACATCCTAATAATAAATGTCGTGTGTATGATGAAGAATAGTATAATGTAGAATAAGTGTAAAATTAATAGTATATGATGTGCAATGTATGATGAAATGAAATGTGTAATGCTTAAGTTGTGTTGTGTCAGGTTCAGTGTAATGGTAATCCCTCAACAGTCAACTGTGAATCGAAGCACAAGAGTGCATCATTGGGTAAATATGGTATTATGACATGTGATATGGTATGCCTATAGGAGAGGATAATATATTATAAATAGTAAAGGTGTGATGTAATACTTTATAACTATGCTAAATCATGAGGGGCTAGTGTGGCATTTGATATGGCCCCCAAGTAGATAAATTAACCAATGAGAGTGAAGGTTGAAGGTCCTTCAGCTGATGGCTGCGAAGATGAAAGGTAGGATCATGATTTAAAAGCAATGTCATGTAGAATAAACGATGTGCTGGTGAATGAAGTCTATATGCATGCGAGGGATGAGTATAAGATGAATATCATGGTGTAGAAAAATGTTTTAGTGATAGAGATTGATGTGATGTGGTATGTGAAGGTGATGAGAAACCATGCGGAATAAATCAAGGTGATGACCGATGACGAGATGTAGTGCCTATCCTAGGAATAGGCCTATGCCGATGCATAGGACTAGAGGAATGTTTTTTGATGTATAGGGAACTTGAGTGGGTGATCTAGGAGTAGAATGTGCTTTTAATAACATAGAATGAAATGTGCTAAAAGAGGCAGATGACACATGAGAAATTGTACAAGGAGATGATGAAATCTGAGGAGATAGAGGAACACCATTAATAGAAACAACTTGGGATTTGTGAATGAATTTAAGTCACAAGTAATTCCTAAATATAGTAAATTGAAAACAATAGATCCAATAAGGTCTAAAAGTATACTACATCCCTCAACTGTGTTTCCAACAAGGAAAGGGAAAATCACGGTAAGAGGGCTGATTGTAACATGTAGCTTAACAACACCAAAGGTTTCATGGAATGTATATTCAATTTATGATGGAGGGTAACAAATATCTTGAAGGAGTGACATAGAACAAACATTAATGGGCCATGAGGGATCAACTGTAGTATTGTTGATAGAGTTCAATCCGATAGATGCATCGATGTGTAGATGATGAGATGTAAATGTAGTGTGATAGTCAATGTTAGAAAAAGAAATGATTGGTTGCAAATCTTTGGTGTGAGCGACTAAAAAATCAATATCTTGATTCTGGAGGTGACACCACATCATATGAATGATTAGTAGAATATTCTACGGTGTTTTGTCATGTTTTTGTGATTTATTATTAAAGAGATTGAGTTTTCCATTATCATTAGTTAGAGCAGAGCTAGTAGAATTTGGGAATTTGAGCTTATTTTTGTTAAGTAGATCTTGGATAATTGTTCAGAGTTTAAGGAATCTATTTATAAAATGTTCCATATAATGATGATAATCACAATAGAAGTTTTCATTATAGTTCCTACCTTTAGGTCGTCAGGGGTCTAACTCCAGTGGTGGAGGAAGGATAATAAGGTTGTTGTCAAGAAGTTACTTTAATATAATATGTGGAGCCATTAGAAGGTTTCTAAATGTCCATCTAGGTTGTTGTGACTGAATTTCTTCAGACGTAGTAACTGTGTTAATAGTGATTTTAGCATCAGTTGGCTTAGATGTAGATGGTTTGAATAGTGCCTTATTTTGAAAATGAGTGGAGGATGGAGTGTGTTTCTGATACTTAAGCTTTCTGATGGATAAAATTTTAGAATCGTGAAGTTTAAGAGTACAGTAAAGTTGATCAAATGAAGGAGAGGCGTAAAAGAGAACAATTTCTTGGAGAGATGGTAAAATGCTCAGGATAAATAGGTCTTGCATCTCAGATTCAGCAAGTACATTTTTCATTTTAGCAAGATTGTTCTTATACCGTAAAACGTAGATAGAAAATTTGTCATTCGATCCCTATGTAAGCTATGATAGTTGAGTGTAAAAAATCTTAGAGTTGATGTTGATGGAGAAATTTGTAAGGAAGGCATCAAATAGATTTGTGAATCAATTAACTGAGTTTACAAGTAATTCGTAGAACCAACACATGGCATAGTCATGGAGACTACGAGGAAATACTTTTGCTAAGAGAATATGATCGTTGGTAAAATATAAACAAGCAACATAAAAGGATCTTAGATGCTCCTTCAGCTCACCATGGCCCATTGAAAATGGGTAGCTTAGGGGTAAAAAAAACTAGGAGGAAGTGAATAAGAAGAGATGATCGGTGCAAATTGAGTATGCAATAACAAGGTAGAATCTAAAGATGGAGATGTAGTCAAAGTAACCTATTGTAACTTACGAATTTCAGTTTCAAGATCATGATAAAGAGAAGTTAAATCTTGATTGCCAACAGAAAAAAATTTCTTTTCATGAGAAATAAAAGGAGTAAAGTGATTGGTAGGAGGAGGGACATAAACCATAACATTAGAGATAGGTGGAAGAGTGAAAGCATTCAGTTAACTAGCCACAAAAGTTTTTGTAGCCACAAAAGTTTTTGTAGCCACAAAAGGATTAAGTTTCATGAAATTAGTAGCTTCCTAACGAGCCTTATGTAGAAGTAAGTCTAGATCCTAAAGGTGCGTAAAAAGGTGATCATTGATGGAATTAAGGTGAGACTCAGTAAATTCCTTCTGAGATTGAGCCATACAAAAGGAAAAAAGAAACCCTAGATAAATAAGAAATAGGAGTATATAAGCATATATGATTGGGTTCACCAAAATAATTAACTAAAATTAACTAAACTTGGATCTAAGTATAGTGATAGTTAATCTAATCTAGGAGGACATAAATGATGTAAATAAATGCACTAAAGTAATATAGAGTAATTAGAATTGATTTAAATGATTCAACTAAAAGAAATAAAACCCTAATTTGTAAGAGGAAGGTTAGAAAAGAACTCAGTTGGCTACGGATAGACTGTTGGTACAGTGTTACAGGTTTGACTGGAAATTCTAAGAAGTACGAATATGACTGCACAAAGGTCCCAAAAAGAGTGGATCTGGAAGATCTGAGAAGACTGGATGCACCCACCGAAGTGTAATGGGGCGCCCTGGTCTCTGAACAAATCTCAGAAGTTGATTCTTTCTGGGTTCAGATGATGACACTATAACCTTGGCTGCCGTTGTCACACTAGATTCGCTGAATTGCACCGAATGTACCGAATATAGCAAGATGATATTTGAAGACCTGATAAATAGCCAAAAGAAGTATAAAAACCCTGATAAAAATAAAATATGTAAATGAATGGGTCAAAGTGATCCTAGCATTTTCCACAACAATGGGCTTACTAAATTGAGCGTTGTGATACATTTCACACCCCAAATGTAGCTCTGGTATGTGTGTGTGCATGTCGTGACCATAGGTGCTCTTGTGCTAGCCACACTTTGTGAAGTAGTAATCAATAATTAAATGTAGAAAATGTAATAGTATAGTGTGCATGGAATAGAAAAGAATCCCCCCCCCTATGTAGTATGTGTTGATGCAAAACTCCTAGCCTTGATGCATGGAACTATATGGATGCAAGTGATGCAATGTAATGCAACTATAGATGGAGTGATAGTAGTGACGCTGACGACTAGGATGTTGATTATGACGTGCTCATAACTTTGCATACCCGATAATGCGTTCAATCTTGCTCTAATTTCGTTATTAACCCCGAAATGATGGACTAGGAAAAAGAAAAGTCCATCGAAAAGACTATTTTAGAATTAGGCCCAAAAAGAGGTGGGTCCTCAAGCCAGAAAATGGATTGGTGCACCACTAGGTGGGATTCTAGGGCGCCTTTTCCTAATGAGAACCTCAGTACAAGTGCAAAATGTGTTGCTGTGGTTTATGCTAAAATGATGAAAAAGCTCGTCGAAATACTGACTGGGTTATGTATCTAAAAACTGTGCGGGAAGACGAAATAAAATTAAAACATTGATTGGCCAAAAAGGTGTCCCATTAACCTTACTAACTTTCTTCCATGTCAAGAACCCTCTAAGATAGTAGTATCCAGACTGGGCTAGATAACATAATGCCCTGGCAAGTGCTATGCATTTTGTGACTACGGGATATATACATACAAATATACATACAATGTACACACGGTTACACACATCGACATATATTTGTATGTATATGTATGTATGTATGTATATACATACATACATACCATTTCATCACGTTACGTACATACATACATTAGAAGTACTAAGACGTAGTTGCAATTTGATCAACTAACAAGCTATTGTTGTGGCTTATGCCTATGAAACTAGTTAAAAATGGGGACATGACAACAGTTGGCAATTGAATGTATTAGGCATCTTGTAGAATTCTCATGAGAAGAAGTGCTTCTTCCATGGAGGGAGACATATAGTGCAACAATGACATAAAATGCTATGAGAGATTGCACTGACATGGTGAGTGGACACTTACAATTAATAAGGCTACTAGTTTTGGTGGATGCGTGTTTGTGACCAGTCCATGTGGGCTTCATTAAAAGTATGTTTTTGAGTTTCAATATATTTTTGCACTTGTTTGATGTAATTTTTTGTCAAACCTAAGAATGGAAATATTGTAACCTGGAATTTTCTATTTAAAGCTCCATCCCCTATGCGTACATTTTTTGCCAATTGTAAGACCTAAGCCTAAGGGTAATTTGTCATAAAGTACGCTTGACCATTTTGTAACACCTATACTCTACATTAGTCGCCCAATGCATTTTTCTTTACTTGTCCTGGCCGAATGATTGACAATGTAAGGAGGATTATAGGTGAACACACCAGGTGAGTAGAGTAGCTGTTGACATAGTCTTTATTTGCCTACAACCGTATGTGCATTGAAGGAGGGTGTGGAAAGATCATCCAAAGGTGAGGAGGCCAAGGGTTATCTCCACTATAGACGGAAAAGAATGTCAATTATGTGAGTTCTGAAGCCGGGATCACATAATATTTTTGTAACCTAATTTGGTAGGTTTCAGTTTGGACATATCATTTCCAAGTGAGCAGAGCTACCAACTATGTTGCAATCTAAGAGGGTGATAAGGTATGGTATCCCATCTTCAATTCAGGTAATGCCTTCAAGTATAGCTTTTGATTCTAAATTGATTGTGGGAACAAAGAGGGCGTCTACATTTTTGGCTTATGATCTATCCAAAAATGGATCATGAATATCATCCAATGTTCAGTATCGTGAAATGCATCGGCTATCAACATGGGGTTCACAATATGCTAGTCTTGAGAAATAACATGTCATATTTCTATTAAGGGACAGTGAGAATTTATACCCGGGGACCCGTATGTAATTCATGTATACATATGTTTTGATTACATAATTGGGATCCCTACTTAAAAAAATGTACACACAATGGGAATAAAAAAGGACATCTCTATTTCAGAGGTGGGTCTATATGCAAATCAGTTATGGCCTCAAGGAAGTTACAATGGGCTTTGCCTTTTAAGGAGACCAAAGCCACCTTAGTGTCATATGTCTCTCTCATATGGTGGTTTCATGTTTCAATGGTTGCAGTCTATACTAATAGGAGTTTGTCATGTTTCAGTGGCATTTTTAATAGTACTTAGTGGTAGTTTTCATATGGTTTATTTTTAGTATACCCATGTCACTTGTAAAAAGTGGTGGTTTCATCCTAAGAAAAAATAAAATGCCTAGAACGTATTAGTTATAAGTTTTTATTCTTCTTAAACGGTTTTTTGGCATATTTTGAGGCAAGGGCATCATTACATGAGTATGATGAAGGTTACTTGATGATAAAAAAACAGTCTAGAGAAGTTTTGGAATTAATATTGCACGAGATTGCCAATGAAGACAAGTCTGGAGTTCTTGGTTCCCATAGATTCATTAAGGGGAATTGGATTTTCATTCATTTCTTACCATGAGAAAGAACATAATTGAGCTAGAACTCAATTGAGTTCCATAGGCAGAGAGAGAGAAGAATCAATCCTTTTTGCACCAAGACTCAAGTCTTTCCATAGAAGGAAAAAATAAGAAGAGAAAATACATTAATATTCCACTTTTCCAATACACCTCTTACTAAAGAAGATCAAAACAACATTCTTTCAAAATCTTGTTACATCAGTTTCTACTTCATGTGGAAATTTTTTTACAATAATGGAAGTTAAAGAAAACAAAGCAATATTACATTTTTCCTCCCCTCAAGGTGGGTAAATACATGGTGGTTTTACATTGTCAACAACAAGGTTCCAATGCTCCAAATATCAACAAGGTGGCTCCTCCATAGTTTGCTTGATTCACAACAAAATAAGGGGAGAGGCAACGGTCTCCTCCCAACCAAAATACCCAATGGAGAAGAGAAGCCATCCTCTCCATTAGCCCCCGAGCCCCAACCACATCACAATGGGAGAGAATCTAACTCATGGCAACTACAAGCTTCCACATAACTAAACATAACATTTCACATGCATTCCATAATCCTTCAAAACAAGAGAATCAACAACAACAAGAGGGAAAACAATCACAACAACAAGTCACAAGGCTTACCAAGAAAGCCACAAGAGTAAGACATATGGGGAGGCGACTTATGCCTCCCAATGGGAATGGGTGCCACCTAAAAGCCTCCAATGCAACACAATACCCCTAACAACTCTCTTATGCCTCCCTCAAGTACCCCTTATCCCTCCTTTCACTCTTATGCCTCCCTCAACTCTTATGGCTCCCTCAAAGTAAAACAAGAGAGAAAATGCAAGCATTTCTCTTACAAGGTGGGCACCCAACCCAAACTCCCTCCTCAAGAACATGATCTCTTATGCCTCCCTCAATTAAAATCCCCATAGTCTCCTCCCACTCCCAACTTAGGCATTCTACCCATTCCCAACAAGCATTACAACAACAAAATTCAACACAACATATGTACTCATTCATATAACAAAAAAGAGAACATAAAGCAAACAAAGGTGAAGCTCCTACCTTTCCACGGTAGAGCTTGCTCCAAGTATGAAGTCTCAAATCCCTCCAAGGATCAAGCAAGCATCCACAAGCTCCAACAAAGTTCTCACAAGTATCCACAAGCTCCAAAAAAATTCACAAGCTCCTTCCAAATCCTCTCTCCTCTCCAAAATACAAAAGACTCAAAAATCAAACTTCCAAGCCCCAAAACAAACAAGAGGCTCCAATAAGTAGAGAGAAGAGAGGGAGGGATGATGTGGCTCCAAGTAGGATGCCACCCTCCTTTTCCCTCCACTCCACATCATTTGGTCAACATCAAATTCCAAAGCACCATTAATAAGTGGTTGAAAGAAAGGCAAGCACCTTACACACTCCAACTAAGCCCACTCCCTCAAAGGACAAAATTAAATTTGAAAGAAAGTGCAATTAATATTTTTACCCTTTTATCCCCCCAAAACACCTAAAAGACCCTAAATTTGGCCCTCCAACCCATAGGTAGGGTTGGCATGGGGTTTTAAGAGGTGTGGGACAAGTTTGACTTGTCCCACAAGCTTTGAAATTTGGCCTCCAAGGCAAAATTCGAGTTTCCCATGTGGGGTAGAGTGTGCTACACTCAAACTCAAACACACATCAATCCCACACAAAATCCCAAGTAAATCAAATCCTAATAAATGAACTCTCTTAGGTCACATCTTTTAATTAGTTTAGGAAAATTTCAAATTAACTTAATTAACCCACTACAACCCATGTCTAACAAATGGGTAAACTCCAATCCAAAGAATATGAATAATAACAGAAGTAAAATTTCACTTACTAAGAGCAACACATTCAACATAATAAAAGGGAAAAATTAAAACAAAACAACAACACATGATCCCTAGGTCACAATTTTCCCTTTACCAGATAATTTTAACACACACACAATTACTTGTTGCCATGGTGACCTTAGCTGGATTCTTCTCAAATTCCAATGTGGTTGGTCTCCACTCCCCAATATTGTTGTGAATATAATATACCTGCAGAACAGAAAATACCTCCTTCGGCCTGTTGGCCGCATTAAAACATTCATGCCAAATATACAATATAATCTAAAATAAATGACACATGATTTACTATCATCTATGCAAGTATGATATCACTAACACTTCCCAGCACATTTCTATTCCACACATCATTTATATCAAAACGATCATCACATTAGTCCAATTATCAAGTTCTACTTAATATGATTAAACATACCACATGTCATAATTAAGATAAATAACCCTGTCAAAAGCATACAAATATCGTCATCAAATGTCCACCAGTATACCGTATGCATCATATAAAGATTAAATCAATAACAGTTCAATGTCTATAATATCTACTAGCATGCTAAATCAAGAAGCCATAATAAATTCATAGTGAATGAAGTAATCAGTCTTGAAAATAACAAAGCAAAATGAGGTCGAATGGAAGTGGGCATTACACTGAGTGCTAAAATACCAAAGAAGCATCAAAATGATAAAAATAAAAGATGTAAATGAATGGGTCATACTGTCCTAGCTTGCCAAAAAAATTGACTTACTAAACTGAGTGCTACACTACATTTCAAACCTAAATGTAGTTCTATTATGTGTGTGTACATGTCGTGACCTAGGTGCTCTTGGGCCAGTTGCACTTTGTGAAGTAGCAAGCAATAGCTAAATGTAGAAAAATATAACACCATATGTGCATGGAATAGAATAGAATCCCTCCCCCTATGATGTGTGTGTTGATTCAAATTTCCCAAAATTGATGCATAGAACTATGTGGATGTAAGTGATGCAATGGATACAACTCTAGATGGAGTGATAATAGTAAGTGAAGATAGGACTCTCATTATCGACTCATAATTTTATATTTATAGGGTTCTCTTGCTCTAATTTCATAATTAATCTCGACATGCCTACTAGGAAAAATATAAGGATGAGAAATGACTAGAAAGATCCCCAAAGAGGTGATAAAGTATAAAAAAAAAAGCATCGGGGCACCTAGTTTGAACTAGGGCAGATCAGTATAGGCATGGGCACCCCAGTTTAGGCCAAAATGTCGGGAAATTGTCAAAAGAGATCAGACATTTATATAAAATGTGCGGGAATGATGAAATAAAGATTAAAACAAGATGGAAAAAAGGTGGGATTAAGTAGTACATTCTTTTCTTAAGAACCTTATAAATAGTAGTATGAAACCGAGATAAATAATTTCTAAAGTGCATAATTTTATGACTATAGTTAAGCGCAAGAATGAGAGAGGCACTTGGTGTAAAAATTGCACTTGCATACCACTTTTCTCTTGATGCTAAGGGAAATTTAGATCCTGCTATAGATTTGGAGGACCTGGAAGAATCAGTTCATAAAAAAATCACTTAGAGAAATTTAGTTGAAGTCAAAAAAGAAAATTAATTTTTAAAAATTGGACGATCAAATAGTTGAACCAAATTTTAGAGAAGCGGAAAATGAAAGTGTTCATCATATTTTTTCTTTAAACAATAGTACATATCGTTCGATTGAATCTATTGAAGTGATTTTTCCCTATTGAGGACATTTCAAATGGTTAGAAAATGGTGCATAGAAGGAAACAATTATATAAAAAAAACCATTTTCCCCTTCTTAGTTGTTTCTTTTCGCTGCTAGGAAACTTTTCCTCTTTTCTTCCTTGGTAGGATCCTAATAAAAAAACCACCTTTTATCCTTTATCCAAGAAAAAAATTCATTTTATTTCTCTCATTGTAAGTTTATTTTATATATCGGTGTTTATCATTATTTATCATTGTTTGTCATTACTTAATGGTAATTCATTATATTGTTGTAATTAACCTTGGAAAATAATTGATTAGGACAATGTACTATTGGTTTACAACTCCCCCTAGAGAGATATTAAAAATTTAGGTTAAATTATTAAGCTTGTTTGCATCTCTAGTGTGTATCCTCTTTTTCGTGAACACCACATATCCCTAACCCAAAAACAAAAAACTAACACATATATATTTGATTTCATGGAAAATCATCAAAGAAGAAATAACTACACCATTCACAAAGTTGATTATCTCATTTATTTGGGAAAATAAAAATTCTAAAAAAATTCATCTGGGTAGATTGTGAACAAGATAAATAAATAATGTATTATATGCTTATAGTCAATGCAAGATAAAACATGAGGTGCACATATTAATCGATCCATATATCTATTGATACATAATTTAAAAGATATAAAATCATTCCTTCTATATGTGACGTGTATGTGAATACAAATGATCATTTCATTTTTTCAAATAGAAAGGACAACAAAAGTTCTAAAACATAGACCTCTATATGAATTCAATCCTAAACAATAAATATAACAAGATTTTATAATATTTGAAAATAAATAACACAACGGTTTTAAAATTTGCATGTTATTCCATATCAAGTCATTAAAATACATAGGAAACAAATAAGAATTCTTTAAAAATTATTGTGAACAAAATAACAATATTCAATCCTCTTAACTATTAAATTTGGTTAGAGTCTATGCAGAAGAAAAATAGAATTAGCACAATAGAATTATAGTCTTCGTATTAATCCGTTGTTACCTTTACAATAAAAGGAAGGTTAATATATAGCCATACAAATAGGATAACTACTTCCTACAAAATAGGAAGTCATGTAAACAACTTACCCATTTATATGTTTTATAGGTGTATTAACAATACAACCACAAAACTATAAAAATATATTGTTTGTAACAATATATTTAATCAAATAGCCTAATAATGATTTACCACACAATAATTTACTAGCTCGTAAATACTCATGCAAATACTAAATTCCTAACATTTCTGCCCTTAGTGTTTAAATGGTAGTAAGAGAACTTTCACACTTCCTCTGCAGCCTACCGTCCATGCTCGCTCATGATCTTGGTGCAACACTCGAAATGAAGGTAGAATAAGGAACACATCAACTTCTTATCAACCATGCACTTTTGAGAGCACATCTGGTTGACGAGGATGGGAACATGCTTGGGAATCATCTATTTATCAACCATTCACTCTAGGGAACACATGTGACCTAGCAGTGTGGGAACTCAAGCAGAAACACATTTGATAAGCCTTTAATGGTTCTCCAGAGGCTAACAACAAACCTAGGTGTGAACAAGAACATATCTAACTGTTCAACCTCTTCAACACTCATGATGCTGCATTTTCACTATGCTATATGTTCTTCACCACGTTATTGCATTGGGGAAAGCTATAGGAATAACCACATACTAGTGAATAGGAACATACAACATTTGTTCTTATTTTTCACACCATGCTGAAATGATGAAATAAAAAACACAACATGCCAAAATACTCACGCATGTGCCACCAAATCAGTGAAGGGACCCCATCGTTGAAAATCGATGAGAGGTCGTTGGTTGTCCTCTAACCTCCGTTGCCTCCATCCTCCATTTGTCTGCTGCTAACTCAGTAGAATGTGAATATGAAGCACATTTGTTTTCACATTGAGATTATTCTTTTCTTCCCTCCTGTAATGTGAAACACTTGATTTTTTAGACGTTGAGTAACACCGAAAATGCATCCATGAGGCAATTTTGTTTTTTTACTAGACTTTTGGAAATGAAACAATCTTGATGACTTAACTATTAACAATGATTTTTACCTTGAATATTATTTGACAGTTGACACTAACTTCACAATTACTTATGATGACCATTGACAATAATTCCATTGACCAACAAATTAATGATTTTGACATAAACAATAACAATACTAAACACCATTGACAAACCAAATTTTTTGTTAACTAGAACACTTTGCATAGAATTTATTAATAAAATGGTCACGACTCACTAACTCTAGAGACATAACTAGCAATCGTACGTGAAAAGTACGATGGAAACACCGAAGGGGATAGATGGAAGAATTGAAACTTGAGAAAGGGAAAAAGAGAGAGGATGAGGGAAGATGAAGTAGGGGTTGGGGGTAAGAGAAGTGCATTGTGTTTCACTATATCGTGTCTATTTTGCTCCATTATTCATGTGAGTACAATTTTCAGTTAAAGGGAACAAACTAAAAAATTTGAGAAAATCCAAAAGTTTCCATGTTTGAGACCCTAACTAAAAATACTTGCTTCTTGGAGCACTTTGTAGCCCCCCTTTTTAACTTAGAGACGAAGCAATTGAGGGAAACATCTGACGCATGAACAATCATATACTATTGAGTCATTTCAGCGGATGTTAGCACATGGTGGGCAAGCGAATATTTTTTGCTGAGACTCCATTATACATGCGCATGCAATTAGAGCTTAAAGTGGCCAAAATAAAAATTGGGGGAAAATTGAAGACTTTCTAGAGTAGAAACCCAACCACATTACTTTCTTTATGTGGCACTTTGTAACCCCATTTCAAGCACAGATAAACTAAAAATGGGGAAAATACCAAAAAAATCATATTTGAGAATCTACCAAAGAGCTTACCTCTTGGAGCACTTTGTAGTCCCCACTTTTTAAGCTTAAATACGGAGTAATTGTAGGAAAACATGCAAAGTGTGAATACGCATGGGTAATTGATTCCCTCTAGCTATTAGCCAAACATGTATAACGAGCGAATGTTTTAGATTGGGAAACCATTATTTAAGTGCATGCAATTTGATATTAAAGTGGCAAAAAAACAATTTGGGAAAATTCAATAGGTTTTAGGATCAAAACCCAACCACATTGATTTCTTTGATATTTTGTATCATGTCATGCACGACATCGACAACCGCTAATATGGGAGTACCAGGATGATTTTCTAGTCTTTTTGTGCAGTTGAGTCTTTTTCTCAGAAATACGTAAATTTACTGGTTTTTCAAAGCCACATTCATGTCAAATGTACCTCTTCATTTGCAAATATTCAGCTTTGAACGTCATGTTATTCTTTTTTTGGTTTTGATTACTTAGATAATGAATAGGAGAACAGTTTCTCAATAATTATATTACAATGGATCAATAATTCGTACAATATTTTTTTGGTGTGGGGAGATTATTAAAACCTTATTTGCCGGAGGGACCATCTTTGAAGTTGCCTTTGCTAGAAAGCGTCAAATTCTGGCAGACTCTTTTCCTAACAAAATTTTTCTAATAATATTATTTTCTCCTATGCCAAAATAAATACTTATTTATTTGTATTTTTTTAATACCTTTGTAATAACCGCCTATGGCCAATTTTTTTATTTGGATGGAAAACATATTCAAAATGAATAATTCCAAATCCTTGACTTGAAAATATCTACATACACCATTTTTTTTAATTTAAATTCAACTCAAAATGACTTCCGAAATATTCATTATGTTATTTAAACAATCTATATAATTAGAAACATCTAATTAATATATTATAAGTTGATAGAAAGAGCAATTAAAATAATAGTTCTATTATTTTTTTTAAGTTGTGTCAGCCACCGTTACCATTTTTGCTGTAGGAAATTTAGAAAAAAACACTTTTTAAAAATAAAAATATAATAGAACATCTTTAAATTCTCTCATTTAATAAACTTCATAAAAAATATTCTCTCATTTATTAAAGTTCTAAAGTTCATAAAAAATTATTCTCTCATTTATTTATTTTAATCTTATTTAATGTAAAATGTAAGATGAATGCTAATTGCTATATACTACAATACATTTCAGATAGAAATGAATTATTGTGGATGACCATTGAAATCGAATCATCTCTTCCTCTGCCGACATATATGATATATATTTTAGCGACTGCGAGTCTATCCGTTAAATCTAAACTTAATACATAAACCTAACAACTATTTCGAATGATATGTGTTAGTTACATCTTTGCCAACAAAACTCACCACAATCACCAAGATTTTTCCTTTTTTTAACCTCCCTCCCTTCAATGGAATCTGACAGTTGTATTCAAAATCCCATTAACATATAAATCACAAATGAAAAATAAAACTTTGTCACCCTCATTCTAGGAAATGCTCTGCATTTAACTCTTGGTTTTTGGCATATCAATGGCTTCTGGTGCTTTGGAAAGTTCTGTGTTTTCTTTCATTCTTTTAAGTAATATGCGAGACTAGAGTCTTAAAACATTGTTCATGGAATTTGCAGGGAGTTGAGGAGAGAATGAAGGACAACAACCTTGAAAAAGTAGGATGACGGTGTTCCTTCTCGGCCAGTACACAAGGAGGATGAGAATGAGGAGGGGAAGCAAAAAAAATGTACCAGACGTACAAGAAAAGTTTGTAACTAACAAGCCAAAAAAGGAAGACGGGAAGGAAAACAAGGAATCATATGCAGAGAAGTCTGTAACTGACAAAGAAGAAGAGATTAAATTTGAGATGGAGAAAGGAAAAGATGTGAAGGAAGTTACAGTTCCAAGTCTAGGTCAGAGATCTTATGGTCCAACTCTGGCGTAGATTGCAATGCATCTGCAATTGCTAAACGTCCAGAGAAAATAATCAGCAGCCTACCAGGGAAGTATACCTGATATGTGGCCCAACTATCTCATTTCATTCCACCGAGAGCAACATGAATCCAAGCTCATCTAGGAAGCGATGTTGTATGAATCGAAATGGTTGAATGAAGCAGACTAGGTGGTGGGGAACACGGGAATTGGAAGGGAGATGTTGCAACGATGTTATCTGTTAATGGATGTATGTCAAAGCTAGGACAAAGATGATCAAGCCTGCAGGCGATTTATTCAATGGAGTGAGGATGGAAAGCCTTGATGGATTAGGCTTCCTCTGCCCTTGGGAAATGTCGATTGTCTGAATTAATTCATGCTGTAAACGAAGATTTTTACGTGGAGGAAACGCAGACCAAAAACGCGGAATAAACGTGTCCATACGAAAATCAACGAAACAGGCGCAGGCTTGGAGACATCCACGTGGAACTCTGTGGGCCGTTGAGATTTCAACGTATCTACGGATTTCTAATTCGAGCCGTTGATTTCTGACACAAGGAGGTTGAACTCCAAATAGTAACGCCTTCGGCGTAATTACATACTCAACCATTAGACTCAACTATTATGTGGACCACAATTTAAAAATAACAAAAGACCAAGACATGTTACTTTTTGAACAACAAGGATAATTATCGAGATTAATGTTTTTAAGGCCATCCAAATATTTGGATTTGAATATCTAAAATATTGGACCAACTAAAAATAATACTGCTTTGAGCGATCATAAACCAATAGGATAAATAAAATCAGCTTAAAACTTAAAAGAATGGACCGATCTGCATGCAGTTTACGAGAGTCTTTAAAGAAAAATGCGTAGATAGATAAAGCTCCACTGGTTGCATTAAAAGCTCTCTGTTTTTGGATATAAAGAATGGTAAATCCAACGCAAGTTACCGTGATGTTGGGCCTCCAAAAAAATGTTGCAAATCCAGGTTGAATTCGTTACAATACACCAATCAAAAAAACTGTAGCACTATGAATCAGTCATGAATATGTAGCTAACGCCATCCAAATATCTTATAAACACTCCACGTGTGGCTGAGGGGTATCATACTGGGCAGAATAGGTGATGTATTTTTCATCCACGTGGATGGAAATATGGATATAAGGACACCACACAAATCTATAAAATGCATAAATATCCAATACAGATCGACTACGAATTCAGATGCAAATGAGATGAATTCAGATGTGACAGGGTGTAGAAGATATATACGTCAATATAACAGTATCAATTTTACTCCCACGTTGACATTATACCATATTAGTATTTCAAATTATCTTCATAGGGATATAATACTTTCACCCTCCACCGAATACCAGTAAATACACACAAAATATATACTATTCTAAAAATAAATGTCTCATAGGAATATATACATAAGACGGCTAAAAAATATATATAATGCCCCTAAAAACAAACTAAAAAACTTTGAATTTTACATCAAAACTTTTCTTAATATCCTGTTCTGATACCAAATATTAAATTTGGTCCGAGTCTATGCAGCAAGAAAGTATAATTAGCACATCAGAATGATAGTCTTCGTGTTAATCCGCTGTTACATTTTATAATACAAGGAAGGCTAATATATAGTCATACAAATAGGAAAAGTACTTCCTAAAATAGGAAGTCATGTAAACAACTTACCCGTTTTTATATGTTTTACAGGTGTATCAATACAACCCCACAAAAACTAAAAAAACATATTATTTGTAACAATATATTTAATCAACTAGCCTAATAATGATTTACCACACCGTAATTTACTACCTCGTAAATACTCATGTAAATACTAAATTCCTAACATTAACTTGTCTGCACTAAATTAAAATGAAAAGTTGTCATAAATGGAAATTGTATTTGTTACCAGGGCAAAGTTTTATAAAATAAATGCATACATAGATCAAAATTGTGAGGTAGACAAGACCCCAAGTGATGATGAGGCAAGTCACACACACCAAAAGAAACTACAGAATAATAGGATGCAATTGTCATTTTTTTTATTAAAATAGATAAATAAATAAATTCCGCCAATAGATGAAGGGATAATTCCATTGAATAGATCAGGGCCTACTATGTACAGTGGAATATGCATTGAATATACTAACATGAAAAACAAAGAGGTCATGAATTTCCCAATCCGGTTGTCGAAAAGAATTTTATACGCGGAACAAAAAAAAAATTGAATTAATATTTGTCCATGTAGATTCATCTCATTGGATGACATGAAAAAAATGTAATTTTTAGTACAAAATTATTACAAGGCTATGAAAACATTTTAAACCAATAATGTAGAAAATAATTAAATATTAAAATAATCTAAAACAATATAGATTCCCATACAAGCAATAGAACAGAGTACTTGAACATTGTCATATGACACAATACAATTAATGTATAATTTAAAAACTAATAATGTATATACCGTCTAAAGGTTTGTAAATAATTTTAAAACAACTTAAAGATTAACATATGATATAAAGATAAATTTTGTTATGAAAACAGAGAAGATATTCCCAATTTAAATACTTGAAATCCCAATTCAAATTACATTACGAGACCTATGAACTAACAACTAACATAATTTAAACCTTGTAAATTATAATACTTTTATGCATTGAGGGCTTAGTGTGCGTATTTTTTCGTCTTTATCTTAGAACCTCGAGTCCTCCCTGATCACTCTAATTACGAAAGAACAAAAAAAAGGCCAATCCATACAACTGTGTGGCCTGAAATCGTTTTAAAAAACCAAAAGGAAGTGGGCTTAACGAAAAGGATCGCTTGGGTTTCGTGAGGCAACACGTTATGTTGAGTCTCCGTTTTTGCGGGAGAAGACGGTGTCACCTGGCATCCTTGAGGTGGGAAGGGCAACAAGCTCAACTCTTCTTTGCATCGTTATTCCAAACTCTTCACTCATATCCAACGCAGATGCATCCCCTTCAACAGTCCAGTCGAAGTAGTGCACAAGATGAGCTAATGCAAGTTTAAGGGTTGCAGTGGCCAGTGGAGCTCCCGGGCATCCCCTCCTTCCTGCCCCAAAAGAGATCACGTCGTACGCATCCTTACCTTGGACCCCAACGTTCATATTTTTACCCATAAACCTTTCAGGCCGAAATGACAATGGATCTCCCCACTGGATTGGATCTCTTCCAATCGCCCACGCGTTTATTATAAGCCTGGTTCTCTCCGGAATAAGGAACTGCTGAGCTCCCATTACCACGGTGCAAGCTTCTAATGATTCGCGCGGGACCAACAACGGAGCCGTAGGATATAATCTCAGAGCTTCTTTCGCCACACAGTGAAGGTATTCCATTTTTGCCAGGTCAGACTCGTCTATTTTCCCACTTTTGCCCACCACTGACTGGATTTCTTCCTTCAATTTCTTTGCTACTGTAGGGCTCTTAATCAGCGAGGCCATCGCCCACTCCAAGGTAGTAGACGTTGTTTCCATTCCTCCTGCGAACATATCCTGTAACAGCAACAATGGCTAGTGATTACGCAAGCCTAATTAAATTTAAGTAAATAAATAGATGAGGGCAGAGCACATACAAACACAATTGCTTTGATGTGGTCGCGTGTTATTTTCATGTCACGCTGCGACTGGGCCGTTTCCAACTCTAACAGAACGTCGATGATGTCTTTCGATCGCTGGTTCTGGTTCAGTGGATCTGAGCTAATGATACGCCTGCGCTCAACATGTTCCTCTATTATCTTAACTATCAACTCGTCGAAGGATTTGTGTAACCTTTTCATGCGCCGCTTGATACCTCCTAAGTCGAGCCAGTCAATCCAAGGAATATAGTCTCCGATGACGATTGCTCCGGCTACACTGGAGATATCGGATATTATTTCCTTTCCTCTGCCGTCCGCCAAATAAAATTTGGAGCCCGTGAGAATCCTCCACATTATGCTGGAGGTTAGGGACGACAGGCTCTTGCGAAGATTGACTGCAATCGTGCCGTGCTCGCTCTCCTCCCACACAGAGCAGATCATGGCGGATACCTCTTCTTGCCGGACATAATTGAAGGACACCACTCTTTCTGCGCTGAGCAGTTCTACCACGCATATTTTTTCCGCATCTCTCTCCAATAATTACCGGGAGGAGCGAAGAGGACGTCCTTGTAATTATAGCCGATATATTTTCCAGCTGCAGTTGCCGGTCTGCTGGAGAAATTGGCATCGTGAGTTGTGAAGAACACTTTTGCCATTTCAGAAGATGAAACCACAACGACAGGAAAAGAGCCCAATTTTAAGAAGGTGATGGGGCCGTATTTCTTAGCAAGCTCGTGAAGAGCACGGTGAGGAAGCATTCCAAGCTGATGAAGATTTCCGATAATCGGCCACGAATAAGGCCCAGGGGGCACTGTTCGTGCTTAATTGTTCAGCCTAGAATTTTGATAAGAGGAGTCTTAATTATTCAGCTTAGAAGATTAATAAGAGGAGAACACAATAGTATATTAGACAGAATTTTGACCTTGCATAAAATTGATTAATCTGAAGAAGAAACAAGTCAAATTATTTCAGGAAATTCTATATTAGACAGTGAAAAATTTGACGACGCAAGATTTTTCAACTAAAATATTTGGTCAACAAAATGTGCTAAACTATTGAATATCAATTTTTTTGAGTTTTGTATAGGGATATAAACCAGATAGATGGTAACATATGGTCTTACATCATCCTCTTCTTTCTAGTTGAAGATAACCCATATCAAATATCAAGGTTGGGTCATGAGTGGGGCAAGTAGCTATACTGAATGCATTGGTCGATGAATTGTCAACTTCAGGAAAAAATCATATGTCAATTTGGTTGAGTTTTTGGTGTGGGATAAATAGGTATATTATCAGGGGGAAAACTATGTTTCCTCCCTACAATATTTAAAGGAAATACTATATGACATCAATGGTTGACTACATTTCTAAGAAACATTGTGAGGAAAATATAGAATGTTCATAAACTTCAACACATACGTAAGATTTCGTTTAATGCACATTTCATATTTGAATAAGAGACCATTTTTGTTTCCTACGTACTGAGGACATGTAGAGCCACTCCTTAATCCCAAAATGATATTTCTAAGATTGATAAGGGCTGAATATCCTATGGATTTTATCACAATCGTATCATTATTATCGTATTGACCATTTGCTAATGCACTTTATCATGTTATTCAACTACCAAGAATGCTCCCCATTCTATTACCAAGTGTATCAGATTTTTTCATTCTTCTCAATCTAATTCACTTTAATTGCAATGCTTACACATTTTCAACCTGATATATATATAAAAAAATTCAATGTAGTGTAGGAGTCTTGATATAAGATTGGAACCCACTCATACAATACAATATCCATATGTTTTGTATTAATGCTCTAAGATTAAAGTTACATAAACCAAGACAATGGTTTTTTTGGAGTATATTAAGATGATGAGTAGGTGATACACCTTGACAAGGCCTTATGATGAGTCTTACAAATTCAATACATTTGAATTGGGTCCATGTTCTAAGATCTTCTAGATTTCAACAGTGGATGGAGACACATAAGGTTGTAGGGAATATTGCTATCTTTCAAACTTCTAGATTAGGATATTTTATGGCTAAACTAATCTTTAGAATAGGGGATGATATGAAGATACCACACAAATTGGTAGCCACTTTCCATTAGTTAACCATAGCTCATTTGATTGGAGTGACCAATTACTTCGGTTATAAAATCTTTTATTCTGATAATATTACAATTCTAATATTAAAGGATTGTATACTCAAAAATACATTGGTTGAGTATAATATGTCCTGGTGACGAATAAATAACATGGGACTCTCTAGATGAATCCCTTATATCTTGGATGGGAGGTTATTTAAATTTTAGTTTTCGGGACAGGACAGTGGTTCCTTTAGACATATGGCAAGGGTTTCTCTTGATGGAAGTGACTGTGGTGACCATAAGCGTGATTGGTGGATGACAGGGCCTACCCGTATCATTCACTACATGCGCCTTCGGAGATATTTGACATGTAAGGCATTTGTGTTGAAATGAATAAGGAATTTACTTGGTTTGGAAAAATACTTCTTGTAATACAAGCAGGAACAATCCACACCATTAATTGTATGATGGTTACTTGATCAATATTTGGCCTATCTCTGAGTTCGTTTATAATCATGATTTTGATACTGACAATACACTATTTTCAACATCAAGTTAGAACAACCTATGTTATCTGTGAAGTTTGAAAGTAGTATTAAATTCTAATATTACTAGATTCAAAATAACACATTGCTCCAATTGGAGGAATTCATGATTTTGACCATAAGATATAACATGAAAAATGGTACATTGCTACATACACATATTGCTTACCCAAAATTTATATCATTTGTTTGAAAACCAGTGACAAATTTCAAATATTAGAACTAAATCTGTCATAAACAATCATACCATTCAGGATTTGAATGCCCTCTCATGGCATACAACAACCTTGTTAATACCATACTTTCAACTTCTACTTTACACTGAGTGATCCAAATACTCTTTTTTCATATTAGAATCTTCAGTTTAAGGGTTGTAAAGTAACTTTTAGCAAGTCCAACTTTGGTCCGGAATATCTCTTAAATTTGAATACCAAGACCTATGTTTTCATGACTAAAAATATCGTAATACTCAAGACTACATGGCCTACACCTTCATAAAAATAATTGTAAAAGCACATTCATGCATATAAAGTATATTTTCATGCATTTTCTTTGATATTTGAAATTTAATCGAAGAATTTTTTAAGTACAATAATATTTCTTGTATGCTAAAATATATGCATCACTTTTCCATTATGAAATGATCATGCATTTGACATTCTAGAAAATTTTGATATCGCTAAATAGAGAGCCAAGTGTGGATCACATGATGAGTTATATTTCATCAATGGAATGCCTGTCAAATCCTTATATACTAAGTACAATATACTTATATGATTCAAATATTGGTTCTGTAATATTTCATCATTTTGGAACAAATGTTATTCCTATCAAGACTAATGTAACACTCAAGGATCTTAAGCTTACAAGGAGTATGTCCTCTCATTATATCAATTCATGTTCAATGCACATGGACAAGGAACTGATAAGTATATATTGGATAGTGACTATAACCCAAACAATGTGTATGCATTTCCAGAACCTCTGCTCAGGACCCCTTTCATAGTTTTCATTGGGTAAATACTCTTTTCTTTCTAACACTCTACTAAAAATAACCCACGTTGGGTTCCAAGAACATACCTAGGATTACTTTTTAATCATTATGGAATATTTAAACTTAAGAAAAGAGTCTACAACCAGGTTATAAGTTATTCAAATTATTGCACCAAAGTTTTTGTGATGCCTGTAAATTGTATTTAATTACCAACTATTGAAATCGTAATGAGATGGTTCTAGGATTAGCTAGGAAAAAAGTATAGAATAATTTTTTTTTGTTTAAAAGAGTCTACAACAAGGTTACAAGGCAACAGTTGTCACTAACAAGTTCCGGAACAATTTTAATCCACTAGAATATACTTTTATCTTCGCTCAACAATTATTATAGGTCACAAGGTCCCAAGAATTTTAGGGTTAGAAAGTTCAATTAGGGTTGAGAGGGTAATTCCTCACCATGCCCACTCTCTAACAGGATTTAAAGATTCAAAGTCGATTATTCTCAATATTAACACATTCAAAAATTCCCTAAATAATTCCCATTGGATAGGAAATTTCCTCACCTTTCCAGTGATATAACGAAGTCCTCATAACTCCTCATTTTTATCGAAGTTATGGGCCAGTGCAGCCATTGGGGGTGAAAATTTTCCCCAAGAGTGGGCCTACAGGACCATGTGGGATAAAATTTGCCCCAAGGGTAGGTCTGCAGGCCACGGGGGAAAATATTTCCTAGAGCAGTTGTCGGGTCAGTGGGGTGGAGGGAGACATTTTGGAAATTTCTCGCGCGGGGTGAAAAGCTAACTTTGCGCCCGCGCTCTCCCGAAAGTACACGCAAGGGACACATGGTTCCTCCTAAGCCATACATAGGTAAAGTGGAGTGCCGTGGGGATATTTTAGAAGAGTTGTAGTGCCACTGAAGGCAAAAAGGGTAAAATTCACCTATACGCCTGCTACCCCTGACAGTCTGCAATGATGCCATGTGGAAGTCTCCTGATTGGCTACGGACCGATGGAGAAACTGGGGTGGCAGGGAGAAATAAGGTTTCGGACCCCAAATTTTCTGAAATGCCAAAGGCAAAAATTCGGACCCGCTGCCTCCGCCGATGCCTCGCGATGCCACATGGCAGACACCTGATTGGCTGTCGGGCTGGCAGGGAAAATTTGGAAGATTTTCCAAAAATGTAGAAAATTTTCCCAATTTTTTTCTGAAGCACTAAGTTAAAAAGGGACTCTACCCCTCCACCAACTGCCTCGTTGTGCCACATGGTAGCCTCTTGATTGGCTGTAGGTTAGCTGGTAGAGAAAATTAGGAAATTTTTCCCAAAAATTTTTCCAAGAGTGCTAAGCTTGAAAAGGGGTCCACTGCCTCTGCCAATGACACATCATGGTGCCATGTGGTAGCCTCTAATTGGCTGTGGGCCAACAAGGTGCAGTGGGGAAAATTTAGGAAAATTTTCCCAAAATGTTGTCCGAAGCAGTCCAAGGGAAAAATTTGCGCTCAGCGGGCCCGCCATAGGGAAATTTTTCCCAATTTTTATGTTTGACGCCAAGTAGAAGAAAAATCTTCAGAAGGACATAACTTTTGATAGATATCTCTAGTTTTTGGAAAACAAGGACTTTATTGAAATCTCTCGACGTCCTCGTCTACTTAAGGAATCATTAATTTTTTATGTTTGATAAAGTTTAATAGGCTAAAATTTTAAGAAAATGATCCTACAGGATTTTACAGTGCGAACTTGTAAATTTTAACTTGTGAGATTTGTTCAATTTGATCTTCTTCCTCTCTCAAAATTTCAAATAGACATGTAGAATTGTTCTTAGGTGGATTTAAGGATAAGCTTTTGAGGTAGATTCTATTTGTCTTATTGAGTTTGCAATTTGAGCATTTTACAATTCCTTGACAGACAAAACGACTGTGAAAAGGGTAGAACTCAGTTTTGTCCAAGTTTTCGAAAGATTTATCCTTCAATTTTTTTTGTCTAATTAAACTACATTTATGTCCTGGCACTACTTAAATTTTAATCATTTCATCTATTATTTCATTGATTGTAGGTTCGAGTCTATTGCATTTTATGGTAAAAGTTACATTGCCAGTTTAACGTGAAGAAAAACATGGAAGACAACAAAATTATCTCTATGGTTAATTTCCATTTTACTTGCCTTACAAGTATTATAATTTATTACAATTCTAGTTTAATAAATTTAGTTGATTTAATTACATTCCATTCAATAAAATGATAAAGACAAGACTGTAACTTTTATTCTGATTTCAAACTCATGCACATTTCACAAAGACAAAGTGTACTACATTTTCCTTTATACACATTTACTTCTTTCAATCATAGATTTCAATTCACATTTAAAGGGTTCAGATCATCAATACAACATACGTGAAAATTGGAGAAAGATAATACAATCATTTATTTATTCCAAAAGACAAATTTGTAACATCCTTTCTTTTATTCTTTCCAAAATCATATATTATATATAGGGCAGAATACATTTATTTTCTTCTCACGTGTTTCACTTTTCCACTTTCCAAACAGGGATTTAATAGAGCATGCTAAACAAAAATTTCCAATGGAATAATATCATATAGATGGGACAAACCACTTCTATTAATTCAAATGAAACTCTTACACCTTCCTTTCCATTTGATTTCAAAATACAACATACAAAAAACATATCATTCTTTCACATTCCCATTTACACTTCGATAACCACTATAACATCTTTCCATTACAAACATATACAAGTTCATCCACTAAAAGTGGGAAATGTTAAAATAAGACTTTCATATCAGCAAGGGACTATCAAACTATTTTTTTTTCAGCTACAAGAACAACAACATGCAAATTTCTCATTCTTCCAATGTTCTAATCACAACAAGAGTAGGGGAAAGGAAATGACTTTCCACACAACCAAGACATCCAATAAAGAGGAAAATCCATTCTTATTCATTGGTGCCTGAGCCCCAACCACAATGCAATAAAAGATGTGATCCAACTCATGGAAACAACATGCTTCCAAAAACACACAAGAAACACTTTCACAATAAAAACACAGTTCTAGAAATAGAATGTAGTTTACAATTACATTAAAGCGTGAAAAACAATACTAAGGATTCCTCAAGCAAGCCAAAGGAGCAAGAAACTATGAGGGATGCTTTTTATTCCTCCCAAAAGGGGAAATGGGTATCACCACATGAATTACAAACCACCAAAATATAGTATATCACAATCCCTGACATTCCTTTTGCCTACCCCTAAGTACCCCTTTTTCCTCACATTTCCATATGCCTCCCTAACCTCTTATGGCACCTCATAATGAGTAAAGAAATGTAAGCTATTTCTTTGAAAGGTGGAACCCAAATCCCAACTCCCTCCACCCTTATACCTCCCTAAAACACAATTGTGCATCCCACAAAATAATACCCCATAGTCTTCTCGTACACAATTCCTAGGCCATCTACCCAACAACCCACAAACATATCAAAAACATTCATACATTAACATATCACATTCATAAAAGAAGAGCATTTCAAGAGCTAAGATCCTACCTCTCCATGATGGAGTTGTTTCAAGTTCCAAAACAAAAAACTTATCCCAATGCAAGAAACCCAAAATATCCAAGCACAAGCATGCAAAAATCTTCCAAAAAACTCCTTCAAGCAAGAGCTCCCAAAACAGTAGAAGAATTCACCCAAGAATTAAAATCTCCGAAATCAAGCAACCCAAAAAAAGGACAAGGAATTCAAATTTTATAGAAGAGGGAAGGGAAGAGGAGGAGGTGGATCCATGTAGGATGCCACATCACACATCCTCAAACCCAACCCCCAAAGTCAACTTCATTCTCCAAAGCATAATAAATAGGTAGGTGAATAATATGACATTTTACTTACATACTCCGAAACAAACCCACACCCCAAAGGACTGAAATTACAACATGTAAGAAAAGTGCAATTAAAACCTACAAATTTCCTTCTCAAAAAGTATTATAAAAGTCAAATTTCAACTCTCCAACCATAGGTATGGTTGGTAAATAAATTTAAGAGGTATGGGACAATGTTTAACTTGTCCCACAAGCCTCCAAAATCAGCCTCTATAGGACAATTTCGAATTTTCAAGAAGGTGGAGTGTTTCTCACTCAAAAGTTAACTTACACATCACCTACACATCTCTTACAACACTTTAATTCAAGGCCAACAACTTAATTAATTACTTTCTCATGATATCTTTTAATTAATTAATATTAACAACATGCTTACCCACAATATTATTACAACATTTAATAAATAAAGAAAGGGTCATATGCATCACAAAATAAACACATGCAATCATTAAACAAAAGGGTCAAATAAATAAATACACATAACCCCTTGGTCACATTTAAAGGTGGTTCCCCCCCATGGGATGCCCCTAACAAAACAACCACACACAAACAAAAAAAGTTGCCATGGTGACCTTGTTGAATTCATCTAGAATTCCAATGTGGTTGGTCTCCAATCCCCCGATTTTTGTTGTGATACTTTAACTTGAAAAAAACAAATACCTCCTTCGGCCTCATGGCCATATCAGAACATCTAAAATAATATAAATATAATTCCTAAAATCATCTAGATATATGAATCACAACAACATGAAAGCAATCTAACAATATAATTTATAGTTTTATCAGTAACTATATCGTCATCCAATAATTTCCATTTCTAGGTCTACTAACAATATCCAAATATCACATGTCCGAACAACATCCATAACATAACCATGTCAATAGTGTATCATCATCAATATAGAAAAATGCCTCTAATAATCATCATACATCATAACTGAATCAAGTCAACAATAATCCATGATCTAACATCTATCATCATACTATAATAAGGTCCATAATCAAGTCCATAATATAATCAATAGTATCATGATTAGTATCAAAAAGGTGTCAAAGGGAAGTGGGCACTACATGCCCCTCCCCTTAGACTTGACTTCCTCCTAGAATTCACTAGAACAAATGTATATAAACTGAACTGTGTAGCAAAGTAGCATCCTCCCATGTAGCTATAGTTTCACCATATCTGTACCACTGCACTTGGACCTGATCAACCTCTCTACCTCAAAGGCCCAGGGTCCTGCAATCTATGATGTGAATGGGCTCCACCATCACCTACCCTATGATCTTGCACCTGCAATGAGGTCCAATCTAACACATGAGAAGTATCTGCAACATATCTCTTAAGAACTGAAACATGAAACACATCATGTATGTGAGATAAGCTAGGTGGAAATGCTAGATGGTAGGCCAAAGGGATGATACGCTCCAAGATCTCAAAAGGACCCACGAATCTGAAAGCTAACTTAGAACCTTTTTCATAACGGATAGGGCATCTTATGTGGCCTAACATGAAGGAACACCTTCATGCCCACATAAAAACTATGATCGGTCCTCTGTTGATCTGCGTACTTCTTCTACCTGTCATGTGCTTCCTGTAATATATGTCTGATCAAAACAACCTGTTGCTCCATGTCCTATAACAAAGCTGGTCCAAAAGAAATACATGTCCTCTAACCTATCCCAACTAAGAGGTGTCTTGCACTCTCTTTCCATACAAAGCTTGAAAAGGAGCCATGCCTATAGAACTCTGAAAGCTATTATTGTAAGTGAACTGCCACCATGTATAGGTACTCCTCCCATCTAGACTTGTTGATCAACCACATACATCCTGAGCATAAGCTCTAAAATATGATTCAGACGCTCCAGGTCTGTCCATCTGTCTCGAGGTGATATGCTGTGCTGAAGTAAATTATCATCCCGAGGGCCGTGCTGACATGGTAGTCCAGAAATGGGAAGTGTACAAAAGGATCACAATCACTAATGATCTTCTGATGCGAATCCCATATAACTTAACAATCTCATCTAAATATACCTGTGCCATTGCACTAGCTATATAAGGGGTCTTTACCAGATAAAAATGAGCCACTTTTGTAGGAATTTATCAACCGTAACCATGATGGCATCATGGTGATATCTTGGACATCGACTATTTTCACAACACAATGAAGCTCCATGGAAATGGTGTCCCACTTCCATTTGTGGTAAACATGAGGAAAAAGAAGGCCAACTTGTGATGCTGATGTTTGGCCTTCACTTTCTGGGCACTCTAAACATCATGACACAAAATGAGCCACATCTTATTGGAAATTACTCTCCAGTGATACAACTGTCTCAAAGTAGCCTGCATCTTCTTCACCACGGGATGGGCTTGAATAGGGTGCACGATGTGCCTCTTTCAATATGTCTTGCCTCAATCCTCCATCTTTGGGAACATAAATCTGTTCCTCTGAGCTTGAGAAGGCCATCTTAATTCTAGTGATAAACCATCAAACTTCCCCTCGAGGGGTCTTTGAGACTCGTAATCTATACTTGCCAACTTTAATGTAGAAGTTGTACGAGAGGAAGCAACTAAAGAATCCAGCTCTGTAAATCCATGCCCACTAAAGTATCCATAACCACATCTCCATCTGCTAAGAGCATCTACCACCACATTCTCCTTCCCCTTCACATTCTCTGTCTACGCATATCATACTCACAAAGAAACTTTATCCAACACAACTGATGAGCAAGTTTGAGATTGGTTTGCGTGAGGAGGGTGGCAAAGACATCAAATGATCAGTTCTGAGCGTGAATCTCCTACCAATCTAAGAAAGTAGATTCGATCAAACCAAAGCATGCACAACAGCCGCAAGATCAAGATATTGATAATAGATAATTAATCTTGTAATATTTGAGTTTGCAAGACTCAAAATCCACTACTAGAAACATTCC
The DNA here is from genome assembly GCA_019776745.2 of Taxus chinensis. Lineage (NCBI taxonomy): Eukaryota > Viridiplantae > Streptophyta > Pinopsida > Cupressales > Taxaceae > Taxus > Taxus chinensis. The sequence continues at coordinate 655,171,764 of CM034153.1, read as the reverse complement.
CTCCTACATCAATACACCTCCAAGCCCTGCTAAAGAAGCATCCATGCAGACAAAAAACTCACCATGAGGATCCGAGCCTTCTCAAGAATAGGTTGCATAGTGAGACATTCCTTTAGTGTACTGGTAGGCATGCCCAAAGCATGTCTAGACCAAAAAAACTTCTTCCCTTTCCTCTTAAGGGAAGTGATGGGGTGTGCAATACTCGAGAGAAGTCCTGAACAAATGTTCCTTTAGTAGCCTTCTAGTCCCATGAAGCTTGACAAACCTTTTTCACAACTAGTGGGTGCAAGCACAATCCATAATAACTCTAATTTTGGAAGGATCCTTCTCGGTGATACCTTCCCCAGAAATAATATGACAAAAATACTAAGACACCTCTTTCTGAAATAATGCATGACTTCTACAAGTTCTCATAAAGCTACTACTCTCAGAGACACTGAAGAACCTAGTGAAGGTGCCATTCGTGATCTTCATGTGTACGTGAGTAAATAAAAATTTCTTCAAGGAAGATGAGCATGAAGTGATCTACGAAGGTCCTAAATACCCCATTCATAAAACTCGTAAACCACTGTAGGGGTATTAGTCAAGCCAAAGGGTACCAATGTGAACTCATAGTGGCCATATCTCACTACGAAATGTGGTCTTATGAATGTCCGTCTCCGAAATCCTTAGCTGATGGTAACTTGAATTAAGGTCTATCTTAGAGATATTTGTTGTTGCACTTCATTTGATCAAACATCATCTTCAATGCGTGGAAGAGGATAACTGGCATTCTTGATTGTTACTTTGTTCAACTGGCAGTAATCAATACACAACCGCAAGGATCCATCCTTCTTTTTCACAAAAATCACCGGTGTACCCCAAGGGGATACACTAGGATAGATAAATCCTTCCTCCAGGAGGCCCTCTGAGCTACAACTTGAGCTCACAGAGCTCTGGGGTGGTCATATGATACAATGCTTGTGAGATCTAGGCTCTACTCCAGTGAACCAGATTTATGTGAAAATCAATCTCACGTGGGGGTGGTAACCCCGGTAGATCCCATTGGAAAGACATCTACAAACTGGATTTCAAAAAATGGGGTGATCATCTAGCATGTGGTCCACTAAACCCATCCTCTAAGATATTTCACTGACTGTAACAGCATACATCTGACAAACCCTGTCAGTCATACACCGCTTAAGCTGCATAGCAGAAATCAGTGATGAATAGAAAAGCGAGAGGTCTTATTGAACCCTAATATCACCAACTCAACTCCCAAATCATTGGTGCACAAGGATATAATCTTGTGGTAACAATCAATTCTGGTCCTATGTGAAGACAACCAATCCATACCCAGGATGTCTCCATAAGAGCCCAAAGGAAGGATACCAATATTTGAGGTAGTGGTGAAAGGTACCAAATCCACCACACACTCCTTAACTAAGGTGTATACAGATATCTTGGCTCCAGAAGCCATCTCAACATCTCACTATGACCCTACCTAACTACCACCATTGCCTAGCATTTACTCTACTAAAGCCATGGTGCAATAAAAGAATCTTAGGAAGTAGAATCAAACAGAATGGAGTTAGGAATACCACTCATATCAGCTACGTGCAGTCTCAATAAATGTATTTCTCATGGGAAGGAGTCACAGGAAGTTCTTTACCATTCCATACATGTTCAATTATTTCACCCCATATTAATTACAATGGGAAGGAGTCATAGGAAGCCTCCCAGTGTCTTTTCCTAAGTTATCGTAGCAGTTGTAGTCCTGTGTTTGAAGTGCTCTACTCAAAAATCTCTATTACACAAGGAAGCACCCTTCAAAGAACACCACCTGCATCCTCTCCCCTATGTAGCAGGTCTGATTGATAATTTAGAGGTCTGTGGTGTGGATCCTAATAATCCACATGTGGTCTGTCTGTGGTTTCTGGTTAACTCTCTATGGGATTTCTCTCCTCCATATTCATCTTTGGGTCTAGGAGATACATGAACCTTAATGGAAGTGACTCTCTCATGTCTGGCTGTATGTCCTCTCTATTGATCCTCCATGCATAGAGTGATATTAACATCCTAAAGAGTCTGCAAAATATTGGGTAGTATGGCTGTTACAACATGATCTGGTGGTGGTAAGGTCTAGGTCTATATGAAAATAACCCTCATCCCATTTGTGCGAATCCTGCATAGACCAAGGTGAGAGTTAGTCCATCTTTCTAAGTTTTATTCAATTTCCATGTTTAGTAAAATATGTAATTTCTAACTAAGTTGTTTTCTAGATTTACAAGTGTGTTAGGTTTAAGGTTCATGTCTCAAGTTTTCTAGTGTGCCCTATGGCCCAAGTTCTTTTCTCAACCAATGCTCTAATACCAAGTGTGATGCCCGTAAAAAAAAACCAACCCACTTGAGACCCAAGAATAACCTAGGATTAGTTAGGAAAATTATGGAATAATTTTTTGTTTAAAAGAGTCTACAACCAGGTTATAAGGCAACAACTGTCACTAACAAGTTCCAAAACAATTCTAATCCACTAAAACATACTTTTCTTTTGCTCACAATTATTAGAGGTCACAAGGTTCAAAATTTTAGGGTTAGAAGGTTCAATTAGGGTCAGAGGGTAATTCCTCACCATACCCACTCTCTAACAGGCTTAAAGATTCAACTTGATTTTTCTCAAAATTAACACATTCAAAATTTTCCTAAATCATTCCCATTGGATAGGAAAATTTCTTCACCTTTCCAGTGATATAAAGAAGTCCTCCTAACTCCTCATATTTTCCAAGTTATGGGCCGACGGGCCTTTGGGGTGAAAATTTTCCCCAAGGGCGGGCCTGCGAGGCCAGGGAAGAAAAATTTCCCCAAGGGTAGGTTGTGGGGCTGGCGGGGAACTTTTTGGAAATTTTCCCATGTGGGGTGAAAAACCAACTTTGTGCCCACACCCCTGTGAGTCTGCCAAGGACACGTGGTGCCTTTTAAGCCAACACGGGTAAAATGGAGCGGCGGGAATATTTTTGAAAAATTTCTGCGCTGGGTGAGAATTCACTTTTGCACCCGCACCCCGTGAGTCTGCAACGGGACACATGGTGTCTCCTAAGCTAATGTGGGAAACTGGGGTGGTGAGGAGAAATAAGGTTTCGTTCATCCCGAAGGAAAAAAGGGATAAATTCACCCACAGCCTCCGCTGACGCCTCGTGATGCCACGTGGCAGCCTCTGATTGGCTGCTGGTCAGGATGACGAGGAAAATTTGGAAAATTTTCCCAAAAATTTTCTAAAGTTTAAAGGGAAAAAGGGGACCACTCCACCATCAAATGCCTTGTTGTGCCACGTGGCATCCTCTGATTGGCTGCGGGCCGGAGGAGAAAATTTGGAAAAATTTTCCCAAAATTTTCTGAGAGCGCTAAGTTTAAAAAGAGATGCACCCCTCCGCTGACACCTCATGGTGCCACATGGCAGCCTCTGATTGGTTGCGGGCTGGCAGGGAAAATTTAGAAAAAAATTCCCAAATTTTTTTTCCAAAGCTCCAAGGGAAAAATTCAGGCCCGCGGGCGCCACCAGGGAAATTTTTCCCAAATTTGTTTTTTGACGCCAAGTGAAGAAAAACTTCAGAAGGCCATAACTTTTGATAGAGAGCTCAGTTTTGGGAAAACGAGGACTTTTTGGAAATATCTCAACATCCTCTTTACTCAGGGATCATCAATTTTTTTTATTTTGATAAAGTTTAAGGGGTCAATTTTGAGGAAACGTCCTGTAGGATTTTACAGTATGAACTGGTAAATTTTAACTTATAAGATTTGTTCAATTTGATCTTCTCCCTCTCTCAACATGTCAAATAGACATGGAGAATTGTTCTTAGATGGATTTAGGAAGGATTTCAAGATTAAATTTTTTTGATTGATTTGCAATTTGAGCATTTACATTCCTTGACAGAAAAATGAAATGTAAAAGGGTGGAGCCCGATTTTGCAAGGTTTTGAAGGATTTCTCCTTAAGTGTTATAGTCCAATTGAATTCATTTAGGACACACTACTTCAATTTAATCATTTAATCTATTATTTCATTGTTACAGGTTTGAACTGTGCATTTTAGGTAAAGTAATTACCATTTTGAAAATACATAGAAGAGATCAAATTTAAAAGGGTTTAATTGCCATTTTCTTCTTCCAAGTATTATAATGTGTTCCAATTCAAGTCTAATACATTTATTTGATTCAATTACAACCATTCAAAACCTTTTTTTAGAAAAATTAAAATACAATTCTGATTTCCAACTTTACACATTTCAAAAGACAGAGTTCTACATTTTCCTTCATACGCATTTACTTCTTTTAAATAGAGATTTCAATTCACATTTAGATGTTCAATCTTAAAACAACAACGCAAATTGAGAAGGTAATGCAATCCTTTATTGATTCCAAAATACAACTTTACAACCTTTCTTTCATTCTTCGAGTTCATCATACAAAATACAATTCTTTCACATTCTTTCAAAGGCTGAAAACAGAGTTTATTTCTTTTACATTTCACTTCACAACTTTCATAAACAATACCACATATTTCTATTACAAAACATTTACAAGTTCCTCCACTGCAAGTGGGAAAGGTTACAATAAACTTTATCTCAGCAAGGGACTGTCAAACTATCTTTTTCTTAGCTCCAGAACAACAACTGCATATATCTCATTCTCCCACATTGTAATCACAACAAGAGTAGGGGAAAGGCAACATTCTCTCCACCCAACCAAGACATCCAATGAAGAGGAGAACCCATCCTTCTTCATTGGCCCCCGAGCCCCAACCACAATGCAATAAAAGATGTGATCCAACTCATGGCAACATTAGGCTTCCACAAACACACAAGCAACACTTTCACAATAAAACACAGTTCCAAAAATAGAATGTAGTTTACAACTACATTAAAACATGACAAACAATACTAAGGCTTCATCAAGCAAGCCAAAGGAGTAAGAAACTATGGGAGATGCTTCTTATGCCTCCCAAAAGGGGAAATGGGTATCACCACCTGAATTAACCCACCAACCGCCAATATATAGTATATCACATCCCTGACATTCCTTATGCCTCCCCAAAGTACCCCTTATTCCTCACATTTCCTTATGCCTCCCCAACCTCTTATGGCACCCCATAACGAGTAAAGAAATGCAAGCTATTTCTTTGTAAGGTGGAACCCAAATCCCAACTCCCTCCACACTTATACCTCCCTAAAACACACTTGTGCCTCCCACAAATTATACCCCATAGTCTTCTCCTACACCATCCCTAGGCCATCTACCAACAGCCCACAAACATATCAAACATTCATACATTAACATTCACATTTATACAAGAAGAGCATTTCAAGAGCCAAGTTCCTACCTCTCCATGATGGAGTTGTTCCAGGTTCCAAAACAAAAAACTTAACCCAATGCAAGCAATCCAAAATATCCAAGCACAAGCATGCAACAATCTTCCAAAAACTCCTTCAAGCAAGAGCTCCCAAAACAGTAAAAGAATTCACCCAAGAATGAAGTCTCCAAAATCAAGCAACCCAAAACAAGGCAAGGAATTCAAATTTTATAGAAGAGGGAAGGGAAGAGGATGAGGTGGATCCATGTAGGATGCCACATCACACATCCTCAACCCCAACCCCCAAAGTTCAACTTCATTCTCCAAAGCACAATAAATAGGTGGGTGAATAATATGACAGTTTACTTACATACTCCAAAACAAACCCACACCCCAAAGGACTGAAATTACAACATGTAAGAAAAGTGAAATTAAAACCTACAAATTGCCTTCTCAAAAAACATTATAAAAGTCAAATTTCAACTCTCCAACCATAGGTATGGTTGGTAAATAAATTTAAGAGGTATGGGACAAGTTTAACTTGTCCCACAAGCCTCCAAAATCAACCTCCAAGGACAATTTCGAATTTTCAAGAAGGTGGAGTGTTTCTCACTCAAAAGTTAACTTACACATCACTTACACATCTCTTACAACACTTTAATTCAAGGCCAACAACTTAATTAATTACTTTCTCATGATATCTTTTAATTAATTAATATTAACAACATGCTTACCCACAATATTAATACAACATTTAATAAATAAAGAAAGGGGCATATGCATCACAAAATAAACACATGCAATCATTAAACAAAAGGGTCAAATAAATAAATACACATAACCCCTTGGTCACATTTAAAGGTGGTTCCTCCCCATGGGTACCCCTAACAAAACAACCACACACAAACAAACAAGTTGCCATGGTGACCTTGTTGAATTCATCTAGAATTCTAATGTGGTTGGTCTCCAATCCCCCGATGTTTGTTGTGATATTTTAACTTTCGAAACATAAATACCTCCTTCGGCCTCGTGGCCATATCAGAACATCCAAAATAATATAAATATAATTCCCGAAATCATCTAGATATATGAATCACAAACAGCATCAAAGGCAATCTAACAATATCATTTGCAGTTTTATCAGCAACTATATCATCATCCAATAATTTCCATTTCTAGGTCTACTCACAATATCCAAATATCACATGTCTGAACAACATCCATAACATAACCATGTCAAATAGTGTATCATCATCAATATAAAAAATGCCTCTAATAATCATCATACATCATAACTGAATCAAGTCAACAATAATCTATGATCTAACATCTATCATCATACTATAATAAGGTCCATAATCAAGTCCATAATATAATCAAGAGTATCATGATTAGTATCAAAAAGGTGTCAAAGGGAAGTGGGCACTATATTATCTCCCTCCCCTTAGACTTTATTTCCTCCTAAAATTCACTAGAACAAATGTGGGAATTGAACTCGTAGCAAAGTAGCATCCTCCCACGTAGCTATAGTTTAACCATATCTGTGCCACTACACCCGGACCTGATCAACCTATCTGCCTCGAAGGCCCAGGGTGTTGCGATGTATGATGCGAATGGGCTCCACCATCACCTGCCCCTAATCTTGCACCTGCAATTTTGTCCAATCTAACACATGAGAAGGATCTGCAACATATCTCTTAAGAAATGAAACATGAAACACATCATGTACGCGAGACAAGCTAGGTGGAAATGCTAGATGGTAGGCCAAAGGGCCAATACGCTCCAAGATCTCAAAAGGACCCATGAATCTAGGAGCTAACTTAGAACCTTTTCCGTAATGGATAGGGATATTATTTGGCCTGACATAAAGGAAAACCTTCATGCCGACATCAAAACTATGATCAGTCCTATGTTGATCTGTGTTCTTCTTATGCCTGTCCTCTGCCTCCTACAATCTCTGTCTGATCAAAACCACCTACTCCTCTATGTCCTATAACCAAGCTGGTCCAAAAGAAACCCTGTCCTCTAACCTATCCCAACTAAGAGGTGTCCTACACTCTCTACCATACAAATCCTGAAAAAGAGCCATACTTATAGAACTCTAAAAGCTATTATTGTAAATGAACTCCACCATGTACATGTACTCCTCCCATCTAGACTACTGATCCACCAATACATCATGAGCATATGCTCTAAAATATGATTCACCCACTCAATCTGTCCATCTGTATTAGGGTGAAATGTTGCGCTGAAGTAAATTCTCATCCCAAGGCCGTGCTACATGGTAGTCCAGAAATGGGAAGTGTACAGAGCATCGCGGTCACTAATGATCTTCTGCAGAATCCCATGCAACTTGATAATCTCATATAAATATACCTGTGCCACTAAACTAGCTATATAAGTGGTATTTACCAAATAAAAATGATCCACTTTTGTCAATTTATCAACCATAACCATGATGGCATCGTGGTGATATCTAGACATCGGTAGCCCAAGAATGAAGTCCATGGAAATGGTGTCCCACTTCCATTCTAGTATAGCATGAGGAAAGAGAAGGCCAACTAGATGTTGATGTTTAGCCTTCACTTTTTGGCACTCTAAACATCATGACACAAACTGAGCCACATCTCTACAAAGTACTCTCTGGTGATATAATTGTCTCAAAGTAGCATGCATCTTCTTCACCACAAGATGGGCTGAATAGGGTACATGATGTGCCTCTATTAATATGTCCTGCCTCAATCCTCCATATTTGGAACATAAATCCAACCTATAAGCCTGAGAAGGCCATCTGCCTCTAGTGATAAACCATCAAACTTCCCCTCGAGGGGTCTCTGATACTTGATCTATACTTGAACTACAATGTAGAAGCTGTCAAGAGGAAGTTCCTGAAGAATCCAGCTCTGTAAATTTATTCCCACTGAAGTAGCCATAAGCACATCTCCATCTACTAAGAGCATCTGCCACCACATTCTCCTTTCCCTTCAAACGATTTGTCTCCATATCATACTCACAAATCAAATTTATCCAAGGCATCTGACGAGCGTTGAGATTGGGCTACGTGAGGAGGTGGCGAAGACTCAAACGATTAGTTATGAGAGTGAATCTCTGACCAAGAAGAAAGTGACTCCATCGAACCAAAGCATGCACAACTGCGGCAAGATCAAGATCATGAGTCGGATAGTTAAGCTAGTAATATTTGAGTTTGCAAGACTTAAAATCCACTACTCTACCCTCATGCATCAATACACCTCCAAGCCCTGCTAAAGAAGCATCCATGCAGACAAAAAACTCACCCTGAGGATCCAACACTACAAGAATAGGTGCTATAGTGAGACATTCCTCTAGTGTACTAAAGGATGCTTGTACATGTCTAACCAAAAAAACTTCTTCCCTTTCCTCTTAAGGGAAGTGATGGGGTGTGCAATAGGATGGATAAGGCCTTTCTCTAGGAGGCCCTCCAGCTGCAACTTGAGCTCACAGAGCTCTGGGGTGGTCATCCGATATGATGCTTGTGAGATAGGCTCTGCTCCAGGAACTAGATCTATGTGAAAATAAATCTCACGTGGGGGGTGGCAACCCCGATAGCTCCCCTAGAACGGCATATAAAAACTCTCTCAAAATGGGGTGATCATCTAGAAATGGTCCACTAGACCTATCCTCTAATCTGTCACCGACTGTAACAACATACATCTGACAACGTCATCACATACACCGCTTAAGCTAAATAGCGGAAATGGTGGGAATAGAAATGGGTGTCCTGACCCCTAATATCACTGAATCAATTCCCAAATCATCTACACAAGATATAATCTTCTGGTAATAATCCATTATGGTCCTGTGTGTAGACAACCAATCCATACCCAGGATGTATACATAAGAGCCCAAAGGAAGGATACAGATATTTGAGGTAGTGGTGAAAGGTCCCAAATCCACCACACACTCCTTAACTAAGGAGTATACAGAGATATTGGCTCCAGAAGCCATCTCGACTATGACCCTACCTAACTACCACCAGTTTGCATTGCTCTATTAAAGATGGCGCAATAAAAGAATCAGAGGGAATTAGAATCAAATAGAATGGAGGTAGGAATACCACCAATATTACCTGTAGTCACAATAAATGTACTCTGATGCTCTGCCTGGTGGTTCTTGACCACTGCATACATGCTATGACTACGCCCCATATCACCTATAGTAGGCTCTGAGATCTGTGTCTTACCCTTGTTATTAGGGTTTTATGGGAAGTCTCTCCAAAAATGTCTAGTAACACAACAACTAAAACAATCACCTGATCCTCTCCCCTATGTAGTAGGTCCGACCGGTAATTTGGAGGTATGAGGTGTGTATCCTAATGATCTAGATGTGGTCTGTTGAGGTCTTTGTGGGCTAGCTTGGTGTCCCCCATATTTCATCCTGAAATCTGTAACTACCTTATCCAAATTTTTTTCGTACTTTTAAAATAATGGGATGTTTTGTGTTTTTATTGGCTGAAAGTTATTTTATTGTGTCAAGATATTCCCAAAGAGCTATATTAGCCTTTTTTGCCAAATACCCAGATGCCCAAAATTGTTATATTCTGTCGTCGGGATTTGTCTGCGGGAAATTTGTATTTAATTTTTTTTAGCCCCGTATGAGGTTATTTGTACTCTATTTTAACTTTGTTATGATCAAACATGCCATTCTTCCTATGTACCAGAAGGGTTTTAACTTGGAATAAGTTTTGGGCTTTATTTGTAACTTTTGGCAATTTTTCGTGTTTTTGTGTTGTCCCATTTCGTTTTCTGTGAAATTTCTCTGAACAATTCCTTTTCCAGGTAAGCTCGATTCTTGGCCTAGAGCAGTTGGAGAACATATATGCACATTATGCCCCGAGGAAGTCACCATCAGAGGTCTAGATCACTGCGAAAAAGAAAATTCGTCCATGAAAAACCCATTGCGGGGTTGGGCACATTTTTGGAAAACAAATTATTTTAGATGCAGTGGGAAAAATAGAAGCAACAGGTAGGTGGGATTTTATTGCCTACCTTGCAATGTACTTTTTTCCCCGTGATATAAAATTCATTTAAGCTCCAGTGTGAAAAATAAAAGCAGCAGGTAGGTGGGATTTTATTACCTGCCTTGCAGGGGTACTTTTTCCTGTGATATAAAATTCATTTAAGCTCTAGTGGAAAAAATAGAACTAGCAGGAAGGTGGGATTTTATTGCCTCTTGCAGGGGTACTTTTTCCCGTGATATAAAATTCACTTAAGCTGCAGTGGAAAAATTAGAGGTAGCAAGCAGGCAGAAATTTATTGTCTGCCTTGTAGGTAAACATTCCCATGGTGAAATAAAAGAAAAGTGACTTAAGTGAAATCATGGGATTTTATTGCCTTACTTGTAGGGTAAATAATCCAATTGTCAAAGTCAAATCACTTAAGTGGATCATGGGATTTCCGGGGCTGCCTTGCAGGGTAAAAATTCCCATTGCCATGTGTTTTTAAAATTAGAATTCTATTATTCCAAAAAGTGCGACCCACCTTGGGTGAATAATAATGCATTAAATAAATATTTGTTAATATTTATTCACCCAATTTTGGCACACTGGCTTGTAGAAAAGTCAACAAAGGGAAGTGGACATAAGGAATTTAAGAATAGAATTCCAAAATTAAATAAATTTAATTTATTTAATGCAGCCCCTTTTGAGAAGGAATTAATACTTTTTAAAGTATTAAATGATTATATTAATTCCTATTTTCAGTGGCTATGGTCAAAGCACACTGTGAAGCTTAAGTGAAGTGAAGTGTGGATGATTAAATTGAATTAATTTAATTGATTGGATGGTTGTCCTTAAACATGCTATTTTTAAAGAGAGAAGCATGATTTTTAATTAATTAATTGCCAGGAATAGGAAGGGAAATTATTAATTATAGAATTGTGAGAGTTATATAAGCATGGGATGCCATATGGGTGAATTATTTAATTCACAGGTAAAGAATTGCAGCCAAGAGGAAAAGTGCAACCATTTAAAGAAGGATTTTGCTTAGGCAAGGTGGAAACAAGGTATTTGAAGAAGGATTTTGCTTAGGCAAGGTGGAAACAAGGCTAAAAGCTTCCAAATTTTGCACATGCTTTGAAGGAGGTTGATATTTGTCTCCATAATTGTTTGCATAAGTGTTACAGGTGCTAAGGAATTCATTATAGGTGTTTTTTCAAAAGAAAAGGAACGTATATCAATGTCCAATACATTGAATATTTCCTCCTAATCTAAAGGATTATCTATGTCTACACGAGTTTTGAAGAATTCCAGTCAAATAAGAAGAAAAAGAATTGTTTAGACAAAGATAGACAAAGCTATGGCGAAGAAAGATGAAAAAGAAAGTACAAAGGAATCATACAACGCTTCTAAATTTACAGATATTGGAGACAACGGATCTAGGCTCAGAACCTCTTGTTGAATAGATAGATAGATCTAGAGCAGGAAATACTTCACTCATGCCTACAAGAAAAAACTTCACTCATGCGTGTAGATTAAAAGCAGTGGAATAATTGAAGTTACATCTTTTCCATCCACAACCCAGTTGCCAGAGTTTTTTATGTAGATGCAGATCCATATCCAAATCCAAATGCAAATCCATATGAAGATCCAGATCTAGATCTCATAATTGCAAAAGCTTCGGGAAAAAAGGCTTCATCCTCTTGTTTCGAATGCAGCCCGTGAAAAATGAAGAATTCAGTGAGTGGAAAATTCCTTCCAAGATCTTGTGCATATGCTCTCATCTTCTAGTTGAAGCCTTCATTGAATTTGCATTCACCCGGAGTGCTTTCAAGAATTTTTAATTTATCATATGCAGTTAAAAATGAAGATGATGAGTTGTTTATGGCCAACCTTGCATTGATGCATGTACAAAAGAAGAACTGTAAAAGTTTTAAGGATAAAAGAGAATACAAGGTGAAGGCAAAATTCCAGCCGCTTCCAGATCCAGCTTGCTTGTTGTTTCAAATTCCATCCGCTTCCGGATCCAGCTTGCTTGTTGTTTCCAAATCCAGCTGTTTCTAGATCTAGCTACTCCTAGATCCAGTTTGGTGAGAATCAAAGGAATAGGAATCAGTTGTAACCATGCAGACATGAAAAAGGACAAAACTGCAGCTTTCTGCTTCCTTCTTCTTTCCTCCGACAAAGTTAGCTTTCCTTTTCCTTCATCTTTCCTCCAACAAAGTCAGATTTCCTCTTCCTTCTTCTTTCCTCTAACAAAGTAATTGAGCAATCAATTAAATTATACAACTTAAGTGATTGGTTTAAAAGCCATTACTTGAAGAAGTCAACTACTTGGAGATAGGTGGCAGACGTGCAAAATAGAAGGTTCTATTTTCAGTTACAAATCATACATGTCATGCAAGGAGGAATTCTAGGAGAGAGATTGCCAGTTGTTTTCTTCTCCGACTTCCACATGTGCCAGTTCAACTAAATCTTCCAACTTGTAATTTCCCCTCTACATTCTATAAGTAGAGGAAGAACCTTCGGGTTAATGATCAGAATTGGTAAGCAACAATCTTTTGTTCTAGACTTTGTGTTGAACCCCTGAGATCCACTTGAAGTAGAGGATTATATAGGAGTAAATTTCTGGAGAACTTTTGTGTCACGGTGTATTGTGTTTTCTTGCTTTTATATCTTAGATCTTTTAGTAAACTTTGTGTCATTTTAGATCTGGATCTAGAGCTTCCTTTGCTTAGAATTCTGTGTTTATATCTATTACATTCTTCTATGTGCATGCAATCAGCTCTACCATCTACTGATTGGGATGCACATCTTCCCCATTTCTTCTATACGTTTATGTAATTACCTTCTTCTATAACTTTTTTTTCTTTAAACAGCTGCTTACTTGCTGTAGAACTGTTCAGTTATGGTTCACGAACTTAGTAGTTAAAGTAAAACCCCATTTAGATATTAGCCTACTTAAATTTAAAAATCTGACATGGGGGGCCTCACTATTTAAATGAGGGAGATTTATCTCATGACTACCTAGGTTTTGTGCTATGTAGAAAATCTAGCCAATAGAGTTCCTGTTGAGTGAGCTCTCTTGGCACCTTGTGTCCTTATGGGACCCCTAGGAGGAGGCCCCATAATCTGACCTCTCTGTGCATCAATCCTTTATGGAGGTCTATAAGGTGGGTAGTACTACTGCTACTATGGTCTAAAAGATGACTATGCTGAAACTTGTCCACCTTGAGGGAGAGGTACTGACCCCCTCAATCTATTGTCCTGCATCTATTATATGCTGCTCCGAACTCAGTCTCTAGCTTATTGGGTCTTTCCCCAAGTATCCTATGCTATATAAGCCTTCTCAACGGTATCAGCTAATGTCTATGGATAATGGATCCAAACTACACCTCCAATGTCTAGGTTCAAGCCCCAAATGAACCTGTGGATCCACACCTACTCATCTTGCATGTAATCAACATATTGGAGTAGATCCAAAAATCTACTCTCATACTCAGCCACTGTAAGAGATGCCTGTTGGAGGTCATGAAACTCATCTATCCATTATTAGATGAACCTCCATGACAAATATATGCTCTAGAAATGCTCATCAAATACATCCCAGGTAACTATCTTAGAATCAAAATGGATCTTCTAATCCTCTATCCGCCAACAGATGCCAGCTCCATCCCTCAGTAGATGGATCGCAACATGAGCTTTCATGTTGCTAGAACAAGGAGAACGCTTGAAGCATCCACTCAAGCTCACAAACCAGGCCTCTTCCTAAAATCCACCTATGTTACCAGAATAATTAGATGGCCAAAGCTTTAGGATTTCCCTGATGTGATCTGCATCTGTGGTCTGACGGCCTCTAGGTCTCTCTGTATGCTCATCCCTAAGCCTAGGGCTCCAAGAACTCTCTCTATGTCTTGAAAAATGCAGTCACCCTGTCCCCTCTGTGGTGACTCTACTCTAGCTGACTCTATATGGGAGTTCTCTCCTCCATATTCCTCGCTAGGTCTAGGAGATACGTGACCCTCAATTTAAGTGACTCTGTCATGTTTGGCTACATGTCCTCCTACTGATCCTCCGCGTAGAGAGACATTACCATCCTGAAGAGTCTGAAAAATATGGGGTACTATGGCTACTACAACATGATCTGGTGGTGGTTAGTCTAGGTCTATGTGAAAATACCCCTTGTCCCATCTGCGCCTCTTGCACAGACCAAGGTGAGAGTTATTCCATCTTTCTAAGTTTTATTCAGTTTCCATGTTTAGTAAAATATGTAATTTCTAACTAAGTTGTTTTCTAGATTTACAAGTGTGGTAGGTTTGAAGGTTCATGTCTCAAGTTTTATACTGTGCCCTATGGTCCAAGATTTTGAACCAATTCTCTGATACCAAGTGTGGTGCCTATAAAAAAACCAACCCACTTGACACCCAAGAACAACCTAGGATTAGTTAGGAAAATTATGGAACAATTTTTTTGTTTGTTTGAAAGAGTCTACAACCAGGTTACAAGGAAACAACTATCACTAACAAGTTCAAAAATAATTCTAATTCACTAGAACATACTTTTCATTTGCTCATAATTATTAGAGGTCACAAGGTTTAGAATTTTAGGGTTAGAAGGTTCAATTAGGGTCAGAGGGTAATTCCTCACCATACCCACTCTAAAATAGGCTTAAAGATTCAACTTCATTTTTCTAAAAATTAATGCATTTAAAAATTTCCCTAAATCATACCCATTAGATAGGAAATTTCTCCACCTTTCTAGTGATATAAAGAAGTCCTCCTAACTCCTTATATTTTCCAAGTTATAGGCCGGCGGGCCTTTGGGGTGAAAAATTTTCCCCAAGGGCGGGGCTTGCGGGGCCAGGGAAGAAAAAATTGCCCCAAGGGCAGGTCTGCAGGGTGGTGGGGAACTTTTTGGAAATTTTTCCATGTAGGGTGAAAACCAACTTTACAGCTGCACACCCCTGCGAGTCCTCCAGGGACACGTGGCACCTTTTAAGCCAACACGGGTAAAATGGAGCGGCAGGAATATTTTGGAAAATTTTCCGCACTAGGCGAGAATTCACTTTTGTACCTGCACCCCTGCGAGTCTGCAAGGGACATGTGGTGTCTCTGAAGCAAATGCAAGGAAAGTGGGGTGGCGAGGAGAAATAAGGTTTCGCGCCTTGAAGGAAAAAAGGGATAAATTCACCCACACCTCCGCCGATGCCTCGTCATGCCACGTGGAAACCTCTGATTGGCTGCGGGTCAGCGGGGAAAATTTGGAAAGTTTTCCTAAAAAAATTTTGAATTATAAAGGGTAAAAAAGGGGCCCACTCCTTTGTGGATGCCTCGTTGTGCCACTTGGCAGCCTATGATTGGCTTTCGGCCGGAGGAGAAAATTTGGAAAATTTTCCCAAAAATTTCTGAGAGTGGTAAGGTTAAAAACGAGATGCACCCCCCCCCACTGACACCTCATGGTGCCACTTGGCAGCCTCTGTTTGGAGTGTGGGATGGCAGGGAAATTTTGGAAAATTTTCCCAAAATTTTTCCAAAGCTCTAAGGGAAAAATTCCGACCCGCGGGCCCGCCAGGGAAATTTTTCCCAAATTTGTTTTTTGACGCCAAGTGTGAAGAAAAACTTCAAAAGGCCATAAATTTTAATAAAGAGCTTAGTTTTGGGAAAACAAGGACTTTTTGGAAATCTCTCGACGTCCTCTTTACTCAGGGATCATCAATTTTTATTTTGATAAATTTTAAGGGGTAAATTTTTTGGGAAATGTCGTGCAGGCTTTTACAGTACGAACTGGTAAATTTTAACTTATAAGATTTGTTCAATTTTATCTTCTCCCTCTCTCAACATGTCAAATAGACATGAAGAATTGTTCTTAGATGGATTTAAGAAGGATTTCAAGATTCATTTTTTTTTATTGATTTGTAATTTGAGCATTTACATTCCTTGACCAAAAAGAATGTAAAAGGGTGGAGCCCAATTTTGCAAGGTTTTGAAGGATTACTCCTTAAGTGTTATAGTCCAATTGAATTCATTTAGGACACACTACTTCAATTTAATCATTTAATTTATTATTTCATTGTTGCAGGTTTGAACTGTGCATTTTAGGTGAATTAATTCCCATTTTGAAAATACATAGCAGAGATAAAATTTAAACGGATTTTAATTGCCATTTTTTTTTCTTCCAAGTATCATAATGTGTTCCAATTCAAGTCTAATACATTTATTTTATTTAATTCCAACCATTTGAAAAATAAAAACAAAATACAATTCTTGTTTCTAACTTTACACATTTCAAAAGACAGAGTTCTGCATTTTCCTTCATACGCATTTACTTCTTTCAAACAGAGGTTTCAATTCACATTTAGATGTTCAATCTTAAAACAAAAATGCAAATTGAGAAGGTAATGCAATCATTTTTTGATTACAAAATACAACTTTACAACCTTTCTTTCATTCTTCAAGTTCATCATAAAGAATACAATTTTTTCACATTCTTTCAAAGGCTAAAAATAGAGTTGATTTTTTTTACATTTCACTTCACAACTTTTATAAACAATACCACATCTTTCTATTAAAAAAAATTTACAAGTTCCTCCACTGCAAGTAGGGAAGGTTAGAATAAACTTTATCTCACCAAGGGAATGTCAAACTATCTTTTTCTCAGCTCCAGAACAACAACGACATATATCTCATTCTCCCACGTTGTAATGACAACAAGAGTAGGGGAAAGGCAACGCTCTCCACCCAACCAAGACATCCAATGAAGAGGAGAACCCATCCTTATTCATTGGCCCCTAAGCCCCAAACACAATGCAATAAAAGATGTGATCTAACTCATGGAAACATCAGGCTTCCACAAACACACAAGAAAAAATTCACAATAAAATAGAGTTCCAAAAACAAAATGTAGTTTGTAACTACATTAAAACATTACAAACAATATTAAGGCTTTATCAAGCAAGCTAAAGGAGAAATAAATATATATGGGGGATGCTTCTTATGCCTCCCAAAAGGGGAAATGGGTATCACCACCTGAATTACCAACCGCCAAGCTATAGTATATCACATCCCTGACATTCCTTATGCCTCCCCAAAGTACCCTTTATTCCTCACATTTCCTTATGCCTCCCCAACCTCTTATGGAACCCCATAATTAGTAAGGAAATGCAAGTTATTTATTTGTAAGGTGGAACCCAAATCCCAAATACCCTCCATACTTATACCTCCCTAAAACACACTTGTGCCTCCTACAAATTTTAAACCCATAGTCTTCTCTAGACCATCCTTAATCCATCTTCCCAATAGTCTACAAACATATCAAAACATTCATACGTAACATTCAAATTCATAAAACAAGAGCATTTCAAGAGCCAAGTTCCTACCTCTCCATGATGGAGTTGTTCCAGGTTCCAAAACAACAAGCTTAACCCAATGCAAGCAATCCAAAACAGCCAAGCACAAGCATGCAACAATCTTCAAAAAAAATCCTTGAAGCAATATCTCCAAAAAAGCAAAAAAATTCACCCAAGAATGAAGTCTCCAAAATCAATCAACCCAAAACAACGCAAGGAATTTGAATTTTATAGAAGAGGGAAGCGAAGAGGAGGAGGTGGATCCATGTAGGATGCCACATCACACATCACACATCCTCAACCCCAACCCCAAAATTCAACTTCATTCTCCGAAGCACAATAAATAGGTGGGTGAATAATATGACAGTTTACTTACACACTCCAAAACAAACCCACACCCTAAAGGACTGAAATTACAACATGTAAAAATAGTGCATTTAAAACCTAAAAATTTCCTTCTCAAAATGCATTATAAAAGTCAAATTTCAACTCTCCAACTATATGTATGGTTGGTAAATAAATTTAAGAGGTGTGGGACAGGTTTAACTAGTCCCACAAGCCTCCAAAATCAGCCTTCAAGGACATTTCGAATTTCCAAGAAGGTGGAGTGTTTCTCACTCAAAAATTAACTTACACATCACTTACACATCTCTTACAACACTTTAATTCAAGGCCAACAACTTAATTAATTAATTTCTCATGATATATTTTAATTAATTAATATTAACAACATACATACCCACAATATTAATCGAACATTTAATAAATAAAAGAAAGGGGCAAATGCATCACACAAAATAAACACATGCAATCATTAAACAAAAGGGTCAAATAAATAAATACACATAACCCCTTGGTCACATTTAAAGGTGGTCCCCCCATGGGCACCCCTAACAAACAACCACACACAAACAAAACAAGGTGCCATGGTGACCTTGTTGAATTCATCTAGAATTCCAATGTGGTTAGTCTCCAATCCCCTGATGTTTGTTGTGATATTTTAACATGCAAAACAAAAATACTTCCTTAGGACTCATGGCCATATTAAAAAATCTAAAATAATATAAATATATAATTCCTGAAATCATCTAGATATATGAATCAAAACAACATATAAGCAATCTAACAATATCATTTACAGTTTTATCAACAACTCTATCATCATCCAATAATTTCCATTTCTAGGTCTACTCACAGTATCCACATATCACATGTCCAAACAATATCCATAACATAACCATGTCAAACCGTGTATCATAATCAATATCCAAAATGCCTCTAATAATCATCATACATCATAACTAAATCAAGTCAACAATAGTCCATGATCTAACATCTATCATCATACTATAATAAGGTGCATAATCAAGTCCATAATATAATCAACACTATCATGATTAGTATCAAAAGGTGTCAAAGTGAAGTGTGCACTACATTTTTAAAGCCAAATACTATTAATATCTTATATTTTTTATTAAGATGATAATTTAAAAAGATCACAAGGTCCAAACTTAGGGGTTAGATTAATGAATTAGGTTAAGAGAGTAATTTTCCACTAAACAACCCTCTAACAGGCTTAAAATATTCAACATGATTTTTTCTTAAAATTAGCTTAATCAAAACTTCCTAAATTTTTCTCCATTAAATAGGAAATTTCCTCAGCTTTCCAGTGATATAAAGAATTCCTCCTAACTCCTCATATTTCTCAAGTTATTGGCTAGTAGACCTTGGGAGGAAATTTTTTCCAAGAGTGGTTTTGCGGGCCTGGGGAAGAAAAATTTTCCATGCGCAAGCTGGCAGAGTGGGGAGAGTTTTAGCACACTTTCCCTTTTGGAAGAAAGCCTGATCTACCTCCGCATACCCATGATCCTGAAGAGGACACACGTAGGCATTTCTAAACTTTGGTGGAAAATCAGGCTATCGGAGGATTTTAAGACAATGATCCTTTTTGGCCGAAAGGCACTAAGGAGTCAAACAATCCGCGCCTCCGCCAATACCCAAAGTGCCATGTGTCAAGCACTGATTGGTCATGGGGGAAATAGAATTGCGGGGAAACATAGAGATTTAAGAATTTAGGGTTAAAGCATGAAGGATTAAAATACCTTGCGCCTCCAACATCCCTAAACGATGCCATTTGTCACTCAAAGATTGGTTGCAGCCCATCAGGCCATCGGAGCAATTTAGCAAAGTTTGACTTTTACAAGAAAAAAAGGTTTAAAGACATAAAAATCTCTGCACCTCTATGGACACTTCATGAAGAAACATGTCATCCATCTATTGGATGCCAATCATTGAGATAGCGGGATAATTCATGAAATTTTTCCCAAAAAAGAATTTCCGAAGTGCTAAATCAAAAAGGGGATCCGCTCCCCCACCAATGCCTTGTGACGCAACGTGGCACACCTGATTGGCTGTGGGCTGGCGGAGTGGGGGAGGAAACATAGAAAATTTTCTAAAATTGTTTAAAAGGTTAATTTAATTGTTATGGGCGCACGCGGCCATGGAAAACAACCAAAAGGAAAAAGCGGGGTGGTAGGTCCGTAGGGGAAATTTTGCCAAAATTTCTTTTTTTGAACTTAGGTGATTTTTGATGAAAAAAAAAGGATTATTGGTCATTGGAGTGGTGGGGTAATTTGTTCCTTTGGCATTATTGACCAAAAAGTGACAAGGGAAAATTCATGTCCACGGGTCCACCAAGGAAAATTTTTCCCAAAAAGTTTTTTGTTGAAAGTTAGAATTATTTTTGACTCGAAATGAAGAAAATCTTCCGAAGGCCATAACTTTTGACTGGGGACTCGGTTCAGGGAAAACAAGGACTTATTAGAAATCTCTCGAATCCCTCTTCACTAAAAAGCATTAATTTTTCATTTTGTTAATTTTTGTAAGGGTAAATTTTATGAAAACAATCTATGGAATTTGAAAACGAAAGCTGTAAATTTTAACTTACGAAATTTTAATCAATTGATCTTCTTCCTTCTCTCTCAACATGTCAATTAAACATGGAGAATTGTTCTTAGATGGATTTAGGATGGATTTGGAAGGTAAGTTTGTTTTATTGACTCCCAATTAAAGAAAATACAACCTTGACAACAAAAATGACAACAAAATGGTTTGACCGATTTTGCTAAGTTTTCTAAGAAATTTCTTATGTGTTTTTGTCCAATTAAATTCATTTAGGGAATACTACTTCATTTTAAATCGTTTAATTTGTTATTTCATTGTTTCTGGTTTGAACTGTGCATTTTGGTTAAAGTATTTGCCATTTTGAAAATACAAAACAAAGATGAAATTTTAAAGGATCTATTTGCCATTTTCATCTTCCAAGTATTATAATTACTTCCAAATCTAATTTAATACACTTAGTTTATTAAAATCAAACTATTCAAAACCCACATGCAATTCTGATTTCCAATTTTACACATTTCAAAAGACAGAGTTATGTATTTTCCTCACATGCATATCTTCCTTTTAAATAGAGATTTTAAATACATTTCAAACTCATATTTTAAACAACAGTGGCTCCATTCATGGAAAATAATGTAACTTTAATTCAAAAGAAAAGATTTCTTTCTTTTACAAGTTCTCTTTTTTGTTGATTTTCACATACAATATACAAAATACATCTCTTCGTTTCAAATAGAAACAAAGTATATCTCTCCTTTACATTTGAAAATTACAACTTTCATATTCAATAAAACATATTTCCATTACAACACATATATGAGTTCATCCACTTCAAGTGGGAAATGTTACAATAATATTTCATTTTAACTAGGGACTATCAAACTGTAGTCCTTTTATCCTTGGATCCAAAACAACAATATGTAGATTTATCATTATTCCAATTCTGATCACAACAAGTACAGGGGAAATTCAATGCTTTCCACCCAACCAAGACATCCAATGACAAAGAGAATCCATCCTTCTTCATTGGCCCTCGAGCCCCAACCATAATGCAATAGAAGATGTGATTCAACTCATGACAACAAAGACTTCCATAACACACAAGAAACATTTTCACATTTAAAAAACAATTCAAAACAAAATTTAGTTTAAAACTACATTAAAGAATGACAAAAAACAATGAGGATTCATAAAGCAAGCCAAAGGAGCAAGAAACTATGGGGGATGTTACTTATGCCTTCCAAAGGGAAATGGGTATCACCACCTGAAATCAACCACCAATATATATATATATATATATATATATATATATATTATATCATTTCAAATATCTGACATGCCCTTATGCCTCAATAAAATACCCCTTATTCCTCACATTTCCTTATGCCTCCCCAATGTATTATAGCACTCCATAACAAATAAATAAATGCAAGCTATTTTTTTGTAAGGTGGAACCCAAATCGCAACTCCATCAAAACTTATACCTCCCCAAAATACTTATGCCTCCCATAAAAATACCCCATAGTCTTCTCCTGCACCACCCCTAGGCCATCTACTCAAAAATCCCACACACAAGCTAAAATATTCACAACAATAACATCTGTACAATAAAAGAATAGCATTTCAAGAGCCAAGATCTTACCTCTCCATAATGGATTTTGTTTCAAGTTCCCAACTTCAATCTTTCCAATGTGAAAATAGCCCAAGATCAATGAAACACAAGTCTGTAAAAAGTCTACAACTTTCTCCAAAAGCAAGAGCTCCAAATAGTAAATAATTCACCCCTAAAAGAAGTATGAAAAAGTAAAGCAACCAAAAGAGTGTAACCTCAATACAATAAAATGAATTCGAATACATAACAGGGGGAAGAGAGGAGTATGAGGTGGATCTTATAGGATGCCACATCACACATCCTCAACTCCAACTCACAAGTTAACTTCAATCTCCAAGAAACAATAAATAAAATAAATTTAGGTGATCAACTACTAAATGCAGACATGTAGATAGTGGGCGCAGAATTGAAATAACACCAAACGATCCAAAAAATAAATACTGGTAGAAGAAGTCATGATTCACGACTCATGGCAAGCTTTGAACAACATGGGTATCACGCGCTGTAGGAAAATATGTATTGATGAGATCTCATAATTGGAAATGCTACGTGAACAGAAATGGCAATAATATAACAGTATCGCTCAGATCTCAATATACAATGATTCTAAAAAATATTCCAATATATTCCCTTTTCAAATCATTTATGCATTTCCTTATTGGGAATTATGACTGTAGTGAACATGAAATGAGAAAGATATAGGAAATACGCAGAGCTTTGGAACAACCGGATCCATGAAAATTTTCCTCCTTCCTTTATCGTGGCGGATCTTCCATCTCTCCCATCAGATCATCAACCTGCTCTGATACCAATGATATAATTTTGCTCAGATTATAACCATGAAACAGACAGAACAGTAAACATGAACACAATGATTTCAATTCATTCGGGATATATTATTCACAGGTAGAGGTTACATATATAGAGTTTGATCTCCTTGATTCTAGGAGTCAACACTCATCCCACTAATCACTCAGCATCCCACAAATCTCTCCCAATACCTATTCTCACTCAACAAACCTAGAATCTCTCTAAGAGATCTCTACAAGTTGTCACCAACTCATTATTTGCACAATAGTAATAATGTTCACAATATTAAACTATTGCTAACATTCACTCCCCTATTGTTAACATTATTATTTCCACACAATCTGTCCCACTGCTCTTGGACCTGATCAACCTCTCTACCTTGAAGGCCCAGGGTCATGCGATCTATGATGAAAATGGGTTCCACCATCACCTTCCCCTAATTCTGCACCTATAATGATGTCCAATATATCACATGATAAGGATCTGCAACATATATCCTAATAACTGAAACATGAAAAACATCATGTACGTGAGACAAGCTAGGTGGCAATGCTAGACGGTAGGCCAAAGGGCCGATACACTCCAAGGTATCAAAAGGACCAACGAATCTAGGAGCTAACTTAGAACATTTTCCATAATGGTCAGGGATCTTGTGTGGCCTGACAAGAAGGAACACCTTAATGCCCACATCAAAACTAAGATTGGTCCTATGCTGGTCTACGTACTTCTTCTACCTGTCATGTGCCTCCTGCAGTCTCTTTTTGATCAAAACCACCTGCTGCTCCATGTCCTACAACAAAGCTGGTCTAAGAGAAACCCTATCCTCTAACCTATCCCAACTAATATATGTCCTACACTCTCTGCCATACAAAGCCTAAAAATAATCCATGCCTATAGAACTCTAAAAAATATTATTGTAAGAAAACTCCACCAATTACGGGTACTCCTCCCATCTAGACTGATGATCCATAATATACATCCTGAGCATGTCCTCTAAAATCTGATTCACCCACTCAGTCTGTCCATCTGTCTCAGGGTGATATTTTGTTTTGAAGTTAATTATCATCTCGAGGGCATATTACATGGTAGTCTAGAAATGGGAAGTATACAAAGGATTGTGGTCACAAATAATCTTCAATGGAATCCCATGCAACCTGACAATCTCATCAAGATATACCTATGCCACTACACTAGCTATATAAGTGGTCTTTACTGGAGAAAAATGATCCAATTTTGTCAATTTATCCACCATGAACATGATGAAATCATGGTGGTATCTTGACATTGGTAGCCCAACAATGAAGTCCATGGAAATGGTGTCTCACTTCCACTCTGGTATAACATGTGGAAAGAGAAGGCTAGCTGGATGCTGATGTTCAGCCTTCACTTTCTGGAAATTTAAACAATGTAACAAAAATTGAGCCATATCTCTATGTAGTCCTCCCCAATGATACAAATATCTTAAGGTGGCATGCATCTTCTTCATCCCGGGATGGGCTAAATAGGGTGCATGATGTGCCTCTGTCAAGATGTCCTACCTTAAGCCTCCATCTCTAGGAACATAAATCCAGCCTCTGTGCCTGAGAAGACCATTTACCTCTAAATAAAAACCATCAAAATTCCCCTCAAGAGGTCTCTAAGACTCGATCTCTGTTCTGGGTGCAATGTAGAAGCTGCTACAGAATCTTGCTCTACAAATACGTGCTCACTAAGGTGGCCATAGGCACATGTCTCCATCTGCTAAGAACATCTACAACCACATTCTCCTTTCCTTTCACATTCTCTATCTCCACATCATACTCACAAAGTAACTCCATCCTATTCTGTTGGTGAGTGTTGAGATTGGGATGCGTGAAGAGGTGGCAAAGACTCAAATGATCATGAGTCGGATAATTACGCTCATAATCTTTGAGTTTGCGATACTCAAAAGCCAATACTCTACCCTCCTGCAACAACACACTTCCAAGACCTACTAAAGAAGCATCCGCGCAAATGAAAAACTCACCCTGTGGATCCAACACTGCAAGAATAGGTGTCGTAGTAAGACATTCCTTATGTGTCCTGAAGGCTTGCTCGCACCTATCTGACCAAACAAACTTCTTCCCTTTCTACTGAAGAGAAGTGATGGGGTTCACAATCCAAGAGAATTCATGAACAAATATCTTGAAGTAACCTGGTAATATAATGAAGTTGCAGACCTCAGTCATAGTAGTGGGTGCTAGCCAATCCATGATAGCTCTAAACTTGGAAGGATCGACGGTGATACCTTCCCCAAAGATGATATGACCCAAACACTACACCTCCTTCTAAAAGAATGCACACTTCTCTATGTTCCTGTAAAGCTACTACTCCTAAAGACACTGACGAGCCTGACAAAGGTGTCCCTTGTGTTCATCATGCATACTTGAGTAAATCAAAATGTCATCCAAGAAGATGAGCACGAAGTGATATGAGAAGGTCCTAAATACCCAATTCATCAAACTCATAACACTGCAGGGGAATTTGTTAAACCAAAAGGTACCATTGTGAACTCATAGTGGCCATATATCATATGGAAGGCGGTATTATGAATTTCCACCTCCAAAATCGTTAGTTGATGGTAGCCTAACTTAAGGTATATCTTGGAGAAAGTTGTGGTTCCCTTCATCTGATAAAAAAATCATCAATGTGCGGAAGGGGATAACGATTCTTGATCGTTATTTTATTCAACTTGCAGCAATAAATGCACAACCACAGGGATCCATCCTTCTTGTTTACAAATATCACCGGTGCACCCCAAGGGGACACACTGGGATGAATTAAACCTTTCTCTAGAAGACCCTCAAGTTACAACTTGAGCTCGCAGAGTTCTGGAGTGATCATTTGATAGGGTGCTCGTGGGATAGGCTCTACTCCCAGAATAACCTCTATATAAAAATCAATCTCACATGGGGGTGGCAACCCTGGTAGCTCCCTTGGGAAGACATCAGAAAAATCTCTCAAAATGGGATGGTCATCTAGTGATGGTCCACTAGACCCATATTCTTATCGGTCACTAACTATGACACCAGACAACTGACAACATCATCACACACAGAGCTTAAGCTGTATAGCGGAGATGGTGCGAATAGAAATGGGTCTCCTGACCCCCGCTATCATTGCCTCAACTCCTAGATCATCTGTATAATATATAATCTTTTGGTAATAATCCACTCTGGCTCTGTGTGTAGATAACCAGTCCATGCCCAAGATGACTCCATAAGAGCCCAACAGAAGGATACGGAGATCCGAGGTAGTGGTGAAAGGTCCCAAATCCACTACACACTCCTTTACTAAGGAGTCTAAAGAGATCTTGGCTTCAGAAGCCATCTCAACATCCTAAATATGACCATGACTAACTACCACCAGCCTGCATCACTCTACTAAAGATGGTGCAATAAAAGAATCAAAAGAACTTGGATTAAAAAATGGAGGTAGGAATACACCCAACGTTACTTGTATTTTCAACAACTGTATTATGACGCTCTGCCTAGTGGTTCTTGACTACTATGTACATCCAATGACTGAGCCCCATGTCACCAACAGTAGGCTCTAAGATCTGTACCTTACCCTTGTTATTAGGGTTCTGTGGGAAGTCTCTTAAAAAATGTCCAGTAACACCACAACTAAAACAATTGTTTCATCCTCTTCCCTGTGTAGCAAGTCTAGCCGATACTCTGGAGGTCTATGGTGTAGATGTTTATGATCCACTTTCATTTTGCTGAGGTCTCTACTGTAAAGCTCCTACTGAGTGAGCTCTCTAGGCACCTTGTGTCCTGATGGGACCCCTAGGAGGAGGCCCCATACTCTGACCTCTCTGTGCATCAATCCTCTATGGAGGTCTATAAGGTGGGTGGGACTGATGCTGGTGGTGGTGGTGCTGCTATGGTCTAACAGATGATTGTGGTGAACCCTTTCCACCATGAGAAAGAGGTACTGACCCCCTCAATCTGTTGTACTACATCTATTGTATGTGGCTCCGAACTTGTTCTCTATCCTGTTGGGTCTTTCCCTAAGTGTCCTCTACTATACAGGCCTTCTCGACGACCTAAGCTAATGTCTATGGATAATGGATCTATATTACACCTCCAATGTACAGATTAAGGCCTCAGATGAACCTATGGATCCGCACCTAGTCATCCTACATGTAATCAACATACTGGAGTAGATCCAGAAATCTACTCTCATACTCTGGTACTATAAGAGACGCCTGTCGAAGGTCATGAAACTCATCTATCCACTGCTGTATGAACCTCCGTGAAAAATATCTACTCTTGAATCACTTCTCAAAGAGATCTTAGGTAACTATCTCAGAATCAACATAGAGCTTCTGCTCCTATGTCCTCCATTATATGCCTACTCCATCCCTTAGAAGATGGATCACAACACAAGCTTTAGTGTTGCTAGAATAAGGGAAGAGCTTGAAGCACCCACTCAATCTCACCAACCAAGCCTCTTCTTGAAATCCACCTATGTCACCAAAATAATGAGCTGGTTGTAGCTTTAGGATCTCCCTGATATGGTCTACATCGGTGGTCGGGTGACCCCTAGGCCTCTCTGCATGCTCATCCCTAAGTCTAGGGCTCTGAAACCTATCCTTGTGTCCTGAAACCTGGTCTCACTGATCCCTCTATGGTGACTCTACTCTGACTGTATCATCATGGGAGTTCTCTCCTATATGCTCCTCACTATTCTAAGGAGATACATGAGCCTTAATAGATGTCCCCCTATCATGTCCAATTGAATGTGCTCCTATGGTCCCTCTGCGTAGAGAGACATTAACATCCTGAAGTGTTTGTAAAATATGTGGTAGAATAGCTACTACAACATGATCTGGTGGTGGTGAGTCTAGGTCTATGTGAAAATACCCTTCGTCCCATCTGTGCCTCCTACACAGACCAAGGTGAGAGTTAGTTATACTTTCTAATTTTCATTCAGTTTTTATTTCATGTTTACTAACTATGTAATTTCAACAAGGTTGTTCTCTAGATTTGAAGTGTGGTAGGTTTAATATTGTACTAAGTTTAGAATTCATGTCTCAATTTTTCTAGTGTGCCCAAGGATCCACACTTTGAACCCACGACTCTGATACCAATTGTAATTCCTACTAAAAACAACCCACTTGAGAACCAAGAACAACCTATGATTAGTTAGGAAAATTATGGAATAATTTTTTATGTTTTATTTTTTTGTTTAAAAGAGTCTACAAACAGGTTACAAGACAACAGTTGTCGCAAGCAAGTTTTAAATCCAAATACTATTAATAGCTTTTATTTCTATTAATATGATAATTATAAATGATCACAAGGTCCAAACTTAGGGTTAGATTAATCAATTAGGTTAAGAGAGTAATTTCTCACTAAACCACCCTCTAACAGTCTTAAAAGATTTAAATTTATTTTTCTCAAAATTAATTTACTCAAACATTCCCCTTATATAGGAAATTTCCTCTCCTTTTCTGGTGATATAAATAATTCCTCCTAACTGCCTCATATTTCTCAAGTTATGGGCCGACGGACCTTGGGAGGAAAATTTTCCCAAGAGCGGGTCTGCGGGCCTGGGGAAGAAATTTTTTCCATGCGCGGGCTAGCAGAGCGGTGAGAGTTTTAGATGAATTTTCCCTATTGGAAAAAAACATGATTTGCCTCCACGTGCCCATGATCCCAAAGAGGACATGTGTTGGCATTTCTAAACTTTGGCTGGAAAATCGATCTGTCGAAGGATTTTAAGACAATGATCCTTTTTGGCCAAAATGCGCTAAGGAATCAAACAATCTGTGCCTCCGCCCAAACGCTCAAAGTGCCACGTGTCAAGTGTTGATTGGTCACAGGGGAAACAAAACTCTGGGGAAACTTAGAGATTTTAGAGTTTAGCATTAAAATTGCAAAGGATTAAAATAGCCCGCGCCTCTGACATCCCCGAATGATGCCATGTGTTGACTCAAATATTGGTTGCATGGCCCGTCGGGCCGTCGGGGAAATTTAGCAAAATTTGACAATTAAAAGAAAAAGGTTTAAAGACATAAAAAGGTCTGCGCCTCTGCAGATGCGTCATGAAGATACGTGTCAGCCATCCATTGGATGTGGATTGGTGCGAGAATTTAGGAAATTTTTCTCAAAATAGAATTTCCGAAGCGCTAAGCTAAAAAGGGGATCCGCTCCCCTGCCAATGCCTTGTGATGCCACATGGCAACACCTGATTAGATGTGGGCTGGTGGTGTGGCAGAGGAAACTTAGAATTTTTTCTGAAATTATTTTAAAGGTTAAGTTAACTGATGCGGGCCCACCCGACTGTCGCAAAAAAAAAACCGAAAAGGCAAAAGTGGGGTGGCGGGTCCACGGGGGAAATTTTTCCAAAATTTCTTTTTTTGAACTTAGGAAATTTTTGACGAAAAGAAAAGCTTGCAGGTCATTAGAGTGGCATGGGGGAATTTGTGCCTTTGGTGGTTTTGACCAAAAAGCGTTAAGGGAAAATTTGGGCCCGCGGGTCCACCAAATAAATTTTTCACCAAATTTTGTTTTTTGACATTTAGAATTATTTTTGATTCCAAATGAAGAAAAAACTTCTGAAGGCCATAACTTTTGATTGGGGACTTGGTTCTGGGAAAAAAAGGAATTTTTTGGAAATATATCAAATCCCTCTTCGCTCAAGAAGCATTAATTTTTCGTATTTGGTTAATGTTTATAGGGTAAATTTCATGAAAACGATCTGTGGGCTTTTAAAAGGCAAGCTGGAAAATTTTAACTTATGAAATTTTAATCAGTTTATCTTCTTCCTCTCTCCACATGTCAATTAGACATGGATAATTGTTATTAGATTGATTTAGAATGAATTTTGAAGGTAAGTTTGTTTGATTGAGTCCCAACTAAAAAAAAATACAACCTTGACAGCAAAAATGACAACAAAACGGTTTTACCCTGATTTTGCTAAGTTTTCTAAGAAATTTCTTATGTTTTTTTGTCCAATTGAATTCATTTAGGGTGTACTAATTCATTTTAATCATTTAATTTGTTATTTCATTGTTGTAGGTTTGAACTGTGCATTTTGGTTAAAGTATTTGCCAATTTGAAAATACAAAACAGAGATCAAATTTCAAAGGATCTATTTTCCATTTTCATCTTCCAAGTATTAGAATCCATTCCAACTCTAATCTAATACATTTAGTTTATTCAAATAAAACTATTCAAAACCTACATGCAATTCTGATTTCTAATTTTACACATATCAAAAGACATAGTTCTGTATTTTCCTCAGACAGGCATTTCTTCCTTTCATATAGAGATTTCAAATAAATTTCAAACTCATATTTTAAACAAAATTAGTTCCATTCGTGGAAAAGAATGTAAAATTTAAGTCAAAAGACAATATTTCCTTCTTTTACAACTTCTCTTTTCTGTTGATTTTCACAATACAATATACAAAATACAAAATACATCTCTTTCTTTCAAACAAAAATAAAGTATATCTCTCCTTTACATTTAAAAATTACAAATTTCATATTCAATACAAAACATTTCTATTACAAAACATATGCGAGTTCATCCACTTCAAGTGGGAAAGGTTACAATGAGATTTCATTTCAATAAGAGACTGTCAAACTATTTTGTTTTTCACATTGGCTCCAGAACAAAAACATGTAGATTTACCATTCTTCCAATTCTGATCAGAACAAGAGTCAGGGGAAATTCAACACTCTCCACCCAACCAATACATCCAATGATGAGGAGAATCCATCCTTCTTCATTTGACCTCAAGCCCAAATAATAATGCAATAGAAGATGCGATTCAATTCATGGCAACAAAGGCTTCCACAACACACAAGCAACATTTTCACATTTAAAACACATTTCAAAATATAATATAGTTTACAACTACATTAAAGCATGATAAGTACAACACTGAGGCTTCATCAAGCAAGCCAAAGGAGCAAGAAACTATGGGGGATGTTGCTTATGCCTCCAAAGGGGAAATGGGTATCACCACTTGAAAACATCCGCCAATACATATACATACATACATACATACATACATACATATACATATACATATATACATTATATACATACATACACACACACACACACACACACGCACACACACACACACACATATATATATCATTTTAAATCCCTAACATGCCCTTATGCCTCCCCAACCTCTTATGGCACCCCATAACGAGTGAACAAATGCAAGATATTTCTTTGTAAGGTGGAACCCAAATCCCAACTACCTCCAAACTTATACCTCCCCAAAACACTTATGCCTCCCATAGAAATACCCTATAGTCTTCTCCTACACCACCCCTAGGCCATCTACCCAAACAACCCACACACAAGCTAAAACATTCACAACAATAACATTTGTACAATAAAAGAACAAGCATTTCAAGAGCCAAGATCTTATCTCTCCATAATGGAGTATTTTTCAAGTTGCTAATGGCAAGCTTTCAAATGCAAAAATAGCCCAAGATCAACGAAACACAAGTCTGTAAAAATTCCATGCAACTTTCTCCAAAAGCAAGAGCTACAAATAGCAAAGTAATTTGCCCCCAAAATAAGTATGCAAAAGTAAAGCAGCCAAAAGAGTGTAACCCCAAAACAATAAAATGAATTTGAATAAATAGAAGAGGGAAGAAAGGAGGATGAGGTGGATCTTGTAGGATTCCACACCACACATCCTCAACTCCAACTCACAAGTCAAATTCAATCTCCAAGACACAATAAATAACTAGGTGAATAATATGATAGTTTTACTTACACACTCAAATCAAGCCCATACCCCAAAGGACCAAAATTAATTTCAAGTAAGAAGGGCAATTAAAACATTCAGCTAGACTTAAAAAAATTCATAAAGAAGGCTAGATTTAAACTCTCCAACCCTAGGTAAGGTTTATATGTAAATTTAAGAGGTATGGGACAAGTTTAACTTGTTCCACAAGCTTCCAAAATCAGTCTCCAAGGAAAAATTTGAATTCCAAAGAAGATGAAGTGTTTCATACTCTAAATTTTACTTACATATCTCTTTCACATCACTTACACATTGCTTACACATATCTTACAACATTTAATACAATAGTCAACCACTCGAAAAATTACTTTCTTATGACCCAATTTGATTAATTTATTTTAACAATATGATTACTCACATTATATACCACAATTTATTTAAATAAAATTGATAAACACATCACTTAATAAACACATACAAACATCAATAAAAAAGGAACTAAATAAATAAATACACATAACCATTGGTCACGTTTAATGGTGATTCCCCCCCATGTGAATCCATAACAAAATCAAACACACAAACAAATACAAGTTTCCATGGTGACCTTGTGGAATTCATCTAGAATTCCAATGTGGTTGGTCTTTAATCCCCTGATGTTTGTTGTGATATTTCAAACCTACAAAATATACGAATACTTTCTTTGGCCTCATGGCCATATTAGAACATCCAGAATAATATGAATATAATTTCAAGATCATCGACATATATGTGAATCTCAAAAAACATCAAGACAATCAACAATATCACTTACAATTTCATCCACAACTATATCATCACCAATTTTAATTCAATTCTCATTTTCTAGGTCTACTCAAAATATCCAAATATCACAAGTTCAAACAACATCTATAATGTAACCATGTCAAACAATATATCAACATCAATGTCCAAAATGTCTCTAATAATCATCATGCACCATATATGAATCAAATTCCACAAAAAACCATGGTCTGACATCTAACATCATGCTAAATTAAACTATAACAAATTCCATAATATAGTTATAAGTATCGGGATCAATATCACAAGGTGTCAAATAAAGGCGAGGGCTACGAGTAATTTGAAACGTAGTGTCCACTCATATAATTTATATCTCACAAGAGATCCATCGTAGGTACAAACACCAACTATCTTGCAAGGCTTTGACCACCCGTTAGGGTACGAAGGGAAATTATGCACAAGGGGGTTAACTTATATTGCATGATATGGTCATACCTACAACACCAAAACATGATTACCTCACTCGTCCAAAAAGATAGCTTTCAAAATGTAAAAACACCACCTCTCAAAATATTCAGGGAAAATGTCCTTATTAAGATGTCTTAGGTTTGAATTATGAGGTTGATTAATGAGATCAGAGTATTTTATTACTACAATCAATGTTTTATACCCTAGAAAACACTCAAATGGGAGGAGGAAGCATAATAGGTATTATAACTCATTCTTTTATTTTTGTTAGTTTTAATCAGAGGAGATTCTACCTACCATTTTGGTTGTTAAGGAAATAAACCACTAATTAACATAGAAAAATATTATTTTAATTTCTTTATATCATAGGTACAACACTGAGCACAACTTGACATCCAATTTGACACTATAAAATATAGCCACATTGGTATTCCTTTTTCAAAATATACAAGGAATATTTCATCAAACAATGATACATGTACTTATTCTATGGTAGTACATGTATTGCAAGATGAATATAACTTTACAATGTTAACTCATTAATTACAACATAAAACATCCAAACAATTCCTCTTTTTCGTGTGTACCTGCAACCAACGTTGTGTTACTCCTAGGACTGAGTATGGAAATCACCTATTCTCAAGCATAAATCCACAAATTAACAATTTTTAACATTTTCAATTAAATAGAAGAGAGAGCGAGCGAGAGAGAGAGAGAGAGAGAGAGAGAGAGAGAGAGAGAGAGAGAGAGAGAGAGAGAGAGAGAGAGAGAGAGAGAGAGAGAGAGAGAGAGAGAGAGAGAGAGAGAATTTTTTTCTCATGCATTCACGCTTTAACATTCAGTTTCACTTAATATTTTGGTTCGAGAGAGAGAGAGAGTAAGGATGAGAGAGAAGGTTAAAAGATGTTTAATTTTATATTCACTATGTTATAACCAATTGAATTTTATGTCCATTAGCATTTCATTTCAAACCAATTCACATTTTCCAATTCATTTATGTTGTCAAAACAATCAAGTATCATAGTCATTTCTAGAGAGAGAAGAGGGTGTAGAGAGAAAATCACCATACATTCAAAAATTCATTTATACAATTTAAAATATCAAATAAAAATTCTACATAGAATTGCAATGGCATTACATGGTCACACGCATGGCTAGAAGTCAAACAAGACTAAAAAATAGGGATTCTAGCTAAGGTTGAGGAAAGTGACCAAAACATCAAAAGCGCCTATAAACACAGTCTTGAAACACTTGGTTTTAGTTTGATCATGAAGTATGATGATTCCTTCTTACTCCCCCATAAATAAAGAATTCATCATGACTTACGGATGTTGATTAAAATGAGTAGAGATCAAGTTGCAAGGACAACTCCAGGGCCAGTTATCATAATTACATCAACAATTATTGTCTCACGATGACCAGTGGGCCCTAAATTTTGCTTGCAAAAATAGTTTCTGAAGGATTTTTCAATGGAATGAAATTCATTTATTATTCTCTTAGATGCATTCTAGAATTAGGTGTTAGGGGTTTTGAATTTTTCTCAAACTAAGCAGAAACCATAAGAAGAAACCGATCCCATTTTATTAAAATGAACACGTCACACAAGTGACTATAAGTTAAGTGGCTTAGAAAATTGAATTACAAGGATGATAATTAAATTCAAACGACTCGGGATAAGTAACCCCATGGTGTCCCACATTACTAGGGATGATGCTAAGAGTTTTCGTGTTTTCGGTAGACTTGGGTGTGGCGCTCCATGCGCATAACTATCAATATCAGAGTTTTGTTTTTTTTACATTTTTTTTGTTGATGTTTTGAGAATTCATGTGCAAGGAAATATTTTTTAATTTGTGGAAATTTTGCTCCCTATCATTTAACATTTAATTTTTAAAAATATGGAAAACATGAAGTGAAATTTTCTACAAGCGAAAAGGGGACAAACTATACCTTTTTACAACAAATTAATAATCACTACATTTGACGAGACCACATCACCTTTAGGCATTCTATCAAATGATTCATGGGCCTATCTAGGAAATATGCTAGATGCATTGTTTCAAAGTTACTAAGGTCTCCTCAATGAATCAATATTGACAAAAGCATGCAATCGCTGGTGTCTTAAAGATTGCTTCACTCTCAGATGTTTTATTTAATAGTTTTCTGCCTTGTCTATGTACTTCAAATACACCATCTCAAACATCAAACACTTAAACATCAAATGTACCACCAAAAAGGTCAAAACATGTATGGTTTTGGAATATTTTTAAACTTTGAACCCCTCACACACCTACCAAGTAACTAACTGTCAATAAATGAGGTTTGAAAAAAATGAAATAACAACCATGAATGGTCCTTACGGCTTTCCCATACAAGCCTCCATTGAGAAGTAGGAAAGTGGGAGGTTGAAAAAGGTTATTGACACTGTCCTTACTCCTTTCACACTCATTTATGGTCAAAAACATCATACAAAACTTTTTTTGTTCCTAAAAAATAACACAGTGGCGTATCAGAAACGAAGCGGATAATTTCAGCAGATGTATCATATCTATGGGCACCGACGTGCTTATGAATATGACCTCGATTTTATAGATCCTTTCCATTGCCAACATAAATTTTTGTTCTCCAAATATAACTAGGTGAGTACGATGATAATATCCATTGGCCACGACATCCACCAAAATAATCCCAACTACCGCTAACATGGCTACAAATTTGACAAATGTGAAGCCTTGCCAAGCTCCCTCCAAACATTAATTACCAAGAGACTCAAATGCATGTGGAAGAATGTGAAAAAAAGAGTTTGCAAGAATAAAACATGTAGTAAAAGCCTTGATGAAACAAAAAAAAATTCCCTATCCAGCCTTAGAATGTTGATCCTTCTCTTTGTAATGGGAAAACATACGCCTATTGAGTCGACTATCAAAGTAGAGGAAATTTATCCAAGATTTAGATAGATTTGTTTTTGTCCCTGAGAATTTCTTACTTAGAGCAATGTATTTCCACTATAGACACCCAACTAATTTTTACAAAGAAGGCTAGAAATATGGCATTCATGCAAAATGTGGGCATGATGATGAGGCATTCTATAAGGAAACCAAAGATCTCCTCTATGTTTGATGCAACTAACCCATTACTGCTAAATTTACAACGTTAACTTGGGTTTCATTGTGGTAAACACATCAAGATCTCATTTAAAGCAGTTATTGTTTTATATAAGGAAAATGACAATTTTAAAAAGGTGTTTGGGATGTGTCTCTCTCAAAGCTCAAATTTTGACTATGACTCGGAGGATGCGTCTAATATTTGGACAACAATATGACATATTTCCTGAAAAAACAACTCAAAGATAAAGGAAACAAAATAGTTTAAATTTTTCAAAATATCTTCCAAGATCACATACAATAGGAGGAAGAGACAACAGATCTATATGCATAGATCACAGGTAGATTTTTCATGAACACAAAAAAATGTGAGGGCACTGTAGCATGAAATCTCCCTCCCCGTATAATAACGATCATCCTCGATGCAACACAACACTAAAACTCAAAGGATACATAGGCAAGAAATTCAATAATGACACATGTCATTTAACATAACAAGTCTAGATAGCTCAAGGTAGAAAGTCAGTAATTATTATTACGGTGAAGGAATTTCCCCTATGGGAAAGAGCTTTGTGGACATTCAAGGAATTAAGTTTAAATTTTATGGTTTTAATGAAGGTTATGATGACCCTTTTGTTGTTTTCACATTTCCTAGCTATTTTCTCTGAAAGTTTAAATTTGACACCCTTAATGATAGTTATGGTGGCCTTTTTGACATTTTCACATTTTTTTGGTTATTTTTGTGGAATGTTTGGCCCTTCATTCGATGAATTAGATGGCGTTAAATAAATATTATAATGCACATTTCAACCACCTTCTATTCTCGGTGTTATGTAAATATTACTCGAGTTGCATGAGCTAAAAACAAAGAAACAGTGAGCATATTTAGAGCTCAAAAAAACTTATAAAACAAATAGGAGAAAACACAAAAATACATAGAAATTCATCGCACAAGGAACAAAAATTAATGAGGATATGGACTTTGGGGGAAAATATCCAGGTTTATTTTGAGTCCTCATTGTATTTCTCTTCAGGGTAGTTATCATTAATCTTCTCTTTAAATTCATATTGAGATTGTTTCTACTACTCTAAAAATCCTCATTTACACATTTTATTATGTTACATATGCTCAATATTTGAACACGTATCTATTATAAAAGATCAAGATATTTTTGGCACTTGAACTCATCCAATTATGACCACTCATGTGAGTTGATTATTATTGAATCAAACAAGTTAATTTATTTTGACTATGTAAAAGCTCAGAAATTGAATTGCACCCACCATTATGTCTACAAATTGAACACTTTGAACTCCAGAGGGATCTAAACATATATTTTAAAGTTCTAATATATCTAATTTTATATTTTGTTTCATTGTTAGGATGTTGGTGGTTGTTGGTACCTAATGTGCATATAAAAGGAAAAAAATGTTTGTGAAACCAATGTGAAGCAACAAAAGGTTTTGATATTCGCATATTGGGTTGTGGAAGTCCTATATTTTATGGTTCATCAATAGTCAGGAATACAGAGAGATTATCATGGAGTATGAATGATGGTGTGCATGCAAACTGCATAAATGGAAATGACATGTTTAACTATGGGGTTTATATATGGGTGGTACCTCCAGTTACAAACACAAACTGAATAGAGAAGATACTCTTCACAATATTTTGGGGTTTTATGACACTCGGGTATTATTTTTATTATGGTATCATTCCTAAATCTTGTGGATTCTTTTTTTAATATTTTCTCTTCTTTGGGACATGCATGAATTTTACTAATAATGGTAAAAAATTTGACAACACATTTGGAAATTTGGAGAGCACCAAAGAATGGTCGGAGGTGATTTTTAAACATTATAATTCTAACATGTGGGATACTTCTAGTCATAATTCTTATTGGAAATATCAAGGTGAGATCTAATTCTGAGCTTTAATATGTGCATATAGACTACCTAGAAATGTATGAAAACATCTTGATTAAGAAAAATTCTTTATAGGTTCTATCCAGAGTTATTTGATTACATGAATAATTTTTGAACTGAAACACTTGAAGTTGCGATGCAGAGGAATATCTACTCATCCATTCAACCAGAGCTTAATAAATTTTTATTTTATAAATCTATTTCGTAAATTGTTTCTGCATGCTACAATCTCAAGGAAGCACTTTTGGGTAGATACCTTTTATGGGCACCCAGTACTTACAGATTTCTTATATGACTGCACCCAACGGTAAGATTATTGGCTGTAACTCGTTAATTTTTGCATGGACCATACATGAATTGCATTTCTGCATCTATTTTTTAAGATTGGTAGTTTTTAAGATAAATACCCAAAGATGGTAGCTAAAAATATTGGATAGGGTAAGAACATAAACACCAAATCTTACTCTCTAGGCTTCCATAATATATTTGTATCAAAACATTAGAATAAATTGTTGGAATATTATACCAAAATAAGTAATGGATATATTAGAAGCATGAGTCATGTCAGTAATTTTTTCATTAATTCAAACAATAGTCTTATATTATTTCGCATAGAAAATTTAAGTAGAGTCAATCATTGAATGGGTTAGGACTGAAATTTCACTGTTCATTGTGCCTTAGTAGAAGCAGTACCAAAAGATAGGGAAACCCATTAAAATAATATCTATGACATGGTTTCTCAGCATCACAAAGAACCTTAAAAATTGTAGTGCCCACTTCCCTTCCACACCTTTTTGTTCTTGATTATGATACTCTCGACTATACTTATGGATATTATTGTAGCTTTTGATTTAGCATGATGATTAGATGTTAGATATACTGGAATTTTGTTGATTTTTATTCATATATGATGCATGTGGATTATTAGAGACATTTTATATTAACATTGATATGTTGTTGACGTGGTTATACTGTGTGTGTGTGTGTGTGTGTGTGTGTGTGTGTGTGTGTGTGTGTGTGTGTGTGTGTGTGTTTTTCAGACATGTGATATTTTGTCATATTGATTAGACCTTTGATAATTAAACTAATAATGTGATCATTTTGACATGGAATATAAATGTTGCTAGAAATTTTAAATGATATTGTATTTTCCTAGATGATATTTGATTCGTATATAGATGATTGTGGATTTATATTGTAT
This sequence comes from Taxus chinensis, assembly GCA_019776745.2. Classification (NCBI taxonomy): domain Eukaryota; kingdom Viridiplantae; phylum Streptophyta; class Pinopsida; order Cupressales; family Taxaceae; genus Taxus; species Taxus chinensis. The sequence continues at coordinate 655,132,570 of CM034153.1, read as the reverse complement.
ATTTTATCATATATTTTTTTTTATGCGGCCATGAGGTTTAAGGAGGTGTTATGTGTTTTTGTAGGTAAGCATGTCACAAAAAACTTTGGGGGGATTAGCAGACCAACCACATTGGAATTATAGGTGAATTCAACAAGGGTCATCATGACAACATGTATTTGTGTTTGTGTGTGTGTGTGTGTGTGTGTGTGTGTGTGTGTGTGTGTGTGTGTGTGTGTGTGTGTGTGTGTGTGTGTGTGTGTGTGTTTGAATTATTGTTAGGGGGAAATTGTGACCAAGGGGTTATGTGTTGTATTTCATTTAGTTTCTTTTACTTAATATAGTATGTGATTTTTAGTGATGTAATTTCCTTGTTTTAATTATTTAGAAAATGATGTATTATTTCCCTTTATCTTAATGGGTTTTAGTGTCCTATTTAAGTTAATTAAACTTTTTTTTAACTAAGTGCGGATTTGACCAAAAAAAATTCATTTATTACACTAGATTGGATCTTGGGCTTTGTGTTGAAAGATTGAGTGCTTGTGACCTTGAGTGTTGTACACT